>CM061490.1:33057073-34414573 GCA_030867185.1 Tagetes erecta | reverse complement strand
AACTTGCTAATTATCTTTGGTTGGAAGTTTTGCACATGTAATTTGAGGTTTAGCACATGCGATTCTAGTTTTAGCACATGTGATTTGAGGTTCGCACATGTGATTCTAGTTCTAGCACATGTGATTGAAGGTTTAGCACATGTGATTCTAGTTTTAGCACATGTGATTTTTAAATTTTAACAAGGTGTTGTAAACTAATTAATTGTCGTGGTTGAAAGTATATCACATGTGATTTGAGGTTTAGCACATGTGATTCAAGTTTATCACATGTGATTTGAAGTGCAACACATGTGATTTGAGATTTAGCACATGTGATTCTAGTTTTAGCACATGTGATTTTTAATTTTAGCATATTTATTTTAGGTTTTGTAAACTTGCTAATTATCTTTGGTTGGAAGTTTATCACATGTGATTTGAGGTTTAGCTCATGTGATTCAAGTTTATCATTTGTGATTTGAAGCGCAACACTTGTGATTTGAGGTTTAGCACATGTGATTCTAGTTTTAGCACATGTGATTTTTAATTTTTAGCATATTTATTTTAGGTTTTGTAAACTTGCTAATTATCTTTGGTTGGAAGTTTTGCACATTTAATTTGAGGTTTAGCACATGTTATTCTAGTTTTTGCACATGTGAATCTAGTTCTAGCACATGTGATTCTAGTTCTAGCACATGTGATTTAAGGTTTAGCACATGTGATTTTAGTTTTAGCACATGTGATTTTTAAATTTTAACAAGGTGTTGTAAACTAATTAATTGTCATTGTTGAAAGTTTATTACATGTGATTTGAGGTTTAGCAAATGTGATTCAAGTTTTAGCACATGTGATTTTTATTTTTTAGCATATTTATTTTAGGTTTTGTAAACTTGCTAATTATCATTGGAAGTTTTGCACATGTAATTTGAGGTTTAGCACATGTGATTCTAGTTTTAGCACATGTGATTTGAGGTTCGCACATGTGATTCTAGTTCTAGCACATGTGATTTAAGGTTTAGCACATGTGATTCTAGTTTTAGCACATGTATTTGAAGTTTAGCACATGTGATTCTAGTTTTAGCACATGTGATTTTAGGTTTAGCAAGTGTAATTTGAAGTTTAGCATATGTGATTTAAGTTTTAGCATATGTGATTTTTAATTTTTAGCAAATTTATTTCAAGTTTTGTAAACTTGTTAATTGTCTCTGGTTGGAAGTTTAGCACCTGTGATTTGAGGTTTAGCACACGTGGTTTGAAGTTTAGCACATGTGATTATAGTTTTAGCACATGTGATTCTAGTTTTATCACATGTGATTCTAGGTTTATCACATTTGATTCTAGGTTTATCACATGTGATTCTAGTTTTAGGACACATGATTTTTATTTTTTAGCACGTGTTTTTTGAGGTTTTGTAACCTGTTAATTTTACTTTGTTGATGTTTAGCACATGTGATTCTAGTTTTAGCACATGTGATTTTAGTTTAGCACATGTAATTCTAACCTGACCCATATTCATATTCGTGTTAGAAGTTTCAACCCTAACCCAAATAACATATATTCGGGTCAACCCGCATATGACCCATTTAACCCATTTTATCAAAATGAATCAAAAAAATTTAAGGGTTGTAAGTTGGTTGCTGTCAGTTAAAGATAACATACTTAATATGTGGGTTTACATATAACAACTAAGTATATTGGTTTTTAATTAAAAATGTTATAATAAAGCATATACTTACGGAAATTAATATAAAAAAGCACGTTATTCACATGTTCTAAAAACTTGAAGCACATGTGATTTGAGGTTTAGCACATGTGATTCTAGTTTTAGCACATGCGATTTGAGGTTTAGCACATGTGATTCTAGTTTTAGCACATGTGATTTGAGTTTCAACACATATGATTTGAGGTTTAGCACATGCGATTCTAGATTTAGCACATGTGATTTGAGGTTTAGCACATGTGATTTTTAATTTTTAGCACATTAATTTGAAGTTTTGTAAGTTGTTAATTGTCTTTGGTTGGAAGTTTAGCACATGTGATTCTAGTTTTAGCACATGTGATTTGAGGTTTAACATATGTGATTCTAGTTTTAGCACATGTGATTCTAGTTTTAGGCGTTTTGCACATGTGATTTGAGTTTTAGCACATGTGTTTCTAGGTTTAGCATATGTGATTCTAGTTCTAGCAAATGTGATTTTAGGTTTCGCACATGTGATTTTAGTTTTATCACATGTGATTTGAGTTTTAGCACATGTGATATGAGGTTTAGCACATGTGTTTCTCGGGCTCGATAACTTAAGGAGCTTTTTTTTAAGATCGGGCTCGAAAAAGCTCGGCTCGTTCGAGCTTTTTATCGATTCGATCTCGAGTAGCGCTCGAGCTTTACATATCGAGCTCGAGCCGGCTCGCGAGCCTTATCGAGCTTTTTATTTATATGTTTTATTTATTTTTTCATATATATTATTATTAATAGTTAAAATATATATAAAGTAAGATTAAAATTATATAATATGTTTTTTTGTTATATATAAAATACATATAATTTAAAGTTTTGTAAAATTAAATAAAAACAATTAAAATTTAATATAAAAATAATTTAAAGGAAAATATTAAAAACTAGACGAGCCTAGCCTGAGTCAAGCTCGAGCTTGAAAAGCTTATGACGAGCTCGAGCTTTGAAATTAAAGCATGAAACGAGCCGAGCTCGAGCTCAAGCCTAGTAAAGCTAAAACGAGCCGAGCTCGAGCCTAAACGAGCTTGGGCTCGACTTGGCTTGTTTGCACCCTAGTTTTAGCACATGTGATTCAAGTTTTTAGAACATGTGATTTTAGTGTTTAGCACATCTGATTTTAGATTTATCACATGTTATTTTAGATTTTAAAATAATATAAATGAGATACATATGATTAAGGAACATAAAAGATGCATAATAAGATAAAACTGATGGCCAAGATATGTTCTTTTGTTCTCAAAAAAAGTGTTTCCTTATTGATTCACGACATCAACCATGACACCATTGACAATGTAAAAAACTTAACCGTAAAACCTAACTCAAAAAACTTAACCGTAAAACTAAACCTAAAAACTAAACCATAAAGTTAAACCCTAAAAGGTAAAACGTAAAATTAATAAAAAAACAAGCCAGTAAAAATAATTAATAATAATCAGCGAAGCTAATAGTAATAATAGTAATGAATCGAAAATAACGATAACTTAATGCTATAGCGCAATGGTTTAAACATTTTGTTTGTGAGTCGCACACCCAGCGTCACGAGTTCGAATCACACACTAACCAAAGTAGCTAACATTAGGGGTGTAAATGAGCCAAGCCCAAGCTCGTTAAGGCTCGAGTTCGGCTCATTTTAATTTAACAAAGCTCGATCTAAAGCTCGGCTCATTTCGATCTCTATTTCCAAAGCTCGAGCTAGGCTCGTCAGAATGTTTTCAAGCTCGGCTCGGGCTCGGCTCGTTTAGTATTTAATTGTTTTATATATAACTTTTTATATTTAAATTTATTTATATTTATAATTATATATCTTATATATAACAAATACATATTATTTAATCTTTTTATCATAATTTTATATATATTTTTAATTTTATTTATCAATATATATTTATAAAATATAAAAAAATATGAACAAAAAGCTCGTTAAAGCTCGACGAGTTTTGAATGTGTTACCCACATTGGATGATCCAATGGCCTAAAAATATTCGCTGTTTCCCCAACAAAAGGTGCGATGTTACGAGCTCTAATCCCAGAACCAACATGATTTTTTAAACACACTACATAGGATTTGAGGGTTTGTATGTTCTTCTTTAAATATGATCAAAACTTAGAAGTCAAAATGATAAACAAGTCAAAATATATTGATTTGGAGATCATTTTATTGGTTGTAGTGCGGATTAAGGAGCTGCTCCTCCATGTTGTGGCTATGGAGGTGGGTCTGTCGCCGCCTGATAGAGACAGAAAAGTCTGTGTCGAGTGTGGGAGGGTCAAATCATATATAGGTCAAAATAGAAACTTTATAAAAAAAACCTGTTTAAATTTCTCATGAGACAAAATTATAATTAGTCATAGTCAGGAGTCAAAATCTTATATATTAAAGTATAAAGAATTAAAAATATCGACCAATAAAGTTTGATGCTAAACAAAATAAAAAGCTAAAGCAAAATAAATATTAAGACAAAAGTCACAAAACACCAAAAAAACCCTTTAATTAAAGTTTAAAAAAACAAAACAAATAATAAGCAACGCATATTAGGTTAAGTAAAATGCAAAATAAAATAAAATAAATTTAGTGTTGTAGCGTGGTGAAAAGTTGGTTGAGTTTGCTTGACAAGGTCTGGGGAATTGAACGACCTAATATAACTCACCGGATTGGAAACTAAACTAATCGAGAACGATATAAATAATCTAACTAAAAAATAACTGAAAAACCTAAACGCTCATCAAAATAGCTAAAATGAGTAAAATCTAAATTTTAAAATCTAAACCCAAAATTTACCCTTAAAACTAAAAAATAATAGGTAAAACAAAAAACATTAAAACTAAAACAAAATAAATAAATAAAAAATTACGATAAAAAAGTTAAATAAAAAATAATTTAAATACCAAAATAAAATTTAAATCTTAAAATCCAATCTCAAAACTAACCCTTATAATTAAATAAATAATTGGTAACATATGAAATATAGTTTAAAACAAAACCAAAAAAAATAGCTGCGAAATAAATGTTATGTTAGGGTTATTTCCTAGTTAAGATTTACTTTGTATTTTTGTTTTTATGTTTGTAAATAGTTTAGGGTCTATTTTGTTATATTCCTTAAACTTGTATTTTGTTGCTATAAGCGTGTGTGATTTTGTTTCTCCTGCACTTGTACTACGAATTGCTTTGATCATCAATATACAAAGAGAATTATTAGTATGAATTGTGTTTGTGATTGAACTGTTTGTTTGTGCGTTTTATTCTGATCATTTGAGTGATATTTACGATCCAATTGAACCTATCAATTGGTATCAGAGCTTTGTTATCGTGTTCTTCGCTGTTCTTAAGCAAAAACACATCAAAAATTGCTCAAATATCATGATCTGAATGAATTGTTGGTGTTTTTAGTTGTGATTTATCATCATAATCACTCCTATACACAACGATTGTGCAAATTCCATCAGATTATCATCAGATCTGAGGAATTAAGAAGAATAGAAGAAGTTACTGTTCGATCAAATTTTTGCTTAATCTCATCAGATTTGATCATGTTTTGGATTGATTGATATAAGGGATTGATAATCGGACCATTTCACAGCTTGTGTGTGAATTTTGGACAAATCGGACAAGTTTTAGACAAAACACAGAAAATTCTCATGGAGAAAATGATGAACATTAAGAACTTGGTTGAAGATTAACTTGCCTGGTGACTATTTTGACTTAGACTATTTCCTTGGACTTAGATTTGAGAAGAAATTAGGTCCTGTGCTGCCGTGTAAGGGAAATTGTTCTAGACGGGTGAAGAATTTGACTTGAAAAAGTGTTACTGTTCAGCCGGATCAAACACTGTAGTGCCGGGTGATACATTGTTACGCCGGGTGATTAAGAAAATTCAGCCGGGTAATCATCAACTGTGTAGCCGGGTGATTAACAACTGCCGTGTGATCGTATACTGTTCAGCCGGACAAAGCTTTTTGCCGTGTCAAGTTTCTGCCGGGTCAAAGTTATTGCCGTGTGAAGTTTTTCTTGTTGCCGGGTAACTGTTCATCCGGGTGAAGAACAAAATTATTACAACTGTTGAGCCGTGTAACTGTTTAGCCGTGTAAAGACTTTTTCCTGCCGGGTGAAGAACAAAGACACTGTTTAGCCGGTTGAAGAAGGATTTTTCACTGTTTTGCCGTGTGACTCATTTTAGTTGTTTTTCAATACTTGTTTCTTATATTGTCTTTAATTACTTGTCTTTATTTTAGTATTTTGATCATTTCTTTTCAAAAATTAACAAAAATCAAAAATATTTTCTTTAAAAAATTGTTAAAATGGCTCCTAACGATGATTCTGATAACCGTGTTCCTAGACTTTTGAATCGTGCAGATTTCAAGAAATGGACCATCAGGTTGAGACATCACTTGTGTTCAATTGACAATGACTTATGGAAATCAATTGAGAAGGGTCCTCACATTCCAACTCAGACAGCACCAGATAGTGCAAGTACCTATACTAAAGATTCTACTACACCTTATCCAGAGGATAATTTGTCAGCTGAAGATTTGAGGAGGGGAAAAGAATGATAGCAAGGCATATTCTTTAATGTGCAAGGGGTTGCCACTCCAAGTTTTGTCTAGATTGGATGCATATCAGACTGGTTATACATGCTTCAAAGCATTGAAGTCTATATGTGAAGGAGGAGAGCAATTGAGAAGTTTGAAGAAATCAAAGCTGAAAAGGCAATTGGAACTTTTTGAACATATTAATGGAGAGACAGTACACCAGATGATGAACAGATTTGTTCACTTAACTACTGAGATGTCAAACCTCGGAGTTAAGACTGACCTTCAAGACTTGAATGATCGATTGTTATGTGCTTTACCATCATCTTGGAAGCAGACTGTTACTCTGTTAAAGCATACTGAGAAATTTCCAATGGAATTAGACTTGCTTATTGGAAAGATTGAAGAAGTCGAGATTGATGAAGGATCTAGAAACACTGATAGATCAAGCTCACAAACTCAATATAAGTATGTGGTAAATCCTGCCAATACTGTGGATAACGCTTTTCTTGCACAAGATGCAACGAAATTTGAAGATGAGGGTGACTTATTTGTTGGTGCAAGTTTCTTTACTGATTCAGCATACTTTCCAAATTCACCAACTTATTCTCAACCTCAATCTCCACCAAGAGCTCAAGTTCAAAGTCAAAATCAGAATCAACCAGAAAGTCAAAATTCAAATGTTCAAGCCTAGGTAAAAGATGTGATGAACATTCTACTGCAAGATGACGAAACTAAAACTGCCTTTACTGCTTTTATGGCAAGTTTTCAAGCATATCAAGGAAGTCACTTAAGTCAAATGGACGTTGTCCTTCAAGACTTATTTGAGATGGATCCAGTTGATGTTGAGGAAATGGATCTTAATTGGCAAATGGTTATGGTAGCTTATCGTACACAAAAGCATGCATATGTTAACCGAAGCTACAAACCTCATGTAAACAAAACTGTTGGATTTGACAAATCAAAGGCCAGATGTTTTAATTGTAACCAGTATGGTCATTTCTCAAGAGAATGCAAAGCTCCTAAGAATTTCAATGACCAAGCTAGTTCAAGCAATCAAGGTCAAGGTCAAAGTTCTCAATAATCTTCGAGTTATCAAGGCAGAAATCAACGTTTCTTTCAGAAACCATACCAAAGTCTTCCCATGCCTGAATTGAAAGATGAAGGAAAGAAGCCAGAAGATCAAACAAAGGCGCTGGTAGTAAGTGTAAAAGACGGTTATGATTGGAGCGCTTATGCAGAACAGTTTACATCTGATCTTACATCAAGTCTGGCACTGGTATGTGAAATAGAAGAAGATTGGTCAGAAGAAGGGGATGGTAAGATGATTGAAGATGTGAGTGAAGATTCTGAAGATTATGACTGAAGTGCAAAATCTGATCCCGTTGAAGAATCTGAGTCTGAACTTGTGCTGATGGCTACTGCCAGTGAGTCTTCTTCATCTACCGAACAACCAAAGGTTAGCACTGACTTACCCCCTAATTATGTTCCATTACCTGCTGATGTCAAGGAAAGGTTGTGTTCTGATCAATGCATTCAACAAGTAGAACATTATCGAACTCATTCATTTAAAATAGGTGACAAATTAAGCAAACATGAAAAGATTCATGAACAACTTAAAATTGATCACAAAATTTCTGATGAGAAGATTTTGTCACTAACTGAATCATGGAACAAAACTTTAAAAGAACTGGAACTTGTAACCAAACAACTTGAAGAAATGACAAAGAACTTTGAACAAGAAAAGGTTGCTCATGCTGTCACGCAAGTTGAATTGACAAAAGTGAAAAGTTGCAAAACCATGGTAAAACAACTCGTAAGTGAAAGAGGTAACAAAACCAAAACCGGGTTGGGTTTTACTCATGAACCGATGCCAAATTCAATCACTCAAACCTTACCGGAAAACTTTAATGAATTTGATCATTCACCTGAAAATGAACGTAAATTCAAAGAAATTCAAAGAAGTAAATCCGAGTCTGAAGGATCTGAGGTGTTGATTGAAAGTTTGAGGGAAGAAGATGGTTTGACAACTGAGGCTGATGATGAAGCAAGCAACAAGTCTGATAACAAACTGGAGCCTGTTCTAATTCAACTTGTTGAGTATCCAAAACTTAATCCCGAACCAGAAACAACGGTGAAGGAAGAAGGTGAATTTTCAGGATACAATGATCCTGAATACCTCAGGTGGAAGAAAGAACAAAAGGCGCAAGTTGCTGATCAGTTGATCAAGAAGCAAGAAGTGAAAAAGACTGAAGTTTCGAATGCAAAAGTGCAGAAATTAAAATCGAAAATCAATCAATCTGAAACGAAACAGTCAAAAGACAAAAGTGTCTTAAAATCAAATGGTAACACCAAAGTTCAAAGTGTGAAAACTGACAAAGTTAAACCTGTCAAGAAAATGTCAAAAGGTAAGACAATTAAGTTTGTGTCTGCAGGTACTTTCGACATGAACGGTTCTTATGGTAACCAAATCAATGCTCAAATCAAATCTAACTCTGGTCTGAAAACAGGTTCAGGTCCTAAGTCTTCCGCTATCAATGATAAGGGAATTGAAAACAAAAAGGTAACCAAACAGAACAGTTTAAAATCGAACCAAAGTCCCATGCAATCAAAATCTCAAACCAAGTCTCCACAAAAGAGTGTTAATCTAAAACCGAACAACCAAGATAATGAATCACGATTTGGTTCAACATCAAAAGTTAACAATCGGCTCTTTAGGATTAGCAAGAAACATTGTGAAATTTGTGATAGATATAATCATACTACTGCTGAATGTTTCTTTAACAGGTACTGCAGTTTCTGTAACAAAAGAAATCATTCTTCAGAAGAATGTTTTTATAACAAATTTTGTGAAATTTGTGAGAGGAGAAACCATGACACAAAGGATTGTTTCTTTCGATCAAACTCAACAAGAGAAATGACTCCATACTCAAATTTTCAAAGAAATAACTCTTTTGGTTTTCAAATGAATCAAAGTCATTCTCCGGTTTTGAGAAATTTCAATCGAAACAATTCTGTTTCTAACTTTTCAAGAAATGTGCAGGTTAACAGTTTTAAACCAAGAGCTTTAATGGTAAGAAACCAAAAGTTTGAAAATAACCTTGATCCTAAGCTAGAGGAAAGGTTTAGTGCTTTGAGGAGAAAGCAGTTATTGAACGCCAATGGGCGAAACAACAGTTATCAGCATCAAAATCTCTTGAATGAAACAAATTTTCAAAATGTTCAATATCAACAAGTTACTATTGCTGATAGATTCGGAAAACCCAAGACCGTGTGGGCCTGGGTTGACCAAACTAACTAAGTAATTGTTGAAATGCAGGTACGCCCAAGAAGACCTATCAACTCATGGTTCGTTGATAGTGGGTGTAGCCGGCATATGACAGGCAACCATGCCTTGCTTCAGGATTTCAAGCTGAAAAATGGTACACATGTTGCATTTGGAGGTGATGCGGGTGGAAAGATAACAGGAGAAGGAACTGTATCCAATGGGGTCATTAGTTTTGATAAAGTCAACTACTGTGCACAGTTGAACTTTAACTTACTAAGTGTATCTCAAATTTGTGATAAATCTTATTCAACTTTATTTGATGATTCTTTCTGTTATATACTCAAACCAGGTTTTAAGGTTGACAATGAATGGGTAGTGGTGAAAGCTCCAAGAGATCGTGATGTATACAAGCTTGATATGTCGCAGATTGACGCTGAAACCGAAACTACTTGTCTCATTGCACATGCTTCAAATGATGAAAGTCAGCTTTGGCATAGACGGCTGGGCCATTCAAACTTCAGAAACATGAATCGACTGGTGACTGGAAATCACGCTGTGGGAATCCCATCGAAGAAATTCTCTACAACTGATCTCTGTCCTGCGTGTTTGAAGGGAAAACAGCATCGAATGTCTTTTAAGTCCAAGCTAGAAAACTCCATTTCAAAACCCTTGCAGATGCTACATATGGATTTCTTCGGACCAACAAATGTGCAAAGCATCGGAAAGAAGTCTTATTGTTTTGTCATTATTGACGATTTCACTAGATTTTCTTGGGTTTATTTCTTGCATGCTAAATCTGAAACTGCGGAGTTATTAAAAGAATTTATCATCAAAGTTGAAAATCAGTTGGATTGTAAAGTAAAAGTTTTAAGAAGTGATAATGGAACTGAATTCAAAAACGCTAATGTTGATTTGTTTTGTGCAGAAAAAGGAATTGCGCGTCAGTTTAGTGCTCCAAGAACGCCTCAACAGAATGGGGTTGCGGAACGGAAAAACCGGACACTGATTGAAGCAGCAAGATCCATGCTCGCAGATGCCAAAATCCCTATCACATTCTGGGACGAAGCTATTGCTACTGCGTGTTTTGTCCAAAACAGAACATTATTGGTTCAGGATAAACAGAAAACATCTTATGAGTTGTTATTTGGAAGAAAACCGAATATTTCTTATTTGAAAGCATTTGGTTGTCCTGTAACGATTCTGAATTTAAGTGATCATATCGGGAAATTTGAGTCAAAATCTGACGATGGATTTTTCCTAGGTTATTCGTCTATTTCTAAAGCTTATCGGGTTTTTAATAGCAAAACAAATACTGTTATTGAAACTATTAACGTAAAGTTTTTAGAAAATTCGTTTCCGTCAGTGGCACATGGTCCCGAATGGTTATTTGATTTAGATTCGTTATCAAAATCTTTCAATTCTAACTTGTTTGATTTTTCAGGAAAAACAAGGAAAGAATCAGGTGACTTAGGATGCTTTAGTGACGATTCTGATAATGACGAGGATGGAAATCTCAACTCTGAATATCCGTTCATGTCATTTCATAATCTTGATCATGTCAAATCCAGTCAAGCTCCGGGTCCTTCTGGTTCGCAAGAAGATCAAGAATCGAACAATCTTGAAGAAGATGTGAATCCGCAAGTGTCTCCTAATGATGGTGGATCTGTTCAAAATCAACCATCATCAGATCCGAATGTTGAAGTTATTCCAGAATCATTTGATTACTTCATCAATTCACCGGATCAAGTCCCGAATTTCACACCGCATACTTCAACCATACTACAAGATCTACCAAATCTGAATACTTCTAATCTGGAGAGTCAAGTGCAAGGAGGTGACATACCAATTCATCGAATTCACAAGAAACATCCTGTCTCTCAGATTATTGGGCCGTTGAATCAGAGAACTACAAGAAGTCAGACTGAACAAGCAAATGTTTCTCTTTATTCGTGTTTTCTATCTCAAGTGGTGCCAAAGAACATTTCAGAGGCACTGCAAGATAACAGTTGGATTGAAGCCATGCAAGAGGAATTGCTTCAGTTTCGCAAACAAGAGGTTTGGAAATTAGTGGACTTACCTGAAGGAGAGAATGCGATTGGTACAAGATGGTTGTACAAAAACAAGCCAGATGAACGTGGCATTGTTGTGAGAAACAAAGCAAGACTCATTGCACAGGGATACATTCAAGAAGAAGGCATTGATTATGAAGAGGTGTTCGCTCCGGTCGCAAGACTTGAAGCCATACGCGTTTTTCTTGCATATGCTTCCTTTATGAAGTTTAAAGTATTCCAAATGGACGTGAAAGGTGCTTTTCTGTATGGACCGATTACAGATGACGTATATGTCAGACAACCTCCGGGTTTTGAAGATCCTGACTATCCTCATCGTGTATACAAGTTATGTAAAGCTCTTTATGGTCTACATCAAGCTCCTAGAATCTGGTATGAGACACTATCTAAGCATTTACTAGAACATGGATTCACAAGAGGACAGATTGATCCAACTTTGTTTATGAAGAGGGAGAATGATGATCTCTTATGTGTTCAAGTTTATGTGGACGATATTATCTTCGGATCAACCAGTGAGTCAATGTGCAAAGAATTTGAGGAAATCATGAAATGCAGATTCCAGATGAGTTCTATGGGGGAGATTAACTTCTTTCTCGGATTACAAGTGAAACAATCAGCTGACGGAATTTTCATCAATCAATCAAAATTTGTTGAGAAGTTGTTGAAGAAGTTCAAGATGCAAGATTGTCAAACTATTCGAACTCCATCTGATGTGAACTGCAAGATACAACCGGATCCGAAAGGCAAATCCGTGGATCAAACACTATACAGATCAATGATCGGTTCACTGATGTATCTTACTACATCAAGGCCAGACATCATGTATGCTGTATGTGTATGCGCAAGATATCAGTCTGATCCAAAGGAGTCGCACCTTGTTGCTGTGAAGCGTATATTCAGATATCTTAAAGGGAAACCAAATCTTGGGTTATGGTATCCTTATGAAGGAAATTTTGAATTATATAGCTATTCTGATAGTGATTTTGGTGGTTGTGCTCTTGACAGGAAATCGACTACTGGTGGTTGTCAATTTCTGGGTCCTAGACTTGTCTCTTGGCAATGCAAGAAGCAGACCAACGTTTCTGTATCCACAGCTGAAGCAGAGTATATCGCTGCATCTGCAGGATGTTCTCAAGTTTTGTGGTTACAAAATCAATTGCTGGACTACGGGTTTAACTTTCTGAAAACTCCTATTTACATAGACAATACTGCTGCTATGTTCATTACTGCTAATCCTGTTCAACACTCAAAAACCAAACATATCGAAATTCGATATCACTTTTTAAGAGACAACTCTGAAAAAGGATTGATAATTTTGATTAAAGTTCATACCGACAAACAACTGGCAGATCTTTTCACAAAATCATTTTTGTCAGGCAGGTTTGAATTTTTAATTCAATCCATAGGATTAATCATTCATGATTGATTCTATTTTTCAAAAACAAAAGAAAAATCAGAAAATATAAAAGCCAAAAATATAATAAGTTGATGTTAAGTATTGATTTCTTTGTCTTTTATTTTATGTTTTGCATTGTGTGTGTGCATGAAAAAGAAAAGCAAAAACAAAATATAAAAGCAAAAAGAAAAGAAAATATCATGTCATAAGAATCTATATTGCAAATAGTGAGAAATGATAGTTACACTAGACATTATTTGTTACATTTTTTTAATAAAGACTGATGAATGTTAATTGATGTGCTAGACAGCTCAGGCAATTAGACTGAAAAAGTAAGTTGATTGTTGACAAACATAAACTTAATGATCTTTGTGTTAAGTTCCATTATTATACATGTCTAGATATATGTCTTTTGAAACATTGCTTGTGATGATAGTTGTGCATGATCGGGTAACGATGCAGTCTATTCAGTGTGATGAACCGCATCGTGAGCTTCTTTGTTGTGGTACCCACAGACCTGAAGTCTCACATGAAGTCTCTTTTGAGCTTCAAGGTGCAGCAAAAGATTCCAAAAGGAACAAAAAGAGTCCCAAATGTGGACCAACACCAAACAAAAATTCCAAAATGGAATTCAGAAGATTCCCAAGGGGAACGATAGGAAAGAAAAATTCCCAAAGATGGAATTAAAAAGAAGTCCCAAAGTGGACCAAATCCGAATAGAACCCATATTCCACACTGTGTATTACTGTAAGTGACCAGATTTTGTGCAATATGCATTAAGGTAGTGGTTGATAAGGAAATATGTTAACATATGTATACATGTGGGTCACATAAGTCATTTTAATCGAACCTTAAATATCATCATGATACTGAAAAAGTAAGTGTGTCAACTCGAGCTAATTGGTATGTTTTCATATCATCACTCAATCAAGCATAAGTCAAATGTCTATTCAAAACTTGCAAAACATGTTCAGATAATGTGTGGTATGATCTCACTGCGATATTTTGATTCATTGCATTGCATATGTATTTATTTTAATGTGTGTGCTTTGTGTGTGCAGGCATTTGGAATCTTTATTGACACATCGACATCCTTGTTAAACTTAAAAAAATTTCAAGAAATTTCAAGTTTAGGGGGAGAATAAATTGAAGAAAAATATCTACAAAAATCCAAAAATATCTTTTGAATAAGTGTGTTTTGAATGAACAAGATTATGTAGTATGAAAAGCAAAAGTATTGGATGTGTTAAAAACAAACCCAAGGTCTTGTAATATGTTTTAAGAAAATGCTTCGGGATATAGAAAAATTGGTTGTGCAAAAACATTTTTGAAAAAGAAAAAGAAAAATGATTTGAATTGGAATTAATGATTATTGACTTGTTTTAATGTTGTTTGATAATTAATATGACAAACATTCTTTTTAAGGATATCTTGTCTAATTAATATGTCGGAGAATGTTTGTAGGTGCAATAATGATGTTGAAAAAGTCAACAGACGAGAAAAAGTGAAGAAATTGCTCAAAGTGTTATAGCCGGGCAAAGATATCAGATGCAACTGTTTGGCCGGGTAATGAACATACTGTTCAGCCGGGTAATGTTGTAAAGTTGATACATGCCGGGTGATTGAGGAAAAGGTGAAGATGTTATGACCACTGTACAGCCGGGCAATGATCATGTTAAATATAGCCGGGTGAAGGTCATAGATATCTTGCCGGGTGACAAGTGTTTACTATACAGCCGGGTAAAAGAGAAATCTTATTGCCATGTAAAGGTATGACACTGTGTTGCCGGGTAATGAACAAAAGCATGCCGTGTGAAGAAGGAAAGCAACTATGTTGCCGGGTGATGAAGAAAGCAAGCCGGATGAAGAAGAAAAGCAACTGTGTTGCCGGGTGATGAAGAAAAATTGCCGGGTGATGTTTTGAAGATAACTATTCTGCCGGGTGATGTATAAAACCCATCAGGTGTAGTTGTTCCTTAACCTTTACCCGTCACTACAGTGACTTACCCGTCTCTACAGTGTTTGACCCGTCAAGTGTTTTTCACATGATTGTGACTTGTCTGATGTACTTGACCCGTCACTACAGTACATGACCCGTCACTATAGTACATGACCCGTCACTACAGTACTTGACCCGGCAAGGCTTATTGGGCTTATTTTGTTTATCCGTCTCTTTTGTTGACCCGACACTTAAAGTTTGACCTAAATTTTTGACGATACAATAACCCGCCTCTTCACAAACACTTATCATTTCACACATTCACTTTCACACAAATCCTCTGAACTTAAAATCGCTGTGTTATCATATTCAATCGTTTGCTCTGTAACAAGGTTGATCGATTGGATAAGGTAGTGATTAAGTGTTTTTGACCTAAATGGATCTGTAAATCAACTGTTAAAAAGAAAAACGATGATGAACAGTGTTTTGGACTTTGAATCGACACTTTGATTTTGTGTATTAAAACTTAAATCGAATGTTGTTTTAGGGTTAAAATCTGTCGATCATCAACATTCAACCACTCATTTGCATCAAAACACCTTAAAATCAACTAAATCACTCAAAATGTTCACAACTGTTAAAATCGCCATTGATGAACTTTGAAGCTCTTAAAAGTTAAACATCAAAATGATGAAATGTCTGTTTAAAAGTGATTAATACTTGTTAAAACTGAACCAAAACATGATAAACATTTTATCATAAAAATTGTCAAAAATTATGTCTTAAGTGTTATCTGTTAAAAATTAAAACATAAGTATAATCTTTAAGATTCAAAGTTGTTTGATTAAAATGATGAAAATCAGGTTATTAGAACAATTTAGGATTTAAAATGATTATGTGAATGTTTTGCTTTCTAACTTTTATTTAAACACTTATGAAAATTTTGATAAGTTTTAATGAAGAATCTAACACATTTGTCTTGTTTTGTGTTTGTTTGTGTTTTAACAGATGGAGAATCTCAAGTTTGAGGCTAAACACAATTTGGTAGCTGTACTAGATGAATCTATCCCTGAAACAGAAGGTTACAGAGATATGATCAAGTTTCTCAAGAGAACCAAATATGTGTATGCTATGTGTGCCAAACCGGTCATATATGCTAGGCTGATTAAGAGTTTCTGGAGGACAGCAGAGGTTGTTAGAAATGAGAATGGTGTTACTATTGTTCGAGGCAACATAACTGGAGAAAGGGTGTTGACTGTTTCAGAAGAGGTTATTAGACATGCCCTGAGGATTGATGAAGATGAAGTTGGTATGATGGATGAGCTGACTATGGATGAATGCAAAGCGTGTTTTGTTAATATGGGTCATCCACCTATATTTCCAAAATCACAATTTTATCGGGCCAAGTTGGGAAAGAAGTACAAATTGTTGTGTTATGTTGTGCAACAATGCATGTCCAGGAGGAGTGCAGGATTCGATAATTTCCCATCAGATATTGCTTCACCAATTGTTGCCATAGCAGAGAACAAGCCATTTAATATGTCGAGATGGATTATGAATGGCTTTGTATTTAACTTGGTGAAAGGGAAGAGGTTTAAGTTTCTCATGTACCCGAGATTCTTACAACTGATGATAAACATTGCCTATCCTATCATCAGAAATGAAGGTTATGCTGGAGGTATTTTATACACTGAGGACATGAACGATCTATCTTACCGAAAGATGAGTATCGGGAATGTGCCTAATGTAGAGTTGTTTGACTATATGAGAGATATAGCCAACAATGAAGAAGATGTAGAAGGTATTTATTATCATATATCTCACGGTGAGATTGTTGATCCACATGACCTAGTGGATGAGGTGCCTGACAATCTATTGGATGATGACGAGTACTTTGCTCGTCATCCAGAAGATGAAGAAGAAGGTGAGAATGGTGATGGTGATAATGATGAGGATGATGATCATGATGATAGTGAAGATGATGGTGGTAATGAAGGTGCTGAATCTGAATCTAATTTAGAGGAGGCAGAGATAGTTGAAATGGCCGAACCTATGGAAGTAGAGATGGAGAATGTTGTGATAGAAGAACCTGTTGAGGTTGCTTCAGTTGTTGAAGAATCAGTTGCTGAGATTCCAAAAGATGTTTCTGTTCAGTATGTTCGAAGAAAGAGGTCGAAACCAGTTAAAGAATCTAAGATTGTAGAGCCTGAAGAGATAGACGTACTTCAGATTGCTCAGGAGGCAATGGCCGAAGCTGAAACTATGGCACAGATAGTTGAGGAAGCTGATGCTGGCATTGCTGATCCTACTGCTGTTGATATTCCCACCACATCATCCAAATTTGCTGAAAACATTGGACAAGGTTTGGAGTCTTCACCAAATGTTGTGCCAAGTGTTGATCAAACAGAGAATGAGAAGCGAATTGCAGAATTAGAAGATATGGTTGCAAAGTTGATTGAAGCGAATGATTTGTTGAAAGCTTCAAATGAACGGAAAAAGAAAAGGTTTGATGAATACTGGGATATACATAATCAGAATTTGAAAATCTTTAAGAAATTGGATGAGGATCATGTGAAGCTTGTTGATGAACATGTGAGGTTGAAGGATGATTATGATAAACTGAAGGAGGAATATGAGAATCTAAAGTATGATTATACTGATCTGAAGGCTGAGTGTAATACGTTGGAGGCCGAAAAAGAAATGCTAGAAAAGGAGTTGGAGGAGACTAAACCGAAGAAAGCTGGCTCATCATCAGATAAAGATTTTTCTGATGAAGTAGTTGAAGTGACTGAATCTCAAGTGACGAAAGTTTATTTGACTAGAGCTCGAGGTACTTCGAATGCTGGTATTTTGGTGGAATCACCAATCATCATTCCCGATGAAGCTGTTGCTGACACTGTCAATATGGACAAAGCTGATGGAAAAAGGAAGATAGACGCTGTACCTGAGATATTTGGAGATGAAAACAGTTCAAAAAGGGCAAAGATAGATGAAACAGTGCAGATTGAGCCAATTCAATCTGTAGCTGTAGCTGAAATGGCTAAGGAAGTTGATATGACTGAAGCTGAAATTGCTAAAACAGTTCAGATTGAGCCGATTCAATCTGAATATGTAGCTGAGACTGAAGTTTTTGAGGCCACAGAGAGTGAGAAAGAAGCTGGTTCTGAAGACACAGTTCAGGTTGAACCGATTCAATCTGAAGCTGTTGAAGTTGAAAGTATGCCTGAAACTGTATCTGAAGTGGCAAGTCAGTTTGAGCCGGTTCAAACTGACAATGCACCCATGATTGAAGCATTGGATGACTTAGATGAGATAGACTTTACTGAATCTGAGGATGAAGCTGAGCCAGTACCGAATGTTGTTGAAGAGATACCGGATGATTTGGATCAAAGATTTGCTTATCTCGAGAGAATGAAGTACAATTCTGTATTTTTGAATGGTTTGACGGTGAGTCAGATAAATGAAGAGTACGAGAAGTGCATGATTGCTCAAGACAAAGCTGAAGCTGATAAGAAAGAGTTTGTTATTGAGATGGGAGAATGGACACTAATGCAAGAAAGCCTAAACATAGAAGATTTGCCTCCGACTGAGCTTTATCATCAAAACCCAGATGAAATGTCTGCTTCAAATATGCGTAGTTGGTTGAGTTCGAGAAACTATCCGTACAAGACTTTGAAGAGATTGAAGTCTGAGTCACTAAGGAAGATTGTGGTTAGTTTTATGAAGACGGAGAAAATGTACAACAGAATGTTTTATCTGGACTATAACAATCCACAATATTTCGAGCTGACGAAAAGATTCAAAGTACTTGGACCGAAGGAGATTCCGGTGATGGCGTTACCTGAAAATGCTCACAAAAAGAGGCACGAATTGATTGATATGTTTCCCAGCGAAGTTAAATCTTACAACATTCCAATGGATGTTAGGGAATCTTGGCATAAATCAGCAACAGCAGGTGACGTGGTGAGGTCACTGCTGAGTAAAGGACAGTCAATTGCTGAGTTACTAGATTCGATGATTGTGCCTGAGAAGAACAAGAAAGTAAAAATCATAGCATGGAAATACGACGAAGTTTTTGATGCTTTTATGATTAAGAGAGTGAATGGTTTATGTGATGTATACCATTACTTCTCGAGCATTTTTAAGTTGGAAGTTCAGGACTTGAAGGAGTTGCACAAACTAAGGTTGATAAATCACACGCATGCTGAGCGTGGTGATAAATGTGTGATGCTTCTTGATGCCGGGATTGCGAGACCACCGAAGTATCTGGACTTTAGAGGCCAACAAGAAGATTCAGCATATGTGCAAGCAAAGAAAGAAAGGAAGAAAAAGAGATTGGTTGTGACTGAAGATATGTATCTTGAAGAATTTTCCGATGAATACTTTGACAAAGTGACAGATCCTGGACTGAAAGTGATCGATGGAACTCAGATGACGAAGCCTATACTTAGAGTGTTTTACAATCAAGAAACATTTGAGTTGAAGGTAGTTAGAAATTTGGATGATTGGGACAAAGACATGATCACACTTTTTAGTACTTTTGAGTTAAAGCTGTTACATCCGTCCTATATAGACTTTTTGAGGAGCTACAGAATGGAGAAGTGTAAAGATGCACTTGCTGAAGCTGATCGGAAGTTATTTGTTGTAATGATTGAAGTGATAGCAGCGGCAACTGAAAAGATTCGAGTGAGGAAAGCATTGCTGAACTCTAATCTCGTGAGGGTTGATTTGCCAGAGATAGAGTATATGAGGATTAGTAGAAAGGGTACTTTGGAGGTGAAAGTCAAAGGCCA
The DNA here is from genome assembly GCA_030867185.1 of Tagetes erecta. Lineage (NCBI taxonomy): Eukaryota > Viridiplantae > Streptophyta > Magnoliopsida > Asterales > Asteraceae > Tagetes > Tagetes erecta. The sequence goes on along the minus strand of CM061490.1, from coordinate 34,394,876 downwards.
GGAGATGCCATTCGAATTTTATGCTAATATTGATTTTGCAGGTTTAAATCTGGATTCACTAAGACGCATGAATGCCTGCCAAATTCTGACAAATGAGTCCAAGCCGAGACAAGCTAAGATTGCTGAAAAGTTCAAATCATGTATTGAAGAAGCTTTGAAGGAACAAGAAGAGTATAAAGGACGAGAGTTGCTGAATGTCAAAGATGAACCGGAAGATTGGTAGAAAAAGATTGATGCTGATCAAAGATGAAAAAGATAGAAGATTTTGCTGAAGATTCAAAGATAAATCTTAGGGGGAGTACTGTTAGGGTTATTTCCTAGTTAAGATTTACTTTGTATTTTTGTTTTTATGTTTGTAAATAGTTTAGGGTCTATTTTGTTATATTCCTTAAACTTGTATTTTGTTGCTATAAGCATGTAGTGAGAGAGTGTTAGGAAGGAGGCTAGATCACTTTTACACGTTAGAGAGAGAATTAACTGTGTGTGATTTTGTTTCTCCTGCACTTGTACTACGAATTGCTTTGATCATCAATATATAAAGAGAATTATTAGTATGAATTGTGTTTGTGATTGAACTGTTTGTTTGTGCGTTTTATTCTGATCATTTGAGTGATATTAACGATCCAATTGAACCTATCACAAAGACACTGTTTAGCCGGTTGAAGAAGGATTTTTCACTGTTTTGCCGTGTGACTCATTTTAGTTGTTTTTCAATACTTGTTTCTTATATTGTCTTTAATTACTTGTCTTTATTTTAGTATTTTGATCATTTCTTTTAAAAAAAAAAATTAACAAAAATCAAAATATTTTCTTTAAAAAATTGTTAAAATGGCTCCTAATGATGATTCTGATAACCGTGTTCCTAGACTTTTGAATCGTGCAGATTTCAAGAACTGGACCATCAGGTTGAGACATCACTTGTGTTCAATTGACAATGACTTATGGAAATCAATTGAGAAGGGTCCTCACATTCCAACTCAGACAGCACCAGATAGTGCAAGTACCTATACTAAAGATTCTACTACACCTTATCCAGAGGATAATTTGTCAGCAGAAGATTTGAGGAAGGTAAAGAATGATAGCAAGGCATATTCTTTAATGTGCAAGGGGTTGCCACTCCAAGTTTTGTCTAGATTGGATGCATATCAGACTGGTTATACATGCTTCAAAGCATTGAAGTCTATATGTGAAGGAGGAGAGCAATTGAGAAGTTTGAAGAAATCAAAGCTGAAAAGGCAATTGGAACTTTTTGAACATATTAATGGAGAGACAGTACACCAGATGATGAACAGATTTGTTCACTTAACTACTGAGATGTCAAACCTCGGAGTTAAGACTGACCTTCAAGACTTGAATGATCGATTGTTATGTGCTTTACCATCATCTTGGAAGCAGACTGTTACTCTGTTAAAGCATACTGAGAAATTTCCAATGGAATTAGACTTGCTTATTGGAAAGATTGAAGAAGTCGAGATTGATGAAGGATCTAGAAACACTGATAGATCAAGTTCACAAACTCAATATAAGTATGTGGTAAATCCTGCCAATACTGTGGATAACGCTTTTCTTGCACAAGATGCAACGAAATTTGAAGATGAGGGTGACTTATTTGTTGGTGCAAGTTTCTTTACTGATTCAGCATACTTTCCAAATTCACCAACTTATTCTCAACCTCAATCTCCACCAAGAGCTCAAGTTCAAAGTCAAAATCAGAATCAATTAGAAAGTCAAAATTCAAATGTTCAAGCTAAGGTAAAAGATGTGATGAACATTCTACTGCAAGATGACGAAACTAAAACTGCCTTTACTGCTTTTATGGCAAGTTTTCAAGCGTATCAAGGAAGTCACTTAAGTCAAATGGACGTTGTCCTTCAAGACTTATTTGAGATGGATCCAGTTGATGTTGAGGAAATGGATCTTAATTGGCAAATGGTTATGGTAGCCTATCGTACACAAAAGCATGCATATGTTAACCGAAGCTACAAACCTCTTGCAAACAAAACCGTTGGATTTGACAAATCAAAGGCCAGATGTTTTAATTGTAACCAGTATGGCCATTTCTCAAGAGAATGCAAAGCTCCTAAGAATTTCAATGACCAAGCTAGTTCAAGCAATCAAAGTCAAGGTCAAAGTTCTCAAGGCAGAAATCAACGTTTCTTTCAGAAACCATACCAAAGTCTTCCCATGCCTGAATTGAAAGATGAAGGAAAGAAGCCAGAAGATCAAACAAAGGCGCTGGTAGTAAGTGTAAAAGACGGTTATGATTGGAGCGCTTATGCAGAACAGTTTACGTCTGATATTACATCAAGTCTGGCACTGGTATGTGAAATAGAAGAAGATTGGTCAGAAGAAGGGGATGGTAAGATGATTGAAGATGTGAGTGAAGATTCTGAAGATTATGACTGGAGTGCAAAATCTGATCCCGTTGAAGAATCTGAGTCTGAACTTGTGCTGATGGCTACTGCCAGTGAGTCTTCTTCATCTACCGAACAACCAAAGGTTAGCACTGACTTACCCCCTAATTATGTTCCATTACCTGCTGATGTCAAGGAAAGGTTGTGTTCTGATCAATGCATTCAACAAGTAGAACATTATCGAACTCATTCATTTAAAATAGGTGACAAATTAAGCAAACATGAAAAGATTCATGAACAACTTAAAATTGATCACAAAATTTCTGATGAGAAGATTTTGTCACTAACTGAATCATGGAACAAAACTTTAAAAGAGCTGGAACTTGTAACCAAACAACTTGAAGAAATGACAAAGAACTTTGAACAAGAAAAGGTTGCTCATGCTGTCACGCAAGTTGAATTGACAAAAGTGAAAAGTTGCAAAACCATGGTAAAACAACTCGTAAGTGAAAGAGGTAACAAAACCAAAACCGGGTTGGGTTTTACTCATGAGCCGATGCCAAATTCAATCACTCAAACCATACCGGAAAACTTTAATGAATTTGATCATTCACCTGAAAATGAACGTAAATTCAAAGAAATTCAAAGAAGTAAATCCGAGTCTGTAGGATCTGAGGTGTTGATTGAAAGTTTGAGGGAAGAAGATGGTTGGACAACTGAGGCTAATGATGAAGCAAGCAACAAGTCTGATAACAAACTGGAGCCTGTTCTAATTCAACTTGTTGAGTATCCAAAACTTAATCCCGAACCAGAAATAACGGTGAAGGAAGAAGGTGAATTTTCAGGATACAATGATCCTGAATACATCAGGTGGAAGAAAGAACAAAAGGCGCAAGTTGCTGATCAGTTGATCAAGAAGCAAGAAGTGAAAAAGACTGAAGTTTCGAATGCAAAAGTGCAGAAATTAAAATCGAAAATCAACCAATCTAAAACGAAACAGTCAAAAGACAAAAGTGTCTTAAAATCAAATGGTAACACCAAAGTTCAAAGTGTGAAAACTGACAAAGTTAAACCTGTCAAGAAAATGTCAAAAGGTAAGACAATTAAGTTTGTGTCTGCAGGTACTTTCGACATGAACGGTTCTTATGGTAACCAAATCAATGCTCAAATCAAATCTAACTCTGGTCTGAAAACAGGTTCAGGTCCTAAGTCTTCCGCTGTCAATGATAAGAGAATTGAAAACAAAAAGGTAACCAAACAGAACAGTTTAAAATCGAACCAAAGTCCCACGCAATCAAAATCACAAACAATATCTCCACAAAAGAATGTTAATCTAAAACCGAACAACCATGATAATGAATCACATTTTGGTTCAACATCAAAAGTTAACAATCGGCTCTTTAGGATTAGAAAGAAACATTGTGAAAACTGTGATCGCTATAACCATACTACTGCTGAATGTTTCTTTAACAGGTACTGCAGTTTCTGTAACAAAAGAAATCATTCTTCAGAAGAATGTTATTATAACAAGTTTTGTGATATTTGTGAAAGAAGAAACCATGACACAAAGGATTGTTTCTTTCGATCAAACTCAACTAGAGAAATGACTCCATATTCAAACTTTCAAAGAAATAATTCATTTGGTTTTCAAAATATGAGTCAAAGTCATTCTCCAGTTTTGAGAAATTTCAATCGAAACAATTCTGTTTCTAACTTTTCAAGAAATGTGCAGGTTAACAGTTTTAAACCAAGAGCTTTAATGGTAAGAAATCAAAAGTTTGAAAATAACCTTGATCCTAAGCTAGAGGAAAGGTTTAGTGCTTTGAGGAGAAAGCAGTTATTGAACGCCAATGGGCGAAACAACAGTTATCAGCATCAAAATCTCTTGAATGAAACAAATTTTCAAAATGTTCAATATCAACAAGTTACTATTGCTGATAGATTCGTAAAACCCAAGACCGTGTGGGCCTGGGTTGACCAAACTAACTAAGTAATTGTTGAAATGCAGGTACGCCCAAGAAGACCTATCAACTCATGGTTCGTTGATAGTGGGTGTAGCCGGCATATGACAGGCAACCATGCCTTGCTTCAGGATTTCAAGCTGAAAAATGGTACACACGTTGCATTTGGAGGTGATGCGGGTGGAAAGATAACCGGAGAAGGAACCGTATCCAATGGGGTCATTAGTTTTGATAAAGTCAACTACTGTGCACAGTTGAACTTTAACTTACTAAGTGTATCTCAAATTTGTGATAAATCTTATTCAACTTTATTTGATGATTCTTTCTGTTATATACTCAAACTAGGTTTTAAGGTTGACAATGAATGGGTAGTGGTGAAAGCTCCAAGAGATCGTGATGTATACAAGCTTGATATGTCGCAGATTGACGCTGAAACCGAAACTACTTGTCTCATTGCACATGCATCAAATGATGAGAGTCAACTTTGGCAAAGACGGCTGGGCCATTCAAACTTCAGAAACATGAATCGACTGGTGACTGGAAATCACGCTGTAGGAATTCCATCAAAGAAATTCTCTACAACTGATCTCTGTCCTGCGTGTTTGAAGGGAAAACAGCATCGAATGTCTTTTAAGTCCAAGCTCGAAAACTCCATTTCAAAATCCTTGCAGATACTACATATGGATCTCTTCGGACCAACAAATGTGCAAAGCATCGGAAAGAAGTCTTATTGTTTTGTCATTATTGACGATTTCACTAGATTTTCTTGGGTTTATTTCTTGCATGCTAAATCTGAAACTGCGGAGTTATTAAAAGAATTTATCATCAAAGTTGAAAATCAGTTGGATTGTAAAGTAAAAGTTTTAAGAAGTGATAATGGAACTGAATTCAAAAACGCTAATGTTGATTTGTTTTGTGCAGAAAAAGGAATTGCTAGACAATTTAGTGCTACAAGAACGCCTCAACAGAATGGGGTTGCGGAACGGAAAAACCGGACACTAATTGAAGCAGCAAGATCCATGCTCGCAGATGCCAAAATCCCTATCACATTCTGGGACGAAGCTATTGCTACTGCGTGTTTTGTCCAAAACAGAACATTATTGGTTCAGGATAAACAGAAAACATCTTAGGAGTTGTTATTTGGAAGAAAACCGAATATTTCTTATTTGAAAGCATTTGGTTGTCCTGTAACGATTCTGAATTTAAGTGATCATATCGGGAAATTTGAGTCAAAATCTGACGATGGATTTTTCCTAGGTTATTCGTCTGTTTCTAAAGCTTATCGGGTTTTTAATAGCAAAACAAATACTGTTATTGAAACTATTAACGTAAAGTTTTTAGAAAATTCGTTTCCGTCAGTGGCACATGGTCCCGAATGGTTATTTGATTTAGATTCGTTATCAAAATCTTTCAATTCTAACTTGTTTGATTTTTCAGGAAAAACAAGGAAAGAATCAGGTGACTTAGGATGCTTTAGTGACGATTCTGATAATGACGAGGATGGAAATCTCAACTCTGAATATCCGTTCATGTCATTTCATAATCCTGATCATGTCAAATCCAGTCAAGCTCCGGGTCCTTCTGGTTCGCAAGAAGATCAAGAATCGAACAATCTTGAAGAAGATGTGAATCCGCAAGTTTCTCCTAATGATGGTGGATCTGTTCAAAATCAACCATCATCAGATCCGAATGTTGAAGTGATTCCAGAATCATTTGATTACTTCATCAATTCACCGGATCAAGTCCTGAATTTCACACCGCATACTTCAACCATACTACAAGATCTACCAAATCTGAATACTTCTAATCTGGAGAGTCAAGTGCAAGGAGGTGACATACCAATTCATCGAATTCACAAGAAACATCCTGTCTCTCAGATTATTGGGCCGCTGAATCAGAGAACTACAAGAAGTCAGACTGAACAAGCAAATGTTTGTCTTTATTCGTGTTTTCTATCTCAAGTGGTGCCAAAGAACATTTCAGAGGCACTGCAAGATAACAGTTGGATTGAAGCCATGCAAGAGGAATTGCTTCAGTTTCGCAAACAAGAGGTTTCGAAATTAGTGGACTTACCTGAAGGAGAGAATGCGATTGGTACAAGATGGTTGTACAAAAACAAGCCAGATGAACGTGGCATTGTTGTGAGAAACAAAGCAAGACTCATTGCACAGGGATACACTCAAGAAGAAGGCATTGATTATGAAGAGGTGTTCGCTCCGGTCGCAAGACTTGAAGCCATACGCGTTTTTCTTGCATATGCTTGCTTCATGAAGTTTAAAGTATTCCAAATGGACGTGAAAGGTGCTTTTCTGTATGGACCGATTACAGATGACGTATATGTCAGACAACCTCCGGGTTTTGAAGATCCTGACTATCCTCATCGTGTATACAAGTTAAGTAAAGCTCTTTACGGTCTACATCAAGCTCCTAGAATCTGGTATGAGACATTATCCAAGCATTTACTTGAACATGGATTCACAAGAGGACAGATTGATCCAACTTTGTTTATGAAGAGGGAGAATGACGATCTCTTATGTGTTCAAGTTTATGTGGACGATATTATCTTCGGATCAACTAGTGAGTCAATGTGCAAAGAATTTGAGGAAATCATGAAGTGCAGATTCCAGATGAGTTCTATGGGGGAGATTAACTTCTTTCTCGGATTACAAGTGAAACAATCAGCTGACGGAATTTTCATCAATCAATCAAAATTTGTTGAGAAGTTGTTGAAGAAGTTCAAGATGCAAGATTGTCAGACTATTCGAACTCCATCTGATGTGAACTGCAAGATACAACCGGATCCGAAAGGCAAATCCGTGGATCAAACACTATACAGATCAATGATCGGTTCACTGATGTATCTTACTGCATCAAGGCCAGACATCATGTATGCTGTATGTGTATGCGCAAGATATCAGTCTGATCCAAAGGAGTCGCACCTTGTTGCTGTGAAGCGTATATTCAGATATCTCAAAGGGAAACCGAATCTTGGGTTATGGTATCCTTATGAAGGAAATTTTGAATTATATAGTTATTCTGACAGTGATTTTGGTGGTTGTGCTCTTGACAGGAAATCGACTACTGGTGGTTGTCAATTTCTGGGTCCTAGACTTGTCTCTTGGCAATGCAAGAAGCAGACCAACGTTTCTGTATCCACAGCTGAAGCAGAGTATATCGCTGCATCTGCAGGATGTTCTCAAGTTTTGTGGTTACAAAATCAATTGCTGGACTACGGGTTTAACTTTCTGAAAACTCCTATTTACATAGACAATACTGCTGCTATGTTCATTACTGCTAATCCTGTTCAACACTCAAAAACCAAACATATCGAAATTCGATATCACTTTTTAAGAGACAACTCTGAAAAAGGTTTAATAATTTTGATTAAAGTTCATACCGACAAACAACTGGCAGATCTTTTCACAAAATCATTTTTGTCAGGCCGGTTTGAATTTTTAATTCAATCCATAGGATTAATCAATCATGATTGATTCTATTTTTCGAAAACAAAAGAAATATCAGAATATATAAAAGCCAAAAATATAATAAGTTGATGTTAAGTATTGATTCCTTTGTCTTTTATTTTATGTTTTGCATTGTGTGTGTGCATGAAAAAGAAAAGCAAAAACAAAATATAAAAGCAAAAAGAAAAGAAAATATCATGTCATAAGAATCTATATTGCAAAAGTGAGAAATGATAGTTACACTAGACATTATTTGTTACATCATTTTTAAATAAAGACTGATGAATGTTAATTGATGTGCTAGACAGCTCAGGCAATTAGACTGAACAAGTAAGTTGATTGTTGACAAACATAAACTTAATGATCTTTGTGTTAAGTTCCATTGTTATACATGTCTAGATATATATCTTTTGAAACATTGCTTGTGATGATAGTTATGCATGATCGGGTAACGATGCAGTGTATTCAGTGTGATGAACCGCATCGTGAGCTTCTTTGTTGTGGTACCCACAGACCTGAAGTCTCACATGAAGTCTCTTTTGAGCTTCAAGGTGCAGCAAAAGATTCCAAAAGGAACAAAAAGAGTCCCAAATGTGGACCAACACCAAACAAAAATTCCAAAATGGAATTCAGAAGATTCCCAAGGGGAACGATAGGAAAGAAAAATTCCCAAAGATGGAATTAAAAAGAAGTCCCAAAGTGGACCAAATCCGAATAGAACCCATATTCCACACTGTGTATTACTGTAAGTGACCAGATTTTGTGCAATATGCATTAAGGTAGTGGTTGATAAGGAAATATGTTAACATATGTATACATGTGGGTCACATAAGTCATTTTAATCGAACCTTAAATATCATCATGATACTGAAAAAGTAAGTGTGTCAACTCGAGCTAATTGGTATGTTTTCATATCATCACTCAATCAAGCATAAGTCAAATGTCTATTCAAAACTTGCAAAACATGTTCAGATAATGTGTGGTATGATCTCACTGCGATATTTTGATTCATTGCATTGCATATGTATTTATTTTAATGTGTGTGCTTTGTGTGTGCAGGCATTTGGAATCTTTATTGACACATCGACATCCTTGTTAAACTTAAAAATTTCAAGAAATTTCAAGTTTAGGGGGAGAATAAATTGAAGAAAAATATCTACAAAAATCCAAAAATATCTTTTGAATAAGTGTGTTTTGAATGAACAAGATTATGTAGTATGAAAAGCAAAAGTATTGGATGTGTTAAAAACAAACCCAAGGTCTTGTAATATGTTTTAAGAAAATGCTTCGGGATATAGAAAAATTGGTTGTGCAAAAACATTTTTGAAAAAGAAAAAGGAAAATGATTTGAATTGGAATTAATGATTATTGACTTGTTTTAATGTTGTTTGATAATTAATATGACAAACATTCTTTTTAAGGATATCTTGTCTAATTAATATGTCGGAGAATGTTTGCAGGTGCAATAAATGATGTTGAAAAAGTCAACAGACGAGAAAAAGTGAAGAAATTGCTCAAAGTGTTATAGCCGGGCAAAGATATCAGATACAACTGTACAGCCGGGTAAAGAACTCACTGTTCAGCCGGGTAAAGTTGTAAGTCTGATACATGCCGGGTGATTGAGGAAAAGGTGAAGATGTTATGACCACTGTACAGCCGGGCAAAGATCATGTCAAATACAGCCGGGTGAAGGTCATAGATATCTTGCCGGGTGACAAATGTTTACTATACAGCCGGGTAAAAGAGAAATCTTACTGCCGTGTAAAGGTATGACACTATGTTGCCGTGTAATGAACAAAAGCATGCCGTGTGAAGAAGGAAAGCAACTTTGTTGCCGGGTGATGAAGAAAGCAAGCCGGATGATGAAGAAAAGCAACTGTGTTGCCGGGTGATGAAGAAAAATTGCCCGGTGATGTTTTGAAGCATACTATTTTGCCGGGTGATGTATAAAACCCATCAGGTGTAGTTGTTCCTTAACCTTTACCCGTCACTACAGTGACTTACCCGTCTCTACAGTGTTTGACCCGTCAAGTGTTTTTCACATGTTTGTGACTTGTCTGATGTACTTGACCCGTCACTACAGTACATGACCCGTCACTACAGTACATGACCCGTCACTACAGTACTTGACCCGGCAAGGCTTATTGGGCTTATTTTGTTTACCCGTCCCTTTTTGTTGACCCGACACTTAAAGTTTGACCTAAATTTTTGACGATACAAAAACCCGCCTCTTCACAAACACTTATCATTTCACACATTCACTTTCACACAAATCCTCTGAACTTAAAATCGCTGTGTTATCATATTCAATCGTTTGCTCTGTAACAAGGTTGATCGATTGGATAAAGTAGTGATTAAGTGTGTTTGACCTAAATAGACCTGTAAATCAACTGTTAAAAAGAAAAACGATGATGAACAGTGTTTTGGACTTTGAATCGACACTTTGATTTTGTGTGTTAAAACCTAAATCGAATGTTGCTTTAAGGATAAACTCTGTCGATTATCAACATTCATTCACTCATTTGCACCAAAACACCTTAAAATCAACTGAATCACTCAAATGCTCACAACTGATGAAATCGCCATTGATGAACTTTGAAGGTCTTACAAGTTAAACATCAAAATGATGAAATATATGTTTAAAAGTGATTAATACCTGTTAAAACTGAACCAAAACATGATAAACAAATTCATCATAAAATTGTCAAAATTGTGTTTCAAGTGATTAACTGTTAAAATTTGAAACATGAAGTATAATCTTTAAAACTCAGGTTGTTTGATTAAAATGATGAAAATCAGGTTATTAGAACAATTTAGGATTTAAAATGATTATGTGAATGTTTTGCTTTCTAACTTTTATTTAAACACTTATGAAAATTTTGATAAGTTTTAATGAAGAATCTAACACATTTGTCTTGTTTTGTGTTTGTTTGTGTTTTAACAGATGGAGAATCTCAAGTTTGAGCCTAAACACAATTTGGTAGCTGTACTAGATGAATCTATCCCTAAAACAGAAGGTTACAGAGATATGATCAAGTTTCTCAAGAGAACCAAATATGTGTATGCTATGTGTGCCAAACCGGTCATATATGCTAGGCTGATTAAGAGTTTCTGGAGGACAGCAGAGGTTGTTAGAGATGAGAATGGTGTTACTGTTGTTTGAGGCAACATAACTGGAGAAAGGGTGTTGACTGTTTCAGAAGAGGTTATTAGACATGCCCTGAGGATTGATGAAGATGAAGTTGGTATGATGGATGAATGCAAATCGTGTTTTGTTAATATGGGTCATCCACCTATATTTCCAAAATCACAATTTTATCGAGCCAAGTTGGGAAAGAAGTACAAATTGTTGTGTTATGTTGTGCAACAATGCATGTCCAGGAGGAGTGCAGGATTCGATAATTTCCCATCAGATATTGCTTCACCAATTGTTGCCATAGCAGAGAACAAGCCATTTAATATGTCGAGATGGATTATGAATGGCTTTGTATTTAACTTGGTGAAAGGGAAGAGGTTTAAGTTTCTCATGTACCCGAGATTCTTACAACTGATGATAAACATTGCCTATCCTATCATCAGAAATGAAGGTTATGCTGGAGGTATTTTATACACTGAGGACATGAACGATCTATCTTACCGAAAGATGAGTATCGGGAATGTGCCTAATGTAGAGTTGTTTGACTATATGAGAGATATAGCCAACAATGAAGAAGATGTTGAAGGAGTATATTATCACATTTCAAATGGTGAGATAGTTAATCCACAGGACCTAGTAGATGAGGTGCCTGATAACCTGTTGGATGATGACGAGTACTTTGCTCGTCATCCAGAAGATGAAGAAGATGATGATGATAATGATGAGGATAGCGATAGTGATGATGAACATGATGATGGTGGTGATGATGCTAAATCTGAATCTAATTCAGAGGAGGCTGAACCAATGGAGACTGAGACAGAGGAAATTGAGAATGTTGAGTTTATTGAGCCTATTGTGGTAGAAGAACCTGTTGAGGTTGCTTTGGTTGAAAAAGAAGTAGTGGCTGAGATTCCAAAGGAGATCAATGTTCAGTATGTTAGACGAAAGAGATCAAAACCAGTGATAGAGCCTGAAGAGATTGATATACTTCAGATTGCTCAGGAGGCAATGACCGAAGCTGAGACTATGGCACAGATAGTTGAGGAAGCTGATGCTGGCGTTGCTGATCCTTCTGCTGTTGATATTCCCACCACATCATCCAAATTTGCTGAAAACATTGGACAAGGTTTGGAGTCTTCACCAAATGTTGTGCCAAGTGTTGATCAAACAGAGAATGAGAAGCGAATTGCAGAATTAGAAGATATGGTTGCAAAGTTGATTGAAGCGAATGATTTGTTGAAAGCTTCAAATGAACGGAAAAAGAAAAGGTTTGATGAATACTGGGATATACATAATCAGAATTTGAAAATCTTCAAGAAATTGGATGAGGATCATGTGAAGCTTGTTGACACATCGACATCCTTGTTAAACTTAAAAAAATTTCAAGAAATTTCAAGTTTAGGGGGAGAATAAATTGAAGAAAAATATCTACAAAAATCCAAAAATATCTTTTGAATAAGTGTGTTTTGAATGAACAAGATTATGTAGTATGAAAAGCAAAAGTATTGGATGTGTTAAAAACAAACCCAAGGTCTTGTAATATGTTTTAAGAAAATGCTTCGGGATATAGAAAAATTGGTTGTGCAAAAACATTTTTGAAAAAGAAAAAGAAAAATGATTTGAATTGGAATTAATGATTATTGACTTGTTTTAATGTTGTTTGATAATTAATATGACAAACATTCTTTTTAAGGATATCTTGTCTAATTAATATGTCGGAGAATGTTTGCAGGTGCAATAATGATGTTGAAAAAGTCAACAGACGAGAAAAAGTGAAGAAATTGCTCAAAGTGTTATAGCCGGGCAAAGATATCAGATGCAACTGTTTGGCCGGGTAATGAACATACTGTTCAGCCGGGTAATGTTGTAAAGTTGATACATGCCGGGTGATTGAGGAAAAGGTGAAGATGTTATGACCACTGTACAGCCGGGCAATGATCATGTTAAATATAGCCGGGTGAAGGTCATAGATATCTTGCCGGGTGACAAGTGTTTACTATACAGCCGGGTAAAAGAGAAATCTTATTGCCGTGTAAAGGTATGACACTGTGTTGCCGGGTAATGAACAAAAGCATGCCGTGTGAAGAAGGAAAGCAACTATGTTGCCGGGTGATGAAGAAAGCAAGCCGGATGAAGAAGAAAAGCAACTGTGTTGCCGGGTGATGAAGAAAAATTGCCGGGTGATGTTTTGAAGATAACTATTCTGCCGGGTGATGTATAAAACCCATCAGGTGTAGTTGTTCCTTAACCTTTACCCGTCACTACAGTGACTTACCCGTCTCTACAGTGTTTGACCCGTCAAGTGTTTTTCACATGATTGTGACTTGTCTGATGTACTTGACCCGTCACTACAGTACATGACCCGTCACTACAGTACATGACCCGTCACTACAGTACTTGACCCGGCAAGGCTTATTGGGCTTATTTTGTTTACCCGTCTCTTTTGTTGACCCGACACTTAAAGTTTGACCTAAATTTTTGACGATACAATAACCCGCCTCTTCACAAACACTTATCATTTCACACATTCACTTTCACACAAATCCTCTGAACTTAAAATCGCTGTGTTATCATATTCAATCGTTTGCTCTGTAACAAGGTTGATCGATTGGATAAGGTAGTGATTAAGTGTTTTTGACCTAAATGGATCTGTAAATCAACTGTTAAAAAGAAAAACGATGATGAACAGTGTTTTGGACTTTGAATCGACACTTTGATTTTGTGTATTAAAACTTAAATCGAATGTTGTTTTAGGGTTAAAATCTGTCGATCATCAACATTCAACCACTCATTTGCATCAAAACACCTTAAAATCAACTAAATCACTCAAAATGTTCACAACTGTTAAAATCGCCATTGATGAACTTTGAAGCTCTTAAAAGTTAAACATCAAAATGATGAAATGTCTGTTTAAAAGTGATTAATACTTGTTAAAACTGAACCAAAACATGATAAACATTTTATCATAAAAATTTTCAAAAATTATGTCTTAAGTGTTATCTGTTAAAAATTAAAACATAAGTATAATCTTTAAGATTCAAAGTTGTTTGATTAAAATGATGAAAATCAGGTTATTAGAACAATTTAGGATTTAAAATGATTATGTGAATGTTTTTCTTTTCTAACTTTTATTTAAACACTTATGAAAATTTTGATAAGTTTTAATGAAGAATCTAACACATTTGTCTTGTTTTGTGTTTGTTTGTGTTTTAACAGATGGAGAATCTCAAGTTTGAGCCTAAACACAATTTGGTAGCTGTACTAGATGAATCTATCCCTGAAACAGAAGGTTACAGAGATATGATCAAGTTTCTCAAGAGAACCAAATATGTGTATGCTATGTGTGCCAAACCGGTCATATATGCTAGGCTGATTAAGAGTTTCTGGAGGACAGCAGAGGTTGTTAGAAATGAGAATGGTGTTACTATTGTTCGAGGCAACATAACTGGAGAAAGGGTGTTGACTGTTTCAGAAGAGGTTATTAGACATGCCCTAAGGATTGATGAAGATGAAGTTGGTATGATGGATGAGCTGACTATGGATGAATGCAAAGCGTGTTTTGTTAATATGGGTCATCCACCTATATTTCCAAAATCACAATTTTATCGGGCCAAGTTGGGAAAGAAGTACAAATTGTTGTGTTATGTTGTGCAACAATGCATGTCCAGGAGGAGTGCAGGATTCGATAATTTCCCATCAGATATTGCTTCACCAATTGTTGCCATAGCAGAGAACAAGCCATTTAATATGTCGAGATGGATTATGAATGGCTTTGTATTTAACTTGGTGAAAGGGAAGAGGTTTAAGTTTCTCATGTACCCGAGATTCTTACAACTGATGATAAACATTGCCTATCCTATCATTAGAAATGAAGGTTATGCTGGAGGTATTTTATACACTGAGGACATGAACGATCTATCTTACCGAAAGATGAGTATCGGGAATGTGCCTAATGTAGAGTTGTTTGACTATATGAGAGATATAGCCAACAATGAAGAAGATGTAGAAGGTATTTATTATCATATATCTCACGGTGAGATTGTTGATCCACAGGACCTAGTGGATGAGGTGCCTGACAATCTGTTGGATGATGACGAGTACTTTGCTCGTCATCCAGAAGATGAAGAAGAAGGTGAGAATGGTGATGGTGATAATGATGAGGATGATGATCATGATGATAGTGAAGATGATGGTGGTAATGAAGGTGCTGAATCTGAATCTAATTCAGAGGAGGCAGAGATAGTTGAAATGGCCGAACCTATGGAAGTAGAGATGGAGAATGTTGTGATAGAAGAACCTGTTGAGGTTGCTTCAGTTGTTGAAGAATCAGTTGCTGAGATTCCAAAAGATGTTTCTGTTCAGTATGTTCGAAGAAAGAGGTCGAAACCAGTTAAAGAATCTAAGATTGTAGAGCCTGAAGAGATAGACGTACTTCAGATTGCTCAGGAGGCAATGGCCGAAGCTGAAACTATGGCACATATAGTTGAGGAAGCTGATGCTGGCATTGCTGATCCTACTGCTGTTGATATTCCCACCACATCATCCAAATTTGCTGAAAACATTGGACAAGGTTTGGAGTCTTCACCAAATGTTGTGCCAAGTGTTGATCAAACAGAGAATGAGAAGCGAATTGCAGAATTAGAAGATATGGTTGCAAAGTTGATTGAAGCGAATGATTTGTTGAAAGCTTCAAATGAACGGAAAAAGAAAAGGTTTGATGAATACTGGGATATACATAATCAGAATTTGAAAATCTTTAAGAAATTGGATGAGGATCATGTGAAGCTTGTTGATGAACATGTGAGGTTGAAGGATGATTATGATAAATTGAAGGAGGAATATGAGAATCTAAAGTATGATTATACTGATCTGAAGGCTGAGTGTAATACGTTGGAGGCCGAAAAAGAAATGCTAGAAAAGGAGTTGGAGGAGACTAAACCGAAGAAAGCTGGCTCATCATCAGATAAAGATTTTTCTGATGAAGTAGTTGAAGTGACTGAATCTCAAGTGACGAAAGTTTATTTGACTAGAGCTCGAGGTACTTCGAATGCTGGTATTTTGGTGGAATCACCAATCATCATTCCCGATGAAGCTGTTGCTGACACTGTCAATATGGACAAAGCTGAGGGAAAAAGGAAGATAGACGCTGTACCTGAGATATTTGGAGATGAAAACAGTTCAAAAAGGGCAAAGATAGATGAAACAGTGCAGATTGAGCCGATTCAATCTGTAGCTGTAGTTGAAATGGCTAAGAAAGTTGATATGACTGAAGCAGAAATTGCTAAAACAGTTCAGATTGAGCCGATTCAATCTGAATCTGTAGCTGAGACTGAAGTTTTTGAGGCCACAGAGAGTGAGAAAGAAGCTGGTTCTGAAGACACAGTTCAGGTTGAGCCGATTCAATCTGAAGCTGTTGAAGTTGAAAGTATGCCTGAAACTGTATCTGAAGTGGCAAGTCAGTTTGAGCCGGTTCAAACTGACAATGCACCCATGATTGAAGCATTGGATGACTTAGATGAGATAGACTTTACTGAATCTGAGGATGAAGCTGAGCCAGTACCGAATGTTGTTGAAGAGATACCGGATGATTTGGATCAAAGATTTGCTTATCTCGAGAGAATGAAGTACAATTCTGTATTTTTGAATGGTTTGACGGTGAGTCAGATAAATGAAGAGTACGAGAAGTGCATGATTGCTCAAGACAAAGCTGAAGCTGATAAGAAAGAGTTTGTTATTGAGATGGGAGAATGGACACCAATGCAAGAAAGCCTAAACATAGAAGATTTGCCTCCGACTGAGCTTTATCATCAAAACCCAGATGAAATGTCTGCTTCAAATATGCGTAGTTGGTTGAGTTCGAGAAACTATCCGTACAAGACTTTGAAGAGATTGAAGTCTGAGTCACTAAGGAAGATTGTGGTTAGTTTTATGAAGACGGAGAAAATGTACAACAGAATGTTTTATCTGGACTATAACAATCCACAATATTTCGAGCTGACGAAAAGATTCAAAGTACTTGGACCGAAGGAGATTCCGGTGATGGCGTTACCTGAAAATGCTCACAAAAAGAGGCACGAATTGATTGATATGTTTCCCAGCGAAGTTAAATCTTACAACATTCCAATGGATGTTAGGGAATCTTGGCATAAATCAGCAACAGCAGGTGACGTGGTGAGGTCACTGCTGAGTAAAGGACAGTCAATTGCTGAGTTACTAGATTCGATGATTGTGCCTGAGAAGAACAAGAAAGTAAAAATCATAGCATGGAAATACGACGAAGTTTTTGATGCTTTTATGATTAAGAGAGTGAATGGTTTATGTGATGTATACCATTACTTCTCGAGCATTTTTAAGTTGGAAGTTCAGGACTTGAAGGAGTTGCACAAACTAAGGTTGATAAATCACACGCATGCTGAGCGTGGTGATAAATGTGTGATGCTTCTTGATGCCGGGATTGCGAGACCACCGAAGTATCTGGACTTTAGAGGCCAACAAGAAGATTCAGCATATGTGCAAGCAAAGAAAGAAAGGAAGAAAAAGAGATTGGTTGTGACTGAAGATATGTATCTTGAAGAATTTTCCGATGAATACTTTGACAAAGTGACAGATCCTGGACTGAAAGTGATCGATGGAACTCAGATGACGAAGCCTATACTTAGAGTGTTTTACAATCAAGAAACATTTGAGTTGAAGGTAGTTAGAAATTTGGATGATTGGGACAAAGACATGATCACACTTTTTAGTACTTTTGAGTTAAAGCTGTTACATCCGTCCTATATAGACTTTTTGAGGAGCTACAGAATGGAGAAGTGTAAAGATGCACTTGCTGAAGCTGATCGGAAGTTATTTGTTGTAATGATTGAAGTGATAGCAGCGGCAACTGAAAAGATTCGAGTGAGGAAAGCATTGCTGAACTCTAATCTCGTGAGGGTTGATTTGCCAGAGATAGAGTATATGAGGATTAGTAGAAAGGGTACTTTGGAGGTGAAAGTCAAAGGCCAGGAGATGCCATTCGAATTTTATGCTAATATTGATTTTGCAGGTTTAAATCTGGATTCACTAAGACGCATGAATGCCTGCCAAATTCTGACAAATGAGTCCAAGCCGAGACAAGCTAAGATTGCTGAAAAGTTCAAATCATGTATTGAAGAAGCTTTGAAGGAACAAGAAGAGTATAAAGGACGAGAGTTGCTGAATGTCAAAGATGAACCGGAAGATTGGTAGAAAAAGATTGATGCTGATCAAAGATGAAAAAGATAGAAGATTTTGCTGAAGATTCAAAGATAAATCTTAGGGGGAGTACTGTTAGGGTTATTTCCTAGTTAAGATTTACTTTGTATTTTTGTTTTTATGTTTGTAAATAGTTTAGGGTCTATTTTGTTATATTCCTTAAACTTGTATTTTGTTGCTATAAGCATGTAGTGAGAGAGTGTTAGGAAGGAGGCTAGATCACTTTTACACGTTAGAGAGAGAATTAACTGTGTGTGATTTTGTTTCTCCTGCACTTGTACTACGAATTGCTTTGATCATCAATATACAAAGAGAATTATTAGTATGAATTGTGTTTGTGATTGAACTGTTTGTTTGTGCGTTTTATTCTGATCATTTGAGTGATATTAACGATCCAATTGAACCTATCACAAAGACACTGTTTAGCCGGTTGAAGAAGGATTTTTCACTGTTTTGCCGTGTGACTCATTTTAGTTGTTTTTCAATACTTGTTTCTTATATTGTCTTTAATTACTTGTCTTTATTTTAGTATTTTGATCATTTCTTTTAAAAAAAAAATTAACAAAAATCAAAATATTTTCTTTAAAAAATTGTTAAAATGGCTCCTAATGATGATTCTGATAACCGTGTTCCTAGACTTTTGAATCGTGCAGATTTCAAGAACTGGACCATCAGGTTGAGACATCACTTGTGTTCAATTGACAATGACTTATGGAAATCAATTGAGAAGGGTCCTCACATTCCAACTCAGACAGCACCAGATAGTGCAAGTACCTATACTAAAGATTCTACTACACCTTATCCAGAGGATAATTTGTCAGCAGAAGATTTGAGGAAGGTAAAGAATGATAGCAAGGCATATTCTTTAATGTGCAAGGGGTTGCCACTCCAAGTTTTGTCTAGATTGGATGCATATCAGACTGGTTATACATGCTTCAAAGCATTGAAGTCTATATGTGAAGGAGGAGAGCAATTGAGAAGTTTGAAGAAATCAAAGCTGAAAAAGCAATTGGAACTTTTTGAACATATTAATGGAGAGACAGTACACCAGATGATGAACAGATTTGTTCACTTAACTACTGAGATGTCAAACCTCGGAGTTAAGACTGACCTTCAAGACTTGAATGATCGATTGTTATGTGCTTTACCATCATCTTGGAAGCAGACTGTTACTCTGTTAAAGCATACTGAGAAATTTCCAATGGAATTAGACTTGCTTATTGGAAAGATTGAAGAAGTCGAGATTGATGAAGGATCTAGAAACACTGATAGATCAAGCTCACAAACTCAATATAAGTATGTGGTAAATCCTGCCAATACTGTGGATAACGCTTTTCTTGCACAAGATGCAACGAAATTTGAAGATGAGGGTGACTTATTTGTTGGTGCAAGTTTCTTTACTGATTCAGCATACTTTCCAAATTCACCAACTTATTCTCAACCTCAATCTCCACCAAGAGCTCAAGTTCAAAGTCAAAATCAGAATCAATCAGAAAGTCAAAATTCAAATGTTCAAGCTAAGGTAAAAGATGTGATGAACATTCTACTGCAAGATGACGAAACTAAAACTGCCTTTACTGCTTTTATGGCAAGTTTTCAAGCGTATCAAGGAAGTCACTTAAGTCAAATGGACGTTGTCCTTCAAGACTTATTTGAGATGGATCCAGTTGATGTTGAGGAAATGGATCTTAATTGGCAAATGGTTATGGTAGCCTATCGTACACAAAAGCATGCATATGTTAACCGAAGCTACAAACCTCATGCAAACAAAACCGTTGGATTTGACAAATCAAAGGCCAGATGTTTTAATTGTAACCAGTATGGCCATTTCTCAAGAGAATGCAAAGCTCCTAAGAATTTCAATGACCAAGCTAGTTCAAGCAATCAAAGTCAAGGTCAAAGTTCTCAAGGCAGAAATCAACGTTTCTTTCAGAAACCATAACAAAGTCTTCCCATGCCTGAATTGAAAGATGAAGGAAAGAAGCCAGAAGATCAAACAAAGGCGCTGGTAGTAAGTGTAAAAGACGGTTATGATTGGAGCGCTTATGCAGAACAGTTTACGTCTGATCTTACATCTAGTCTGGCACTGGTATGTGAAATAGAAGAAGATTGGTCAGAAGAAGGGGATGGTAAGATGATTGAAGATGTGAGTGAAGATTCTGAAGAATATGACTGGAGTGCAAAATCTGATCCCGTTGAAGAATCTGAGTCTGAACTTGTGCTGATGGCTACTGCCAGTGAGTCTTCTTCATCTACCGAACAACCAAAGGTTAGTACTGACTTACCCCCTAATTATGTTCCATTACCTGCTGATGTCAAGGAAAGGTCGTGTTCTGATCAATGCATTCAACAAGTAGAACATTATCGAACTCATTCATTTAAAATAGGTGACAAATTAAGCAAACATGAAAAGATTCATGAACAACTTAAAATTGATCACAAAATTTCTGATGAGAAGATTTTGTCACTAACTGAATCATGGAACAAAACTTTAAAAGAGCTGGAACTTGTAACCAAACAACTTGAAGAAATGACAAAGAACTTTGAACAAGAAAAGGTTGCTCATGCTGTCACGCAAGTTGAATTGACAAAAGTGAAAAGTTGCAAAACCATGGTAAAACAACTCGTAAGTGAAAGAGGTAACAAAACCAAAACCGGGTTGGGTTTTACTCATGAGCCGATGCCAAATTCAATCACTCAAACCATACCGGAAAACTTTAATGAATTTGATCATTCACCTGAAAATGAACGTAAATTCAAAGAAATTCAAAGAAGTAAATCCGAGTCTGAAGGATCTGAGGTGTTGATTGAAAGTTTGAGGGAAGAAGATGGTTTGACAACTGAGGCTGATGATGAAGCAAGCAACAAGTCTGATAACAAACTGGAGCCTGTTCTAATTCAACTTGTTGAGTATCCAAAACTTAATCCCGAACCAGAAATAACGGTGAAGGAAGAAGGTGAATTTTCAGGATACAATGATCCTGAATACATCAGGTGGAAGAAAGAACAAAAGGCGCAAGTTGCTGATCAGTTGATCAAGAAGCAAGAAGTGAAAAAGACTGAAGTTTCGAATGCAAAAGTGCAGAAATTAAAATCGAAAATCAACCAATCTAAAACGAAACAGTCAAAAGACAAAAGTGTCTTAAAATCAAATGGTAACACCAAAGTTCAAAGTGTGAAAACTGACAAAGTTAAACCTGTCAAGAAAATGTCAAAAGGTAAGACAATTAAGTTTGTGTCTGCAGGTACTTTCGACATGAACGGTTCTTATGGTAACCAAATCAATGCTCAAATCAAATCTAACTCTGTTCTGAAAACAGGTTCAGGTCCTAAGTCTTCCGCTGTCAATGATAAGAGAATTGAAAACAAAAAGGTAACCAAACAGAACAGTTTAAAATCGAACCAAAGTCCCACGCAATCAAAATCACAAACAATATCTCCACAAAAGAATGTTAATCTAAAACCGAACAACCATGATAATGAATCACATTTTGGTTCAACATCAAAAGTTAACAATCGGCTCTTTAGGATTAGAAAGAAACATTGTGAAAACTGTGATCGCTATAACCATACTACTGCTGAATGTTTCTTTAACAGGTACTGCAGTTTCTGTAACAAAAGAAATCATTCTTCAGAAGAATGTTATTATAACAAGTTTTGTGATATTTGTGAAAGAAGAAACCATGACACAAAGGATTGTTTCTTTCGATCAAACTCAACTAGAGAAATGACTCCATATTCAAACTTTCAAAGAAATAATTCATTTGGTTTTCAAAATATGAGTCAAAGTCATTCTCCAGTTTTGAGAAATTTCAATCGAAACAATTCTGTTTCTAACTTTTCAAGAAATGTGCAGGTTAACAGTTTTAAACCAAGAGCTTTAATGGTAAGAAATCAAAAGTTTGAAAATAACCTTGATCCTAAGCTAGAGGAAAGGTTTAGTGCTTTGAGGAGAAAGCAGTTATTGAACGCCAATGGGCGAAACAACAGTTATCAGCATCAAAATCTCTTGAATGAAACAAATTTTCAAAATGTTCAATATCAACAAGTTACTATTGCTGATAGATTCGGAAAACCCAAGACCGTGTGGGCCTGGGTTGACCAAACTAACTAAGTAATTGTTGAAATGCAGGTACGCCCAAGAAGACCTATCAACTCATGGTTCGTTGATAGTGGGTGTAGCCGGCATATGACAGGCAACCATGCCTTGCTTCAGGATTTCAAGCTGAAAAATGGTACACACGTTGCATTTGAAGGTGATGCGGGTGGAAAGATAACCGGAGAAGGAACCGTATCCAATGGGGTCATTAGTTTTGATAAAGTCAACTACTGTGCACAGTTGAACTTTAACTTACTAAGTGTATCTCAAATTTGTGATAAATCTTATTCAACTTTATTTGATGATTCTTTCTGTTATATACTCAAATCAGGTTTTAAGGTTGACAATGAATGGGTAGTGGTGAAAGCTCCAAGAGATCGTGATGTATACAAGCTTGATATGTCGCAGATTGACGCTGAAACCGAAACTACTTGTCTCATTGCACATGCATCAAATGATGAGAGTCAACTTTGGCATAGACGGCTGGGCCATTCAAACTTCAGAAACATGAATCGACTGGTGACTGGAAATCACGCTGTAGGAATTCCATCGAAGAAATTCTCTACAACTGATCTCTGTCCTGCGTGTTTGAAGGGAAAACAGCATCGAATGTCTTTTAAGTCCAAGCTCGAAAACTCCATTTCAAAACCCTTGCAGATGCTACATATGGATCTCTTCGGACCAACAAATGTGCAAAGCATCGGAAAGAAGTTTTATTGTTTTGTCATTATTGACGATTTCACTAGATTTTCTTGGGTTTATTTCTTGCATGCTAAATCTGAAACTGCGGAGTTATTAAAAGAATTTAT
This sequence comes from Tagetes erecta, assembly GCA_030867185.1. Taxonomy (NCBI): domain Eukaryota; kingdom Viridiplantae; phylum Streptophyta; class Magnoliopsida; order Asterales; family Asteraceae; genus Tagetes; species Tagetes erecta. The sequence continues at coordinate 34,371,823 of CM061490.1, read as the reverse complement.
CATCAAAGTTGAAAATCAGTTGGATTGTAAAGTAAAAGTTTTAAGAAGTGATAATGGAACTGAATTCAAAAACGCTAATGTTGATTTGTTTTGTGCAGAAAAAGGAATTGCTAGACAATTTAGTGCTACAAGAACGCCTCAACAGAATGGGGTTGCGGAACGGAAAAACCGGACACTAATTGAAGCAGCAAGATCCATGCTCGCAGATGCCAAAATCCCTATCACATTCTGGGACGAAGCTATTGCTACTGCGTGTTTTGTCCAAAACAGAACATTATTGGTTCAGGATAAACAGAAAACATCTTATGAGTTGTTATTTGGAAGAAAACCGAATATTTCTTATTTGAAAGCATTTGGTTGTCCTGTAACGATTCTGAATTTAAGTGATCATATCGGGAAATTTGAGTCAAAATCTGACGATGGATTTTTCCTAGGTTATTCGTCTGTTTCTAAAGCTTATCGGGTTTTTAATAGCAAAACAAATACTGTTATTGAAACTATTAACGTAAAGTTTTTAGAAAATTCGTTTCCGTCAGTGGCACATGGTCCCGAATGGTTATTTGATTTAGATTCGTTATCAAAATCTTTCAATTCTAACTTGTTTGATTTTTCAGGAAAAACAAGGAAAGAATCAGGTGACTTAGGATGCTTTAGTGACGATTCTGATAATGACGAGGATGGAAATCTCAACTCTGAATATCCGTTCATGTCATTTCATAATCCTGATCATGTCAAATCCAGTCAAGCTCCGGGTCCTTCTGGTTCGCAAGAAGATCAAGAATCGAACAATCTTGAAGAAGATGTGAATCCGCAAGTTTCTCCTAATGATGGTGGATCTGTTCAAAATCAACCATCATCAGATCCGAATGTTGAAGTGATTCCAGAATCATTTGATTACTTCATCAATTCACCGGATCAAGTCCCGAATTTCACACCGCATACTTCAACCATACTACAAGATCTACCAAATCTGAATACTTCTAATCTGGAGAGTCAAGTGCAAGGAGGTGACATACCAATTCATCGAATTCACAAGAAACATCCTGTCTCTCAGATTATTGGGCCGCTGAATCAGAGAACTACAAGAAGTCAGACTGAACAAGCAAATGTTTGTCTTTATTCGTGTTTTCTATCTCAAGTGGTGCCAAAGAACATTTCAGAGGCACTGCAAGATAACAGTTGGATTGAAGCCATGCAAGAGGAATTGCTTCAGTTTCGCAAACAAGAGGTTTGGAAATTAGTGGACTTACCTGAAGGAGAGAATGCGATTGGTACAAGATGGTTGTACAAAAACAAGCCAGATGAACGTGGCATTGTTGTGAGAAACAAAGCAAGACTCATTGCACAGGGATACACTCAAGAAGAAGGCATTGATTATGAAGAGGTGTTCGCTCCGGTCGCAAGACTTGAAGCCATACGCGTTTTTCTTGCATATGCTTCCTTCATGAAGTTTAAAGTATTCCAAATGGACGTGAAAGGTGCTTTTCTGTATGGACCGATTACAGATGACGTATATGTCAGACAACCTCCGGGTTTTGAAGATCCTGACTATCCTCATCGTGTATACAAGTTAAGTAAAGCTCTTTACGGTCTACATCAAGCTCCTAGAATCTGGTATGAGACATTATCCAAGCATTTACTTGAACATGGATTCACAAGAGGACAGATTGATCCAACTTTGTTTATGAAGAGGGAGAATGACGATCTCTTATGTGTTCAAGTTTATGTGGACGATATTATCTTCGGATCAACTAGTGAGTCAATGTGCAAAGAATTTGAGGAAATCATGAAGTGCAGATTCCAGATGAGTTCTATGGGGGAGATTAACTTCTTTCTCGGATTACAAGTGAAACAATCAGCTGACGGAATTTTCATCAATCAATCAAAATTTGTTGAGAAGTTGTTGAAGAAGTTCAAGATGCAAGATTGTCAGACTATTCGAACTCCATCTGATGTGAACTGCAAGATACAACCGGATCCGAAAGGCAAATCCGTGGATCAAACACTATACAGATCAATGATCGGTTCACTGATGTATCTTACTGCATCAAGGCCAGACATCATGTATGCTGTATGTGTATGCGCAAGATATCAGTCTGATCCAAAGGAGTCGCACCTTGTTGCTGTGAAGCGTATATTCAGATATCTCAAAGGGAAACCGAATCTTGGGTTATGGTATCCTTATGAAGGAAATTTTGAATTATATAGTTATTCTGACAGTGATTTTGGTGGTTGTGCTCTTGACAGGAAATCGACTACTGGTGGTTGTCAATTTCTGGGTCCTAGACTTGTCTCTTGGCAATGCAAGAAGCAGACCAACGTTTCTGTATCCACAGCTGAAGCAGAGTATATCGCTGCATCTGCAGGATGTTCTCAAGTTTTGTGGTTACAAAATCAATTGCTGGACTACGGGTTTAACTTTCTGAAAACTCCTATTTACATAGACAATACTGCTGCTATGTTCATTACTGCTAATCCTGTTCAACACTCAAAAACCAAACATATCGAAATTCGATATCACTTTTTAAGAGACAACTCTGAAAAAGGTTTAATAATTTTGATTAAAGTTCATACCGACAAACAACTGGCAGATCTTTTCACAAAATCATTTTTGTCAGGCCGGTTTGAATTTTTAATTCAATCCATAGGATTAATCAATCATGATTGATTCTATTTTTCGAAAACAAAAGAAATATCAGAATATATAAAAGCCAAAAATATAATAAGTTGATGTTAAGTATTGATTCCTTTGTCTTTTATTTTATGTTTTGCATTGTGTGTGTGCATGAAAAAGAAAAGCAAAAACAAAATATAAAAGCAAAAAGAAAAGAAAATATCATGTCATAAGAATCTATATTGCAAAAGTGAGAAATGATAGTTACACTAGACATTATTTGTTACATCATTTTTAAATAAAGACTGATGAATGTTAATTGATGTGCTAGACAGCTCAGGCAATTAGACTGAACAAGTAAGTTGATTGTTGACAAACATAAACTTAATGATCTTTGTGTTAAGTTCCATTGTTATACATGTCTAGATATATATCTTTTGAAACATTGCTTGTGATGATAGTTATGCATGATCGGGTAACGATGCAGTGTATTCAGTGTGATGAACCGCATCGTGAGCTTCTTTGTTGTGGTACCCACAGACCTGAAGTCTCACATGAAGTCTCTTTTGAGCTTCAAGGTGCAGCAAAAGATTCCAAAAGGAACAAAAAGAGTCCCAAATGTGGACCAACACCAAACAAAAATTCCAAAATGGAATTCAGAAGATTCCCAAGGGGAACGATAGGAAAGAAAAATTCCCAAAGATGGAATTAAAAAGAAGTCCCAAAGTGGACCAAATCCGAATAGAACCCATATTCCACACTGTGTATTACTGTAAGTGACCAGATTTTGTGCAATATGCATTAAGGTAGTGGTTGATAAGGAAATATGTTAACATATGTATACATGTGGGTCACATAAGTCATTTTAATCGAACCTTAAATATCATCATGATACTGAAAAAGTAAGTGTGTCAACTCGAGCTAATTGGTATGTTTTCATATCATCACTCAATCAAGCATAAGTCAAATGTCTATTCAAAACTTGCAAAACATGTTCAGATAATGTGTGGTATGATCTCACTGCGATATTTTGATTCATTGCATTGCATATGTATTTATTTTAATGTGTGTGCTTTGTGTGTGCAGGCATTTGGAATCTTTATTGACACATCGACATCCTTGTTAAACTTAAAAATTTCAAGAAATTTCAAGTTTAGGGGGAGAATAAATTGAAGAAAAATATCTACAAAAATCCAAAAATATCTTTTGAATAAGTGTGTTTTGAATGAACAAGATTATGTAGTATGAAAAGCAAAAGTATTGGATGTGTTAAAAACAAACCCAAGGTCTTGTAATATGTTTTAAGAAAATGCTTCGGGATATAGAAAAATTGGTTGTGCAAAAACATTTTTGAAAAAGAAAAAGGAAAATGATTTGAATTGGAATTAATGATTATTGACTTGTTTTAATGTTGTTTGATAATTAATATGACAAACATTCTTTTTAAGGATATCTTGTCTAATTAATATGTCGGAGAATGTTTGCAGGTGCAATAAATGATGTTGAAAAAGTCAACAGACGAGAAAAAGTGAAGAAATTGCTCAAAGTGTTATAGCCGGGCAAAGATATCAGATACAACTGTACAGCCGGGTAAAGAACTCACTGTTCAGCCGGGTAAAGTTGTAAGTCTGATACATGCCGGGTGATTGAGGAAAAGGTGAAGATGTTATGACCACTGTACAGCCGGGCAAAGATCATGTCAAATACAGCCGGGTGAAGGTCATAGATATCTTGCCGGGTGACAAATGTTTACTATACAGCCGGGTAAAAGAGAAATCTTACTGCCGTGTAAAGGTATGACACTATGTTGCCGTGTAATGAACAAAAGCATGCCGTGTGAAGAAGGAAAGCAACTTTGTTGCCGGGTGATGAAGAAAGCAAGCCGGATGATGAAGAAAAGCAACTGTGTTGCCGGGTGATGAAGAAAAATTGCCCGGTGATGTTTTGAAGCATACTATTTTGCCGGGTGATGTATAAAACCCATCAGGTGTAGTTGTTCCTTAACCTTTACCCGTCACTACAGTGACTTACCCGTCTCTACAGTGTTTGACCCGTCAAGTGTTTTTCACATGTTTGTGACTTGTCTGATGTACTTGACCCGTCACTACAGTACATGACCCGTCACTACAGTACATGACCCGTCACTACAGTACTTGACCCGGCAAGGCTTATTGGGCTTATTTTGTTTACCCGTCCCTTTTTGTTGACCCGACACTTAAAGTTTGACCTAAATTTTTGACGATACAAAAACCCGCCTCTTCACAAACACTTATCATTTCACACATTCACTTTCACACAAATCCTCTGAACTTAAAATCGCTGTGTTATCATATTCAATCGTTTGCTCTGTAACAAGGTTGATCGATTGGATAAAGTAGTGATTAAGTGTGTTTGACCTAAATAGACCTGTAAATCAACTGTTAAAAAGAAAAACGATGATGAACAGTGTTTTGGACTTTGAATCGACACTTTGATTTTGTGTGTTAAAACCTAAATCGAATGTTGCTTTAAGGATAAACTCTGTCGATTATCAACATTCATTCACTCATTTGCACCAAAACACCTTAAAATCAACTGAATCACTCAAATGCTCACAACTGATGAAATCGCCATTGATGAACTTTGAAGTTCTTACAAGTTAAACATCAAAATGATGAAATATATGTTTAAAAGTGATTAATACCTGTTAAAACTGAACCAAAACATGATAAACAAATTCATCATAAAATTGTCAAAATTGTGTTTTAAGTGATTAACTGTTAAAATTTGAAACATGAAGTATAATCTTTAAAACTCAGGTTGTTTGATTAAAATGATGAAAATCAGGTTATTAGAACAATTTAGGATTTAAAATGATTAAGTGAATCTTTTGCTTTCTAACTTTTATTTAAACACTTATGAAAATTTTGATAAGTTTTAATGAAGAATCTAACACATTTGTCTTGTTTTGTGTTTGTTTGTGTTTTAACAGATGGAGAATCTCAAGTTTGAGCCTAAACACAATTTGGTAGCTGTACTAGATGAATCTATCCCTGAAACAGAAGGTTACAGAGATATGATCAAGTTTCTCAAGAGAACCAAATATGTGTATGCTATGTGTGCCAAACCGGTCATATATGCTAGGCTGATTAAGAGTTTCTGGAGGACAACAGAGGTTGTTAGAGATGAGAATGGTGTTACTGTTGTTCGAGGCAACATAACTGGAGAAAGGGTGTTGACTGTTTCAGAAGAGGTTATTAGACATGCCCTGAGGATTGATGAAGATGAAGTTGGTATGATGGATGAGCTGACTATGGATGAATGCAAATCGTGTTTTGTTAATATGGGTCATCCACCTATATTTCCAAAATCACAATTTTATCGAGCCAAGTTGGGAAAGAAGTACAAATTGTTGTGTTATGTTGTGCAACAATGCATGTTCAGGAGGAGTGCAGGATTCGATAATTTCCCATCAGATATTGCTTCACCAATTGTTGCCATAGCAGAGAACAAGCCATTTAATATGTCGAGATGGATTATGAATGGCTTTGTATTTAACTTGGTGAAAGGGAAGAGGTTTAAGTTTCTCATGTACCCGAGATTCTTACAACTGATGATAAACATTGCCTATCCTATCATCAGAAATGAAGGTTATGCTGGAGGTATTTTATACACTGAGGACATGAACGATCTATCTTACCGAAAGATGAGTATCGGGAATATGCCTAATGTAGAGTTGTTTGACTATATGAGAGATATAGCCAACAATGAAGAAGATGTTGAAGGAGTATATTATCACATTTCAAATGGTGAGATAGTTAATCCACAGGACCTAGTAGATGAGGTGCCTGATAACCTGTTGGATGATGACGAGTACTTTGCTCGTCATCCAGAAGATGAAGAAGATGATGATGATAATGATGAGGATAGCGATAGTGATGATGAACATGATGATGGTGGTGATGATGCTAAATCTGAATCTAATTCAGAGGAGGCTGAACCAATGGAGACTGAGACAGAGGAAATTGAGAATGTTGAGTTTATTGAGCCTATTGTGGTAGAAGAACCTGTTGAGGTTGCTTTGGTTGAAAAAGAAGTAGTGGCTGAGATTCCAAAGGAGATCAATGTTCAGTATGTTAGACGAAAGAGATCAAAACCAGTGATAGAGCCTGAAGAGATTGATATACTTCAGATTGCTCAGGAGGCAATGGCCGAAGCTGAGACTATGGCACAGATAGTTGAGGAAGCTGATGCTGGCGTTGCTGATCCTTCTGCTGTTGATATTCCCACCACATCATCCAAATTTGCTGAAAACATTGGACAAGGTTTGGAGTCTTCACCAAATGTTGTGCCAAGTGTTGATCAAACAGAGAATGAGAAGCGAATTGCAGAATTAGAAGATATGGTTGCAAAGTTGATTGAAGCGAATGATTTGTTGAAAGCTTCAAATGAACGGAAAAAGAAAAGGTTTGATGAATACTGGGATATACATAATCAGAATTTGAAAATCTTCAAGAAATTGGATGAGGATCATGTGAAGCTTGTTGATGAACATGTGAGGTTGAAGGATGATTATGATAAACTGAAGGAGGAATATGAAAATCTAAAGTATGATTATACTGATCTGAAGGCTGAGTGTAATACGTTGGAGGCCGAGAAAGAAATGCTAGAAAAGGAGTTGGAGGAGACTAAACCGAAGAAAGCTGGCTCATCATCAGATAAAGATTTTTCTGATGAAGTAGTTGAAGTGACTGAATCTCAAGTGACGAAAGTTTATTTGACTAGAGCTCGAGGTACTTCGAATGCTGGTATTTTGGTGGAATCACCAATCATCATTCCCGATGAAGCTATTGCTGACACTGTCAATATGGACAAAGCTGAGGGAAAAAGGAAGATAGATGCGATACCTGAGATATTTGGAGATGAAAACAGTTCAAAAAGGGCAAAGATAGATGAAACAGTGCAGATTGAGCCGATTCAATCTGTAGCTGTGATTGAGACTGAGAATGTGACTGAAGCTGAGATTGCTAAATCAGGTCAGATTGAGCCGATTCAATCTGATTCTGTAGCTGAGACTGAAGTTTTTGAGGCCACAGAGAGTGAGAAAGAAGCTGGTTCTGAAGACACAGTTCAGGTTGAGCCGATTCAATCTGAAGCTGTTGAAGTTGAAAGTATGCCTGAAACTGTATCTGAAGTGGCAAGTCAGTTTGAGCCGGTTCAAACTGACAATGCACCTATGATTGAAGCATTGGATGACTTAGATGAGATAGACTTTACTGAATCTGAGGATGAAGCTGAGCCAGTACCGAATGTTGTTGAAGAGATACCGGATGATTTGGATCAAAGATTTGCTTATCTCGAGAGAATGAAGTACAATTCTGTGTTTTTGAATGGTTTGACGGTGAGTCAGATAAATGAAGAGTACGAGAAGTGCATGATTGCTCAAGACAAAGCTGAAGCTGATAAGAAAGAGTTTGTGATTGAGATGGGAGAATGGACACCAATGCAAGAAAGCCTAAACATAGAAGATTTGCCTCCGACTGAACTGTATCACCAAAATCCAGATGAAATGACTGCTTCAAATATGCGTATTTGGCTGAGTTCAAAAAATTATCCATACAAGACTTTGCAGAGGTTGAAATCTGAATCTTTGAGGAAAATTGTTGTGAGCTTTATGAAGACCGAAAAAATGTACAATCGTATGTTTTACTTGGACTACAACAATCCTCAGTATTTTGAACTGACAAAAAGATTCAAAGTTCTTGGACCAAAAGAAATTCCAGTGATGGCGTTACCTGAAGATGCTCACAAAAAGAGGCACGAATTAATGGATATGTTTCCAAGCGAAGTTAAATCTTACAACATTCCAATGAATGTTAGAGAATCTTGGCATAAGTCAGCAACAGCAGGTGACGTGGTGAGGTCACTGCTGAGTAAAGGACAGTCAATTGCTGAGTTACTAGATTCGATGATTGTGCCTGAGAAGAACAAGAAAGTAAAAATCATAGCATGGAAATACGACGAAGTTTTTGATGCTTTTATGATTAAGAGAGTGAATGGTTTATGTGATGTATACCATTACTTCTCGAGCATTTTTAAGTTGGAAGTTCAGGACTTGAAGGAGTTGCACAAACTAAGGTTGATAAATCACACGCATGCTGAGCGTGGTAATAAATGTGTGATGCTTCTTGATGCCGGGATTGCTAGACCACCGAAGTTTCTGGATTTTAGAGGCCAACAAGAAGATTCAGCATATGTGCAAGCAAAGAAAGAAAGGAAGAAAAAGAGATTGGTTGTGACTGAAGATATGTATCTTGAAGAATTTTCCGATGAATACTTTGACAAAGTGACAGATCCTGGACTGAAAGTGATCGATGGAACTCAGATGACGAAGCCTATACTTAGAGTGTTTTACAATCAAGAAACATTTGAGTTGAAGCTGGTTAGAAACTTGGAGGATTGGGACAAAGACATGATTACGCTTTTTAGTACTTTTGAGTTGAAGCTGTTACATCCGTCATACATAGACTTTTTGAGAAGCTACAGAATGGAGAAGTGTAAGGATGCGCTTGCTGAAGCTGATAGGAAGTTGTTTGTTGTGATGATTGAAGTGATAGCTGCAGCAACTGAAAAGATACGTGTGAGAAAGGCATTGCTGAACTCTAATCTCGTGAGGGTTGATTTGCCAGAGATAGAGTATATGAGGATATCCAGAAAAGGAACTTTGGAGGTGAAAGTCAAAGGCCAGGAGATGCCATTTGAATTTTATGCTAATATTGACTTTGCAGGTTTAAATCTGGATTCGCTCAGACGTATGAATGCCTGCCCAATTCTGACAAATGAGTCCAAGCCAAGACAAGCTAAGATTGCTGAAAAGTTCAAATCATGTATTGAAGAAGCTTTGAAGGAACAAGAAGAGTATAAAGGACGAGAGTTGCTGAATGTCAAAGATGAACCGGAAGATTGGTAGAAAAGGATTGATGCTGATCAAAGATGAAAAAGATAGAAGATTTTGCTGAAAGATTCAAAGATAAATCTTAGGGGGAGTACTGTTAGGGTTATTTCCTAGTTAAGATTTACTTTGTATTTTTGTTTTTATGTTTTTAAATAGTTTAGGGTCTATTTTGTTATATTCCTTAAACTTGTATTTTGTTGCTATAAGCATGTAGTGAGAGAGTGTTAGGAGAGAGGCTAGATCACTTTTACACGTTAGAGAGAGAATTAACTGTGTGTGATTTTGTTTCTCCTGCACTTGTACTACGAATTGCTTTGATCATCAATATACAAAGAGAATTATTAGTATGAATTGTGTTTGTGATTGAACTGTTTGTTTGTGCGTTTTATTCTGATCATTTGAGTGATATTTACGATCCAATTGAACCTATCATGTTAAATAACTTAAAAATTAAAATTCAAAACATATGTTGTGTTGTAGCATGGTGGTAATGCGCGTGTGTTTTAATGGGTTGGTCACGTGTTCTAAACACGATCAGCGCGTTTATTTTTAGTTTTTAAATGTGCAATGCATAGGATTGAAGGGGTGTAGGTGTTCCCCGTCTTGGATGATCCAAGGGTCCAAAATTGTTCCCTAGTTCCCCGGTAAAAAAGGGGTTCCCCATTGAACCCTCCCCTATATATATATATATATATATATATATATATATATATATATATATATATATATATATATATATATATATATATATATATATATATATCCTTCTTTTATTTTAAATTTTGGTTTTACCTTTCATTTTATGTCTTTATTTTTCTCTTTAACTTTTATTTTTGAGCGTTGAAATCGTGGGGCGTTTTCATGGATTTATAAAGGAATTAAAATTTAAGAAAAACCAAAAATATTTTATTTTTTGCGTCCCAGCGAATCTGACAGCGAATCTACAGGTTCACCCGGAACTTATACTTGTCGCCGTGTCTTCTTTAGACCATAAGTCCCGAGCGAATCTGAAGTTCGCTAGTTCACATCTCCAGCGAACCTGTGGTCATATATATATGTTCTGTCTGCAAAATTTCTTTCACAAGTTCGTTGTCATTGTTACTGTTGCCGTATCACTTTCAAATTTTTCGCACGTTCGATTCTCACTCACTACCATCTTTTTCATAATAAATCGTCTTTGTTTCAACTGGTATGTTATCGTCCCCAACTTTATCAATGTTTCATCCTATCAAACTGTGCTTTTAATCATCTTAAATCAATCAACCCGTTATAATATGTGATTGATGTTTGGTTTGTGTTATTGATTAGATGTTAACATTGTAATATCCTCGTTTCATGATTATATTGCTTGATTGTTGCCTTGATTGTATGCTTATGGTTTTTAGACTGTGATTTGGGCCGTTTTTCAAAATCTAGGGTTCCAGCGAACCTATGTGTTCGTCTGGCGAACCTGAACGAAAGTTCAAAACTACCGAGCGAACCTATGATGTTACGCCGCCCTTGCATCATTATAGATTCGCCCGGTTGTTTCTAGCGAACCTATACATTCGCTCGTCATTTATATATGTTTTTCCTGACAACGATCTATAGGTTCTGGGGTCCAATTACAGGTTCGCTTGGTCAGCGAACCTGGCTTATCAGCGAATCTAAAAACTGTTTCAAAAATTTTCGTTTCTGATAAACTTCCGTTTGTGTTTCAGGCACGATGTCTACATTATTTTTTGAAAAGAAGCACAACATGTGTGCTTTGCTGGACGAAAATCACGAGAAGGCATCTGGTTACAAAGACTGTATTAGATGGTTGAAGTCTTCTCACATTCATCACGCTATTTCTCATTCACCGACCATCTACGAGCTACATGTTCGAGATTTTTGGAGAACTGCGGTTATGAACGTGTCTGTACAACCATCACGTATATGCGCTAAGGTCAATGGGTATGATATATAGTTTACTGAAGCCGATGTGGCAAGGGTTTTAAGGTTAGAGGACGATGTCGGAGATGAAGTTAATATGACTGCTGAGGAGGTTTATGGGGCATTTAGGACTATGAGTTATGAGGGTCCTATGCCGGGGGAGAAAAAGATGGAATTTTTTAAATCCTATCTGATCAAGGAATGGAGGTACATCGCACATATGTTCATTATGTGCCTTGATCATAGGAAAGGTGGTACTGATGGATTGAATCTAGATTGGGCTCGTGCTATGATGTTAATTTGTCGAGGGTAGAAGGCTAACCTCGCAAAGCTGATCTACAACTACATGCTCGAGAATATTCATGCTACAAAGGGGAACAAGTGGTTGATGTATCCTCGATTCGTGCAGATGATCCTGAATGAAAAACTGCCTGACCTACCTATTATTGGTGACGTTTTGAATATCTGGTCGATGCATTCAAGGATCTTTGGTGACTGCAAATCGGTGCGATCAGACTGTGTTGGTAGGACATCGTATTTGTGGGAAAATATGTACCCTGCTGATAGATGGGTACATATACAAAGGTTGATGGAGATTGAAAGAAAAAGGGGTGGTGAGAACGTTGAGGTTGTTGAGAAGAGGCTGAGGAAGCGAAAACAGTATGCTAAAGACAAGGATTATAATTTAGATCGAGAAATTGATGAGATTCAAGCTGAAATTGATGCGGGTAGGGAGAAAAGGACCAAGAGAAAATCTGACGCACCTGCTGAAGCTGTGAAGAAAGCTAAACATGATGTTTCGGGTACATCTACTGGGTATGTTAGTGGGTTAAAGGCTGAATTGGAAGATCTGAAGGTGAAATATGATGATCTGGAGAAAAGAGACAAAGAAAAGGGTGATGTGATAAAGGGAATGGCCAGAATGATTAAGGATCAGCAGTGTTTATTGGTTCGGGTGTTCAAGGAGGTGAACGGTTTGAAGGAAAAGGACGGGTTGTTTCCAGCAATGTCTGAACAGGAACTGACGAATTTAACGAATGCTGCAACGCATCCGTTAAAGGATTATGGTGTGGACTGAGACTGAGAAGAAGGTTGCTGAGGAAGCTTTTGATGAGGATATGGGTATCGATTTGGGTATATTTGAAGGAGCTGAGGTTGCTGGGGGTTGATGAGAATATTGATAGTGAGGAGGATTTGGAGGATGAACCAGAAAAATACAATGTTGAAGAAAAGGATGTGTCTTATTAGTTTGAGCACATCGATCTAGATAAATCTGAGTGGTTTAAAAGGGATGAAGAGGTTATCCCCGAAGTTCCTATCTTCCAAAATCTCGATGAGCCAAACACTTCGCAATTGGATAGGCAGGTGATTGCATGGAAGTATAATACTCTTGTCGATGCATATATGATTAAACGAAGGGGTGGTGATATTTGTTATATCAAGAATAGGAAGCATTTCGCCACTTTGCCGAGGTGGGATTTGCGTAGGTTAGCTGATCTCCCTCTAAAGGGAAAAGAGAACAGTGGGAGAGCTTGTGCATTTGAGGTTACGATCAAAAGGGCAGCTGAGAACAACTTTGTTGATTTTGGATATCAAAAGCCCAAAAGGATGAGGCAGAAAAAGGACAAGCACTGGGTTTCGTGGAAGGGGAAGGTTGTGCTAAAGCTGAGTGCTCCAAAAATCATGAACCGGGTCAGGGTTCCTGATACTCAGCCTCCTCGTCTACAAGAATTTTTGAAGTGGTTCTATGATAATGGCACGGGAGAAGCTGTTATCAGATTAAAAGAGTAAGATCGTCCGGAGATTTGTTTGTTTGACCCTGTGGAGATCTTCTCCTTCTGCGATGATGATCTAAAAATTCTGTGTGAGAATGTGATTAAGCACGGGGCTGGAGATGACATGAGGATTGAAGCAAACTTGTTTGTTATAGTTGCTAACAAAGCCTGAGGTGTACGTGCTGAGCTGAAGAAGGTAAATGAGAGGTTGAGGATGACAGACGAACAGAGAATGGACATGGATGACCTTTCGAAACAGTTAGATAAATCGATCGAGAAGAGGTTTGAGAAACCGAGTGTGATTGAATTGGATGTGACCGATGAGGAGCAAACAGAAGAAGTTCAGGCGGAAACTATCGTTCTTGATGTGCCTGATACAGATATCACCGAAGCAGAATTTGCTGAGTCACTTTTGGTGTTTAGTGAAGATGATGAGGCCGGATCTGAAGATGTGACCAATCCATTGGCCGGGATTGAATCGAGGGAAAAAGACGGAGCTAAAACAGAAGCCTTCCCCGGGTGAGGTCCAACCTATGGGGAGTATTGATAGTCATGTATAGGTTGGACTCACCGGCATGTCGGTGTTAAATTTTTTTTGATATATATTTTATAGTTTTAGTTCTAGCGAACCTACGGGCGAATCTATAGATTCGCCCGGAAGCATAGTTTAGTTTGTTTTACATGTTCAGTTTTGTCGACCGGGCGAACCTATTGTGCCCGACGAAGCTATAGTTCGCTTGATTGATTCGCTGTCAGCGAATCTATCAGCGAATCTATCAGCGAATCTATAGCTGAACTATATATTGTTATGTTTTCTTATTGCAATACAACTTTTGCATAATTCTATCAAACCCTAAATTGTGTGTGTGTGACGGCTGGAGGTGCTAGGAGCATATTTTCATTATCATTGTAGCTTGTTTGCCTCAGATTGTCTTGTTTTGATCTTGTTATTGGTTGTTGAGTAATATTGGACTATTGTTTCACTTAATCAAAGTGTGTTTTGTTGTTACAAATCATTATAGCACTGAAATCTCGATCCATATGGACCAACATACTTTGTACTTTGTTTATACAAGTTTGTATAGCTTAGGGTTAATTTTGTATTTTCCCTAAAGTGTTGATGCATAAAGCATGTTGCTAGTGAATGTTAGAGAGAGAGTCTAGATCACATATTACACGTTAGAGAGAGAATTGTGTGTGTGATTGTATTCTCCTGCACCATTGTACTACAACTATTGCTTTGATCATCAATACAAGAGAATTATTTAGTAATGGATTGTGTTGTTGATTGAATTGTTGTGTTTGTACTTAGATCATTCTGATTTGCAGCAATATCGATCCAATTGAACCTATCAATTGGTACTAGAGCTGTTGGTATTGTGTGTGTTCTTCGCTATTCATCAAGCAAAAACACATCAATATTGCTCAAATCATGATCTGAATGATCTGTTGCTGTTTTTGGATCTGATTCATCATCGGAATCATTTCTAATTCACAATAATTGTGCAAATTCCATCAGATTATCATCAGATCTGAGGAATTAAGAAGGAATTGAAAGTTACTGTTCGATCAAATTTTATCACCCGGCTAGTTAATCTTCAACCAGTTCATCCTGTTCATCATCTTTTTCAAGCTGAGAAAGAGTTCAATTCATTTGTGGGGTATTCGCAAGAGAGTTTGACTGATATTACCAACCGCTTTTCTGTCTGTATCAAGCAACCTAAAAAAATATGATGAGAAGCTGGGAAATTATGAGCAAGTCACAAAGCTGTTGGATTCACTTCCTCCTCAGTGGAGTCTTCAGATCAAATTGTTGAAGCAAGAAAGAAACTTTCATGACTTTAAGCTGATGGATGTCATAAACAAGCTGAAGTCATTTGATCTTGATGTGAAGAGAAGAGAATACAATCAGTCTATGATGGTTCCAAATATCCCTCCTCAGAATGCTGCACTTATTACATCCGCTGCAAACTCTCCTATCTATGGTGTTGCATCTGGAGGATCAAGTCTTGGCTCTGTTAAATCTGTTGGTGCATCTACAAGTGTTGGTTCTGGTTCAAATGCATCTGTCACCACTCAGATTTCGTCCGACACTATGGCTTTATTTGGAATGTTTGTTCATAGTTATGAAGCTCTTGTTGCTGGTGAATTAAAGGAAAGGGTATGACTGTTGAGGATATGTATCAGGTGGATCCTGATGATCTTGAAGAAACCGACATCCAATGGCAAATGGCCATGCTTACCCTTCGTGCTAGACGGTTTATGGAGAGAACAGGTCGAAGAAGTTTTGGAAATCAGGGTCAGAATAACAAGCTTGGGTATGACAAAGGGAAGTTGAGATGCTACAACTGCAAGCAATTGGGTCACTTCAAGAGAGAATGTCCGTTACCAATTGTTACTGAACCTGTGAATTCTGGAAATCCTAGAACTGTTACAATTCAGGACAGAGCTGATGAAGTTAAGCCGAGGAAAGAAACTGCTTTGATCACCAACTTAGATTGGAGTGCAGAAATTGAAGAAGCAAGAGAAGAAATTAATCATGCTTTGGTAGCAAAGATTGTTGACACTGAGATTGTTGAAGAACTTGCTCTTGCTGACAATGATTATATAAATTGCTTTCATCCAATCAAAGAATTTTATGATGAAAATGGTGAGAACTATGATGAAGCTGCTGAGTTAAAGTGTGAGGTTGATGAAGAGAAAGATGAAGAAGGGAAAGCGGAGAAAGTTGATGAAGATCAGTCAGATGCTATTGTTCAAGGGCATCTGAATCATTCGGGATTGGTATGTGAAGCTACGATGAATGAAATGAAGAATGACGAAGAATCAAAGCTAAGCTTGGAAGCAATGATCGAGAAAGCAAGACTTGATGCTGTGGATGAATTCAAGAGGGGCACTCCCTATTGCCAGTGTGATCGTGCTCTTGCTGCCGAAAAACTGGTAATTGGTCTTCCTTACGATGTTATTGAGGATATGTGTTCATCCGCATGCAAAATTCGTTTAATCGGGATTTATAAGGCAAATAAACTATTAATGACAAATGAAAACGAATTGAAGAAAATTAACAAAGAGCTAAAAGAGAACGAATCAAATTTTTTTGTTAAATTGAGAGAGGCTTTAAAAGAAAACGAACATTTAAAACGATCTCTTTTGGAAAAGAATTGTGAGATAAACTATTTAACTGAGCAAGTCACTCTCGCTGAATTTGAGACCAGAAAACTTAAAAACAAATTGGAACAATGGACAATATCTGGTATGAAAAGGGAGGAACTCTGCAAGAAACAACGGGGGGCCAGAGTTAAGACAGGTTTGGGTTTTAACAGTGAAGCATATGCATATCCCCCACCTAGTAGCTTCTGTTATTCTCCAACACCAATTCCTCATCCTTCGAATGAGTTGATACAAGAGATTATACAGAATGATACTAACAGCTCTATTGCAGGTTTAAGTGGAGTAAATCTTAAAGAGGTTAGAGAGGATTATGTTTATGGTGGGAGTACTGGGCTTGGTTGTTCTAGCAGTTCTGATTGTTCTAATTCTGATTCCAAGAAGTCTGTTGAAGACGTTAGATTAATTAATTTTGTTTCTAGTAATATGTTACATTCAGACAATTTTATTTGTAATAGTAATTTAGGGTGCACTACTTCAAACTTTAATGTGTTGAATGATGATATGATTGAAAATGTTTGTGTGAATGACAAAGATGAACTTTCAGGTCATGTCTCTGAAAGTCAAACCAAAACAAATTGTTTTCAAAATTTCTTTACTCATCAAATTCCATCTTTCACACCTATGAGGATTTCAAAACCTAAAGAAAGGGAATCATCTTTCTCATCCATGAATCACATTGATAAACCTAAATCTGAATTTGAAAAGGTAAAACTCACAGCAGGTAAATCAAAAGAGCCTTATGTCTCTTACAGTGATTGCAATTCTCAATTGTCTTAATGTGATGAAGAAATTGAAATGGATAAAATTCTTGTTGATAAAGTTTCCAAAGTGGGTTTGAAATCTCATTGCTTTAAATGTGGAAATGTTGATCATACTGTTAAGAAATGCCCTGAGTTAGTCACAAACAGCTCAAGACAAAAATCTTTTGGAAAAAGATTAAACAAGTTTGTAAATAATTTCTTTCGTAATTCTTCTTCTGCTCCGCGACCCAAGTACACAAAGGCTTGGGTGCCAATTTCAAAAGTCTAACTTCTATCTTTAAATATATGTCAGGAACATTCAAGTGTCGTTGTAAATAGTCATTGGCATATTGACAGTGGATGTTCCAGACATATGACTGGGTTGAAGGACCTGCTGACTAACTATCGGATTATCAATCTTCCAAATGGTTCCCTAACTTTGGAAGACGTCAACTATGTTCCTGAACTGGCATTCAATCTTCTCAGCGTATCTGTGATAAGAATATCCCAGTGTTGTTTCTTCCAAATGAATGTTTGTTCTTGAAGCCAGAGTTTTCTATTCCTGAAGAATTGGTGATCATGCGAGCTCCAAGACGAAATGATACATATATGCTGAATATGGGATCAAAAGAATCAACTTCCACCGTGACCTGTCTCCTATCTAAAGCTTCATCTTTTGAATCTTTTCAATGGCATAGATGTTTAGGGCACATTAATTTTAAAATACTAAATAAATTGGTTAAGAACAATTTGGTCAGGGGTTTACCACTTAAAGATTTTCTGTGGTTGAGAAATGCATGGCTTGTGTTAAAGGAAAGCAACACAAAAAGCCACATAAACTTAAAATTGAAAATTCAATCTCACAACCCCTCGAATTGTTACATACTGATTTATTTGGTCCAATAAGTGTCAAATCTATTGCTAAGAAATCTTATTGCTTGGTTGTCACAGATGATTACTCTAGGTACACCTGGGTGAGATTCCTGGCAAACAAGAGTGAGACTGCTGAAGAGCTAATGAAGCTGATTCCTCAAATCGAGGTTCTTGGAAAGCAGAAGGTTCAAGCCATTAGAAACGACAATGGAACTGAATTCAGAAACCATATCTTCAATTCTTTCTGTGAACAACGGGGTATTCTCAGACAGTTTAGCACCGCACGAACGCCACAACAAAATGGTTTTCCTGAAAGGAAGAATCGAACTCTTGTGGAGGCTGCTAGAACTATGCTGATTGAGTCAAATCTTCCGATTATTTTCTGGGCAGAGGCAGTTAATTGTGCAGCTTATGTTCTGAATCGGGTACTGATTGTCAAAGATAAGATGAAGACATCATACCAGCTGTTTCGTGGGATTAAGCCGTTGATCGATTTTCTGCGCCCCTTTGAATGTTCTTGCACTCTGTTGAATACTCAAGATCAGAAAACGAAGTTTGGTGCTGTTTCAGATGAATGCTTCTTTGTAGGATACTCAAACACACAAAAAGCGTCCTATTATGTTGACTGGCAAGAGTCAAACACTACAAGCATTGGCTGTGAACCTGCATGGTTTTACGATTCCACCACTGTTTTCAAATCATTCAATCTTCCTAACTCTGACGATGATGACATCTTTCCTCACACATCAGTTTATATTATTAACCATCCACCCCCACAATCACAACCACAAACTTCAACTACACAATTACCTCCCACTTCATTTGACATTCCTCCACCTCCACCACCTCAAACCGTTCCAATTTCTCCCTTAGATATTCCATCATCATCCACTTCCATTCCAATATCTACAACTAATACAATTCCTCAAACTTCAAATATACCTTCACAACCAACCCTTTGCTTCTCAACATAAACTTCAAAACTTTGAAAGATCATCCTCATGATTATATCATAGGATCAATTACTGATGATGTGCGAACTTGGAGTCAGAGTGGTTTGATTAATGAGTGTCTCTATGCTGCTTTCTTATCTCAAGTTGTTCCGAAGAATTATAAACAAGCACTTGAAGATCCTAGTTGGGTTGATGCCATGCAAATGGAATTGCAACAATTTAGGAAGCTTAAAGTTTGGGAACTTGTTGATCTTCCTCCTAATAAGTGCCCCATCGGCACTAAGTGGGTCTTCCGAAACAAGTCAGATGATCGCGGTGTTGTTATCAGAAACAAGGCGAGATTGGTTGTCCAAGGATTTGCTCAAGAGGAGGGGATTGACTACACTGAAGTTTTTGCTCCAGTCGCTCGCCTTGAAGCCATTAGAAACTTTCTTGCTCATGCTGCTAACAAAGACTTTAAAGTCTATCAGATGGATGTGAAATGTGCATTTCTATATGGAGATATCGATGAGGAGATCTACGTATGTCAACCACTAGGTTTCGAGGATCCAGATTTTCCTTCAAAGGTGTACAAGCTTGATAAATCCTTGTATGGGTTGCATCAAGCTCCACGTATCTGGTATGAAACTCTGACACAGTATCTTCTCAGCAAAGGTTTCTCTCGTGGGACTATAGATATGACATTGTTCAAGAAGGAGGTGAATGGTGAGCTGCTGATTGTTCAAGTGTATGTTGATGATATAATTTTCGGTTCGACAAATGAGGGGCTGTGTAGAGAGTTTGAAAACGTGATGATGGATCGCTTTGAAATGACAATTATGGAGGAGATGTGTTTCTTCTTGGGGCTGCAAGTGGAACAAAAGCCTGATGGAATTCTTATTCACCAAGAGAAATATATCAAAGAGATCCTCACAAAGTTTGGCATGGATGATTCTTCTCTGGAACTGATTCCCTTCACCGCTCAAACATGCCTTACTTCTGATGATAATGGGAATCCTATGGATGCTCATCGGTATCGCTCGATGATCGGATCTCTCATGTATGTGACTGCCAGCCGACCAGATATTACATTTGCTGTGTGCTACTGTGCTCGCTTCCAAGCCAATCCAAAAGAATCACACGAGAAAGCTGTTAAATGCATTTTTCGTTACCTTAAGGGTTCCTCTCGTTTGGGACATTGGTACCCAAAAGGTGGGAACTTTGATTTACATGCTTTTTCTGATAGTGATCATGCTGGTTGCAGGATTAACCGAAAATCAGTCACTGGCGGATGTCAATATCTTGGCGAATGTCTTGTTTCCTGGCAAAGCAAGAAGCAAACAACCGTCTCTCTGTCCACAGGAGAAGCAGAATACATTGCTGCTTCAAGCTGCTGTTGCCAAGTGCTCTGGATCCAGCATCAGATGATGGATTACGGCATCAACTTCCTTCATACGCCACTCTTTTGTGATAATGAAGCTGCTGTTAGAATTGCCAAGAATCCTATTCATCACACTCGCACCAAGCACATCGAAACAAGAATTCACGCCATCAGAGACGCATAGGAAAAGGGGTCCATTGATATTATTCCTATTGAAACTCGAAGCAAAAAGCGGATCTTTTCACAAAAACTTTTGACAAACCACGTTTTTATGAATTGATCTCTATGCTGGGACTTATATCATTTTGAAAACCTTTATCTATGAAAAATGGCTTTGTAAATATGTAAATAACTTTTTTCATTTTCTTCCTTGAAAATCCGTGGGTCACTCATTTCTTCGCTCCTTTACTTTTATTTTATTTTATTTTATTTTATTTCTTTTTATTTTCTCTTCTTTATTTTGTATATATATATTAAGAAAATCCGAAAAACAAAAATTTCTTATTAGATAGCTATAATATAGAAATTTTGGGGGAGATAATAAAGATTAACTACTTATAGTTTTTCAAAATTTTGCTATTTCAGGATCCCCGTTTTGATTGATGTTGAAGAGACGTTGAAGGAGGTCAGAAGCATTGTGTTTGGGATATGTTAGATAGGCTCAACCCGAAAACAAAGTAAACAGTGATTGTGCAGCCAAACATAACATTCAAGATCTTGGCAATAAGGATTATCCCCTTGACATGATTGGATTGCACAAAGTTACGGGTTCTGTCAGAAATGGGTTGAGAGCGTCAAATCTTTGCATTGATTTCCCCATACATCCCAAATCACCCTCACCATTGCCCTGAATCGAGTTTCTAGTAAGCAAAACAAAATAAAAAGCTGCTAGTGTTACTCTTCAGAAAAACCTCTGAGTGAGTTACTTGTTAACTCCTTAGAATGTATTGAGTCAAAAGTGCTTAACTCCTCTGCTATACGGAAGTATTGACCTGGAGTTGGTGGATCTTCTCTGCTATACTGAAGTATTGACCTGAAGATTCACCGAGCATGCTCAAATGTTTATCTCCTCTGTTATACGTCAGTATAGACCTAAAGCTCTAAACTATTTGAGTTTCCCAAATAATAAGTCGCAATGTGTTCAAATGAATCATTGTTGACAAGCTCCACTCACAAAAAGATGCAAAAATTGCACAAATGTCAAAAGAAGCTTATGCATTGATCAATATTCAAGATTTGATCCTCGATATTCAAGAAAAGTCAATCATATTGCTTAGATATATCCTGATGACAGAACTTGTTCTTTTTACCTAGATATCTGTGGGGACCGAGTTGTCTGAGCTTCTTCAATCAAACCAATAACATGATAAAAGAAGCTGCTGATCTCTTGTTGAAAGGACTAAGGCATGGGTTTAAATGGACAAACATATCTGCAATCCCGCCAATCTATGATTCTCCGGATTCTGCTCGTAAAACGTCATGAAAAATATATATATCCTTCTTTAGTCTTAATTTCTAGCTTTTTCTTTCACTTTATTTTATTTTTCTTTTTATGCATTGCTTTTATTTTTTAGGAGCGTTGAAATCATGGGGCGTTTTCATGGATTTGCAAAGGATTTTAAATTTTGAGAAAAACCAAAAATATTTTATTTTTCTTGTTTTGTGTTCCAGCGAATCTACTAGCGAACCTACAGGTTCGCCCGTAACTTCTTCACGTCGCCGTGTATTCTCTTGACCTTTGGTCTCGGGCGAATCTGAAGTTCGCTGGTGTTCTCGTCAGCGAACCTGTGACTGTATATATATGTGTTGTCAGCGAAACCTTTCACAAGTTCGTTGTCACTATTACTGTAGCCGTATCATTTTTCAAAAAATCGCACGATCGATTCTCACTCACCAACCGTCTTTTTCATATTAAACCGTATTTATTTCATCTGGTATGTAATCGTTCTCCACTTAATCGATGTTTCATCTCATCTACTATGCTTTTAATCACTTTAAATCTATCGATCCGTCATATAATCTATGATTGATGTTTGATTTGTGTTAGTGTTAAATGGTAACTTTTAATTGATTCATCTTATGATAATACTGCTTGATTGTTGCCTTGATTGTGTGTTTAATGGTTTTTAGACTGAGATTTAGCCGTTTTTCAAAAACGAAGGTTTTCAGCGAATCTATGTGTTCTTCTGGCGAACCTGAACGAAAGTTCAAAACTTCGAGCGAACCTATGTTGTTAATGCGCCCGTGCATCAGCATAGATTCGCCCGAGTGTTTCTAGCGAACCTATACATTCGCTCGACCAAATGACTGATTTTTCATGTCAGCGAATTTATAGGCTCTGGTGCCAAATCTCAGGTTCGCCCGTGCAGCGAACCTATTTATGCTAGCGAATCTAAACACTGTTTCACAATTTCACGTTTCCGATCAATTTCCGTTTATTTTTCAGGCACAATGTCTACATTATTCTTTGAAAGGAAGCACAATATGTGTGCGTTGTTGGACGAGAATCACGAAAAGGCAGGTGGGTATAAAGATTGTATTAGATGGTTGAAGTCCTCACATATTCATCACGCTATTTCTCATTCACCAACCATCTATGAGCTGCACATCAGAGATTTTTGGAGAACAGCTGTGATGAACGTGTCTGTGCAGCCATCACGAATTTGTGCCAAGATTAATGGGTTTGATTTAGAGTTTACCGAAGCCGATGTGGCAAGGATTTTGAGGTTAGAGGACGATGTAGGTGAGGAGGTTAATATGACTGCTGAAGAGGTTTATGGGGCTTTTAGGACTGCGGGTTATGAATGTCCTATGCCCGGGGAGAAGAAGATGGAGTTTGTCAAATCCTATTTGATCAAGGAATGGAGGTACATAGAACACGTGTTCATTATGTGCCTTGATCATAGGAAAGGTGGTACTGATGGGCTGAATCTGGACTGGGCAAGGGCCATGGTTTTGTTTTGTCGAGGGCAGAAGGCAAATTTAGCAAAGCTCATCTGCAACTACATGCTCGAAAACATTCATGCCACTAAGGGGAACATGTGGCTGATGTATCCTAGATTCTTGCAAATGATTCTGAATGACAAGCTGCCCAATCTGCCCGTTGCTGGTGATGTGCTGAAGATCTGGGATATGCATTCAAGAATTTTTGGTGACTACAGATCGGCACGTTCTGATTGTGTTGGTCCGGGGTGGTGAAAACATTGAGGTTATTGAGAAGAAGCTGAGGAAGCGAAAGCCGTATGCTAAAGACAAAGATTATTCTTTAGATCGGGAAATATATGAGATACAAGCTGAAATTGATGTGGGTAGGGAGAAAAGGACCAAGAGAAAATCAGATGCACCCACTGAAGCTGCAAAGAAAACGAAGGATGATGTTTCGGGTACATCTGCTGAATCTGTTAGTGAGTTGAAGGGTGAAATAGTAAGTCTGAAGTCTGAGATTGTGGATCTAAAAAGTAGATATGCTGATTTGGAAACAAAGGATGCTGAAAAACTGACTGTGATTACTGAGATGGGTAGGATGATGAGGGATCAACAGTGCTTGATCGTTCGAATATTCAAGGAGCTGAATAGTTTAAAGGAGAAGGATGAGTCGGATCCGGCAATGTCTGAGTTGGAGCTGAAAAGCTTAACGGATGCTGCAAAGTATGTAACGCCCCAAAAACTAAATTTTAATTCTTGGCATGTTTAATTACTTGTGCTATGGTGTGAGATCATAAATAACTAAGCTATCTAACTTAATTAGAATGTAAGTTAAATAGCAAGGAAATTAGTTTTCAAACAAAAATGAGGTAAATAACAAACTTGAAGGGTTGAATGTGACAAAATGCAAGGAAGTTTGAGTATTTAGTTAAGGGGATGGCTGGAAATTTAGTTCTATGGGTATGTGTCGATATTTTTGAGAAGAAAACCATCTCAAGAACAGATTGTGCAATTCAGCCAAATCAAGGTTAAATTGGGTGTTGAAAACCTTGCATGATTAAGGATTTTTCATCATCTAATCATAATAAACCCAAGGTAAGTTGTAGAATGTCATTTGGTGGTGTTCCTATGTTAGAGCTCTAGCAATTTAACATGAATTGATGTGGTATTTGTGTATGGAATGAGTAGATTAACAAGTATGTGTGTGTAATTTGAGTAATGGATAGGTTAGAAAGAAAGTCCAAGCATGGTGTGAAGTGGGTTTATAACATGTGGATGAACTCATGATTAGTTTTAGTTAACTTGTGTGTTAGCTTAAAAAACTTGAATTTATGCGAACTAGATGTTAATGACTTCATGAAACTTGTTAATTAGTAAGAAAAATGGTGTTTGATGTAATGAGCTAGAAAGGTAAACATGAATTACTTGTACATTGTGCCTAAAATGCTGTATGCACACCAAGTGTTTGATGAAATGTCTAGATGACAATAATAGGTAAATTTGTATGCAAGTAATGGATGGACATGAATGAAATGTGATAATGAAGGGACATGAATGGAATGTGAAAACGGTTGTGATTGTTTACATGCTTGGAAAGTACTTTGAATATATTACATTTCATTTGAACATAGAAAGCTAATTCAGATTTGAAGTTGGCCAAAACGGAATGTTAAACTTGCTTGTCGGAATACATTGCATATTGAATTGAACTTAAATTAGCTTCCGTCCTGTTTTTGTAAAAATCATACAAAATCATCGGAAAATCCGTTGAAGGTGTACTATATATGAATGAAAAGCTCTTTGAGTCTACTACAATTCATCTTTAAACACGAAAGGCTAAATAAAATTGCACGTGGGTCGAAAGAGTTGAATAGTGCAGCTATGCAGAAAAGTGCTGCACAAAAGCAAGCTTTCTAAACACAAATAAAAGTAGTCGTTTGAACATATTTTATTCAAACATGAATGTTTGGTTATAGTTGATTATGTGCACCTATATGGATGTGTTAGAAGCATCTTTGATACTTGAAAATGGGTTGTACAACTATTTACACAAACGGGTTGAACGAGTTGGCATATGTATATTGTTTGTGTTGAATCTCGAATGTTGCACTATGATGTGTGAGATTGTATATGTGTATCTATGTACCTATGTTATCACAAGATTGTATGTTTTCTACAACATTTGAACATGATGCGTATTGTGTAATTAACATAGTCGAGTGTATCAATATAGACATATGTTCCTAATTTGATAGTTTGTAATAGTTGACTTTATGGAAAGTCAACAGATATGAGAATAACATGATTATACTTCCTAGCATGATTGAAAGATAGTAGATAATGTGATACATGTTAGATTTTTAAACAATGAAAGTCAACATGACATAGAAGTTGGAAATGATTATTATTATGAATGGGCATGTATGCTAATAATGTTGTGAATGTGATGGCATGAAAGGGATGAGAATCATGTCAAGATGGACTCAAGCTTGGAAGGGGCTATCGGGTAAAGATGAGGCAAGTAAACAAGCATTGACTTCAAGAACTCAAGGTAAGTGACATATGAACTAAACTCTTGGTTTGTTAATGCCATATTTATGTATAAATGTAGAATGGTGAAAATCAAGGCGCAACCTTGAGTTCATGGTGATGCATGAGGTGATCCTTATGTATTTAAGGTATGTGAAATTTGTATGGAATGGATAAGTTGTACGGAAATGAATGAGATACTAATATGTAATGATTGAAAGTATGAACAATATGAAGTTGGATAAATATCCTAATCTTCATGAGTAGTATGAAAATGTATAGATGATGTGTGAATAAAGTATACATATTAATAGTACGTATTATTCGGATGGTCACTAGATGATTTTGGTGAAAAGCATAATACTTAAGTGGAGTTTTCTTAAGTTTAGCCTCTGACATGGCCATGTCTGGTAGAAACATAGCCATGTAGCACCTGATAAGGAATATGATGGCAGCATCGCCATGTCTGGTAGCAACATGGTCATGTAGTCCCTAATAAACAATTTAATGGTAACATGACCATGTTACTTGGTATATGGCCATGTTCTGCACATATATATTTCCATTTGCTTTATGACCCGTTGTTTCAAAGTTGTCATGGAAACCCTTAACCACAAGTATGATATGAGCAAGAACGTATTGACATTTATAAGCGCGTATGTATGAAATGGTTAAGTATGTGATAGTTGGTTCATAATAATACAAACATGGGAACAGTATACACACATGTATTATAACGCCGTTACTAATATTGTCATGTCATGGGCAATGAAAGTGTAGGTATGCTAAGGATGAATGCATTAGAGTTAAAAGTTAAGATTTGAAGCTCGGGTTCAAGTTAGTGACCGAGATGGATCTGAACTTGCAGAGACAAGTTAACAAGATCATGGAGTTCTTATAGATATGATTTCTTTATTGTTCAAGTATCATATGAAGTTACTTATTTAACTAATGATATGAATATGTGGTGGTCGCAGGTGTTTAAGGGTCTCTTTATTACGAATTCAAGAAAGTTTGAAGATCGAGCCAGGACATGGATTGTACGGGGGCGTGGTCATGTAGTCTTTAAACATCGTGTTTTAATGTATGTAATAAAAATGAAAGACGTAATGCTTGAAATATAGTATCAAATGCTTTTCAAATGTTTAAGAATGTTTTATAAAGCAAGAAATTTTCTGGTTCGTATTTTTCCGCTGCATTAATTTGTTGGTGTTACAAGTTGGTATCAGAGCCCTGGTTTGAGTGAAACCAAGTACAATAAGGGTATTACTTGAACTCAAACTTGTGTGCTCTTGTGATTAGTGACCCGTACAATCCTTGTCTCGATCAAGACCCGAAGGTAGAAGTGAATGTGATATTGCAAGTATGTTGAAACTAACTTTGATATATATATCAGTGTGAGCTCTAGTGGATGATGAGGATGTCTTGAGAATGAAATCAATGGCATATTTCAAAGCATGTGGAAGAGACAAAATAACCACAGGTACATAATACTATCATATATTGGTACCGATAGGAGAAACCTCTTGGAGGATTGTAAATTTTAAAGGGAACACAACAATGTTGTCTAGAGAATGAATTTGAAAGAATTACATGAAACTAAAACCCGCTCTCTAGGCATAAGATAATGATTACATGAAGGCACATGGCTAGTATGTGGAATGCGCACCTGGCCAGTGTGCAAGAAGCATATAACACATGTGAGGCCAAGAGAATCATTATAGGTATGCCAAGTAAAGTGCGGAGTAAGTGCTCATGTGGGAAAAATGATGAAAACTATACTATAAAGTGGTGAACATGAAGGGTTTTAGTAAGAAGGTTTTTTTTTTAAAAAAAAATCAAATAAATAATAGTGGATACGTATAAATATGTTCTTGTAGAAAACCTCAAAGTTTTTATAAACTAATTGTGATAATGTATGGGAAAGTAATTTGAGGATGGTTTGTGGATTAAATGTGTAAGGCTCCCAAGAATTGAGAGCATTATGTATTGAATGGAAATGTTTAAGTCCATAAGTAAGTATGGATCAAACATGTATGGAATGGAAACTTTTGTGTTCGTAGGTAAGTACGGATGGAACAAATATGAATGAAAGTTCGAGTCCATAAGTAAGTATGGATCAAACATGTATGGAATGGAAACTTTTGTATTCGTAGGTAAGTACGGATGGAACAAATATGAATGAAAGTTCGAGTCCATAAGTAAGTATGGATCAAACGTGTATTGAATAGAAAGTTTCAAGCGTGCAAATAAGTAGGATCATATGTGTATGAATAAAAGTATGTGTAGACAGGACATAGGAGGAAAGACGTGTCCTCTCAAACTAAAATAAGCATGAACGTTATGAGTACATAGTGTTAATAAATTAGTTGGGGTACACATGTTGTGTGATTGACGGAATGTTTATATGCATATTACATGAATGAATATGGGTAAAGATGGGTTGTAGCTAATTATGGAAAATCTACTTAAGAATGTTGATAGTTTGACCACTTCGAAAAGTCAAACAAGATAAATTGATGGGTATAAGGAAATTATTAATGAATTGCATGAAGTATATATTGTATGAAATGAGTATACCTACTTAAGAATTGTCATTCTAGCAAGAAAGTTTAACTGAAAGAAAAATGTATTGAATGAAAGTACATGTTTAGCATTTAGTAATCAATTTATGAGAGTCGGGAAAGCTAACGGGCTAAGACCCGAATTAATGACTTAAGAATTAACAAAGAAATAATAGTAGAAATGTGTACTTTGGTCCATGATTAGTAAGAATGAAATTGATTCATGACGAAGGATCATAATTTAGTAATTGTAGCAGTTGAACTTTGAAAAGTCAAAGTGTAGAAAATAAATATCAATATGATGAATGAAATATAAGAATCCTATGTAAGAAATGAAATGCGTGATATGATTTGGCATGTAAATAAAAAAAAATGAAGGAATTTTACATAGCTAGAAATTGTATGTGAAAGAAACCAGAATGGACTCCTGAAAGTAAACTGTTATGGAATATGAAGTATATGCTAAACTGATGGTTTTGTAGATACGAATGGTTGAATCTTTGATGTGAAGAAATCAATATAATTAGTGAAAAGATGATCATGAGTTGGAACTAGTCACATGGACGATTGAAACTATGTCAGGTATGGCATGAACTCAAAGTGAAGCGGTCGATCCGATGCATGGATCGTTGGTTAACGTCATGAAAGCAAGGTTAGTATAACTGCTTAGTATATGGTTGTTAACTAGGAATTAGTAGATGGAGTAGTAACCTCTATATGATTGAAAGTTGGCTTAAGTATGATATGCATATAATATAGCATGTTTGACTTTTAAAATCATTTGGAGGATAATTCTTAGCTTAAAAATGTTGTCATGGAAAGTAATCTTAGTCTCTTAATAGAAATTTAGAGATAGGAAATAGTATATGCTTAAGAAAGTAAGGAAGTATATTGGTATGTATGTATTGCAAGTAAAGAGTGAAATGAACTAGTTATCATGTGGATGGTATGAATGCAATGCCTTGAAATTAACCTTGAGGGGGTGCATCTAGGAGATAAAAAAAAGAAGAAAAAAAAAAGAAAAGGTTAGTGACTATAAATGGATATATTAACTTTCGAGCTAAATTGAATGTATGGGAATAAGAAAGTAACATTGTTATGATAATGATACCCACAAATGAACGCTTGTGATATGCGAGTGATCATAGCTAGTCTAACATTTATGTGCTAAGAAAGTAATTAGAAAGAATGTTTAATAACTGAATTATGTTGTAGGATTATGATGAGCATTATAGTGACTTACACAAGATGAGAGAATCTAGTGCGAGGTTAACTGGAAGGTGGTATTAGTCGGTTCACGTTGTTTAATATTTGCTTGAAATTATAATGTTATAAAGAACTTTGGAGTAGACATATAATTATGTTTTGCTACAAATAAAGCCTTGTATTGGATGTAAAGTGGGATCGTGTTGTCCTTAAGATATCGAAAGAAATGTATAGTTGTAAATTAGAATTATGCCATTATGAAAGAACTAGATATTTGAAAAGTGGGAATGGTTGTTTAAGACTAATAATTTCCATGGACTCGGGATGTGTAGTGTAGAGGTATGGTAAACAGTGTCACGCGACATAATTTGGTATGTGTTCTCATGTAATGATAGAATAAATAAACAATGAAGGATAATAATAGACTTAGTATGTGAAGGTTGAAGGAGGTTTCGTGGACAAAACCTTCTTTAAGGGGGGTAGACTTGTAACGCCCCAAAACCTAAATTTTAATTCTTGGCATGTTTAATTACTTGTGCTATGGTGTGAGATCATAAATAACTAAGCTATCTAACTTAGTTAGAATGTAAGTTAAATAGCAAGGAAATTAGTTTTCAAACAAAAATGAGGTAAATAACAAACTTGAAGGGTTGAATGTGACAAAATGCAAGGAAGTTTGAGTATTTAGTTAAGGGGATGGCTGGAAATTTAGTTCTATGGGTATGTGTCGATATTTTTGAGAAGAAAACCATCTCAAGAACAGATTGTGCAATTCAGCCAAATCAAGGTTAAATTGGGTGTTGAAAACCTTGCATGATTAAGGATTTTTCATCATCTAATCATAATAAACCCAAGGTAAGTTGTAGAATGTCATTTGGTGGTGTTCCTATGTTAGAGCTCTAGCAATTTAACATGAATTGATGTGGTATTTGTGTATGGAATGACTAGATTAACAAGTATGTGTGTGTAATTTGAGTAATGGATAGGTTAGAAAGAAAGTCCAAGCATGGTGTGAAGTGGGTTTATAACATGTGGATGAACTCATGATTAGTTTTAGTTAACTTGTGTGTTAGCTTAAATAACTTGAATTTATGCTAACTAGATGTTAATGACTTCATGAAACTTGTTAATTAGTAAGAAAAATGGTGTTTGATGTAATGTGCTAGAAAGGTAAACATGAATTACTTGTACATTGTGCCTAAAATGCTGTATGCACACCAAGTGTTTGATGAAATGTCTAGATGACAATAATAGGTAAATTTATATGCAAGTAATGGATGGACATGAATGAAATGTGATAATGAAGGGACATGAATGGAATGTGAAAACGGTTGTGATTGTTTACATGCTTGGAAAGTACTTTGAATATATTACATTTCATTTGAACATAGAAAGCTAATTCAGATTTGAAGTTGGCCAAAACGGAATGTTAAACTTGCTTGTCGGAATACATTGCATATTGAATTGAACTTAAATTAGCTTCCGTCCTGTTTTTGTAAAAATCATATAAAATCATCGGAAAATCCGTTGAAGGTGTACTATATATGAATGAAAAGCTCTTTGAGTCTACTACAATTCATCTTTAAACACGAAAGGCTAAATAAAATTGCACGTGGGTCGAAAGAGTTGAATAGTGCAGCTATGCAGAAAAGTGCTGCACAAAAGCAAGCTTTCTAAACACAAATAAAAGTAGTGGTTTGAACATATTTTATTCAAACATGAATGTTTGGTTATAGTTGATTATGTGCACCTATATGGATGTGTTAGAAGCATCTTTGATACTTGAAAATGGGTTGTACAACTATTTACACAAACGGGTTGAACGAGTTGGCATATGTATATTGTTTGTGTTGAATCTCGAATGTTGCACTATGATGTGTGAGATTGTATATGTGTATCCATGTACCTATGTTATCACAAGATTGTATGTTTTCTACAACATTTGAACATGATGCGTATTGTGTAATTAACATAGTCGAGTGTATCAATATAGACATATGTTCCTAATTTGATAGTTTGTAATAGTTGACTTTATGGAAAGTCAACAGATATGAGAATAACATGATTATACTTCCTAGCATGATTGAAAGATAGTAGATAATGTGATACATGTTAGATTTTTAAACAATGAAAGTCAACATGACATAGAAGTTGGAAATGATTATTATTATGAATGGGCATGTATGCTAATAATGTTGTGAATGTGATGGCATGAAAGGGATGAGAATCATGTCAAGATGGACTCAAGCTTGGAAGGGGCTATCGGGTAAAGATGAGGCAAGTAAACAAGCATTGACTTCAAGAACTCAAGGTAAGTGACATATGAACTAAACTCTTGGTTTGTTAATGCCATATTTATGTATAAATGTAGAATGGTGAAAATCAAGGCGCAACCTTGAGTTCATGGTGATGCATGAGGTGATCCTTATGTATTTAAGGTATGTGAAATTTGTATGGAATGGATAAGTTGTACGGAAATGAATGAGATACTAATATGTAATGATTGAAACTATGAACAATATGAAGTTGGATAAATATCCTAATCTTCATGAGTAGTATGAAAATGTATAGATGATGCGTGAATAAAGTATACATATTAATAGTACGTATTATTCGGATGGTCACTAGATGATTTTGGTGAAAAGCATAATACTTAAGTGGAGTTTTCTTAAGTTTAGCCTCTGACATGGCCATGTCTGGTAGAAACATAGCCATGTAGCACCTGATAAGGAATATGATGGCAGCATCGCCATGTCTGGTAGCAACATGGTCATGTAGTCCCTGATAAACAATTTAATGGTAACATGACCATGTTACTTGGTATATGGCCATGTTCTGCACATATATATTTCCATTTGCTTTATGACCCGTTGTTTCAAAGTTGTCATGGAAACCCTTAACCACAAGTATGATATGAGCAAGAACGTATTGACATTTATAAGCGCGTATGTATGAAATGGTTAAGTATGTGATAGTTGGTTCATAATAATACAAACATGGGAACGGTATACACGCATGTATTATAACGCCGTTACTAATATTGTCATGTCATGGGCAATGAAAGTGTAGGTATGCTAAGGATGAATGCATTAGAGTTAAAAGTTAAGATTTGAAGCTCGGGTTCAAGTTAGTGACCGAGATGGATCTGAACTTGCAGAGACAAGTTAACAAGATCATGGAGTTCTTATAGATATGATTTCTTTATTGTTCAAGTATCATATGAAGTTACTTATTTAACTAATGATATGAATATGTGGTGGTCGCAGGTGTTTAAGGGTCTCTTTATTACGAATTCAAGAAAGTTTGAAGATCGAGCCAGGACATGGATTATACGGGGGCGTGGTCATGTAGTCTTTAAACATCGTGTTTTAATGTATGTAATAAAAATGAAAGACGTAATGCTTGAAATATAGTATCAAATGCTTTTCAAATGTTTAAGAATGTTTTATAAAGCAAGAAATTTTCTGGTTCGTATTTTTCCGCTGCATTAATTTGTTGGTGTTACAAAGTATCTGTTAATGCAATCTGCGTTTGGGGATAAGGATAAAGGAAAAACTGCTGAAGAAGTCTTTGATGAAGATATGGGTATCGATTTAGATATATTTGAAGGAGCTGAGGTTGCTGGGGGTACAAGTGTAAATTTCAGTTTGATAGACGAACCAGAAGTTGCTGTGGATATTGATAGTGAAGAGGACTTGGAGAATGAGCCGGAAAAGTATAACGTCGAAGAAAAAGGTGTGAGTTATCAGTTTGAACATATTGATCTAGACAAATATGAGTGGTTCAAGAGGGATGTAAAGGCTGTTCCAGAAGTTCCCACCTTTCAACATCTCGATGAGCCAAACACTTCGTAATTGGATAGGCAGGTGATTGCATGGAAGTATAACAGTCTTGTTGATGCGTATATGATTAAAAGAAGGGGTGGGGATATCTGTTACATTAAGAACAGGAAGCATTTCGCCACACTGCCGAGGTGGGATTTGCGTAGGTTAGCTGAACTCCCCTTGCTAGGAAAGGAAGATAGTGGGAGAGCATGTGCATTTGAAGTGTCTATCAGGAGGGCTGCGGAAAATGACTTTGTTGATTTCGGGTACCAGAAACCAAAGCGAATGAGGCAGAAGAAGGATAGACTTTGGGTCTCATGGAAAGGGAAGGTTGTGCTAAAGCTGAGCGCTCCAAAGATTATGAATAGGGTAAGAGTTCCTGATACACAGCCACCGAGACTGCAAGAATTTCTGAAATGGTTTTATGACAACGGTACGGGTGAGGCTGTTATTAGACTTAAAGGAGATGACCGTCCAGAAATACGTTTGTTTGATCCAATGGAGGTCTTCTCTTTTTGCGATGAGGATTTGAAGGTTTTGTGTGAGAACCGTATAAAGCACGGGGCAGGAGATGATACGCGGGCTGAAGCGAACTTGTTCGTGAAAGTCGCTAACAAAGCCCGGGGTATACGTGCAAAGAATGGATATGGATGACTTGTCCAAACAGCTTGATAAATCGATAGAGAAAAGGTTTGAGAAACCTGTTGAGGTTGTTGAATTGGATGTGATCGGTGAGGAGCATACAGAAGATATTCAGGCGGAAACTATTGATCTTGATGTGCCCGATACTGTCGATACCGAAGCTGAGTTTATGGAGTCATTGTTGGTGTTTAGTGAAGATGATGAGGCCGGATCTGAAGATGCAACAAATCCATTGGCCGGGATTGAATCAAGGGCAAGAGCGTACATTGAGAATTTTTGAAGCCGAAAAAGACGGAGATTAACCAGAAGACTTCCCCGGGTGAGGTCCAAACTAGGGGGAGTATTGATAGTCATGTATAGGTTGGACTCACCGGCATGTCGGTGTTATATCTTTAGTTTTATAGTTTATAGATTATGTCTAGCGAACCTATAGATTCGACCGGAAGCATTGTATAGATTCTGTTTATTGTTCTGTTTTGTCGACCGGGCGAAGCTATCTGGTTCGCTTGATAGATTCGTTGCCAGCGAATCTATCAGCGAATCTATAGCTGATCTATATATTGTAATGTTTTCTCATTGCAATACAACTTTTGCATTTCTTATCAAACCCTAATACTGTGTGTGTGTGTTAACTGGAGGTGCTAGGAGCTTATATCATTCATCTTTGTAGCTTGTTTACCTCTTGTTGAGTTGTTTTGATCTTGTTATTATTTGTTGAGTAATATTGGACTTTGTTTGGTTGAATCAAGTGTGTTTCATTGTATTACAAAATCATTATATCACTGAAATCTCGATCTAGATGACCAACAAAAAGCACATGTTGCTGATCAACTGATCAAGAAGAAAACAGTGAATAAGACTGAAGTTTCAAATGCAAAGATGAAGAAAACAAAACTGTCAAACATTCAATCTGAAACAAAACAGTCAAAAGGTAAAAGTGTCATAACATCAAATGACAACACCAAAGCTCAAGTTGATAAAACTGAAAATGTCAAACCTGTGACAAAGAAAGTGTCTAAAATCAAAACAATCAAGTTTGTGTCTGCATGAACGTTTGATATGAACTCATCTCATGGTAACCAATTAAATTCTAAGATCAAATCTAACTCTGGTCTGAAAACAGGTTCAGGTCCTAAGACTTCCACTGTCAATGATAAAAGATTTTAATCAAAGAAGGTCACTAAGCAAGATGTTTCAAAATCTAACCAAGTTCCCAAACAATCAAAACTTGATAACAAGCAATCAAAGTCACAATCAAAATCTCCACAAAAGAATCAAGTTAACTTAAAACCGAACAAAACTGACAATGAATCACGAGTGGGTTCAACATCTAGAGTTAACAATCGGCTTTTTAAGATTAGCAAGAAACATTGTGAGATTTGTGATCGTTATAATCATGTTACTGCTGAGTGTTTCTTTAACAGGTCCTGCGATTACTGTGACAAAAGAAATCATTCTTTAGAGGAATGTTTTTATAACACGTTTTGTGAGATACGTGAAAGGAGAAACCATGACACTGCAGATTGTTTCTTTCGGAAAACCTCATCAAGAGAAATGACTCCTTTTTCGAATTTTCAAAGAAATCAATCCTTTGGTTTTCAAAAATTAAACCAACGTCATTCTCCTGATTTGAGACCTTTCAAATGAATCAATTCTGGTTTTAAGGAAAATTCATCCAGAAATCAGTAGGTTAACAGTTTTAAGCCAAGAGCTTTGATGGTAAGAAATCAAAAATTTGAAAATAACCTTGATCCTAAGTTAGAGGAAAGGTTTTCAGCTTTAAGAAGAAAGCAAACAAATCAAGCAAGTGGTAGAAACAGTTTTCAACCAAATCTCTCAAATGAATCAAATTTTCAAAATCTACATTATCAACAAGTTATTGTTACAGATAGATTCGGAAAACCCAAGACCATATGGGCCTGGGTTGACCAAACTAACTAAGTAAAGGTTGAAATGCAGGTACGCCCTCGAAGACCTATCAACTCATGGTTTGTTGATAGTGGGTGTAGCCGGCATATGACAGGCAACCATGCCTTGCTTCAAGATTTTAAGCTAAAGAATGGTACACATGTTGCATTTGGAGGAGATGCTGTGTCAAATGGGATTATTAGCTTTGATAAAGTCAACTACTGTGCACAGTTGAACTTTAACTTGCTAAGTGTATCTCAAATATGTGATAAATCATATTCAACATTGTTTGATGATTATTTTTGTTACATACTTAAGCCAGGTTTCACGATTGACAATGAATGGGTGGTGGTTAAAGCTCTAAGAGATTGAGATGTGTACAAGCTTGATATGTCTCAGATTGATGCTGAAACCGAAACCACGTGTCTCATTGCGCATGCATCGAATGATGAGAGTCAGCTTTGGCATAGACGGCTGGGCCATTCAAACTTCAGAAACATGAATCGACTGGTGACTGGAAATCATGCTGTGGGAATACCGTCAAAGAAATTCTCAACAACTGATCTCTGTCTAGCATGTTTGAAAGGAAAACAACACCGAATGTCTTTTAAGTCCAAGCCAGAAAACTCCATTTCAAAACCCTTACAGATGCTACACATGGATCTATTCGGACCAACAAATGTTCAAAGCATTGGAAAGAAGTCTTATTGTTTTGTCATCATTGATGATTTTACTAGATTTTCTTGGGTTTATTTCTTGCATGTTAAATCTGAAACTGCTGAGTTGTAAAAAGAATTCATTATCAAAGTTGAAAATCAGTTAGATTGTAAAGTAAAAATCTTGAGAAGTGACAATGGAACCGAGTTTAAAAACTCTAATGTCGATTTGTTTTGTGCAGAAAAAGGAATTGCGCGTCAATTTAGTGCTCCAAGAACTCCACAACAAAACGGAGTCGCTGAAAGGAAAAATCGAACGCTAATTGAAGCTATTGCTACTGCCTGCTTTGTACAAAACAGGACATTATTGGTTCAGGATAAACATAAAACATCATATGAGTTATTTTTTGGAAGAAAACCAAATATTTCATATTTGAAAGCATTTGGTTGTCCTGTGTCGATTCTAAATTTAAGTGATCATCTCGGTAAATTTGAGTCCAAATCTGACGATGGATTTTTTCTTGGTTACTCTTTGGTTTCAAAAGCTTATCGAGTTTTTAATAGCAAAATGAATGTTGTTATTGAAACTATTAACGTAAAGTTTTTAGAAAATTCGTTTCCGTCAGTGGCTCATGGTCCCGAATGGTTATTTGATTTAGATTCGTTATCAAAATCTTTCAACTCTAACTTATTTGATTTTTCAGGAAAAACGAGTAAAGAATCAGGAGACTTGGGATGTTTCAGTGATGATTCAGATAATGACGAGGACAGTAATCTAAATTCTGAGTATCCGTTCATGTCATTTCATAATCCTGATAATGTGGTATCCAACCAATATCCGGGTCCATCTGGTTCTCAAGAAGATCAAGAATCAAACAATTTTGGTGATAATGGAAATTCTCAAACCTCTCCTAATGATGGTGGATATGTTCAAACTCAACCATCATCAGATCCGAATGTTGAAGTTGTTCCAGAAACATTTGACTACTTCATCAATTCACCAGAACAAGCTCCAAATTTCACTCCGCATGCTTCTACAATTCTATAAGATCTACCGAATCTGAATCAGTCTAATCTGGAGACTCAAGTACAAGGTGATTCAATTCCAACTCACCGAGTTCACAGGAATCATCCTCTTTCTCAGATTATAGGACCTTTGAATCAGAGAACTATTAGAAGTCCGACTGAACATGCAAACGTTAGTCTTTATTCATGTTTTCTTTCTCAAGTGGTTCCAAAGAACATTTCAGAAGCGTTACAAGATAACAGTTGGATTGAAGCCGTGCAAGAGGAGTTACTTCAATTCAGATACCAAGAAGTGTGGAAATTGGTGGACTTACCTGAAGGAGAAAATGCAATTGGTACTAGATGGTTGTACAAAAACAAGCCGGATGAACGTGGCATTGTTGTACGAAATAAAGCCAGACTTATTGCACAAGGTTATACTCAAGAAGATGGTATCGACTATGAAGAAGTGTTTGCTCCGGTCGCTCGACTAGAAGCTATTCGCGTTTTTCTAGAATATGCCTCTTTCATGAAGTTCAAAGTGTTTCAAATGGATGTAAAAGGCGCATTTTTGTATGGACCAATTGTCGATGATGTATACGTCAGACAACCTCCAGGTTTTGAGGATCCTGAGTATCCACATCGTGTATACAAATTGAGCAAAGCTTTGTATGGTCTACATCAAGCCCCAATGATTTGGTACAAGACGTTATCCAAATATGAAACATCTGCTGGAACATGGTTTTACAAGAGGTCAGATTGATCCTACTTTATTCATGAAGCGGGAAAATGAAGATCTTCTGTGTGTTCAAGTGTATGTGGATGATATCATCTTTGGATCAACAAGTCCATCCATGTGCAAAGAGTTTGAAGAGATTATGAAATCCAGATTTCAGATGAGTTCGATGGGAGAGATTAATTTCTTTCTCGGATTGCAAGTTAAAAAGTCAGCAGAAGGAATTTTTATCAACCAATCAAAGTTTGTTGAAAAGTTGCTGAAAACGTTCAAGATGCAGGATTGTCATAATATTCGAACTCCATCTGATGTGAACTGCAAGATACAGCCATATCCAAAAGGCAAATCCGTGGATCAAACACTTTACAGATCAGTGATTGGTTCATTGATGTATCTTACTGCATCAAGACCAAACATCATGTATGATGTATGTGTATGTGCCATATATCAGTCTGATCCGAAAGAGTCGCATCTGGTTGCTGTCAAACGTATTTTCAGATACCTTAAAGGGAAGCCAAATCTCGGGTTATGGTATCCTTATGAAGGGAATTTTGAATTATATAGTTATTCGGATAGTGACTTTGGTGGGTGTGCTCTTGACAGGAAATCGACTACGGGCGGATGTCAATTTCTGGGTCCTCGACTTGCTTCTTGGCAATGCAAAAAGCAGACCAATGTTTCCGTATCCACAGCTAAAGCAGAGTATATCGCTACATCTGCAGGATGTTCTCAAGTTTTGTGGTTACAAAACCAATTGCTTGACTACGGGTTTAACTTTCTCAAAACTCCTATTTACATAGACAATACTGCTGCTATGTTTATTACTGTCAATCCTGTTCAACACTCAAAAACCAAACATATCGAAATTCGATATCGTTTTCTCAGAGACAACTCCGAAAAAGGTTTAATAATTTTGATTAAGGTTCATACCGACAAACAACTGGCAGATCTTTTCACAAAACCATTCTTGTCAGGACGGTTTGAATTCTTAATTCAATCCATAGGGTTAATCAACAATGATTAATTCTAATTTTCTAAAAATAAAAGAAAAAAATCAATACAAAATCAGAAAATATAATAGTCAAAAATATAATAAGTCGATGTCAAGTATTGATTCCTTTGTCTTTTTTATTTTATTGCATTGTGAGTGTGTATGAAAAAGAAAAAGAACGAGAAAATGAAAAAGAAAAAGCAAAAAGAAAAGAAAAAAATTCATATCATAAGAATCTATATTGCAAAAGTGAGAAATGATAGTTACACTAAACATTATCAGTTTCATCATTTTAATAATAAAGACTGATTAATGTTAATTGATGTGCGAGACAGCTCAGGCAATTAGACTGAAAAAGTAAGTTCATTGTTGAGAAATCCAAACTTAATGATCTTTGTGTTAAGTTCCTTTGTTATACATGTTTAAATATACATCTTTTGATGCTCTGCTTGTGATGATAGTTGTACATAATCGGATAATGATGCAATCTACTCAGTGTGATGAACCGCATCGTGAGCTTCTTTGTTGTGGTATCCACAGACCTGAAGTCTCACATGAAGTCTCTTTTGAGCTTCAAGGTGCAGCAAAAGATTCCCAAAGTTGGAACAAAAAGAGTCCCAAATGTGGACCATCACCAAACAAATTCCAAAAAGGAATTCAGAAGATTCCCAATGAGAACATTAGGAAATGAAAAATTCCAAAAAGGAATTAAAAAGAAGTCCCAAAGTGGACCAAATCCAAATAGAACCCATATTCCACACTGTTTATGATTGTAAGTAACCAGGTTTTTGTGCAATATGCATTCAAGTGGTGTTTGATGAGGAAATATGTTGACATATATATACATGCGGGTCAAATAAATCATTTTAATCGAACCTTAATCTCATCATGATACTGAAAAAGTAAGTGTGTCAATTCGAGCTAATTGGTATGTTATCATATCATCACTCAATCAAACATAAGTCAAATGTCTATCCAAAATTTGCAAAACATGTTCAGATAATGTGTGGTATGATCTCACTGCGATATTTTGATTCATTGCATTGCATATGTTTTTACTTTAATGTGTGTGCTTGTGTGTGCATGCATATGGAGTCTTTCTTGACACATCGACATCCTTTTTTTAACTTAAAAATTTCAAGAAATTTCAAGTTTAGGGGGGAGAATAATTGAAGAAGAAAAATATTAACAAAAGCCAAAAAATATTTGAAATAAGTGTGTTGAATGTAAGGATCATGTGGTCAATGAAAGCAAATGTATTGGATGTGTTAAAAAAACAAACCTGAGGTCTTGTGATTTGCTTTTGATTAAAGAAAAATTACTTCCGGATATAGAAATTTTGGTTGTGCAAAAACATTTTTGAGAAAAATTAAAGAAAAATGAAAAAGGAAATTAATGTGGTTTAAATTGTTGAATTTGTTGCCCTAAATTCTGTTTTTGAGTATTTAATTCGACAAACCCTAATAAGGATGTCTTGTCTAATTAATATGTCGAGAATGATTGCAGGAGCAATAAATGCAGCTGAAAAGTCAACAGACAAAGAAAGTGGGAAAAACTCGTTAAGTGTTGAAGCCGGGTGAAGCATCAAATACTGTTCAGCCGGGTGACTGAATGAAAAGTAGCCGGGTGAAAGAAGGAAATGATGCCGGGTGACAAAATCGTAAAGTTACTATGCAGCCGGGTGATGAAGTGATTGACACTATGCAGCCGGGTAATAGAATGAAGGTTCTATACCGTCGAGTAAGTGAAGACACTATACAGCCGGGTAAGTATGGCAAATGTACAGCCGGGTGATGAAAGAAACTGTCACTGTGCAGCCGGGTAATAAACATGAAGTCACTATGCAGCCGGGTGATTAAAAGAAGTCTATTGTTCAGCCGGGTGATGAAAAGAAGTCTATTGTTCAGCCGGGTGATGGGTAAAACCAAAACAAAGGTGTAGTCGTTCCAAACTCTATGACACGACTATATCATGACCCGTCCCAAATGTACTTGACCCGTCTCAACAGTGTGTGACCCGTCTAAGTGTTTTTACATGTTAAATGTTGACCCGTCCCAAGGTTGTGACCCGTCCCAAAGATGTGACCCGTCCCAACAGTACTTGACGCGTCTCAACAGTGCATGACCTGTCGAAGGTTTTATGGGCATAGTTGTTTACCCGTCTCATTATGTTTGACCTAATTCTTTAGCCGGCTCATCAACATATAAATACCCGCCTTTTCTCAAACACTTATCATTTTTCACAATCACTCTCAAGCAAAATCCCCTGTACTACAATCGACCCATATCATATTCAATCCTTGATTCTGTAACAAGTTTTATTGATTGAATAAGGTATATTTTTCAAGATTCGATCTTGTTAAATCCACTGATTGCTCTTAAAACGAAATGTTGATGATGAACAGTAATTGGACTTTGAATCGACACTTTGATTGTGTGTGTTAAAACATAAATCAAGTGTTGTAATAGGTGTAATAATTGTTAATCACCAATTATCATCCATTAATTTACACCAAATCACCTAAAATCGACTGAATCAAATGAAAAAGTTCAAATTCTGTCGAACCGCCATTGATGAACCATTGAACTGTTCATGTTTTTGACATCAAATGATGAATCATCTGAAATTGTTTAACTAACTGATGCTAAATATGAACTGAAACATGTTATACCACTTCATTTTGCAAATAACAAAGTGTACTTAAGAATTTAAGCTGTTAAGTGTGCAATATTACATGATCATTGATACACAAAGTTTTTGTTAAACAAGCTGATTCTATCAAATTGTTGATTAACTTAGTTGAGTGATGCCAATGTGATATGTTACATTGTTTCTTATGCTTAATTCTTGTGCAAATGTTGTTGTTTAGTTGAATGAAAATGTCTAACACATGTGCCTTTTTTGTGTTAAACAGATGAATGATCTAAAGTTTGAGCCTAAGCATAATCTTGTGGCTGTTTTGGATGAATCTATACCTGAAGCAGAAGGGTATAGAGATATGATAAGATTTTTAAGAAGGACAAAGTATGTGTATGCAATGTGTGCCAAACCCATTGTATATGCTCGACTGATTAAGAGTTTTTGGAGGACAACTGAGGTGATTACCAATGAGGATGGTGTATCGGTTGTGAGAGGAAACATTACCTGACAGTTACAGATAACTGTGTCTGAAGAGTCCATCCGGACTGCATTAAGGTTAGATGAAGAAGAAGTTGGTGCTCCTGATGAATACACAACTGCTGAATGCCAGACATGCTTTATAAATATGGGACATCCTTCTGTATTTCCCAAGCAGCAGTTTGTGAGAGCCATATTGGGAAAGCAATGGAAATTGCTATGCTATGTTATTCAACAGTGCATGTCAAGAAGAAGTGCTGGTTTTGACAACTTTCCATCGGATATTGCATCCCCAATAGTTGCAATAGCGATGAACAGACCCTTCAATATGTCAAAATGGATCATGAAGGGATTCATTTTCAATCTGGTGAAAGGAAAAAGATTCAAGTTTCTAATGTATCCAAGATTTCTGCAATTGTTGATCAACATTGCACATCCTGTGATAAGAGAAGAAGGATTTGAAGGAGGAATGTTGTATACTGAAGACATGAATGCTCTATCTTACCGAAAGATGAGTATTGGGAATGTAGAAAATGTCCAGATGTTTGACTATATGCGAGATATAGCAAACAATGAAGAAGATATTGGAGAAATTTATCATCATATTTCTCAAGGTGAAGTAGTGGACCCGTTAGATCTTGTGAATGAGATTCCAGACAATCTACTTGATGATGATGAGTATTTGGCTAGATATCCGGAAGAAGAGGATAATGATGGTGAAGGAAATGATGGTGATGAAGATAATGATGGTGAAGAAAATGATAGTGATCATGTTGATGATGATGTGGTTGTTAGTGATAAAGAGATTCAAACTGAAACAGAATCTGATGAAGTTGAAAAGGAAGAAGAGGCTATTATACTTGAAGATCCTAGGGACATCACAGTTCATTATTCTAGATCACGACGATCTAAGACTGTGGTTGAACCTATGATTGTGAAGGAGCCGAGTGTGTTTGAAGCAGTTAGTGTGCCTGAACCGATTGATGTTGTTCAGATTGCACAAGAATTGATGGCTGAGGTGGAGACTGTGGCACAGGCAGTTGATGATACTGATGCCGGTTTCACTCATTCTGAACCAGTTGATATTCCCACAACATCATCTCCTGCAACTCCACAAATTAACAACCGTTGGAGTCTTCACCAAAAGTTGTTTCAATTGATTTGTTAATGGAAAAAGATAAAGAGATTGAACGTTTGAAGAAGTTGGTAGAAGAGTTGAAGAATGAAAATGAGTTATTAAAGGCTTCAAATGAACGTAAAAAGGTGAGACTGACTGAGTTTAGAGAAACAAATCTGAAGAATATAAAGGTTTTCCAAGAGCTTGATTCTGAGTATGAGAAACTCAAAGATGATTACAAAGAGCTTTATGCTGAATGTAATACTTTGAATGCTGAGAAAGAGATGTTGGAGAAATGGTTAGAAGAAGCTGAACCAAAAAGATCAGGACCTCCATCCGACAAAGATTTTTCTGATGAAGTGGTAGACGTGACTAAGCCTTCAAGAGAAATCAAGGTTTACTATACTAGATCGCGAGGATCTAAGGCTCTGGGTGAAAAGGTCGAGGTACCAATTCCCATTCCCGATGATGCTGCTGATGTTGTTGTTCATGACAAAGCGGAGGGAAAACGTAAACTGGATGAAGTGCCTGAGATTGTCGAAGAAGATGAGCCTGTGAAGAAAGCCAAAACAGAGGAAACAGTTCCGTCTGAGCCGGTTCAAACTGAAACTGCTCCTACAAACAAAGTGATGGATGTATTGGATGAAGTTGATTTCACAGACTCTAAGCCAGAAGCAAATATTGGTGAAGACATACCTTATGATTTGGATGAAAGGTTTGCTTTTCTGGAAAAGATAAAATACAATCCTGTTTATTTGAATGGACTCTCAGTCAGTCAAATAAACGAGGAATATGAGAAGTGTGTGAATGCTCAGGATCGGGTTGAAGGTGATACAAAGGAGTTTGTTGTTGAGCCTGGTGAGTAGACACCTCTGCAGGAAAGTCTGAATATTGATGATCTTCCTCGGGAAGAACTATATCAT
This sequence comes from Tagetes erecta, assembly GCA_030867185.1. Classification (NCBI taxonomy): domain Eukaryota; kingdom Viridiplantae; phylum Streptophyta; class Magnoliopsida; order Asterales; family Asteraceae; genus Tagetes; species Tagetes erecta. The sequence continues at coordinate 34,327,346 of CM061490.1, read as the reverse complement.
CAAAATCCTGAAGAGATGACTTCCACAGATATGCGTAAGTGCTTACAGTCAAGGAACTATCCATATAAGACGTTGAAGAGGTTGAAGAAAGAATCGTTGAAGAAGATTGTGGTGAGCTTTCAGAAATCAGAAAAGATGCATAACCGTATGCTCTTTTTGGATTATAACAATCCACAATACTTTGAACTAACCAAACGGTTCAAAGTACTTGAGCCTAAAGAGATACCACTGATGGCATTGCCTGAAGATGCTCACAAGAAAAGGAAAGAACTGATTGATATGTTTCCAAGCGAAATGAAAGCATATCACATTCTGATAGTCATGTATAGGTCGGATTCACCGGCATGTCGGTATTATATGTTTTTGTTAATACTTTGTAGTTTCTGTCTAGCGAATAGATTCGCCCGTATGTATAGAATAGTTTTACTTATTGTTCAGTTTTGGTCGACCGGCGAACCTATTGTGCCCGGCGAAGCTATAGTTAGCTCGATAGATTCGCTCTTAGTGAATCTATCAGCGAATCTATAGCTGAACTATATATTGTAATGTTTTCTCCACTGCAATACAACTTTTGCACATTTTATCAAACCCTAATTGTGTGTGTGTGACGGCTGGAGGTGCTAGGAGCGTATTTTCATTATCATTGTAGCTTGATTACCTCTGATTGTCTTGATTTGATCTTGTTATTGTGTATTGGGTTATATTGGACTATTGTTTGGTTGAATCAAGTGTGTTTTAGTGTCTTACAAATCATTATAGCACTGAAATCTCGATCTAGATGGACCAACACATTCCTATGGACGTACGCGAGTCATGGTACAAATCTGCCACAGCAGGTGATATAGTTAGATCACTGCTTAGTAAGGGTCAGTCCGTTGCTGACTTATTAGACTCGATGATCGTACCGGAAAAATCCAAGGATGTGAAAATAATTGCATGGAAGTATGATGAGATCTTTGCTGCATTTTTTTATCAAGAGGGTGAATGGATTATGTGATGTTTATCACTATTATTCGAGTATTTTCAAGTTGCCGGTTCAGGATTTAAAAGAATTGCATAAGCTGAGGTTGATAAATCACACACGAGCTGAACGTGGTGATAAGTGTGCGATGCTATTGGATGCTGGGATCAGCCGCATGCCAAAGTTTTTGGAGTTTCGGGGACAACAAGAAGACACCGCATACTTGAAGAGTAAGAAGAGGAAGCAGAAGAAGTTGATTCTTCATAATATGTATCTAGATGAATTTTCAGACGAGTACTTTGACAAAGTAACAAATCCTGGGTTGAAGGTAATTGAAGGTTCACAAACGACGAAGCCTATTCTGAAGTTCTTCTATCATGAAGAGACATATGAGCTGAAACTGGTTTGAAATTTAGATGATTGGGATCAAGATATGATCACTTTATTCAGTATGTTTGAGCTTAAACTACTGCATCCATCTTACATTGATCACTTGCGAAATCACAAGATAGAAAAGATGAAAGATCCAGTTGCTGAAGCTGACAGAAGGTTGTTCGAGATAATGGTTGAAGTGATCGGTGCTGCAACTGAGAAGATTCGATTAAGGAAGGCATTACTCAATGCTGACCTTGTGAAGATCAACATACCGGAGATAGACTTTATGAGAGTTACTTCAAAGGGTACCTTGGAAGTACGGGCCAAAGGAAAGAAAAGGCCGTACGAATTTTATGCTAACATTGATTTTGCAGGTATCACTTTGGAAACATTGAAATGAATGGCGGATTGTGACATTATCACAAATGAATCGGAACCGAGACAAGCTGTGATTGCTGAGAAGTTCAAATCATGCATTGAAGAAGCTATGAAAGAACAAGAAGAACATACCGGAAAACCGTTGCTAAAGGTCAAAGAAGAACCTGAAGATTTTTGAGAGATTGAAGCCAAAAGCAAAAAGTTGAAAGCTGAAGAATTTTTTATTAAAGTCCAAAGTTAAATCTTAGGGGGAATACTGTTAGGGCTCGTTTCTGATACAATATTTACTTTGTACTTTGTTTATACAAGTTTGTATAGCTTAGGGTTAATTTTGTATTTTCCCTAAAGTGTTGATGCATAAAGCATGTTGCTAGTGAATGTTAGAGAGAGTCTAGATCGCATATTACACGTTAGAGAGAGAATTGTGTGTGTGATTGTATTCTCCTGCACCATTGTACTGCAACTATTGCTTTGATCATCAATACAAGAGAATTATTTAGTAATGGATTGTGTTGTTGATTGAATTGTTGTGTTTGTACTTAGATCATTCTGATTTGTAGCAATATCGATCCAATTGAACCTATCAGCATAGAGAGTTGTAATATGTTTTAAGTTGCCGTACGATGTTTAACGAACTCGAACAAATTCATTTGGTTTATTATGGAGATTTAACGTTTCGTAAGTTGATGTAAGGTCTTCTTTGGAGTTGTAATGTGTCCTACATTATTATAAATTGCTTTTAAAGTTGCTAATGTCTCAAACAGAGTCGTAAGAAGTCCTGAGTTGTCGTACGATGTTCAATGGACTCGAACGGATCCATTAGGTTTATTATGGAGTTTTAAGTTTAATACAGTATTGTAAGGTGTTGTTACAATTTGTAAGGAGTCCTACATTATAATAAAGTGCTTTTCAAGGTTCTAAAGTGGCATACATAGTCGTAATATGTTTTAAGTTATCGTACGATGTTTAAAGGACTCGAACGAATTCATTTGGTTTATTATGGAGATTTAACGTTTTGTACGGTGATGTAAGGTCTTCTTTGGAGTTGTAATGCGTCCTACATCATTTTAAATTGCTTTTTAAGTTGCTAATGTCTCATACAGAGTCGTAACAAGTCCTGAGTTGTCGTACGATGTTCAATGGACTCGGACCAATTCTTTTGGTTTATTAAGTTTACATACGGTATTGTAAGGTGTTGTTACGATTTGTAAGGAGTCCTACATTATAATAAAGTGCTTTTCAAGTTCTAAAATGGCATACAGTCGTAATATGTTTTAAGTTGCCGTACGATGTTTAAAGGACTCGAACGAATTCATTTGGTTTATTATGGAGGTTTAACGTTTTGTACGGTGATGTAAGCTCTTCTTTGGAGTTGTAATGCGTCCAACATTATTCAAAATTGCTTTTCAAGTTGCTAATGTCTCATAAAGAGTCGTAACAAGTCCTGAGTTGTCGTACGATGTTCAATGGACTCGGACGAATTCATTAGGTGTATTATGGAGTTTTAAGTTTACATACGGTATTGTAAGGTGTTGTTACGATTTGTAAGGAGTCCTACATTATAATAAAGTGCTTTTCAAGTTCTAAAATGGCATACAGTCGTAATTTGTTTTAAGTTGTCGTACGATGTTTAAAGGACTCGAACGAATTCATTTGGTTTATTATGGAGATTTAACGTTTCGTACGATGATGTAAGGTCTTCTTTGGAGTTGTAATGCGTCCAACATTATTCTAAATTGCTTTTCAAGTTGCTAATGTCTCATAAAGAGTCGTAACAAGTCCTGAGTTGTCGTACGATGTTCAATGGACTCGGACGAATTCATTAGGTGTATTATGGATTTTTAATTTTATGTTAGGGCTTATTTCTGTTTAAGATTTACTTTGTACTTTGTTTATACATTTTGTATAGTTTAGGGTTAATTGTGTATTTTCCCTAATGTATTGTTGAATAAAGCATGAAGTAAGAGAATGTTAGAGAGAGAGTCTAGATCACAATTACACGTTAGAGAGAGAGAGTTAATTGTGTGTGATTTACATTCTCCTGCATTTTATACTACAACTTTGCTTTGATCATCAATAGAAAGAGAATTATTAGTAATGAATTGTGTTGCTGATTGAACTATGTTTGTGTGCTTATTTCATTCTGATTATTGAGTGATATCGATCCAATTGAACCTATCAATTGGTATCAGAGCTGTTGGTATTGTGTTCTTCGCTATTCATCAAGCAAAACACATCAGTATTGCTCAAAAATCATGATCTGAATGAATTGTTGCTGTTTTTAGTTGTGATTTATCATTGCAATCACTTCTAATTCACAACGATTGTGCAAATTCCATCAGATTATCATCAGATCTGAGGAATTAAGAAGAAAGAAAAAGTTATTGTTCGATCGAAATTTTGCTCAAATTCATCAAAATTTGATCATGTTTTGGATTGATTGAGATTATGGATTGATAATCGGACCATTTCACTAATTGGGTGTGATTTTTAAAGAAATTGGACAAGTTTTTGATAAAACCAGAAAATTTTCTATGACGAAGATGATGAACAGTATGAACAGGTTGAAGGTTAACTAGCCGGGTGATAATTTTGACTTAGACAAATTCCTTTGGACTTAGATTTGTGAACAAAATAGGTCCTGTGCAGTCGTGTAAAGGATTTTAGTCTAGACGGGTAAAGAATTTGTGAAGAAAAAGGTTGTACTGTTCAGCCGGATCAAGAACTGTTGTGCCGGGTGATAAACTGTTCAGCCGGGTAATTAACATTTTAGCAGGGTGACTGTCAACTGTTTAGCCGGGTAAACAAGTTTCTGTCGTGTGATCAACTGTTCAGCCGGGTAAACCTCATTGCCGTGTCAAGTTCTAGCCGGGTCAAGATTGTCTGTCGTGTGAAGTGAAACTGTTCAGCCGAGTAACTGTTCTGCCGGGTAAAGAGTACAAGTATTGAAGACTTACAACTGTTAAGCCGGGTCACTGTTTAGACGGGTGAAGAATATTCTCAGCCGGGTGAAGAACTGTTCAGCCGGGTGAAGAAGACATTTTCACTGTTCAGCCGTGTGCTCCTTTTTCAGCTGTTTCAAACCTTGTTATCTTATCTTGTCACTATTTACTTGTCTTTATTTTAGCATTTTAACTATTTCTTTTCAAAAATCATTAAAAACACAAAAATATTTTCTTTAAAACTTTTAAAATGGCACCTAATGATGACTCTGACAACCGTGTTCCTAGACTTGTCAACCGTGCAGATTTCAAGAATTGGACGATTAGACTGAAGCATCATCTTTGCTCAATAGACAATGATCTTTGGAAGTCAATTGATAAGGGTCCTCACATACCTACACAGACAGCTCCAGATAGTGCAAGTACCTACACCAAAGGCTCTACTGAACCTTATCCAGAAGATAATTTATCAGCAGAAGACTTAAGAAAAGTGAAGAATGATAGCAAAGCCTACTCTTTGATGTGTAAAGGACTGCCACTACAAGTACTGTCAAGGTTGGATACTTATCAGACGGGCTATACATTGTTCAAAGCCTTGAAGTCAATCTGTGAAGGAGGTGAACAACTTAGAAGTCTCAAGAAACAAAAGCTGAAGAGACAATTGGAGTTATTTGAACATATTGTTGGAGAGTCTGTGCACCAGATGATGAATAGGTTTGTTCATCTGACTACTGAAATGACCAATGTGGGTGCAAAGATAGATCTCCAAGACCTGAATGACAGATTATTATGTGCTCTTCCATCATCATGGAAACAGACTGTGACACTACTGAAGCATACTGAAAAGTTTCCGATGGATTTGGATCTGCTCATTGCAAAGATAGAGGAAGTAGAGATTGATGAAAGTTCTAGAAATACTTATAGAACTGGGTCACATGCACAATACAAGTTTATTGTGAATCCTGCTAATACTGTGGAGAATGCCTTTCTGGCTCAAGAATCTGCAAAGATTGATGATGAGGGTGATCTATTTGTCGGTGCAAGTTTTTATACTGATTCTTCATAAATCCCAAACTCACCAACTTATTCTCAACCTCAATCTCCACCAAGAGCTCAAAGTCAAAGTCATAATCACTCAGAAAAACAGAGTAATACTGTGCAAGCCAATGTAAAAGATATGATGAACATCTTGTTACAAGACGATGAGACAAAAGGTGCATTTACAGCTTTTATGGCAAGCTTTCAAGCATATCAAGGAAGTCACTTGAGTCAAATGGACGTTGTGCTTCAAGATCTATTTGAAATGGATCCTGACGATGTTGAGGAAATGAATTTGAATTGGCAAATGGTGATGGTTGCATATCGAACTCAGAAACATGCATATGTTAACCGAAGCTACAAGCCTCATGTAAACAAGACCGTTGGTTTTGACAAGTCGAAGGCCAGATGTTTCAACTGTAACTGTTATGGTCATTTTTCTAGGGAATGCAAAGCTCCTAAGAATCAGAACTACAATGATCAAGCCAGTTCAAGTGGACAGAATCAAGGTCAAAGTCAGAACTCGCAACAGTCTTCAAGCTATCAAAACAGGAATCAACGTTTCATGCAGAAGCCATATCAAAGTCTTCCCATGCCGGAATTGAAGGATGAAGGCAAGAAAACAGAAGATCAGACTAAAGCACTGGTGGTTAGTGTGAAAGACGGATACGACTGGAGTGCGTATGCAGAACAGTTCACATCTGATCTCACTTCCAGTTTGGCGTTAGTTTGTGAAATTGAGGAAGATTGGTCTGAAGAAGGGGATGGTAAAATGATTGATGATGTGAGTGAAGATTCTGAAGACTACGATTGGAGTGCAAAGGCAGATCCTGTTGAAGAATCTGAACCAGAAGTTGCGCTGATGGCTACATCCAATGAGTCTTCTTCATCTACTGAACAACCAAAGGTTAGTACTGAATTACCCCCTAATTATGTTCCTTTGCCTGATGATGTTAGAGCTAGGTTATGTTCTGAACAATGCATTCAACAAGTAGAACATTATCGAACTCATTCATTTAAAATTGGAACAAAACCGTAAAAGAATTGGAACTTGTGACCAAACAACTTGAAGAAATGACAAAGAATTTCGAACAAGAAAAGGTTGCTCATGCAGTTACTCAAGTTGAATTAACAAAGGTAAAAAGTTGTAAAACAATGGTAAAACAACTTGTGAGTGAAAGAGGTAACAAAAGCAAACTAGGATTAGGTTTTACTCATGAACCAATGCCTAAATCAATCACACAAACTTTACCTGAAAACTTCAATGAATTTGATCATTCACCTGAAAATGAACGAAAATTCAAAGAAATTCAAAGAAGTAAATCCGAATCCGAAGGATCTGAAGTGTTAATTGAAAGTTTGAAAGAAGTAGATGTTGTGTCAGTTGAAGCTGATGATGAAGCAAGCAACAAATCTGATAACAAATCAGAGCCTGTGCTGATTCAACTTGTTGAATATCCGGAACTGAATCCCAAACAAGAAGACAAGGTGAAGGATGAAGCTGAATTTTCAGGATACAATGATCCTGAATACATCAGGTGGAAGAATGAACAGAAGGCGAAAGTTGCTGATCAACTGATCAAGAAGAAAGAAGTGAAGCAGGAGGAAGTTTCTAAAGGGAAGGTGCAGAAATCGAAATTAACAGTCAATCAATCTGAAACAAAACAGTCAAAAGGTAAAAGTGTCATAAAATCGAATGACTACACCAAGGCTCAAATTGTTAAAACTGACAAAGTCAAACCTGTCAAGAAGAAAGTGTCAAAAGGAAAAACAATTAAGTTTGTGTCTGCAGGAACTTTCGATATGAATGGATCTTATGGTAACCAAATCAATTCTTTGATCAAATCTAACTCTGGTTTGAAAACAGGTTCAGGTCCTAAGTCTTCCGCTGTCAATGATAAAAGAATTGAACCAAAGAAGGTAACCAAACAAGATGGTTTAAAATCGAACCAAGTTCCCAAGAAATCGAAATTTGATAACAAACAGTTACAGTCACAATCAAAATCTCCACAAAAGAATCAAGTTAACTTAAAACCGAACAAAACTGATAATGAATCACGAGTGGGTTCAACGTCAAAAGTTAATAATCGGCTCTTTAGGATTAGCAAGAGACATTGTGAGATTTGTGATCGTTATAATCATGTTACTGCTGAATGTTTCTTTAACAGGTACTGCAGTTACTGTGACAAAAGAAATCATTCTTCAGAGGAATGTTTTTATAACAAATTCTGTGATATCTGTGAAAGAAGAAACCATGATACAAAAAGATTGTTTCTTTCGAAAAAACTCGTCAAGAGAAATGACTCCGTTTCCAAATTTTCAAAGAAATCAATCATTTGGTTTTCAAAAATTTAATCAAAGTCATTCTCCTGATTTGAGAAATTTCAATCGAAACAATTCTGGTTTTAATAACTTTTCATCAAGAAACGTGCAGGTTAACAGTTTTAAGCCGAGAGCTTTGATGGTGAGAAATCAGAAATTTGAAAATAACCTTGATCCTAAGTTAGAGGAAAGGTTCACTGCTTTAAGAAGAAAGCAATCAAATCAAGCCATTGGGCGAAACAGTTTTCAACCAAATCTCTCAAATGAAACAAATTTTCAAAATCTTCATTATCAACAAGTTACTGTTGTAGATAGATTCGGAAAACCCAAGACCATGTGGGCCTGGGTTGACCAAACTAACTAGGTAAATTGTTGAAATGCAGGTACGCCCTCGAAGACCTATCAACTCATGGTTTGTTGATAGTGGGTGTAGCCGACATATGACAGGCAACCATGCCTTGTTTCAAGATTTCAAGCTAAAGAATGGTACACATGTTGCATTTGGAGGAGATGCTGGTGGTAAAATTACTGGAGAAGGAACCGTGTCAAATGGGGTCATTAGCTTTGATAAAGTCAACTACTCTGCACAGTTGAACTTTAATTTGCTAAGTGTATCTCAAATTTGTGACAAATCTTATTCAACATTATTTGATGATTCTTTTTGTTACATACTTAAACCAGGTTTCAAGATTGACAATGAGTGGGTGGTGGTTAAAGCTCCAAGAGATCGTGATGTATACAAGCTTGATATGTTGCAGATTGATGCTGAAACCGAAACCACATGTCTCATTGCACATGCTTCAAATGATGAGAGTCAGCTTTGGCATAGACGGCTGGGCCATTCAAACTTCAGAAACATGAATCGACTGGTGACTGGAAATCATGCTGTGGGAATACCGTCAAAGAAATTCTCCACAACTGATCTCTGTCCAGCATGTTTGAAAGGAAAACAGCACCGAATGTCTTTTAAGTCCAAACCAGAAAACTCCATTTCAAAACCCCTGCAGATGCTACACATGGATCTATTCGGACCAACAAATGTTCAAAGCATCGGAAAGAAGTCTTATTGTTTTGTCATTATTGATGATTTTACTAGATTTTCTTGGGTTTATTTCTTGTATGTTAAATCTGAAACTGCTGAGTTGTTAAAAGAATTCATTGTTAAAGTTGAAAATAAGTTGGATTGTAAAGTAAAAATCTTGAGAAGTGATAATGGAACCGAGTTTAAGAACGCTAATGTTGATTTGTTTTGTGCAGAAAAAGGAATTGCTCGTCAGTTTAGTGCTCCAAGAACGCCTCAACAAAACGGGGTTGCGGAACGGAAAAATCGGACACTGATTGAAGCAGCAAGATCCATGCTCGCAGATGCCAAAATCCCTATCACTTTCTGGGACGAAGCTATTGCTACTGCGTGTTTTGTACAAAATAGGACATTATTGGTTCAGGATAAAACGTCTTATGAGTTATTGTTTGGAAGAAAATTGATAGGTTCAATTGCATCGATGATATCGCTCAATGATCAGAATGATTCATACACAAACACAGTTCAATCACAAACACAATTCATTACTAAATAATTCTCTTGTATTTGATGATCAAAGCAAATCTGCAGTACAAAATGTAGGAGAAAATAAATCACACACACTTAGTTCTCTCTCTAAAGTGAATATGTGAATCAGACTCTCTCCTCACACTCTCTCACTACATGCTTTAAGCAACAAAATACATTTTAGGGAAAATAACAAAATAGACCCTAAACTATACACAAAGTATAAAATAAGTACAAAGTAAATCTTAACTGGAAATAACCCTAACAAAAACCGAATATTTCTTACTTGAAAGCATTTGGTTGTCCTGTATCGATTCTAAATTTGAGTGATCATCTCGGGAAATTTGAGTCAAAATCTGACGATGGATTTTTCCTTGGTTACTCGTCTGTTTCTAAAGCTTATCGGGTTTTTAATAGCAAAACAAACACTGTTATTGAAACTATTAACGTGAAGTTTTTAGAAAATTCGTTTCTGTCAGTGGCTCATGGTCCCGAATGGTTGTTTGATTTAGATTCGTTATCAAAATCTTTCAATTCTAACTTGTTTGATTTTTCAGGAAAATCGAGAAAAGAATCAGGAGACTTGGGATGTTTCAGTGATGATTCTGATAATGACGATGATAGCAATCTCAATTCTGAGTATCCGTTCATGTCATTTCATAATCCTGATCATGGCGTATCCAGTCAAGCTCCGGGTCCATCTGGTTCTCAAGAAGATCAAGAATCAAACATTCTTGGTGATGATGTAAATCCGCAAAATTCTCCTAATGATGGTAGATCTGTTCAAAATCAACCATCATCAGATCCGAATGTTGAAGTTATTCCAAAATCATTTGACTACTTCATCAAATCACCAGAACAAGTTCCTAATTTCACTCCGCATGTGTCTACAATTCTGCAAGATTTACCGAATTTGAATCAGTCTAATCTGGAGACGCAAGTTCAAGGAGATTCAATTCCGACTCACCGAGTACACAGGAATCATCCTTTATCTCAGATTATAGGTCCTTTGAATCAGAGAACTATGAGAAGTCATATTGAACATGCAAACGTTTGTCTTTATTCATGTTTTCTTTCTCAAGTGGTGCCAAAGAACATTTCAGAAGCGTTACAAGACAACAGTTGGATTGAAGCCATGCAAAAGGAGTTACTTCAATTTCGCAAACAAGAGGTTTGGAAATTAGTGGACTTACATGAAGGAGAAAATGCGATTGGTACAAGATGGTTGTACAAGAACAAGCCAGATGAACGTGGCATTGTGGTCAGAAATAAAGCCAGACTTATTGCACAAGGTTACACTCAAGAAGAAGGTATTGACTATGAAGAAGTGTTTGCTCTGGTCGCTCGACTTGAAGCTATTCGCGTTTTTCAAGCGTACACTACAAAAAAAAGCCATTTAGTGACACACACTTTTAATGACATAGTTTTTGTGTTACTAATTTAGGTCTTTAATGGCACTTTGTGTATGTCATATTTGTTTCACACATGTTTATAATGGCATTTAGCATTTGTGTTACTAATTTATGTTATTAGTGGCACTTTACATATGCCATATTTTCTTTACATATGTTTTTAATGGCATTTCGCTTTTGTGCCATTAATGTAGGTTATTAGTGACACTTTATGTATGCCATGTTTGTTTGATATACACTTTTAGTAACATTTATATTTTATGTTACTAATACTATAAATATGCCTAATGCAACCTTTTACAATCATCTTTAGTTTTATATAAGATTGCATATCATAAATAATCAATAAAAACTAGCATTATTCATGATTGAAGCTATGTATTTTGAAGAAAAATGACCAAACCGGTAAGCTAAGATGGTTTGTTGTTTGGAGGATGATTATGAGTTAAGAAAATATATAAGTAGTGATATAGACATTTGTATTTAAAAAAAGGTCATAAATGGCATTTGAAGGATGATTATGAGTTAAGAAAATATAGAAGTATTGATATAGACATTTGTATTTAAAAAAAGGACATAAATGGCATTTAAAAGGTGTAAAAAGAATATCAAATATCAATAGAGGGAATCGAACCCAAGACCACAAGATCAACATGTTAACTGTTTTACCACCACATCAACACAACAGATTTGTTATTTGTTCTCAATTGAACATATATATCAACAAAATAAAATAAATAGGTTACATACCCCTGCAGACCCAAATACAATTACATGCGGCCAGCGAGATCGATCTTTGATCATCAATTTTACGAATTTGTAACTGCTTGGCGCGAATTCAATCGAATAAGTCTGATGTTTGCTAATTCTTCATGTTAACAATCACATTTTCAATAAACAAATTAAATCTATTAAGTTGTATCGTGTGAATCATTGAATACAAGAGTATTGCCCTTCAGTGCCCTAGAATTAGAGTCATCCAGGTTTGTAAGTTGTTACCGTTTGCAAAGAAATGATGTTGCTATCTATTTGAATTCATTATTCATGTGGAGAAAGATTATTGCTAAAGAAAGAATTGTTATGGTCATGAATGATTATGTTCATACAATGTTTAATTGAGCTCTTTTAAATGGTTTAATTCCTAGCTGCTGATTATAGTTGCATTATAGGTAAGTTTTTAACATTTTTTGTTATGAATTGTATATATTTGTTGCTTTTAGTTAATGGCATCATAGCTGCTGATTATATATAGTTGCATTATAGTCATATCAATTGAATTGTTTTCAGTGAGTTATGTATACTTGCATTATAGCTGGTGAGTATAGTCATATCAGGTTTTTAAAAGGTTTTTATTAGGGTTGACATCAATAGGGGTTGCAAGATAGATCATGGTGTAACATTGGTAAATTTCTCATACAAGACACATACATGAGGAAATATAACTGATGACCCATTTGTATTGGCAACACAAGTTGATAAGGTGCTCTATGTCACAGATCCCAAGAATAAAGACTGGGAGGTCGTGAGACATGTAAAAGTAATAGATGTATTTGACATGGGAAGTGTTGATGATCAAGTTGGTCCTTATTCGAATGATTGCACATTTGATGTGCCTAACTTACATAGGATTAGGGATGATGGTGAAGATGGTGTAGACGTTACACCCGACATGGAGCGCGAAGTTGATGTTGAAGAAAATGACGACGATTCATTTCTTTTTTGATTATTCATTATTTTTATTTCGTAACCCTTTATTTAAGTCAGATATTTTGATGTATGAATTTATAATGATTATTTTTTTTATAGTTGACCTATTAGAAGCCAAACTGCATTGGTACAGGATGAAATATGAATGAAAATTGAGTTTTCAAAAGTGTATGTTTATTCTAAGTTTTGTACTTAGCTGCAGTTTGACTATTAAAAGTCAAACTGACATTTTTTTAATATAAGTTTAAGGTGCAGCTTATATAGAATGTGCATATATGTGAAAGAAATTCATGTTGGGAATTTATAACATCATAAGTGTGTATTTGGGTCGTTTTGACCCGTTTACATTGATATTGGGTTACTCTAAACAGTTGGAGTCGATGCTATTTTGAGTGGAAATATGAATGTAAATTGAGTTTTGAATAGTGTATGTTTATTCTCACTTTGTACATAGCTGCAGTTTGACTTTTAAAAGTCAAACTGCCATTTTTTTAATACAAATTGAAGGTTTCAGCTTATGTAGAATGTGCATATATGTGAAAGAAATTCATGTAGGGAATTATTAACATCATAAGTGTGTATTTGGGTCGTTTTGACCCGTTTACATTGATATTGTGTTATTCCAAACAGTTGGAGTCGATGCTATTTTGAGTTAAAATATGAATGTAAATTGAGTTTTTAATAGTGTATGTTTATTCTCACTTTGTACATAGCTGCAGTTTGACTTTTAAAAGTCAAACTGCCATTTTTTTAATGACAAATTTAAGGTTTTAGCTTATGTAGAATGTGCATATATGTGAAAGAAATTCGTGTAGGGAATTTATAACATCATAAGTGTGTATTTGGGTCGTTTTGACCCGTTTACATTGATATTGGGTTATTCTAAACAGTTGGAGATGATGCTATTTTGAGTTGAAATATGAATGCAAATTGAGTTTTCAATAGTGTATGTTTATTCTCACTTTGTACATAGCTGCAATTTGACTTTTAAAAGTCAAACTGCCATTTTTAATACAAATTTAAGGTTTCAGCTTATGTAGAATGTGCATATATGTATGAGAAATTCATGTAGGGAATTTATAACATCATAAGTGTGTGTTTGGGTTGTTTTGGCCCGTTAACATTAGTATTGGGTTATTGTAAATAGTTGGAGTATGTTGGATGTTATTTTGAGTTGAAATATGAATGGAAATTGAGATTTCAAAAGTGTATGTTTATTATAAGTTCTAAAAGTGTGTATGGTTTGTTTTGACTCGTTTACTTTGAAAATGGTTTATTATAACATCTTAAAGTGTGTTTAGTACGTTTTGACCCGTTTACTTTAAAAATGGATTATTGCTACATCAAAAATGTGTTTTTGGTACATTTTAGACATTTTGACATGTTTACAATAAAAATTGGATATATTTGGATCATTTTGACCCGTTTACATTAAAATTGGATTATTGCAATATCATATGGTACGTTTTAGATGTTTTGACACGTTTACATTAAAAAATGGATTATTATAACTTCTTAAAGTGTGTTTGGTACGTTTTGACACGTTTAATTTCATAAGGTGTGTTTGGTTCGTTTTGACCCGTTTACATTGATATTGGTTTATTCTCAACACTTGAGTATGTTGGCTTCTATTTTTAGTTGAAACATGAATGATTGAGTTTTCATAATTGTATATTTAGTCTCAACTATGTAGATGAGTGCAATTTGACTTTTAAAAGTCAAACTGATCTCTTTAAAAACATCCAAAATCTTACCAGCTACTCTGATCCAAAGAAGGCTGCAACAAAAAGATCGACAGAAACAAAATCAGGCTAGACATGCTAAACACCACTACAAACATGCCAAGGTTTATTATTAAAACATCATATAAGATGTGTTTGGTTCGTTTGACCCATTCGCATTGAAATTAGATTATTATAATACAATATGGTATGTTTTGGTCAATTTGACTCGTTTACATTAATGTTGGATTATTAAAACATCATGTTGTATGTTTTGGTCATTTTGACCCGTTGAGAATTAAAATTGATTATTATAACACTGTAAGGCGTTTTTGGGTCATATTGACCCGTTTACATTCAAAGTGGATTATTAAAACATCATATAAGATGTGTTTGGTTCGTTTGACCCATTCGCATTGAAATTAGATTATTATAATACAATATGGTATGTTTTGGTCAATTTGACTCGTTTACATTAATGTTGGATTATTAAAACATCATGTTGTATGTTTTGGTCATTTTGACCCGTTGAGAATTAAAATTGATTATTATAACACTGTAAGGCGTTTTTGGGTCATATTGACCCGTTTACATTCAAAGTGGATTATTAAAACATCATATAAGATGTGTTTGGTTCGTTTGACCCATTCGCATTGAAATTAGATTATTATAATACAATATGGTATGTTTTGGTCAATTTGACTCGTTTACATTAATGTTGGATTATTAAAACATCATGTTGTATGTTTTGGTCATTTTGACCCGTTGAGAATTAAAATTGATTATTATAACACTGTAAGGCGTTTTTGGGTCATATTGACCCGTTTACATTCGAAGTGGATTATTAAAACATCATATAAGATGTGTTTGGTTCGTTTGACCCATTCGCATTGAAATTAGATTATTATAATACAATATGGTATGTTTTGGTCAATTTGACTCGTTTACATTAATGTTGGATTATTAAAACATCATGTTGTATGTTTTGGTCATTTTGACCCGTTGAGAATTAAAATTGATTATTATAACACTGTAAGGCGTTTTTGGGTCATATTGACCCGTTTACATTCGAAGTGGATTATTAAAACATCATATAAGATGTGTTTGGTTCGTTTGACCCATTCGCATTGAAATTAGATTATTATAATACAATATGGTATGTTTTGGTCAATTTGACTCGTTTACATTAATGTTGGATTATTAAAACATCATGTTGTATGTTTTGGTCATTTTGACCCGTTGAGAATTAAAATTGATTATTATAACACTGTAAGGCGTTTTTGGGTCATATTGACCCGTTTACATTCGAAGTGGATTATTAAAACATCATATAAGATGTGTTTGGTTCGTTTGACCCATTCGCATTGAAATTAGATTATTATAATACAATATGGTATGTTTTGGTCAATTTGACTCGTTTACATTAATGTTGGATTATTAAAACATCATGTTGTATGTTTTGGTCATTTTGACCCGTTGAGAATTAAAATTGATTATTATAACACTGTAAGGCGTTTTTGGGTCATATTGACCCGTTTACATTCGAAGTGGATTATTAAAACATCATATAAGATGTGTTTGGTTCGTTTGACCCATTCGCATTGAAATTAGATTATTATAATACAATATGGTATGTTTTGGTCAATTTGACTCGTTTACATTAATGTTGGATTATTAAAACATCATGTTGTATGTTTTGGTCATTTTGACTCGTTGAGAATTAAAATTGATTATTATAACACTGTAAGGCGTTTTTGGGTCATATTGACCCGTTTACATTCGAAGTGGATTATTAAAACATCATATAAGATGTGTTTGGTTCGTTTGACCCATTCGCATTGAAATTAGATTATGTTAGGGTTATTTCCTAGTTAAGATTTACTTTGTATTTTGTTTTATATGTTTGTATATAGTTTAGGGTCTATTTTGTTATATTCCTTAAACTTGTATTTTGTTGCTATAAGCATGTAGTGAGAGAGTGTGAGGAGAGAGGCGAGATCACTTTTACACGTTAGAGAGAGAATTAACTGTGTGTGATTTTGTTTCTCCTGCACTTGTACTACGAATTGCTTTGATCATCAATATACAAAGAGAATTATTAGTATGAACTGTGTTATGATTGAACTGTGTTCTGTGTACAGATTATTCTGATCATTTGAGTGATATTAACGATCCAATTGAACCTATCAATTGGTATCAGAGCTTTCGGTATTGTGTTCTTCGCTGTTCTTAAGCAAAACACATCAATATTGCTCAAATATCATGATCTGAATGAATTGTTGCTGTTTTTAGTTGTGATTTATCATCACAATCACTTCTAATTCACAACGATTGTGCAAATTCCATCAGATTATCATCAGATCTGAGGAATTAAGAAGAATAGAAGAAGTTACTGTTCGATCAAATTTTTGCTTAATTTCATCAAATTTGATCATGTTTTGGATTGATTGATATAAGGGATTGATAATCGGACCATTTCACAGCTTGTGTGTGAATTTTGGACAAATTGGACAAGTTTTTGACAAAACCCTGAAAATTCTCATGAAGAAGATGATGAACAGTAAGAACTTGGTTGAAGATTAACTTGCCGGGTGATTAATTTGACTTAGACAATTTCCTTGGACTTAGATTGGAGAACAAATTAGGTCCTGTATTGCCGTATAAAGGATTTTGTGCTTGACGGGTGAAGAATTTGACTTAGACAATTTCCTTGGACTTAGACAATTTCCTTGGACTTAGATTGGAGAACAAATTTGGTACTGTTCAGCCGGATAAAACACTGTAGTGCCGGGTAATACACTGTTACGCCGGGTGAAGACCAAAATTCAGCCGGGTAATCATCAACTGTGTAGCCGGGTGATTAACAACTGCCGTGTGATCGAGTACTGTTCAGCCGGACAAAGCTTTTGCCGTGTCAAGATTCTGCCGGGTCAAAGATTATTGCCGTGTCAAAGTTTTTCTTGTTGCCGGGTAACTGTTCAGCCGGGTGAAGAACAAAAGTATTTCAACTGTTGAGCCGGGTAACTGTTTGGCCGTGTAAAGATTTTTTCCTGCCGGGTGAAGAACAAAAGACACTGTTTAGCGGGTTGAAGAAGAATTTTTCACTGTTTTGCCGTGTGACTCACTTTAGTTGTTTTTAATACTTGTTTCTTATCTTGTCTTTAATTACTTGTCTTTATTTTAGTATTTTAATCATTTCTTTTCAAAAATTAACAAAAACCAAAAATATTTTTTTTCTCTTAAAAATTTGTTAAAATGGCTCCTAATGATGATTCTGATAACCGTGTTCCTAGACTTTTGAATCGTGCAGATTTCAAGAACTGGACCATCAGGTTGAGACATCACTTGTGTTCTATTGACAATGACTTATGGAAATCCATTGAAAAGGGTCCTCACATTCCAACTCAGACAGCACCAGATAGTGCAAGTACCTATACTAAAGATTCTACTACACCTTATCCAGAGGATAATTTGTCAGCTGAAGATTTGAGGAAGGTAAAGAATGATAGCAAGGCCTATTCTTTAATGTGCAAGGGGTTGCCACTCCAAGTTTTGTCTAGATTGGATGCATATCAGACTGGTTATACATGCTTCAAGGCATTGAAGTCTATATGTGAAGGAGGAGAGCAATTGAGAAGTTTGAAGAAATCAAAGCTGAAAAGGCAATTGGAATTGTTTGAGCACATTAATGGAGAAACAGTACACCAAATGATGAACAGGTTTGTTCACTTAACTACTGAGATGTCAAACCTCGGAGTGAAGACTGAACTTCAAGACTTGAATGATCGATTGTTATGTGCTTTACCATCATCATGGAAGCAAACTGTTACTTTGTTGAAACATACTGAGAAATTTCCAATGGAACTAGATCTGCTTATTGGAAAGATAGAAGAAGTTGAGATTGATGAAGGATCTAGAAATACTGATAGATCAAGCTCACAAACTCAGTATAAGTATGTGGTAAATCCTGCCAATACTGTGGATAATGCTTTTCTTGCACAAGATGCAACGAAGTTTGAAGATGAGGGTGACTTATTTGTTGGTGCAAGTTTCTTTACTGATTCAGCATACTTTCCAAATTCACCAACTTATTCTCAACCTCAATCTCCACCAAGAGTTCAAGTTCAAAATCAGAATCTGAAGAATCAAGTAGAAAATCAAAGTTCAAATGTTCAAGCCAAGGTGAAAGATGTTATGAACATTCTGCTGCAAGATGACGAAACTAAAACTGCCTTCACTGCTTTTATGGCAAGTTTTCAAGCGTACCAAGGAAGTCATTTAAGTCAAATGGACGTGGTCCTTCAAGACTTATTTGAAATGGATCCAGTTGATGTTGAAGAAATGGATCTTAATTGGCAAATGTTTATGGTTGCATATCGAACACAAAAGCATGCATATGTTAACCGAAGTTACAAACCTCATGCTAACAAGACAGTTGGATTTGACAAATCAAAGGCCAGATGTTTTAATTGTAACCAGTATGGTCATTTCTCAAGAGAATGCAAAGCTCTAAAGAATTTCAATGACTAAGCTAGTTCAAGCAATCAAGGTTAAGGTCAAAGCTCTCTACAGTCTTCAAGTTATCAAGGCAGAAATCAACGTTTGTTTCAGAAACCATATCAAAGTCTTCCCATGCCTGAATTGAAAGATGAAGGAAAGAAACCAGAAGACCAAACAAAGGCACTGGTAGTGAGTGTGAAAGATGGTTATGATTGGAGCGCATATGCAGAACAATTTACGTCTGATCTTACATCAAGTTTGGCACTGGTATGTGAAATAGAAGAAGATTGGTCAGAAGAAGGGGATGGTAAGATGATTGAAGATGTGAGTGAAGATTCTGAAGATTATGACTGGAGTGCAAAGTCTGATCCTGTTGAAGAATCTGAGTCTGAAGTTGCGTTAATGGCTACATCCAGTGAGTCTTCTTCATCTACCGAACAACCAAAGGTTAGTACTGATTTATCCCCTAACTATGTTCCATTACCTGCTGATGTTAAGGAAAGGTTGTGTTCTGATCAATGCATTCAACAAGTAGAACATTATCGAACTCATTCATTTAAAATAGGTGACAAATTAAGCAAACATGAAAAGCTTCATGAACAACTTAAAATTGATCATAAAATTTCTGATGAGAAGATTTTGTCACTTAAAGAATCATGGAACAAGACCTTAAAGGAATTGGAATTGGTAACCAAACAACTTGAAGAAATGACAAAGAACTTTGAACAAGAAAAAGTTGAACATGCTGTCACACAAGTTGAATTAAAGAAAGTTAAAAGTTGTAAAACAATGGTTGAACAACTCGTTAATGAAAGAGGTAACAAAAACAAAACCGGGTTGGGTTTTACTCATGAACCAATGCCAAATTCAATCACTCAAACCTTACCGGAAAACTTTAATGAATTTGATCATTCACCTGAAAATGAAAGAAAATTCAAAGAAATTCAAAGAAGCAAATCCGAGTCTGAAGGTTCTGAAGTTTTGATGGAAAGCTTGAAAGATGAAGATGGTGTGACAACTGAAGCAGATGATGAAGCAAGCAACAAGTCTGATAACAAACTGGAGCCTGTTCTAATTCAACTTGTTGAGTATCCAAAACTTAATCCCGAACCAGAAACAACGGTGAAGGAAGAAGGTGAATTTTCAGGATATAATGATCCGGAGTATATCAAATGGAAGAATGATCAGAAGGCAAAAGTTGCTGCTGAATTGATCAAGAAGCAAGAAGTGAAGAAGGTCGAAGTTTCAACTGCAAAGAAGCAGAAATCGAAATCAAAGAACAATCAATCTGAAACAAAAGAATCAAAAGGCAAAAGTGTCTTAAAATCAAATGATAACACCAAAGTTCAAAGTGTTAAAACTGACAAAGTTAAATCTGTCAAGAAAGTGTCAAAAGGTAAGACAATCAAGTTTGTGTCTGCAGGAACTTTCGACATGAACGGTTCTTATGGTAACCAAATCAATGCTCAAATAAAATCTAACTCTGGTCTGAAAACAGGTTCAGGTCCTAAGTCTTCCGCTGTCAATGATAAGAGAATTGAAAACAAAAAGGTAACCAAACAGAACAGTTTCAAATCGAACCAAAGTCCCATGCAATCAAAATCTCAAACCAAGTCTCCACAAAAGAGTGTTAATCTAAAACCGAACAACCAAGATAATGAATCACGATTTGGTTCAACATCAAAAGTTAACAATCGGCTCTTTAGGATTAGCAAGAAACATTGTGAAATTTGTGATAGATATAATCATGCAACTGCTGAATGTTTCTTTAACAGGTACTGCAGTTTCTGTAACAAAAGAAATCATTCTTCAGAAGAATGTTTTTATAACAAATTTTGTGAAATTTGTGAGAGGAGAAACCATGACACAAAGGATTGTTTCTTTCGATCAAACTCAACAAGAGAAATGACTCCATACTCAAATTTTCAAAGAAATAACTCTTTTGGTTTTCAAAATATGAATCAAAGTCATTCTCCGGTTTTGAGAAATTTCAATCGAAACAATTCTGTTTCTAACTTTTCAAGAAATGTGCAGGATAACAGTTTTAAACCAAGAGCTTTAATGGTAAGAAACCAAAAGTTTGAAAATAACCTTGATCCTAAGCTAGAGGAAAGGTTTAGTGCTTTGAGGAAAAAGCAATCAATGAATGCCAATGGGCGAAACAACAGTTATCAGCATCAAAATCTCTTAAATGAAACAAATTTTCAAAATGTTCAATATCAACAAGTTACTATTGCAGATAGATTCGGAAAACCCAAGACCGTGTGGGCCTGGGTTGACCAAACTAACTAAGTGATTGTTGAAATGCAGGTACGCCCAAGAAGACCTATCAACTCATGGTTCGTTGATAGTGGGTGTAGCCGGCACATGACAGGCAACCATGCCTTGCTTCAGGATTTCAAGCTGAAAAATGGTACACACGTTGCATTTGGAGGTGATGCGGGTGGAAAGATAACAGGAGAAGGAACCGTATCGAATGGGGTCATTAGTTTTGATAAAGTCAACTACTGTGCACAGTTGAACTTTAACTTACTAAGTGTATCTCAAATTTGTGATAAATCTTATTCAACTTTATTTGATGATTCTTTCTGTTACATTCTCAAACCAGGTTTCAAGATTGACAATGAATGGGTAGTGGTGAAAGCTCCAAGAGATCGTGATGTATACAAGCTTGATATGTCGCAGATTGACCCTGAAACCGAAACTACTTGTCTCATTGCTCATGCTTCAAATGATGAGAGTCAGCTTTGGCATAGACGGTTGGGCCATTCAAACTTCAGAAACATGAATCGACTGGTTACTGGAAATCACGCTGTGGGAATTCCATCGAAGAAATTCTCTACAACTGATCTCTGTCCAGCATGTTTGAAAGGAAAACAACATCGAATGTCTTTTAAGTCCAAGCTAGAAAACTCCATTTCAAAACCCTTGCAGATGCTACATATGGATCTTTTCGGACCAACAAATGTGCAAAGCATCGGAAAGAAGTCTTATTGTTTTGTCATTATTGACGATTTCACTAGATTTTCTTGGGTTTATTTCTTGCATGCTAAATCTGAAACTGCTGAGTTGTTAAAAGAATTTATTGTCAAAGTTGAAAATCAGTTGGATTGTAAAGTGAAAGTTTTAAGAAGTGATAATGGAACTGAATTTAAAAACGCTAATGTTGATTTGTTTTGTGCAGAAAAAGGAATTGCGCGTCAGTTTAGTGCTCCAAGAACGCCTCAACAAAATGGGGTTGCGGAACGGAAAAACCGGACACTAATTGAAGCAGCAAGATCCATGCTCGCAGATGCCAAAATTCCTATCACATTCTGGGACGAAGCTATTGCTACTGCGTGTTTTGTACAAAACAGGACATTATTAGTGCAAGACAAAAAGAAAACATCTTATGAGTTGTTATTTGGAAGAAAACCGAATATTTCTTATTTGAAAGCATTTGGTTGTCCTGTAACGATTCTAAATTTAAGTGATCATATCGGGAAATTTGAGTCAAAATCTGACGATGGATTTTTCCTAGGTTATTCGTCTGTTTCTAAAGCTTATCGGGTTTTTAATAGCAAAACAAATACTGTTATTGAAACTATTAACGTAAAGTTTTTAGAAAATTCGTTTCCGTCAGTGGCGCATGGTCCCGAATGGTTATTTGATTTAGATTCGTTATCAAAATCTTTCAATTCTAACTTGTTTGATTTTTCAGGAAAAGCAAGGAAAGAATCAGGTGACTTGGGATGCTTTAGTGACGATTCTGATAATGACGAGGATGGAACTCTCAACTCTGAATATCCGTTCATGTCATTTCATAATCCTGATCATGTCAAATCTAGTCAAGCTCCAGGTCCTTCTGGTTCTCATGAAGATCAAGAATCGAACAATCTTGAAGAAGATGTGAATCCGCAAATGTCTCCTAATGATGGTGGATCTGTTCAAAATCAACCATCATCAGATCCGAATGCTGAAGTTATTCCAGAATCATTTGATTACTTTATCAATTCACCGGATCAAGTTCCGAATTTCACTCCGCATACTTCTTCCATTCTACAAGATCTACCAAATCTGAATCAGTCTAATCTGGAGACTCAAGTGCAAGGAGGTGATATTCCTATTCATCGAATTCACAAGAAACATCCTGTCTCTCAGATTATTGGGCCGTTGAATCAGAGAACTACAAGAAGTCAGACTGAGCAAGCAAATGTCTGTCTTTATTCGTGTTTTCTATCTCAAGTGGTGCCAAAGAACATTTCAGAAGCGCTGCAAGATAACAGGTCGATTGAAGCCATGCAAGAGGAATTGCTTCAGTTTCGCAAACAAGAAGTTTGGAAACTTGTGGACTTACCTGAAGGAGAAAATGCGATTGGTACAAGATGGTTGTACAAAAACAAGCCAGACGAACGTGGCATTGTTGTGAGAAACAAAGCAAGACTCACTGCACAAGGATACACTCAAGAAGAAGGCATTGATTATGAAGAGATGTTCGCTCCGGTCGCAAGACTTGAAGCCATACGCGTTTTTCTTGCATATGTTTCCTTCACGAAGTTTAAAGTATTCCAAATGGACGTTAAAGGCGCTTTTCTGTATGGACCGATTACAGATGACGTATATGTCAGACAACCTCCGGGTTTTGAAGATCCTGACTATCCTCATCGGGTATACAAGTTGAGTAAAGCACTTTACGGTCTACATCAAGCTCCTAGAATATGGTATGAGACACTATCTAAGCATTTACTAGAACATGGATTCACAAGAGGACAGATTGATCCAACTTTGTTTATGAAGAGGGAGAATGACGATCTCTTATGTGTTCAAGTTTATGTGGACGATATTATCTTCGGATCAACCAGTGAGTCAATGTGCAAAGAATTTGAGGAAATCATGAAATGCAGATTCCAGATGAGTTCTATGGGGGAGATTAACTTCTTTCTTGGATTACAAGTAAAACAATCTGTTGATGGAATTTTTATCAACCAATCAAAGTTCGTTGAGAAGTTGTTGAAGAAGTTCAAGATGCAAGATTGTCAGACTATCCGAACTCCATCTGATGTGAACTGCAAGATACAACCGGATCCGAAAGGCAAATCCGTGGATCAAACACTATACAGATCAATGATCGGTTCACTGATGTATCTTACTGCATCAAGACCAGATATCATGTATGCTGTATGTGTGTGCGCAAGATATCAGTCTGATCCAAAGGAGTCGCACCTGATTGCTGTGAAACGTATTTTCAGATACCTTAAAGGGAAACCGAATCTTGGGTTATGGTATCCTTACAGTGATTTTGGTGGTTGTGCTCTTGACAGGAAATCGACAACTGGTGGATGTCAATTTCTGGGTCCTAGACTTGTGTCTTGGCAATGCAAGAAGCAGACCAATGTTTCTGTATCCACTGCTGAAGCAGAGTATATCGCTGCATCTGCAGGATGTTCTCAAGTGTTATGGTTACAAAATCAATTGCTGGACTACGGGTTTAACTTTCTCAAAACTCCTATATACATAGATAATACTGCTGCTATGTTCATTACTGCTAATCCTGTGCAACACTCAAAAACCAAACATATCGAAATTCGATATCACTTTTTAAGAGACAACTCTGAAAAAGGTTTAATAATTTTGATTAAAGTTCTTACGGACAAACAACTGGCAGATCTTTTCACAAAATCATTTTTGTCAGGCCGGTTTGAATTTTTAATTCAATCCATAGGATTAATCAATCATGATTGATTCTATTTTTCAAAAACAAAAAGAAAAATCAGAAAAATTAAAAAGCCAAAAATATAATAAGTTGATGTTAAGTATTGATTCCGCTGTCTTTTATTTTATGTTTTGCATTGTGTGTGTGCATGAAAAAGAAAAGCAAAAACAAAATGTAAAATCAAAAAGAAAAGAAAATATCATGTCATAAGAATCTATATTGCACAAAGTGAGAAATGATAGTTACACTAGACATTATTTGTTACATCATTTTTAATAAAGACTTATGAATGTTAATTGATGTGCTAGACAGCTCAGGCAATTAGACTGAAAAAGTAAGTTGATTGCTGACAAACATAAACTTAATGATCTTTGTGTTAAGTTCCATTGTTATACATGTCTAGATATATATCTTTTGATACATTGCTTGTGATGATAGTTGTGCATGATCGGGTAACGATGCAGTCTTTTCAGTGTGATGAACCGCATCGTGAGCTTCTTTGTTGTGGTACCCACAGACCTGAAGTCTCACACGAAGTCTCTTTTGAGCTTCAAGGTGCAGCAAAAGATTCCAAAATGGAACAAAAAGAGTCCCAAATGTGGACCAACACCAAACAAAAATTCCAAAAAGGAATTCAGAAGATTCCCAAGGGGAACAATAGGAAAGAAAAATTCCCAAAGTGGACCAAATCCGAATAGAACCCAGATTCCACACTGTGTATGACTGTAAGTGACCAGGTTTTTGTACAATATGCATTCAGGTAGTGATTGATAAGGAAATATGTTGACATATGTATACATGTGGGTCACATAAGTCATTCTAATTGAACCTTAATTATCATCATGATACTGAAAAAGTAAGTGTGTCAACTCGAGCTAATTGGTATGTTTTCATATCATCACTCAATCAAGCATAAGTCAAATGTCTATTCAAAACTTGCAAAACATGTTCAGATAATGTGTGGTATGATCTCACTGCGATATTATGATTCATTGCATTGCATATGTCCTTATTTTAATGTGTGCTTTGTGTGTGCAGGCATATGGAATCTTTATTGACACATCGACATCCTTGTTAAACTTAAAAATTTCAAGAAATTTCAAGTTTAGGGGGAGAATAAATTGAAGAAAAATATCTACAAAAATCCAAAAATATTTTTTGAATAAATGTGTTTTGAATGAACAAGATTATGTGGTATGAAAAACAAAAGTATTGGATGTGTTAAAAACAAACCCAAGGTCTTGTAATATGTTTTTAAGAAAATGCTTCGGGATATAGAAAAATTGGTTGTGCAAAAACATTTTTGAAAAAGAAAAAGAAAAATGATTTTAATTGAAATTAATGATTATTGACTTGTTTTAAATGTTGTTTGATAATTAATATGACAAACATTCTTTTTAAGGATATCTTGTCTAATTAATATGTCGGAGAATGTTTGCAGGTGCAATAAATGCCATTGAAAAAGTCAACAGACGAGAAAAAGTGAAGAAATTGCTCAAAGTGTTATAGCCGGGCAAAGATATCAGATGCAACTATTCTGCCGGGTAATGGACTGTTTAGCTGGGTAATGTTGTGTGTTGATACAGCCGGGTGAAGGTCATAGATATCAAGCCGGGTGACAAGTGTTCACTATACAGCCGGGTAAAAGTTTTTTATCTTGCCGTGTAAATGAGTCACTATGTTGCCGTGTGAAGAAGTAAAAGCATGCCGGGTGATACAACTGTGTTGTCGTGTAATGAAGAAAAGCATGCAGTGTGAAAGAGAAAGCAACTATGTTGCCGGGTGATGAAGAAAGCAAGCCGGATGAAGAAGGAAAGCAACTGTGTTGCCGGGTAATGAAGAAAGGTTGCCGGGTGATGTTTGAAGACCACTATTCTGCAGGGTGATTAATAAAACCCATCAGGTGTAGTTGTTCCTAACCTTTACCCGTCACTACAGTGACTTACCCGTCTCTACAGTGCTTGACCCGTCAAGTGTTTTTCACATGTTTGTGACTTGTCTTATGTACTTGACCCGTCACTACAGTACATGACCCCTTACTACTGTACTTGACCCGTCAAAGCTTATTGGGCCTTTTATGTTTGCCCGTCCCTTTTGTTGACCCGGCACTTAAAGTTTGACCTAAATTTTTGACGATACAAAAACCCGCCTCTTCACAAACACTTATCATTTTTCACATTCACTTTCACACAAATCCTCTGAACTTAAATGGCCTTGTTATCATATTCAATCGTTTGCTCTGTAACAAGGTTGATCGATTGAATAAGGTAGTGATTTAGTGTTTTTGACCTTGATAGACCTGCAAATCAACTGTTAAAAAGAAAAACGATGATGAACAGTGTTTTGAGCATTGAATCGACACTTTGATTTTGTGTGTTAAAACCTAAATCGAATGTTGTTCTATGTACAAAATCTGTCGATCATCAACATTCAATCACTCATTTGCATCAAAACACCTTAAAATCAACTGAATCACTCAAAATGCTCACAACTGATAAAATCGCCATTGATGAACTTTGAAGCTCTTAAAAGTTAAACATCAAAATGATGAAATATCTGTTTAAAAGTGATTAATACTTGTTAAAACTGAACCAAAACATGATAAACAATTTTATCATAAAAATGTCAAAATTATGTGTTAAGTGTTAACTGTTAAAAATTGAAACATAAGTATAATCTTTAAGATTCAAAGTTGTTTGATTAAAATGATGAAAATCAGGTTATTAGAACAATTTAGAATTAAAAATGATTATGTAAATGTTTTGTTTTCTAACTTTTATTCAAACACTTATGAAAATTTTGATATGTTTTAATGAAGAATCTAACACATTTGTCTTGTTTTGTGTTTGTTTGTGTTTTAACAGATGGAGAATCTCAAGTTTGAGCCTAAACACAATTTGGTAGCATGTTTGGATGAATCAATTCCTGAAACAGATGGTTACAGGGATATGATCAAGTTTATCAAAAGGACCAAATATGTGTATGCTATATGTGCCAAACCGGTCATATATGCAAGGCTGATTAAGAGTTTTTGGAGGACAGCAGAGGTTGTTAGAGATGAGAATGGTGTTGCTGTTGTAAGAGGGAATATTACCAAAGAGATGGTTCTGACAGTTTCTAAAGAAGCTATTAGACATGCTCTGAGAATAGATGAAGATGAGGTTGGTATGAATGATGAGTTGACGATGGACGAATGCAAATCATGTTTTGTTAATATGGGTCATCCACCTATATTTCCAAAATCACAGTTTTATAGGGCGAAGTTGGGAAAGAAGTATAAGTTGCTGTGTTATGTTGTACAGCAGTGCATGTCCAGGAGAAGTGCAGGATTTGATAATTTCCCATCAGACATTGCATCACCAATTGTTGCCATAGCAGAGAATAAGCCATTCAACATGTCGAGATGGATTATGAATGGTTTTGTATTCAACTTGGTGAAAGGCAAGAGGTTTAAGTTTCTTATGTACCCAAGATTCTTACAACTGATGATCAACATTGCCTATCCTATCATCAGAACCGAAGGTTATGCTGGAGGTATTTTATACACTGAGGACATGAACGATCTATCTTACAGAAAGATGAGTATCGGGAATGTGCCTAATGTAGAGTTGTTTGACTATATGAGAGATATAGCCAACAATGAAGAAGATGTTGAAAGTGTGTATTACCACATTTCTCATGGTGAGATTGTTGATCCACAGGACCTAGTGGATGAGGTGCCTGATAACCTGTTGGATGATGACGAGTACTTTGCTCGTCATCCAGAAGATGAAGAAGAAGATGATAATGATGATGGTAATGATGATGAAGATAGTGATAGTGAGGATGAACATGATGATGGTGGAAATGATGTTGCTGAATCTGAATCTAATTCAGAGGAGGCAGAGATTGTTGAGACAGTTGAACCAATGGAAGTAGAGATTGAGAATGTTGTGATAGATGAACCTGTTGAGGTTGCTTCTGGTGTTGAAGAAAAAGAAGTTGCTGAAACTTCAAAGGATGTTAGTATTCAGTATGTTAGAAGAAAGAGGTCGAAAATAGTAAAAGAGCCTGTGATTGTAGAGCCTGAAGAGATAGATGTTATTCAGATTGCTCAGGAGGCAATGGCCGAAGCTGAAACTATGGCACAGATAGTTGAAGAAGCTGATGCTGGCGTTGCTGCTCCTACTGCTGTTGATATTCCCACCACATCATCCCAATTTGCTGAAAATATTGAACAAGGTTTGGAGTCTTCACCAAACTTTGTGTCAAAGATTGATGAAAATGAGAATGAGAAGGATAAAAGAATTGCAGAGTTAGAGGAGATGGTTGCAAAGCTGATGGAAGCTAATGACTTGTTGAAAGCTTCAAATGAACGGAAAAAGAAAAGATTTGATGAGTACTGGGATATTCATAATCAGAATTTGAAAACCTTCAAGAAGTTGGATGAAGATCATGTCAAGCTTGTTGATGAACATGTGAAGTTGAAGGACGATTATGAAAAACTGAAAGAGGAGCATGAGAATCTGAAATATGATTATACTGAACTGAAAGCTGAATGTAATACATTGGAGGCTGAGAAAGAAATGTTAGAGAAATGGCTGGAGGAAACTAAACCAAAGAAATCTGGTTCAACTTCGGATAAAGACTTTTCAGATGAAGTAGTCGAAGTGACTGAATCTCAAGTACAAAAAGTTTATTTGACTAGAGCACGAGGTACTACAAACGCTGGTATTATGGTAGAATCACCAATCATTATTCTCGATGAAGCTGTTGCTGAAACTGTCATCTCTGACAAAGCTGAGGGAAAAAGGAAGTTAGATGCTATTCCAGAGATTTTTGGTGATGAAGGAGGTTCGAAAAAGGCTAAGATTAATGAAACAGTGCAGATTGAGCCGATTCAATCTGTAGCTGTAGTTGAGACTGAGAAAATTGATGAAACTGTGACAGAATCTGGAGCTGAAACTGAAGTATTTGCAGTCACAGATAGTGAGAAAGAAGTTGGTTCTGAAGAAACAGTTCAGATTGAGCCGATTCAATCTGAAGCTGTTGATATGCCTGAAACTGTAGCTGAAGTTGCAAGTCAGTTTGAGCCGGTTCAAACTGACGATGCACCTATGATTGAAGCATTGGATGATCTGGATGACATAGATTTCACTGATTCTGATGATGAAGCTGAACCAGTACCGAATGTTGTTGAGAAGATTCCGGATGATTTGGATCAAAGATTTGCATATCTTGAAAGGATGAAATACAATTCAGTGTTTTTGAATGGATTGACGGTGAGCCAGATAAATGAAGAGTACGAGAAATGCATGATTGCTCAAGATAAAGCTGATGCAGATAAGAAAGAGTTTGTTATTGAGATGGGTGAATGGACTCCAATGCAAGAGAGTTTGAATATAGAAGATTTACCTCTGACTGAACTGTATCACCAAAATCCAGAAGATATGACTGCTTCAGACATGCGTAGTTGGTTGAGTTCAAGAAATTACCCATATAAAACTTTGAAGAGGTTGAAGTCTGAATCTTTGAGGAAAATTGTTGTTAGTTTTATGAAGACTGAAAAAATGTACAATCGTATGTTTTACTTGGACTACAACAATCCTCAGTATTTCGAGCTGACAAAAAGATTTAAAGTTCTTGGACCGAAGGAGATTCCGGTGATGGCTTTACCTGAAAATGCTCATAAGAAAAGGCACGAGTTGATTGATATGTTTCCCAGCGAAGTTAAATCATACAACATACCGATGGATGTTCGGGAAACATGGCATAAGTCAGCTACAGCAGGTGACGTGGTGAGGTCACTGTTGAGTAAAGGACAGTCTATTGCTGAGTTGCTTGATTCGATGATTGTGCCAGAGAAGAATAAGAAAGTGAAGATCATAGCATGGAAATACGATGAAGTTTTTGATGCTTTCATGATTAAGAGAGTGAATGGTTTATGTGACGTATACCATTACTTCTCGAGCATTTTTAAATTGGAGGTTCAGGATTTGAAGGAGCTGCACAAACTAAGGTTGATAAATCACACGCATGCTGAGCGTGGTGATAAATGTGTAATGCTTCTTGATGCCGGGATTGCTAGACCACCGAAGTATCTTGATTTTAGAGGCCAACAAAAAGATTCAGCATATGTGCAAGCAAAGAAAGAAAGGAAGAAAAAGAGACTAGTTGTTAATGAAGATATGTATTTAGAGGAATTTTCGGATGAATACTTTGACAAGGTGACAGATCCTGGACTAAAAGTGATTGATGGAAGTCAAATGACGAAGCCCATACTTAGAGTGTTTTACAATCAAGAAACATTTGAGTTGAAGCTGGTTCGGAATTTGGATGATTGGGACAAAGACATGATTACTTTGTTTAGTACTTTTGAGTTGAAGCTGCTACATCCGTCATATATAGACTTTTTGAGAAGCTACAGAATGGAGAAGTGTAGAGATGCACTTGCTGAAGCTGATAGGAAGTTGTTTGTTGTGATGATTGAAGTAATAGCTGCAGCAACTGAAAAGATACGAGTGAGAAAGGCATTGCTGAACTCTAATCTCGTGAGGGTTGATTTGCCAGAGATAGAGTATATGAGGATTAGTAGGAAGGGTACTTTGGAGGTGAAAGTCAAAGGACAAGAGATGCCATTCGAATTTTATGCTAATATTGACTTTGCAGGTTTAAATCTGGATTCACTTAGACGTATGAATGCCTGCCCAATTCTGACGAATGAGTCCAAGCCGAGACAAGCCAAAATTGCTGAAAAGTTCAAGTCCTGTATTGAAGAAGCTCTGAAGGAACAAGAAGAGTACAAAGGAAGAGAGCTGCTGAATGTCAAAGATGAACCGGAAGATTGGTAGAAAGAGATTGATGCTGAACAAAGAAGATAAAGATTGAAGATTTTGCTGAAGATCCAAAGATAAATCTTAGGGGGAGTACTGTTAGGGTTATTTCCTAGTTAAGATTTACTTTGTATTTTGTTTTATATGTTTGTATATAGTTTAGGGTCTATTTTGTTATATTCCTTAAACTTGTATTTTGTTGCTATAAGCATGTAGTGAGAGAGTGTGAGGAGAGAGGCGAGATCACTTTTACACGTTAGAGAGAGAATTAACTGTGTGTGATTTTGTTTCTCCTGCACTTGTACTACGAATTGCTTTGATCATCAATATACAAAGAGAATTATTAGTATGAACCGTGTTATGATTGAACTGTGTTCTGTGTACAGATTATTCTGATCATTTGAGTGATATTAACGATCCAATTGAACCTATCAGATTATTATAATACAATATGGTATGTTTTGGTCAATTTGACTCGTTTACATTAATGTTGGATTATTAAAACATCATGTTGTATGTTTTGGTCATTTTGACCCGTTGAGAATTAAAATTGATTATTATAACACTGTAAGGCGTTTTTGGGTCATATTGACCCGTTTACATTCGAAGTGGATTATTAAAACATCATATAAGATGTGTTTGGTTCGTTTGACCCATTCGCATTGAAATTAGATTATTATAATACAATATGGTATGTTTTGGTCAATTTGACTCGTTTACATTAATGTTGGATTATTAAAACATCATGTTGTATGTTTTGGTCATTTTGACCCGTTGAGAATTAAAATTGATTATTATAACACTGTAAGGCGTTTTTGGGTCATATTGACCCGTTTACATTCGAAGTGGATTATTAAAACATCATATAAGATGTGTTTGGTTCGTTTGACCCATTCGCATTGAAATTAGATTATTATAATACAATATGGTATGTTTTGGTCAATTTGACTCGTTTACATTAATGTTGGATTATTAAAACATCATATAAGATGTGTTTGGTTCGTTTGACCCATTCGCATTGAAATTAGATTATTATAATACAATATGGTATGTTTTGGTCAATTTGACTCGTTTACATTAATGTTGGATTATTAAAACATCATGTTGTATGTTTTGGTCATTTTGACCCGTTGAGAATTAAAATTGATTATTATAACACTGTAAGGCGTTTTTGGGTCATATTGACCCGTTTACATTCGAAGTGGATTATTAAAACATCATATAAGATGTGTTTGGTTCGTTTGACCCGTTCGCATTGAAATTTGATTATTATAATACAATATGGTATGTTTTGGTCAATTTGACTCGTTTACATTAATGTTGGATTATTAAAACATCATGTTGTATGTTTTGGTCTATTAGTCATTTTGACCCGTTTCAAATTAAATTAGATTATTATAACACTATAAGACGTTTTTAGGTCAAAATACATTCAAAGTGGATTATTAAACATTACATGGTGTGTTTTAGTCGTTTTCACCCTAATGAAACATCATTGACCTCAATTTACTGTCGTTTGCCAATATGTACATGAATTATAACTACATTTCTATTTTTTTTTCTTTTTTAATTAATTGTTCCCTCCTAGTTTTTAGAATTTTTATTGGAATTCCCTCTTAAATGTCCATTAACACCCAAAAACTCTGTGTATCCATCAAAGTAGGATACACATTTTATATCCATCAAAAAACTCCTAGTTACCATCAAACCTATTATTCAGCCTTCAGTTAAGAAATAATTGGAAGCAATAAGTCCAAGGTAATCTTCAACCTTCCTTAGATTTACGATTTCATCTCTGTATTATAATGATTCTACTGATTTACGATTGCATCTCTGTATTCTACTGTATTCTTCTGATTCTATTGATTGTTGCATCTATTGATTGTTGCATCTAGGTATCTCTATTAATACCAGTCTCGTTTTGTTCGATTACATACATACAAACTGCTGTACATCTCTATACGCAATACCTACACACTAACATATACATAAATTCCATGTATTTGGCTGTCGACTTAGACACATACGCACATACAATTCAGCATAGATACAATAGATATAATCATTATGTTGTTACGTGATTCTGCTGTTGCTTAACATACACACTTACATGCTGTTTGATTTCATTTAAACATATATTCAGTTAAGTCACATCCATATATATGTACACTCGTATTCATACACATGGATTTCATACACATAGTATACATGAACTCATTTTTGCTATCTTGTTGAATCTATACATACATTCCACAGTCTATATCATACGCATACAATATAGATACATATACACCCGTACAGCACATGTATACCAGTTTAATTCTAAACCGAAACTATTAAACGCGGATGGTCATGGTGATGACTTACCCGAAAGAAACAGACAAGAGGTGGATGGTGATGATTTGTGCAGCATGCTACTTCCTGTCGGACTGCGGACCACCAACCACAGACGAGGCGATGGGGGGGGCAACAACTGATCAGCCAAGAGAGGGAGAGATGCTGTTGATGGACTTTCTTGCTATTCTCATAGCCTTGTTTTATGACAAAGTGGCTCTTTTTGCCACATGTATTCAATTTCTCGGTTCATAGAACTAGTCAATTTCAGTTGTTGAAGTTTAGAGTTGGACTATATTAATCGCACCTAGTTGAATCTGATTATTATGAGTTTACAAGTTATTTTGATTATAACTGAATCTGATTTGCTGGTTAAATGTTGAAATCGTTTTTTTGCTACTATCATGTCATGTTAAATTTAGAATTTTGTAATACTAATATCAAGTTTTTAACAGGGTTAACTTGAAACTTCAAAACATGTAGATGGAGAAAGTATGTGCTGATGCTTTTTGTCCTTATGATATACTAATGCAGTATGAATCAAATTTTAGATTCAAAGACAATTAGTCAAACAAAAACATCTAAATGATTGATTGAAATATGCTTGTATTTAATCTTATACCACAGAAAATAGAAGTGTCGAGTGAGTTATTGTAATGAATTTTTTTAGAATAATTGTCAGTATGGGTAGGCGAAAGGGGCTACATATCACTTCTACCGGCGTTAGTGAGCGTGTTGAAGACCATGGTGAAGATAATGTTGAATACCATGCTGCTTATGATACTCAAAGTCATCATACTAGTAAAATGCAAAGTTGCCAATCAAACTTTCATCATAAGGCATAAGGTACTAATGAAAATTCAGCTTCATCATTTTTTACTTGGCTCTATTATTTTTGTTTATGCATCATCACTTCTATGTCACTAAAATTGACAATGAATTGTAATATTGTAAAGCTTTAAAAAATTACTGTAGTATATGTCTATTTTTTTCTGGTCTTACATTTGTCATGATCTTAGTGCGCGTAAGCTAGTTTGACCATCCTCACTGATTATGTTTCTACTTTAACAATGATACTTTTACATGAATAGTCAATACATGTATGCTAATACTTAATGACTGCTGGGTGTGCTAACAATCAAAGATAAATTACAGGCATCAAAGAATAATGGTGTATATCCAACACGAGGAGAAGTGTACATAAAACTCGCACTCGTAAAGATGGAACTATTGTGGATGATAAAGCTGCTTATGTTGTGGTAATGGATTTTAAAGTTTTTATATACTATGGATGTGTTTAATTTTTAGTGATTGTATATTTTGTTATGTGTTTAGGCTTCACTTAAAGATATTGCAAATGATTCTACAATCACACCCGGTGATCCAGATGATTATACAAATGATGACTACTCAAAAGTTAAAGGATCAGAGAAGAGAGGATACGTTCGATTACTTGGAAGGATGCCAACTGCAAAAAGTAATGGCTCTCCTTCGGTAGATTCACAAAATGATAACAAGTTAATGAGTGCTGTAAATGCTATGACTATCATCATCCAAGAGCATATCCCAAATGCAAACTTGCCTTCGGTTTTGAGCAGTTTGAACATACAGGTAATTAGACGCATGAACCATTATTTGTTCTTTTATGATTATTTATTTATGTAGTAGCACTTGTTTCATTTATATGTTTTAGGTCCCCGGTATTGGTTCTTTGGTCCATAACAACTCTATCGGTTAATGAAATGTTACCTTCAAGAAGCCATAATGATAATGGTATTTACTTTTAATTTTAACATGTTACTTTTTAACTAATCATATATGGAGGTGCTTATGTTGTAAAGTTAGTTTGAAATTAATCAACAAAAACTTTTCATTTTACAGGGCAAGAAAGACGTTTGGACAATTAATTCTTCAACTTTTGTTCGCATTGTAGTTAAGGTAATATGTTGGTTTTTGTCTATATGTTAGGTGGGCGTGCCAAATATAAATGGTTGCATATTTACTTTAGCTTAGATATGTTTTAATTTATAGTATAATGGTTGTTTACATGGTTGCTAATGGCAAGATAGATATAATTGGTTTATGGTTGATGATGACAGGGTAGATATCATGAGCGGTTTTGAAGCTATTTATATGGTTGATGATGGAAGGGTCTATCATGAAAGGTTTTAGGGCTAAGTTATATGACAGTGAAATTCTCACCCAAAAGAACATTCAAAACTACATGGGAATTAGATAATGTTAATTAGTACACGTTTTTTTTATGTTTCTGGAATATGTTGTGGATCAAACTTATTAAAGTTTTTAATATTATGACTTTTACATTTACAATTCTATCTACCTTTTACTTTCTGCTTTATATTGTAAATAATGTGATTGTTGTGACAAAAATTATGTGCAAATAAAAGTAGTATGTATACTGAACTATTAAAAGTTTATACTGACATAAATTTTGTGCCACAAATTTTTTTTAATATTTGTGACAAAAATAAGAGTGCCACTAAAACTAGTGTGGATATGTAATTATGAATATTTTTAATGACATATAAATTATGGCACAAAAGTTTTCTTTTTATATAGTGGCAAAAATAAAGTGCCACTAAAAGCTAAGAAACTTGTGCGACACATAACAAAAGTGCCGCTAAAAGGCTTTAGCGTCACCACTTATAGTGACATATTTTTAGTGTGCCACACATTCTTGAAAGGGCTTTTAGTAGCACTTTTTTGGTTTTTTGTGTTACTTTTTGTATGCCACTAAATGACATTTTTTTTGTAGTGGTATGCCTCTTTCATGAAGTTCAAAGTGTTACAAATGGACGTTAAAGGCGCTTTTCTGTATGGACCAATTACCGATGATGTGTACGTCAGACAACCTCCGGGTTTTTAGGATCCTGAGTATCCACATCGTGTATACAAATTGAGCAAAGCTTTATATGGTCTACATCAAACTCCAAGGATTTGGTACGAGACGTTATCTAAACATTTGCTGGAACATGGTTTTACAAGAGGTCAGATCGATCCAACTTTATTTATGAAGCGGGAAAATGAAGATCTTTTATGTGTTCAAGTGTATGTGGATGATATCATTTTGGATCAACAAGTTCATCCATGTGCAAAGAGTTTGAAGAAATCATGAAATCAAGATTTCAGATGAGTTCGATGGGGGAGATTAATTTCTTTCTCGGATTGCAAGTAAAACAGTCAGCAGACGGACTTTTTATCAACCAATCAAAGTTTGTTGAAAAGTTGCTGAAAAAGTTCAAGATGCAAGACTGTCAGACTATTCGAACGCCATCTGATGTGAATTGCAAGATACAGCCGGATCCAAAAGGCAAATCCGTTGATCAAACACTGTACAGATCGATGATTGGTTCACTGATGTATCTTACTGCATCAAGGCCAGACATTATGTATGATGTATGTGTGTGTGCAAGATATCATTCTGATCCGAAGGAGTCGCACCTGGTTGCTGTTAAACGTATTTTCAGATACCTTAAAGGGAAACCGAATCTCGGGTTATGGTATCCTTATGAAGGCAATTTTGAATTATATAGTTATTCTGATAGTGACTTTGGTGGGTGTGCTCTTGATAGGAAATCGACTACGGGTGGATGTCAATTTCTGGGTCCTAGACTTGTTTCTTCGCAATGCAAAAAGCAGACCAACGTTTCTGTATCTACAGCTGAAGCAGAGTATATCGCTGCATCTGCAGGATGTTCTCAAGTTTTGTGGTTACAAAATCAATTGCTTGACTACGGGTTTAACTTTCTCAAAACTCCTATTTACATAGACAATACCGCTGCTATGTTCATTACAGCAAATCCTGTTCAACACTCAAAAACCAAACATATCGAAATTCGATATCACTTTCTCAGAGACAACTCTGAAAAAGGTTTAATAATTTTGATTAAAATTCATACCGACAAACAACTGGCAGATCTGTTCACAAAATCCTTCTTGTCAGGGCGGTTTGAATTCTTAATTCAATCCATAGGATTAATCAACCATGATTAATTCTAACTTTTGAAAAATCAAACAAAAATCAGAAAATATAAAAATCAAAAATATAATAAGTCGATGTCAAGTATTGATTCTTTTGTCTTTTTATTTTATTGTTTTGCATTGTGAGTGTGCATAAAGTACGCCTTACAACTCCTAAAAACACCTTACATCATCGTACGAAACATTAAAACTCCATAATAAACCTAATGAATTCGTCCGAGTCTTTTGAAAGTCGTACGGGAACTTAAGACATCTTACGACTCTATATGCGATATTAGCACCTTGACATGCACGTTAGTATAATGTTGGACGCCTTACAACTCCTAACATCACCGTACGAAACTTTAAAACTCCATAATAAACCTAATGATTTCGTCGAAGTCCTTTGAACATCGTACGACAACTCAGTAGATGTTGCGGCTCAGTATGCGACATTAGCAACATGAAAAACACCTTAGAATAATGTAGGACGCGTTAAAACTCCTATGAACACTTTACATCGCAGTACTAAACATTAAAACTCCATAAAAAACCAAATGAATTCGTCCGAGTCCTTTGAACGTCGTACGAAAACTTAAGATATCTTACGACTCTGTATGTCATATTAGCACCTTGAAAAGCACGTTAGTATAATGTTGGACACCTTACAACTCCTAACAACACCATATGAGACCTTAAAATTCTTTAATGAACCTATTGATTTCGTCGATGTTCTTTGAACATCGTACGACAACTCAAAAGATGTTACGGCTCCGTATGCGACATTAGCAACATGAAAAGCACGTTAGAATAATGTTGCACGCCTTACAACTCCTAAAAACACCTTACATCACCGTACGAAACATTAAAACTCCATAATAAACCTAATGAATTCGTCCGAGTCTTTTGAAAGTCGTACGGGAACTTAAGACATCTTACGACTCTATATGCGATATTAGCACCTTGACATGCACGTTAGTATAATGTTGGACGTCGTTCAACTCCTAACATCACCGTACGAAACTTTAAAACTCCATAATAAACCTAATGATTTCGTCGAAGTCCTTTGAACATCGTACGACAACTCAGTAGATGTTGCGGCTCAGTATGCGACATTAGCAACATGAAAAACACCTTAGAATAATGTAGGACGCGTTAAAACTCCTAACAACACTTTACATCGCCGTACTAAACATTAAAACTCCTTAAAAAACCAAATGAATTCGTCCGAGTCCTTTGAACGTCGTACGAAAACTTAAGATATCTTACGACTCTGTATGTCATATTAGCACCTTGAAAAGCACGTTAGTATAATGTTGGACGCCTTACAACTCCTAACAACACCATATGAGACCTTAAAATTCTTTAATGAACCTAATGATTTCGTCGATGTTCTTTGAACATCGTACGACAACTCAAGAGATGTTACGGCTCCGTATGCGACATTAGCAACATGAAAAGCACGTTAGAATAATGTTGCACGCCTTACAACTCCTAAAAACACCTTACATCACCGTACGAAACATCTAATGAATTCGTCCGAGTCTTTTGAAAGTCGTACGGGAACTTAAGACATCTTACGACTCTATATGCGATATTAGCACCTTGACATGCACGTTAGTATAATGTTGGACGCCTTACAAGTCCTAACATCACAGTACGAAACTTTAAAACTCCATAATAAACCTAATGATTTCGTCGAAGTCTTTTGAACATCGTACGACAACTCAGTAGATGTTACGGCTCAGTATGCGACATTAGCAACATGAAAAACACCTTAGAATAATGTAGGACGCGCTAAAACTCCTAAGAACACTTTACATCACCATACGAAACATTAAAACTCTATAAAAAGCCAAATAAATTTGTCCGAGTCCTTTGAACGTCGTACGACAAGGTTAGACATCTTACGACTCTGTATGTCATGTTAGTACCTTGAAAAGCACGTTAGTATAATGTTGGACGCGTTACAACTCCTAAAAACACCGTATGAAACCTTAAAATTCTTTTATAAACCTAATTATGTCGTCGAAGTCCTTTGAACATCGTACAACAACTCAGGAGATGTTACGGATTCGTATGCGACATTAGCAACATGAAAAGCACGTTAGAATAACGTAGGACGCGTTACAACTCCTAAGAACACTTTACATCACCATACGTAACATCAAAACTCCATAAAAAACCAAATGAATTCGTCCGAGTCTTTTGAACGTCGTACGACAACTTAAGACATCATACGACTCTGTATGTCATATTAGTCCGTTGAAAAGCACGTTAGTATAATGTTGGACGCCTTACAACTCCTAACAACACCATATGAGACCTTAAAATTCTTTAATGAACCTAATGATTTCGTCGATGTTCTTTGAACATCGTACCACAACTCAAGAGATGTTACGGCTCCGTATGCGACATTAGCAACATGAAAAGCACGTTAGAATAATGTTGCACGCCTTACAACTCCTAAAAACACCTTACATCACCGTACGAAACATTAAAACTCCACAATAAACCTAATGAATTCGTCCGAGTCTTTTGAAAGTCGTACGAGAACTTAAGACATCTTACGACTCTATATGCGATATTAGCACCTTGACATGCACGTTAGTATAATGTTGGATGCCTTACAACTCCTTACATCATCGTACGAAACTTTAAAACTCCATAATAAACCTAATGATTTCGTCGAAGTCCTTTGAACATCGTACGACAACTCAGTAGATGTTGCGGCTTAGTATGCGACATTAGCAACATGAAAAACACCTTAGAATAATGTAGGACGCGTTAAAACTCCTAACAACACTTTACATCGCC
The DNA here is from genome assembly GCA_030867185.1 of Tagetes erecta. Taxonomy (NCBI): domain Eukaryota; kingdom Viridiplantae; phylum Streptophyta; class Magnoliopsida; order Asterales; family Asteraceae; genus Tagetes; species Tagetes erecta. Next base: position 34,286,805 of record CM061490.1, on the reverse strand, counting down.
GTACTAAACATTAAAACTCCATAAAAAACCAAATGAATTCGTCCGAGTCCTTTGAACGTCGTACGAAAACTTAAGATATCTTACGACTCTGTATGTCATATTAGCACCTTGAAAAGCACGTTAGTATAATGTTGGACGCCTTACAACTCCTAACAACACCATATGAGACCTTAAAATTCTTTAATGAACCTAATGATTTCGTCGATGTTCTTTGAACATCGTACGACAACTCAAGAGATGTTACGGCTCCGTATGCGACATTAGCAACATGAAAAGCACGTTAGAATAATGTTGCACGCCTTACAACTCCTAAAAACACCTTACATCACCGTACGAAACATTAAAACTCCATAATAAACCTAATGAATTCGTCCGAGTCTTTTGAAAGTCGTACGGGAACTTAAGACATCTTACGACTCTATATGCGATATTAGCACCTTGACATGCACGTTAGTATAATGTTGGACGCCTTACAACTCCTAACATCACAGTACGAAACTTTAAAACTCCATAATAAACCTAATGATTTCGTCGAAGTCTTTTGAACATCGTACGACAACTCAGTAGATGTTACGGCTCAGTATGCGACATTAGAAACATGAAAAACACCTTAGAATAATGTAGGACGCGCTAAAACTCCTAAGAACACTTTACATCACCATATGAAACATTAAAACTCTATAAAAAGCCAAATAAATTTGTCTGAGTCCTTTGAACGTCGTACGACAAGGTTAGACATCTTACGACTCTGTATGTCATGTTAGTACCTTGAAAAGCACGTTAGTATAATGTTGGACGCGTTACAACTCCTAAAAACACCGTATGAAACCTTAAAATTCTTTTATAAACCTAATTATGTCGTCGAAGTCCTTTGAACATCGTACGACAACTCAGGAGATGTTACGGCTTCGTATGCGACATTAGCAACATGAAAAGCACGTTAGAATAACGTAGGACGCGTTACAACTCCTAAGAACACTTTACATCACCATACGAAACATCAAAACTCCATAAAAAACCAAATGAATTCGTCCGAGTCTTTTGAACGTCGTACGACAACTTAAGACATCATACGACTCTGTATGTCATATTAGCACGTTGAAAAGCACGTTAGTATAATGTTGGACGCCTTACAACTCCTAACAACACCATATGAGACCTTAAAATTCTTTAATGAACCTAATGATTTCGTCGATGTTCTTTGAACATCGTACCACAACTCAAGAGATTTTACGGCTCCGTATGCGACATTAGCAACATGAAAAGCACGTTAGAATAATGTTGCACGCCTTACAACTCCTAAAAACACCTTACATCACCGTACGAAACATTAAAACTCCATAATAAACCTAATGAATTCGTCCGAGTCTTTTGAAAGTCGTACGGGAACTTAAGACATCTTACGACTCTATATGCGATATTAGCACCTTGACATGCACGTTAGTATAATGTTGGACGCCTTACAACTCCTTACATCACCGTACGAAACTTTAAAACTCCATAATAAACCTAATGATTTCGTCGAAGTCCTTTGAACATCGTACGACAACTCAGTAGATGTTGCGGCTCAGTATGCGACATTAGCAACATGAAAAACACCTTAGAATAATGTAGGACGCGTTAAAACTCCTAACAACACTTTACATCGCCGTACTAAACATTAAAACTCCATAAAAAAACCAAATGAATTCGTCCGAGTCCTTTGAACGTCGTACGAAAACTTAAGATATCTTACGACTCTGTATGTCATATTAGCACCTTGAAAAGCACGTTAGTATAATGTTGGACGCCTTACAACTCCTAACAACACCATATGAGACCTTAAAATTCTTTAATGAACCTAATGATTTCGTCGATGTTCTTTGAACATCGTACGACAACTCAAGAAATGTTACGGCTCCGTATGCGACATTAGCAACATGAAAAGCACGTTAGAATAATGTTGCACGCCTTACAACTCCTAAAAACACCTTACATCACCGTACGAAACATTAAAACTCCATAATAAACCTAATGAATTCGTCCGAGTCTTTTGAAAGTCGTACGGGAACTTAAGACATCTTACGACTCTATATGCGATATTAGCACCTTGACATGCACGTTAGTATAATGTTGGACGCCTTACAACTCCTTACATCACCGTACGAAACTTTAAAACTCCATAATAAACCTAATGATTTCGTCGAAGTCCTTTGAACATCGTACGACAACTCAGTAGATGTTGCGGCTCAGTATGCGACATTAGCAACATGAAAAACACCTTAGAATAATGTAGAACGCGTTAGAACTCCTAACAACACTTTACATCGCCGTACTAAACATTAAAACTCCATAAAAAACCAAATGAATTCGTCCGAGTCCTTTGAACGTCGTACGAAAACTTAAGATATCTTACGACTCTGTATGTCATATTAGTACCTTGAAAAGCACGTTAGTATAATGTTGGACGCCTTACAACTCTTAACAACACCATATGAGACCTTAAAATTCTTTAATGAACCTAATGATTTCGTCGATGTTCTTTGAACATCGTACGACAACTCAAGAGATGTTACGGCTCCGTATGCGACATTAGCAACATGAAAAGCACGTTAGAATAATGTTGCACGCCTTACAACTCCTAAAAACACCTTACATCACCGTACGAAACATTAAAACTCCATAATAAACCTAATGAATTCGTCCGAGTCTTTTGAAAGTCGTACGGGAACTTAAGACATCTTACGACTCTATATGCGATATTAGCACCTTGACATGCACGTTAGTATAATGTTGGACGCCTTACAACTCCTTACATCACCGTACGAAACTTTAAAACTCCATAATAAACCTAATGATTTCGTCGAAGTCCTTTGAACATCGTACGACAACTCAGTAGATGTTGCGGCTCAGTATGCGACATTAGCAACATGAAAAACACCTTAGAATAATGTAGGACGCGTTAAAACTCCTAACAACACTTTACATCGCCGTACTAAACATTAAAACTCCATAAAAAACCAAATGAATTCGTCCGAGTCCTTTGAACGTCGTACGAAAACTTAAGATATCTTACGACTCTGTATGTCATATTAGCACCTTGAAAAGCACGTTAGTATAATGTTGGACGCCTTACAACTCCTAACAACACCATATGAGACCTTACAATTCTTTAATGAACCTAATGATTTCGTCGATGTTCTTTGAACATCGTACGACAACTCAAGAGATGTTACGGCTCCGTATGCGACATTAGCAACATGAAAAGCACGTTAGAAGAATGTTGCACGCCTTAGAACTCCTAAAAACACCTTACATCACCGTACGAAACATTAAAACTCCATAATAAACCTAATGAATTCGTCCGAGTCTTTTGAAAGTCGTACGGGAACTTAAGACATCTTACGACTCTATATGCGATATTAGCACCTTTACATGCACGTTAGTATAATGTTGGACGCCTTACAACTCCTTACATCACCGTACGAAACTTTAAAACTCCATAATAAACCTAATGATTTCGTCGAAGTCCTTTGAACATCGTACGACAACTCAGTAGATGTTGCGGCTCAGTATGCGACATTAGCAACATGAAAAACACCTTAGAATAATGTAGGACGCGTTAAAACTCCTAACAACACTTTACATCGCCGTACTAAACATTAAAACTCCATAAAAAACCAAATGAATTCGTCCGAGTCCTTTGAACGTCGTACGAAAACTTAAGATATCTTACGACTCTGTATGTCATATTAGCACCTTGAAAAGCACGTTAGTATAATGTTGGACGCCTTACAACTCCTAACAACACCATATGAGACCTTAAAATTCTTTAATGAACCTAATGATTTCGTCGATGTTCTTTGAACATCGTACGACAACTCAAGAGATGTTACGGCTCCGTATGCGACATTAGCAACATGAAAAGCACGTTAGAATAATGTTGCACGCCTTAGAACTCCTAAAAACACCTTACATCACCGTACGAAACATTAAAACTCCATAATAAACCTAATGAATTCGTCCGAGTCTTTTGAAAGTCGTACGGGAACTTAAGACATCTTACGACTCTATATGCGATATTAGCACCTTGACATGCACGTTAGTATAATGTTGGACGCCTTACAACTCCTTACATCACCGTACGAAACTTTAAAACTCCATAATAAACCTAATGATTTCGTCGAAGTCCTTTGAACATCGTACGACAACTCAGTAGATGTTGCGGCTCAGTATGCGACATTAGCAACATGAAAAACACCTTAGAATAATGTAGGACGCGTTAGAACTCCTAACAACACTTTACATCGCCGTACTAAACATTAAAACTCCATAAAAAACCAAATGAATTCGTCCGAGTCCTTTGAACGTCGTACGAAAACTTAAGATATCTTACGACTCTGTATGTCATATTAGTACCTTGAAAAGCACGTTAGTATAATGTTGGACGCCTTACAACTCCTAACAACACCATATGAGACCTTAAAATTCTTTAATGAACCTAATGATTTCGTCGATGTTCTTTGAACATCGTACGACAACTCAAGAGATGTTACGGCTCCGTATGCGACATTAGCAACATGAAAAGCACGTTAGAATAATGTTGCACGCCTTACAACTCCTAAAAACACCTTACATCACCGTACGAAACATTAAAACTCCATAATAAACCTAATGAATTCGTCCGAGTCTTTTGAAAGTCGTACGGGAACTTAAGACATCTTACGACTCTATATGCGATATTAGCACCTTGACATGCACGTTAGTATAATGTTGGACGCCTTACAACTCCTAACATCACCGTACGAAACTTTAAAACTCCATAATAAACCTAACGCGTGCAACATTATTCTAAAGTGCTTTTCATGTTGCTAATGTCGCATACGGAGCCTTAACATCTCTTGAGTTGTCGTACGATGTTCAAAGAACATCGACGAAAACATTAGGTTCATTAATGAATTTTAAGGTCTCATATGGTGTTGTTAGGAGTTGTAAGGCGTCCAACATTATACTAACGTGCTTTTCAACGTGCTAATATGACATACAGAGTCGTATGATGTCATAAGTTGTCGTACGACGTTCAAAAGACTCGGACGAATTCATTTGGTTTTTTATGGAGTTTTAATGTTTCATACGGTGATTTAAAGTGTACTTAGGAGTTTTAACGCGTCCTACGTTATTCTAACGTGCTTTTCATGTTGCTAATGTCGCATACTGAGCCGCAACATCTCCTGAGTTGTCGTACGATGTTCAAAGGACTTCGACGAAATCATTAGGTTTATTATGGAGTTTTAAAGTTTCGTACGGTGATGTTAGGAGTTGTAAGGCGTCCAACATTATACTAACATGCATGTCAAGGTGCTAATATCGCATATAGAGTCGTAAGATGTCTTAAGTTCCCGTACGACTTTCAAAAGACTCGGACGAATTCATTAGGTTTATTATTGAGTTTTAATGTTTCGTACGGCGATGTAAGTTTTTTTTAGGAGTTGTAAGGCGTGCAACATTATTCTAACGTGCTTTTCATGTTACTAATGTCGCATACGGAGCCGTAACATCTCTTGAGTTGTCGTACGATGTTCAAAGAACATCGACGAAATCATTAGGTTCATTAGAGAATTTTAAGGTCTCATATGGTGTTGTTAGGAGTTGTAAGGCGTCCAACATTATACTAACGTGCTTTTCAACGTGCTAATATGACATACAGAGTCGTATGATGTCTTAAGTTGTCGTACGACGTTCAAAAGACTCGGACTAATTCATTTGGTTTTTTATGGAGTTTTAATGTTTCGTACGGTGATGTAAAGTGTTCTTAGGAGTTGTAACGCGTCCTACGTTATTCTAACGTGCTTTTCATGTTGCTAATGTCGCATACTGAGCCGCAACATCTCCTAAGTTGTCGTACGATGTTCAAAGGACTTCGACGAAATCATTAGGTTTATTATGGAGTTTTAAAGTTTCGTACGGTGATGTTAGGAGTTGTAAGGCGTCCAATATTATACTAACGTGCATGTCAAGGTGCTAATATCGCATATAGAGTCATAAGATGTCTTAAGTTCCCGTACGACTTTCAAAAGACTCGGACGAATTCATTAGGTTTATTATGGAGTTTTAATGTTTCGTACGGTGATGTAAGGTGTTTTTAGGAGTTGTAAGGCGTGCAACATTATTCTAACGTGCTTTTCATGTTGCTAATGTCGCATACGGAGCCGTAACATCTCTTGAGTTGTCGTACGATGTTCAAAGAACATCGACGAAATCATTAGGTTCATTAAAGAATTTTAAGGTCTCATATGGTGTTGTTAGGAGTTGTAAGGCGTCCAACATTATACTAACGTGCTTTTCAAGGTGCTAATATGACATACAGAGTCGTAAGATATCTTAAGTTTTCGTACCACGTTCAAAGGACTCGGACGAATTCATTTGGTTTTTTATGGAGTTTTAATGTTTAGTACGGCGATGTAAAGTGTTCTTAGGAGTTTTAACGCGTCCTACATTATTCTAAGGTGTTTTTCATGTTGCTAATGTCGCATACTGAGCCGCAACATCTACTGAGTTGTCGTACGATGTTCAAAGGACTTCGACGAAATCATTAGGTTTATTATGGAGTTTTAAAGTTTCGTACGGTGATGTTAGGAGTTGTAAGGCGTCCAACATTATACTAACGTGCATGTCAAGGTGCTAATATCGCATATAGAGTCGTAAGATGTCTTAAGTTCCCGTACGACTTTCAAAAGACTCGGACGAATTCATTAGGTTTATTATGGAGTTTTAATGTTTCGTACGGTGATGTAAGGTGTTTTTAGGAGTTGTAAGGCGTGCAACATTATTCTAACGTGCTTTTCATGTTGCTAATGTCGCATACGGAGCCGTAACATCTCTTGAGTTGTCGTACGATGTTCAAAGAACATCGACGAAATCATTAGGTTCATTAAAGAATTTTAAGGTCTCATATGGTGTTGTTAGGAGTTGTAAGGCGTCCAACATTATACTAACGTGCTTTTCAACCTGCTAATATGACATACAGATTCGTATGATGTCTTAAGTTGTCGTACGACGTTCAAAAGACTCGGACGAATTCATTTGGTATTTTATGGAGTTTTAATGTTTCCTACGGTGATGTAAAGTGTTCTTAGGAGTTGTAACGCGTCCTACGTTATTCTAACGTGCTTTTCATGTTGCTAATGTCGCATACTGAGCCGCAATATCTCCTGAGTTGTCGTACGATGTTCAAAGGACTTCGACGAAATCATTAGGTTTATTATGGAGTTTTAAAGTTTCGTACGGTGATGTTAGGAGTTGTAAGGCGTCCAACATTATACTAACGTGCATGTCAAGGTGCTAATATCGCATATAGAGTCGTAAGATGTCTTAAGTTCCCGTACGACTCGGACGAATTTATTTGGTTTTTTATAGAGTTTTAATGTTTCGTACGGTGATGTAAGGTGTTTTTAGGAGTTGTAAGGCGTGCAACATTATTCTAACGTGCTTTTCATGTTGCTAATGTCGCATACGGAGCCGTAACATCTCTTGAGTTGTCGTACGATGTTCAAAGAACATCGACGAAATCAATAGGTTCATTAAAGAATTTTAAGGTCTCATATGATGTTGTTAGGAGTTGTAAGGCGTCCAACATTATACTAACGTGCTTTTCAAGGTGCTAATATGACATACAGAGTCGTAAGATATCTTAAGTTTTCGTACGACGTTCAAAGGACTCGGACGAATTCATTAGGTTTATTATGGAGTTTTAATGTTTCGTACGGTGATGTAAGGTGTTCTTAGGAGTTGTAAGGCGTGCAACATTATTCTAACGTGCTTTTCATGTTGCTTATGTCGCATACGGAGCCGTAACATCTCTTTAGTTGTCGTACGATGTTCAAAGAACATCGACGAAATCATTAGGTTTATAATAGAGTTTTAAGGTTTCATACGGTGATGTTAGGAGTTGTAAGGCGTCCAACATTATACTAACGTGCATGTCAAGGTGCTAATATCGCATATAGAGTCGTAAGATGTCTTAAGTTCCCGTACGACTTTCAAAAGACTCGGACGAATTCATTAGGTTTATTATGGAGTTTTAATGTTTCGTACGGTGATGTAAGGTGTTTTTAGGAGTTGTAAGGCGTGCAACATTATTCTAACGTGCTTTTCATGTTGCTAATGTCGCATACGGAGCCGTAACATCTCTTGAGTTGTCGTACGATGTTCAAAGAATATCGACGAAATCATTAGGTTCATTAAAGAATTTTAAGGTCTCATATGGTGTTGTTAGGAGTTGTAAGGCGTCCAACATTATACTAACGTGCTTTTCAACGTGCTAATATGACATACAGATTCGTATGATGTCTTAAGTTGTCGTACGACGTTCAAAAGACTCGGACGAATTCATTTGGTTTTTTATGGAGTTTTAATGTTTCGTACGGTGATGTAAAGTGTTCTTAGGAGTTGTAACGCGTCCTACGTTATTCTAATGTGCTTTTCATGTTGCTAATGTCGCATACTGAGCCGCAACATCTCCTGAGTTGTCGTACGATGTTCAAAGGACTTCGACGAAATCAATAGGTTTATTATGGAGTTTTAAAGTTTCGTACGGTGATGTTAGGAGTTGTAAGGCGTCCAACATTATACTAACGTGCATGTCAAGGTGCTAATATCGCATATAGAGTCGTAAGATGTCTTAAGTTCCCGTACGACTCGGACGAATTTATTTGGTTTTTTATAGAGTTTTAATGTTTCGTACGGTGATGTAAGGTGTTTTTAGGAGTTGTAAGGCGTGCAACATTATTCTAACGTGCTTTTCATGTTGCTAATGTCGCATACGGAGCCGTAACATCTCTTGAGTTGTCGTACGATGTTCAAAGAACATCGACGAAATCAATAGGTTCATTAAAGAATTTTAAGGTCTCATATGATGTTGTTAGGAGTTGTAAGGCGTCCAACATTATACTAACGTGCTTTTCAAGGTGCAAATATGACATACAGAGTCGTAAGATATCTTAAGTTTTCGTACGACGTTCAAAGGACTCGGACGAATTCATTAGGTTTATTATGGAGTTTTAATGTTTCGTACGGTGATGTAAGGTGTTCTTAGGAGTTGTAAGGCGTGCAACATTATTCTAACGTGCTTTTCATGTTGCTTATGTCGCATACGGAGCCGTAACATCTCTTTAGTTGTCGTACGATGTTCAAAGAACATCGACGAAATCATTAGGTTTATAATAGAGTTTTAAGGTTTCATACGGTGATGTTAGGAGTTGTAAGGCGTCCAACATTATACTAACGTGCATGTCAAGGTGCTAATATCGCATATAGAGTCGTAAGATGTCTTAAGTTCCCGTACGACTTTCAAAAGACTCGGACGAATTCATTAGGTTTATTATGGAGTTTTAATGTTTCGTACGGTGATGTAAGGTGTTTTTAGGAGTTGTAAGGCGTGCAACATTATTCTAACGTGTTTTTCATGTTGCTAATGTCGCATACGGAGCCGTAACATCTCTTGAGTTGTCGTACGATGTTCAAAGAACATCGACGAAATCATTAGGTTCATTAAAGAATTTTAAGGTCTCATGTGGTGTTGTTAGGAATTGTAAGGCGTCCAACATTATACTAACGTGCTTTTCAAGGTGCTAACATGACATACAGAGTCGTAAGATGTCTAAACTTGTCGTACGACGTTCAAAGGACTCGGACGAATTTATATGGTTTTTTATGGAGTTTTAATGTTTCGTACGGTGATGTAAAGTGTTCTTAGGAGTTTTAACGCGTCCTACATTATTCTAAGGTGTTTTTCATGTTGCTAATGTCGCATACTGAGCCGTAACATCTACTGAGTTGTCTTATGATGTTCAAAGGACTTCGACGAAATCATTAGGTTTATTATGGAGTTTTAAAGTTTCATACGGTGATGTTAGGATTTGTAAGGCGTCCAACATTATACTAACGTGCATGTCAAGGTGCTAATATCGCATATGGAGTCGTAAGATGTCTTAAGTTCTCGTACGACTTTCAAAAGACTCGGACAAATTCATTAGGTTTATTATGGAGTTTTAATGTTTCGTACGGTGATGTAAGGTGTTTTTAGGAGTTGTAAGGCGTGCAACATTATTCTAACGTGCTTTTCATGTTGCTAATGTCGCATACGGAGCCGTAACATCTCTTGAGTTGTCGTACGATGTTCAAAGAACATCGACGAAATCAATAGGTTCATTAAAGAATTAAATTAAGGTCTCATATGATGTTGTTAGGAGTTGTAAGGCGTCCAACATTATACTAACGTGCTTTTCAAGGTGCTAATATGACATACAGAGTCGTAAGATATCTTAAGTTTTCGTACGACGTTCAAAGGACTCGGACGAATTCATTAGGTTTATTATGGAGTTTTAATGTTTCGTACGGTGATGTAAGGTGTTCTTAGGAGTTGTAAGGCGTGCAACATTATTCTAACGTGCTTTTCATGTTGCTTATGTCGCATACGGAGCCGTAACATCTCTTTAGTTGTCGTACGATGTTCAAAGAACATCGACGAAATCATTAGGTTTATAAAAGAGTTTTAAGGTTTCATACGATGATGTTACGAGTTGTAAGGCGTCCAACATTATACTAACGTGCATGTCAAGGTGCTAATATCGCATATAGAGTCGTAAGATGTCTTAAGTTCCCGTACGACTTTCAAAAGACTCGGACGAATTCATTAGGTTTATTATTGAGTTTTAATGTTTCGTACGGTGATGTAAGGTGTTTTTAGGAGTTGTAAGGCGTGCAACATTATTCTAACGTGCTTTTCATGTTGCTAATGTCGCATACGGAGCCGTAACATCTCTTGAGTTGTCGTACGATGTTCAAAGAACATCGACGAAATCATTAGGTTCATTAAAGAATTTTAAGGTCTCATATGGTGTTGTTAGGAGTTGTAAGGCGTCCAACATTATACTAACGTGCTTTTCAAGGTGCTAACATGACATACAGAGTCGTAAGATGTCTAAACTTGTCGTACGACGTTCAAAGGACTCGGACGAATTTATATGGTTTTTTATGGAGTTTTAATGTTTCGTACGGTGATGTAAAGTGTTCTTAGGAGTTTTAACGCGTCCTACATTATTCTAAGGTGTTTTTCATGTTGCTAATGTCGCATACTGAGCCGTAACATCTACTGAGTTGTCGTACGATGTTCAAAGGACTTCGACGAAATCATTAGGTTTATTATGGAGTTTTAAAGTTTCGTACGGTGATGTTAGGATTTGTAAGGCGTCCAACATTATACTAACGTGCATGTCAAGGTGCTAATATCGCATATGGAGTCGTAAGATGTCTTAAGTTCTCGTACGACTTTCAAAAGACTCGGACGAATTCATTAGGTTTATTATGGAGTTTTAATGTTTCGTACGGTGATGTAAGGTGTTTTTAGGAGTTGTAAGGCGTGCAACATTATTCTAACGTGCTTTTCATGTTGCTAATGTCGCATACGGAGCCGTAACATCTCTTGAGTTGTGGTACGATGTTCAAAGAACATCGACGAAATCATTAGGTTCATTAAAGAATTTTAAGGTCTCATGTGGTGTTGTTAGGACTTGTAAGGCGTCCAACATTATACTAACGTGCTTTTCAACGTGCTAACATGACATACAGAGTCGTAAGATGTCTAAACTTGTCGTACGACGTTCAAAGGACTCGGACGAATTTATATGGTTTTTTATGGAGTTTTAATGTTTCGTACGGTGATGTAAAGTGTTCTTAGGAGTTTTAACGCGTCCTACATTATTCTAAGGTGTTTTTCATGTTGCTAATGTCGCATACTGAGCCGTAACATCTACTGAGTTGTCGTATGATGTTCAAAGGACTTCGACGAAATCATTAGGTTTATTATGGAGTTTTAAGGTTTCGTACGGTGATGTTAGGATTTGTAAGGCGTCCAACATTATACTAACGTGCATGTCAAGGTGCTAATATCGCATATGGAGTCGTAAGATGTCTTAAGTTCTCGTACGACTTTCAAAAGACTCGGACAAATTCATTAGGTTTATTATGGAGTTTTAATGTTTCGTACGGTGATGTAAGGTGTTTTTAGGAGTTGTAAGGCGTGCAACATTATTCTAACGTGCTTTTCATGTTGCTAATGTCGCATACGGAGCCGTAACATCTCTTGAGTTGTCGTACGATGTTCAAAGAACATCGACGAAATCAATAGGTTCATTAAAGAATTAAATTAAGGTCTCATATGATGTTGTTAGGAGTTGTAAGGCGTCCAACATTATACTAACGTGCTTTTCAAGGTGCTAATATGACATACAGAGTCGTAAGATATCTTAAGTTTTCGTACGACGTTCAAAGGACTCGGACGAATTCATTAGGTTTATTATGGAGTTTTAATGTTTCGTACGGTGATGTAAGGTGTTCTTAGGAGTTGTAAGGCGTGCAACATTATTCTAACGTGCTTTTCATGTTGCTTATGTCGCATACGGAGCCGTAACATATCTTTAGTTGTCGTACGATGTTCAAAGAACATCGACGAAATCATTAGGTTTATAAAAGAATTTTAAGGTTTCATATGATGATGTTAGGAGGTGTAAGGCGGCCAACATTATACTAACGTGCATGTCAAGGTGCTAATATCGCATATAGAGTCGTAAGATGTCTTAAGTTCCCGTACGACTTTCAAAAGACTCGGACGAATTCATTAGGTTTATTATTGAGTTTTAATGTTTCGTACGGTGATGTAAGGTGTTTTTAGGAGTTGTAAGGCGTGCAACATTATTCTAACGTGCTTTTCATGTTGCTAATGTCGCATACGGAGCCGTAACATCTCTTGAGTTGTCGTACGATGTTCAAAGAACATCGACGAAATCATTAGGTTCATTAAAGAATTTTAAGGTCTCATGTGGTGTTGTTAGGAGTTGTAAGGCGTCCAACATTATACTAACGTGCTTTTCAAGGTGCTAACATGACATACAGAGTCGTAAGATGTCTAAACTTGTCGTACGACGTTCAAAGGACTCGGACGAATTTATATGGTTTTTTATGGAGTTTTAATGTTTCGTACGGTGATGTAAAGTGTTCTTAGGAGTTTTAACGCGTCCTACATTATTCTAAGGTGTTTTTCATGTTGCTAATGTCGCATACTGAGCCGTAACATCTACTGAGTTGTCGTACGATGTTCAAAGGACTTCGAAGAAATCATTAGGTTTATTATGGAGTTTTAAAGTTTCGTACGGTGATGTTAGGGTTTGTAAGGCGTCCAACATTATACTAACGTGCATGTCAAGGTGCTAATATCGCATATGGAGTCGTAAGATGTCTTAAGTTCTCGTACGACTTTCAAAAGACTCGGACGAATTCATTAGGTTTATTATGGAGTTTTAATGTTTCGTACGGTGATGTAAGGTGTTTTTAGGAGTTGTAAGGCGTGCAACATTATTCTAACATGCTTTTCATGTTGCTAATGTCGCATACGGAGCCGTAACATCTCTTGAGTTGTCGTACGATGTTCAAAGAACATCGACGAAATCATTAGGTTCATTAGAGAATTTTAAGGTCTCATATGGTGTTGTTAGGAGTTGTAAGGCGTCCAACATTATTCTAACGTGCTTTTCAACGTGCTAATATGACATACAGAGTCGTAAGATATCTTAAGTTTTCGTACGACGTTCAAAGGACTTGGACGAATTCATTTGGTTTTTTATGGAGTTTTAATGTTTAGTACGGCGATGTAAAGTGTTCTTAGGAGTTTTAACGCGTCCTACATTATTCTAAGGTGTTTTTCATGTTGCTAATGTCGCATACTGAGCCGCAACATCTACTGAGTTGTCGTACGATGTTCAAAGGACTTCGACGAAATCATTAGGTTTATTATGGAGTTTTAAAGTTTCGTACGACTCGGACGAATTTATTTGGTTTTTTATAGAGTTTTAATGTTTCGTACGGTGATGTAAGGTGTTTTTAGGAGTTGTAAGGCGTGCAACATTATTCTTACGTGCTTTTCATGTTGCTAATGTCGCATACGGAGCCGTAACATCTCTTGAGTTGTCGTACGATGTTCAAAGAACATCGACGAAATCAATAGGTTCATTAAAGAATTTTAAGGTCTCATATGATGTTGTTAGGAGTTGTAAGGCGTCCAACATTATACTAACGTGCTTTTCAAGGTGCTAATATGACATACAGAGTCGTAAGATATCTTAAGTTTTCGTACGACGTTCAAAGGACTCGGACGAATTCATTAGGTTTATTATGGAGTTTTAATGTTTCGTACGGTGATGTAAGGTGTTCTTAGGAGTTGTAAGGCGTGCAACATTATTCTAACGTGCTTTTCATGTTGCTTATGTCGCATACGGAGCCGTAACATCTCTTTAGTTGTCGTACGATGTTCAAAGAACATCGACGAAATCATTAGGTTTATAATAGAGTTTTAAGGTTTCATACGGTGATGTTAGGAGTTGTAAGGCGTCCAACATTATACTAACGTGCATGTCAAGGTGCTAATATCGCATATAGAGTCGTAAGATGTCTTAAGTTCCCGTACGACTTTCAAAAGACTCGGACGAATTCATTAGGTTTATTATGGAGTTTTAATGTTTCGTACGGTGATGTAAGGTGTTTTTAGGAGTTGTAAGGCGTGCAACATTATTCTAACGTGCTTTTCATGTTGCTAATGTCGCATACGGAGCCGTAACATCTCTTGAGTTGTCGTACGATGTTCAAAGAACAGCGACGAAATCACTAGGTTCATTAAAGAATTTTAAGGTCTCATATGGTGTTGTTAGGAGTTGTAAAGCGTCCAACATTATACTAACGTGCTTTTCAACGTGCTAATATGACATACAGATTCGTATGATGTCTTAAGTTGTCGTACGACGTTCAAAAGACCCGGACGAATTCATTTGGTATTTTATGGAGTTTTAATGTTTCGTACGGTGATGTAAAGTGTTCTTAGGAGTTGTAACGCGTCCTACGTTATTCTAAAGTTCTTTTCATGTTGCTAATGTCGCATACTGAGCCGCAACATCTCCTGAGTTGTCGTACGATGTTCAAAGGACTTCGACGAAATCAATAGGTTTATTATGGAGTTTTAAAGTTTCGTACGGTGATGTTAGGAGTTGTAAGGCGTCCAACATTATACTAACGTGCATGTCAAGGTGCTAATATCGCATATAGAGTCGTAAGATGTCTTAAGTTCCCGTACGACTCGGACGAATTTATTTGGTTTTTTATAGAGTTTTAATGTTTCGTACGATGATGTAAGGTGTTTTTAGGAGTTGTAAGGCGTGCAACATTATTCTAACGTGCTTTTCATGTTGCTAATGTCGCATACGGAGCCGTAACATCTCTTGAGTTGTCGTACGATGTTCAAAGAACATCGACGAAATCAATAGGTTCATTAAAGAATTTTAAGGTCTCATATGATGTTGTTAGGAGTTGTAAGGCGTCCAACATTATACTAACGTGCTCTTCAAGGTGCTAATATGACATACAGAGTCGTAAGATATCTTAAGTTTTCGTACGACGTTCAAAGGACTCGGACGAATTCATTAGGTTTATTATGGAGTTTTAATGTTTCGTACGGTGATGTAAGGTGTTCTTAGGAGTTGTAAGGCGTGCAACATTATTCTAACGTGCTTTTCATGTTGCTTATGTCGCATACGGAGCCGTAACATCTCTTTAGTTGTCGTACGATGTTCAAAGAACATCGACGAAATCATTAGGTTTATAATAGAGTTTTAAGGTTTCATACGGTGATGTTAGGAGTTGTAAGGCGTCCAACATTATACTAACGTGCATGTCAAGGTGCTAATATCGCATATAGAGGCGTAAGATGTCTTAAGTTCCCGTACGACTTTCAAAAGACTCGGACGAATTCATTAGGTTTATTATGGAGTTTTAATGTTTCGTACGGTGATGTAAGGTGTTTTTAGGAGTTGTAAGGCGTGCAACATTATTCTAACGTGCTTTTCATGTTGCTAATGTCGCATACTGAGCCGTAACATCTCTTGAGTTGTCGTACGATGTTCAAAGAACATCGACGAAATCATTAGGTTCATTAAAGAATTTTAAGGTCTCATGTGGTGTTGTTAGGAATTGTAAGGCGTCCAACATTATACTAACGTGCTTTTCAAGGTGCTAACATGACATACAGAGTCGTAAGATGTCTAAACTTGTCGTACGACGTTCAAAGGACTCGGACGAATTTATATGATTTTTTATGGAGTTTTAATGTTTCGTACGGTGATGTAAAGTGTTCTTAGGAGTTTTAACGCGTCCTACAATATTCTAAGGTGTTTTTCATGTTGCTAATGTCGCATACTGAGCCGTAACATCTACTGAGTTGTCGTATGATGTTCAAAGGACTTCGACGAAATCATTAGGTTTATTATGGAGTTTTAAAGTTTCGTACGGTGATGTTAGGATTTGTAAGGCGTCCAACATTATACTAACGTGCATGTCAAGGTGCTAATATCGCATATAGAGTCGTAAGATGTCTTAAGTTCCCGTACGACTCGGACGAATTTATTTGGTTTTTTATAGAGTTTTAATGTTTCGTACGGTGATGTAAGGTGTTTTTAGGAGTTGTAAGGCGTGCAACATTATTCTAACGTGCTTTTCATGTTGCTAATGTCGCATACGGAGCCGTAACATCTCTTGAGTTGTCGTACGATGTTCAAAGAACATCGACGAAATCAATAGGTTCATTAAAGAATTTTAAGGTCTCATATGATGTTGTTAGGAGTTGTAAGGCGTCCAACATTATACTAACGTGCTTTTCAAGGTGCTAATATGACATACAGAGTCGTAAGATATCTTAAGTTTTCGTACGACGTTCAAAGGACTCGGACGAATTCATTAGGTTTATTATGGAGTTTTAATGTTTCGTACGGTGATGTAAGGTGTTCTTAGGAGTTGTAAGGTGTGCAACATTATTCTAACGTGCTTTTCATGTTGCTTATGTCGCATACGGAGCCGTAACATCTCTTTAGTTGTCGTACGATGTTCAAAGAACATCGACGAAATCATTAGGTTTATAATAGAGTTTTAAGGTTTCATACGGTGATGTTAGGAGTTGTAAGGCGTCCAACATTATACTAACGTGCATGTCAAGGTGCTAATATCGCATATAGAGTCGTAAGATGTCTTAAGTTCCCGTACGACTTTCAAAAGACTCGGACGAATTCATTAGGTTTATTATGGAGTTTTAATGTTTCGTACGGTGATGTAAGGTGTTTTTAGGAGTTGTAAGGCGTGCAACATTATTCTAACGTGCTTTTCATGTTGCTAATGTCGCATACGGAGCCGTAACATCTCTTGAGTTGTCGTACGATGTTCAAAGAATATCGACGAAATCATTAGGTTCATTAAAGAATTTTAAGGTCTCATATGGTGTTGTTAGGAGTTGTAAGGCGTCCAACATTATACTAACGTGCTTTTCAACGTGCTAATATGACATACAGATTCGTATGATGTCTTAAGTTGTCGTACGACGTTCAAAAGACTCGGACGAATTCATTTGGTTTTTTATGGAGTTTTAATGTTTCGTACGGTGATGTAAAGTGTTCTTAGGAGTTGTAACGCGTCCTACGTTATTCTAATGTGCTTTTCATGTTGCTAATGTCGCATACTGAGCCGCAACATCTCCTGAGTTGTCGTACGATGTTCAAAGGACTTCGACGAAATCAATAGGTTTATTATGGAGTTTTAAAGTTTCGTACGGTGATGTTAGGAGTTGTAAGGCGTCCAACATTATACTAACGTGCATGTCAAGGTGCTAATATCGCATATAGAGTCGTAAGATGTCTTAAGTTCCCGTACGACTCGGACGAATTTATTTGGTTTTTTATAGAGTTTTAATGTTTCGTACGGTGATGTAAGGTGTTTTTAGGAGTTGTAAGGCGTGCAACATTATTCTAACGTGCTTTTCATGTTGCTAATGTCGCATACGGAGCCGTAACATCTCTTGAGTTGTCGTACGATGTTCAAAGAACATCGACGAAATCAATAGGTTCATTAAAGAATTTTAAGGTCTCATATGATGTTGTTAGGAGTTGTAAGGCGTCCAACATTATACTAACGTGCTTTTCAAGGTGCAAATATGACATACAGAGTCGTAAGATATCTTAAGTTTTCGTACGACGTTCAAAGGACTCGGACGAATTCATTAGGTTTATTATGGAGTTTTAATGTTTCGTACGGTGATGTAAGGTGTTCTTAGGAGTTGTAAGGCGTGCAACATTATTCTAACGTGCTTTTCATGTTGCTTATGTCGCATACGGAGCCGTAACATCTCTTTAGTTGTCGTACGATGTTCAAAGAACATCGACGAAATCATTAGGTTTATAATAGAGTTTTAAGGTTTCATACGGTGATGTTAGGAGTTGTAAGGCGTCCAACATTATACTAACGTGCATGTCAAGGTGCTAATATCGCATATAGAGTCGTAAGATGTCTTAAGTTCCCGTACGACTTTCAAAAGACTCGGACGAATTCATTAGGTTTATTATGGAGTTTTAATGTTTCGTACGGTGATGTAAGGTGTTTTTAGGAGTTGTAAGGCGTGCAACATTATTCTAACGTGTTTTTCATGTTGCTAATGTCGCATACGGAGCCGTAACATCTCTTGAGTTGTCGTACGATGTTCAAAGAACATCGACGAAATCATTAGGTTCATTAAAGAATTTTAAGGTCTCATGTGGTGTTGTTAGGAATTGTAAGGCGTCCAACATTATACTAACGTGCTTTTCAAGGTGCTAACATGACATACAGAGTCGTAAGATGTCTAAACTTGTCGTACGACGTTCAAAGGACTCGGACGAATTTATATGGTTTTTTATGGAGTTTTAATGTTTCGTACGGTGATGTAAAGTGTTCTTAGGAGTTTTAACGCGTCCTACATTATTCTAAGGTGTTTTTCATGTTGCTAATGTCGCATACTGAGCCGTAACATCTACTGAGTTGTCTTATGATGTTCAAAGGACTTCGACGAAATCATTAGGTTTATTATGGAGTTTTAAAGTTTCATACGGTGATGTTAGGATTTGTAAGGCGTCCAACATTATACTAACGTGCATGTCAAGGTGCTAATATCGCATATGGAGTCGTAAGATGTCTTAAGTTCTCGTACGACTTTCAAAAGACTCGGACAAATTCATTAGGTTTATTATGGAGTTTTAATGTTTCGTACGGTGATGTAAGGTGTTTTTAGGAGTTGTAAGGCGTGCAACATTATTCTAACGTGCTTTTCATGTTGCTAATGTCGCATACGGAGCCGTAACATCTCTTGAGTTGTCGTACGATGTTCAAAGAACATCGACGAAATCATTAGGTTCATTAAAGAATTTTAAGGTCTCATGTGGTGTTGTTAGGAATTGTAAGGCGTCCAACATTATACTAACGTGCTTTTCAAGGTGCTAACATGACATACAGAGTCGTAAGATGTCTAAACTTGTCGTACGACGTTCAAAGGACTCGGACGAATTTATATGGTTTTTTATGGAGTTTTAATGTTTCGTACGGTGATGTAAAGTGTTCTTAGGAGTTTTAACGCGTCCTACATTATTCTAAGGTGTTTTTCATGTTGCTAATGTCGCATACTGAGCCGTAACATCTACTGAGTTGTCTTATGATGTTCAAAGGACTTCGACGAAATCATTAGGTTTATTATGGAGTTTTAAAGTTTCATACGGTGATGTTAGGATTTGTAAGGCGTCCAACATTATACTAACGTGCATGTCAAGGTGCTAATATCGCATATGGAGTCGTAAGATGTCTTAAGTTCTCGTACGACTTTCAAAAGACTCGGACAAATTCATTAGGTTTATTATGGAGTTTTAATGTTTCGTACGGTGATGTAAGGTGTTTTTAGGAGTTGTAAGGCGTGCAACATTATTCTAACGTGCTTTTCATGTTGCTAATGTCGCATACGGAGCCGTAACATCTCTTGAGTTGTCGTACGATGTTCAAAGAACATCGACGAAATCAATAGGTTCATTAAAGAATTAAATTAAGGTCTCATATGATGTTGTTAGGAGTTGTAAGGCGTCCAACATTATACTAACGTGCTTTTCAAGGTGCTAATATGACATACAGAGTCGTAAGATATCTTAAGTTTTCGTACGACGTTCAAAGGACTCGGACGAATTCATTAGGTTTATTATGGAGTTTTAATGTTTCGTACGGTGATGTAAGGTGTTCTTAGGAGTTGTAAGGCGTGCAACATTATTCTAACGTGCTTTTCATGTTGCTTATGTCGCATACGGAGCCGTAACATCTCTTTAGTTGTCGTACGATGTTCAAAGAACATCGACGAAATCATTAGGTTTATAAAAGAGTTTTAAGGTTTCATACGATGATGTTACGAGTTGTAAGGCGTCCAACATTATACTAACGTGCATGTCAAGGTGCTAATATCGCATATAGAGTCGTAAGATGTCTTAAGTTCCCGTACGACTTTCAAAAGACTCGGACGAATTCATTAGGTTTATTATTGAGTTTTAATGTTTCGTACGGTGATGTAAGGTGTTTTTAGGAGTTGTAAGGCGTGCAACATTATTCTAACGTGCTTTTCATGTTGCTAATGTCGCATACGGAGCCGTAACATCTCTTGAGTTGTCGTACGATGTTCAAAGAACATCGACGAAATCATTAGGTTCATTAAAGAATTTTAAGGTCTCATATGGTGTTGTTAGGAGTTGTAAGGCGTCCAACATTATACTAACGTGCTTTTCAAGGTGCTAACATGACATACAGAGTCGTAAGATGTCTAAACTTGTCGTACGACGTTCAAAGGACTCGGACGAATTTATATGGTTTTTTATGGAGTTTTAATGTTTCGTACGGTGATGTAAAGTGTTCTTAGGAGTTTTAACGCGTCCTACATTATTCTAAGGTGTTTTTCATGTTGCTAATGTCGCATACTGAGCCGTAACATCTACTGAGTTGTCGTACGATGTTCAAAGGACTTCGACGAAATCATTAGGTTTATTATGGAGTTTTAAAGTTTCGTACGGTGATGTTAGGATTTGTAAGGCGTCCAACATTATACTAACGTGCATGTCAAGGTGCTAATATCGCATATGGAGTCGTAAGATGTCTTAAGTTCTCGTACGACTTTCAAAAGACTCGGACGAATTCATTAGGTTTATTATGGAGTTTTAATGTTTCGTACGGTGATGTAAGGTGTTTTTAGGAGTTGTAAGGCGTGCAACATTATTCTAACGTGCTTTTCATGTTGCTAATGTCGCATACGGAGCCGTAACATCTCTTGAGTTGTGGTACGATGTTCAAAGAACATCGACGAAATCATTAGGTTCATTAAAGAATTTTAAGGTCTCATGTGGTGTTGTTAGGACTTGTAAGGCGTCCAACATTATACTAACGTGCTTTTCAACGTGCTAACATGACATACAGAGTCGTAAGATGTCTAAACTTGTCGTACGACGTTCAAAGGACTCGGACGAATTTATATGGTTTTTTATGGAGTTTTAATGTTTCGTACGGTGATGTAAAGTGTTCTTAGGAGTTTTAACGCGTCCTACATTATTCTAAGGTGTTTTTCATGTTGCTAATGTCGCATACTGAGCCGTAACATCTACTGAGTTGTCGTATGATGTTCAAAGGACTTCGACGAAATCATTAGGTTTATTATGGAGTTTTAAGGTTTCGTACGGTGATGTTAGGATTTGTAAGGCGTCCAACATTATACTAACGTGCATGTCAAGGTGCTAATATCGCATATGGAGTCGTAAGATGTCTTAAGTTCTCGTACGACTTTCAAAAGACTCGGACAAATTCATTAGGTTTATTATGGAGTTTTAATGTTTCGTACGGTGATGTAAGGTGTTTTTAGGAGTTGTAAGGCGTGCAACATTATTCTAACGTGCTTTTCATGTTGCTAATGTCGCATACGGAGCCGTAACATCTCTTGAGTTGTCGTACGATGTTCAAAGAACATCGACGAAATCAATAGGTTCATTAAAGAATTAAATTAAGGTCTCATATGATGTTGTTAGGAGTTGTAAGGCGTCCAACATTATACTAACGTGCTTTTCAAGGTGCTAATATGACATACAGAGTCGTAAGATATCTTAAGTTTTCGTACGACGTTCAAAGGACTCGGACGAATTCATTAGGTTTATTATGGAGTTTTAATGTTTCGTACGGTGATGTAAGGTGTTCTTAGGAGTTGTAAGGCGTGCAACATTATTCTAACGTGCTTTTCATGTTGCTTATGTCGCATACGGAGCCGTAACATATCTTTAGTTGTCGTACGATGTTCAAAGAACATCGACGAAATCATTAGGTTTATAAAAGAATTTTAAGGTTTCATATGATGATGTTAGGAGTTGTAAGGCGGCCAACATTATACTAACGTGCATGTCAAGGTGCTAATATCGCATATAGAGTCGTAAGATGTCTTAAGTTCCCGTACGACTTTCAAAAGACTCGGACGAATTCATTAGGTTTATTATTGAGTTTTAATGTTTCGTACGGTGATGTAAGGTGTTTTTAGGAGTTGTAAGGCGTGCAACATTATTCTAACGTGCTTTTCATGTTGCTAATGTCGCATACGGAGCCGTAACATCTCTTGAGTTGTCGTACGATGTTCAAAGAACATCGACGAAATCATTAGGTTCATTAAAGAATTTTAAGGTCTCATGTGGTGTTGTTAGGAGTTGTAAGGCGTCCAACATTATACTAACGTGCTTTTCAAGGTGCTAACATGACATACAGAGTCGTAAGATGTCTAAACTTGTCGTACGACGTTCAAAGGACTCGGACGAATTTATATGGTTTTTTATGGAGTTTTAATGTTTCGTACGGTGATGTAAAGTGTTCTTAGGAGTTTTAACGCGTCCTACATTATTCTAAGGTGTTTTTCATGTTGCTAATGTCGCATACTGAGCCGTAACATCTACTGAGTTGTCGTACGATGTTCAAAGGACTTCGACGAAATCATTAGGTTTATTATGGAGTTTTAAAGTTTCGTACGGTGATGTTAGGGTTTGTAAGGCGTCCAACATTATACTAACGTGCATGTCAAGGTGCTAATATCGCATATGGAGTCGTAAGATGTCTTAAGTTCTCGTACGACTTTCAAAAGACTCGGACGAATTCATTAGGTTTATTATGGAGTTTTAATGTTTCGTACGGTGATGTAAGGTGTTTTTAGGAGTTGTAAGGCGTGCAACATTATTCTAACATGCTTTTCATGTTGCTAATGTCGCATACGGAGCCGTAACATCTCTTGAGTTGTCGTACGATGTTCAAAGAACATCGACGAAATCATTAGGTTCATTAGAGAATTTTAAGGTCTCATATGGTGTTGTTAGGAGTTGTAAGGCGTCCAACATTATTCTAACGTGCTTTTCAACGTGCTAATATGACATACAGAGTCGTAAGATATCTTAAGTTTTCGTACGACGTTCAAAGGACTTGGACGAATTCATTTGGTTTTTTATGGAGTTTTAATGTTTAGTACGGCGATGTAAAGTGTTCTTAGGAGTTTTAACGCGTCCTACATTATTCTAAGGTGTTTTTCATGTTGCTAATGTCGCATACTGAGCCGCAACATCTACTGAGTTGTCGTACGATGTTCAAAGGACTTCGACGAAATCATTAGGTTTATTATGGAGTTTTAAAGTTTCGTACGACTCGGACGAATTTATTTGGTTTTTTATAGAGTTTTAATGTTTCGTACGGTGATGTAAGGTGTTTTTAGGAGTTGTAAGGCGTGCAACATTATTCTTACGTGCTTTTCATGTTGCTAATGTCGCATACGGAGCCGTAACATCTCTTGAGTTGTCGTACGATGTTCAAAGAACATCGACGAAATCAATAGGTTCATTAAAGAATTTTAAGGTCTCATATGATGTTGTTAGGAGTTGTAAGGCGTCCAACATTATACTAACGTGCTTTTCAAGGTGCTAATATGACATACAGAGTCGTAAGATATCTTAAGTTTTCGTACGACGTTCAAAGGACTCGGACGAATTCATTAGGTTTATTATGGAGTTTTAATGTTTCGTACGGTGATGTAAGGTGTTCTTAGGAGTTGTAAGGCGTGCAACATTATTCTAACGTGCTTTTCATGTTGCTTATGTCGCATACGGAGCCGTAACATCTCTTTAGTTGTCGTACGATGTTCAAAGAACATCGACGAAATCATTAGGTTTATAATAGAGTTTTAAGGTTTCATACGGTGATGTTAGGAGTTGTAAGGCGTCCAACATTATACTAACGTGCATGTCAAGGTGCTAATATCGCATATAGAGTCGTAAGATGTCTTAAGTTCCCGTACGACTTTCAAAAGACTCGGACGAATTCATTAGGTTTATTATGGAGTTTTAATGTTTCGTACGGTGATGTAAGGTGTTTTTAGGAGTTGTAAGGCGTGCAACATTATTCTAACGTGCTTTTCATGTTGCTAATGTCGCATACGGAGCCGTAACATCTCTTGAGTTGTCGTACGATGTTCAAAGAACAGCGACGAAATCACTAGGTTCATTAAAGAATTTTAAGGTCTCATATGGTGTTGTTAGGAGTTGTAAAGCGTCCAACATTATACTAACGTGCTTTTCAACGTGCTAATATGACATACAGATTCGTATGATGTCTTAAGTTGTCGTACGACGTTCAAAAGACCCGGACGAATTCATTTGGTATTTTATGGAGTTTTAATGTTTCGTACGGTGATGTAAAGTGTTCTTAGGAGTTGTAACGCGTCCTACGTTATTCTAAAGTTCTTTTCATGTTGCTAATGTCGCATACTGAGCCGCAACATCTCCTGAGTTGTCGTACGATGTTCAAAGGACTTCGACGAAATCAATAGGTTTATTATGGAGTTTTAAAGTTTCGTACGGTGATGTTAGGAGTTGTAAGGCGTCCAACATTATACTAACGTGCATGTCAAGGTGCTAATATCGCATATAGAGTCGTAAGATGTCTTAAGTTCCCGTACGACTCGGACGAATTTATTTGGTTTTTTATAGAGTTTTAATGTTTCGTACGATGATGTAAGGTGTTTTTAGGAGTTGTAAGGCGTGCAACATTATTCTAACGTGCTTTTCATGTTGCTAATGTCGCATACGGAGCCGTAACATCTCTTGAGTTGTCGTACGATGTTCAAAGAACATCGACGAAATCAATAGGTTCATTAAAGAATTTTAAGGTCTCATATGATGTTGTTAGGAGTTGTAAGGCGTCCAACATTATACTAACGTGCTCTTCAAGGTGCTAATATGACATACAGAGTCGTAAGATATCTTAAGTTTTCGTACGACGTTCAAAGGACTCGGACGATTTCATTAGGTTTATTATGGAGTTTTAATGTTTCGTACGGTGATGTAAGGTGTTCTTAGGAGTTGTAAGGCGTGCAACATTATTCTAACGTGCTTTTCATGTTGCTTATGTCGCATACGGAGCCGTAACATCTCTTTAGTTGTCGTACGATGTTCAAAGAACATCGACGAAATCATTAGGTTTATAATAGAGTTTTAAGGTTTCATACGGTGATGTTAGGAGTTGTAAGGCGTCCAACATTATACTAACGTGCATGTCAAGGTGCTAATATCGCATATAGAGTCGTAAGATGTCTTAAGTTCCCGTACGACTTTCAAAAGACTCGGACGAATTCATTAGGTTTATTATGGAGTTTTAATGTTTCGTACGGTGATGTAAGGTGTTTTTAGGAGTTGTAAGGCGTGCAACATTATTCTAACGTGCTTTTCATGTTGCTAATGTCGCATACTGAGCCGTAACATCTCTTGAGTTGTCGTACGATGTTCAAAGAACATCGACGAAATCATTAGGTTCATTAAAGAATTTTAAGGTCTCATGTGGTGTTGTTAGGAATTGTAAGGCGTCCAACATTATACTAACGTGCTTTTCAAGGTGCTAACATGACATACAGAGTCGTAAGATGTCTAAACTTGTCGTACGACGTTCAAAGGACTCGGACGAATTTATATGATTTTTTATGGAGTTTTAATGTTTCGTACGGTGATGTAAAGTGTTCTTAGGAGTTTTAACGCGTCCTACAATATTCTAAGGTGTTTTTCATGTTGCTAATGTCGCATACTGAGCCGTAACATCTACTGAGTTGTCGTATGATGTTCAAAGGACTTCGACGAAATCATTAGGTTTATTATGGAGTTTTAAAGTTTCGTACGGTGATGTTAGGATTTGTAAGGCGTCCAACATTATACTAACGTGCATGTCAAGGTGCTAATATCGCATATGGAGTCGTAAGATGTCTTAAGTTCTCGTACGACTTTCAAAAGACTCGGACAAATTCATTAGGTTTATTATGGAGTTTTAATGTTTCGTACGGTGATGTAAGGTGTTTTTAGTGGTTGTAAGGCGTGCAACATTATTCTAACGTGCTTTTCATGTTGCTAATGTCGCATACGGAGCCGTAACATCTCTTGAGTTGTCGTACGATGTTCAAAGAACATCGACGAAATCAATAGGTTCATTAAAGAATTAAATTAAGGTCTCATATGATGTTGTTAGGAGTTGTAAGGCGTCCAACATTATACTAACGTGCTTTTCAAGGTGCTAATATGACATACAGAGTCGTAAGATATCTTAAGTTTTCGTACGACGTTCAAAGGACTCGGACGAATTCATTAGGTTTATTATGGAGTTTTAATGTTTCGTACGGTGATGTAAGGTGTTCTTAGGAGTTGTAAGGCGTGCAACATTATTCTAACGTGCTTTTCATGTTGCTTATGTCGCATACGGAGCCGTAACATCTCTTTAGTTGTCGTACGATGTTCAAAGAACATCGACGAAATCATTAGGTTTATAAAAGAGTTTTAAGGTTTCATACGATGATGTTAGGAGTTGTAAGGCGTCCAACATTATACTAACGTGCATGTCAAGGTGCTAATATCGCATATAGAGTCGTAAGATGTCTTAAGTTCCCGTACGACTTTCAAAAGACTCGGACGAATTCATTAGGTTTATTATTGAGTTTTAATGTTTCGTACGGTGATGTAAGGTGTTTTTAGGAGTTGTAAGGCGTGCAACATTATTCTAACGTGCTTTTCATGTTGCTAATGTCGCATACGGAGCCGTAACATCTCTTGAGTTGTCGTACGATGTTCAAAGAACATCGACGAAATCAATAGGTTCATTAAAGAATTAAATTAAGGTCTCATATGATGTTGTTAGGAGTTGTAAGGCGTCCAACATTATACTAACGTGCTTTTCAAGGTGCTACATACAAAGTCGTAAGATATCTTAAGTTTTCGTACGACGTTCAAAGGACTCGGACGAATTCATTAGGTTTATTATGGAGTTTTAATGTTTCGTACGGTGATGTAAGGTGTTCTTAGGAGTTGTAAGGCGTGCAACATTATTCTAACGTGCTTTTCATGTTGCTTATGTCGCATACGGAGCCGTAACATCTCTTTAGTTGTCGTACGATGTTCAAAGAACATCGACGAAATCATTAGGTTTATAAAAGAGTTTTAAGGTTTCATACGATGATGTTAGGAGTTGTAAGGCGTCCAACATTATACTAACGTGCATGTCAAGGTGCTAATATCGCATATAGAGTCGTAAGATGTCTTAAGTTCCCGTACGACTTTCAAAAGACTCGGACGAATTCATTAGGTTTATTATTGAGTTTTAATGTTTCGTACGGTGATGTAAGGTGTTTTTAGGAGTTGTAAGGCGTGCAACATTATTCTAACGTGCTTTTCATGTTGCTAATGTCGCATACGGAGCCGTAACATCTCTTGAGTTGTCGTACGATGTTCAAAGAACATCGACGAAATCATTAGGTTCATTAAAGAATTTTAAGGTCTCATATGGTGTTGTTAGGAGTTGTAAGGCGTCCAACATTATACTAACGTGCTTTTCAAGGTGCTAACATGACATACAGAGTCGTAAGATGTCTAAACTTGTCGTACGACGTTCAAAGGACTCGGACGAATTTATATGGTTTTTTATGGAGTTTTAATGTTTCGTACGGTGATGTAAAGTGTTCTTAGGAGTTTTAACGCGTCCTACATTATTCTAAGGTGTTTTTCATGTTGCTAATGTCGCATACTGAGCCGTAACATCTACTGAGTTGTCGTACGATGTTCAAAGGACTTCGACGAAATCATTAGGTTTATTATGGAGTTTTAAAGTTTCGTACGGTGATGTTAGGATTTGTAAGGCGTCCAACATTATACTAACGTGCATGTCAAGGTGCTAATATCGCATATGGAGTCGTAAGATGTCTTAAGTTCTCGTACGACTTTCAAAAGACTCGGACGAATTCATTAGGTTTATTATGGAGTTTTAATGTTTCGTACGGTGATGTAAGGTGTTTTTAGGAGTTGTAAGGCGTGCAACATTATTCTAACATGCTTTTCATGTTGCTAATGTCGCATACGGAGCCGTAACATCTCTTGAGTTGTCGTACGATGTTCAAAGAACATCGACGAAATCATTAGGTTCATTAGAGAATTTTAAGGTCTCATATGGTGTTGTTAGGAGTTGTAAGGCGTCCAACATTATTCTAACGTGCTTTTCAACGTGCTAATATGACATACAGAGTCGTAAGATATCTTAAGTTTTCGTACGACTTTCAAAGGACTCGGACGAATTCATTTGGTTTTTTATGGAGTTTTAATGTTTAGTACGGCGATGTAAAGTGTTCTTAGAAGTTTTAACGCGTCCTACATTATTCTAAGGTGTTTTTCATGTTGCTAATGTCGCATACTGAGCCGCAACATCTACTGAGTTGTCGTACGATGTTCAAAGGACTTCGACGAAATCATTAGGTTTATTATGGAGTTTTAAAGTTTTGTACGGTGATGTTAGGAGTTGTAAGGCGTCCAACATTATACTAACGTGCATGTCATGGTGCTAATATCGCATATAGAGTCGTAAGATGTCTTAAGTTCCCGTACGACTTTCAAAAGACTCGGACGAATTCATTAGGTTTATTATGGAGTTTTAATGTTTCGTACGGTGATGTAAGTTTTTTTTAGGAGTTGTAAGGCGTGCAACATTATTCTAACGTGCTTTTCATGTTGCTAATGTCGCATACGGAGCCGTAACATCTCTTGAGTTGTCGTACGATGTTCAAAGAACATCGACGAAATCATTAGGTTTATTAGAGAATTTTAAGGTCTCATATGGTGTTGTTAGGAGTTGTAAGGCGTCCAACATTATACTAACGTGCTTTTCAACGTGCTAATATGACATACAGAGTCGTATGATGTCTTAAGTTGTCGTACGACGTTCAAAAGACTCGTACTAATTCATTTGGTTTTTTATGGAGTTTTAATGTTTCGTACGGTGATGTAAAGTGTTCTTAGGAGTTGTAACACGTCCTACGTTATTCTAACGTGCTTTTCATGTTGCTAATGAAATAACTGAAATATATATGTACAATAAGACAAAATAACAAATAATAATAAATACAATATGAATATAATATGTATATACTTTGTAAAAACAAAGACAAAAAAAAAAAAAACTATTTACGTTAATAATAATAATAATAATAATAATAATACTAATAACACTAATAATAATAATACTAATAATAATAATAATAATAATAATAATAATGTTACGTAAGTGTGTATGTATATTAGATGAGTCAAATTAAATTCAATTAATATAATAATACATAATGTTAAGCTTTACAAATCAATTGTAGTACTGCTGTTTAATTTGAAGAACCATAAAATAAGAATACCCATAATTTTAAACAATAAATAAATATATTAGTTCAATTATGGGATGAGATATGTTTGTCAAACCTACTCCATATCTATCTTCATCATATCATTTGGCTGCAACTCCATTCAAACAAGAAACCCACTTTCCACCACAATTTTGATGCATTCAAACCTGCTATAAATCCCGAAGTTTCCGATGCAAAATCATCTTAAGTTGGAAGAACAATAATTCAAGTTAACTATTCAAGCAATCCCGTTCACGTGACCACTCTATTTAACCCTCATTCTAAACACCCACGTTGCAAAATACTAGTCTTACAAACCCTCTCATGTATCTTCTAGTATTGAACCCGGCAATGGTATTCACCATCTCCGACCAAACCTTTTGAGCACTACTCACCAAACTAAACCCACTTTAATTAGTCTCTACCCACGAGCAGCCCCTCCGCCGCAAACACGCACCGCGGAAGCCCATCCAGCTACTACCGTGTCACCTTTCGCTGCCCCTGTGACGCGAAGATTCAAAACCGAAGCCGTTGCTAAGCATTGCCAAAGACTACAATCTTTCCCTGACGATTGGAACTACCGCGGATACCGTGGCGTATCGTTTCAAGCTCTCTGGCTACTCACTGTTTCGGAACCGTTTCAGCTGGCGAACTAGGTAACCAACCAACGACCTCTAAAACTGACTTTCTTTTAGGTTATTCTCTATTACTACTTTGTTAAGATTGCTAGTTGACAAACCAAAGTAAAGGTGGTGTGAACAAATAAAGGGAACAAGAGTATGTTTGCTATATATTTTTGTATACATATTCAAGTTTCAGTGATAATAATGAAGAGAGAATTTGAAACTAGATGGACTAAATGATGTAATTATATAAATATATTTAGGTTAACAAATAAATGATAAAAATGAAACAAAATTCGTCCAACACTTTTGGCTCCATGACAATTCATGCATTAGTATTTTACCATAATCTAGATACATTAATTAGAATATATATGTCGACACGTGTGTGTTATGCACAGTTTAGACATAGATAATGTTGACTTCTTAAACATAAATGGATTGTTATATCATATAAGAAACTAAACAGATACATTATAGTTATCTAGTACAAATATTAAAACATGATTATTTTATTATAAAGAGAGAACTGAAACGTGATATTATACTCCTTCAATTTATAAAAAATGGAAATCTTATATACTGACTTTCATAGAAGTTGTAAAGTTAAACAAAAATGCTTATCTTTAAAAAAAAAAAGTAAATAAAGTCACATTTTAAGTTTATTAGGCTTACAATATTTAAAAAAAAATGATGACGTTTAACAATAAACCACAAGTATTTAGTTTATATGGAACAACAAAATAGAAAGCTATATTATTGTCAATAACAAGCTCGTTTAATATTTAATTATTATTATTATAATTATTATTTTTGATACTGTGGGTAATAAATTATCTACAACAATAAACAATAATTATAGTTCTGAACTTAAGTTGTTTGATTGAAACACCATGTAATACATATAAGTGAACATACAAGGTTGTAAGGTCGTAACATGGAAATATACAAATCTCATCCAATATAAATTATTTGTTGGAAACATACAAATCTCATCCAATATAAATTATTTGTAGGTTAATACGACCCTCTTTGGGGAGTTTTGATATTATAGTGAAGCAATCATTAATTAGGTACGGATTTCTTACCCCCTTTCGTTCTCATCGTCTCATTGTAATTGTTAAACCTTTATTTATCGCCTTTTTTTTAAATAATAATCGGATCCATCGATTATCCTTTGCTTCCTTGATCCGGTTATGGATGCTTGATTTGAAAGTTGATATTAAAATGCATGCGATACTTATTTCTATTGCACTCATTATCGCATGTTCCGAGAAACATTATTATTTGATTATGACATTGCTGTTGTTGGTACGTGATATATGATTTGGACTTCTTTTTACTTCGGTACCCTGAGTCTCCGCTTCCCGTGGAGTGTCCCACGGGCATAACATTGTGGCATCGATGTTATGTGCTCCAACCGTGACGGAGAGATTAGTTCACGACGTCTCTTAGGTGCAAGTGTGGCACATAGCTACTAAGAGGCGTATGGGTCGATCCTAGTTTATATGTGAATATGTGTGATATGTTGCGGATGGTAGGTGTATGCCAGCACCCCATTACGCTAGGATACATGGTTTGGCCAGGCCATGTAGCCAGGTTTGATATGTTATATGTTTAGACTAATGGGTATCATCAATATGGTATGATTTACGTTATTGTTCTGCTGCTTTATATTGTATCAATAAAATCTTGTTGACCTCTTTATTATCATTTCATTATATATATTGTGATACCACTAACCTTTCTTTTCTGTTGCTTGACACTTTTATATCCGTACTGGGCATTCGGCTCATTCCGTATATCTTTATTTTCCTCCCACAGGTTCACAGGTTACTCAGGGCGGGGTGTGAGAGTGAAGAATCTACCTAGGACTTAACTAAGGAGTTACAACCTTGTAATATATTTTAATAATGTAACTTTGAAACTTGGAACTATCTTTTGGTGTTATAAATAACTTAAATTAATGGAATGACGTCTTATGTTTTGATCACTGTAATAGCGACACGTCACCCCCACATCGGGGTGGGGTGTTACAATTATGGTATCAGAGCAAAGGCTCTTTCCTGTAGAAAACTTAAACCTTAGTAATTAAGACCTCTGAGGATTGGGTAGACGTAGGGCTAGGATTTTATCTAATATACTTAATTACTAACTCAAGGTTCTATATATTCTAACCTCCACGTTCGTTCTCTTAGATGCCCCCTCGACGTCAACCCCGTAGAAACGTCCGCGCTGCGAACCGTGTGAACGCTGACACAGCTTCAAATGAGACTCCAGCCGACCCGGTCATGGTTTCTGCTATCAATCAAGCTTTTACTGAATTGCTCCCTAATCTTGTTGCTCAAACTGTTGAAGCAGTTATCCAGCGGACTCGTTCAGAAGTACCCACTAATACCAACACTATTCCTAATCCTAACCCGGTGCCTATTGTTGGTGAGAATGCCACTAATAACGTTGCTGAAGGCATTCACGTGTGGATCCAGAGATTTCAAAAGCAAAGGCCAAACTCGTTCAGTAATGCGACAACTCCACTTGATGCCAGAAACTGGATAGCCCATATTGAGAAGATTTTTGAGGTGCTTGGTGTTGCTGATGAGTACAAAGTCAGATTAGCCACCTATAAACTAGAGGCTGACGCACAAACATGGTGGGAAGGATACAAGAAGATCAAAGGAGGAGAAGCTTATGCAGCTACACTTTCGTGGGCTGATTTTCGTACGATCTTTTATGATAAGTTTTTCTCTACTGCTGACAGAGAAGCCTACATCAGAGAATATGCAGTTATCCGACAGGGAAATGATGAACCAGCGTCAGAATTCATAACTCGATTTGCAAGATTGGCTAGCATTGTAGGGGAAGCAGCAGGATCCGCTGAGGTTCAAGCAGAAAAGTGTAAATGGGCGGTGTGTGACCGAATTCGGAAGTCGATCATGTACATGAAGTTTAAAGATCTTATAGAGGTAGCCGATGCAATAAAAACCTTTGAGTTTGAAAGAAAGGAATTCTTGTCTCGTGTGGGTGAGAGTAAGAAGAGGGACAGAGATGGACAACGAATCCAGGCTACGGGTCAGTCATCCACTACTGCACCACCACAAGACCGCAGAGTACAAGCCAACCAGAAAACTGGAAATCAAATGCGGCCATGGCAATCCAAACACCAAAACTCAAAACCAGCACAGAATCAGATCCAATTGTATGAAGCACATATTAAGGCACAACCTCTAACTCAACATGCCAACCCAAACCAGACATTGATTCCATCATGCAACACTTGTGGAAAGCGTCATCGCGGAATCTGCCATCGAGTTGCGGGAACTTGTTTTCGGTGTGGCCAAGCTGGGCATATGATCAAAGATTGTCCAAAACAGGATAACAAGAGGAACACTGCAGGCAACGTTGCACCAACCAACACTGGAGGAAGAGTTTTCGCCCTTACTGCTACTGACGCTGCTAATACTCCAGGTACAGTATCCGGAACTCTTCAACTTGGTGACCGTGACGTATGTGCGTTATTTGATACAGGTGCGACACATTCCATAGTTTCTCATACGTTCACTAGATACATTAAGATCATCCCATCTCCGTTAGACCATACTCTATCTATCTCTACTCCTATGGGAAACTCTTTTACTATTACTCACATTTATAAAGATTGCCCTATTCGTATTGATTCCATCGTACGCAACGCGGATCTTTTACCTATGCCAATGTGTGACTTTGATATTATTCTCGGAATGGATTGGTTAACTCGACATCATGTATCTATCGATTGCCATTCTCGACGAGTCATATTTGGTGATCTTCATAATCCTGAAATTATCTATCAGGGTATACAACCTCATAAAACTCTCAAAATCATTTCAGCGCTCAAAGCTCAAAAGTTGTTAACACGCGGGTGTGTCGGTTTCTTAGCATCAATCAAGGATACATCAGCCGGCGAGATTAGCATTAATAATTATCCTATTGTTCGTGAATATCCCGACGTGTTTCCAGATGAATTACCAGGACTACCACCCGATCGTGAGATAGAGTTCTCTGTTGACTTGATTCCTGGTGCCGAGCCCATTTCTAAGGCACCGTATCGTATGGCTCCAGTGGAACTAAAAGAGTTGAAGGAACAACTGCAGGAATTATTGGAGCTTGGATTTATAAGACCAAGTGTCTCCCCTTGGGGTGCTCCGGTCTTATTCGTAAAGAAGAAGGATGGTAGTATGCGTTTGTGTATCGATTATTGTGAGTTAAATAAGATTACAATTCGAAATCGTTATCCTTTACCTCGCATCGATGACCTTTTCGACCAGCTTCAAGGCGCTAAGTTTTTCTCCAAAATAGATCTAAGGTCTGGTTATCATCAGTTGAAGATTAGAGAGGAAGATGTTCCTAAGTCCGCCTTTCGTACCCGTTACGGCCATTATGAGTTCTTGGTCATGCCTTTCGGACTAACCAATGCGCCAGCAATCTTTATGGATTTAATGAATCGTGTATTTCATAGGTTCTTAGATAAGTTTGTCATCGTTTTCATCGATGATATCTTGGTGTACTCTAAGAGTCGGGAAGAGCATGAAGAACACTTGCGTATAGTACTTGAGACATTGCGGAAGAAGAAGTTGTACGCAAAATTTTCTAAATGTGAATTCTGGCTTAATCAAGTTGCATTCCTCGGCCATGTAGTATCAGCAGATGGAATCAAGATGGATCCCGCCAAAATTGAAGCCATTACGAAATGGCCTAGACCCACCTCTGCCACCGAAGTTCGAAGTTTCTTGGGTCTAGCTGGTTACTACCGAAGGTTTGTAGAAGGATTTTCCACCATCGCCTTGCCCCTCACGCAACTTTTGAGGAAAGGAGTGAAGTTCTCATGGAATGAAGAACGGGAAAAGAGTTTTGAGGAATTGAAGAAACGACTCGTGTCTGCTCCAGTACTCACCCTTCCATCTGGTACAGGTGGTTACCAGATTTACAGTGATGCCTCAAAGAAAGGCCTCGGTTGCGTTCTAATGCAACACGGGAAGGTTATCGCCTATGCCTCGCGTCAACTAAAGCCTTATGAAGTCAATTATCCAACGCATGATTTGGAGTTAGCAGCGGTAGTCTTTGCATTGAAAATTTGGCGCCATTATCTATATGGTGAGACTTGTAACATATTCACTGACCACAAAAGCCTCAAGTATATATTTACGCAGAAAGAGCTAAATATGAGGCAAAGAAGGTGGTTAGAACTCCTGAAAGATTATGATGCAAACATTCAGTACCACCCTGGGAAAGCTAACGTAGTGGCCGATGCTTTGAGTAGAAAGAATGTCGGAGTAGTATCTTGCCTTCAAATTGACCCAGAGATAATCTTTGACCTAGATAGGATGGGAATTGGTATTCAAGTTGGTAAATCTGATGGTTATCTAGCAAGAATGCAAATTGAGCCAAACCTAATATCGAAGATTAAAGAGGCACAAAAATATGATGGAGAATTATGGGCAATAGTGCAAAACCTCGAGGTAGGTAAACAGTCCGAGTTCCGAATAGATGAACATGGGGTGATTTGGTGTGGCAAAAGATTATGTGTACCAGACGATTCTGCTCTTCGTGATTCCTTATTAGCTGAGGCACACAGCTCACCATTCTCTATCCACCCTGGCTCTACGAAAATGTATCGAGACTTACGTCAAAACTTTTGGTGGAATGGCATGAAGGAAGATGTGGCCAGATACGTGAGCAAATGTCTTACGTGCCAACAAGTAAAGATTGAGCACCAACGAGCTAGTGGACTGTTGCAACCACTGAGTATTCCGGTATGGAAGTGGGATGAGATTACAATGGATTTCGTAACAGGCTTGCCTAAAACCTTCAAGAAGAACGATGCAATTTGGGTTGTAGTCGATAGACTATCCAAGTCAGCTCACTTTCTACCAATTCAACAAGGATATTCGGTTAACAAATTTTCCGAAGTGTTCCTGCAGGAAATCATTCGACTTCATGGCACTCCATCCTCGATCGTTTCTGATAGAGATCCGCGATTCACTTCACGTTTCTGGAAAGGCTTTCAAGCAGCTTGGGGTACTAGATTAAAGTTTAGTACTGCTTTTCATCCACAAACAGACGGACAATCAGAACGCACGATTCAAACCCTAGAAGATATGCTTCGCGCATGTGCACTCGAGTGGACAGGTAATTGGGATGAGTATTTATGCCTTGTTGAGTTTGCCTACAATAATAGTTGGCAAGCAAGCATTGGCATGGCTCCTTTTGAGCTGTTGTATGTGTTAGGGTTATTTCCTAGATTAAGATTTACTTTGTATTTTGTTTATATGTTTATGTATAGTTTAGGGTCTATTTTGTTATATTCCTTAAACTTGTAATTGTTGCTTTAAAGCATGTAGTGAGAGAGTGTGAGGAGGGAGGCTAGATCACAATTTCACGTAAGAGAGAGAACTTAGTGTGTGTGATTTATTTTTCTCCTGCACTTGTATTACAAAACTGCTTTGATCATCAATATACAAAGAGAATTATTAGTATGAATTGTGTTAATGATTAAACTGTGTTTGTGTATATGTTATTCTGATCATTGAGCGATATTAACGATCCAATTGAACCTATCAATTGGTATCAGAGCTGTTGGTACTGTGTTCTTCGCTATTCATCAAGCAAAACACATCAATATTGCTCAAATATCATGATCTGAATGAATTGTTGCTGTTCTTAGTTGTGATTTCTCATCGCAATCACTTCTAATTCACAACGATTGTGCAAATTCCATCAGATTATCATCAGATCTGAGGAATTAAGAAGATTGAAAAAGTTACTGTTCGATCGAATTTTGCTCAAATTCATCAAAATTTGATCATGTTTTGGATTGATTGAGATTAGGGATTGATAATCGGACTATTTCACTGCTTCTGTGTGAATTTTGAACGAATTGGACAAGTTTTTGACAAAACCCAGAAAATTCTCATGGAGAAGATGATGAACAGTATGAACTTGGTTGAAGATTAACTTGCCGGGTGATAAATTTGACTTAGACAATTTCCTTTGGACTTAGATTGAAGAACAATTAGGTCCTGTGCAGCCGTGTAAGGGAATTTGTGCTTGTCTGGTAAAGAATTTGACGAAGAAAAGGTGTTACTGTTCAGCCGGATCAACAACTGTTGTGCCGGGTGATACACTGTTACGCCGGGTGATTAACAATTTCAGCCGGGTGATCAATCAACTGTGCAGCCGGGTAAACAACATTGCCGTGTGATCGACAACTGTTCAGTCGGGTAAAGCTTTTCGCCGTGTCAAGATTCAAGCCGGGTCAAGTTATCTGCCGTGTGAAGTTATTTCTTATTGTTGTCGTGCAACTGTTCAGCCGGGTAACTGTTATGCCGGGTAAAGAAGCCAAGATTTACAACTGTTGAGCCGTGTAACTGTTTAGCCGTGTAAAGACTTTTTCTCTGCCGGGTGAAGAACAAAGCTACTGTTTAGCCGGGTGAAGAAGGATTTTCACTGTTTAGCCGTGTGACTCATCTTTAGTTGTTTTAATCCTTGTTTTCTTATCTTGTCTTTAATTACTTGTCTTTATTTTAGTATTTTAATCATTTCTTTTCAAAAATTAACAAAAACCAAAAATATTTTCTTTAAAATTTTTCTTAAAAAATTTAAAAAAAAAATGGCACCTAATGATGATTCTGATAACCGTGTTCCTAGACTTGTTAATCGTGCAGATTTCAAGAATTGGACAATCAGACTGAGACATCACTTATGCTCCATTGACAATGATTTATGGAAGTCAATTGAAAAGGGTCCTCATATTCCAACTCAGACTGCTCCAGACAGTGCAAGTACCTACACCAAAGACTCTACTGAACCTTATCCAGAGGATAATTTGTCAGCAGAAGATTTGAGGAAAGTGAAGAATGATAGCAAAGCTTATTCTTTAATGTGCAAGGGACTGCCACTTCAAGTTCTGTCGAGATTGGATGCATATCAGACTGGTTATACATGTTTCAAGGCACTTAAGTCGATATGTGAAGGAGGAGAATAATTGAGAAGTTTGAAGAAATCAAAGTTGAAAAGACAATTGGAGTTGTTTGAACATATTAATGGAGAAACAGTGCATCAGATGATGAACAGATTTGTTCACTTAACTACTGAGATGTCAAACCTCGGAGTTAAGACTGACCTTCAAGACTTAAATGATCGATTGTTATGTGCTTTGCCATCATCATGGAAGCAGACTGTTACTTTGTTAAAACATACTGAGAAATTTCCAATGGATTTAGATCTACTTATTGGAAAGATTGAAGAAGTTGAGATTGACGAAGGATCAAGAAATACTGATAGATCAAGCTCGCAAACTCAATATAAGTATGTGGTAAATCCTGCCAATACTGTGGAGAATGCATTTCTTGCACAAGATGCAATGAAGTTTGAAGAAGAGGGTGATTTATTTGTTGGTGCAAGTTTTTACACTGATTCATCATACTTTCCGAGTTCACCAACTTATTCTCAACCTCAATCTCCACCAAGAGCTCAAGTTCAAAGTCAGAATCTGAAGAATCAAGTAGACAGTCAAAGTTCAAATGTTCAAGCTAAGGTGAAAGATGTAATGAACATTCTGTTGCAAGATGACGAGACAAAAACTGCCTTCACAGCGTTTATGGCAAGTTTTCAAGCATACCAAGGAAGTCTGTTGGTCCATCTGGATCGTGATTTCAGTGCTATAATGACTTGTTTAACAATAAAACACTCTTGACTCAAACAAACAAAGTCTCAAATAACCCAACAACCAAGAACAAGATTAAAACCACACAACCGGAGGTAAATACGCTACAAAGATAGATAAATTAAGCTCCTAGCACCTCCTGGAAACACACACACGATACAGGGACTTTGGATAAGATTTTGCCAAAAGTCACTCTTGCCAAGAGATAAGGTTACAATATATATCAGCTATAGGTTCGCTGATAGATTCGCTGTCAGCGAATCTATCAAGCGAACCAGATAGCCTCGCCTGACATAAACAGATTCGCCCAACGACAAAACTTATCTCAGTGACAACACAAATCTAGACACCCGGGCGAATCTATAGATTCGCCCGTAGGTTCGCTAGAACAAAAACAACAAAATACATAACACAGACATAGTAACACCGACATGCCGGTGAGTTCAACCTACACATGACTATCAATACTCCCCCTAGGTTGGACCTCACCTGGGGAAGTCTTCTGATTAAGCTCCGTCTTTGTCTTGGCTTCAAAGGTTTTCAATGTTCGCTCCTGCCCTTGCTTCAATCCCGGCCAATGGATTAGTCACGTCTTCAGATCCGGCCTCATCATCTTTACTAAATACCAGCATCGACTCTTCAAACTCAGCATCGGCGACATCAGTATCAGGCATACCAATAACAATCGTTTCCTCCTGAATTTTTTTTTTTTTTTTTTTGCCAAAACTCAGATTTGATCTTGTATTGATTGCATCAGATATTGTTACATGGAAAGACCCCAATCAAATGCTCATTCAAGCCCCCTTAAAACCCTATTTGCACTTTACTATTTATAGTGAGTGCTTAACATGCTAATTACACTAATAGTCCCTACACTTAGACTAATTAGAAAATAACAAGTTAAAAGGCTAAAACATGTCTAAAGCTAGATTAAATATATTTTGTTGACACAAAATATATTTATTACATTAACGATCCTAGACATAAAACAACTTCAACATCTTGACTCGGTTCTTCGTCTCTAACGCGCCATTTGACTTTTTACGTGGACTTTGACCGGACGTTGACTTTTGTTGACTTTGACTGTGTTGATAATATTAGACTACAATTCAGGTCCAACAATACTCCCCCATAGTCTATTAATATCAACGTCTTGCATCGTGTTCAGCACCGATAAGTCAATACTGTTGGATCTTCAATTTGGTAAGCTGCAGTCTTAATTTCAGCTCCAACAAAACTCCCCCAAGACAGATGCTAGCCAAATTTTGTTGCTGAAGATCCTTAATCTCACAAGCTCCCCCATATTGTATGCTCCCCCATTTTGCGTGCCTCCTTTCTTAAAATCTGGAACGGCTTTCCAACTATCTTTTCTTGAGTGCTTCAGAAGATGTAGGAGGAGGCTTCCTAGCTCGGTATCTTCTGAAAAACTTTGAGGAACAGGTTCTCTGGTCAGCTGCTTTGCTCAACTGATGATCGGCCATCATTGGCAGCAAATATCTGTAACACAACAATCACAGACAAAATCTCGAGATTTCTCATTAGATCATTTAATTAAACAAAATAAACCCGTGTTTATTTGTGTATGAAGATAAGCGAACCCGTGTTCGTTTGTGTCTGCAATTTCCCGTGAAATGCATATGAAAATGATAAAATTTTAATAGCGTAATATGGAAGTCTTGAAAATAATTTGAAATGAAAATCTTTTTGGATTTTTTTTTTAATTAAAAATTAAAAATTCGGAAATGAGAGGACGAGTCCGACAAGATCACAAATATTTTTGACAAAGAGAACACATCCCATAAGGTACACACGACCAACAAGACTCAAGAACCCAAAAATAAAATAAAATAAAATAAAAACTTCATGAAAGGATATCAGATAATGCTTTTCGAGCAACCATCCAGAGAAACAAAGACTTGGCTAGATTGTCAATATGTTTGTCCATTTAAACCCATGCCTTGTTCCTTTCAACAAGCAACCTGTGACGATCTTATCATGTTTTGGTTCGATTTGGAGAAACTCAAGCGACTTGGTTTTCACAGACATTCAGCAAAGTAACTTGTCCTATCATCAAGGTTTATTGAGCAATATGATTGACTTTGCTTGAAATTCTTTAGGATCAAATCTTGAATATTGATCAATTTATGAGCCTCTTTTGACATTCTGCATTTTTGCATTTTTGGGAGTGGAGCTTGTCAACAATGATTCTTTTGAACACATTGCGACTTATTATTTGGGAAACTCAAATAGTTCGGAGCTCCAGGTCTATACGGACGTATAACAGAGGAGATAAACATTTGAGCATGCTCGGTGAATCTTCAGGTCAATACTTCCGTATAGCAGAGAAGATCCACCAACTCCAGGTCAATATTTCCGTATAGCAGAGGAGTTAAGCACTTTGACTCAATACATTCTGAGGAGTTAACGAGTAACTCACTCAGAGGCTTTTCTGAAGAGCAACACTAGCAGCTTTTTATTTGTTTTGCTAACTAGAAACTCGATTCAGGGGTAGGGTGAGGGTGATTTGGGATTTTTTAGGGAAATCAAAGCAAAGATTTGACGCTCTCAACCCATTTTTGACAGAACCCGTATCTTTGTGCAGGCCAAATGTCTGTGAAGGTACTCCTCATCACCGAGCTGTTATTGAATTTAGTTTGATCACAGAATTGCTGTCTAATAGTATTCGGGCTGAGCCTATTGACACATCATTGCACAAATCAATATCCTCCTTTAGGTGTTTTCCATACAAACCTGAAACCTTCAAAAGACACAAAATATTTACACAGAAAGGACTTTGGAAATCATTTTCTGTTTAAGCCCCGAGGAAAAAGATTTTGGTTTTGATGATTTTGTCACATTCATTTTTGAATTATGTGAAACCGGCTTCACATGATTAGGTAAAGATGGAATAATCGTCATCCGACCTTTCAAAGATGTTTGTTCTTTACCTTGATGTGTAGGTTGGACTCACCGGCATGTCGGTGTTACTATGTCTATGTTATGTATTTTGTTGTTTTTGTTCTAGCGAACCTACGGGCGAATCTATAGATTCGCCCGAGTGTCTAGATTTGTGTTGTCACTGAGATAAGTTTTGTCGTCGGGCGAATCTATTTATGTCAGGCGAGGCTATCTGGTTCGCTTGATAGATTCGCTGACAGCGAATCTATCAGCGAACCTATAGCTGATATATATTGTAACCTTATCTCTTGGCAAGAGTGACTTTTGGCAAAATCTTATCCAAAGTCCCTGTATCGTGTGTGTGTTTCCAGGAGGTGCTAGGATCTTAATTTATCTATCTTTGTAGCGTATTTACCTCCGGTTGTGTGGTTTTAATCTTGTTCTTGGTTGTTGGGTTATTTGAGACTTTGTTTGTTTGAGTCAAGAGTGTTTTGTTGTTAAACAAGTCATTATAGCACTGAAATCACGATCTAGATGGACCAACAATATGGTATCAGAGCCTTAGTGCTCTTGATTGTTTGATTCTAGTGATTTTTGTGATGCTTTTGGGGTTTTTGTGTAAAAAAAACACTCTTGATTCATTTCGGGGCTGTTTGTTGTGTTTTTGAGCTGGAATTTGCTTGGGGTTTGTCGTTTTTGGTTATAGGAAGCTATTGAAACAAACGAATCTTAATTTGGTTGAGTTTTGAGGCTGTTCTGGTTGATTTTGAACTGAAACTGTTTCGTTCGTAACCCAGCGAAACTGCATGTTCATCCAGCCAATCTACTGGATCATCCAGCGAACCTAGACTAAATTTGTGATTCGGAAATTTCAAACAGTGGTCAGCGAATCTACAAAGATTTTGAACGAAAGTTCACCTGATTGGCTCATTGTGCAAGCGAACTTGCTGCCAATCTCATTTGGGCACAAGTCTTCGTTCTGCACAAGCGAAACTGTCGGGCGAATCTACTGCTGCGGCCGAGCGAATCTATTGTTGTCGGGCGAATCTATTGCTACTGCTGAGCGAACCTATTTGGGCGAACCTAGTGAACAATGAGGCCGGATCTTTATAAGTTTTATTTTTGGGCCAAAATTTGCATGGAATGTAATAGGTGAGGAACTAACTAAAGATATTCAGGCGGAGATTACTGCTACTATTTTGACTGATACAGATGTCACCGAAGCAGAGTTTGTTGATGAAGATGTGGAAGGCGAGGAGCATACAGAAAATATTCAGGAGGAAACGATTGTTATTGATATGCCTGATACTGATGTCGCCGATGCTGAGTTTGAAGAGTCGATGCTGGTATTTAGTAAAGATGATGAGGCCGGATCTGAAGACGTGACTA
Source organism: Tagetes erecta (assembly GCA_030867185.1). NCBI lineage: Eukaryota > Viridiplantae > Streptophyta > Magnoliopsida > Asterales > Asteraceae > Tagetes > Tagetes erecta. The sequence continues at coordinate 34,243,541 of CM061490.1, read as the reverse complement.
ATCCATTGGCCGGGATTGAAGCAAGGGCAGGAGCGAACATTGAAAACCTTTGAAGCCAAGACAAAGACGGAGCTTAATCAGAAGACTTCCCCAGGTGAGGTCCAACCTAGGGGGAGTATTGATAGTCATGTGTAGGTTGGACTCACCGGCATGTCGGTGTTACTATGTCTATGTTATGTATTTTGTTGTTTTTGTTCTAGCGAACCTACGGGCGAATCTATAGATTCGCCCGGGTGTCTAGATTTGTGTTGTCACTGAGATAAGTTTTGTCGTCGGGCAAATCTGTTTATGTCAGGCGAGGCTATCTGGTTCGCTTGATAGATTCGCTGACAGCGAATCTATCAGCGAACCTATAGCTGATATATATTGTAACCTTATCTCTTGGCAAGAGTGACTTTTGGCAAAATCTTATCCAAAGTCCCTGTATCGTGTGTGTGTTTCCAGGAGGTGCTAGGAGCTTAATTTATCTATCTTTGTAGCGTATTTACCTCCGGTTGTGTGGTTTTAATCTTGTTCTTGGTTGTTGGGTTATTTGAGACTTTGTTTGTTTGAGTCAAGAGTGTTTTGTTGTTAAACAAGTCATTATAGCACTGAAATCACGATCTAGATGTACCAACAAAGTTACTTAAGTCAAATGGACGTGGTCCTTCAAGACTTATTTGAGATGGATCCAGTTGACGTTGAGGAGATGGATTTAAACTGGCAGATGGTAATGGTTGCATATAGAACGCAGAAGCATGCATATGTTAACCGAAGCTACAAGCCTCATGCAAACAAAACTGTTGGTTTTGACAAATCAAAGGCCAGATGTTTCAATTGTAACCAGTATGGTCATTTTTCAAGGGAATGCAAAGCTCCTAAGAATCAGAATTTCAATGACCAAGCTAGTTCAAGTAATCAAGGTCAAGGTCAAAGCTCACAACAGTCTTCAAGCTACCAAAGCAGAAATCAACGTTTCTTTCAGAAACCATACCAAAGTCTTCCCATGCCGGAATTAAAGGATGAAGGAAAGAAACCAGAAGACCAAACAAAGGCACTGGTGGTCAGTGTAAAAGATGGTTATGATTGGAGTGCATATGCAGAACAATTCACTTCTGATCTTACATCAAGTTTGGCACTAGTGTGTGAAATCGAAGAAGACTGGTCTGAAGAAGGGGATGGAAAAATGATTGAAGATGTGAGTGAAGATTCAGAGGAATATGACTGGAGTGCAAAGTCTGATCCTGTTGAAGAATCTGAGTCTGAAATTGCGCTGATGGCTACTGCCAGTGAGTCTTCATCATCTACCGAACAACCAAAGGTTAGTAATGATTTACCCCCTAACGATGTTCCTTTACCTGCTGATGTGAAAGAAAGGTTATGTTCTGAACAATGCATTCAACAAGTAGAACATTATCGAACTCATTCATTTAAAATTGGTGATAAATTAAGCAAACATGAGAAAATTCATGAACAACTTAAAATTGATCACAAAATTGCTGATGAGAAGATTTTGTCACTTAAAGAATCATGGAACAAAACTTTAAAGGAATTGGAACTGGTAACAAAACAACTTGAAGAAATGACAAAGAACTTTGAACAAGAAAAAGTTGCTCATGCTGTCACACAAGTTGAACTAACGAAAGTGAAAAGTTGTAAAACAATGGTAAAACAACTCATAAGTGAAAGAGGTAACAAAACCAAAACCGGGTTGGGTTTTACTCATGAACCAATGCCAAATTCAATCACTCAAACCTTACCGGAAAATTTTAATGAATTTGATCATTCACCTGAAAATGAAAGAAAATTCAAAGAAATTCAAAGAAGTAAATCCGAGTCTGAAGGTTCTGAAGTGTTGATGGAAAGTTTGAAAGAAGAAGATGGTGTGACAACTGAAGCTGACGATGAAGCTAGCAACAAATCAGAGCCTGTTCTGATTCAACTTGTAGAGTATCCGGAACTGAATCCGAAGCCAGAAACAGTGAAGGATGAAGGTGAATTTTCAGGATACAATGATCCTGAATACATCAGGTGGAAGAAAGAACAAAAGGCGCAAGTTGCTGATCAGTTGATCAAGAAGCAAGAAGTGAAGAAGGCTGAAGTTTCAACTGCAAAGAAGCAGAAATCGAAAGTAATAACCAATCAATCTGAAACGAAACAGTCAAAAGGCAAAGTGTCTTAAAATCGAATGATAACACCAAAGTTCAAAGTGTTAAAACTGACAAAGTTAAACCTGTCAAGAAAATGTCAAAAGGTAAGAAAATCAAGTTTGTGTCTGCAGGAACGTTTGATTTGAACGGCTCTTATGGTAAACCAATCAATTCTCCAATCAAATCTAACTCTGGTCTGAAAACAGGTTCAGGTCCTAAGTCTTCCGCTGTCAATGATAAGAGAATTGAATCTAAAAAATTAACCAAACAGAACAGTTTAAAATCGAACCAAAGTCCCATGCAATCAAAAGCACAAACAAAGTCTCCACAAAAGAATGATAATCCAAAACCGAACAAAACTGATAATGAATCTCGAATGAGTTCAACATCAAAAGTTAACAATCGGCTCTTTAGGATTAGCAAGAAACATTGTGAAATTTGTGATAGATATAATCATGCAACTGCTGAATGTTTCTTTAACAGGTACTGCAATTTCTGTGACAAAAGAAACCATTCTTCAGAAGAATGTTTTTATAACAAATTTTGTGAAATTTGTGAGAGGAGAAACCATGACACAAAGGATTGTTTCTTTCGATCAAACTCAACAAGAGAAATGACTCCGTTTTCAAACTTTCAAAGAAATCAATCATTTGGTTTTCAAAATATAAATCAAAGTCATTCTCCGGTTTTGAGAAATTTCAATCGAAACAATTCTGTTTCTAACTTTTCATCAAGAAATGTGCAGGTTAACAGTTTTAAGCCAAGAGCTTTGATGGTTAGAAATCAAAAGTTTGAAAATAACCTTGATCCTAAGTTAGAGGAAAGGTTTAGTGCTTTGAGAAGAAAGCAATCAATGCACGCCAATGGGCGAAACAACAGTTATCAGCATCAAAATCTCTTAAATGAAACAAATTTTCAAAACATTCAATATCAACAAGTTACTATTGCAGATAGATTCGGAAAACCCAAGACCGTGTGGGCCTGGGTTGACCAAACTAACTAAGTGATTGTTGAAATGCAGGTACGCCCAAGAAGACCTATCAACTCATGGTTCGTTGATAGTGGGTGTAGCCGGCACATGACAGGCAACCATGCCTTGCTTCAGGATTTCAAGCTGAAAAATGGTACACACGTTGCATTTGGAGGTGATGCGGGTGGTAAAATAACAGGAGAAGGAACCGTATCGAATGGGGTCATTAGTTTTGACAAAGTCAACTACTGTGCACAGTTGAACTTTAACTTACTAAGTGTATCTCAAATTTGTGATAAATCGTATTCAACTTTATTTGATGATTCTTTTTGTTATATACTCAAACCAGGTTTCAAGATCGACAATGAATGGGTAGTGGTGAAAGCTCCAAGAGATCGTGATGTATACAAGCTGGATATGTCGCAGATTGATGCCGAAACCGAAACTACTTGTCTCATTGCGCATGCTTCAAATGATGAAAGTCAGCTTTGGCATAGACGGCTGGGCCATTCAAACTTCAGAAACATGAATCGTTTGGTGACTGGAAATCACGCTGTAGGAATACCCTCAAAGAAGTTTTCTACAACTGATCTCTGTCCAGCATGTTTGAAAGGAAAACAGCATCGCGTGTCTTTTAAGTCCAAGCCAGAAAACTCCATTTCAAAACCCTTGCAGATGCTACATATGGATCTTTTAGGACCAACAAATGTGCAAAGCATTGGAAAGAAGTCTTACTGTTTTGTCATTATTGACGATTTCACTAGATTTTCTTGGGTTTATTTCTTGCATGTTAAATCTGAAACTGCGGAGTTATTAAAAGAATTTATTATCAAAGTTGAAAATCAGTTGGATTGTAAAGTGAAAATTTTACGAAGTGATAATGGAACAGAATTTAAGAACGCTAATGTTGATTTGTTTTGTGCAGAAAAAGGAATTGCTAGACAATTTAGTGCTCCAAGAACGCCTCAACAAAATGGGGTTGCGGAACGGAAAAACAGGACACTGATTGAAGCAGCAAGATCCATGCTTGCAGATGCCAAAATCCCTATCACATTCTGGGATGAAGCTATTGCTATTGCATGTTTTGTACAAAACAGAACATTACTGGTTCAGGATAAACAGAAAACATCTTATGAGTTGTTATTTGGAAGAAAACCGAATATTTCTTATTTGAAAGCATTTGGTTGTCCTGTATCGATTCTAAATTTAAATGATCATCTCGGGAAATTTGAGTCAAAATCTGACGATGGATTTTTCCTTGGATATTCGTCTGTTTCTAAAGCTTATCGGGTTTTTAATAGCAAAACAAATACTGTTATTGAAACTATTAACGTAAAGTTTTTAGAAAATTCGTTTCCGTCAGTGGCGCATGGTCCCGAATGGTTATTTGATTTAGATTCGTTATCAAAATCTTTTTATTCTAACTTGTTTGATTTTTCAGGAAAAGCAAGGAAAGAATCAGGTGACTTGGGATGCTTTAGTGACGATTCTGATAATGACGAGGATGGAAATCTCAACTCTGAATATCCGTTCATGTCATTTCATAATCCTAATCATGTCAAATCCAGTCAGGCTCCGGGTCCTTCTGGTTCTCAAGAAGATCAAGAATCAAACAATCTTGACGATGATGTGAATCCGCAAAGTTCTCCTAATGATGGTGGATCCGTTCAAAATCAACCATCATCAGATCCGAATGCTGAAGTTATTCCAGAATCATTTGATTACTTCATCAATTCACCGGATCAAGTCCCGAACTTTACTCCGCATGTGTCTACTATTCTACAAGATCTACCAAATCTGAATCAATCTAATCTGGAGAGTCAAGTGCAAGGAGATGACATACCAATTCATCGAATTCACAAGAAACATCCTGTCTCTCAGATTATCGGGCCGTTGAATCAGAGAACTACAAGAAGTCAAACTGAGCAAGCAAATGTTTGTCTTTATTCATGTTTTCTTTCTCAAGTAGTGCCGAAGAACATTTCAGAAGCGTTACAAGATAATAGTTGGATTGAAGCCATGCAAGAGGAGTTACTTCAATTTCGCAAACAAGAGGTTTGGAAATTAGTGGACTTACCTGAAGGAGAGAATGCGATTGGTACTAGATGGTTGTACAAAAACAAGCCAGATGAACGTGGCATTGTTGTGAGAAACAAAGCAAGACTCATTGCACAGGGATATACTCAAGAAGAAGGCATTGATTATGAAGAAGTGTTCGCTCCGGTCGCAAGACTAGAAGCCATACGCGTTTTTCTTGCATATGCTTCCTTCATGAAGTTTAAAGTATTCCAAATGGACGTTAAAGGCGCTTTTCTATATGGACCTATTACAGATGACGTATATGTCAGACAACCTCCGGGTTTTGAAGATCCTGACTATCCTCATCGGGTATACAAGTTGAGTAAAGCTCTATATGGTCTACAACAAGCTCCAAGAATCTGGTATGAGACATTATCTAAGCATTTACTAGAACATGGATTTACAAGAGGACAGATTGATCCAACTTTGTTTATGAAGAGGGAGAATGAAGAACTCTTATGTGTTCAAGTTTATGTAGACGATATTATCTTCGGATCGACCAGTGCGTCAATGTGCAAAGAATTCGAGGAAATCATGAAGTCTAGATTCCATATGAGTTCAATGGGGGAGATTAATTTCTTTCTTGGATTACAAGTGAAACAATCAGCTGACGGAATTTTTATCAACCAATCAAAGTTCGTTGAGAAGTTGTTAAAGAAATTCAAGATGCAAGATTGTCAGACTATTCGAACTCTATCTGATATGAATTGCAAGATACAGCCGGATTCGAAAGGCAAATCCGTGGATCAAACACTATACAGATCAATGATTGGTTCACTGATGTATCTTACTGCATCAAGGCCAGACATCATGTATGCTGTATGTGTGTGCGCAAGATATCAGTCTGATCCAAAAGAGTCGCACCTGGTTGCTGTGAAACGTATTTTCAGATACCTTAAAGGGAAACCGAATCTTGGGTTATGGTATCCTTATGAAGGCAATTTTGAATTATATAGTTATTCTGACAGTGATTTTGGTGGGTGTGCTCTTGACAGGAAATCGACTACTGGTGGATGTCAATTTCTGGGTCCTAGACTTGTCTCTTGGCAATGCAAGAAGCAGACCAATGTTTATGTATCCACAGCTGAAGCAGAGTATATCGCTGCATCTGCAGGATGTTCTCAAGTTTTGTGGCTACAAAACCAATTGCTTGACTACGGGTTTAACTTTCTAAAAACTCCTATTTACATAGACAATACTGCTGCTATGTTCATTACTGCTAATCCTGTTCAACACTCAAAAACCAAACATATCGAAATTCGATATCACTTTTTAAGAGACAACTCTGAAAAAGTTTTAATAATTTTGATTAAAGTTCATACCGACAAAAAACTGGCAGATCTTTTCACAAAATCATTTTTGTCAGGCCGGTTTGAATTCTTAATTCAATCCATAGGATTAATCAATCATGATTGATTCTATTTTTCGTACAAACAAACAAAAATCAGAAAATATAAAAGCCAAAAATATAATAAGTTGATGTCAAGTATTGATTCCTCTGTATTTTATTTTATGTTTTGCATTGTGTGCTTGCATGAAAAAGAAAATAGAAAAGCTAAAACAAAATATAAAAGCAAAAAGAAAAGAAAATATCATGTCATAAGAATCTATATTGCACAAAGTGAGAAATGATAGTTACACTAGACATTATTTGTTACATCATTTTTAATAAAGACTGATGAATGTTAATTGATGTGCTAGACAGCTCAGGCAATTAGACTGAACAAGTAAGTTGATTGTTGACAAACATAAACTTAATGATCTTTGTGTTAAGTTCCATTGTTATACATGTCTAGATATATATCTTTTGATACATTGCTTGTGATGATAGTTGTACATGATCGGGTAACGATGTAGTCTACTCAGTGTGATGAACCGCATCGTGAGTTTCTTTGTTGTGGTATCCACAGACCTGAAGTCTCACACGAAGTCTCTTTTTGAGCTTCAAGGTGCAGCAAAAGATTCCCAAAGATGGAACAAAAAGAGTCCCAAATGTGGACCATCACCAAACAAAAATTCCAAAAGGAATTCAGAAGATTCCCAAGGGGAACGATAGGAAAGAAAAATTCCCAAAGATGGAATTAAAAAGAAGTCCCAAAGTGGACCAAATCCGAATAGAACCCAGATTCCACACTGTGTATGACTGTAAGTGACCAGGTTGTTGTGCAATATGCATTCAGGTAGTGATTGATAAGGAAATATGTTGACATATGTGTACATGTGGGTCACATAAGTCATTTTAATCGAACCTTAATTATCATGATGATACTGAAAAAGTAAGTGTGTCAACTCGAGCTAATTGGTATGTTTTCATATCATCACTCAATCAAACATAAGTCAAATGTCTATTCAAAACTTGCAAAACATGTTCAGATAATGTGTGGTATGATCTCACTGCGATATTTTGATTCATTGCATTGCATATGTCTTTATTTTAATGTGTGTGCTTTGTGTGTGCAGGCATTTGGAATCATTATTGACACATCGACATCCTTGTTAAACTTAAAAATTTCAAGATATTTCAAGTTTACGGGGAGAATAATTTGAAGAAAAATATCTACAAAAATCCAAAAATATTTTTGAATAAGTGTGTTTTGAATGAACAAGATTATGTGGTATGAAAAGCAAAAGTATTGGATGTGTTAAAAACAAACCCAAGGTCTTGTGAATTGTTTTTATGAAATTGCTTCGGGATATAGAAATATTGGTTGTGCAAAAACATTTTTGAAAAAGAAAAAGAAAAATGAATTTAATTAGAATTGATATTATTGACTTGTTTAATGTTGTTGATAATTAATGTGACAAATTCTTTTTAAGGATATCTTGTCTAATTAATGTGTCGAGAATGTTTGCAGGTGCAATAAATGCAGTTGAAAAAGTCAACAGACGAGAAAAGTGAAGAAAATTACTCAAAGTGTTAGAGCCGGGCAAAGATATCAGACAAAACTGTTCTGCCGGGCAATGAACACACTGTTCAGCCGGGTAATGTTGTAAGTTTGATACAAGCCGGGTGATTGAGAAAAAGTTGAAGATATTATGACTACTGAACAGCCGGGCAATGAACATGTCAAATACAGCCGGGTGAAGGTCATAGATATCTGCCGGGTGACAAGTGTTCACTATACAGCCGGGTAAAAGAGTTTTTATCTTGCCGTGTAAATGAATAACTCTGTTGCCGGGTAATGAAGAAAAGCATACCGGGTGATATAGAAGATAACTATGTTGCCGTGTGAAGAAGAATGCATGCCGTGTGAAGAAGAAAGCATGCCGGGTGATAATGAAAGCAACTATGTTGCCGGGTGATGAAGAAAGGTTGACGGGTGATGTTTTGAAGACTACTATTCTGCCGGGTGATGAATAAAACCCATCAGGTGTAGTTGTTCCTAACCTTTACCCGTCACTACAGTGACTTACCCGTCTCTGCAGTGTTTGACCCGTCAAGTGTGTTTGACTTGTCCCAACAGTACATGACCCGTCACAACAGTGCATGACACGGATCAACAGTGCTTGACCCGGCAAGGCTTATTGGGCTTTTTAAGCTTGCCCGTCCCATTTTGTTGACCCGGCACCTCAAAGTTTGACCTAATTTTTAACGATATAAAAACCCGCCTCTTCACAAACACTTATCATTTTTCACTCACACATTCAAGCAAACACTCTGTACTCAAATCCTTTGATTTATCATATTCAATCGTTTGTTCTATAACAAGTGTGATCGATTGAATAAGGTATTGATTATGTGTTTTGTTCTTGATAAACCTGCAAATCGACCGATAAAATGAAAAACGATGATGAACAGTGTTTTTGATCATTGAATCGACACTTTGATTGTGGGTGTTAAAACCAAAATCGAATGTTGTTTTAAGCATAAAAAACTGTCGATCATCAACAATCAATCACTCATTTGCACCAAAACACCTTAAAACCAACTTAATCAATCAAAATTGTTCATAACTATCAACCGCCATTGATGAACTTTGAAAGTTCTTAAATGTTAAACTTCAAAATGATGAAATGTGTGCTAAAAGTGACAAATCCTTGTTAAAACTGAACTAAAACATGTTAAACAATTTCATCTTATAACTTTCAAATTTGTGTTCTTAAGTGTTAAACTGTTAAAATTGAAACATGTTGTATAATCATTAAAATTCAAAGTTGTTTGATCAAAATGATGAAAATCAGGTTATTAGACCAATTTAGGATTTAAAATGTTTATGTGAATGTTTTACATGTTAACTGTTATTCAAACACTTATGAAAATTTGAAGTTTATTGATGAAAAATCTAACACATGTGTCTTGTTTATGTTTTGTGTTTGTTTTGACAGATGGAGAATTTGAAGTTTGAGCCCAAACATAATCTGGTGGCATGTTTGGATGAATCTATCCCTGAAACTGAAGGTTACAGAGATATGATCAGATTCATAAAGAGGACGAAATATGTATATGCTATGTGTGCCAAACCGGTCATATATGCAAGGTTGATTAAGAGCTTTTGGAGGACAGCTGAAGTTATTAGAGATGATAATGGTGTTGCTGTTGTTAGAGGAAACATAACTAGAGAGTTGATGTTGACTGTGTCTGAAGAAGCCATCAGAACAGCTTTGAGAATAGATGATGATGAAGTTGGAATGAATGATGAATTGACTATGGCTGAGTGTCAATCGTGCTTTGTTAATATGGGACATCCTCCTGCATTTCCAAAGTCACAATTTTATAGAGCAAAGTTGGGGAAGAAATGGAAGTTGTTATGTTATGTTGTCCAACAATGCATGTCGAGGAGGAGTGCAGGTTTTGACAATTTTCCATCAGATATAGCATCTCCAATTGTTGCTATAGCTGAAAACAAACCATTCAATATGTCAAGGTGGATCATGAATGGGTTTGTATTTAATTTGGTAAAGGGCAAAAGGTTTAAGTTTCTCATGTACCCGAGATTCTTACAACTAATGATCAATGTTGCCTATCCCATGATTAGAGAAGAAGGAGTGGTTGGTGGGATATTTTATACCGAGGACATGAATGATCTATCTTACAGGAAGATGAGTATCAGGGATGTGCCTAGTATGGATTTATTTGACTATATGAGAGATATAGCAAATAATGAAGAAGATGTTGAAGGAATTTATCATCACATATCACATGGAGAGATAGTGAATCCACAGGACCTAGTTGATGAGGTGCCTGATAACTTGTTAGATGATGATGAGTACTTTGCTCGTCATCCAGAAGATGAAAATGAGTCTGAGAATGAAGAAGAAGATGATAGTGATGATGGTGAAAATGATGATAATGATAGTGATAGTGAAGATAGTGGAGATGATGGTGAAAATGATGGTGGTGATAATGCTGAATCTGATTCAGAGGAGGCAGAAATTATTGAAACAGCTGAAACAATGGACTTGGAGACAGAGAATGTTGGAGTTGTTGAACAAAGCATGATAGAAGAACCTGTTGAGGTTGCTTCTGTTGAAGAAGAAGTAGTTTCTGAAGTTCCAAAGGTTATTACTGTTCAGTATGTTAGAAGACAAAGATCGAAACCAATAATAGAGCCTAAGTTAGTAGAGGAACCAAAGGCTGTTGAGAAAGTGTTGGTTGAGCCTGAACTGATAGATGTTGTTCAGATTGCTCAGGAAGTAATGGCCGAAGCTGAGACTATTGCACAGATAGTTGATGAAGCTGATGCTGGCGTTACTGATCCTATCCTTGTTGATATACCCACCACATCATCCCAAGTTGCAGAAAAGATTGAACAAGTTTTGAAGTCTTCACCAAAAGTTGTATCAAGTGTTGATGAGACAGAGAATGAGAAAAAGATTGCTGAGTTAGAGGAAATGGTGACAAAGTTGGTAGAGGCAAATGAATTGTTGAAAGCTTCGAATGAGAGGAAAAAGAAAAGGTTTGAAGAGTTTTGGGATATTCATAATCAAAACTTGAAAACTTTCAAAGAGTTGGATGCAGATCACCTTAAATTGAAGATTGAACATGATGAGTTGAAAGATAAATATGATAGATTGAAGGAGGAGCATGAGAATCTGAAGTATGATTACAAGGAGTTGAAAGCTGAATGTAATACATTGGAGGATGAAAAAGAGATGTTGGAGAAATGGCTGGAAGAAACCAAACCGAAGAAATCTGGTTCAACATCTGATAAAGATTTTTCAGATGAAGTGGTTGAAATGACTGAAGCGACTCAAGTATCAAAAGTTTATCTGACTAGAGCACGAGGCACTACAAATGTTGGTATAAGGGTGGATTCTCCAATCATCATTCCCGATGAAGCTGTTGCTGAAACTGTCAATACTGACAAGGCTGAGGGAAAACGGAAGTTAGATGCAGTTCCAGAAATCACTGGTGATGAAGGTTGCAGTAAGAAGGCAAAACTGGATGAAACAGTGCAGATTGAGCCGATTCAATCTGTAGCTGTAGTTGAAATGGCTGAGATAGCTAAGGATGTTGAGAAGAATGTGACTAATGCTGAAGTTGACAAATCAGTTCAGATTGAGCCGATTCAATCTGAAACTGTTGAAGTTGAAGAAGTACCTAAAACTGTCACAGTAGAAGCAAGTCAGTTTGAGCCGGTTCAAACTGACAATGCACCGATGATTGAGGATGATATTGATTTTACTGAGTCTGAACCAGAAGCTGAGCCAGAAACTAATGTTGATCAAGAGATTCCAGATGACTTAGATCAAAGATTTGCTTATCTAGAAAAGATGAAGTACAATGCAGTTTTTCTGAATGGGTTGACTGTGAGCCAGATAAATGAAGAGTATGAAAAGTGTATGATTGCCCAAGACAAAGCCGAAGCTGATGAAAAAGAATTTATCATTGAAATGGGTGAATGGACTCCATTGCAAGAAAGTTTGAATATAGAAGATTTGCCTCCAACTGAATTGTATCACCAGAATCCAGAAGAAATGTCAAGTAGAGAAATGCGTGATTGGCTGAGCTCAAGGAATTATCCATATAGGACTCTGAAGAGATTGAAATCTGAGTCTTTGAGGAAAATTGTTGTTAGTTTTATGAAGACGGAGAAAATGTACAATCGTATGTTTTATTTGGACTACAACAATCCTCAATACTATGAGCTGACAAAGAGATACAAAATTCTTGGACCTAAAGAATTACCGGTGATGGCTTTACCTGAAAATGCTCACAAGAAAAGGCAAGAGTTAATGGACATGTTTCCTAGTGAAGTCAAGTCATATAACATACCGATGGACATACGTGAATCATGGCATAAATCAGCCACAGCAAGTGACGTTGTGAGGTCAGTGCTGAGCAAGGGTCAGTCGATTGCTGAACTTCTTGATTCAATGATTGTACCAGAAAAGAACAAGAAGGTAAAGATTATTGCATGGAAATACGATGAGGTGTTTGATGCATTCATGATAAAGAGAGTTAATGGTTTATGTGACGTATACCATTATTACTCTAGCATTTTCAAGTTGGAAGTACAAGATCTGAAAGAATTGCACAAACTTAGACTGATAAATCACACGCATGCTGAGCGTGGTGATAAATGTGCAATGTTGTTGGATGCCGGGATTGCCAAATCACCGAAATACTTGGACTTCAGAGGTCAACAAGAAGATAGTGCGTATGTGCAAGCAAAGAAAGAAAGAAAGAAAAAGAGGTTGGTTGTTAGTGAAGATATGTACTTGGAAGAATTTTCGGATGGGTATTTTGATAAGGTAACCAATCCAGGATTGAAAGTGATTGACGGTTCACAAGCGACGAAGCCAATACTTAGAGTTTTCTACAATCAAGAAACATTTGAGTTGAAGCTTGTTCGAAATCTGGATGATTGGGATAAAGATATGGTTACTTTATTCAGTACCTTTGAGCTGAAACTGCTGCATCCATCATATATCGATTTTCTGAGAAGTTGCAGAATGGAGAAATGTAAAGATAAATTGGCTGAAGCAGATAGAAAATTGTTTGTGGTGATGATAGAAGTGATAGCTGCTGCGTCTGAAAAGATTCGAGTACGGAAGGCATTGCTCAATTCTAATCTCGTGAGGGTTGACATACCAGAGATAGAATTTATGAGGATTAGTGCAAAGGGTACTTTGGAGGTGCAAGTCAAAGGACAGGAGATGCCTTTTGAATTTTATGCTACATTGACTTTGCAGGTTTAAATCTGGATTCTCTGAGACGTATGAATGCCTGTCCAATCCTTACAAATGAGTCCAAACCACGACAAGCCAAGATTGCAGAAAAGTTCAAGTCTTGCATAGAAGAAGCACTGAAAGAACAAGAAGAGTTTAAAGGAAAAGAGCTGCTGGATATAAAAGAAGAACCAAAAGATTGGTGAAAGAGATTGATGCTGAACAAAAAGAAAAAGATTTGAAGATTTTGCTGAAAATTCAAAGATAAATCTTAGGGGGAGTACTATTAGGGTTATTTCCTAGATTAAGATTTACTTTGTATTTTGTTTATATGTTTATGTATAGTTTAGGGTCTATTTTGTTATATTCCTTAAACTTGTAATTGTTGCTTTAAAGCATGTAGTGAGAGAGTGTGAGGAGGGAGGCTAGATCACAATTTCACGTAAGAGAGAGAACTTAGTGTGTGTGATTTATTTTTCTCCTGCACTTGTATTACAAAACTGCTTTGATCATCAGTATACAAAGAGAAGTATTAGTATGAATTGTGTTAATGATTAAACTGTGTTTGTGTATATGTTATTCTGATCATTGAGCGATATTAACGATCCAATTGAACCTATCAGTATGGTCGAAAGTGTAGAGCACCAATTTGTTGGGAAGAGGTTGGTGAAAAGATCATTGAGGGACCTGAGTTAGTCCAGATTACAAACGAAAAGGTTGCTATTGCTCGAGAAAAGTTAAAAGAGGCACAAAGTTTAAAGTTGGTGATCATGTGTTCCTAAAAGTTTCACCTTGTCGTGGTGTACGTAGATTTGGCATCAAAGGAAAGCTTAGTCCTCGTTACATCGGTCCGTTCGAGATTCTCGAGAGAGTTGGAGAAGTCTCGTATCGTCTAGCATTACCACCTCAGCTTTCACACGTTCATAATGTTTTTCACGTGTCCTTATTAAGAGGATACAATTATCACCCGCTTCACGTCATTAGCTATCCATTGCACGAGATTCATGAGGATTTGTCATATGAAGAGGAACCTGAAGCTATTTTAGATCGTCAAGAAAGGGTTATGCGTAAGAGAGTGATTCCTTTTGTTAAGATTCTATGGAAGAACCACTCTGAACGTGAAGCAACGTGGGAAACCGAGGAATCCATTCGCTCCGCATATCCCAAGCTATTCGAGTCTTAGCCCAGGTAACCGTGAACCTTCTTCTGACCCATATTGTGATACTTAGTTTCATAAATTCCGTTATTTTGGCGTCAAATTTCGAGGACGAAATTTCTTTTAAGGGGGTAATAGTTGAAATAACTGAAATATATATGTACAATAAAACAAAATAACAAATAATAATAAATACAATATGAATATAATATGTATATACTTTGTAAAAACAAAGACAAAAAAAAAAAAAAAAAAAAAACTATTTACGTTAATATTAATAATAATAATACTAATAACACTAATAATAATAATAATACTAATAATAATAATAATAATAATAATAATGTTACGTAAGTGTGTATGTATATTAGATGAGTCAAATTAAATTCAATTAATATAATAATACATAATGTTAAGCTTTACAAATCAATTGTAGTACTGCTATTTAATTTGAAGAACCATAAAATAAGAATACCCATAATTTTAAACAATAAATAAATATATTAATTCAATTATGGGATGAGATATGTTTGTCAAACCTACTCCATATCTATCTTCATCATATCATTTGGATGCAACTCCATTCAAACAAGAAACCCACTTTCCACCACAATTTTGATGCATTCAAACCTGCTAAAAATCCCGAAGTTTCCGATGCAAAATCTTCTTAAGTTGGAAGAACAATAATTCAAGTTAACTATTCAAGCAATCCCGTTCACGTGACCACTCTATTTAACCCTCATTCTAGACACCCACGTTGCAAAATACTAGTCTTACAAACCCTCTCATGTATCTTCTAGTATTGAACCCGGCAACGGTATTCACCATCTCCGACCAAACCTTTTGAGCACTACTCACCAAACTAAACCCACTTTAATTAGTCTCTACCCACGAGCAGCCCCTCCGCCGCCAACACGCACCGCGGAAGCCCATCCAGCTACTACCGTGTCACCTTTCACTGCCCCTGTGACGCGAAGATTCAAAACCGAAGCCGTTGCTAAGCATTGCCAAAGACTACAATCTTTCCCTGGCGATTGGAACTACCGCGGATACCGTGGCGTATCGTTTCAAGCTCTCTGGCTACTCACCGTTTCGGAACCGTTTCAGCTAGCGAACTAGGTAACCAACCAACGACCTCTAAAACTGACTTTCTTTTAGGTTATTCTCTATTACTACTTTGTTAAGATTGCTAGTTGACAAACCAAAGTAAAGGTGGTGTGAACAAATAAAGGGGACAAGAGTATGTTTGCTATATATTTTTGTATACATATTCAAGTTTCAGTGATAATAATGAAGAGAGAATTTGAAACTAGATGGACTAAATTATGTAATTATATAAATATATTTAGGTTAACAAATAAATGATAAAAATGAAACAAAATTCGTCCAACACTTTTGGCTCCATGACAATTCATGCATTAGTATTTTACCATAATCTAGATACATTAATTAGAATATATATGTCGACACGTGTGTGTTATGCACAGTTTAGACATAGATAATGTTGACTTCTTAAACATAAATGGATTGTTATATCATATAAGAAACTAAACAGATACATTATAGTTATCTAGTACAAATATTAAAACATGATTATTTTATTATAAAGAGAGAACTGAAACGTGATATTATACTCCTTCAATTTATAAAAAATGGAAATCTTATATACTGACTTTCATAGAAGTTGTAAAGTTAAACAAAAATGCTTATCTTTAAAAAAAAAAAAGTAAATAAAGTCACATTTTAAGTTTATTAGGCTTACAATATTTAAAAAAAAATGATGACGTTTAACAATAAACCACAAGTATTTAGTTTATATGGAACAACAAAATAGAAAGCTATATTATTGTCAATAACAAGCTCGTTTAATATTTAATTATTATTATTATAATTATTATTTTTGATACTGTGGGTAATAAATTATCTACAACAATAAACAATAATTATAGTTCTGAACTTAAGTTGTTTGATTGAAACACCATGTAATACATATAAGTGAACATACAAGGTTGTAAGGTCGTAACATGGAAATATACAAATCTCATCCAATATAAATTATTTGTTGGAAACATACAAATCTCATCCAATATAAATTATTTGTAGGTTAATACGACCCTCTTTGGGGAGTTTTGATATTATAGTGAAGCAATCATTAATTAGGTACGGATTTCTTACCCCCTTTCGTTCTCATCGTCTCATTGTAATTGTTAAACCTTTATTTATCGCCTTTTTTTTAAATAATAATCGGATCCATCGATTATCCTTTGCTTCCTTGATCCGGTTATGATTGCTTGATTTGAAAGTTGATATTAAAATGCATGCGATACTTATTTCTATTGCACTCATTATCGCATGTTCCGAGAAACATTATTATTTGATTATGACATTGCTGTTGTTGGTACGTGATATATGATTTGGACTTGTTTTTACTTCGGTACCCTGAGTCTCCGCTTCCCGTGGAGTGTCCCACGGGCATAACATTGTGGCATCGATGTTATGTGCTCCAACCGTGACGGAGAGATTAGTTCACGGCGTCTCTTAGGTGCAAGTGTGGCACATAGCTACTAAGAGGCGTATGGGTCGATCCTAGTTTATATGTGAATATGTGTGATATGTTGCGGATGGTAGGTGTATGCCAGCACCCCATTACGCTAGGATACATGGTTTGGCCAGGCCATGTAGCCAGGTTTGATATGTTATATGTTTAGACTAATGGGTATCATCAATATGGTATGATTTACGTTATTGTTCTGCTGCTTTATATTGTATCAATAAAATCTTGTTGACCTCTTTATTATCATTTCATTATATATATTGTGATACCACTAACCTTTCTTTTTTGTTGCTTGACACTTTTATATCCGTACTGGGCATTCGGCTCATTCCGTATATCTTTATTTTCCTCCCACAGGTTCACAGGTTACTCAGGGCGGGGTGTGAGAGTGAAGAATCTACCTAGGACTTAACTAAGGAGTTACAACCTTGTAATATATTTTAATAATGTAACTTTGAAACTTGGAACTATCTTTTGGTGTTATAACTCTTAACTTAAATTAATGGAATGACGTCTTATGTTTTGATCACTGTAATAGCGACACGTCACCCCCACATCGGGGTGGGGTGTTACAGCTAATGTCGCATACTGAGCCGCAACATCTCCTGAGTTGTCGTACGATGTTCAAAGGACTTCGACGAAATCATTAGGTTTATTATGGAGTTTTAAAGTTTCGTACGGTGATGTTAGGAGTTGTAAGGCGTCCAACATTATACTAACGTGCATGTCAAGGTGCTAATATCGCATATAGATTCGTAAGATGTCTTAAGTTCCCGTACGACTTTCAAAAGACTCGGACGAATTCATTAGGTTTATTATGGAGTTTTAATGTTTCGTACGGTGATGTAAGGTGTTTTTAGGAGTTGTAAGGCGTGCAACATTATTCTAACGTGCTTTTCATGTTGCTAATGTCGCATACGGAGCCGTAACATCTCTTGAGTTGTCGTACGATGTTCAAAGAACATCGACGAAATCATTAGGTTCATTAAAGAATTTTAAGGTCTCATATGGTGTTGTTAGGAGTTGTAAGGCGTCCAACATTATACTAACGTGCTTTTCAACGTGCTAATATGACATACAGAGTCGTATGATGTCTTAAGTTGTCGTACGACGTTCAAAAGACTCGGACGAATTCATTTGGTTTTTTATGGAGTTTTAATGTTTCGTACGGTGATGTAAAGTGTTCTTAGGAGTTGTAACGCGTCCTACGTTATTCTAACGTGCTTTTCATGTTGCTAATGTCGCATACGAAGCCGTAACATCTCCTGAGTTGTCGTACGATGTTCAAAGGACTTCGACGACATCATTAGGTTTATAAAAGAGTTTTAAGGTTTCATACGGTGTTGTTAGGAGTTGTAACGCGTCCAACATTATACTAACGTGCTTTTCAAGGTACTAACATGACATACAGAGTCGTAAGATGTCTAAACTTGTCGTACCACGTTCAAAGGACTCGGACGAATTTATTTGGTTTTTTATAGAGATTTAATGTTTCGTACGGTGATGTAAAGTGTTCTTAGGAGTTTTAACGCGTCCTACATTATTCTAATGTGTTTTTCATGTTGCTAATGTCGCATACTGAGCCGTAACATCTCCTGAGTTGTCGTACGATGTTCAAAGGACTTCGACGAAATCATTAGGTTTATTATGGAGTTTTAAAGTTTCGTACGGTGATGTTAGGAGTTGTAAGGCGTCCAACATTATACTAACGTGCATGTCAAGGTGCTAATATCGCATATAGAGTCGTAAGATGTCTTAAGTTCCCGTACGACTTTCAAAAGACTCGGACGAATTCATTAGGTTTATTATGGAGTTTTAATGTTTCGTACGGTGATGTAAGGTGTTCTTAGGAGTTGTAAGGCGTGCAACATTATTCTAACGTGCTTTTCATGTTGCTAATGTCGCATACGGAGCCGTAACATCTCTTTAGTTGTCGTACGATGTTCAAAGAACATCGACGAAATCATTAGGTTTATAAAAGAGTTTTAAGGTTTCATACGGTGTTGTTAGGAGTTGTAACGCGTCCAACATTATACTAACGTGCTTTTCAAGGTACTAACATGAGATACAGAGTCGTAAGATGTCTAAACTTGTCGTACCACGTTCAAAGGACTCGGACGAATTTATTTGGTTTTTTATAGAGTTTTAATGTTTCGTACGGTGATGTAAAGTGTTCTTAGGAGTTTTAACGCGTCCTACATTATTCTAATGTGTTTTTCATGTTGCTAATGTCGCATACTGAGCCGTAACATCTACTGAGTTGTCGTACGATGTTCAAAGGACTTCGACGAAATCATTAGGTTTATTATGGAGTTTTAAAGTTTCGTACGGTGATGTTAGGAGTTGTAAGGCGTCCAACATTATACTAACGTGCATGTCAAGGTGCTAATATCGCATATAGAGTCGTAAGATGTCTTAAGTTCCCGTACGACTTTCAAAAGACTCGGACGAATTCATTAGGTTTATTATGGAGTTTTAATGTTTCGTACGGTGATGTAAGGTGTTTTTAAGACTTGTAAGGCGTGCAACATTATTCTAACGTGCTTTTCATGTTGCTAATGTCGCATACGGAGCCGTAACATCTCTTTAGTTGTCGTACGATGTTCAAAGAACATCGACGAAATCATTAGGTTCATTAAAGAATTTTAAGGTCTCATATGGTGTTGTTAGGAGTTGTAACGCGTCCAACATTATACTAACATGCTTTTCAACGTGCTAATATGACATACAAAGTCGTATGATGTCTTAAGTT
This sequence comes from Tagetes erecta, assembly GCA_030867185.1. Taxonomy (NCBI): domain Eukaryota; kingdom Viridiplantae; phylum Streptophyta; class Magnoliopsida; order Asterales; family Asteraceae; genus Tagetes; species Tagetes erecta. Next base: position 34,223,789 of record CM061490.1, on the reverse strand, counting down.
GTCGTACGACGTTCAAAAGACTCGGACGAATTCATTTGGTTTTTTATGGAGTTTTATTGTTTCGTACGGTGATGTAAAGTGTTCTTAGGAGTTGTAACGCGTCCTACGTTATTCTAACGTGCTTTTCATGTTGCTAATGTCGCATACTGAGCCGCAACATCTACTGAGTTGCCGTACGATGTTCAAAGGACTTCGACGAAATCATTAGGTTTATTATGGAGTTTTAAAGTTTCGTACGGTGATGTTAGGAGTTGTAAGGCGTCCAACATTATACTAACGTGCATGTCAAGGTGCTAATATCGCATATAGAGTCGTAAGATGTCTTAAGTTCCCGTACGACTTTCAAAAGACTCGGACGAATTCATTAGGTTTATTATGGAGTTTTAATGTTTCGTACGGTGATGTAAGGTGTTTTTAGGAGTTGTAAGGCGTGCAACATTATTCTAACGTGCTTTTCATGTTGCTAATGTCGCATACGGAGCCGTAACATCTCTTGAGTTGTCGTACGATGTTGAAAGAACATCGACAAAATCATTAGGTTCATTAAAGAATTTTAAGGTCTCATATGGTGTTATTAGGAGTTGTAAGGCGTCCAACATTATACTAACGTGCTTTTCAACGTGCTAATATGACATACAGAGTCGTATGATGTCTTAAGTTGTCGTACGACGTTCAAAAGACTCGGACGAATTCATTTGCTTTTTTATGGAGTTTTAATGTTTCGTACGGTGCTGTAAAGTGTTCTTAGGAGTTGTAACGCGTCCTACGTTATTCTAACGTGCTTTTCATGTTGCTAATGTCGCATACGAAGCCGTAACATCTCCGGAGTTGTCGTACGACGTTCAAAGGACTTCAACGAAATCATTAGGTTTATAAAAGAATTTTAAGGTTTCATACGGTGTTGTTAGGAGTTGTAAGGCGTCCAACATTATACTAACGTGCTTTTCAAGGTGCTAACATGACATACAGAGTCGTAAGATGTCTAAACTTGTCTACGACGTTCAAAGGACTCGGACGAATTTATTTGGTTTTTTATGAAGTTTTAATGTTTCGTACGGTGATGTAAAGTGTTCTTAAGAGTTTTAACGCGTCCTACATTATTCTAAGGTGTTTTTCATGTTGCTAATGTCGCATACTGAGCCGTAACATCTACTGAGTTGTCGTACGATGTTCAAAGGACTTCGACGAAATCATTAGGTTTATTATGGAGTTTTAAAGTTTCGTACGGTGATGTTAGGAGTTGTAAGGCCTCCAACATTATACTAACGTGCATCTCAAGGTGTTATTATCGCATACAGAGTCGTAAGATGTCTTAAGTTGTCGTACGAGTTTTAAAGGACTCGGACGAATTCATTAGGTTTATTATGGAGTTTTAATATTTCGTACGGTGATGTAAGGTGTTCTTAGGAGTTGTGACGCGTCCTACATTATTCTAACGTGCTTTTCATGTTGCTAATGTCGCATACGGAGCCGTAACATCTCCTGAGCTGTCGTACGATGTTCAAAGGACTTCGACGAAATCATTATGTTTATTAATGAATTTTAAGGTTTCATACGGTATTGTTAGGAGTTGTAAGGCGTCCAACATTATACTAACGTGCTTTTCAAGGTGCTAATATGACCAAGAGAGTCGTAAGATATCTTAAGTTTGCGTACGACGTTCAAAGGACTAGGACGAATTCATTTAGTTTTTTATGGAGTTTTAATGTTTAGTACGGCGATGTAAAGTGTTCTTAGGAGTTTTAACGCGTCCAACATTATTCTAAGGTGTTTTTCATGTTGCTAATGTCGCATACTGAGCCGTAACTTCTACTGAGTTGTCGTACGATGTTCAAAGGACTTCGACTAAATCATTAGGTTTATTATGGAGTTTTAAAGTTTCGTACGGTGATGTTAGGAGTTGTAAGGCGACCAACATTATACTAACGTGCATGTCAAGGTGCTAATATCGCATACAGAGTCGTAAGATGTCTTAAGTTCCCGTACGACTTTCAAAAGACTCGAACGAATTCATTAGGTTTATTATGGAGTTTTAATGTTTTGTACGATGATGTAAGGTGTTTTTAGAGGTTGTAAAGCGTCCAACATTATTCTAACGTGCTTTTCATGTTGCTAATGTCGCATACGGAGGCGTAACATCTCTTGTGTTGTCGTACGATGTTGAAAGAACATCGACGAAATCATTAGGTTCATTAAAGAATTTTAAGGTCTCATATGGTGTTGTTAGGAGTTGTAAGGCGTCCAACATTATACTAACGTGCTTTTCAACGTGCTAATATGACATACAGAGTCGTAAGATGTCTTAAGTTGTCGTACGACGTTCAAAAGACTCGGACGAATTCATTTGGTTTTTTATGGAGTTTTAAATTTTTGTACGGTGATGTAAAGTGTTCTTAAGAGTTGTAACGGGTCCTACGTTATTCTAACGTGCTTTTCATGTTGCTAATGTCGCATACGAAGCCGTAACATCTCCGGAGTTGTCGTACGACGTTCAAAGGACTTCAACGAAATCATTAGGTTTATAAAAGAATTTTAAGGTTTCATACGGTGTTGTTAGGAGTTGTAAGGCGTCCAACATTATACTAACGTGCTTTTCAAGGTGCTAACATGACATACAGAGTCGTAAGATGTCTAAACTTGTCTACGACGTTCAAAGGACTCGGACGAATTTATTTGGTTTTTTATGAAGTTTTAATGTTTCGTACGATGATGTAAAGTGTTCTTAAGAGTTTTAACGCGTCCTACATTATTCTAAGGTGTTTTTCATGTTGCTAATGTCGCATACTGAGCCGTAACATCTACTGAGTTGTCGTACGATGTTCAAAGGACTTCGACGAAATCATTAGGTTTATTATGGAGTTTTAAAGTTTCGTACGGTGATGTTAGGAGTTGTAAGGCCTCCAACATTATACTAACGTGCATCTCAAGGTGCTATTATCGCATACAGAGTCGTAAGATGTCTTAAGTTGTCGTACGAGTTTTAAAGGACTCGGACGAATTCATTAGGTTTATTATAGAGTTTTAATATTTCGTACGGTGATGTAAGGTGTTCTTAGGAGTTGTGACGCGTCCTACATTATTCTAACGTGCTTTTCATGTTGCTAATGTCGCATACGGAGCCGTAACATCTCCTGAGCTGTCGTACGATGTTCAAAGGACTTCGACGAAATCATTATGTTTATTAATGAATTTTAAGGTTTCATACGGTATTGTTAGGAGTTGTAAGGCGTCCAACATTATACTAACGTGCTTTTCAAGGTGCTAATATGACCAAGAGAGTCGTAAGATATCTTAAGTTTGCGTACGACGTTCAAAGGACTAGGACGAATTCATTTAGTTTTTTATGGAGTTTTAATGTTTAGTACGGCGATGTAAAGTGTTCTTAGGAGTTTTAACGCGTCCAACATTATTCTAAGGTGTTTTTCATGTTGCTAATGTCGCATACTGAGCAGTAACTTCTACTGAGTTGTCGTATGATGTTCAAAGGACTTCGACTAAATCATTAGGTTTATTATGGAGTTTTAAAGTTTCGTACGGTGATGTTAGGAGTTGTAAGGCGACCAACATTATACTAACGTGCATGTCAAGGTGCTAATATCGCATACAGAGTCGTAAGATGTCTTAAGTTCCCGTACGACTTTCAAAAGACTCGAACGAATTCATTAGGTTTATTATGGAGTTTTAATGTTTTGTACGATGATGTAAGGTGTTTTTAGAGGTTGTAAAGCGTCCAACATTATTCTAACGTGCTTTTCATGTTGCTAATGTCGCATACGGAGGCGTAACATCTCTTGTGTTGTCGTACGATGTTGAAAGAACATCGACGAAATCATTAGGTTCATTAAAGAATTTTAAGGTCTCATATGGTGTTGTTAGGAGTTGTAAGGCGTCCAACATTATACTAACGTGCTTTTCAACGTGCTAATATGACATACAGAGTCGTAAGATGTCTTAAGTTGTCGTACGACGTTCAAAAGACTCGGACGAATTCATTTGGTTTTTTATGGAGTTTTAAATTTTTGTACGGTGATGTAAAGTGTTCTTAAGAGTTGTAACGGGTCCTACGTTATTCTAACGTGCTTTTCATGTTGCTAATGTCGCATACGAAGCCGTAACATCTCCGGAGTTGTCGTACGACGTTCAAAGGACTTCAACGAAATCATTAGGTTTATAAAAGAATTTTAAGGTTTCATACGGTGTTGTTAGGAGTTGTAAGGCGTCCAACATTATACTAACGTGCTTTTCAAGGTGCTAACATGACATACAGAGTCGTAAGATGTCTAAACTTGTCTACGACGTTCAAAGGACTCGGACGAATTTATTTGGTTTTTTATGAAGTTTTAATGTTTCGTACGATGATGTAAAGTGTTCTTAAGAGTTTTAACGCGTCCTACATTATTCTAAGGTGTTTTTCATGTTGCTAATGTCGCATACTGAGCCGTAACATCTACTGAGTTGTCGTACGATGTTCAAAGGACTTCGACGAAATCATTAGGTTTATTATGGAGTTTTAAAGTTTCGTACGGTGATGTTAGGAGTTGTAAGGCCTCCAACATTATACTAACGTGCATCTCAAGGTGCTATTATCGCATACAGAGTCGTAAGATGTCTTAAGTTGTCGTACGAGTTTTAAAGGACTCGGACGAATTCATTAGGTTTATTATAGAGTTTTAATATTTCGTACGGTGATGTAAGGTGTTCTTAGGAGTTGTGACGCGTCCTACATTATTCTAACGTGCTTTTCATGTTGCTAATGTCGCATACGGAGCCGTAACATCTCCTGAGCTGTCGTACGATGTTCAAAGGACTTCGACGAAATCATTATGTTTATTAATGAATTTTAAGGTTTCATACGGTATTGTTAGGAGTTGTAAGGCGTCCAACATTATACTAACGTGCTTTTCAAGGTGCTAATATGACCAAGAGAGTCGTAAGATATCTTAAGTTTGCGTACGACGTTCAAAGGACTAGGACGAATTCATTTAGTTTTTTATGGAGTTTTAATGTTTAGTACGGCGATGTAAAGTGTTCTTAGGAGTTTTAACGCGTCCAACATTATTCTAAGGTGTTTTTCATGTTGCTAATGTCGCATACTGAGCAGTAACTTCTACTGAGTTGTCGTATGATGTTCAAAGGACTTCGACTAAATCATTAGGTTTATTATGGAGTTTTAAAGTTTCGTACGGTGATGTTAGGAGTTGTAAGGCGACCAACATTATACTAACGTGCATGTCAAGGTGCTAATATCGCATACAGAGTCGTAAGATGTCTTAAGTTCCCGTACGACTTTCAAAAGACTCGAACGAATTCATTAGGTTTATTATGGAGTTTTAATGTTTTGTACGATGATGTAAGGTGTTTTTAGGAGTTGTAAAGCGTCCAACATTATTCTAACGTGCTTTTCATGTTGCTAATGTCGCATACGGAGGCGTAACATCTCTTGAGTTGTCGTACGATGTTGAAAGAACATCGACGAAATCATTAGGTTCATTAAAGAATTTTAAGGTCTCATATGGTGTTGTTAGGAGTTGTAAGGCGTCCAACATTATACTAACGTGCTTTTCAACGTGCTAATATGACATACAGAGTCGTAAGATGTCTTAAGTTGTCGTACGACGTTCAAAAGACTCGGACGAATTCATTTGGTTTTTTATGGAGTTTTAATTTTTCGTACGGTGATGTAAAGTGTTCTTAGGAGTTGTAAAGCGTCCAACGTTATTCTAACGTGCTTTTCATGTTGCTAATGTCGCATACGAAGCCGTAACATCTCCTGAGTTGTCGTACGATGTTCAAAGGGCTTCGACGAAATCATTAGGTTTATAAAGGAATTTTAAGGTTTCATACGGTGTTGTTAGGAGTTGTAAGGCGTCCAACATTATACTAATGTGCTTTTCAAGGTGCTAACATGACATACAGAGTCGTAAGATGTCTAAACTTGTCGTGCGACGTTCAAAGGACTCGGACGAATTTATTTGGTTTTTTATGGAGTTTTAATGTTTCGTACGGTGATGTAAAGTGTTCTTAAGAGTTTTAACGCGTCCTACATTATTCTAACGTGTTTTTCATGTTCCTAATGTCGCATACTGAGCCGTAATATCTACTGAGTTGTCGTACGATGTTCAAAGGACTTCAACGAAATCATTAGGTTTATTATGGAGTTTTAAAGTTTCGTACGGTGATGTTAGGAGTTGTAAGGCCTCCAACATTATACTAACGTGCATCTCAAGGTGCTAATATCGCATAGAGAGTCGTAAGATGTCTTAAGTTGTCGTACGACTTTTAAAGGACTCGGACGAATTCATTAGGTTTATTATGGAGTTTTAATGTTTCGTACGGTAATGTAAGGTGTTCTTAGGAGTTGTGACGCGTCCTACATTATTCTAACGTGCTTTTCATGTTGCTAATGTCGCATATGGAGCAGTAACATCTCCTGAGCTGTCGTATGATGTTCAAAGGACTTCGACGAAATCATTATGTTTATTAAAGAATTTTAAGGTTTCATACGGTATTGTTAGGAGTTGTAAGGCGTCCAACATTATACTAACGTGCTTTTCAACGTGCTAATATGACATATAGAGTTGTATGATGTCTTAAGTTGTCGTACGACGTTCAAAGGACTCGGACGAATTCTTTTGGTTTTTTATGGAGTTTTAATGTTTTGTACGGTGATGTAAAGTGTTCTTAAGAGTTGTAACGCGTCCTACGTTATTCTAACGTGCTTTTCATGTTGCTAATGTCGCATACGAAGCCGTAACATCTCCTGAGTTATCGTACGATGTTCAAAGGACTTCGACGAAATCATTAGGTTTATAAAAGAATTTTAAGGTTTCATACGGTGTTGTTAGGAGTTGTAAGGCGTCCAACATTATACTAACGTGCTTTTCAAGGTGCTAACATGACATACAGAGTCGTAAGATGTCTAAACTTGTCGTACGACGTTCAAAGGACTCGGACGAATTTATTTGGTTTTTTATGGAGTTTTAATGTTTCGTACGGTCATGCAAAGTGTTCTTAGGAGTTTTAACGCGTCCTACATTATTCTAAGGTGTTTTTCATGTTGCTAATGTCGCATACTGAACCGTAACATCTACTGAGTTGTCGTACGATGTTCAAAGGACTTCGACGAAATCATTAGGTTTATTATGGAGTTTTAAAGTTTCGTACGGTGATGTTAGGAGTTGTAAGGCGTCCAACATTATTCTAACGTGCATGTCAAGGTGCTAATATCGCATATAGAGTCGTAAGATGTCTTAAGTTTCCGTACGACTTTCAAAAGACTCGGACGAATTCCTTAGGTTTATTATGGAGTTTTAATGTTTCGTACGGTGATGTAAGGTGTTTTTAGGAGTTGTAAGGCGTGCAACATTATTCTAACGTGCTTTTCATGTTGCTAATGTCGCATACGGAGCCGTAACATCTCTTCAGTTGTCGTACTTTGTTCAAAGAACATCGACGAAATCATTAGGTTCATTAAAGAATTTTAAGGTCTCATATGGTGTTGTTAGGAGTTGTAAGGCGTCCAACATTATACGAACGTGCTTTTCAACGTGCTAATATGACATACAGAGTCATATGATGTCTTAAGTTGTCGTACGACGTTCAAAAGACTCGGACGAATTCATTTGGTTTTTTATGGAGTTTTAATGTTTCGTACGGTGATGTAAAGTATTCTTAGGAGTTTTAAAGCGTCCTACATTATTCTAAGGTGTTTTTCATGTTGCTAATGTCGCATACTGAGCCGTAACATCTACTGAGTTGCCGTACGATGTTCAAAGGACTTCGACGAAATCATTAGGTTTCTTATGGAGTTTAAAAGTTTCGTACGGTGATGTTAGGAATTGTAAGGCGTCCAACATTATACTAACGTGCATGCCAAGGTGCTAATATCGCATATAGAGTCGTAAGATCTCTTAAGTTCCCGTACGACTTTCAAAAGACTCGGACGAATTAATTAGGTTTATTATGGAGTTTTAATGTTTCGTACGGTGATGTAAGGTGTTTTTAGGAGTTGTAAGGCGTGCAACATTATTCTAACGTGCTTTTCATGTTGCTAATGTCGCATACGGAGCCGTAACATCTCTTCAGTTGTCGTAGGATGTTCAAAGAACATCGACGAAATCATTAGGTTCATTAAAGAATTTTAAGATCTCATATGGTGTTGTTAGGAGTTGTAAGGCGTCCAACATTATACTAACGTGCTTTTCAACGTGCTAATATGACATACAGAGTCATATGATGTCTTAAGTTGTCGTACGACGTTCAAAAGACTCGGACAAATTCATTTGGTTTTTTATAGAGTTTTAATGTTTCGTACGGTGATGTAAAGTGTTCTTAGGAGTTGTAACGCGTCCTACGTTATTCTAACGTGCTTTTCATGTTGCTAATGTCGCATACGAAGCCGTAACATCTCCTGAGTTGTCGTACGATGTTCAAAGGACTTCGACGACATCATTAGGTTTATAAAAGAATTTTAAGGATTCATACGGTGTTGTTAGGAGTTGTAACGCGTCCAACATTATACTAACGTGCTTTTCAAGGTGCTAACATGACATACAAAGTCATAAGATGTCTAAACTTGTCGTACGGCGTTCAAAACACTCGGACAAATTTATTTGGTTTTTTATGGATTTTAATGTTTCGTACGGTGATGTAAAGTGTTCTTAGGAGTTTTAACGCGTCCTACATTATTTTAAGGTGTTTTTCATGTTGCTAATGTCGCATACTGAGCCGTAACATCTACTGAGTTGTCGTACGATGTTCAAAGTACTTCGACGAAATCATTAGGTTTATTATGGAGTTTTAAAGTTTCATACGGTGATGTTAGGAGTTGTAAGGCGTCCAACATTATACTAACGTGCATGCCAAGGTGCTAATATCGCATATAGAGTGGTAAGATGTCTTAAGTTCCCGTACGACTTTCAAAATACTCGGACGAATTAATTAGGTTTATTATGGAGTTTTAATGTTTCGTACGGTGATGTAAGGTGTTTTTAGGAGTTGTAAGGCGTGCAACATTATTCTAACGTGCTTTTCATGTTGCTAATGTCGCATACGGAGCCGTAACATCTCTTGAGTTGTCGTACGATGTTCAAAGAACATCGACGAAATCATTAGGTTCATTAAAGAATTTTAAGGTCTCATATGGTGTTGTTAGGAGTTGTAAGGCGTCCAACATTATACTAACGTTCTTTTCAACGTGCTAATATGACATACAGAGTCATATGACGTCTTAAGTTGTCGTACGACGTTCAAAGACTCCGACGAATTCATTTGGTTTTTTATGGAGTTTTAATGTTTCGTACGGTGATGTAAAGTGTTCTTAGGAGTTGTAACGCGTCCTACGTTATTCTAACGTGCTTTTCATGTTGCTAATGTCGCATACGAAGTCGTAACATCTCCTGAGTTGTCGTACGATGTTCAAAGGACTTCGACGACATCATTAGGTTTATAAAAGAATTTTAAGGATTCATACGTTGTTGTTAGGAGTTATAACGCGTCCAACATTATACTAACGTGCTTTTCAAGGTGCTAACATGACATACAGAGTCGTAAGATGTCTAAACTTGTCGTACGGCGTTCAAAACACTCGGACAAATTTATTTGGTTTTTTATGGAGTTTTAATGTTTCGTACGGTGATGTAAAGTGTTCTTAGGAGTTTTAACGCGTCCTACATTATTCTAAGGTGTTTTTCATGTTGCTAATGTCGCATACTGAGCCGTAACATCTACTGAGTTGTCGTACGATGCTCAAAGTACTTCGACGAAATCATTAGGTTTATTATGGAGTTTTAAAGTTTCGTACGGTGATGTTAGGAGTTGTAAGGCGTCCAACATTATACTAATGTGCATGCCAAGGTGCTAATATCGCATATAGAGTCGTAAGATGTCTTAAGTTCCCGTACGACTTTCAAAAGACTCGGATGAATTAATTAGGTTTATTATGGAGTTTTAATGTTTCGTACGGTGATGTAAGGTGTTTTTAGGAGTTGTAAGGCGTGCAACATTATTCTAACGTGCTTTTCATGTTGCTAATGTCGCATACGGAGCCGTAACATCTCTTGAGTTGTCGTACGATGTTCAAAGAACATCGACGGAAACATTAGGTTCATTAAAGAATTTTAAGGTCTCATATGGTGTTGTTAGGAGTTGTAAGGCGTCCAACATTATACTAACGTGCTTTTCAACGTGCTAATATGACATACAGAGTTGTATGATGTCTTAAGTTGTCGTACGACGTTCAAAAGACTCGGACGAATTCATTTGGTTTTTTATGTAGTTTTAATGTTTCGTACGGTGATGTAAAGTGTTCTTAGGAGTTGTAACGCGTCCTACGTTATTCTAAGGTGCTTTTCATGTTGCTAATGTCGCATACGAAGCCGTAACATCTCCTGAGTTGTCGTACGATGTTCAAAGGACTTCGACGACATCATTAGGTTTATAAAAGAATTTTAAGGTGTTGGTCCATCCGGATCGTGATTTCAGTGCTATCATGACTGTTTAACAACAAAACACTCTTGATTTGAACAACAAAGTTTATATATAAACCCAACAACCCAATAACAAGATCTAAACCAAATCCGGAGGTATAAAAGCTACAAAGATGGATAACATATGCTCCTAGCACCTCCCGGAAACACACACAACACACACGGACTTTGGATAAGATTTTGCAAGATAGTCCACCAAAAGTCAAGTTGCCAAGAGATAAGGTTTGAATATATATCAGCTATAGGTTCGCTGATAGATTCGCTGACAGCGAATCTATCTAGCGAACCAGATAGCTTCGCCGGGCACAAACAGGTTCGCCCAACGACAAACCTTATCTCAAAGACAACACTAATCTAGACCACCGGGCGAATCTATAGATTCGCCCGTAGGTTCGCTAGAACAAAAACAACAAAATACATGTAAAATATATAACACCGACATGCCGGTGAGTCCAACCTACACATGATGACTATCAATACTCCCCCTAGGTTGGACCTCACCTGGGGAAGTCTTCTCTTTTTAAGCTCCGTCTTTTTCGGCTTTAAAGATTGTCAATGTACGCTCCTGCCCTTTCTTCAGTCCCGGCCAACGGATTTGTCACGTCTTCAGATCCGGCCTCTTTATCTTCACAAATCTTCAACATCGGCGACATCAGTATCAGGCATATCAATAACATTCGTTTCCTCCTGAATATTTTCTGTATGCTCCTCGCCTATTACATTCCTATCAATCTTGGCCCAAAAATAAAACTTATAAAGATCCGGCCCTTTTTGCTAGGTTCGCCCAGATAGGTTCGCTCAGCAGCAGCAACAGATTCGCTCGGCTGCAATAGATTCGCTCGGCCGCAGAAATAGATTCGCCCGACAGGTTCGCTTGCACAATGAACTAATCAGGTGAACTTTCGTTCAAAATCTCTGTAGATTCGCTGACAACTGTTTGAAAATTCCGAATCACCAATTTGGTCTAGGTTCGCTGGATGATCCAGTAGATTCGCTGGATGAACATGCAGTTTCGCTGGTGTACGGGCAAAACTGTTTCAGTCCAAAATCAACCAGAACAGCCTCAAAACTCAACCAAATTAAGATCCGTTTGTTTCAATAGCTTCCTATAACCAAAAGCGACAAACCCCAAGCATATTCCAACTCAAAAACACAACAAACAGCCCCGAAATGCATCAAGAGTGTTTTGACCCAAAAACCCCAAAATCAACACAAAAATCTCTAGGATGAAACAATCAAGAGCACTAAGGCTCTGATACCATATTGTTGGTCCATCCGGATCGTGATTTCAGTGCTATCATGACTGTTTAACAACAAAACACTCTTGATTTGAACAACAAAGTTTATATATAAACCCAACAACCCAATAACAAGATCTAAACCAAATCCGGAGGTATAAAAGCTACAAAGATGGATAACATATGCTCCTAGCACCTCCCGGAAACACACACAACACACACGGACTTTGGATAAGATTTTGCAAGATAGTCCACCAAAAGTCAAGTTGCCAAGAGATAAGGTTTGAATATATATCAGCTATAGGTTCGCTGATAGATTCGCTGACAGCGAATCTATCTAGCGAACCAGATAGCTTCGCCGGGCACAAACAGGTTCGCCCAACGACAAACCTTATCTCAAAGACAACACTAATCTAGACCACCGGGCGAATCTATAGATTCGCCCGTAGGTTCGCTAGAACAAAAACAACAAAATACATGTAAAATATATAACACCGACATGCCGGTGAGTCCAACCTACACATGATGACTATCATAAGGTTTCATACGGTGTTGTTAGGAGTTGTAACGTGTCCAACATTATACTAACTTGCTTTTCAAGGTGCTAACATGACATACAGAGTCGTAAGATGTCTAAACTTGTCGTACGACGTTCAAAGGACTCGGACCAATTTATTTGGTTTTTTATGAAGTTTTAATGTTTCGTACGGTGATGTACAGTGTTCTTATGAGTTTTAACGCGTCCTACATTATTCTAAAGTGTTTTTCTTGTTGATAATGTCGCATACTTAGCCGTAACATCTACTGAGTTGTCGTACGATGTTCAAAGGACTTCGACGAAATCCCTAGGTTTATTATGGAGTTTTAAAGTTTCGTACGGTGATGTTAGGAGTTGTAAGGCCTCCAACATTATACTAACGTGCATCTCAAGGTGATAATATCGCATACAGAGTCGTAAGATGTCTTAAGTTGTCGTACCACTTTTAAAGGACTCGGACGAACTCATTAGGTTTATTATGGAGTTTTAATGTTTCGTACGGTGATGTAAGGTGTTCTTAGGAGTTGTGACGCGTCCTACATTATTCTAACGTGTTTTTCATGTTGCTATTGTCGCATACGAAGCCGTAACATCTCCTAAGCTGTCGTACGATGTTCAAAGGACTTCGACGAAATCATTATGTTTATTAAAGAATTTTAAGGTTTCATACGGTATTGTTAGGAGTTGTAAGGCGTCGAACATTATACTAATGTGCTTTTCAAGGTGCTAATGTGACAAAGAGTCGTAAAATATCTTAAGTTTTCATACGACGTTCAAAGGACTCGGACGAATTCATTTAGTTTTTTATGGAATTTTAATGTTTAGTACGGCGATGTAAAGTGTTTTTAGGAGTTTTAACGCGTCCTACATTATTCTAAGGTGTTTTTCATGTTGCTAATGTCGCATACTGAGCCGTAACATCTACTGAGTTGTCGTACGATGTTCAAAGGACTTCGACAAAATAGATAGGTTTATTATGGAGTTTTAAAGTTTCGTACGGTGATGTTAGGAGTTGTAAGGCGACCAACATTATACTAACGTGCATGTCAAGGTGCTAATATCGCATACAGAGTCGTAAGATGTCTTAAGTTCCCGTACGACTTTTAAAGGACTCGAACGAATTCATTAGGTTTATTATGGAGTTTTAATGTTTCGTACGGTGACGTAAGGTGTTTTTAGGAGTTCTAGCACGTCCTACATTACTCTAACATGCTTTTCATGTTGCTAATGTCGCATACGGAGCCGTAACATCTCCTAAGTTGTCGTACGATGTTCAAAGAACATCGACGAAATCATTAGGTTCATTAAAGAATTTTAAGGTCTCATATGGTGTTGTTAGGAGTTGTAAGGCGTCCAACATTATACTAACGTGCTTTTCAACGTGCTAATATGACATACAGAGTCGTATGATGTCTTAAGTTGTCGTACCACTTTTAAAGGACTCGGACGAACTCATTAGGTTTATTATGGAGTTTTAATGTTTCGTACGGTGATGTAACGTGTTTTTAGGAGTTGTAAGGCGTGCAACATTATTCTAACGTGCTTTTCATGTTGCTAATGTCGCATACGGAGCCGTAACATCTGTTGAGTTGTCGTACGATGTTCAAAGAACATCGACGAAATCATTAGGTTCATTAAAAAATTTTAAGGTCTCATATGGTGTTGTTAGGAGTTGTAAGGCGTCTAACATTATACTAACGTGCTTTTCAACGTGCTAATATGACATACAGAGTCATATGATGTCTTAAGTTGTCGTACGACGTTCAAAAGACTCGGACGAATTCATTTGGTTTTTTATGGAGTTTTAATGTTTCGTACGGTGATGTAAAGTGTTCTTAGGAGTTGTAACGCGTCCTACGTTATTCTAACGTGCTTTTCATGTTGCTAATGTCGCATACGAAGCCGTAACAACTCCTGAGTTGTCGTATGATGTTCAAAGGACTTCGACGACATCATTAGGTTTATAAAAGAATTTTAAGGATTCATACGGTGTTGTTAGGAGTTGTAACGCGTCCAACATTCTACTAACGTGCTTTTCAAGGTGCTAACATGACATACAGAGTCGTAAGATGTCTAAACTTGTCGTACGGCGTTCAAAACACTTGGACAAATTTATTTGGTTTTTTATGGAGTTTTAATGTTTCGTACGGTGATGTAAAGTGTTCTTAGGAGTTTTAACGCGTCCTACATTATTCTAATGTGTTTTTCATGTTGCTAATGTCGCATACTGAGCCGTAACATCTACTGAGTTGTCGTACGATGTTCAAAGGACTTCGACGAAATCATTAGGTTTATTATGGAGTTTTAAAGTTTCGTACGGTGATGTTAGGAGTTGTAAGGCGTCCAACATTATACTAACGTGCATGTCAAGGTGCTAATATCGCATATAGAGTCGTAAGATGTCTTAAGTTTCCGTACGACTTTCAAAAGACTCGGACGAATTCATTAGGTTTATTATGGAGTTTTAATGTTTCGTACGGTGATGTAAGGTGTTTTTAGGAGTTGTAAGGCGTGCAACATTATTCTAACGTGCTTTTCATGTTGCTAATGTCGCATACGGAGCCGTAACATCTCTTGAGTTGTCGTACGATGTTCAAAGAACATCGACGGAAACATTAGGTTCATTAAAGAATTTTAAGGTCTCATATGGTGTTGTTAGGAGTTGTAAGGCGTCCAACATTATACTAACGTGCTTTTCAACGTGCTAATATGACATACAGAGTTGTATGATGTCTTAAGTTGTCGTACGACGTTCAAAAGACTCGGACGAATTCATTTGGTTTTTTATGTAGTTTTAATGTTTCGTACGGTGATGTAAAGTGTTCTTAGGAGTTGTAACGCGTCCTACGTTATTCTAACGTGCTTTTCATGTTGCTAATGTCGCATACGAAGCCGTAACATCTCCTGAGTTGTCGTACGATGTTCAAAGGACTTCGACGACATCATTAGGTTTATAAAAGAATTTTAAGGTTTCATACGGTGTTGTTAGGAGTTGTAATGTAACAATCCCGGTTTTTGGGCCCGGAATTTTTTTTTAAAAACCCATTGGGCTTGGCCCAACCATTATTAGACTTAGGCCCCTCTTAAAATATTAGGCTTGGCCCAACCCTTATTGGGCTTAGGCCAACTTGGATTATGGGCTTGGCCCATGTATGTTTACGATAAGTACCGATGACGAAACCCGTCATATTAAATACCCGGATACGCGTAGAAATTTATTTTTACTACCATGAGTTAGATAGACTTTTCCCCACTAGTGTCTTTAGCATTACCAAATATTAGGATATATAATTTAAATTACACTTATAACATACGTTAGGCAACAAATTAGTAAAGATACAAATTTTATTAACCTAATAGCCACTAGACAACCTTGTACACATATATAAATATATACATGCATACGTACAAATGCATATATATATATATATATGTGATCATACACAAAACTTATATAATTATCAAAACCAATAAAGTCCCATACAAACACATAAATAAATACTTGCACCCTAGTCTCCAAACTTATAAAAACCAACACCCACATTATATAAAAATCAACTCATTCAACATATATAACCACACATGCATACGTAAATATACATGCATATATGTATATATAAATTTAACAAATCCATTAAATAAACACCTACACATATCTATACAAATACCATACAATATTTACCACCATACAACCATTATTATTTAATTACCCTACATAATCAACACACATATATATATGTATAATTTATAAAATCTCTAACTAAAACTTATAAACTAAACTACCATCTTATAAAATACAACTAACCATTTTATAAAATACAAAAGAAATAAAATAAATATATAATACTTACATGACTTGTCCACATCCATGCACCTTGCCATCCTACCTATACTATTTGTCACCCTAACACCCAACACCACCCCCCCCCCCCTAATAACCAATGCATGGCCATAACTTAAACCAACTCTTCACTCAATCAACTAACCACAATCCCACACTAACCCACACAAGATTTTGTTCACTCTTCTCTCCCTTCTTCTCTCCATTTCAGCCGAACACCACCCCCACACCCCTCACTTCACTTCATTTTTCAACTACACTTCACACACACAACCAAAACTCTCTCTAACACTTTCTCCTAACCATCAAACACCCTCTCCACCTCAAGAAATCACTAACTCATCCTCTAACCAGCTGCAAGGGACGACCAACAGCACCAAAACAAGGACCAAGAGAAGCCACGAGTCCAACAAAACCAACAACCGAGCAACCAAAGCAAGAGCCGTTCATCCTACGAAGAAGCACGTTGAGACCAGCCCACTTCCAGCCCTTTCCAGTCGAGTTCCAGCCTCTCACCTGACCTCTTTACCATCCCAAGTGCACCCACACTCAATCCCAACCTCAAGGTAACGAGAAAACAACCGAAAGTGCACTATACGTGCACAAAACGTTCATTTTTGCACACAATGAATACCAACACTTCCCATATATTTTTGAACACCTCCAAACACTTATTTTTCAGTATCAAAATTATTAAAAACCATAAAACCATTTTCTAAACAAAAATATACAAGTTTGACTAAAATAGTCAAACTATACACTTTATTTTGAGAAAAACAACAACACCCAACTAACAACCTTGAAAACATGATTTTAAATTTTCTGGAGCTTTTTTATAATAAAATATGGTTACAAAATAAATTTCATTATTTTTGGAGTTGTACATTAATTATTATGCATTTTTGAATATTAAAAATGGATAAATACACTAATATTCACAAAAACGTATGGGGAGTATAAAAATATAAAAATTTGTTATCTTACTGTTATAAATATATGTATAGTTGAATATTACTGATTATGATTGATTTTTGATGGGTGAACATAAAAATCGAACAATAACCAAAGCTAAAACGTACAAAACAACGAAAATACCAAAAATGTAAAAATATCAAATTTTTATTATCTCAGTAGCTTAAATATGTTAAAAATAAGTTAGAAAATAAATTTCGTGATTTTTCTAAAAATAATGTAATTACTATGAACTTTTGAATGTTTAATAGGATTAAAATACAAAAATTCGTATAAAATAATTAAGGACACTTAGGGCCAAACTTACAGAACCTAAACTCATATATAAGTATAAAATAACTATTTTAAGACCTAAAATGTTACCAAGGACACTCTAAGCATAAAACGTAATCTTAACCGAACCGAACGCGTTAAAAACACGAAACCCAACGAAACAAGAAAACTCTGATATTTTATAATTCCAGGAGCTTTTATATATAAAAACTAAGTAACTCAACAAGATTCATAATTTTTATAAGACTAACCTATTTATTATAAATTTTTGAATATAAAAGACTAAGTAAATGGTAAAAGGCACAAAAATTAGAAAAATACCTTTTAATCTGAAATACCACTTTTTATACAGTATATATAACCCAAGGAACTATTTTAAAGAATAAAAATGTTTAAAAAGATGTTTTGTAAATAAATCGTTCATACGTCGGTTACACACGCGTTAAAATACGAAAATGACCAACGAACCTTAAAACTCAACTTTTGGACTATAAAGCACTTAGTTACTGATTGAATAAGCTATAACCAAAATTTCAACAATTTAGGAAGTACCAATTATTTTATACAAATTATTTAAGTTTAAAAACCCGTAAACCGACAACTACTAAAATAATTTGTAGAAAATAATTGAAACACCTAAAAACCATGAAACACTATATATTACAGTAACTAAGACCCCTTTAACTTAATATAAGAGCCCAAGATCGAAATAAGCCCAAAAACCTAAATCATAACCCGACACGTAGCGTTTTACCGCAACCGGAGAAACCGGTAAACTCGAAATCTACCCCGAACTTGATAAACACTTCAAAGCCAGTAGGTTAACCTTAAAATATATATAAGACCAATACACAACACTAACACACCTAGAAATGAGAAGTTATAACCAAAAACCTAACTTTAGGGCTAAAAATGTCAATATAACAAAGTTGAGGGACTAAATGTGACAACACTCAAACTTTCTGATTTTTATGAGAAATAAGTTAAATACTTATCTAAGTAAACTGAAATAATAAGAATTTAAGTGTTAAAACGAGAACAAACCAACGAGAACACTAAAACGACTATAAAACCGAAAGACAAACGCACCCGTTATGGAACGCACGTAGACTTATATATTTTAGAATCTAACTTGATTAAACTAAACATAGGAAGTCCGCAAGTAGGTAGGACTCTCACGCAAACCATTATCTAGGAAGTTCTTGAGCAAGCTACAAGTGAGTTATGAACCCCCTTTTTACGTAATACTTTTGGGGCTGATACATACCTACTAAACTTGTTTATATAAACTGATATTTATGGTGTAATCAATCTGCTACGCTTGTCCCCGAACGTTGGTACAACTTTCGGTATCCATTAACTTCTTGTAGGAGCCCTTTGAAATGTGAATAGTACTATTTGGGAATCCCCCGCGTACAGTGGCATACCCCCCACTGAGGTTGAAAACCGTTACGCCACATGTTCAATGAAACGTTGGTGCTTAGCAGAGCACGTTAGCCCACTTTGGGTTAGGGGACTATTATTTATTGTATTCGGGTTGGGTATAATCCGAACAGGTTTGGCTACATATATTGTCGACCGTACACCATAATATATAATGTTTTAGTGTCATAAATTTTATTAAACCATGAGCTCACCAACTTTATGTTGACGTATTTTTGGGTATGTATTTCAGGTATTTAGATGATTTATCGATGGAAGTATACAACTAGACTTTATAACATTGGATGTGCATTTAGACACGGTTGATAGCTTTAGAAGACCCTGATTAGAAGAAACACGCAAAGATTATAGACAAATTATAGAGGAAGACTACTTGGGAATAGTATACCAACTAGTCTCACTGCTTTTGTTAGAGTTTACTATTGTACCCTTTGATGTACACTTAGGTGCTGTTTGTTTTTTCTGCAGGAAAAGGTCTTTAGTCTGCGGACCACATCTGCAGACATCTGCAGAAGAAGAGGTGGACCAAACCTCTGCAGTCTGCAAGAAGAAGACTGTTTGTTTTTTAACGTCTGTAGATTGTCAAAATAAACTGAAACTAAATAAGTCGATTTTTTAAACTAAATAAAGTAATAGTTACAAACATTATGCATATTCATCACTTTCTATTAACTTCTTCACTTCCTAATAACTTCTTCACTTCACTTCATCCTAACCAAATTCATTTAAGTTCTCACTTATACGATCATAACCTATATCCATGGCAAATTGGCAATCAACTAAAACTTTCTTACTTTCATAGTAAACTCCATTGATGAATGTGATTACATGAACAAAAGGCTGTTTTGTATACTCGAATGATGCAACCCTAGCTCATCTCCATAAAACCACAATAAAATACAACCTAAAATCAAACAATTTATATCATTCCACTACATGTAAATACATCTTCATATACCACACCAAACAGATCAATCAATCAAATGTAAAAACTGAAAAACAAATGAAAACTGGACTAAAGTTCACAATCTTAAAGCTAATGACACCAAACTACAAATCAAATATATACAGTGTGAATTAACATGTAAATGTATCTTCACAAACTACATCAAACACACAGAATCAGCTAACACGGTTACACAGATCAATCAATTAACTTAAAAAAACGAAAAATTAACAAACAACTCGCCTGAAGGTCATTGGACTTGATGTGTTCCCAAATCTTCTTAACAACATCGGTGCGAGGTGACTCAGAGACACCGAGGAACTGAGCGAGAGCTGGTGAAACCGAAACAGGTTTCATAGTGCCAAGTGGTGTATCTAAAGAAGCTTTCTTCTATTTCTCAGTTGATT
Source organism: Tagetes erecta (assembly GCA_030867185.1). Taxonomy (NCBI): domain Eukaryota; kingdom Viridiplantae; phylum Streptophyta; class Magnoliopsida; order Asterales; family Asteraceae; genus Tagetes; species Tagetes erecta. The sequence continues at coordinate 34,203,644 of CM061490.1, read as the reverse complement.
TCTTGATGATTGTTCCTCCTTCTTTGCGGCGGCAGCGGTGGTGGGGAAGGAAGTGCGACGGCGGAAGGTGGGGCTTGAGGAGGAAGTGCGACAGTAGGAGGTGGGGTTGGAGGAGGAAGAGCGACTGTGGGAGGTGGAGGAGGATGGGACCTGTTTCAGGGGTTTGAGGTGGGGTGGAGAAGAAGGGGTGAAGAGGTTAGAAGTGGTGGGTTTACATCTGCAGCCAGAAGAGGACGGGCAGACTTTTTTTAATGAAAGGTCTTCCAGAAAACAAACACGCTGCAGACCTTAACGTCTGCGCGTGCTCTGCGCGGCGCAGACAAAAGAGGTCAAAAAGAGCTTTTCATGAAAAACAAACACACCCTTAGAATACACTGATATTACGTGTAAACCTATGGCCCACTATCAATGCATACATAGTTTCCGCTGTGTTTTGTTGGATATTCAATCGTTACGGCCCACCCCCTTGGTCGGGGTGTGACATGTAACGTGTCCAACATTATACTAACTTGCTTTTCAAGGTGCTAACATGACATACAGAGTCGTAAGATGTCTAAACTTGTCGTACGACGTTCAAAGGACTCGGACCAATTTATTTGGTTTTTTATGAAGTTTTAATGTTTCGTACGGTGATGTACAGTGTTCTTATGAGTTTTAACGCGACTTACATTATTCTAAAGTGTTTTTCTTGTTGATAATGTCGCATACTTAGCCGTAACATCTACTGATTTGTCGTACGATGTTCAAAGGACTTCGACGAAATCCCTAGGTTTATTATGGAGTTTTAAAGTTTCGTACGGTGATGTTAGGAGTTGTAAGGCCTCCAACATTATACTAACGTGCATCTCAAGGTGATAATATCGCATACAGAGTCGTAAGATGTCTTAAGTTGTCGTACCACTTTTAAAGGACTCGGACGAACTCATTAGGTTTATTATGAAGTTTTAATGTTTCGTACGGTGATGTAAGGTGTTCTTAGGAGTTGTGACGCGTCCTACATTATTCTAACGTGTTTTTCATGTTGCTATTGTCGCATACGAAGCCGTAACATCTCCTGAGCTGTCGTACGATGTTCAAAGGACTTCGACGAAATCATTATGTTTATTAAAGAATTTTAAGGTTTCATACGGTATTGTTAGGAGTTGTAAGGCGTCGAACATTATACTAACGTGCTTTTCAAGGTGCTAATATGACAAAGAGAGTCGTAAGATATCTTAAGTTTTCATACGACGTTCAAAGGACTCGGACGAATTCATTTAGTTTTTTATGGAATTTTAATGTTTAGTAAGGCGATGTAAAGTGTTTTTAGGAGTTTTAACGCGTCCTACATTATTCTAAGGTGTTTTTCATGTTGCTAATGTCGCATACTGAGCCGTAACATCTACTGAGTTGTCGTACGATGTTCAAAGGACTTCGACAAAATCAATAGGTTTATTATGGAGTTTTAAAGTTTCGTACGGTGATGTTAGGAGTTGTAAGGCGACCAACATTATACTAACGTGCATGTCAAGGTGCTAATATCGCATACAGAGTCGTAAGATGTCTTAAGTTCCCGTACGACTTTTAAAGGACTCGAACGAATTCATTAGGTTTATTATGGAGTTTTAATGTTTCGTACGGTGACGTAAGGTGTTTTTAGGAGTTCTAGCACGTCCTACATTATTCTAACATGCTTTTCATGTTGCTAATGTCGCATACGGAGCCGTACCATCTCCTAAGTTGTCGTACGATGTTCAAAGAACATCGACGAAATCATTAGGTTCATTAAAGAATTTTAAGGTCTCATATGGTGTTGTTAGGAGTTGTAAGGCGTCCAACATTATACTAACGTGCTTTTCAACGTGCTAATATGACATACAGAGTCGTATGATGTCTTAAGTTGTCGTACGACGTTCAAAAGACTCGGACGAATTCATTTGGTTTTTTATGGAGTTTTAATGTTTCGTACGGTGATGTAAAGTGTTCTTAGGAGTTGTAACGCATCCTACGTTATTCTAACGTGCTTTTCATGTTGCTAATGTCGCATACGAAGCCGTAACATCTCCTAAGTTGTCGTACGATGTTCAAAGGACTTCACGACATAATTAGGTTTATAAAAGAATTTTAAGGTTTCATACGGTGTTGTTAGGAGTTGTAACGCGTCCAACATTATACTAACGTGCTTTTCAAGGTGCTAACATGACATACAGAGTCGTAAGATGTCTAAACTTGTCGTACGACGTTCAAAGGACTCAGACGAATTTATTTGGTTTTTTATGGAGTTTTAATGTTTCGTACGGTGATGTAAAGTGTTCTTAGGAGTGTTAGCGCGTCCTACATTATTTGTGACACCTGGCAAATTTCGCGTCAATATTTGTACTAGCTTAAAAGGTGCTTATTATTTTGTGATACGTCATTTGATATAATTATGATAATTAATGTGTTATTAAAGTTAGATAAGCCCATTTTTGTGCATTGTTTTGCGTTTCGTGATTTTTGAAATTGCTTAATCGCGTAGCGGTTAAATACCCGGTAATGAACGTTAGTGAATGCCTGATAAATTTTAACAGTCCAATAATTGATATAATGCTCGAAATAGCATCAAATAATATATTTTGGGTGTGTATAAGTGAAAACATAATAAAAACTAAAAGCACTGTATTTTATCCGTTGTTTTCCGATTATCGCGTTCGTTTCAGGTTTTGCCCGGTTTTACTACTAGTACACTACCCGGAATACATTAAAATATTTATTAATATATTTTTACCATTTTAAGAGTAAAATAATAATATTAGAAGTATTATGGTATATATGGGGTTAAAAGTTTGCAAGACTTGAAAAATACTTGGGATTTAAGTGTGTATTGTTTATGTAAATGGTTTTTATAAAAAAAAAATATAGAATTTCTTTTTTTTATTAAAAATCCGGCCAAAGGACACCTCCCCCTCCTATTCCCCATAAAAATCTTTTAAACTTTACTTACACATTTCCTCTTAACCCAAAATCCAACCATAATATCTTTACCACTCCAACACTCCACCTCCTCTCTCTTTCTTCTCCCCAAAACCGACCCAAACCACCATCACCCTCATAATTTCGGCCACCACACTCTCAACACTCTCCACCTTCATTTATTTCACTTCCTTGCAAAATCTAAGGTTCTTGGAGGTTCTTGAAGCAAGTAGGAGCATCCAAGAGGTGTTTAAAGGCCAAATCCATCTTTTTCATCTTTTTCTAGTGTTCATCAAGGGTATGAACTCTTTTCATTTTGATTTTGTGGTTTGAATGTGTTCAAGATTGTGTTCTTGAAGTGTTGTTCACCAAACCTTAAACCAAAAGATGAATGTTTTTAAAATGGAAATGAGTTTTCAAAATGGGTGTGTGTATGCATGTGTGTGTGTCCGTAAGTATATATATATATATATGTGTATATGTGTGTTTTTGATTTTTGAAAACAAGATTTCATAAGTGTTAAATGAATGGTTTTGAAAGATTGATAAAGGAAAAGGGAAGAAATGAACAACTATATGTTATGTGTGGTCATCAAAACATGATTTTGGGTATATATGTATGTAGATCCGTATGTATATGTGTGTGTATGTGTATGTGTATTTACATGTTAGTGTCATCATGTAAAAATTGTGTTTTTGCATTGATAATGTTTATATCAAAGTGTTGAAAGGTTGTTTTGTTAAAAAAAGGGGATAAAATGAATAAGTGTGTGCTAGTTGTGATATTGAAATACGAATGTATGTAAGTATGTATGTATATGAAACCGTATGTATGTATGTATGTGTGAATATATGCTAGTTGGTATTATGATGTGTATTTACACTTAAATTGTTTAGATCTTAACATGCAAATAGGTATTAATGAAAATATGATAATAAGGTCACTAAATGATTTTGAATAACATGAAAAAGTGTTAGGAAAATACTTACAAAAATGTAGTCATATGACATGAAATTGGAAGATGTTATTTTTGTGAAAAACTTGCTACATGTTTATTTGTGAAATTGCTAAATGAAAGCATGATAAGTGTTTTGTTATGATGATTATGATATTATGAAATAGATGATTTCTTAAAGTGTAAAAATTGTTTTTAGATGTATGAAATATTAATGTAAGTGGTGATATATGATACTTGAAGGTTTAAAAAGACATAAAATGTAATTTTTATACATTTTTGCAATGATTTAAAAACTAAATTATTCTGGAATGAAACATGTTTTTAAATATTTATGAACTTCATAAAACAAGTATTTTAAATGTATTATAAGCAAGAAATGATTAAACCTTACAAATAATGGTTTTTGGTACAAAAATTGTCACACCCCAAAAATCGTTGCAGCGGAAGTCACGAATATTTGGTGCTTAGAGCGAAGTTGGCACCCATTAGTTATAAAACAAACATCCACATTAATTTAAAAGGTAATTAAAAGTGTTAATGTTGATATGTCAACATCCTACAATTTTTCATTAAGAAAATAAAAATACGATATTGTCTTAATAAAGCGTAGATTGTTTGAAGTAAAGTCAAACAAAATTTTAAACAAAGAGGTCCCAAAACACATAAACCAAATGTGGAGTTTATAGTCCAAAAACTATCCTTCCACAAATTCCCATGCCCAACACTTAGTACCTGAAAAACATGTAAAAACTGAGTCAACATAAAGTTGGTGAGTTTTCGGGTTTTGATCAAATTAAGTCATCTTTCATTCACAATAGATATGCTTGGCTTTGAGACGACAACAAGACCGTACGTCAAGGGCTAGCTAGGCCCAGAGACAAATGAATCATCAAAGTCATGAGTCCATAATCAAACCAAGAAACGAAGTTCCCTCACAACAATCAACTTATATTCCCCCGCATGTCAACACGATCAGAGCGACTGATCACGAGGGGCGGAATTCCAATCCCGATAGATCTACCAATATAACCTGTGGTTTCTCACTCCAAGAGAAATTAATGATTATGAGAGGGCATTACGCGTAAAATCATCAAACACTCATGCCATCATTTTGGTCAACAACAATACCCGTCTCCCAATACATATCAAAAACAACATAAACAAAAATACATGTTTATCCCCCGAAAATATTTAAATAAAACATTATTTAAAAAGGGGGCCGAGACACTCACAGGTCTCTCAATTCATATCAAAACATTATAAATAAGTACATGTTATTCCCCCAAAACAGTTAAATAAAACGTTATTTAAAAAAGGGGCCGAAGAAACTCACAGTGAATACGCCAAAAGCTAGAACATATAAGCCCAACAATAACACCACCTAAGAACATCCTATACACAAAGGACCCGTTCAAAAGATGCACACATATGTCAAATCTAAAACCGTGTAGGTTGTTCACCAAAACCTAACTAGACTTATGGGAAAACATTTCATTTACAAAAACAACCCTTAATTTTAATAACCCGTTGGTGATCTTTGCCTTAATTAATTTTCATATATAATAACATACTTTGTTATTCTTTGATTAGCTTTCATACTACTAATCACATAAACACATATAACACACATGTAATGACTCATAAAAGCCATATTTAGTCCTTTAACTTTTCTAAGTAAAACAAATACTTTTACTTATCCAATATTATTAATATACTTAGGAAAATATAATTTAATATCCTCATATCATAATTAAAGTTCACAACACTTAGAAAAATATACATTTTCTCTAGTTAACTAGTATGCAATTTTCAACATAACGGTTAACACTTAACGGGACATTTAACCACGTTTTCATAAACAACTTATTAATCATATAAAATTATATATATCTAAACATATTTTCTCATAACAAAAATCATATTTCATACCTTTTTCAATAAAAATTACAATATTAGCTAAACACGTCAATTTCAACATTTTCGGGAACGTTTTCGGGTCACGAAAAGCAACCCAATACCCGTATCTTTGTCATTACTTTATAAATAATTTTATATCAGTAGGTTAACTTAAAAATAAGCTCAAAGTTTCTGATCTAAATCAGTTTACAAAAATATTACGTTTTAGAGTCGAAAATCTTCGTTTTCGGCTTTTCCGGGTACATAGTTTGCACGTTTTTGAATTTAAAACTCTAAGTTTTTGTACCAACTTTAAATCTCATATTTTTATATAAAAATATACTTAGTAATCTGTAAACATATAATTTCGACATATTTTACATTTTTAAGCAAAAATCGGTGCGTTTTACGCGTATTTTTGTACTAAAAACCATTATTTGTAAGGTTTAATCATTTCTTCCTTATACAACATTTAAAATACTTATTTTATAAAGTTTATAAATCTTTAAAAATATGTTTTGTTCCAGAATGTAATTTGTTTTTAAATATTAATAAAAATGTATAAAAATCACATTTAATGTCTTTTTAAGACTTTCCCATTTTCCATGTCTTGTAACTAGTTCCAATGTCTTGTAAAAATAAATTTATACTTTTTGAAATCACACTTTAGAACTTATTAAAATCATTATGATCATAAATACTTTTTAGTTTTCTAGATCTAGTGTTTTTAAATCCATGCAACAACTTTTAATTATACCTTCCATTGTTCTACCATATGAACAAATTTCTAAAATCATTTTTCTAACACTTTAACATGGAAAACATATTCATCTAGTGATATTATTGACTTATTTTCATTAAAAACCACTTTGCATGCTTAGATCTAGCCATTTATAATGCAAACACATAACAATCTTTATATGATTTTCAACCAAAACATATACATATACATACATATATACCTACGGATATACATATATACATACATAAATCATACCTTTTCATGATAACATACATGACTTACACTTCATTTCATCCCATTTCCTTTGCACAAAACATCAAGTAATCATTTCTCTACACATGTGTAAACCTTTTTACATGAAATGACACATCTTCACATATACATACATACATATACGGATACACACACATACACACACACACACACACTGATTTACACACACACACACACATACGGATTCACACTCACACACACCATTTTCATTTTCAAAAACCCATTTTCATCTTAAAAATCATTACCTTTTTGTTTGTTTTAGATTTGGTGAACAACCTTTCAAGAATAAGATTTTGAATAACACAAAATACAATAAACTTTGGGTTCATACCCTTGAAAAACAAGATGAAAAAGAGATGATAGAATATGGTTTTGGCTTCATGACAACCCTTGGAAATGATTTTCTTGCTTGGATGATCTTCAAACAACTTGTAGAACACTAGAACTTGCAAGAGATGAAAAGAAGAGTTGTGGAGTGTTTGTGTGTGTGTATGGCCGAAATTTTGAGAGGGAGGAGGAGAGAAATCAGATTTGTAGAGAGAGAGAGAGAGAGAGGGAGGTGGAGTATTAATTATGGTGAATAGGTTTAGGGTTTTGGTGGAGACTTGGACAACATATCTTAGGATGATCTTGTCTTAAGATCTTTTTAAGATCCTTAAGTAAACCCAAGCCCAAGAAGGATATTTAGAAAAAAAAAATAATATATGTATATATAGGTTAAAGGGGGGACGACCCATACTAAAAAAATTGGGATTTTTATAAGGAAATTTTTATAAAAACACTACACCATTTAATCCCATGTAGTTTTAAAGTTAAATTTAAATATTGGACTTTATACTATAATACTTCAAGTATTATTATTCCATACTTAAAATAGTAAAAATATATTAATAATTATTTTATTGTACTCCGGGTTGTGTACTGGTAGTGAAACCGGCCAAAAACTGAAACACACGCGATAATCAGAAAAACATCGGATAAAATACATCGCTTTTAGTTTTTATTATGTTTTCACTTATACACACCCAAAATATATTATTTGATGCTATCTCGAGCATTATATCAATCACTGGACATTTAAAATTTATCAGGCAGTCACCAACGTTCATTACCGGGTATTTAACCGCTACGCGATTAAGCAATTTCAAAATTAACAAATTGCAAAACAATGCACAAAAATGGGCTTATCTAACTTTATTATCACCATAATTAATATAATTAAGTTAAATTACGCATTTCAAAAATTAAGCACGCTTTAAGCTAGTACGAATATTGACCGAAATTTGCCGGGTGTCACAGTCTTCCCCCGTTTAGGAAATTTCGTCCCGAAATTTTACCTCGATAAGTCCTATTTCGATTTAGATAGAAATGAATGAGGGTATTATTACTTATTTCAGTCTCGACGTTCCTACGAATAATATGGTCCTCATTTAGAATTACATCTAATCTTGACCAAATCGGTACAACTTCGCCTGAGTTTATGAACTTTCGAGTCCAAATCTCTACTGGTTCCTCAACGAAATGGAGTTTATTATCAATACGAACTCCCTCAGACGGTATCATCGATGTCTCATCAGACCAACACATTTCAAATTTGAGACACAAAACACGTCGCGCGCACCACTAAGCTCACTAGGTAACTTAAGTCGATAAGCAACTAGGCCAATTCTTTTCAAAATCTCGAATGGTCCTATATATCGGGGACTAAGCTTCCCTTGGTTGCCAAATCTAACTACACCTTTCTAAGGTGACACTTTCAGAAACACACCATTTCCTACTGGGAATTCTAATGGTCTCATCCGATTATCCGCATAACTCTTTTGCCGATAAACAACGGCTTCAAATCTTTTCATAACTTGGAAAACTTTATCTGCAGTTTCCTGGATAATCTCGGGTACATATTATTCTTTTTCACCCATTTTAGCACAAATAAGTCGCGAATGACATTTTCTTTCATATAGAGCCTCAACACGGAGTGGCCCTGATACTAGCGCGATAACTATAGTTATAAGAAAACTAAGCTATAGGTAGGAGGCTATCCTAATTCCTACCAAAATCAATCACACATGCTCGCAACAAGTCTTTCAGAGTTTGAATCGTCCGTTCACTCTGACAATCTTTTTGTAGGGTGATACACCATACTCATATCCAAACGAGTACCCATAGTTTTATACAAAACTCTCTAACTCCTCGAAGTAAAACGACTATCTTTATCTAAAATGATCAAGACAAGAACAATATGAGAAGATACTAACTCCTCCAGATAGATCCTTTACAACTTTCCCACTTTGTAAGATTCCTTAATGGGCAAAAAGTGGGCAGATTTCGTCAAACGATCAACAATTACCCAAATAGCGTTATTACCGCTAGATTTGCGGGGTAACATCGTTATGAAATCCATCGCGATTCTCTCCCATTTCCATTGTGGAATTTCAGGTTACTGTAAAAGTCCTAAAGGCTTTTGATATTCAGCCTTAACCCTAGAACAAATTATACATTTACTAACAAATTATACATTTACTCACGTAGAATGCTATCTCCCTTTTCATATTGGGTCACCAATAAAGTTCCTTCACGTCCTTACATTTTCCAAATTTTCTTCCTTTAGAGCTTCACTCTAAGCATCACGTATTTGGGAAGTGAGATACGACTAAAGAGCTAATTCTAATGCGCGCATACGCAAAGGTTTCTCTCTTTACTTACTACTTAGTGCATCATCAACAACCTTGGCTTTTCCTAGGTGATAACGAATATCACAGTCGTAGTCATTCCATAAATCGACACAACGTCGTCGTCTCGTATTGAGCTCCTTCTCATCAAAGACATGCTAGATCCAAGCCATGCGTAGTGTAATTCTTTTCATGCACTTTGAGTTTCTTAGACGTTTAAGATACAACATCTTCTCTTTGAATCGAGACACACGTAAAACCTAAACGAGACGTATCACAACATGCTACAAAATCATCTATTCCTTCTAGAAGTGACAATATAGACGCACAACATAGCTTGTGCTTCATCGTCTAGAATGCTAACTCTTGATCATCTAACCAATCGGATTTCCTATCCTTACGGGTTAATAACTTCAATGGCTACATCATTTTAGAGATGTTTTCAATAAACCTTTGGTAGTACCGGCTAGTCCTAAGAATTACGCACCTCCGTAGGAGTTTGGTGCTTCCAAAATCTTATTGGCCTCAATCTCTGCCGGATCTACATGAATACCATCTTCATTAATCACGTGACCAAGAACACGAACTTCTCTGAGCCAGAACTCACATTGTGAAATCATAGCATAAAATTTCTCATTTCTAGAATTAACTTTAGAATATGCTCATGATCTCCTTTGCTTTGTGAATGAATAAGTGTACCGTCAGTGAATACTATTCTAAACTTATCCAAATAAGGTCTACACAACCTATTCATAAGCTCCATGAATACTACAGGTACATTTTTTTTAAAACTACACGGCATGACCAAACACTCATAATGTCCATAACGCGTCCTAAAAGCAGTTTTCGGGACATCATCTTCGGCTATTAACAACTAATGGTAGCCGTATCGAATATCAATCTTAGAATAATAACTACAACGTGTAGCTGATCGAACAAATCATCAATCCTAGGCAACATATATCTAATCTTAATTATAAGTTCATTCAACTTTCTCAAAAATCTATACACATCCTAAATGATCCATCATTTTCATAACGAACAACACAGGTGATCCCCAAACTTTTGTTCAACGTCCTTGGCATTGATAAATTTAACTAAGTAAAAACATCGGACATCCTTTGCTCCAATACTCATAAGCTTTCATGATATTTCGATTTTTAAAGAAGACTTTCCTTTATCTCCTAAAACAGTTAAAACTTCACCGTTTTCGAACGGAAGCCGAACAATCTTTTCAAAACAAGCTTCCTCGGCACAATGTCCAATCAATCAATCCACACCGATAACTATATCGGAACTACCAAGCTTAACGGGTAAAGATCTATACTAAAGGAATGACTTTCTAATTTCTAGGAAAAATTCCTAAATAATTCGCTAGTTCCCATTTTATTTCCATTAGCTAATTCAGTAATATATACCTTACTTAACTTACTAGAGTTTAGACCAATTAATACTTAAAATTCCTTTGACACAAAGCTCGTTTCAGGGAAAATACTCCCGTAACAATCTTACCTTCAGATTGTTCCTTGAAAGACCATAACAGTAATTTCATCCAAATTCCGGATCAACGAATTCCACCACGTCAACGTTTCATCCTGAAACGTACATGTGGCATTCTTAATTCTTTGGCCGTCTTGGGCAATTGCCTATTGCCATATCCGACTCATTTTAGCAATCCATCTCACCATGTCAAGTGGACTTTCAGTAAAAATTCGTGGGTGACAAACTTGAAAAGTCTCATAAGCACACCCTAACAATGGATTCCTTTTTCCATAGTTCAATAAAATCAATGATTACCATTTCATTTAACTATTTCGAGAAGCTCCAAAAATCATTCATACCTCCTTAGGTTATCTAATACCTAAAGAACAAAAAATACTAAGGTTGTTGTCTGAAACGTTACGTACTCTACCACGTCCTACTGTTAAACTAGCGTCACACTATTCCAGAGCAACGTTGCCATGTGGAGCTATTAACTAGGCTAAATCCTATACCTCCACCCGAAGGTGTCATTCGAATTACCGGGGGCGTATTTTATTTCTAACAAACAAAATATTAATAAATATGATAAGGTATAGTTCACATCATGGTGTTAAATGTTTGAGTATCGTACGTAATACCACATAACATAAGTAACCAATCAATAACAAAATCGTGAATTATCGTCAATCCTCACCGCCAAATCGGCTACTAAAGTTACCGATCTAATGATCATAGAAAGAAAAGGAAGGGCTTACTTTGGAATAACAGAATTTAGTGAGATCGTAGAATTCTTTACCGATATAAAGTTTTATTATATTTTTATTTATTTATTTATTTTTTTTTATTTTATTCTATCGATTTAACCAATCATCTACTAGCGCCTTTAACGTAGTTCTCTCCTCGAGAGAAGTCAACCGGGTACGCATCATCTGGCACGCGTCAAACACGATATGCATCTCTATCTTGTAGTTCATCGATCCATCGTTCGTACTATGCACACCTTGCCGCAAGAGTAAGAAGAAAACGTTCGATAGATTTCTCTAACTGGGAATCTAAACGTGGAGTACTAGACGAGTCGTTGATCTTGAATATAGACGGAAAACCGCGCTCCATGCCTGGTGAATCAACCACCGACTCCCTTACCCTATTGGGTTCGGGTGCAACCTCATCATCAACAACCATATGGACGATCTTCCTACGCCTCCAGGAATATATTATGCAGTGCTCGGGGGTTCGCTACAATTCATTCGAAGGTATGAAGTCTTGAACATCATCACTCTAAGCCTCCATTACCGGCTCTACATCAACCACGGACTCAACGACTGATCCTAAAGTGGTGCTAAGTGAGACTCGTGTCTCGGGGACTCTTTTAGGCATTTGTGACAACAAAAGGCATATTCGTACTAAACACTAGCTTAAAGGCACTTAAAATATACTTATATCAAATAAGCACACAAGATACACTTAGATATCCAATCTAATAATTGTAAACCACACAATGTATATTTAGATATTCAATCAATTTAAATCACACAAGGTATTCTTAGATATACAATCTAAAAATCAAAACGCACACAAAAATGCCTGGGAATTTTGGAAGTGTTTTTGGGACTTTAAGATTTTTCAAAAACTTTCAAGTTATAGTCTATAATTTTTCAAAAACTTTTCTAGTTCGCTATAACCATTGGCTCTGATACCAACTTCTGTCACACCCCAAAAATCGTTGCAGCGAAAGTCACGAATATTTGGTGCTTAGAGCGAAGTTGGCACCCATTAGTTTTAAAACAAACATCCACATTAATTTAAAAGGTAATTAAAAGTGTTAATGTTGATATGTCAACATCCTACAATTTTTCATTAAGAAAATAAAAATACGATATTGTCTTAATAAAGCGTATATTGTTTGAAGTAAAGTCAAACAAAATTTTAAACAAAGAGGTCCCAAAACACATAAACCAAATGTGGAGTTTGTAGTCCAAAAACTATCCTTCCACAAATTCCCATGCCCAACACTTAGTACCTGAAAAACATGTAAAAACTGAGTCAACATAAAGTTGGTGAGTTTTCGGGTTTTGATCAAAGTAAAGTCATCTTTCATTCACAATAGATATGCTTGGCTTTGAGACGACAACAAGACCGTACGTCAAGGGCTAGCTAGGCCCAGAGACAAATGAATCATCAAAGTCATGAGTCCATAATCAAACCAAGAAACGAAGTTCCCTCACAACAATCAACTTATATTCCCCCGCATGTCAACACGATCAGAGCGACTGATCACGAGGGGCGGAATTCCAATCCCGATAGATCTACCAATATAACCTGTGGTTTCTCACTCCAAGAGAAATTAATGATTATGAGAGGGCATTACGCGTAAAATATAATTTAATATCCTCATATCATAATTAAAGTTCACAACACTTAGAAAAATATACATTTTCTCTAGTTAACTAGTATGCAATTTTCAACATAACGGTTAACACTTAACGGGACATTTAACCACGTTTTCATAAACAACTTATTAATCATATAAAATTATATATATCTAAACATATTTTCTCATAACAAAAATCATATTTCGTACCTTTTTCAATAAAAATTACAATATTAGCTAAACATGTCAATTTCAACATTTTCGGGAACGTTTTCGGGTCACGAAAAGCAACCCAATACCCGTATTTTTGTCATTACTTTATAAATACTTTTATATCAGTAGGTTAACTTAAAAATAAGCTCAAATTTTCTGATCTAAATCAGTTTACAAAAATATTACGTTTTAGAGTCGAAAATCTTCGTTTTTGGCTTTTCCGGGTACATAGTTTGCACGTTTTTGAGTTTAAAACTCTAAGTTTTTGTACCAACTTTAAATCTCATATTTTTATATAAAAATATACTTAGTAATCTGTAAACATATAATTTCGACATATTTTACATTTTTAAGCAAAAATCGGTGCGTTTTACGCGTATTTTTGTACTAAAAACCATTATTTGTAAGGTTTAATCATTTCTTCCTTATACAACATTTAAAATACTTATTTTATAAAGTTTATAAATCTTTAAAAATATGTTTTGTTCCAGAATGTAATTTGTTTTTAAATATTAATAAAAATGTATAAAAATCACATTTAATGTCTTTTTAAGACTTTCCCATTTTCCATGTCTTGTAACTAGTTCCAATGTCTTGTAAAAATAAATTTATACTTTTTGAAATCACACTTTAGAACTTATTAAAATCATTATGATCATAAATACTTTTTAGTTTTCTAGATCTAGTGTTTTTAAATCCATGCAACAACTTTTAATTATACCTTCCATTGTTCTACCATATGAACAAATTTCTAAAATCATTTTTCTAACACTTTAACATGGAAAACATATTCATCTAGTGATATTATTGACTTATTTTCATTAAAAACCACTTTGCATGCTTAGATCTAGCCATTTATAATGCAAACACATAACAATCTTTATATGATTTTCAACCAAAACATATACATATACATACATATATACCTACGGATATACATATATACATACATAAATCATACCTTTTCATGATAACATACATGACTTACACTTCATTTCATCCCATTTCCTTTGCACAAAACATCAAGTAATCATTTCTCTACACATGTGTAAACCTTTTTACATGAAATGACACATCTTCACATATACATACATACATATACGGATACACACACATACACACACACACACTGATTTACACACACACACACATACGGATTCACACTCACACACACCATTTTCATTTTCAAAAACCCATTTTCATCTTAAAAATCATTACCTTTTTGTTTGTTTTAGATTTGGTGAACAACCTTTCAAGAATAAGATTTTGAATAACACAGAATACAACAAACTTTGGGTTCATACCCTTGAAAAACAAGATGAAAAAGAGATGATAGAATATGGTTTTGGCTTCATGACAACCCTTGGAAACGATTTTCTTGCTTGGATGGTCTTCAAACAACTTGTAGAACACTAGAACTTGCAAGAGATGAAAAGAAGAGTTGTGGAGTGTTTGTGTGTGTGTATGGCCGAAATTTTGAGAGGGAGGAAGAGAGAAATCAGATTTGGAGAGAGAGAGAGAGGGAGGTGGAGTATTAAGTATGGTGAATAGGTTTAGGGTTTTGGTGGATATTTGGACAACATATCTTAGGAGGATCTTGTCTTAAGATCTTTTTAAAATCCTTAAGTAAACCCAAGCCCAAGAAGGATATTTAGAAAAAAAAAATAATATATGTATATATAGGTTAAAGGGGGGACGGCCCATACTAAAAAAATTGGGATTTTTATAAGGAAATTATTATAAAACACTACACCATTTAATCCCATGTAGTTTTAAAGTTAAATTTAAATATTGGACTTTATACTATAATACTTCAAGTATTATTATTTCATACTTAAAATAGTAAAAATATATTAATAATTATTTTACTGTACTCCGGGTTGTGTACTGGTAGTGAAACCGGCCAAAAACTGAAACACACGCGATAATCAGAAAAACATCGGATAAAATACATCGCTTTTAGTTTTTATTATGTTTTCACTTATACACACCCAAAATATATTATTTGATGCTATCTCGAGCATTATATCAATCACTGGACATTTAAAATTTATCATGCAGTCACCAACGTTCATTACCGGGTATTTAACCGCTACGCGATTAAGCAATTTCAAAATTAACAAATTGCAAAACAATGCACAAAAATGGGCTTATCTAACTTTATTATCACCATAATTAATATAATTAAGTTAAATTACGCATTTTAAAAATTAAGCACGCTTTAAGCTAGTACGAATATTGACCGAAATTTGCCGGGTGTCACAAAAATACGCGTAAAACGCACCGATTTTAGCTTAAAAATGTAAATATGTAAAAATATTATTTTCAACAAATTATAAAGTATATTTTTATATAAAAATATGAGATTTAAATTTTGGTACAAAAACTTAGAGTTTTAAACTCAAAAACCTGCAAATTATGTACCCGGAAAAGCCGAAAACGACGATTTTCGACTCTAAAACGTAATATTTTTGGTAAATTGTTTTGGATCAGAAACTTTGAGCTTATTTTTAAGTTAACCTACTGATATAAAAGTATTTATAAAGTAATGACAAAAATACGGGTATTAGGTTGCTTTTCGTGACCCGAAAACGTTCCCGAAAATGTTAAAATTGACATGTTTAGCTAATATTGTGATTTGTATGTAAAATATATGAAATATGATTTTTGTTATGTGACAATATGTTTAGATATATAATTTCATATGATTAATAAGTTGCTTATGAAAACGTGGTTAGATATCCCGTTAAATGTTAACCGTCATGTTGAAAAATGCTTACTAGTTAACTAGAGAAAAATGTATATATTTTTCTAAGTGTTATGAACTCTAACTATGAGATGAGAATATTAAATTATATTTTCCTAAGTGTATGAATAATATTGGATGAGTAAAAGTGTTTGTTTTACTTAGAAAAGTTAAAGGACTAAATATGGCTTTTATGAGTCATTACATGTGTGTTATATGTGTTTATGTGATTAGTAGTATGAAAGCTAATCAAAGAATAACAAAGTGTGTTATTATATATATGAAAATTAATCAAGGCAAGGATCACCAACGGGTCATTAAAATTAAGGGTTGCTTTTGCAAATGAAATGTTTTCACATAGTCTAGTTAGGTTTTGGTGAACAACCTACACGGTTTTAGACTTGATATATGTGTGCATCTTTTGAACGGGTCCTTTGTATATAGGATGTTCTTAGGTGGTGTTATTGTTGGGCTTATATGTTCTAGCTTTTAGCGTATTCACTGTGAGTTCTTCGGCCCCTTTTTAACTAACGTCTTATTTAACTGTTTTGGGGGAAAAGCATGTATTTGTTTAACTTGTTTTTGATATGAATTGGGAGACATGTGAGTTTCTCAGCCCCTTTTTAAATAATGTTTTATTTAACTGTTTTTGGGGAAAAATATGTATTTGTTTATGATGTTTTGATATGAATTGAGAGACCTGTGAGTGTCTCGGCCCCTTTTTAAATAATGTTTTATTTAAATATTTTCAGGGGAAAAACATGTATTTTGTTTATGTTCTTTTTGATATGTATTGGGAGACGGATATTGTTGTTGACCAAATTGATGGCATGAGTTTTGTTGTTAAAGTGATCACATTGCCCTCTCATAATCATTAATTTCTCTTGGAGTGAGAAACCACAGGTTATATTGGTAGATCTATCGGGTTTGGAATTCCGCCCCTCGAGATCAGTCGCTCTGATCGTGTTGACATGCGGGGGAATATAAGTTGATTGTTGTGAGGGATCTTCGTTTCTTGGTTTGATTATGGACTCATGACTTTGATGATTCATTTGTCTCTGGGCCTAGCTAGCCCTTGACGTACGGTCTTGTTGACGTCTCAAAGCCAAGCATATCTATTGTGAATGAAAGATGACTTTACTTTGATTAAAACCCGAAAACTCACCAACTTTATGTTGACTCAGTTTTTACATGTTTTTCAGGTACTAAGTGATGGGCATGGGAATTTGTGGAAGGATAGTTTTTGGACTACAAACTCCACATTTGGTCTATGTGTTTTGGGACCGCTTTGTTTAAAATTTTGTTTGGTTTTACTTCAAACAATCTACACTTTATTAAGACAATATTGTATTTTATTTTTTCTTAACGAAAAATGGTGGGATGTTGACGTGTCAACATTAATGTGACAACCCGTAATTTCAAGTGAACACCGTTAACCTCCTCTCGTTAAACTTCGTTAAGTTTTTTTAGAAGTCTGGGGTTTGTTTTGTAATTTATTAAACTATTTTATAAACTTTAAAATCAAATTAAATAACTCCAAATGTCTAAGGACCAAAGGTGTAATTTAGTAATTAATTAACCCAACCGTAGCCCCACCCGTCTTCTTCCTCTTGCTTCCTGGTTCTTCATTGACACAACACACGCACACATCAAACCAAACCAACCGCATCGATCGTCACCACGCACCACCGTCATCGTTCAGCCGATATCATCATCACCAACATCGGTCTTTTCTGGGTTGGTTGAAAACACAGCGCACATCATCATCACCATCGATCATCATTCATCTCATCTTTGTTTTGTTTTTGATCACTCAGCTGCACTTCGATCATCCATCTCTTTTAAGTTTGCAGTCGCCGGAAATAACAGAAACCAACAGCAGCAGCGTGTTCGAGCATTAACCCCCGTTCAGATCATCTTCATCGTTTTTCCGGTAAGCCTCGCAACCCATAAACATGCATACGATGTATGTATATATCACCAGCTCGTTTTCCTCTCTTGTTAGCAGTCGGCAGCAACCCTTGAACCCGTCGTCAGTGCAGTTTTTTTTTCGGTTTCAACTCCGGTACCGATCATCTTCTTCACCGATTTCGGTGAGTTTCGCGACCCGAATGCGTGTACATATGATCGAATTGGATTGTGTGTGTATGTGTGCTTATAATTCCATATATATATAGGTGGTTGTGACAACGTGAATCGGCATGTATGAATGGTCAGTGCGTATGTATACATGGTTGTGATTAGAAACAGTTCGTACGTATATATGTATATAAATATGATTCATGCGTGCGTGATGGTATGTACTAATATATGTGCTGCTGTGAAAAAAAAATATATGTATCTATGCATCAACATATTATCATAAGAGATTGTATGTATGGTATGTGTAAGAGATTGTATGTATGTAGATGTAGTATATAATGTATATGTGCGATGTACGTACGTATGTATGTATATAAAACAAGATCAACAACAACAATATATGACATGTAATTATTTTCCTAGCAATATGTGTATTGGTTGTGTTTGATTCGTAAAAGTAAGTGTTCGTACCGGTATTGCGAGAATGTCTATAGATAATAGAAATTGTAAGATACAACATTTGGTTTGTAAATTGATGGTATGTATTGTACGTGTGTGCATGATTATGAAATCGGGTAGCAATGAGGTGATCTCGGTTAAATGTATATGAACCACAAGTTGAACATATATATATAGTGCATTGTATGTAAACGTGATCGATGATCAGGAAACATTGTGTATGAGTATGCGTTAATGTATTTGTATATATATGGTAGCATGTAGTGTGTATGTATAAACGATAACAATGAAAACGCATATATAGGTATATATAATTTGTATGTATGTGTATTAAATATAGAGCATGTATGATAATGTCTAGCTACGAGGTTGTCTCGATTAAATAATGAATCTAGAATTCACGTATGCTCGTAAGTGAATTGTGTATAAGTGAAAACGTGTAAGGTATGCATGCTAGTACTATTCGTATAATAATGAGTTCGTATGAAAAGTATAAATATATGCATGAAAATAAACGTACGCATGTGTAAGTTGGAATTAATTAAAGGTATACGTGTTTCCGTGTATGTAAATATATATGTGTATATAAATATATTATTATATGTGTCTACATACGCCAGTTCTTAGCTAATAGATAGAATAACTATTAAACAGGTCGTAGGGCGACCTAATCTCTCTTGTTGCATTTGAGCTGTTTATTTGCTGTGCGCTTCAAAGGTGAGTTCACTGAACTGTACTTTTACTGTTTCACCCTTTTATGGGCTGAGAACGCGAACAATTACTTTTACGGATTTACAAATTCTGTATGTCGCATGTCTGGATTAGAGCAACTTTTATATTGTTCATGAAAGACCTCATGGATACCTAGTTGACCGTTAGTATTTGTGAAATAGCGGGAAAATTTTGAGTAGTACTACTGGGTTTGACAAACCCCACCCGGGCTAGTCGCGCTAGCACGACAGAAGGACCTGTCGAACGGGTGTGGAATGACCTAACATACTTACAGTGCATCCTGCTAGGATGTACGAACGGGCAAAATGCACTTAATGTGTACATACGTCAGCTTCGGTCAGATACATACGCCTCTAAGGACATGTGATGTAGACTAGCTACCTACAATGACATACTTAATTTATATTTCTGCTTGCAACTGAACATACTTGATTTCATACTTACTATGTGAACTCACCAACCGTCGTGTTGACACTTGTTAGCCTTTCACTTTTTCAGGTCATTGACGTACAACGCACTTAGGACATGGCATGGAGTCATAACTTTTCATTTAAACATTTTCTTGCATTAAAAACAAGTTTTGTGTTTAACAACTATTTAAACCGTGTTTCTCCATTTGGGCGCGGGTTTTGCGCATTTAGTTTCCATCTAAATGTTTTAACAATTACATTTCAATTACGCTTCCGCAAACTTTCAAATGTCAACTCTGTATTAAATTTCTCATTTAATGAGACACGTATGTTTTAAATTCATATAGTGTCGTTTAGTGTAACTAATGACTGAGATCCTGGTTTGTCACACACTTAACGGTAAAACTCCGTTAGTGGATTTTTAGGGTGTGACAATTAACACTTTTAATTACGTTTTAAAATAATGTGGATGTTTGCTTTATAATTAATGGGTGCCAACTTCGCTCCTTACACCACGATATCGTGACTTTCCGCTGCGACGATTTTTGGGGTGTGACAGAAGTTGGTATCAGAGCCAATGGTTATAGCGAACTAGAAAAGGTTTTGAAAAATTCTAGACTATAACTTGAAAGTTTTTGAAAAAATTTTTAAAGTCCCAAAAACACTTCCAAAATTCCTAAGCATTTTTGTGTGCGTTTTGATTTTTAGATTGTATATCTCAGAATACCTTGTGTGGTTTAAATTGATTAAGTATACCTTTTGTGGTTTATAATTATTAGATTGGATATCTAAGTGTACCTTGTGTGCTCATTTGATATAAGTGTATTTAAGTGCCTTTTAAGCTAGGAGTTACGTACGAATATGCCTTTTGTTGTCACAAATGCCTGAAAGAGTCCCCGAGACACGAGTCTCACTTAGCACCATTTTAGGGTCAGTCGTTGAGTCCGTGGTTGATGATGAGGCGGTAATGGACGCTCAGAGTGATGATGTTCAAGATATCATACCTTCGAATGAATTGAAGCGAACCCCCGAGCGCTGCATAGTATATTCCTGGAGGCGTAAAAAGATTGTCAGTATGGTTTATGATGAGGTTGCACCCGAACCCAATAGGGTAATGGAGTCGACGGTTGATTCCCCAGGTGTAGAGCGCGGTTTTCCATCTATATTCAAGATCGACGACTCGTCTAGTACTCCACGTTTAGATTCCATATTAGAGAAATCTATTGAACGTTTCCTTCTTACTCTTACGACAAGGTGTGCTTAGTACGAACGATGGATCGATGAACTACAAGATAGAGATGCATATCATGTTTGACACGTGCCCGATGATGCATACACGGATGACTTCTCTCGAGGAGAGAACTGCGTTAAAGGCGTTCGTAGATGATTGAATAAATCGATAGAATAAAATAAGAAAATAAATAAATAAATAAATAAATAAATAAATAAAACTTTATATCGGTAAAGAATTCTACGATCTCACTAAATTCTGTTATTCCGAAGTAAGCCCTTCCTTTTCTTTCTATGATCATTAGATCGCTAACTTTAGTAGCCGATTTGGCGGTGAGGATTGACGATAATCCACGATTTTGTTATTGATTGGTTACTTATGTTATGTGGTATTACGTACGTTACTCAAACATTTAACACCATGATGTGAACTATACCTTATCATATTTATTAATATTTTGTTTGTTAGAAATAAAATACGCCCCCGGTAATTCGAATGACACCTTCGGGTGGAGGTATAGGATTTAGCCTAGTTAATAGCTCCACATGGCAATGCTGCTCTGGAATAGTGTGATGCTAGTTTAACAATAGGGCGTGGTAGAGGACGTGACGTTTCAGATGGTAACCTTCGTGACATCTTAGTATTAGTAGTTCTTTAGGTATTAGATCATCTAAGCATGTATGGATGATTTTAGGAGCTTCTCGAAATAGTTAAATCAAGTGGTAATCACTGATTTTTTTGAACTATGGAAAAAGGAATCTATAGTGAGGGTGTACTTATGAGACTTTTCAAGTCTGTCACCCACGAATTTTTACTGGTTCTGAAAGTCCAGTTGACATAGTGAGATGGATTGTGAAAATGAGACGGATATAGCAATAGGCAATTGCTCAAGATGGCCAAAGAGTTAAGAATGCTACATGTACGTTTCAGGATGAAACGTTGACGTGGTGGAATTTGTTGATCCGGAATTTGGATGAAGTTACTGTTTATGGTCTTTCATGGAATGATCTGAAGGAAAGATTGTTACAGGAGTATTTTCCCTGAAACGAGTTTTGTGTCAAAGGAATTTTAAGTGTTAATTGGTCTAAACTCTAGTAAGTTAAGTAAGATATACATTACTGAATTAGCTAATGGAAATAAAATGGGAACTAGCGAATTATTTAGGAATTTTTCCTAGAAATTAGAACGTCATTCCTTTAGTATAGATCTTTACCCGTTAAACTTGGTAGTTCCGATGTAGTTATCGGTGTGGATTGATTGATTGGACATTGTGCCGAGGAAGTTTGTTTTGAAAAGATTGTTCGGCTTCCGTTCGAAAACGGTGAAGTTTTAACTGTTTTAAGAGATAAAGGAAAGTCTTCTTTAAAAATCGAAATATCATGAAAGCTTATGAGTTTGGGGATGTCCGATGTTTTTACTTAGTTAAATTTATCAATGCCAAGGACGTTGAACAAAAGTTTAGGGATCACCTGTGTTGTTCGTTATGAAAAATGATGGATCATTTAGGATGTGTATAGATTTTTGAGAAAGTTGAATGAACTTATAATTAAGATTAGATATATGTTGCCTAGGATTGATGATTTGTTCGATCAGCTACACGTTGTAGTTATTATTCTAAGATTGATATTCGATACGGCTACCATTAGTTGTAATAGCCGAAGATGATGTCCCGAAAACTGCTTTTAGGACGCGTTATGGACATTATGAGTGTTTGGTCATGCCGTGTAGTTTTTTAAAAAAAAATATTCATGGAGCTTATGAATAGGTTGTGTAGACCTTATTTGGATAAGTTTAGAATAGTATTCACTGACGGTATACTTATTCATTCACAAACCAATAGAGATCATGAACATCTTCTAAAGTTTATTCTAGAAATGTTAAGAAATGAGAAATTTTATGCTATGATTTCAAAATGTGAGTCCTGGCTTAGGGAAGTTTATTGTCTTGGTCACGTCATCAATGAAAAAGGTATTCATGTAGATCCGGCAAAGACTAAGGCCAATAATATTTGTGAAGCTCCAAAAACTCCTACGGAGGTGCGTTAATTTTTAGGATCAGCTGGTACTACCAAAGGTTTATTGAAAACTTCTCTAAATGATGTAGCCATTGAAGTTATTAACCCGTAAGGATAGGAAATCCGATCGGTTAAATGATCAAGAGTTAGCATTCTAGACGATGAAGCACAAGCTATGTTGTGCGTCTATATTGTCACTCCTAGAAGGAATAGATGATTTTGTAGCATGTTGTGATACGTCTCGTTTAGGTCTTACGTGTGTCTGGATTTAGAGAGAAGATGTTATATCTTAAACGTCTAGGAAACTCAAAGGGCATGAAAAGAATTACACTACGCATGGCTAGGATTTAGCATGTCTTTGATGAGAAGGAGCTTAATACGAGATGATGACATCGTGTTAAGTTATTGAATGACTCTGACTGTGATATGCGTTATCACCTAGGAAAAGACAAGGTTGTTGATGACGCACTAAGTAGAAAGGAAAGAGAGAAACATTTGCGTATGCGCGCGTTAGAATTAGCTTTTTAGTCGTATCTCACTTCCCAAATACATGATGCTTAGAGTGAAGCTCTAAAGGTAGAAAATTTGGGAAATGTAAGGACGTGAAGGAACTTTATTGGTGACCCAATACGAAAAGGGAGATAGCATCCTACGTGAGTAAATGTATAATTTGTTTGTAAATGTATAATTTGTTCTAGGGTTAAGGCTGAATACCAAAAGCCTTTAGGACTTTTGCAGTAACCTGAAATTCCACAATGGAAATGTGAGCGAATCGCGATGGATTTCATAACGATGTTACCCCGCAAATCTAGCGGTAATAACGCTATTTGGGTAATTGTTGATCGTTTGACGAAATCTGCTCACTTTTTGCCCATTAAGGAATCTTTCAAAGTAGGAAAGTTGTAAAGGATCTATCTGGAGGAGTTAGTATCTTCTCATATTGTGCTTGTCTCGATCATTTAGATAATGATAGTCGTTTTATTTCGAGACGTTGAAGTGCTTTGTATAAAGCTTGTGAACTTGCCAGATATGAGTACTGTCTATCACCCATAACTAGATGGTTAGAGTGAACGAACGATTCAAACTCTGAAAAACTTGTTGCTAGCATGTGTGATTGATTTTGGTAGGAATTATGATAGCCTCCTGCCTTTAGCTTAGTTTTCTTATAACTATAATTATCACGTTAGTATTAGTGCCACTTCGTTTTGAGGCTCTGTATGAAAGAAAATGTTTTCACGACTTTGTTGGATTAAATTAGGTGAAAAAGAATTATGTGTACCCGAGATTATCTAGGAAACTGCAGATAAAGTTTCCCAAGTTACGAAAAGATTTGAAGCCGTTGTTTATCGGCAAAAGAGTTATGCGGATAATCGGATGAGACCATTAGAATTCCGAGTAGGAAATCGTGTATTTTTGAAAGTGTCACCTTGGAAAGGTGTAGTTAGATTTGGCAACCAAGGGAAGCTTAGTCCCCGATATATAGGACATTCGAGATTTTGAAAACAATTGGCCTAGTTGCTTATCGACTTAAGTTACCTAGTGAGCTTAGTGGTGTACGCGACGTGTTCCGTGTCTTGAATTTGAAAAAGTGTTTGTCTGAAAAGACATCGATGATACCGTTTGAGGGAGTTCGTATTGATGATAAACTCCATTTCGTTGAGGAACCAATAGAGGGTTGGACTCGAAAGTTCAAAAACTCAGGCAAAGTTGTACCGATTTGGTCAAGATTAGATGTAATTCTAAATGAGGACCATATTATTCGTAGGAACGTCGAGACTGAAATAAGTAATAATACCCTCATTCATTTCTATCTAAATCGAAATAGGACTTATCGAGGTAAAATTTCGGGACGAAATTTCCTAAACGGGGGAAGACTGTGACACCCGGCAAATTTCACGTCAATATTCGTACTAGCTTAAAACGTGCTTATTATTTTGTAATACGTCATTTGATTTAATTATGATAATTAATGTGTTATTAAAGTTAGATAAGCCCATTTTTGTGCATTGTTTTGCATTTCGTGATTTTTGAAATTGCTTAATCGCGTAGCGGTTAAATACCCGGTAATGAACGTTGGTGACTGCTTGATAAATTTTAACAGTCCAATAATTGATATAATGCTCGAAATAGCATCAAATAATATATTTTGGGTGTGTATAAGTGAAAACATAATAAAAACTAAAAGCGCTGTATTTTATCCGTTGTTTTCCGGTTATCGCATGCGTTTCAGTTTTTGCCCGGTTTTACTACCAGTACACTACCCGGAATACATTAAAATATTTATTAATATATTTTTACCATTTTAAGAGTAAAATAATAATATTAGAAGTATTATGGTATATATGGGGTTAAAAGTTTGCAAGACTTGAAAAATACTTGGGATTTAAGTGTGTAATGTTTATGTAAATGGTTTTTATAAAAAAAAAAATATATAATTTCTTTTTTTTTATTAAAAATCCAGCCAAAGGCCACCTCCCCCTCCTATTCCCCATAAAAATCTTTTAAACTTTACTTACACATTTCCCCTTAACCCAAAATCCAACCATAATATCTTTACCACTCCAACACTCCACCTCCTCTCTCTTTCTTCTCCCCAAAACCGACCCAAACCACCATCACCCTCATAATTTCGGCCACCACACTCTCAACACTCTCCACCTTCATTTATTTCACTTCCTTGCAAAATCTAAGGTTCTTGGAGGTTCTTGAAGCACGTAGGAGCATCCAAGAGGTGTTTAAAGGCCAAATCCATCTTCTTCATCTTTTTCTAGTGTTCATCAAGGGTATGAACTCTTTTCATTTTGATTTTGTGGTTTGAATGTGTTCAAGATTGTGTTCTTGAAGTGTTGTTCACCAAACCTTAAACCAAAAGATGAATGTTTTTAAAATGGAAATGAGTTTTCAAAATAGGTGTGTGTGTGTGCATGTGTGTGTGTCCGTAAGTATATATATATGTGTATATGTGTGTTTTTGATTTTTGAAAACAAGATTTCATAAGTGTTAAATGAATGGTTTTGAAAGATTGATAAAGGAAAAGGGAAGAAATGAACAACTATATGTTATGTGTGGTCATCAAAACATGATTTTGGGTATATATGTATGTAGATCCGTATGTATATGTGTGTGTATGTGTATTTACATGTTAGTGTCATCATGTAAAAATTGTGTTTTTGCATTGATAATGTTTATGTCAAAGTGTTGAAAGGTTGTTTTATTAAAAAAAGGGGATAAAATGAATAAGTGTGTGCTAGTTGTGATATTGAAATACGAATGTATGTATGTATGTATATGAAACCGTATGTATGTATGTATGTGTGAATATATGCTAGTTGGTATTATGATGTGTATTTACACTTAAATTGTTTAGATCTTAACATGCAAATAGGTATTAATGAAAATATGATAATAAGGTCACTAAATGATTTTGAATAACATGAAAAAGTGTTAGGAAAATACTTACAAAAATGTAGTCATATGACATGAAATTGGAAGATGTTATTTTTGTGAAAAACTTGCTACATGTTTATTTGTGAAATTGCTAGATGAAAGCATGATAAGTGTTTTGTTATGATGATTATGATATTATGAAATAGATGATTTCTTAAAGTGTAAAAATTGTTTTTAGATGTATGAAATATTAATGTAAGTAGTGATATATGATACTTGAAGGTTTAAAAAGACATAAAATGTAATTTTTATACATTTTTGCAATGATTTAAAAACTAAATTATATTCTGGAATGAAACATGTTTTTAAATATTTATGAACTTCATAAAACAAGTATTTTAAATGTATTATAAGCAAGAAATGATTAAACCTTACAAATAATGGTTTTTGGTACAAAAATACGCGTAAAACGCACCGATTTTAGCTTAAAAATGTAAATATGTAAAAAATATTATTTTCAACAGATTATAAAGTATATTTTTATATAAAAATATGAGATTTAAATTTTGGTACAAAAACTTAAAGTTTTAAACTCAAAAACGTGCAAATTATGTACCCGGAAAAGCCGAAAACGACGATTTTCGACTCTAAAACGTAATATTTTTGGTAAACTGTTTTGGATCAGAAACTTTGAGCTTATTTTTAAGTTAACCACTGATATAAAAGTATTTATAAAGTAATGAAAAAAATACGGGTATTAGGTTGCTTTTCGTGACCCGAAAACATTTCCGAAAATGTTGAAATTGACATGTTTAGCTAATATTGTGATTTGTATGTAAAATATATGAAATATGATTTTTGTTATGTGACAATTTGTTTAGATATATAATTTCATATGATTAATAAGTTGCTTATGAAAACATGGTTAGATATCCCATTAAGTGTTAACCGTCATGTTGAAAAATGCTTACTAGTTAACTAGAGAAAAATGTATATATTTTTCTTAGTGTTATGAACTCTAACTATGACATGAGAATATTAAATTATATTTTCCTAAGTATATGAATAATATTGGATGAGTAAAAGTGTTTGTTTTACTTAGAAAAGTTAAAGGACTAAATATGGCTTTTATGAGTCATTACATGTGTGTTATATGTGTTTATGTGATTAGTAGTATGAAAGCTAATCAAAGAATAACAAAGTGTGTTATTATATATATGAAAATTAATCAAGACAAGGATCACCAACAGGTCATTAAAATTAAGGGTTGCTTTTGCAAATGAAATGTTTTCACATGAGTCTAGTTAGGTTTTGGTGAACAACCTACACGGTTCTAGACTTGATATATGTGTGCATCTTTTGAACGGGTCCTTTGTATATAGGATGTTCTTAGGTGGTGTTATTGTTGGGCTTATATGTTCTAGCTTTTGGCGTATTCACTGTGAGTTCTTCGGCCCCTTTTTAACTAACGTCTTATTTAACTGTTTTGGGGGAAAAGCATGTATTTGTTTAACTTGTTTTTGATATGAATTGGGAGACATGTGAGTTTCTCAGCCCCTTTTTAAATAATGTTTTATTTAACTGTTTTGGGAGAAAAATATGTATTTGTTTATGATGTTTTGATATGAATTGAGAGACCTGTGAGTGTCTCGGCCCCTTTTTAAATAATGTTTTATTTGAGTTTTGTTGTTAAAGTGATCACATTGCCCTCTCATAATCATTAATTTCTCTTGGAGTGAGAAACCACAGGTTATATTGGTAGATCTATCGGGTTTGGAATTCCGCCCCTCGTGATCAGTCGCTCTGATCGTGTTGACATGCGGGGGAATATATGTTGATTGTAGTGAGGGAACTTCGTTTCTTGGTTTGATTATGAACTCATGACTTTGATGATTCATTTGTCTCTGGGCCTAGCTAGCCCTTGACGTACGGTCTTGTTGACGTCTCAAAGCCAAGCATATCTATTGTGAATGAAAGATGACTTTACTTTGATTAAAACCCGAAAACTCACCAACTTTATGTTGACTCAGTTTTTACATGTTTTTCAGGTACTAAGTGATGGGCATGGGAATTTGTGGAAGGATAGTTTTTGGACTACAAACTCCACATTTGGTCTATGTGTTTTGGGACCGCTTTGTTTAAAATTTTGTTTGGTTTTACTTCAAACAATCAACGCTTTATTAAGACAATATTGTATTTTATTTTCTTAACGAAAAATGGTGGGATGTTGACGTGTCAACATTAATTACCTTTTAAAATAATGTGGATGTTTGCTTTATAATTAATGGGTGCCAACTTCGCTCCTTACACCACGATATCGTGACTTTCCGCTGCGACGATTTTTGGGGTGTGACATTATTCTAAACTGTTTTTCTTGTTGATAATGTCGCATACTTAGCCGTAACATCTACTGAGTTGTCGTACGATGTTTAAAGGACTTCGACGAAATCCGTAGGTTTATTATGGAGTTTTAAAGTTTCGTACGGTGATGTTAGGAGTTGTAAGGCCTCCAACATTATACTAACGTGCATGTCAATGTGCTAATATCGCATACAGAGTCATAAGATGTCTTAAGTTGTCGTATGACTTTTAAAGGACTCGGACGAATTCATTAGGTTTATTATGGAGTTTTAATGTTTCGTACGGTGATGTAAGGTGTTCTTAGGAGTTGTAACGCGTCCTACATTATTCTAACGTGCTTTTCATGTTGCTAATGTCGCATACGGAGCCGTAACATCTCCTGAGCTGTAGTACGATGTTCAAAGGACTTCGACGAAATCATTACGTTTATTAAAGAATTTTAAGGTTTCATACGGTGTTGTTAGGAGTGGTAAGGCGTCCAACATTATACTAACGTGCTTTTCAAGGTGCTAATATGACATACAGAGTCGTAAGATATCTTAAGTTTTCGTACGACGTTCAAAGGACTCGGACGAATTTGTTTAGTTTTTAATGGAGTTTTAATGTTTAGTACGGCGATGTAAAGTGTTCTTAGGAGTTTTAACGCGTCCAACATTATTCTAAGGTGTTTTTCATGTTGCTAATGTCGCATACTGAGCCGTAACATCTACTGAGTTGTCGTACGATGTTCAAAGGACTTCGACGAAATCATTAGGTTTATTATAGAGTTTTAAGTTTCGTACGGTGATGTTAGGAGTTGTAAGGCGTCCAACATTACACTAACGTGCATGTCAAGGTGCCAATATCGCATACAGAGTCGTAAGATGTCTTAAGTTCCCGTACGACTTTCAAAGGACTCAACGAATTCATTAGGTTTATTATGGAGTTTTAATGTTCTGTACGGTGATGTAAGGTGTTTTTAGGAGTTGTAACACATCCTACATTATTCTAACGTTCTTTTCATGTTGCTAATGTCGCATACGGAGCCGGAACATCTCCTGAGTTGTCGTACGATGTTCAAAGAACTTTGTTGATATCATTAGGTTCATTAAAGAATTTAAAGGTCTCATATGGTGTTGTTAGGAGTTGTAAGGCGTCCAACATTATACTAACGTGCTTTTCAACGTGCTAATATGACATACAGAGTCGTAATATGTCTTAAGTTGTCGTACGACGTTCAAAGGACTCGGCCGAATTCATTTGGTTTTTTATGGAGTTTTAATGTTTCGTACGGTGATGTAAAGTGTTCTTAGAAGTTGTAACGCGTCCTACGTTATTCTAACGTGCTTTTCATGTTGCTAATGTCGCTTACGGAGCCGTAACATCTCCTGAGCTGTAGTACGATGTTCAAAGGACTTCGATGAAATCATTACGTTTATTAAAGAATTTTAAGGTTTCATACGGTGTTGTTAGGAGTGGTAAGGCGTCCAACATTATACTAACGTGCTTTTCAAGGTGCTAATATGACATACAGAGTCGTAAGATATCTTAAGTTTTCGTACGACGTTCAAAGGACTCGGACGAATTCGTTTAGTTTTTAATGGAGTTTAATGTTTAGTACGGCGATGTAAAGTGTTCTTAGGAGTTTTAACGCGTCCAACATTATTCTAAGGTGTTTTTCTTGTTGCTAATGTCGCATACTGAGCCGTAACATCTACTGAGTTGTCATACGATGTTCAAAGGACTTCGACGAAATCATTAGGTTTATTATGGAGTTTTAAAGTTTCGTACGGTGATGTTAGGAGTTGTAAGGCGTCCAACATTATACTAACGTGCATGTCAAGGTGCTAATATCGCATATAGAGTCATAAGATGTCTTAAGTTCCCGTACGACTTTCAAAAGACTCGGACAAATTCATTAGGTTTATTATGGAGTTTTAATGTTTCATATGGTGATGTAAGGTGATTTTAGGAGTCGTAAGGCATCCAACATTATTCTAACGTGCTTTTCATGTTGCTAATGTCGCATACGGAGCCGTAACATCTCTTGAGTTGTCGTACGATGTTCAAAGAACATCGACGAAATCATTAGGTTCATTAAAGAATTTTAAGGTCTCATATGGTGTTGTTAGGAGTTGTAAGGCGTCCAACATTATACTAACGTGCTAATATGACATACAGAGTCGTAAGATGTATTAAGTTGTCGTACGACGTTCAAAAGACTCTGACGAATTCATTTGGTTTTTTATGGAGTTTTAATTTTTCGTACGGTGAAGTAAAGTGTTCTTAGGAGTTGTAACGCGTCCTACGTTATTCTAACGTGCTTTTCATGTTGCTAATGTCGCATACGAAGCCGTAACATCTCCTGAGTTGTCGTACGATGTTCAAAGGACTTCGACGAAATCATTAGGTTTATAAAAGAATTTGAAGGTTTCATACGGTGTTGTTAGGAGTTGTAAGGCGTCCAACATTATACTAACGTGCTTTTCAAGGTGCTAACATGACATACAGAGTCGTAAGATGTCTAAACTTGTCGTTCAACGTTCAAAGGACTCGGACGAATTTATTTGGTTTTTTATGGAGTTTTAATGTTTCGTACGGTGATGTAAAGTGTTAGGGCTATTTCCAGTTTAAGATTTACTTTGTACTTGTTTTATACATGTTTGTATAGTTTAGGGTTTATTTTGTTATTTTCCCTAAAATGTATTAGTTGCATAAAGCATGTAGTAAGAGAATGTTAGTGAGAGAGGCTAGATCTCATATTCACGTTAGAGAGAGAACTAAGTGTGTGATTACTTTCTCCTGCATTTTGTACTACAGATTTTGCTTTGATCATCAATACAAGAGAATTATTTAGTAATGAATTGTGTTGCTGATTGAACTGTTTTGTTTGTACTAATCATTCTGATCATTTGTGCAATATCGATCCAATTGAACCTATCAATTGGTATCAGAGCCATTGGTATTGTGTTCTTCGCTATTCATCAAGCAAAAACACTACAATATTGCTCAAAAATCATGATCTGAATGAATTGTTGCTGTTTTTAGCTATGATTTATCATCGCAATCACTCCTAATTCACAACAATTGTGCAAATTCCATCAGATTATCATCAGATCTGAGGAATTAAGAAGATAGAAAAAGTTACAGTTTGATCGAATTTTGCTCAAATTCATCAAAATTTGATCATGTTTTGGATTGATTGAGATTAGGGATTGTTAATCGGACTATTTCACTGCTTGTGTGTGAATTTTGGAAGAATTGGACAAGTTTTTGATAAACCCAGAAAATTGCTCATGATGAAGATGATGAACAGTATGAACTAGTTGAAGATTAACTAGCCGGGTGATAGAATTGACTTAGACAAATTCCTTTGGACTTAGATTTGTGAACAAATTAGGTCCTGTGCAGCCGTGTAAAGGTTTTTGTGCTAGACGGGTAAAGAATTTGACGAGAAAAGTGTTGTACTGTACAGCCGGATCAAGTACTGTAGTGCCGGGTGATACACTGTTACGCCGGGTGATTAACAAATTCAGCCAGGTGATCAACAACTGTGTAGCCGGGTAAACATTTACTCTGTCGGGTGATCAACTGTTCAGCCGGGTAAAGCCTTTCTGCCGTGTCAAGATTCCAAGCCGGGTCAAGTTATTGCTGTGTGAAGTTAATACTATTCTGCCGGGTAACTGTTCTGCCGGGTAAAGAATACAAGACTTACAGCTGTTGAGCCGTGTGACTGTTTAGACGGGTGAAGACTTTTCTCAGCCGGGTGAAGAACAAAAGCTACTGTTCAGCAGGGTGAAGAAGAATTTGTCACTGTTCAGCCGTGTGACTCATTTTTAGTTGTTTTAATCCTTGTTTTCTTATCTTGTCATTAAATTGCTTGTCTTTATTTTAGTATTTTAATTACTTCTTTTAAAAAATCTTTAAAAAACAAAAAAAATATTTTCTTTAAAAGTTGTTAAAAATGGCACCTAATGATGATTCTGATAACCGTGTTCCTAGACTTGTCAATCGTGCAGATTTCAAGAATTGGACGATTAGACTGAAGCATCATCTTTGCTCGATAGACAATGATCTTTGGAAGTCAATTGATAAGGGTCCTCACATACCTACACAAACAGCTCCAGATAGTGCAAGTACCTACACCAAAGACTCTACTGAACCTTATCCAGAAGATAATCTATCAGCTGAAGATTTAAGGAAAGTGAAGAATGATAGCAAAGCTTATTCTTTGATGTGCAAGGGACTGCCACTACAAGTACTGTCGAGGTTGGATACTTATCAGACGGGTTATACAATGTTCAAAGCCTTGAAGTCAATATGTGAAGGAGGTGAACAACTCAGAAGTCTCAAGAAACAAAAGCTGAAGAGACAATTGGAGTTATTTGAACATGTTGCTGGAGAGTCTGTGCACCAGATGATGAATAGGTTTGTTCATCTGACTACTGAAATGACCAATGTTGGTGCAAAGACAGATCTTCAAGATCTGAATGACAGATTGTTATGTGCTCTTCCATCATCTTGGAAACAAATTGTTACACTACTGAAGCATACTGAAAAGTTTCCGATGGATTTGGATCTGCTCATTGCAAAGATAGAGGAAGTAGAGATTGATGAAAGTTCTAGAAACACTGATAGAACTGGTTCACATGCACAATACAAATATATTGTGAATCCTGCTAATTCTGTGGAGAATGCCTTTCTGGCTCAAGAATCTGTGAAGTTTGATGATGAGGGTGATCTATTTGTTGGCGCAAGTTTTTATACTGATTCGTCATACTTTCCAAGCTCACCAACTTATTCTCAACCTCAATCTCCACCAAGAGCTCAAGTTCAAAGTCAGAATCTGAAGAAACAAGCAGAAAATCAAAGTTCGAATGTTCAAGCAAAAGTAAAAGATGTGGTGAACATTTTGTTACAAGATGACGAGACCAAAACTGCATTTACAGCGTTTATGGCAAGCTTTCAAGCATATCAAGGAAGTCACTTGAGTCAAATGGATGTTGTTCTTCAAGATCTTTTTGAGATGGATCCTGATGACGTTGAGGAAATGGATTTGAATTGGCAAATGGTGATGGTTGCATATCGAACATAGAAACATGCATATGTTAACCGAAGCTACAAGCCTCATGCAAACAAAACTCTTGGTTTTGACAAATCGAAGGCCAAATGTTTTAACTGTAATTGTTATGGTCATTTTTCAAGGGAATGCAAAGCTCTTAAGAATCAAAACTACAATGATCAAGCGAGTTCCAGTGGACAGAATCAAGGTCAAGTTCAAAGCTCGCAACAGTCTTCAAGCTATCAAAGCAGGAATCAACGTTTCATTCAGAAACCCTATCAAAGTCTTCCCATGCCGGAACTGAAGGATGAAGGCAAGAAACCAGAAGATCAAACTAAAGCACTGGTGGTTAGTGTGAAAGACGGATATGATTGGAGTGCATATGCAGAACAATTTACGTCTGATCTTACATCCAGTCTGGCATTAGTTTGTGAAATTGAGGAAGATTGGTCAGAAGAAGGGGATGGTAAACTGATTGATATTGTGAGTGAAGATTCTGACGAATATGACTGGAGTGCAAAATCAGATCCTGTTGAAGAATCTGACTCAGAAATAGCGCTGATGGCTACATCCAGTGAGTCTTCATCATCTACCGAACAACCAAAGGTTAGTACTGATTTACCCCCTAACTATGTTCCTTTGCATGATGATGTTAGAGGTAGGTTATGTTCTGATCAATGCATTCAACAAGTAGAACATTATCGAACTCATTCATTTAAAATTGGTGATAAATTAAGCAAACATGAGAAAATTCATGAACAACTTAAAATTGATCACAAAATTGCTGATGAGAAGATTTTGTCACTTAAAGAATCATGGAACAAAACTTTGAACAAGAAAAAGTTGCTCATGCTGTCACGCAAGTGGAATTAACAAAGGTGAAAAGTTGTAAAACAATGGTTAAACAACTTGTAAGTGAAAGAGGTAACAAAACCAAACTAGGATTGGGTTTCACTCATGAACCAATGCCTAATTCAATCACACAAACTTTACCTGAAAACTTCAATGAATTTGATCATTCACCTGAAAATGAACGAAAATTCAAAGAAATTCAAAGAAGTAAATCCGAATCCGAAGGATCTGAAGTGTTGATTGAAAGTTTGAAAGATGATGATGTTGTGACAACTGAAGCTGATGATGAAGCTAGCAACAAATCAGAACCT
This sequence comes from Tagetes erecta, assembly GCA_030867185.1. Taxonomy (NCBI): domain Eukaryota; kingdom Viridiplantae; phylum Streptophyta; class Magnoliopsida; order Asterales; family Asteraceae; genus Tagetes; species Tagetes erecta. Next base: position 34,168,483 of record CM061490.1, on the reverse strand, counting down.
GTTCTGATTTAACTTGTTGAATATCCTGAACTGAATCCCAAGCAGGAAGTGAAGGACGAAGCTGAATTTTCAGGATACAATGATCCTAAATACATCAAGTGGAAGAATGAGCAGAAAGCGAAAGTTGCTGATCAACTGATCAAGAAGCAAGAAGTGAAAAAGACTGAAGTTTCAAATGCAAAAATGCAGAAATTAAAATAGAAAGTCAATCAATCTGAAACGAAGCAGTCAAAAGGTAAAAGTGTCATAAAATCGAATGACAACACCAAAGCTCAAAGTGTTAAAACTGACAAAGTCAAACCTGTCAAGAAAGTGTCAAAAGATAAAACAATTAAGTTTGTGTCTGCAGGAACTTTTGATTTAAATGGATCTTATGGTAAACCAATCAATTCTCCAATCAAATCTAACTCTGGTCTGAAAACAGGTTCAGGTCCTAAGTTTTCCGCTGTCAATGATAAAAGAATTGAACCAAAGAAGGTAACCAAACAAGATGTGTTAAAATCGAACCAAAGTCCCAAGCAAGCAAAATCACAATCAAAATCTCCACAAAAGAATCAAGTTAATCTAAAACCGAACAAAACTGATAATGAATCACGAGTGGGTTCAACATCAAAAGTTAACAATCGGCTCTTTAGGATTAGCAAGAAACACTGTGAGATTTGTGATCGTTATAATCATGTTACTGCTGAATGTTTCTTTAACAGGTACTGCAGTTACTGTGACAAAAGAAATCATTCTTCAGAGGAATGTTTTTTTAACAAATTTTGTGATATTTGTGAAAGAAGAAACCATGACACAAAGGATTGTTTCTTTCGGAAGACCTCAACAAGAGAAATGACTCCGTTTCCAAATTTTCAAAGAAATCAATCATTTGGTTTTCAAAATGTTAATCAAAGTCATTCTCCTGTTTTGAGAAATTTCAATCGAAACAATTCTGCTTCTAATAACTTTTCATCAAGAAATGTGCAGGTTAACAGTTTTAAACCAAGAGCTTTGATGGTAAGAAACCAGAAATTTGAAAATAACCTTGATCCTAAGTTAGAGGAAAGGTTTATTGATTTGAGAAGAAAGCAATCGATTCAAGCCAATGGGCGAAACAGTTTTCAACCAAATCTCTCAACTGAAACAAATTTTCAAAATCTTCATTATCAACAAGTTACTGTTACAGATAGATTCGGAAAACCCAAGACCATGTGGGCCTGGGTTGACCAAACTAACTAAGTGATTGTTGAAATGCAGGTACGCCCAAGAAGACCTATCAACTCATGGTTCGTTGATAGTGGGTGTAGCCGGCATATGACAGGCAACCATGCCTTGCTTCAAGACTTTAAGCTGAAGAATGGTACACATGTTGCATTTGGAGGAGATGCTGATGGTAAAATAACTGGAGAAGGAACCGTGTCAAATGGGGTCATTAGCTTTGATAAAGTCAACTACTGTGCACAGTTGAACTTTAATTTGCTAAGTGTATCTCAAATTTGTGATAAATCTTATTCAACTTTATTTGATGATTCTTTCTGTTATATACTCAAACCAGGTTTCAAGATTGACAATGAGTGGGTGGTGGTTAAAGCTCCAAGAGATCGTGATGTATACAAGCTTGATATGTCACAAATTGATGCTGAAACCGAAACTACTTGTCTCATTGCACATGCTTCAAATGATGAGAGTCAGCTTTGGCATAGACGGCTGGGCCATTCAAACTTCAGAAACATGAATCGACTGGTGACTGGAAATCACGCTGTAGGAATACCATCAAAGAAGTTCTCTACAACTGATCTCTGTCCAGCATGTTTGAAAGGAAAACAGCACCGAATGTCTTTTAAGTCCAAACCAGAAAACTCTATCTCAAAACCCTTACAAATGCTACATATGGATCTTTTTGCACCAACAAATGTTCAAAGCATCGGAAAGAAGTCTTATTGTTTTGTCATCATTGATGATTTTACTAGATTTTCTTGGGTTTATTTCTTGCATGTTAAATCTGAAACTGCTGAGTTGTTAAAAGAATTTATTGTCAAAGTTGAAAATCAGTTGGATTGTAAAGTGAAAATCTTGAGAAGTGATAATGGAACCGAGTTTAAGAACGCTAATGTTGATTTGTTTTGTGCAGAAAAAGGAATTGCTAGACAATTTAGTGCTCCAAGAACGCCTCAACAAAACGGGGTTGCGGAACGGAAAAACCGGACACTGATTGAAGCAGCAAGATCCATGCTTGCAGATGCCAAAATCCCTATCACATTCTGGGACGAAGCTATTGCTACTGCGTGTTTTGTACAAAACAGGACATTATTGGTTCAGGATAAAAATAAAACATCTTATGAGTTATTGTTTGGAAGAAAAGCAAATATTTATTACTTGAAAGCATTTGGTTGTCCTGTATCGATTCTAAATTTAAGTGATCATCTCGGGAAATTTGAGTCAAAATCTGACGATGGATTTTTCCTTGGTTACTCGTCTGTTTCTAAAGCTTATCGAGTTTTTAATAGCAAAACAAACACTGTTATTGAAACTATTAACGTAAAGTTTTTAGAAAATTCGTTTCCGTCAGTGGCGCATGGTCCCGAATGGTTGTTTGATTTAGATTCGTTATCAAAATCTTTCAATTCTAACTTGTTTGATTTTTCAGGAAACTCGAGAAAGGAATCAGGAGACTTGGGATGTTTCAGTGATGATTCTGACAATGATGATGATGGCAATCTCAATTCTGAGTATCCGTTCATGTCTTTTCATAATCCTGATCATGGAGTATCCAGTCAAGCTCCGGGTCCTTCTGGTTCTCAAGAAGATCAAGAATCAAATATTCTTGGTGATGATGTTAATCCGCAAAGTTCTCCTAATGATGGTGGATCTGTTCAAAATCAACCATCATCAGATCCGAATGTTGAAGTTATTCCAGAATCGTTTGACTACTTCATCAATTCACCGGAACAAGTTCCTAATTTCACTCCGCATGAATCTACAATTCTGCAAGATCTACCGAATCTGAATCAGTCTAATCTGGAGAGTCAAGTGCGAGGTGATGTTATACCAACTCATCGAATTCACAAGAAGCATCCTGTCTCTCAGATTATTGGGCCGTTGAATCAGAGAACTACAAGAAGTCAGACTGAGCAAGCAAATGTTTGTCTTTATTCATGTTTTCTTTCTCAAGTGGTACCAAAGAACATTTCAGAGGCGTTACAAGATAACAGTTGGATTGAAGCAATGCAAGAGGAGTTACTTCAATTTCGCAAACAAGAGGTTTGGAAATTAGTGGACTTACCTGAAGGAGAAAATGTGATTGGTACAAGATGGTTGTACAAGAACAAACCAGATGAACGTGGTATTGTTGTGAGAAACAAAGCCATACTTATTGCACAAGGATACACTCAGGAAGAAGGTATTGATTATGAAGAAGTGTTTGCTCCGGTCGCTCGACTTGAAGCTATTCGCGTCTTTCTTGCATATGCCTCTTTCATGAAGTTTAAAGTGTTCCAAATGGACGTTAAATGCGCTTTTCTGTATGGACCAATTACCGATAATGTATATGTCAGACAACCTCCGGGTTTTGAAGATCCTGATTATCCACATCGTGTATACAAATTGAGCAAAGCTTTGTATGGTCTACATCAAGCTCCAAGGATTTGGTACGAGACGTTATCTAAACATCTGCTAGAACATGGATTTACAAGAGGTCAGATTGATCCAACTTTGTTTATGAAGAGGGAAAATGAAGATCTTTTATGTGTTCAAGTATATGTGGACGATATCATCTTTGGATCAACCAGTGCGTCCATGTGCAAAGAGTTTGAAGAAATCATGAAGTCAAGATTTTAGATGAGTTCAATGGGGGAGATTAATTTCTTTCTCGGATTGCAAGTAAAACAATCAGCAGACGGAATTTTTATCAACGAATCAAAGTTTGTTGAGAAGTTGCTGAAAACGTTCAAGATGCAAGATTGTCAGACTAATCGAACTCCATCTGATGTGAATTGCAAGATACAACCGGATCCGAAAGGCAAATCTGTTGATCAAACACTGTACAGATCAATGATTGGTTCACTGATGAATCTTACTACATCAAGACCAGACATTATGTATGCTGTATGTGTGTGCGCTCGATATCAGTCTGATCCAAAAGAGTCGCACCTGGTTGCTGTTAAACGTATTTTCAGATACCTTAAAGGAAAACCGAATCTCGGGTTATGGTATCCTTATGAAGGCAATTTTGAATTATATAGTTATTCTGATAGTGACTTTGGTAGGTGTGCTCTTGACAGGAAATCGACTACGGGTGGATGTCAATTTCTCGGTCCTAGACTTGTTTCTTGGCAATGCAAGAAGCAGACCAACGTTTCTGTATCCACAGCTGAAGCAGAGTATATCGCTGCATCTGCAGGATGTTCTCAAGTTTTGTGGTTACAAAACCAATTGCTTGACTACGGGTTTAACTTTCTCAAAACTCCTATTTACATAGACAATACTGCTGCTATGTTCATTACTGCTAATCCTGTTCAACACTCAAAAACCAAACATATCGAAATTCGATATCACTTTCTCAGAGACAACTCTGAAAAAGGTTTAATAATTTTGATTAAAGTTCATACCGACAAACAACTGGCAGATCTTTTCACAAAATCTTTTTTGTCAGGACGGTTTGAATTCTTAATTCAATCCATAGGGTTAATCAACCATGATTAATTCTAATTTTTAAAAATCAGACAAAAATCAGAAAATATAAAAGCCAAAAATATAATAAGTTGATGTCAAGTACTGATTCCTTTGTCTTTTATTTTATTGTTTTGCATTGTGTGTGTGCATGAAAAAGAAAAACATTAAAACTTAGGCAATAATGTGCATTTATCATCAATATAAAGATTAAGTTTTCAACCGGATGAGATATTGCTTGATGAACAACTCCTACATCAATAACACATGTTAAACTGCCAAAATAGAAGAAAAATATTAAAATGACAATCTTTTTGGTGTTTTTGAATTTTTCAATGTTTTTGATATTTTTGGATTTTTCTGATTTTATCATTTTTTTTAATTTCAATGGTTTTCTTCCCCTAAACTTTTAGATTTCTAAGAAAATTGAAAGTTTAATGAAAAGAAAATGGCAGATATGTTATCAACGTATGAAGAGTGCATGCAATATACTTAATCTAAACAGACGAAATGAAACATCGGTTGTTTCTTGCACTGCTATCATTGTTTGATTTTTGAAAATGTTTTTTTTTTGAATTCCTGCAATGGTTCCTTTTTGTTTCCAACTCCAATTGGTGTCAGTTGCATCAAAGACATCATGAACAAGATTCGGTATCTTGTCATGATAAGGGATCAGCCACAGTCTTCTTTTCTTTGTTTGACCGGCCTCCATAACTGTCCCTAACACACTAACAAATTAGTTAGAGTGTGAAATCCAAGCCATTGCGGTCTTGGATTGTCCGAAATCATCAATATATGTAACTTCTTGATAAATTGCATCTTCTGGTGGACCATCGATTGATGAAGCACGTTGCTCATCTTGATTCTTAATAGGTGTTTTTCTCCACAACTGTTTTTGTGTGGGACCAAAGGAATGCTTTGGTTTGGACACCCGTCTAGAATTATTCATGGAAGATCTATCATAGTCATTTCTAAACCTATTTTTCAAAAATCGGTTTTGTTGACTATTTTGCTTATGCAAAAATGGATTTGTTTGATTTTTTTTCTTACAGATCTTGGTTTCCATGAATCACTTGAATGATCACTATCAAAGAATTTAAAATCAGAAACATACCTGGCAGAATTTGCAAATGGTGAATTTCTTTGGACATACCTTCTCGGCTTCATCGTTGATCTTTTGTTGTAGAAGCAATCCTGAGTGTTGTGATTAACCATGTCACAAATGGAGCAATACTTGTAGTAGTAACATTCCATTGTGTCGTGGTTGTACATCTGACAGTTGATGCAGTACTTGTTGTAGCAGCATTCTGATGTCATGTGATTGTACATCTCACATATCTCGCAGTACTTCTGATGTGCCTTGAAGGGGGACTTCTTTCTTTTCTTCTGAGAAGTCTTTGCTGTTGAAGATTGTTGTTTCTGTGAAGCTTTGACCTCTGAATCTTGTTGAAACTTGCTTGAAGAAGTTGGAGTCTTGAACTAGTTGCTTTTCGAACTATATGGAAAGACACCTTGACTGTAAATACAATCTGAGATATGATGAGTTTCAGAGTCACAGATTAAACAATATACATCACTGTTTGAATCACTCGGGGATTCGGAATCCTGAGACTTTGAAGTAGAAGGAGTCTGTGGTGTAGAATCAGATGAAGCGGCCTTTGTCTTGTTCTTCTTGGCTTTGCTTTTCTTTCTTCTAACCTTCTTCTTCTTCTTCTTTAACTGAACCTCTTGTGTCTTTTCTTCTTCTTCTTGAGAAGATAGTGATACAACAATTCCGGTTGGCACTAATCCTTCTCTTTCTTGTTCGGATGACTTTGCTTTTTCAACTTCTTCTTTGATAAGCACAAGATCAAATTGTGATCTGTTCAGTTTGTCAGTAAGCTCCATGAGTTGTATATTCAGATTATGCTTTTCGATAAGCATTGAATCAACATTCTGTGTAAGAGATTTGAATCTGTCTTCACACAGTTTGTGATCTTCTTGAAGACTTTTGAATTTCTCTTGTTCTTCTTGAAGCTTGGTTTTCAGACTGTTGTTTTCTGAATTAACCATTTCAGAGAGTTTCTTCAACGTTGTAATGTCTTCTTGCAAATCTGTGATCACACTGGATGAGTGTGCATTTGATGCTTCAGCTTCATTCTTTGCATTTGTAACTTCTTGTTCACTTTTCTTGAGTGACTCTTGAAGAGATGTGATTCTGTGCTCAGATATTTCGTGTTGTTCTTTTAGATTCTTGTGCATGGTTTCTTCTTTCTTTAGTTTATCACAAATCCAAAGTGAATATAATTTGCACTCTTCAATTTGTTCAAAACATTCTTTGGTGCACATCTTTTCTCTTTTATTTTCTTCTCGGATCACGATTAACATGCCCGTTGACATTTTTCTTGAATTTTCAAAGTCATTTTGATGATTTTTCTGGGAAGTCATGGTGGCTAAAAATGACTAATTTGAAATTTTGGAAAAATGAATTTTTCGATTTTCCAGATTTTGGAAAAATGAAATTTTGAAATTTTGATTATTTTTTATTTTTTTATTTTTATTTTTTTTTAAACATGGGTCACTGTTGGGACGGGTGACTGTTTGGACGGGTCAACAACTTGGGACGGCTGAACAGTGCTTCACCCGGCTGAACAGTGCTTCACCCAGCTGATCAGTGCTTCACCCGGCTGAACAGTGCTTCACCAGGCTGAACAATGCTTCACCAGGCTGAACAGTGTTTTTCTTCTACTTCACCCGGCTGAACACTTCACGCGGCTGAATAGTACTTCACCCGGCTGAACAGTGAATTTTTCTTCTTCACCCGGCTGAACAGTGGATTTTTCTTTCTTCACACGGCTGAATAGTGTATCATCCGGCTGAATAGTATATCAAACTTCACCCGACTAAAACTTGACACGGCTGAACAATTGAGACGAGTCAAAGTTGTTTCAGCACTCCGAAAAATTTCTTTGAATCAATCACTCAATTCTTCTTCAGATTATGATGCGTTTCTGGGCAAATATCAATCAATTCTTCAAATCTTCATATCAGATTGACTTTTCAAAGTCAAAATTGTGATGAACACAAGATCAATTCTTCAATTTTTGATGTTTTTGTTCAATTCAACACTTGTATTAGCTGAAGAATGATGTTTCTAACACTCCTTCAAAGTTTTTCTACCTTGAATCAAGCTAAATCTCATTCAGATCCGGATTTTTGATGAAGAACACAACAAGTGGGTTTTGACAAAAATGACAAAATATGGATCGAAATCAACAAATCAGTGATGTTTGATTATGAACGAAGCTTAGGATAGTGATTTCTAACACATCTCAATCATCAATTTCTCAATATCAACAACAAATTCCAGATTTCAAATTTGAGCAGTGAAATGACGAACATGAACAATTTCTTCAACAACTCAATCAAAACTTCACCAATTGATCTCAAACTTTGCAGTTCTTTACACAAACATGAATCAAAGCTAATGGTAGCTAAAATTCCATCAATAACAACAACAATCAAAGATCACCCAACAGCTCTGATACCAATTGATAGTTCGAGACGAACCGAGCTAGGATCTAGATCTGAGATTGTTTGGTGATGTTGTTTGCAATCAGTGATGCGGAAACTCACTGATCACGTATTGATGCTTGAATGTTCATGAAGATCAATGCAAGGTATGATGAAGATTATGATAATATGAATAGGTGAATTGTATTAGATCAATAGAGATGTTACAATGGATATGGAATGAAATGTAGGCAACTCCTTAACAAATGACCTAGGTGATGGTATTTATAGTCTATACCATTCACCTTACAATGTAACCTAACCACGTGCAGTTAAGCACAAACACGCATTTAAGCACGAAACGATTACACAAATATTCTAAGACAAATACAAATTATGAACGTCTTCACCCGTGCTTGCTCGTGATGATGCTCGATATCTTCACTCGCTTATATTTGGAAAGTGACATCTTCAAATAGCACCAACAGTACTCCCCCTAAGATGACACTTTACAAATCAGACATATCAGCTTAAATCTTCATGTGACGAGCATAGAGAGCAAATTAAAGTTTTGGTATGCATTATCTTTAAGAGGACCCAACAATCAACAACAACTTTACCCGGCTAAATAGTGACTTCATTACCCGGCTATTGATAGTTCTAGACGAACCGAGCTTGGATCTAGATCTGAGATTGTTTGGGGATGTTGTTTGCAATCAGTGATGCGGAATCTCACTGATCACGTATTGATGCTTGAATGTTCATGAAGATCAATGCAAAGTATGATGAAGATGATGATAATATGAATAGGTGAATTGTATTAGATCAATAGAGAGGTTACAAATGATATGGAATGAAATGCAGGCAACTCTCAATAACAAATGACCTAGGTGATGGTATTTATAGTCTATACCATTCACCTTACAATGTAACCTAAACATGTGCAATTAAGCACAAACGCGCATTTAAGCACAAAACAATTACACAAATATTCTAAGACAAATACAATTAATGAACGTCTTCACCCGTGCTTGCTCGTGATGATGCTCGATATCTTCAATCGCTTATATTTGGAAAGTGACATCTTCAAATAACCCCAACAGTACTCCCCCTAAGATGACACTTTACAAATCCGACATATCAGCTTAAATCTTCATGTGACGAGCATAGAGAGCAACTTAAAGTTTTGGTATGCATTATCTTCAAGAGGACCCAACAGTACTCCCCCTAAGATGTTGCTGTCAAAACTCTGTCTTTCAACAAGCAATCTGCATCCTTCTCTCCCTTTAGAGTAACATCAGAGGCTATGGAATAAAATAAGCAGAGAGTAGATTCCGGTGAATCTATATATCAGCAACGGGATCTTCTTCAACGGTTGAAGTAGAATGAGAAGACTTCTTTTGACTTAGAATACTCTCCCTCAACTTTTGCTTTAGAGGTTAATGGGATCTGTGTATGAGATATTAAGAGGAGGATTCTTAACACTCAGCAATCTGACTTGGAGATCTTTGGACTGGAATCAGGCTTGAACAGGAACATCTTCAAGTCGCGTGGAAGCTTGTTCTGCAATGGAAACTATTCCTGCAACTCAAAGAAAAAACATTAAAACTCAGGCAATAATGTGCATTTATCATCAATGTAAAGATTAAGTTCTCAATCGGATGAGATATTGCTTGATGAACAACTCCTACATCAATAACACATGTTAAACTGCCAAAACAGAAGAAAAATAAAAAAGAAAATCTTTTTGTTCTTTTTGAATTTTTTCAATGTTTTTGATATTTTTGGAATTTTCTCTTTACATTTATGAATCTTTAACCTGCAATGAGATCATACTAGCAATTTATCCAACACATATTTTGCAGTTTTGAGAATAGACATTTGAATTGTGAAGTAATTGAGTGATGAATTGTTGAACAAATCAATTAGCTCGAAGTGACACACTTACTTTTTCTATTCTTGATGATCAATTAGGTTGATTAGGAATAAGTTTTGAGTGACCCATACTTTGCACATTAGAAAGTTATACACCTCATCTAAATATCCTGAGAACAACTCAACACGTCAGGTCACTTACAATCATAAACAGTGTGGAATTTGGGTTCTATTTGGATTTGGTCCACTTTGGGACTTCTTTTGAATTCCTTTTTGGAATTTTTCTTTTTTCTATTGTTCCCCTTGGGAATCTTCTGAATTCCATTTTGGAATTTGATTGGTGACGGTCCACATTTGGGACTCTTTTTGTTCCATTTTGGAATCTTTTGCTGCATCTTGAAGTTCAAAAGAGACTTCGTGTGAGACTTCAGGTCTGTGGGTACCACAACAAAGAAGCTCACGATGCGGTTCATCACACTGAATAGATTGCATCATTACCCGATGTATATCGTTGCGTCACAAGATATCTATTTGATTTGTATAAATGTTTCACATGCACTAGACGTTTCAACCACAAAAACTCATTAGAATTTAGTTAAATCATCAAAGAATATACTTGTTCAGTATAATTGTCTGAGCCGTCTCGCACATCAATTTTCACGCTTCAGTCTTTATTGTTTAAAAATGATGCGTTGAATAACTCTAGTGTACTATCATTTCTCATGTACATGCAAGTAGATTCACCATATTTTTGGATTTTTCTGATTTTATCAATTTTTTTTTATTTTCATTTTTTTTAATAATGATTTCTCCCCCTAAACTTTAAATTTCTATGAAAATTGAAAGTTTAATGAAAAGAAAATGGCAGATATGTTATCAACGTAAGAATAGTGCATGCAATATACTTAATCTAAACAGGCGAAATGAAACATCGGTTGTTTCTTGCGCTGCCATCATTGTTTGATTTTTGAAAATGTTTTTTTTTTAAATTCCTTCAATGATTCCTTTTTGTTTCAAACTCCATTTGGTGTCAGTTGCATCGAAAACATCATGAACAAGATTCGGTATCTTGTCATGATAAGGGATCAGCCACGGTCTTCTTTTCTTTGTTTGACCGGCCTCCATAACTGTCCCTAACACACTAACAAATTGTTGGTCCATAATGATCGTGATTTCAGTGCTATAATGACTTGTATAACAACAAACAAACTTGACTCAAGCAAACAAAGTGTATTATAACCAAACAACCAATAACGAGACTAAATCCACACAACCGGAGGTAAATACGCTACAAAGATGAGTAATATATGCTCCTAGCACCTCCAGTAAACACACAAACGACACAATCAGTAGAATAAGGTTTTTGTGAAAAGTTGCCAAAGTTCCATTTCAACAAGATAAGGTTACAATATATAACAGACTTAGGTTCGCTGATAGATTCGCTGTCAGCGAATCTATCTAGCGAACCACAAAGGTTCGCCGGGCACAATCAGGTTCGCCCGGTCGATACCAACACAAACACTAAACTGTGCTACGGGCGAATCTATAGATTCGCCCGTAGGTTCGCTAGAACTAATACACACAAAATACATACAAAATATATAACACCGCCATACCGGTGAGTCCGACCTATACATGACTATCAATACTCCCCCTAGGTTGGACCTCACCTGGGGAAGTCTTCTATTTTAGCTCCGTCTTCTTTTGGCTTCAAATATATTCAACGTATGCTCCTGCCCTCGATTCAATACCGGCCAATGGATTAGTAACGTCTTCTGATCCGGCCTCTTCGTCTTCACTGAACACCAGCATGGACTCCACGAACTCAGCTTCTGCGACATCAGTATCAGGCACCTCCAAATCAATCGTTTCCGCCTGAATTTCTTCTGTATGCTCCTCGCCAGTCACATCCAAGTCAACCACCTCTACCGGCTTCTCGAACCTTTTCTCGATCGTTTCATCAAGCTGCTTTTACAGGTCATCAACATCCATTCTTTGTTCATCTGTCGCTCTCAACCTTTCATTAACCTTTCTCAGTTCAGAACGAATACCTCGGCTTTGTTTGCAACCTTCACAAACAGGTTTGCTTCAATTCTAGTATCATCTCCAGCCCCGTGCTTAATCCGATTCTCACACAAAACTTTCAAATCCTCATCGCAAAATGAGAAGACCTCCATAGGATCAAACAGTCGAATTTCTGGACGATCTTCCCCTTTCAGTCGGATAACCGCCTCACCCGTGCTGTTGTCATAAAACCATTTGAGGAAATCTTGCAGTCTGGGTGGCTGTGTGTCCGGAACCCTCACCCTTGTCATAATCTTTGGCGCTTCGATCTTAAAAACAACCTTTCCCTTCCACGAAACCCAATGCCTGTCTTTCTTCTGTCTCATCCGCCTTGGTTTTTGGTACCCAAAATCAACAAAATTATTCATCGCAGCTTCTCTGATTGTGACCTCAAACGCACAGGCCCTTCCACTGTCTACTTTCCTATCAGAGGAAGTTCCGCCAACCTTCGCAAGTCCCACCTCGACAAGGTGGCGAAATGCTTCCTGTTTCTGATATAACAGATGTCACCACCCCTTCGTTTAATCATATACGCATCCACAAGGGAATTGTATTTCCATGCAATCACCTGTCTATCCAACTGGGAGGTGTTTGGTTCATCGATATTCTGAAATATGGGCACCTCGGGAACAACCTCTTCGTCCTTTCTGAACCATTCGGATTTATCTAACTCAACGTGCTCGAACTGATAACTGACCCCTTTCTCCTCAACCTTGTACTTTTCTGGCTCATCCTCTAAGTCTTCTTCACTGTCAGCATTCACATCATCCTCCGGTTCATCTATCAGACTGAAATTTACGCTTGGTCCTCCAACAACCTCAGCCCCCTCAAACACATCCAGATCTATACCCATATCCTCATCAAACAACTCCTCAGTAGCTTTACCTTTGCCTTTGTCCTGATCCCCAAACACAACGTCCATTAACGGATACTTTGCAGCATCCGTTAAGGATTTCAGTTCAGCTTCAGACATAGCAGGTTCTAACCCATCCTTTTCTTTCAGGCTATTTAGCTCCTTGAATATCCTAACCATCAGGCACTGTTGATCCTTCATCATCCTCCCCATTTCAAATATAACCATTGATTTTTCAGCATTTTGGGTCTCCAATTCCTCATATTTACTCTTCAGATCCCCCAAATCTGCCTTCAAACTGTCTATTTCACCCTTCAACACACTAACAGATTCAGTAGATGTACCCGCAATATCATGCTTTGCCTTCTTTGACGCTTCAGTTGGAGCATCAGATTTCCTCTTTGTCCGTTTTTCCCTACCTGCATCAACCTCAGCCTGTATCTCATCAACTTCCCGATCAAACGAATAGTCCTTTTCTTTGGCATACGGCTTCCTTTTCTTTATCCTTTTCTCAACGACCTCAATGTTCTCACCACCACGTTTCCTTTCAGACTCCATTATCCTCTGTATTTGTACCCATCTATCAGCTGGGTACATGTTCTCCCACAAGTAAGAAGTCCTACCGACACAATCAGCACGAACCGAGTTGCAGTCCCCAAAAATCCTAGAGTGCATTTCCCAAATCTTCAGCACTTCACCAACAACCGGCAGATTTGGCAATTTGTCATTCAGAATCATCTGGATGAATCTAGGGTACATCAACCATTTTCCCGCCTTTGTAGCATGAATGTTCTCTAGCATGTAGTTGTAGATGAGCTTTGCTAGATTTGCCTTTTTCCCCCGACAAAACAGCATCATGGCCCGAGCCCAATCCAAGTTTAATCCGTCAGTACCCCCTTTCCTATGATCCAAGCACATAATGAATACGTGTGTAATATATCTCCATTCTTGGATTAGATAGGACTTCACGAACTCCATCTTCTTTTCACCTGGCATAGGACCCTCATAACCCGCAGTCTTGAATGCCCCATATACCTCCTCAGCCGTCATACTGACCTCCTCACCGACATCCTCCTCTAACCTCAAGATTCTGGCCAGATCGGCTTCAGTAAACTCCAAATCAAAACCACTGACTTTGGCACATATACGCGATGGCTGTACAGACACATTCATCACTGCAGTTCTCCAGAAATCTCGAACATGCAGCTCGTATATAGTCGGTGAATGAGAAATGGCGTGATGAATGTGAAACGACTTCAGCCATCTGATACAGTCTCTATACCCACCGGCTTTTTCATGATTCTCGTCAAACAATGCACACATATTGTGCTTTCTTTCAAAGAATAATGTAGACATCGTGCCTGAAAAATAAACGAAGATTGATCAGAAACGAAGATTTTGAAAACAGTTGATAGATTCGCTGGATAAATAAGTTCGCTGAAAGAGCGAACCTGAGATTTGGCACCAGAACCTATAGATTCGCTGACATGAAAAATCAGTCATTTGGTCGAGCGAATGTATAGGTTCGCTAGAAACAGTCGGGCGAATCTATGTTGATGCACGGGCGGCATAACGACATAGGTTCGCTCGAAGTTTTGAACTTTCGTTCAGATTCGCCAGACGAACACATAGGTTCGCTGGAAACCCTAGTTTTTGAAAAACGGCCGAAATCTCAGTCAAAACACCATAATCAAGCAAACAAAGTAACAGTCAAGCAATATAGTCATCAAACGAGGATATTATGAAGTAAATTCCTAACTAATCACACATCAGACATTTGATTTACATAATCAACACAGATCAACGGATTTAAGGAGATTAAAGTGCGATTGATGGGTTGAAACTTAGATTAAGATGGAGACGATGACATACCAGACCAAAATAAAGGTGTTTAAGTGTGAAAAACCGGTTGAAGAGTGAGAATCGAACGTTCTTCGGTTAGAAAATGAAAAAACCAGCTACAGTAATAATGACAGCGAAATTGTGAAATATTTCGCTGTCACTGCATATATATACAGACACAGGTTTGCTGGCAGACACACTAGCGAACTTTAGATTCGCCCGAAGACCAAAGGTCAAGACAACCTTCGGCGGCGATGCAAAGAGGTTCCGGGCGAACCTGAGGTTCTGGCGAACCTGTAGGTTCGCTAGCAGATTCGCTGGGACACAAAAATTAAAATATTTTTGGTTTTTCTCAGATTTTAAATTCTTTGTAAATCCACGAAAACGTCCCACAATATCAATGCTCCGAAAATAAACACATTAACCTAAATAATAATGATAACAAGAGAAAAATAAAATAAAATAAACTAAAATAAGATAAAAGAAAAAGCAAGAATTAAAAGCTAAAGAAGGATATATATATATTTTTCATGACGTTTTGAGCAGAATCCGTAGAATCATTGATTGGCTGGATTGCAGATATGTTTGTCCATTTAAACCCATGCCTTAGTCCTTTCAACAAGAGATCAGCAGCTTCTTTTATCATGTTTTTGGTTTGATTGAAGAAGCTCAGACAACTCGGTCCCCACAGACATCTAGGTAAAAAGAACAAGTTCTGTCATCAGGATATATCTGAACAATACGATTGACTTTGCTTGAATTTCGAGGATCAAATTTTGAATATTGATCGATGCATTAGCTTCTTTTGACACTTGTGCAATTTTTGCATCTTTTTGTGAGTGGAGCTTGTCAGCAATTGATTCTTTTGAACACAATGCGACTTATTATTTGGGAAACTCAAATAGTTCAGAGCTCCAGGTCTATACCGACGTATAACAGAGGAGATAAACATTTGAGCATGCTCGGTGAATCTTCAGGTCAATACTTCCGTATAGCAGAGAAGATCCACCAACTCCAGGTCAATACTTCCGTATAGCAGAGGAGTTAAGCACTTTGACTCAATACTTTCTGAGGAGTTAACAAGTAACTCACTCAGAGGTTTTTCCGAAGAGTATCACTAGCAGCTTTTTATTTTATTTGTTTTGCACACTAGAAACTCGATTCGGGGATAGGGCGAGGGTGATTTAGGATGTTTAGGGAAATCAAGGCAAAGATTTAACGCTCTCAACCCATTTTTGACAGAACCCTTATCTTTGTGCAATCCAATCATGTCAAGGGGATAATCCTTGTGGTCGAGATCTTGAACGTTATGTTTGGCTGCACAATCACTGTTTACTTTGTTTTCGGGCTAAGCCTATCTGACATATCCCAAACACAATACTTCTGACCTCCTTCAACGTCTCTTCAACATCAATCAAAACGGAGATCCTGAAATAGCAAAATTTGAAAGACTATAAATAGTTAATCTTTAATATCTCCCCAAAATTTCTATATTATAGCTATTTAATAAGAAATTTTTGTTTTTCAGATTTTACTTAATATAAGTATACAGAATAAAAGAAAATAAAAAGGAAATAAAATAAAATAAAGGAGCGAAGAATTGAGTGACCCACGGAATTTTCAAAGAAGAAAATGAAAAAGTTATTTACATATTTACAAATTGATTCACATAGAAAAAAGGTTTTCAAAAAGATATAAGTCCCAGCATAGAGACCAGTTCATAAAAACGTGGTTTGTCAAAAGTTTTTGTGAATAGATCAGCTTTTTGCTTTCGAGTTTCAATAGGAATAATATCAATGAACCCCTTTTCCTGTGCATCTCTGATGGCATGAATTCTTGTTTCAATGTGCTTGGTGCGAGTGTGATGAATAGGATTCTTGGCAATTCCAACAGCAGCTTCATTATCACAAAAGAGTGGCGTATGAAGAAAGTTGATGCCATAATCCATCATCTGATGCTGAATCCAGAGCACTTGGCAACAGCAACTTGAAGCAGCAATGTATTCTGCTTCTCCTGTGGACAGAGAGACGGTTGTTTGCTTCTTGCTTTGCTAGGAAACAAGACATTCGCCAAGGTATTGACATCCGCCAATGACTGATTTTCGGTTAATCCTGCAACCAGCATGATCACTATCAGAAAAAGCATGTAAATCAAAGTTCCCACCTTTTGGGTACCAAAGTCCCAAACGAGAGGAACCCTTAAGGTAACGAAAAATGCGTTTAACAGCTTTCTCATGTGATTCTTTTGGATTGGCCTGGAAACGAGCACAGTAGCACACAGCGAATGTAATGTCCGGTCGGCTTGCAGTCAGATACATGAGAGATCCGATCATCGAGCGATACCGATGAGCATCCACCGGATTCCCATTATCATCAGAAGTAAGGCATGTTTGAGCGGTGAAAGGAATCAATTCAGGAGAGGAGTCATCCATGCCAAACTTTGTAAGGATCTCTTTGATATATTTCTCTTGGTGGATAAGAATTCCATCTGGTTTTTGTTCCACTTGCAGCCCCAAGAAGAAACACATCTCCCCCATAATCGTCATTTCAAAGCGATCCATCATCACTTTTTCAAACTCTCTACACAGCCCCTCATTAGTCGAACCGAAGATTATATCATCAACATACACTTGAACGATCAGCAGCTCGCCATTCACCTCCTTCTTGAACAATGTCATATCTATAGTCCCACGAGAGAAACCTTTGCTGAGAAGATACTGTGTCAGAGTTTCATACCAGATACGTAGAGCTTGATGCAACCCATACAAGGATTTATCAAGCTTGTAAACCTTTGAAGGGAAATCTGGATCCTCGAAACCCGGTGGTTGACATACGTAGATCTCCTCATCGATATCTCCATATAGAAATGCACATTTCACATCCATCTGATAAACTTTAAAGTTTTTGTTCGCAGCATGAGCAAAAAAGATTCTAATGGCTTCAAGGCGAGCGACTGGAGCAAAAACTTCAGTGTAGTCAATCCCCTCCTCTTGAGCAAATCCTTGAACAACCAATCTCGCCTTGTTTCTGATGAAAACACCTCGATCATCTGGCTTGTTTCGGAAAACCCATTTAGTGCCGATGGGACACTTATTAGGAGGAAGATCAACCAGTTCCCAAACTTTAAGCTTCCTAAATTGCTGCAGTTCCATTTGCATGGCATCCACCCAACTAGGATCTTCAAGTGCTTGTTTATAATTTTTCGGAACAACTTGGGATAGAAAGGCAGCATAGAGACATTCATTGATCAAACCACTCTGACTCCGAGTTCGCACACCATCAGTAATTGATCCTATGATATAATCATGAGGATGATTCTTTAAAGTTTTGAAATCTGTGTTGAGAAGCAAAGGGTTGGTTTCGGTTGAGGGTTTTTGATTAGATGATTGTGAAGGTACGTTTGAGATTGAAGGAATTATATTAGTGGTAGATGTAGGAATGGAAGTGGATGATGATGGAATATCTGATGGAGAAGTTGGAACAGTTTGAGGTGGTGGAGGTGGTGGAATGTCAAATGAAGTGGGAGGTAATTGTGTAGTTGAAGATTGTGGTTGTGATTGTGTAGGTGGATGGTTAAAGATAGAAACTGATGTGTGAGGAATGATGTCATCATCGTCAGAGTCTGGAAGATTGAATGATTTGAAAATAGTGGTGGAATCATAAAACCATGCCGGTTCACTGCCAATACTTATTGTGTTTGACTCTTGCCAGTCAACATAATAGGACTCTTGCACAATCCGCGTTCACTTGTTGTAAACACGATACGCTTTTTGTGTGTTCGAGTATCCTACAAAGAAGCACTCATCCGAAACAGCACCAAACTTCGTTTTCTGATCTTGAGTATTCAACAGAGTACAAGAACATCCAAAGGGGCGTAGAAAATCAATCAACGGCTTAATCCCTCGAAACAGCTGGTATGATGTCTTCATCTTTTCTTTGACAATCACTACCCTATTCAGAACATAAGCTGCACAATTAACTGCCTCTGCCCAGAAAATAATTGGAAGCTTTGACTCAATCAGCATAGTTCTAGCAGCCTCCACAAGAGTTCGATTCTTCCTTTCAGCAACACCATTTTGTTGTGGTGTTCGTGCGGCGCTAAACTGTCTGAGAATACCCCTTTGTTCACTGAAAGAGTTGAAGATATGGTTTCTGAATTCCGTTCCGTTATCGCTTCTGATGGCTTGAACCTTTCGCTTTCCAAGAACCTCGATTTGAGGAATCAGCTTCATTAACTCTTCAGCAGTCTCACTCTTGTATGCCATGAATCTCACCCAGGTGTACCTAGAGTAATCATCTGTGACAACCAAGCAATAAGATTTCTTAGCAATAGATTTGACACTTATTGGACCAAATAAATCAGTATGTAACAATTCGAGGGGTTCTGAGATGGAATTTGTAATTTTAAGTTTATGTGGCTTTTTGTGTTGTTTTCCTTTAGCACAAGCCATACATTTCTCAACCACTGAAAAATCTTTAAGTGGTAAACCCCATACCAAATTGTTCTTAACCAATTTATTTAGTATCTTAAAATTAATGAGTCCTAAACGTCTATGCCACTGAAAAGATTCAAAAGATGAAGCTTTGGACAGGAGACAGGTCACGGTGGAATTTGATTCCTTTGATCCCATATTCAGCATATATGTATCATTTCGTCTCGGAGCTCGCATGATCACCAATTCTTCAGGAATAGAAAACTCTGGCTTCAAGAACAAACATTCATTTGGAAGAAACATCACTGGGATATTCTTATCACAGATTTGTGATACACTGAGAAGATTGAATGCCAGTTCAGGAACATAGTTGACGTCTTCCAAAGTTAGTGAACCATTTGAGACTTCTCCTTGACCAATCATTTTACCACCTTTCTTGTCTCCCGCAAAAGCAACATATCCGCCATTGATGATCCGATAGTAGGCAGTAGGTCCTTCAACCCTGTCATATGTCTAGAACATCCGCTGTCAATATGTCAATGACTATTTACAACGGCATTTGAATGTTCCTGACATTTATTAAAAAAAAAATAAAAGTTAGACCTTTGAAATTGGCACCCAAGCTTTTGTGTACTTGGGTGGTGGAACAGATGATGGATTACAAAAGAAATTATTTACAAACGTGTTTAATCTTTTTCCAAAAGATTTTTGCTTTGAACTATTTTTGACTAACTTGGGGCATTGCTTAACAGTATGATCAAGATTTCCACATTTAAAGCAATGGGATTTCAAACTTACTCTGGAAACTTTATTAACAGGAGTTTTATCCATTTCAATTTCCTCATCACATTCAGACAGTTGAGAATTGCAATCACTGTAAGAGTCATAAGGTTCCTTTGATTTACCTGTTGTGACTTTTACCTTTTCAGATTCAGATTTAGGTTTTGAAATTCTCACAGGTGTGAAAGACGGAATTTGATGAGTGAAGAACTTTTGAAAACAGTTTGTTTTGGTTTGACTTTCAGAGACATGACCTGAAAGTTTGTCTTTGTCATTCACACACGCATTTTCAATCAAATCATCATTCAACACATTAGGGTTGAAGTAGTGCACCCTAAATTACTATTAAACATGGAATTGTCTGAATATAACACATTACTAGAAACATAATTAATTAAACTAATGTCTTCAAAAGACTTCTAGGAATCAGAATTAGAACATTCACTACTGCTAGAACAACCAAGCCCAGTACTCCCACCATATGCGTAATCCTCTCTAACCTCTTTAAGATTTACTCCACTTAAACCTGCAATAAAGCTGTTAGTGTCATTCTGTATAATCTCTTGTATCAACTCATTTGAGGGATGAGGAATAGGTGTTGGAGAGTAACAGAAGGTACTAGGTGGGGGATATGCATATGTTTCATTGTTAAGACCCAAACCTGTCTTAACTCTGGCCCCCCGTTGTTTCTTGCAGAGTTCCTCCCTTTTCATACTAGATATTGTCCATTGCTGCAGTTTGTTTTTCAGTTTTCTTGTTTCAAATTCAGCAAGAGTGACTTGCTCAGTCAGATAGTTTATTTCACAATTCTTTTCCAAAAGAGTTCTTTTTAAGTGTTCATTTTCTTTTAAAGCTTCTCTTAATTTGACAAAATATTTTGATTCACTCAATTTAAGCTCTTTGTTAGTTCTCTTTAATTCGTTTTCGTTTGACATTAACAATTTATTAGCTTTGTATATGCCAATTAAACGAATTTTGCAAGCAGATGAACACATATCTTCAATAACGTCATAAGGAAGACCATTTACCAGTTTTTCTGCAGCAAGGGCACGATCACATTGGCAGTAGCGAGTGTTCCTCTTGAATTCATCAACAGCATTAAGCCTAGCTTTCTCAATCATGGCTTCCAAGTTAAGCTTTGACTTTTCATCATTCTTCATTTCATTTACCGCAGCTTCACAAACCAATCCTGAGTGATTCAGATGCCCTTGAACAATAGCATCTGATTGATCTTCATCAACTTTCTCCAAATTCCCTTCCTCATCTTCACCATAAAATTCTTTGAAAGGATCAAAGCAATTTATATAGTTGTCATCAACCTCAACAATCTCAGCAACAAGGGCATGATTAGTTTCCTCCTTTGTCTCTTCAATTTCTGCACTCCAATCAAAGTTGGTGAGCAGTGCGGTTTCATTCTTTGATTTCACTTCCTCAAGCCTTTCTTGACTAGGAGCAGTTCTTGGGTTTCCAGAATTCACCGGTTCAGTAACAATTGGTAAAGGACATTCCCTTTTGAAGTGACCCAATTGTTTGCAGTTATAACATCTCAGCTTTCCTTTGTCATACCCCAGCTTGCTATTCTGTCCCTGATTCCCAAAATTTCTTCTACCTGTTCTTTCCAAAAATCGTCTAGCACGAAGAGTAAGCATGGCCATTTGCCATTGGATGTCGGTTTCTTCCAGATCATCAGGGTCCACCAGATACATATCCTCAACAGTCATCCCTTTTCCCTTTAACTCACCAGCAACAAGAGCTTCATAGCTATGAACAAACATTCCAAACAAAGCCATAGTGTCAGATGGAATCTGAGTGGTGACAGATGCATTTGAGCTTGAACCAACATTTGTAGATGCACCAACAGGTTTAACAGACACATGACTTGATGATCCTCCAGGTGCAGCACTGTAGATATAAGAGTTTGCAGCGGATGAAATAAGTGCAGCATTCTGAGAAGGAATATTTGGAACCATCATTGACTGATTGTATTCTCTTCTCTTCACATTAAGATCAAATGACTTAAGCTTGTTTATAACGTCCATTAGCTTATAGTCATGAAAGTTTCTTTCTTGTTTCAACAATTTGATCTGAAGACTCCACTGAGGAGGAAGTGAGTCTAACAGCTTTGTGACTTGTTCATGATTCCCCAGCTTATCGTCATACTTTTTCAGGTTGCTTGATACAGACAGGAATTGATTGGTAATATCAGTCAGATTTTCTTGCGAATATCCCACAAAAGAATTGAACTCTTTCTCAGCTTGAGCTTTTCTATCCAACTTCAAATCCTCGTTACCATCATAGAACTCGCACAACGCATCATACAAGCTTTTTGCAGTTGTGTGTTCAGCAAACCTGTTGAAAATATCTTGATGCAAACAAAGTATCAATGCCCCGAGTGCCTTTTTGTCACGATCAAGTAACTTGGTGTCTACTTCAGTAAAAGTACTTGGATCAGTGTTTATTGAAGTAACAGTTCCTTCAACTGTCTTTGGCACATGCGGACCATTTACAATTGATTCCCATTGGTTATAGTCAGTGTAGTAGAAAAAAGCTTTCAAACACCTCTTCCAATCTTCAAAATTTTCGCCACTAACGAGCCTCGGTGGCCTGTTAGGTTGAACACTATCCAGATCATTCATATTCAGTGTTGATGTAGCCATAACTTTGAACAGATTGTAGATTCGCTGAAGACAAATAGATTCGCTGGAATAGATTCGCCCAATGAACAAACAGATTCGCTGGCAGATTCGCTCGCAGATTCGCTAGTCAAACAAATAGATTCGCTGACCAGCAAGCACAGTTTCGCTCGACAGATTTTGGCAGCAGTTTCGCTTGCACAATGAGCCAAACAAGTGAACTTTCGTTCGATGAATTGTCAGATTCGCTAGCCACAAACACAAAATTACAGAACACAAGATTTGACTAGATTCGCTGGATGAACAACTAGTTTCGCTGGAAGAACAGATAGGTTCGCTGGGTTACGAACAAACCTGTTTCAGTACGAAAACAAACAGAACAGCTTCAAAACTTGACCATTTGTAGACCCGTTTGTTTCAGAAGCTTCCTATGACCAAATATGACAACACTTAAGCAAAATACAACATCAAGACACCCAAACCAGTCCAGAACAGAATCAAATAGTGTTTTGACATAAAAACCCCAAAATCAACACAAAAATCACTAGAATCAAACAATCAAGAGCACTAAGGCTCTGATACCATATTGTTGGTCCATAATGATCGTGATTTCAGTGCTATAATGACTTGTATAACAACAAACAAACTTGACTCAAGCAAACAAAGTGTATTATAACCAAACAACCAATAACGAGATTAAATCCAAACAACCGGAGGTAAATACGCTACAAAGATGAGTAATATATGCTCCTAGCACCTCCAGTAAACACACAAACGACACAATCAGTAGAATAAGGTTTTTGTGAAAAGTTGCCAAAGTTCCATTTCAACAAGATAAGGTTACAATATATAACAGACTTAGGTTCGCTGATAGATTCGCTGTCAGCGAATCTATCTAGCGAACCACATAGGTTCGCCGGGCACAATCAGGTTCTCCCGGTCGATACCAACACAAACACTAAACTGTGCTACTAATACATACAAAATACATACAAAATATATAACACCGACATACCGGTGAGTCCGACCTATACATGACTATCACAAATTGTAACATCCCGTTTTATGGATGTTAATACATATTTAAAATTTATATCTCGAATATTACTATACGAGTAAGCCGCACACAAGAAGATCATTTGAGATATGTAATATTTAAACGAGTATTAAATGTGATTTATCGTATCAGGTGCTAATATAAAAACTAAAGAGTGATAATTAAACTTTGAGTGTACATATTGTGGTATCATCACACTCCTACGTGCCATGTTTTGTTTAAAAACAAATAATATATTTTAATCAAATCCTTATCACAAAACCATACTCCCAAAGTCGGCATATATGCACATTATATTGTATTGTTGTGAGGCGGCATATGATAGAGGTATAAAAGAAATGTTAGTTTGTAAAGAAAAGAAAGGAACGGAAGAAGAAATATATATCCAGGTTATAGTAGATGAAGTGTGAGATTTGGAGCAACAAACGTAGATATTGTGATTTTAAAGACGAGTTCGCATGGGATAATTAAAGGGTTGTCTATCAGTCACCAATAGACTATTATGAGCTATTGAGTGGTTACTGTGAACTTCGGTCTCCTAAATTAGGCTATTAAGTCTGAGAGGTAAGTACATAAACTCTTAAAAGTATACATGATTATTTGTTATGTTTCATATATATTTGTTTGGAAAATATATAGACCGGTGGGTCTTAAATAGTTATGTGATTATTATTGCTGAAAATTAGAGTAGTATATATATTACTACTTGTTGAAATGTATGACAAATAAATAGAGACGGTGGTCTCAATAAATAGAGACAGTGGTCTCGGCGAATAATTAGAGACGGTGGTCTCAATAAATAGAGACGGTGGTCTCAATAAATAGAGACAGTGGTCTCGGTGAATAAAAATAGAGACGGTGGTCTCGGTGAATAAAAAAATAGAGACAGTGGTCTCGGTGAATAAAAATAGAGACGGTGGTCTCGGTGAATAAAAATAGAGACGGTGGTCTCGGTGAATAAAAATAGAGACGGTGGTCTCGGTGAATAAAAATAGAGACGGTGGTCTCGGTGAATAAATAGAGACGGTGGTCTCGGTGAATAAATAGAGACGGTGGTCTCGGTGAATAAATAGAGACGGTGGTCTCGGTGAATAAATAGAGACGGTGGTCTCGGAGAATAAAAATAGAGACGGTGGTCTCAAAAATAAATAGAGACATGTGGTCTCAAAAAAATTAAAGTGGCGACGTGTAGTGTGTACTTACTTAGCTATGGCTAATGTGATATTCATGTATACTTTCAGGGAAGAAAGTGGAAGAGGACTAAAGACCGGCATCGGATCGACCAGTAGAAGTTACTTTTGTTTAAATGGTGTAATAGTCATTGTAATAACTATTTTGTAAAACTATATATTATAGTGAAAATAGTCACACGAGTGACAAATTTTGGATGTATACTTGGGACCTACTCTGATATGAATTGTGAGACTGTTATTTACAAATATATATAATAAAAAAAACTGGGTGTTTCAAGTTGGTATCAGAGCATTGGTTTGAGGGATTTAAGTATTCGGTATGGATACTTAGACTCAAACTGTGAGTGCTCTAGACAAACAAATGTGAAGTTCGATCCGAAGACGGTCTAAAGCCTATCCAAGTAAGTACATTGACCCATGATTAAATCATGTTGATTATTCGTTATACGTGTTGTATATTATAAATTAGTATGATTATGTGGAAAATGATTTATGGATTACGGGTCTATAATTATAAGCTGATGGAAGGTTGTGAAAACTATGATGAACTGAAACTTGTTATTTGAATTACGATATGATAATTGTAAGAAAACATGAGTATAATATGTATAAAATTACATCTAGCCAATGTAATGTTATATATATGGTACTAGTGTGTTCTTGGAATGATCATATTTGTATTTGACAATAACAAGGAGTAGAGGGAATGTGTAAAATATGCATTGACCTATACGTGTATATTTAGGAATAAGAATGCATATAAGTGTATGTGTGATAGAAATATAAACCAGGGAATGTCGTAGAGTAAACGTACACGAATAAATACCAATATTTCAGTGCGAATTACGACAAATCAAAAAGAGCAAAGTCCCCACTCGGTGATGAAAAGTTTGATAGTAACGAGGAGAGAACGATGTACTCTCCGTGACGAGAACATAATGAAAATCCTTTATCTGAAAGGATAAGGAATCAAATATCAATAGAAGTAGGAAAGGCTTTTCAAGCAAACATCTCATTCCTTCTTGCAGAAATGCAAAGTTCTGTGAGAAATTTAATTCATGATGAGCTATCAAAGTTTAAGAGTCCACACGAGCAGTTTACTCCTGATAAAGTGAATACTCAGGAGGAAACAAATGAAGAAAGGCCGGTGTGCTTATAAAGACTTTATGGCGTGTAAGCCTTTAGAATTCAAAGGCGAGATTAACCCACTAATAAGTCATAGATGGATTACCGAGACAGAAAGTATTTTTGATAGATGTCATTGTGGTAAAAGTGATGAGGTAATCTTTACCACAAGCCAACTTCGTGAGAGGGCAAAAGATTGGTGAGATATGGTTGGAGTAGAAAAAGGTAAGAGTTCACACGGAAAATGAAGTGGAGTGAATTCAAGGTGATATTCTTAGAAAGTTTTAGTCCACAAGGGGCGGTGGATAGAATTGCTGAAGAATTCCTCCACGATGATCAAACACACGAGTCTGAAATAAAATCACGGCAGAAATAAGGGAGTTCGTGTCCCCGTCAAAGTGTGAGAAGTTGTCAGAGCTTATTAACTGGGCCCGTGAAAGAGAAATGGAGAACAAGTGTATATTTATGGAGAAAGAAAGAGCAGCATTACTGTATGCTTAATGGCAAAGGCCATGAATTATTTAAAGCATGGTCATCAAGCATTTTTGACCTATATAACGGATAAGGAAACAAAAGGAAAGGAACTTGATCAAATTCTCGTAGTTAACGAATTATCTGACGTATTCCCTGATGAGTTATCGGGCGTTCCACCGGAAAGAGAAGTTGAATTCAAAATTGATCTAGTTCCCGAAGCTAATCCTTTGGCTAAATCGCCATACCGACTGGCACCAGTGAGATGAAGGAATTGATGTCACAACTCCAAGATCTATTAGAAAAAGGTTTTATTCGGCCAAGTGTTTCACCTTGATGTGCTAGCTGGTTCTCTAAGATTGATCTAAGGTCAGGATATCATCAAGTAAAGGTAAGAGAAGAAGATGTATCTAAGACGGCTTTTCATACTCGTTATAGGCATTACGAATTCGTTGTGATGCCATTTAGTTTAACGAATGCCCCGGCACATTTCATGAATCTCATGAATCGAGTATGTAAACCTATGCTTGATCGTTTTGTTATCGTTTTTATCGATGATATCCTTATCTATTCTCGAATAGAAAAAGATCATGCTTAACATCTTAAGGAAGTGCTCACTACATTAAGAAACGAGAAATTATACGTAAAATTTTCAAAGTATGCATTCAAGAAGTTCAGTTCTTGGGCCATGTGGTAATGCAAACGGTATTCTGGTAGATTCCGCTAAAATAGAGACTATTATGAAATGGTTTCCTCCGAAGACCCCAACTGAAGTTAAAAGTTTTCTGAGTTTAGCTGGTTATTATCGGCGTTTCATTCAGGATTTCTCAAAAAATAGCTACCCCGTTGACAAAGCTAACTCAAAAGAACTCCAAATTCGAATAGAAGCCAGAACAAGAGGAAGCATTTCAACTTTTGAAAGAAAAGTTAACTAAAGCTCCCGTTCTAGCTTTACCTGAAGGAACAGAAGATTTTGTTGTTTATTCTGATGCCTCGCATGTTGGACTGGGTTGTGTTCTTATGCAAAGGGGAAAAGTAATTGCATATGCGTCACGGAAATTAAAGCCAACGGAAGCGGGTTATCCAACTCATGATCTTGAATTGGCGGCAGTAGTTTTTGCACTAAAGATTTGGAGACATTATTTGTATGGTACAAAGTGCACAATCTATACCGATCATAAAAGTTTGAAATATTTCTTCGATCAAAAGGAATTAAACATGAGACAACGGTGATGGCTATAGTTAGTCAAAGATTGTGATTGTGAAATACTTTATCATCCGGGTAAAGACAACGTTGTGGCTGATGCCCTAAGCCGAAAGGAGGGTATTGCTCCAATCAAAGTAAGATCATATAAACTGATTGTGAGTTCAGATTTGTTTGATCAAATTAAAGTTGCACAAGTGGAGTCTCTAAAAGAGGAGAATTTGAAACGGGAGAGATTCATCGGTCAAGTCCACCAACTTGAAGAAAATGATAAAGGAATTAAAGTTCGTTATAGCCGAATTTGGATTCCTTAGACTTGTAAGATTAAAACAATAATTTTGGATGAGGCACATAAGTCAAAATACTCAATTCATCCAGGTGCGACCAAGATATACAATGATTTGAAGAAGGAATATCGGTGGCCTAGTATGAAAAGAGACATTGTTAAATATGTTGAGAGGTGTTTGACTTGTTTACAAGTCAAAGTTGAACACCAAAAGCCATATGGGAATATGCAACCACTTGAAATTCCATTATGGAAATGGGAGCATATTACAATGGATCTAGTGACGAAGCTGCCTAAAACGGCCAAAGGTTATGATACAATATGGGTAGTTGTCTATCGTTTGACAAAAAGTGCTCACTTTATACCCATTCGTGAAAGTTATTCGTTAGAGCGAATGGCAGAAGTGTATGTTAGTGAGATAGTGTCAAGTCATGGAGTGTCGGTATCTATTGTATCTAATAGAGACACTCGTTTTACATCAAGATTTTGGAGAAGATTTCAGGAAGAAATGGGTACTAAATTCTTAATTACTACGGCATATCACCCACAGACAGATGGGCAAAGCGAGAGAATGATTCAAACTCTTGAAGATATGCTGCGTGCTTGTATTATTGATTTTGGTGGAAGTTGGGAAAAGTATTTGCCCCTTGTAGAGTTCTCTTACAATAATAGTTATCATTCTAGCATTAAGACGGCCCCATTTGAAATGCTTTATGGTAGAAAATGTCGCACTCTGTATGTTGGGGAGAGATCGGAGAAAGAGAACTTGAAAATAAAGAAGTAATAAATATAACAAATGAAAAGATCAATCAAATTAGGGAGCACTTGAAAGAAGCACAAGATCGGCAGAAGTGGTATGCTGATAAGCGGAGACGTCCGATTGAATTCCAAGTGGGGGATTTTGTGATGTTAAAAGTTTCCTCATGGAAAGGTGTTATTCATTTCCGTAAACGTGGAAAGTTGAGTCCACAGTTTATTGGTCCGTTTAAAATAATTGCTCGTGTGGGGAAGGTGGCATATCAACGGTATCCATAACACATTTCACGTGTCATATTTGCGAAAATGTTTGGCTGATGAAACAGCATGTGTGCCGTTGAATGACATTGAGGTGGATGATAAGCTTAATTATGTGGAAAAACCGATGGCGATTCTTGATCGCAAAGTTAAGCGACTTCGAAATAAAATAAAAAAAATCAAGTGAAAATAAAGTGGAAACATCGGCGTGGTTCTTATGCCGCATGGGAAGCCGAAGTTGAGATGAGAAAATATTACCGTGAATTATTTGATATGTAACAAGGTTTTGGGACGAAACCTAAATAAGGAGAGGAGAGTTGTAACATCCCGTTTTATGGATGTTAATACATATTTAAAATTTATATCTCGAATATTACTATACGAGTAAGCCGCACACAAGAAGATCATTTGAGATATGTAATATTTAAACGAGTATTAAATGTGATTTATCGTATCAGGTGCTAATATAAAAACTAAAGAGTGATAATTAAACTTTGAGTGTACATATTGTGGTATCATCACACTCCTACGTGCCATGTTTTGTTTAAAAACAAATAATATATTTTAATCAAATCCTTATCACAAAACCATACTCCCAAAGTCGGCATATATGCACATTATATTGTATTGTTGTGAGGCGGCATATGATAGAGGTATAAAAGAAATGTTAGTTTGTAAAGAAAAGAAAGGAACGGAAGAAGAAATATATATCCAGGTTATAGTAGATGAAGTGTGAGATTTGGAGCAACAAACGTAGATATTGTGATTTTAAAGACGAGTTCGCATGGGATAATTAAAGGGTTGTCTATCAGTCACCAATAGACTATTATGAGCTATTGAGTGGTTACTGTGAACTTCGGTCTCCTAAATTAGGCTATTAAGTCTGAGAGGTAAGTACATAAACTCTTAAAAGTATACATGATTATTTGTTATGTTTCATATATATTTGTTTGGAAAATATATAGACCGGTGGGTCTTAAATAGTTATGTGATTATTATTGCTGAAAATTAGAGTAGTATATATATTACTACTTGTTGAAATGTATGACAAATAAATAGAGACGGTGGTCTCAATAAATAGAGACAGTGGTCTCGGCGAATAATTAGAGACGGTGGTCTCAATAAATAGAGACGGTGGTCTCAATAAATAGAGACAGTGGTCTCGGTGAATAAAAATAGAGACGGTGGTCTCGGTGAATAAAAAAATAGAGACAGTGGTCTCGGTGAATAAAAATAGAGACGGTGGTCTCGGTGAATAAAAATAGAGACGGTGGTCTCGGTGAATAAAAATAGAGACGGTGGTCTCGGTGAATAAATAGAGACGGTGGTCTCGGTGAATAAATAGAGACGGTGGTCTCGGTGAATAAATAGAGACGGTGGTCTCGGTGAATAAATAGAGACGGTGGTCTTGGAGAATAAAAATAGAGACGGTGGTCTCAAAAATAAATAGAGACATGTGGTCTCAAAAAAATTAAAGTGGCGACGTGTAGTGTGTACTTACTTAGCTATGGCTAATGTGATATTCATGTATACTTTCAGGGAAGAAAGTGGAAGAGGACTAAAGACCGGCATCGGATCGACCAGTAGAAGTTACTTTTGTTTAAATGGTGTAATAGTCATTGTAATAACTATTTTGTAAAACTATATATTATAGTGAAAATAGTCACACGAGTGACAAATTTTGGATGTATACTTGGGACCTACTCTGATATGAATTGTGAGACTGTTATTTACAAATATATATAATAAAAAAAACTGGGTGTTTCACAAATCAGTTAGAGGTAATGACCCAAACCATTTCGGTTTTGGGTCGTCCAAATTCATCAACATAAGAGATATTCTCATAAGTGCAAGGAATACCTTCAGGTGGTGGTTCTGATGATACAATGTAATTTGTACCTTCATCTTCTTTCATGGATTGTTTGTCAAACGAGTAATTATAGTCATTTTCAAACAAATTGTGAATTTCATTTAAAACAGGTTTTGTTGACTATATTTCTTATTCAAAGATTGATTCACTATTGGAATCATTTTATCATTTAAATCATGATTTCTCTTTTTTTTTTGACAAACTTTGGTGTCCATGAATCATTGACATGTTGATTTACATCAAGTGAATGTCTATGATTAGATCTTTTAAAGTTAGAAACGTACCTAGAAGGGTATGCACATGATGAACTTCTTTGGACTGACCTTCTCGGCTTGTAGTAGCACTCGGATGTGTTGTGATTTACCATGTCACAGAAGGAACAGTACTTGTTGTAGTAACATTCCATTGTGTCGTGGTTGTACATTTGACAGTTGATGCAGTACTTGTTGTCGTAGCATTCCGTTGTCGTGTGATTGTACATTTCACGTATCTCGCAGTACTTCTGATGAGCCTTGAAGGGAGACTCCTTTCTTTGCTTTTGAGAAGTCTTTGCAGTTGAAGCATGTTGATTCTGATGAGCTTTGACCTTTGAATCTTGTTGAAGCTTGCTTGAAGAAGCAGGAGTCTTGAACTTGTCACCTTTTGACCATAAGGAAAAACACCTCGACTGTAGATACAATCAGAGATATGATGAGTTTCAGAGTCACAGATTAAACAGTAGACGTCACTGTTTGAATCACTCGGGGATTCAGAATCTTGAGACTTTTGAGTTGAAGGAGTGTGTGGTGTAGAATCAGATAAAGTGGCCTTTGTCTTGTTCTTCTTGGCTTTGCTTTTCTTTCTTCTAACCTTCTTCTTCTTCTTCTTCTTTGACTGAAACTCTTGTGTCTTTTCTTCTTCAGAAGATAGTGATCCAACAATTCCGGTTGGCACTAATCCATCTTTTTCTTGTTCGGATGACTTTGCTTTTTCAGCTTCTTCTTTGATTTTCACAAGATCAGATTGTGATCTGTTCAGTTTGTCAGTAAGCTCCATGAGTTGAACATTCAGATGATGCTTTTCGGTAAGCATTGAATCAACATTCTGTGTAAGAGATTTAAGTCTATCTTCACACAATTGGTGATCTTCTTGAAGACTTGCGTGTTTCTCTTGTTCTTCTTGCAGCTTGGTTTTCAAAATGTTGTTCTCTGAATTGAACATCTCAGACAATTTCTTCAACTTTAGAATCTCTTCTTGCAAATCTTTGATCACACTGGATGAGTGTTCATTTGATTTTGCAGCTTCATTCTTTATATTTGTAACTTCTTGTTCACTTTTCTTGAGTGACTCTTCGAGAGATGTGATTCTTTGATCAGATATTTCGTGTTGTTCTTTCAGATTCTTATGCATTTGCTCATCCTTCTTGAGTTTATCACAAATCTTGAAAGAGTATATTCTGTAGTGTTCAACTTGTTGAAAACATTCTTTGGTGCAAATCTTTTCTCTGACTTCAATTGGCATTTCAACATAAGAACTCTGAACATCTTTCTCGTTTTCTGTTTCTGACATCAATCTCTTTATTTCTGAATTAAGTTGAGCAATTGTCTCATCTTGCTTTGCAATGGTTTCTGACAAGTTGCTGATTTCTTTATCTTTCTTTTCAATCTCTTGAATGGAAACAACATCATTGTTTTCACTCCAATCATATTCTTCTTCTTCATCATGATTTTCATGAGAATTTGTTTGAGTCACAAGTGCGAGTTTTGTATGTTCAAGAAAGTCTCTTCTCTTTTGATCACAGGCTTTTGCAACTTGAAGATATGTTGTTTCAAACATGTGATTGAATTCTGTAATAAATTCATTGATATCTTCTCTTTTATTTTCTTCTCGGATCACGGGTAACATGCCCATTGACATTTTTCTTGAATTTTCAAAGTCATCTTGATACTTTTTCTGGGAAGTCATGGTGGCTAAAAATGACTAACGTGAAATTTTGGAAAAATGAAATTTTCAAATTTCCAGGCTAAAAATGACTAACTTGAAGATATCTTCTCTCTTTTTTTTTTAGAGACGGGTCACTGTTGGGACGGGTAACTGTTTGGACGGGTAACTGTTGGAACGGGTCAACAATTGAGACGGCTGAACAGTGATCTCCTTCTATCACGCGGCTGAACAGTGATTTCCTTCTATCACCCGGCTGAACAGTGTTTTCACCCGGCTGAACACTTCACGCGGCTGAACAGTACTTCACCCGGCTGAACAGTGCCTTCAACCGGCTCAACACTTCACGCGGCTGAACAGTACTTCACCCGGCTGAACAGTGCCTTCACCCGGCTGAACAGTGTTTTCACCCAGCTGAACAGTTTTCACCCGACTGAACAGTGATATCACCCGGCTGAATAGTATCAAACTTCACCCGACTAAAACTCAACACTTAGGAAAATTTCCTTGAATCAATCACACAATTCTTCAATTCTTCTTCTGATTATGATAAGTTTCTGGGCAAATATCAATCAAATCTTCAAATCTTCATATCAGATTGACTTTTCAAAGTCAAAATTGTGATGAACACAAGATAAATTCTTCAATATTTGTTGTTTTTGTTCAATTCAATACTCGTATTAGCTAAGGAATGATGTTTCTAACAATCCTTCAAAGTATTACACCTTGAAACAAGCTAAATCTCATTCAGATCCGGATTTATGATGAAGAACACAACAAGTGGGTTTTGAGACAAATTGACAAAATATGGATCGAAATCAACAAATCAGTGATGTTTGATCATGAACGAAGCTTAGGATAGTGATTTCTAACATATCTCAATCATCAATTTCTCAATATCATCAACAATTTCCAGATTTCAAAATTTGAGCAGTGAAATGACGAACATGAACAATTTCTTCAAGAACTCAATCAAATCTTCACCAATTGATCTCAAACTTTGCAGTTCTTTACACAAACATGAATCAAAGCTAATGGTAGCTAAAATTCCATCAATAACAACAACAATCAAAGATCACCCAACAGCTCTGATACCAATTGATAGTTCTAGACGAACCGAGCTTGGATCTAGATCTGAGATTGTTTGGGGATGTTGTTTGCAATCAGTGATGCGGAATCTCACTGATCACGTATTGATGCTTGAATGTTCATGAAGATCAATGCAAAGTATGATGAAGATGATGATAATATGAATAGGTGAATTGTATTATATCAATAGAGAGGTTACAAATGATATGGAATGAAATGCAGGCAACTCTCAATAACAAATGACCTATGTGACACCCCGCCCGGCGGCGGAAAACACCGGGCGCGTCAAGTGAATCGGATATCAAAGTACAAAGCACATGGCACACTAATTTCATATTTTAATATTAATTGTGCAATAATGTCGTGACATAAAGAAGCATTAAATAGTCATAAAAACCGAAACAGAAACCGACAATTAAATATTATTTATTGTCTTTTTATTCTAGGTCCGAAGCATCCTACGTGTCTTGAACCAAAATCGAATCAAATTCCACCTGAAAAACGTGTAAAATAAGTTAGCTAAAGAATTAGCTAGTGAGTAAATCACAATGTATAGTACATAGTATAAAATCCGAGATCATTATAGATTGTGTTTCGCAATCTCATGTGCATAGCAATTTCATCATATATATCTCAACCGTGACCATAGAAACACATAGAAACAAGTATCATAGACCCCGCAGGGTTACCTTTAGCAACAAGTCATGAGGAACCAACTCATGTTACATTTATTGATAACCATCGTTTAACCGTCATTTAACCGTCTCGATATGTAAGTTATCAAAAATGTTTAAGCATCTAAGGGACATAGCAACGTAGCAACAAGTATCGCAGTATAGTAACAGTAACTATCCTATAGAATCAACCAAAGAATCGCCGGGTCAAATCACCTATCAGGCCATTAATGTAGGTGGGCTTGTCAAGCCATTAGCGCTAACATTGTACCGGTGGAAATTACAAGATAATATAACTAATATTGACTATCACACAATTTTGCTACATGCGGCCAAACATGATTAACACATCCAATGATCTCATTTTCGAAAATAGAAACATCAAAAGAAACCGATGTATTATAGAAACACGTATTTCAGCCCCAAAAACGTAAACAGTAAAAAGGGGAGTGAGTTTACTCACCTTGAAAAGTAACTACAATCGAACCGTTAGAAACGCAGCTAAAAAGCACCGAGGGTTGCCCAAACATTAGTACCACCTAATTTATTGGGAAAAACCCTAACTTAGAAACGAAACAATGGTAACAAAAATCAAAAGTCCAAAATCTAGGGCTTCAGATTTGGGATTTAGGGCCTTAAATCTCAAATTGGGAATTTAGGGTTTTGAAATATAATTTAGGAATTAGGGTTTTGAAATACAATTTGGGAAATAGGGTTTTGAAATATAATTTAGGAATTAGGGTTTTAAATTACGAACTGGGATTCCGGTACGAAACGTAATTGTATTTTCGTTTTTTTTTGAATATATATATATATATATATATTATTCGAATCATTTAGTTTTTATGTTAAAATATCGTTTTAGTTGTAATATATATATATATTTCTTTTTGAATCTAGAAGTCATGTTTTATAAACCTTTAAAAGATAATTGTTTATTGGTTTAGTTGTAATTATGATTTAAGGTTGACAAATATGTAAAAAGACTTAGAAATAAAAGAATTAAACAGAAACTGATGGTGGTGTGGTTCGATCTCGGGACCACGGCCACAAACGCCACACACGCTACCCGCTGAACCAGCAGCGATTTTGTTAATGAATCTGACTTTTAACTGTTTTAATCTTTTAATTACCAAGAACAATCCCTTCAATACAAGCCCTAGATTTAAGATCGATCCAATCCGATCAAACCGGTGAATCAAATTCAAAACAAATAAAGGGCTTTTGATCTACACGAACACACGATCATTTTGATATATGATACTTACTTGATTGGTAACAAATTGAATCAAAGAAGGTGAAGAACGAAGTAGCGACGGGTTGATAATCAACGACTGGTTCTTGATGTTTTTCTTTAAAATTGCTTCAGCCGAGAGCGAGAGGGATAAGAATAGAGTGAATTGAACAATTCAATTTGACCAATTGCATTGCGAAAACTGACGGATGATTCTTGGGTTGATTTCGATTTGTTTTGGATTAGTTGGATGTAAATTCGATGTTTAAAGCTTAATTAATTGTTACTAATGGATTCAAACCGTTGAAATGATCTTGGTAGTTAAATCAATTACTGGTTTAAAGCGTTTTTTGGTCGATTCAAGTAAATGGGTTTTTATGGCCGATGCTTAATTGCTATTTAACACCTTGATTGATCAATTAGAATGTAATTAGAGAACGTTAGGAGGTTAGAAACTCGGCAACGGACATTTTGTATAAGTTCTTTTAGCTTAAAAGTAGTTAAGAACGTCCAAAATTGATCTCACCGGAAATGGGGATTTTCCGGCCAATGTGGCCGGAGTAACAGTGCGCCGGAAACACGGGACACGGGGTGGGGGCTGGGTGAATTTGTAAGTTACATAACAGGTCCCTCTTGTTTCAGTTATGTTTTATTTAGTTATTATGAGTTTTATTAATAGTTTGTAACTTGACAGTTTTAGCACAAAGTTAATTATTTATATCTTTTAACTAACTAACTTAACCAAATTGAAACGTAACAATTATTTAAGTGACGTTTTTATAGTTTTAGCTCGTTTAAGCCATTACGAGACTATTTCAAGACTTATGAACGTTTTTGTTTGACGTTTTCAATAATTTTCTTTTACGAACTATATATATTTATTTGTATATATATATATATATATTTTGAGATTTATTGTTCCACAATTATTTATTTGATATACGTGAACGTTTTGCAACGTAACTTTAATTGAGACGAGAATAACGTAGAATCAATGCGTTTATTCATAATAATAATAATCGTAAACGTTACATTTTGAAGAAATAAATACGATTACAATTTAACGGATAACGACTTCGGGTTCGAGTCGGGTATTCGGGTTCGGGTTTGGGGCAGATGTCACAGTCTCCCCTCCTTATAGAAATTTCGTCCCGAAATTTGCTCAAACCGGAGTAGAAGAAGCTGAAGCAAAAAGGTGCGGATACTTAACCTTCATTTGGTCTTAAATTCATGTTCACATTTTGAGTTTTAACGATCATTAACGATTGGTATCTGATTACGCTTGAGTTGTTTGACTTCACGGTCCATAATTTCCAATGGTCGTTCAATAAATTGCATTGATTCATTATCGATATACGTAATAAGATTTTTATCCGATAAGTACTTTTTCAGATTGGACACATGAAACACGGGATGAACACTGCCCACTTCCGTAGGGAGTTTTATCTCGCAAGAAACTCTTGAGAATTCGATCAAATGGAAAAATGAGCATTTTGATTGAGACACGATTTTAAATAACGAGGTTAACAAGTTATTTATTTTTAATTTGCTTTGTCTCATTGAGAATTGTTTATTTAACTCTTTTCACTTATAAGAGTTTGGTTGAACTATTTGTAAGTAGATTCGAATAAATCTTATTTGCTACTCAATATAGCAATAGAATAGGATACCAACTTGCAAATGAAATATTTTAAGTATATGGGTTCAGAACTATTCAATTGATTATCGAGAATAGTCGTGATTAATAGATTGTTTGAAACGAATTAAGTAATCTTACACATAATTGAGTGGCTTATATGCAATTAGTAAAATGAGTAAACAAGTCCAGTGAAAATAATATGGCTCAGCTACACAAGACAAAACTCACTATGGTTCCCATGCACCAACTTTCATAATTCCGTGTGCACCCGTAATTATTTTAGTTTTTGCATGGACTCCACAGTTCATTCGATCACGTGCGATTCAAAAATATATAGCAATTTTAGGTTAAAAGATGATACGTATATGTATTGTTATCATACTTGATAGAAATATTACTTGGGAAAATTACATTAAGATGGTAAGTAGGTTAATGATCCAGAAGAATCTAACGTCCGTTAGGTAGCCATTGTTCATATAAGTAACTTTGTTCAACGATATAGATAGTTAAATTCGAGTACTAGGATAGTAACACTTAAGTTTGTGAAAATCGACTCTATGTGTGTAAGATGTAATTATCTAGTTTGACTAGTTCATAAGAATTAGTTGATGGTGTACATGTAATAGTATAGTTTATTGGGATCTTTAGAAAAATTAGTTTCAAGAATATTTGATAATGCGGATAATCAAATTTATAGTTCGAATGAATAGATCACTCAGTTCCTATTAGATTCGATTTTTAAGATGTTTGAATTTATATGACCAACCGCTTTAGTTAAACCAGATGTATTGACTATGGAGATAAACAAGTTTATAAGAGATGGTATTGTTTTTCTATAATGTAGTTTTAAAGGCTAAATAAAAAGTTGAAAGTTTTAATCTTTACCATAGATAAGAGAATTGAATTGAAAATAAACGACACAATTTAAGTTATAAGCACTTGGTATTGGAAAAGAAAACAGAAGTCATGGTGTTTGTTGCAAGTCTTTGTGTCGTATTTGAGAAACGGGAAAATGTTTGTGTAAATATTTGGCCGACGTTAGATTGACCAATCACTTTTTAAAGAAACCATTTATCACGAAATTTATATGTATGTATATATATATATATATCTATTTTGTTTTACAAGATTTTAAGGCCAAAAGGTTATTAAAATTTCTTTTTTTAAAAAAACGATATATATATTTTGGTTTGGGAAAATAAGAAAATTATTTTAATAAAATCAACTACCGTTAGTTTTACAAAGTCCTTTGATTACACGTTGTGTTAAGGTAACGAGTTTATAAATGGACACATTGGGTTTGGATTAGTTCATGAAGACTAGTTGCGTAGAATTTCGTTGGTGGTCATATGTATAGATGAAAACATTTAGTTGAATGAGTTCGGGAATAGTTGTGTAAGGAGTTCTCGTTAGATTTGGATAACGAATTCATGGATAGTATCGTGTAGTTGATTAACGAGTATTTGTTTTGATGGTTAGTTCATAATTT
The DNA here is from genome assembly GCA_030867185.1 of Tagetes erecta. Lineage (NCBI taxonomy): Eukaryota > Viridiplantae > Streptophyta > Magnoliopsida > Asterales > Asteraceae > Tagetes > Tagetes erecta. Next base: position 34,129,597 of record CM061490.1, on the reverse strand, counting down.
GATAGTAGATTTATAGTTGTAATGATGAATTAGAAATTAGATTAGAATCTTATAGTTAGATGAGTAGTTTTGAAACTATTTTGAGTATAGAAGTCAAGTTGAAATATTTGGAGGGTAGACGTTCGATTCAAATACATTAGCTTATAAGGATAGCAAAATCCGCTAACTTTTATTTAGTTATGGAATTTAGCCTTGACTATAATTTAGAAATCATAACGAACCTTTGATTGGAGAGTTGATATTTGATTTAGAATTATAAATACGACTTAGTTTCGGTAATCGATATATGCATGATCTGAAGTTTTGGATAATTCGATTGAGATATGTCTTAGTTTTGAATTGAAATGTTTGGTTTACAATGGTGTAATTGTACTATATGGATAAGCTAGCGAGTATATCGCATAAGTATTATTGTAGCTTAGAAAACAAATGGAATGATGAAACGTAGAATAACACGGTTTTGTAATCTTTGACCGATAGAAACATCCGATTTAATAATAGCAACTCGTTCCTCTTAGGATATCATAGAATCTTTTGAAACATACCATAGAAAATCACGTAGAAACTTTTAGAAACTTTAGAAATTTCGATCAAATGAAATAGTGATAGTACTTAGAACATCATAGTATCCTTTGAAAATATCATAGAAAATCACTTAGAAACTTTTAGAAACATTAGTAAATGAAGTTGAAATATTATTTGAATAACTATAAGAATCATAGAAATAGTTATAAATCGTATGAATGAAAATCATAGAATCATTAAGAAAATGAAATTTCAATGGCTTAGGAGTGTGTCTTGGTTTTGGACACTAATGACTTATCAAAGTGTTAAGTTCGTTTTCAACGTATTCGAGAAAGCGTGCTTTAGCCTATAGGTTCACACTCATCTCGTACATCCCCAGGTAAGCATACAGGTCTCTTAAAGAGATTTATACGAAATGCTTTGCCTTAGACAGGATGTCCGTGATACAGGCGTTCCCCCTTCCGGATTGCACACGTTCCCACGTTTCAAACTTACTTAAGACGATGACGAGATTCCACAAAGAGAAAGATCCTAATCATACTGACGAGTCTCTTGTAGCTCCTTCGCGAAATCGAATAAGAAATAAGATAAAGAAACAACATAGAGAAATTCATAAAAATGAATAAAGAAATAAGTTCTAGAAGGGTTTTCTAAGCACAAGCTATTTGCACTAAGGACTCTTAGGTTATAGTCTAGGTCGGTGTGTTTCTAATACCCTATCCTAGTTCCCTATAACCATGGCTCTGATACCAAACTGTGACACCCCGCCCGGCGGCGGAAAACACCGGGCGCGTCAAGTGAATCGGATATCAAAGTACAAAGCACATGGCACACTAATTTCATATTTTAATATTAATTGTGCAATAATGTCGTGACATAAAGAAGCATTAAATAGTCATAAAAACCGAAACAGAAACCGACAATTAAATATTATTTATTGTCTTTTTATTCTAGGTCCGAAGCATCCTACGTGTCTTGAACCAAAATCGAATCAAATTCCACCTGAAAAACGTGTAAAATAAGTTAGCTAAAGAATTAGCTAGTGAGTAAATCACAATGTATAGTACATAGTATAAAATCCGAGATCATTATAGATTGTGTTTCGCAATCTCATGTGCATAGCAATTTCATCATATATATCTCAACCGTGACCATAGAAACACATAGAAACAAGTATCATAGACCCCGCAGGGTTACCTTTAGCAACAAGTCATGAGGAACCAACTCATGTTACATTTATTGATAACCATCGTTTAACCGTCATTTAACCGTCTCGATATGTAAGTTATCAAAAATGTTTAAGCATCTAAGGGACATAGCAACGTAGCAACAAGTATCGCAGTATAGTAACAGTAACTATCCTATAGAATCAACCAAAGAATCGCCGGGTCAAATCACCTATCAGGCCATTAATGTAGGTGGGCTTGTCAAGCCATTAGCGCTAACATTGTACCGGTGGAAATTACAAGATAATATAACTAATATTGACTATCACACAATTTTGCTACATGCGGCCAAACATGATTAACACATCCAATGATCTCATTTTCGAAAATAGAAACATCAAAAGAAACCGATGTATTATAGAAACACGTATTTCAGCCCCAAAAACGTAAACAGTAAAAAGGGGAGTGAGTTTACTCACCTTGAAAAGTAACTACAATCGAACCGTTAGAAACGCAGCTAAAAAGCACCGAGGGTTGCCCAAACATTAGTACCACCTAATTTATTGGGAAAAACCCTAACTTAGAAACGAAACAATGGTAACAAAAATCAAAAGTCCAAAATCTAGGGCTTCAGATTTGGGATTTAGGGCCTTAAATCTCAAATTGGGAATTTAGGGTTTTGAAATATAATTTAGGAATTAGGGTTTTGAAATACAATTTGGGAAATAGGGTTTTGAAATATAATTTAGGAATTAGGGTTTTAAATTACGAACTGGGATTCCGGTACGAAACGTAATTGTATTTTCGTTTTTTTTTGAATATATATATATATATATATATATTATTCGAATCATTTAGTTTTTATGTTAAAATATCGTTTTAGTTGTAATATATATATATATATTTCTTTTTGAATCTAGAAGTCATGTTTTATAAACCTTTAAAAGATAATTGTTTATTGGTTTAGTTGTAATTATGATTTAAGGTTGACAAATATGTAAAAAGACTTAGAAATAAAAGAATTAAACAGAAACTGATGGTGGTGTGGTTCGATCTCGGGACCACGGCCACAAACGCCACACACGCTACCCGCTGAACCAGCAGCGATTTTGTTAATGAATCTGACTTTTAACTGTTTTAATCTTTTAATTACCAAGAACAATCCCTTCAATACAAGCCCTAGATTTAAGATCGATCCAATCCGATCAAACCAGTGAATCAAATTCAAAACAAATAAAGGGCTTTTGATCTACACGAACACACGATCATTTTGATATATGATACTTACTTGATTGGTAACAAATTGAATCAAAGAAGGTGAAGAACGAAGTAGCGACGGGTTGATAATCAACGACTGGTTCTTGATGTTTTTCTTTAAAATTGCTTCAGCCGAGAGCGAGAGGGATAAGAATAGAGTGAATTGAACAATTCAATTTGACCAATTGCATTGCGAAAACTGACGGATGATTCTTGGGTTGATTTCGATTTGTTTTGGATTAGTTGGATGTAAATTCGATGTTTAAAGCTTAATTAATTGTTACTAATGGATTCAAACCGTTGAAATGATCTTGGTAGTTAAATCAATTACTGGTTTAAAGCGTTTTTTGGTCGATTCAAGTAAATGGGTTTTTATGGCCGATGCTTAATTGCTATTTAACACCTTGATTGATCAATTAGAATGTAATTAGAGAACGTTAGGAGGTTAGAAACTCGGCAACGGACATTTTGTATAAGTTCTTTTAGCTTAAAAGTAGTTAAGAACGTCCAAAATTGATCTCACCGGAAATGGGGATTTTCCGGCCAATGTGGCCGGAGTAACAGTGCGCCGGAAACACGGGACACGGGGTGGGGGCTGGGTGAATTTGTAAGTTACATAACAGGTCCCTCTTGTTTCAGTTATGTTTTATTTAGTTATTATGAGTTTTATTAATAGTTTGTAACTTGACAGTTTTAGCACAAAGTTAATTATTTATATCTTTTAACTAACTAACTTAACCAAATTGAAACGTAACAATTATTTAAGTGACGTTTTTATAGTTTTAGCTCGTTTAAGCCATTACGAGACTATTTCAAGACTTATGAACGTTTTTGTTTGACGTTTTCAATAATTTTCTTTTACGAACTATATATATTTATTTGTATATATATATATATATATTTTGAGATTTATTGTTCCACAATTATTTATTTGATATACGTGAACGTTTTGCAACGTAACTTTAATTGAGACGAGAATAACGTAGAATCAATGCGTTTATTCATAATAATAATAATCGTAAACGTTACATTTTGAAGAAATAAATACGATTACAATTTAACGGATAACGACTTCGGGTTCGAGTCGGGTATTCGGGTTCGGGTTTGGGGCAGATGTCACAACCTAGGTGATGGTATTTATAGTCTATACCATTCACCTTACAATGTAACCTAAACACGTGAAATTAAGCACAAACGCGCATTTAAGCACAAAACGATTACACAAATATTCTAAGACAAATACAATTAATGAACGTCTTCACCCGTGCTTGCTCGTGATGATGCTCGATATCTTCACTCGCTTATATTTGGAAAGTGACATCTTCAAATAACCCCAACAGATGACAACGAAAGATCCATATGCTAAGTATAGAGTCGTTTTAAGGGAATATAAGAGATGAAGGTAAGTAAGTGTCCATGAAAGTATATAGTTAAGATTTAGAAGGAGTTTGGGTATATACAAAGCGCTTTTCTCATTATCTTCGTGCCACTGTAGGAGTTTTGTGTATAAGTTTAGGTTGACCTTTTTATTAATAGGAATTAGCATCCACGATGCTGTATTCTCTATTTGAACGATAACGGTTTAGAAGGAGTTGCTAGTAAATGTTTACATGGTGATGTAAGCAACTTTGATATGCGAGATAAGATCGTAGAGGAGAATTTCTCTGAAGTTGGCCTTAGGTTCACGGGTTTTATCACTATGTATTAACGTCATAATTGTGTTTCACACACGTTGGAGCTTATAATTTACTCGTAGGGGTGTTGAGGGTTCAGAGTCATGTGAATAAAGGAGCGTCATTTATGGTTTACATTCAGAATAATAAATGAAATTTATACGAGTAGGAACGAATGAAGAATGAGATAGAATTTCAGAAAGTTCCACTAACTATATTCTCATTCATGTTGTAGCTTCCGAAAATAATACTTAGAAGTTAATAGTCTTATCATGTCTTTTCCACTACTAGGTCAATTCTGAATTGGATTCGCATGCGTTCTACTGTTTTCCAATGTAAGTGGTCGCTCTCTAGGCCTGCCCTAAGTTTACCTTGATATTGAAGTTGAAAGGCATTAATAAGCTTTCTTCATCTTAAGAGCTGTGTCATGCGGGTGTTTTCCATCGTTGGTAACATAAGGAATAGATTAACTAGTTTACTAAAGGCGTGTGCCCAAAACCGTCTTCCATGCAACTATTCTTCCTTTATCTCTCCGTCGTTCTGGAGGGATATTAGTTTTTATCTTGAAGTGCAGAATTGTTGCCAACGTTCTTAATAATTACACAATATTTGATCCAAGGTTAGGTCAATCTTCGAGACGATCCAATCATAGTTCTATTTGCGATTATATAGTATGCGTTGAAGGATGTCCACTAATAAAACGAATAGCTTTTTGTTAGTCCAAGTTCCTTATACGCGAGTTGAGAAATTTTTTATGATGTGGGAGGATAAAGCTTGGGTCCTACTTCTAGAGTATACCGTTAGAGATTTATTCTATGGGAGGTTTGGATAGGTTAGAATGGTTCCAAATGCTAGGGGTTAAGCTTATGATACCGATCCTCTTCATTCACCTTGCAGCCAAATGTTTATCGTCTTATTGAAGTCGGGTGGTTGGTCCGCATATGATAGAGAATGCACTAGTTCCTTGGGACTGCCTGCCAAGAAGCCTACTTCATCATAAAAAGTATGATAACGAGTCAGTGTTTTTGTCTCTATCATCTTTCAATGTCTATCATTCTTGCAATTTCATCACTAATGCATATACATTTTTCCTTTATGTCCATCATTCACGCCTTTCTATTACTCGTGCATATCCTACATGGAAGCAATTACTTTAATGTCCGGAGTGAGATGATTGGTTTGGGGTAATGGTCATAGTGGGTAATGCTCGCCAAGAAAATGGATAGGTAATTAACGGTTTGTTGGTGACAACGGCAGCCATCAACTAAGTGTTCGAGGAAGTGAAAGGCACTTGTTGTTAGTACTAGTATGACGTATTATGTTGGGAATATAGGTGTAATTGGCTTATTAAGTCTTTTTAGGAGGATTAAGAAAGGATTGTGTTTTAGTGAAGGGTCCTAACAGAGAATTAGAGAGCGATAAGCCTTCGTTACTTATGGTAATGAGTTTGTTGTAGCAACCTATTTGTTGAAGTTTAGCATAATGTTTTTCTTATTAGGCCAGGGGGATTTGAACAATAAGATACATTACATGTGAATTATAACAAGAGTTGTCAAAAGAAAATGATGGTGTACAAGCTATGTGTCATGATTACAGTTGAGATATAAGAAGGGTCCATAAAACATTTTCGATGAGAATTCCAAAGTACTTTGAAGGAAGGAGATTTTATGGTTTCCAAGAATGGTTATCGTCCCACCGAAGTAATGGCGGGAACTTCGTGTCCATGTTGATATAATGCTGAATAAAGTTGTTAAGGATTTACTCTTCGATACGTGTAACGGCTATTTGTCGGAAATATTTGTTCAACCTTTATTTTAAGTTAGTCTTGGTTTTTATATAGTTGTTTCCATGTCTTAAACTTTTGGTGACTAATTAGGATTTCCTCACATGACATTCTAGTATTCTCCCATTGTAATCATATATGTAGATTCTTGTTTAATAGTTTTGTCTTGTTTGTGATTTTCACTAGTTATGTGTGCAAAAAGTTGTAGAAGCAAGCATCCTAGAGTATACACATATTCCCAAATCAAATCTTAGATTCTCTAAACACTTAAAGTCCAAAATGGCAAGTCTTAGAGTCCTATCAGTTGATCTCAAGTATAAATGTATCACTTATCTTAGGCGGAAGTCAAAATAATCTTACATGTCTAATGGCTTAAGTGTCCTAACGGGTTTTGGTTAGGGCCTAGGAATTTCTAAGATAGATTCCTAATTCGCGCTAACCTTTGGCTCTGATACCAATCTGTCACACCCCGGCCAAACGGGCCGGGTCATGACGGACTGATATCATAAATAAGCAGCGGAAATAATAAACTACATGTTCATTAAATAATAATAAAGGTTGTCCACGTGGGCATATTTCATCACATTAATAGTTTTAAACAAAATACATCAAAATTTAAATTTTCTAGTGCATGCATATCAGTCTTAAAAACATACTAAAATGACTAGTGGGTTATCCTCCAAAATGTTCCAGGCCCTAACTTCAAATCAACGTGCTACATAACTTCCAATCAAGTACCTGAAATACATACCCAAAAATACGTCAACATAAAGTTGGTGAGCTCATGGTTTAATAATATTTATGACACTAAAACAATATATTTTATGGTGTACGGTCCACAATATATGTAGCCAAACCTGTTCGGATTATACCCAACCCAAATACGATAAATAATAGTCCCCTAACCCAAAGTGGGCTAACGTGCTCTGCTAAACACCAACGTTTCATTGAACATGTGGCATAACGGTTTTCAACCTCAGTGGGGGGTATGCCACTGTACGCGGGGGATTTCCAAATAGTACTATTCACATATCAAAGGGCTCCTGCAAGAAGTTAATGGCTACCGAAAGTTGTACCAACGTTCGGGGACAAGTAGCAGATGTATTACACCATGAAAATCAGTTTATATAAACAAGTTTAGTAGGTATGTATCAGCCCCAAAAGTATTACGTAAAAAGGGGTTCATGAACTCACCTGTAGTTTTGCTCAAGAATTTCCAAGATAATGATGTGCGTGAGAGTTCTAACTCCTAGCGGACTTCCTATGTTTAGTTTAATCAAGTTAGAATTCTAAAATATATAAGTCTACGTGCGTTCCATAACAGGTGCGTTTGTCTTTCGGTTTTATAGTCGTTTTAGTGTTCTCGTTGGTTTGTTCTCGTTCTAACACTTAAATCCATATTGTTTCAGTTTACTTAAGTAATTATTTACCTTATTTCTCATAAAAATTAGAAATTTTGAGTGTTGTCACTTTTAGTCCCTCAACTTTGTTATATTGACACTTTTAGCCCTAAAGTAATGTTTTTGGTTATAACTTCCCATCTATAGGTGTGTTAGTGAGGTGTATTGGTTATATACATATTTTAAGGTTAAAATACTGGTATTAAGGTGTTGATCAAGTACGGGGTAGATTTCGAGTTTAAGGGTTTCTCCGGTTGCGGTAAATCGCTACGTGTCAGGTTATGATTTAGGTTTTTGAGCTTATTTTGATATTGGGCTCCTATATTAAGTTAAAGGGTTCTTAGTTACCATGATTTATGGTGTTTCATGGTTTTTAGGTGTTTCAATTATTTTCTACAAATTATTTTAGTAGTTGTCGGTTTACGGGTTTTTTAAACTTAATTAATTTGTATAAAATAATTGTTACTTTCTAAATTGTTGAAATTTTGGTTATTGCTTATTTAATCAGTATCTAAGTGCTTTTTAGTCCAAAAGTTGAGTTTTATGGTTCGTTGGTCGTTTTCGTGTTTTAACGCGTGTGTAACCGACGTATGAACGATTTATTTACAAAACATCCTTTTAAACATTTTTATTCTTTAAAATACTTCCTTGGGTTATAGATACTGTATAAAAAGTGGTATTTTAGATTAAAAGGTAATTTTCTAATTTTTATGCTTTTTACCATTTACTTAGTCTTTTACATTAAAAAATTTATAATAAATAGGTTAGGCTTATAAAAATTATGAAACTTGTTGAGAAACTTAGTTTTTATATATAAAAGCCTCTGGACTTATAAAATATCAGGTTTTTCCTGTTTCTTTAGGTTTCGTGCTTTTAACGTGTTTGGTTCGGTTAAGATTACGTTTTATGCTTAGGAGGTCCTTGGTAACATTTTAGGTCTTAAAATAGTTATGTTATACATTATTTTTAGAAAAATTATAAAATTTATTTTGTAACTTATTTTTAACATATTTAAGCTACTGAGATAATAAAAAATTGGTATTTTTACATTTTTGGTATTTTCGTTGTTTTGTACGTTTTAGCTTCGGTTATTGTTCGATTTTTATGTTCACCCATCAACAATCAATTATATTCGGTGATATTTACCTATACACATATATATAACAGTAAGATAACAATTTTTTGTATTTTTATACTTCACATACGTTTTTGTGAATATAAGTGAATATATCCATTTTTAATATTCAAAAATGCATAATAAATAATGTACAACTCCAAAAATTATGAAATTTAGTTGGGTGTTGTTGTTTTTCTCAAAACAAAGTGTATAGTTTGACTATTTTAGTCAAACTTGTATATTTTTATTTAGAAAATGGTTTTATGGTTTTTAATACTTTTGTTACTGAAAAATAAGTGTTTGGAGGTGTTAAAAAATATATGGGAAGTGTTGGTACTCTTTGTGTGAAAAAATGGACGTTTTGTGCACGTATAATGCATTTTCGGGTGTTTTCCGTTACCTTGGGTTGGAGAGTGAGTGTGGGTGCACTTGGGTTAGTATGAGGGTCACGTGGGAGGCTGGAACTTGGCTGGAACAGGGCTGGATGTGGGCTGGTCTCACGATGCTTCTTCGTTGGACGAACGGTTTTTGCTTCGGTTTGCTCGGTTGTTGTTTCTTTGGACCCGTGGCTCCTCTTGGCTTGTGTTTTGATGATGTTGGTCGACCTTAGAGTATTGTTGCTGTTGTGTTTCGAGTTGTTGAGGTGGAGAGTGCTTGGTTGTTGAGAGAAAAACTTGAGAGAGTTTTTGTGACTTGTGAGATTGTGTTGTAGAAATGAAATGAGATTGTGTGTGTGTGTGTGTTAGTTTTCAGCCGAAAAAGAAGAGGAGAGGGGAGAGGGAGTGGTCAAATCTTGCCTTGGTTTATGGAGGATTTTGTGTAGATTCACAAGGAAGTTGGGGTTTCAAGCAAATTGGTTTATTGGTTGTGTAGGGTGGTGGGTTGTGAGGTAGGTTGACAAAAATTTGTAGGTGGAATGTTTTGGAGATTGGGTTTTGTATGTATGTGTACCGTAATGTATGTATGTATATATAGGAACCGTTCGCATAAAAGTTAAAAATACTTATATTGATTCAATTACAATACAAAAATCAAATAAAGCAATAAATTAGAATACGAGAATTACAACTAAAATAAAGAAATAAATGAGTACATAAGAAGAAAAAGAACATGGTGGCCGAGGCTTCGTGTATTGATATGGGTCCCTTAAAACAAATTCCGAGTCTCCCAAGAGAACTCGAATGTTTTCCAGGTACAATGGCCGAAGCTGTGTGTACAGCCGGGGAGGACTCTAGCACCCGAAAATGCATTTTGAGAAGAAGAGAATGTTCTAAAACAATTGGAGAATGAGAGAGATCATGTAAATGATTTTGGTGTGTGTTTCAAGTCCCCTTTACAGCTAGGTTCACCCTAGTATTTATAGTGAAACCAAAGTTTATCTTTACTCAAAAGATGAAACACACATTGAATGCAAAGTTGAAACACCTAAATGAATTCAATGTTGTAACATTCTTTTGAATTCAATGTGAAACAACCAACATTCAATTTCTTTTTTTTTTCACATAATAATAATTATTATTTGTTATTTTAACAAATAGTTCCAATAGTATATGTGTGGATGATGGTAATTTATGTGTTTGATGTTGGTATATATGTATGTGTAAGTATATATGTGTACATATGGGTGCATGTTAGTTGTTTCATTATGTAGTGTAAATTAAAGTGGGTATAAGTATTATTTGTATTTAGTTTTTGTATTTAAATTACTTAGTTGTGTTGTATTTTCTAAAATGTTAGCTGTATTTGTAAAGTGTTGGTGAATTAATTTGTTTGTTGTGGTTGTAGCTTTATATGAATATATATGTACATGGCGTATGGATATATATATATATGTGTGTGTGTGTGTGTGTGTTTGGGTTTGTAGTGTAAATAATGATGGTTGTATGGTGGTAAATATTGTGTGGTATTTGTTTAAATATGTGTAGATGTTAAATCTTTGTATTTGTATATATATATATATACACATATATATGTACGTATGTATATATTGTGTATATATGTGAGTGGGTTGATTTTATATAATGTGGGTGTTGGTTATAAGTTTGGTGATTAGTGTGCAAGCATTTATTTATGTGTTTGTATGGGATTTTATTGGTTTTGATAATTATATAGGTTTTGTGTAATGAACATATATATGTGTGTGTGTGTGTGTACAAGATTGTGTAGTGGGTTATTGAGTTCATAGAATTGATATTTTATTATTTTATTGTCTAGTATAGGTTATAAGTGTAATTTAATTATATTTCCTAATAATTGATAATGCTAAAGATATTAGTGGGGAAATGCCTATCTAACTCATGGTAGTAAAAATAAATTCCTACGCGTATCTAGGTATTTAATATGACGGGTTTCGTCATCGGTACTTATCGTTAACATACATGGGCCAAGCCCATAATCTAAGTTAGGCCTAAGCCCAATAAGGGTTGGGCCAAGCCCATAATTTATGTAGGGCCTAAGCCCAATAATGGTTGGGTCAAGCCCAATGGGTTTTTAAAAAAAGAATTCGGGCCTAAAAACCGGGATTGTTACATCCTCCCCTACTTAAAAGAATTCCGTCCTCGAAATTAAATTAAGGTTGGTTGTTTAAGGCCGCAAAGTTTTTCCTAGCATCACACTAGCAAGTAGGAAAATAAACACACAAAGCACATAATCACCTTATACTGGTTCGTGAATTGGCCTATGCTGTCTTGTAGCAGTGACTAGTTTATAGCCACTTGGTGTTCCCTATTGTTTTCCTCAGCGTCGTTGCTTTGTACGAACTAGTGCGGGTATTTTCGTTTCATTTCATCCTCCCTTTCCCAAGTAAAATGGGGTCCGTGACGGGAGTTCCATCTAATCTTAACGATAGGAATCCTACTACTCTTAAGTCGTTTCTCTTGCTTGTCCATCACTTCGACGGGTTCTTCAAAGAAGTAAATCTTGTCGTTTATGAGGATTTCTCGCAACGGTATCACTAAACTGTCGTCGGATAGACACTTCTTGAGGTTCGATACATGAAACGTGTCGTGCACGTTGCTAAGTTCGTCAGGTAATTCCAATCAGTAGGCGACTGGTCCTACTCTCTCGATTATCCTAAACGGTCCTACGTATCTTGGGCTCAGCATGCCCTTTTTCCCGAACCTGACTGCGCTCTTCCACGGGGAAACTTTTAGCATAACCCTATCATCAACTGCAAATTCTAACGGCTTTCGTCTCTTATCCGCGTAGCTCTTTTGACGTGATCTTGCGGTCACTAACGTTTCCTTGATCATAAAAATTTTGTCGGTCGTCTCTTGTACTATTTCGGGTCCGGTTAGTTGGACGTCTTCGACTTCTACCCAACACAACGGTGAACGACAGTTTATGCCGTACAAAGCTTCAAATGGGGCCATCTTTATGCTTGCTTGGTAACTATTGTTGTATGAGAATTCCACCAATGGCAAGTGGGTATCCCAACTGCCTCCAAAGTCTAGCACACATGCTCTCAGCATATCTTCTAACGTTTGGATTGTTCTCTCGCTCTGCCCGTCCGTTTGGGGGTGGTAGGCAGTGCTTAAGTCTAGTCGGGTTCCCATGGCTTTTTGGAATGACTGCCAAAATCTAGAAGTGAATCGACTATCGCGATTAGATATAACTGATACTGGCATGCCATGCCTTGTAACGATCTCATCAGCGTATAGCTTTGCTAATTTCTCTAACGTGAAATCTTCACGGATTTCCAGGAAGTGTGCGGATTTCGTGAGTCTATCCACTATTACCCAAATAGCGTCATGTCCTCTGGCAGTCCGTGGTAGTTTTGTGACAAAATCCATTGCAATTTGCTCCCATTTCCATCCTGGAATTTCTGGTTGTTCGAGCATTCCCAAGGGTTTTTGGTGTTCTGCCTTTACTTTTAAACACGTCAGGCATTTTCTCACATAGGTAGCCACGTCCTTCTTCATTCCATGCCACTAATAGTTTTCCTTCAAATCGTTGTACATCTTATCATTCCCAGGGTGGATGGAGTATTTACTTTTGTGTGTCTCGTCTAGGACTTTTGTTCTTAATTCCCCAAATACTGGAATCCATTTTCTACCTTCAAACCTCCAAATTCCATCATCATCCTTTGTCAATTGTTTTTCCATTCCAACTAATTCTTCCTTTGGAGGATCCCATCCTCCAAAGCTTTCCCTTTGTTATCTCGTATGCTTGAGATTAGTTCAGGTTGGATGGTCATCCTAAGGGCTCGCACTCTTAGCGGTTTGGCTCTTTCCTTCCTACTCAAGGCATCAGCTACTACGTTTGCCTTGCCTGAGTGGTACTTAATCTCACAATCATAGTGATTTAGCAGTTCTACCCATCTCCTTTGGCGCATATTCAACATCTTTTGGTCGAAGATATGTTGTAGGCTTTTGTGGTCGGCGTAGACCACACACTTGGTGCCATATAAGTAATGTCTCCATATCTTTAGGGCAAATACAACTACTCCTAATTCTAAGTCGTGGGTGGTGTAGTTTTTCTCATTTACCTTAAGTTGCCGAGATGCGTACGCTATCACTTTATTCCTTTGCATCAATACACATCCTAGACCTTGATGCGAAGCGTCGCAGTAGACCGTGAAATCATCGGTTCCATCCGGTAAAGACAAAATAGGCGCGCTACATAGCTTTTGTTTCAACATCTCAAAGGCCTCTTGTTGTTTTTCTCCCCAATCAAACTTGATCTTCTTCTGCGTAAGAGTCGTTAACGGCCTTGCTATCTTTGAAAAGTTTTCTATGAAGCGGCGATAATAACCTGCCAAATCCAAGAATTGTCTTATCTCCGTTGGGGGTTTGGGCGCTTCCCATCTCTTGACGGCCACAATTTTTGTCGGATCAACCTGAATTCCTTTCTCACTAACAATGTGGCCCAAAAACTGCACTTCTCTCATCCAAAATTCACACTTCGAGAACTTAGCGTACAGTTTTTCTTCCTTAAGGAGTCCTAACATCAGTCTCAGATGTTCCTCGTGATCTTCTTTGCTTATTGAATAGATGAGTATGTCATCAATGAATACGATAACGAATTTGTCTAAGTACGGTATACACACTCTATTCATGAGGTCCATGAAAACAGCCAGTGCATTGGTCAGACCGAATGGCATCACTAGAAATTCGTAGTGCCCATACCTAGTTCTAAAAGCAGTCCTAGGAACATCTCCTTCATTTATTCTTAGTTGGTGGTAACCGGATCTTAAGTCTGTCTTTGAAAAATAATTCGCTTCTTGCAACTGATCGAATAGATCGTCGACCCTAGGGAGTGGGTACCTATTCTTTATTTTTACCTTGTTCAAATCCCTATAATCTATGCACATTCGCATGGTTCCATCCTTCTTTTTGACGAATAATACAGGTACTCCCCAAGGCGAATAGTTGGGTCGAATGAAACCTTTGTCCGTAAGGTCTTGGAGTTGGACCATCAATTCTTGCATTTATGATGGTGCCAGTCGATATGGTAATTTAGCGATCGGAGCGGCTCCTGGCATTAGATCAATACGGAATTCGACTTGTCCATGGGGTAGGAGTCCTGGTAATTCATCTGGGAATACGTCTGCAAATCCGGACACAACTGGAACCTCTTAAATGCACCTCACATCTTTTTCCGAGCCTATGACATATGCTAGGTAAGCCATACAACCTCTTTGTAGACTTCGGTGTGCTTTTACACATGAGACGAGTTTCACTCTTTGCTCTGGTTTTTCTTCGTAAACGATGAGAGTCTTCCCTCCATGTAAGGAGATTTTGAGTAACTGTTTATGACATACAATTTCAGCCTTATTTTCTGCTAACCAATCCATTCCAACAACCACGTTAAATACTCCTAGTTCTACGGTCATTAGACGATCGTAAACTTACAGTCATCTAGCTCTAGTGTGCATCCCTTAATGGTTTCGTCTACTTTCATGATAGTGCCGTTTGCTATTTCTATCGTGTATGGATGTTCTATCCTAGTTTACCTTATTTCAATTTTTGGCCTAAAGGATCTAGATATAAAGCTCTTGCTAGCACCGGTATCGAATAAAACATATGAATAATGGTTGTTTACTAAGAACATACCGGTCATGACGTCCGGCTCCTCACGTGCCTCTTCTACATTCATCACAAAAGCTCTACCCTTGGGGCGTTCAACTGCAGGTTTCTTGGCCTTAAGTTTTGGGCAGTTTGGCCTAATGTGGCTGGGATCTCCACACTCATGACACTTGAGGGTGGCGATAGTGGTAGACTTGCATTCCCTTGCAAAGTGTCCTGCCATGTTGCACTTATAGCAAACGTTCCATTTTGCGGTTCTCCTTTGTGGTTGGTTGTTGGTTCTTGCCTTACAATCTCCATTGTGGTGGCGTTGACAATTGGCACACCACAGGGCGTTACCTAGGTAGGGTTTTCGTTCAGTCATCAGTTTCTTATTCGGGTCGTTCCATGTTCCTACCATGTTATTCCCAACACCTCCATGGGTAGATCGGTTTCCTTCTCACTTCCTTTTCACGCCAGCTCCTACAAACTTTTTCGGTCCTTCACACCTGATGGTTTCATCATTCAACGCCCCTGATATTTCCACAGTTTCTTGGAATGTCCTAGGCTTCGCAGCCCTAGTCATTCCCCTAATCTTGGGTGACAAATGCCAAACATACCTTCCAATTCTCTTCGATTCAGGAGTTACTAGGTGAGGTACTAGGCGTGCTAACTCATTGAAATGGTTAGTGTACTCTAGATGTTCAATCCCTTTCATCTCGAGTTTCAGAAACTCGGCTTCCATTTTCTCGATTTCGTTGATGGGGCAATATCGCTCGATCATAAGTGTTTTGAACTCTTCCCACTTCATTCTATTCGCAGCATCCCTCCCACGGGTTTGGAGTAAGGTGTTCCACCAAGCCAACGCTCCCTTTTTCAGTGAGTTGGTTGCAAATCGTACCTTATTCTTTTCCAAACAGTCACTAATGTCAAGCACAACCTCCATCTCTTCCAACCACCTAATAGTTCCAGTCGCTCCTTCATCTCCATAGTACTCAGTAGGCTTACATGCCATGAACGCCTTATAGGCACCACTGGTTCGCTCATCGCGTTTCTCCTTCTTCTCGGTTTCATCCTTACAATTCCCTTGGCTTTCCTCATCTTCGCCGTTTTCTTCTTCCTTATCTTTGTTTCGTTCGGCGTTAACGTATGCGGTTATGGTTGGTATGGCTTTTGCAATAGCATCAAAGATGAGTTATTGGATTCTTGAATCCTCGGTTTTGCTGTCCTCGGTCTCATTCTCGTGATTGCTACTGCTGTCTTGAGTTTGATTTTGGTTGTCGGCATCATCCTGTTGGTTAACATCATGCTTACGTCCTCCTCTTTTGCCATTGCTATATAGGAAATGCATTCGTTATAAGTATGATTATAGGTCATGTATGTAGAGTTAATGCATGTTCATGTAGGCTCGTAAGTTGGTTCATGTGTATGGTGTATGGTCATGTTTGTACGTGTGGGTGGATATATATATATATATATACATATGCGTGTGTATGTGTGTATGTATATGTATGTAGAGTTAATGCATGTTTGTACGTGTATATATATATATATATGTATATGAACATTCAAGAGAGCACACACATATATGTATAGGTATTACGTATAAGCGCGAACGTTTGGATGGCACGCCAATGTGTTATTTAAGTGTGAATTACTCTCATGTGTGTTATATTATTACACGTATTCTACTTATCTTTGTTTTAAAAATAAATTTTTGCAGTCATTCTTCAAAGTTCAAACCTTAGAATTACTCCCTTAAAAGTAGTAAGCATGTTATATGAACATATATATATGATAAGCATGTAGGTTAAGCATATAAAATAAACATGTAAGATAAGCATATAAACTAAGCACGTGAGTTAAGCATATAAAGTAAGGATAAGTATAGAAATGTAAAATAAACCAAACTTACACATAGCAAAACCCGCTATGACCCGCAAGTACCAAAGTAATAAGTAAAAATACAATATTGGTGTGACACAAGCGAAAATTCGCTTGGTCCTACAATGTTTTAATGCAAATAAACAAATAAATAACATAAAAGTGGTCTTCAATGGCGGCGGCGGCGGCTGAACAAGCTGTCGAGAGGGTATCTATCAAAGACGCGCCCCATCTTCTCCCTCATCCTAGCGAATCGTGACATGGCTTGTTCCTCTGTCTCACAGCCTCATCCCTCTCTCGCACCATGGTGTCGTAGTGCTGGTGACGTCGCCACACCGTCTCTATGTCCGGTCTCCCGCTAGGGGTCCAGAGTGGTAGGCGTGTGGGTCCGCATGAAGGAAGTGCTGTGAAGCACTAGAGAAACGGGCCGACTCAGCGTACGGGTCGCCGAACTGTGCCGATGGGCCCAAGTGGATGCTATGACGCGCATGCGCGTCATGTCCGTCAGGACCTACCGAGTATGCATGGACATGTGGTGGTAAGAGGGTAGGCACCACGGGCTGCGGTGGCGCCCCAGTGATTCATGCGACCATGTTACTCCATTCCTGCTGGAATGAAGTGGCGGGTCGGACGGAAATTCGTGCGGTTTGCCTCACACGAAATGGCTTGTCTTCATGCCTGCCAAATCGCATGGAATCGCTGCGGGTAGCCGAAGAGGCCGTCGAATCCTCATTAGTCTCCGACTCATCCATGTCCTCGTCCTCATGTCCTTCCGGTGCAAATGCGGGAGCCGTCGTGGTGGTCACACGAGGGGGAGAATCTGGAGAGTCGGAAAGGAGGATTGCCTTCCCTCGGCCTTGGTATCTTGACATCTATAGGACAATAGAAAAGATAAACAAATTAGTAATCAAATAAATGAACAATTAAACGAATATATATAATTGCATACACATGAATTCATAAATGCATATATAATTTAATTAAGGTGGAAATAAAATGCAAGTAAACACAACAAGTAAGGTCCTCGGGTTCACTTATGTGCCTAGTTCATGTATGCATCGCTCGGTTCAACTCTTACCTTAGTCCCTAAATCGTGTGATTAAAACCTAGGTGTCTTAGTGTAAGAACCTAATTCGCTAGAACCACTGGCTCTGATGCCAATCTGTCACACCCCAGCCAAACGGGCCGGCTCATGCCCAATAGATTATAAATAGTGGTTAAGAACTAGGGTGATATTACGTATAAGCTAAGCCCAATATCAGTACTTCCTTTCTGTTAAACAATCAGGATTACTAAAATCTAATGATACCACCATACAACCATTATTATTTACACTACGTAACAAATACTCAAACTTTCTGATATTTATGATAAATAAGTTAAATACTTACCTAAGTAAACTGAAACAATATTGATTTAAGTGTTAGAACGAGAACAAACCAACAAGAACACTAAAACGACTATAAAACTGAAAGACAAACGCACCCGTTATGGAACGCACGTAGACTTATATATTTTAGAATTCTAACTTGATTAAACTAAACAAATCTGTCACACCCCGACCAAGGGGGTGGGTCGTGACGATTGAATATTCAACAAAACACAGCGGAAACTATGTATGCATTGATAGTGGCCATAGGTTTACACGTAATATCAGTGTATTCTAAATGTAAATCAAAGGGTACAACAGTAAAATCTAACAAAAGCAGTGAGGCTAGTTGGTATACTATTCCCAAGTAGTCTTCGTCTATACTTTCTCTATAATCTTTGCGTGTTTCGTCTAATCAGGATCTTCTAAAGCTATCAACCGTGTCTAAATGCACATCCAATGTTATAAAGTCTAGTTGTATACTTCCATCGTTAAATCGTCTAAATACCTGAAATACATACCCAAAAATACGTCAACATAAAGTTGGCAAGCTCATGGTTTAACAAAACAGACGTGTCGTAAAACTTTTAACCCATATAAATACTAGACATTTAGTAAGTACGTTTTTGGTGTACGATCGAAAAAAATATGTAGCCAAACCTGTTCGGATTATACCCAACCCGAATACAATAAATAATAGTCCCCTAACCCAAAATGGGCTAACGTGCTCTGCTAAGCACCGACATATCATTGAACATGTGGCGTAACAGTTTTGAACCTCAGTGACAAAAGGATTTTTAACACCTTTTATACTTTGAAACACTTCCTTGGGTCTCATATTACTGTATGAAAAGTATTTTCTTGTCAAAAAGGCCTGAGGTTGAAAACCGTTACGCCACATGTTCAATGATATATCGGTGCTTAGCAGAGCACGTTAGCCCATTTTGGGTTAGGGGACTATTATTTATTGTAATTGGGTTGGGTATAATCCGAACAGGTTTGGCTACATATTTTGTCGACCGTACACCAAAAACGTACTTACTAAATGTCTAGTATTTATATGGATTAAACGTTTTACCACACGTCTGTTTTGTTAAACCATGAGCTCACCAACTTTATGTTGACGTATTTTTTGGTATGTATTTCAGGTATTTAGACGATTTAACGATGGAAGTATACAACTAGACTTTATAACATTCGATGTGCATTTAGACACGGTTGATAGCTTAAGAAGATCCTGATTAGACGAAACACACAAAGATTATAGACAAAGTATAGAAGAAGACTACTTGGGAATAGACACCAACTAGCCTCACTGCTTTTTTTAGATTTTACTGTTGTACCCTTTGATTTACAGTTAGAATACACTGATATTACGTGTAAACCTATGGCCCACTATCAATGCATACATAGTTTCCGTTGTGTTCTGTTGGATATTCAATCGTCACGGCCCACCCCCTTGGTCGGGGTGTGACAGATTGGTATCAGAGCCAAAGGTTAGCGCGAATTAGGAATCCCTCTTAGGAAATTCCTAGGCCCTAACCAAAACCCCTTAGGGACACTTAAGCCATTGGACATGTAAGATTTCTTTGACTTCCGCCTAAGATAAGTAATACATTTATACTTGAGATCAACCGATAGGACTCTAAGACTTGCCTTTTTGGAATTTAAGTGTTTAGAGAATTTAAGATTTGATTTGAGAATATGTGTATACTCTAGGATGCTTGCTTCTACAACTTTTTGCACACATAACTAGTTAAAATCACAAGCAAGAACAAAGCTATTAAACACAAGAATCTACATGTATGACTACAATGGGAGAATACTAGAATGCCATATGAGGTAAATTAACGATTACGGTGCGGAACGTAATGGTGAATTTACAGGCACATGAGCATTTGAGGAAATCCTAATAAGTCACCATACGTTTAAGACATGGAAACAACTATATAAAAACCAAGACTAACTTAAACAAAGGTCGAACAAATATTTCCGACAAATAACCATTACACGTATCGAATATTAGACCCTTAAAAACTTTATTCAGCATTATATCTACTTGGACACGAAGTTCCCGTCATTATTTCATTGAGACGATAACCGTTCTTGGAAACAATAAAATCTCATTCCTTCAAAGTACTTTGGAGTTCTAATTGAAATTGTTTTATGGACCCTTCTTATATCTCAACCACAATCATGACACATAACTTGTACACCATCATTATCTTTTGACCACTCTTATTACGATTCACATGTAGTGTATCTTATTGTTCAATTCCCCCTGGCCTACTACGAAAAAAAAACCTTATGCTAAACTTTAACTACTAGGTTGCTACAACAAACCCATTACCATAAGTAACGAAGGCTTATTGCTCTCTAATTCTTTGTTAGGACCCTTCACTAAAACACAATCCTTTCTTAATCCTCTCCAAAAGACTTAATAAGCCGATTGCACCTATATTCCCAACATAATACGTCATACTAGTACTAACAGCGAGTGCCTTTCACTTCTTCGAACACTCTGTTGATGACCGTCGTTGTCACCAACAAACCTTTAATTACGTATCCACGTTCTTAGGCTAACATTACCCACTATGACCATTACCGCAAATCAATCATCTCATTCCTAATTCAAAGTGGTTGCTTTAATAAAGGAGATGCAATAGTAATAGACATGCATGAATGATGGACAGGAAGGAATTATGTATATGTATTAGTGATGGAAATACAAGAATGACATACATGTAGAGATGATAAAGACAACAAGAGTGACTCGTTATAATACTTTGTATGATGAAGTAGGCTTCTTGGCAGGCAGTCCGCAGGAAATAGTGCATTCTCTGTCATATGCGGACCAACCACCTAACTACAATAAGAAGATAAATGTTTGGCTGCAAGGTGAATTAAGAGGATCGGTATCATAAGCTTAACCCCTAGCATTTGGAACCATTCTAACTTATTCAAACCTCCCATAGAATAAATCTCTAATGGTATACTCTAGAATTAGGACCAAAGCTTTATCCTCTCACATCATTGTCACACCCCCAACTTGGTGGAAACTCAAGGGCATGACGTCATGGGATGTTATGAACACATGGTGTAACAAAAGATCTTACTACATTCCACTTAAGCGTACATGACATCCAAAATGGCTACAATGTATTAGGGTATATATTTAAAATATTATAACACATTTGCTTAGATAATCCTACGCCTATGCTTCAAAATCTTTCTACGTGCCCTAGTATGCCATTTCCAAAAGTTGCACACCTACTTGATTTAATTTCCTGAAAAACATGTCAAAAAATGGGTCAACATAAAGTTGGTGAGCTCGTAGAGTTTAAAAACTCGATAAACAAAAGTAATCAAAGTTTGGATAATGATCTTCATGAGTTCATAATATAATTTATGTAATAGTAACACATAGTCGGTTGATAATTATTACCATGAGCCCACAATCCTCAACCAAATGACAAGTGTAATAAGTATAAGATCTTGAGCAAATATCTATCACGAATATTTGCAAGTAAATAAGCATGGAAATAATCATTCAACATTTGTTGACCGTGGATTTACGCGTTCCAATCAGTCGGGAGAATGGGGGTTGTCAACCCCGATAGTACTATCAATATTAATCCATAGGCTACATTCAGTACCTAAGAGGTTGTGTTCGAGTAGAACAAGATCTTAAAGGTGTGATATTCAGTTAGCTCATGAAATACATTATCGGGTTTACTAGTGCACATACATAAAGTAATATGATTTAAGAGAAGAAAGATAAAAGTTTAAGTAACATGTTTTTCCCCAAAAAGAATAAAAATAGTAAAAAGGGGCTACGAGAACTCACTGTCAATTAGCAGAGAATGATTGAGCAAATGATTAAGTGGGTGGTAACGAACACGACCTACAGTACACAAGAGTATGGCACATGGTTATTGTCCATGATTATAAGTTTGACCAAGTCTCAAGTTGTCTTCTAAGTTGGTAGTTTCTTTTATTTGTATTTTTGGGTTTGTCGACGTTTAGGGATTTTATAATTTGTTCATAAAATGTTAGTGATTTAAGTGCAGGGGTGAGAGTAGTAATATGTTCATTTATTTAAAGTTTATATTTGTAATATGTCGTTTCATGTGTTATTTCTGACATCGTTTTAGTTGACTAATTGCGTTAAGTAAAACTTGAGATTTTTACCATACTTTTATATGTGTTTTAACATATTAGAAACTTGACGGTTTTATTTAATAGTTTAGTTAAGGACCTCAAATTAATTTATTTGTTGACAAAGGTTCGTCACATTTTGCTGTTAGACTTACAAAGGTATTTAAGTTGGTTGAGTGTCCAAATCTTATCTTTATGAGGATAAGTTACATGGGTTTTAAAGTTAACACATAAAGCTAACTTTTAAAAGAAAAATCAAGTCATTTGAGTAAAAATTGAGAGAGTAATGTCACTCTAAAGTTGACTTAAACAAGCTGCCAAAATTGACAGTTCCGACCTTCTGTTTTGTAACTATCTTTTCAAGTATCAAATAACCTCTAAAAAATTATGAGACCACTTGGGTTTGAAAGATAAAAGTCTGAACTATATTTTAGACTCCAGAAACGTCCAGTTTCATCAAGTTTTGGTCGACATAAGACTCCTAAAGTTGACCTATATAATCTGCCAGCTTTTACATTTTTCATAAGGTACAACTTTTAGATCTAATGTTTAGTGTGTATTAGTAATGTCTTAGGGGTTAACCCAAAGTTTCATGAAGATGTGTTTGTGTTATTATTATGCTCATCATTACTAGTTTTTAACCATATTATCATGACTTCAAGTTATTTATAGAAAATGTTTTTTCAACATTATACTTTGTTAGTGTGTCTAAACCTTGGTTTGATTGTATGCCTTGTCAACCATGGCTTTTATGTTATCAAACCAACCTTTAGACGTATCTAGTCATGAGATCTCGGTTATAAGTAGACCATGTCTACCAATGGCCATTTTGCAGCCGAGCTTGGCGACGTTGATGCGATTTGAGTGAAGGTATGTCTTGTCTTCCAAGACCTTTGTGTTATCACATCAAATCTTGTCTATTTTTCTTGTGTTGGAGTTTTGTCTTGTCTTTTCCAAGACCCACTTAGAACCAACATCAAGATCTAGAGGGGAAGAAGAAGAATTTTATAAAAAGCTTATATATTTCCTTCTTGTGTGTTTGTAGTTGATAAACCATAGTTAAGAAAATGAAGTTAGTGTCTTGATGGTTAGTAAAAAAATATGATTTAGTTATGAAAATGAAGTTAGTGTTTTACCGAACGTTGATGCAAGAATGAAGGATGATGAAGGGTGTGGTGCTCGACTCGTGGACTCGTCTTGGTGCTTTCTCCTTCGTCCGAACATGAGCAGCTCAAGGGGGGAGGGGAGAATGGTTTGGGTGTGTGTGTGTTTAAGGCTTGTTCATGCCTCTATTTATAGGGGATTTTGGGTGGTTAATCACTTAACCATTGGTTTTAAGGGTTACGTTAACCCTTTGTGTATTAGCCATAAGTCAAGGCTTCCAAGGGGACATCTATGACTTGAGTTGATGGGTGATGGGGTGGTGGTTATAGGCGACGGCTACAAGGAGTAGAGAAGGAGGAGAAGAAGCAGGTGGTACAAGGTCATGATTGTTGCTGGTGCTGTTAGTTGTTTAAGGTTTTCGGTTGGTTTAGTTGGTAAGTAAGCGGGTAGTTTTAGTTATTCTTTACTCGTGATAGTTCGAATTTTTATTTCGGGTGATTCATTATATGTAGATTTCATGTTTTGTTTGCATACGTGTTTCATACGTGTGTAGATATATATATGCATATATATCCACATGTGTATATGTTTAGCATGGTTACTTCAACAATTTATCTTGAGAAAGACTTAAGTCGGATTTGTAGAGTAATAATTCATATTACTCTATTACTTTTAGTATGGTCGAGTCGTGGTTCCCAAAGTATTGTTTACAAATCGACAGGGTTCGTACGTGTGACAAAATAAATATTTCTCACATAAAGTAATAAAAGTTAAATTAGTACCTAAAATACGGGATGTTACAGTCTCCCCTGGTTGAGAGGATTTCGTCCCGAAATTAGTTAGTGGATGTGGTCGCGGTTTCAGTCGTGAAGAGTTGCGGGTACTTTCGTTTCATATGATCTTCACGTTCCCATGTGAATTCCGAGCCACGCCGGGAATTCCATCGAACTTTTACGATCGGTATGCGACTTCGCTTTAGTTTCTTAACTTCGCGATCTAAAATTTCGACAGGCTCCTCAATGAAGTGGAGTTTATCGTCGATGCTAACTTCATCGAGGGGTATTATCATTGGATCATCGGTGAGACACTTTTTCAAATTTGATACGTGGAATATGTCGTGTACACCATTGAGTTCCTGTGGAAGTCTCAATCGGTAGGCGATCGGTCCGATTCTTTCCACTACTTCGAATGGTCAAACGAATCGTGGAGCGAGTTTTCCTTTCTTACCAAATCTGACAATGCCCTTCCAAGGAGAAACCTTAAGTAGGACCATGTCACAGATCTGAAATTCTAGTGGCTTTCGTCTCTTGATTGCATTACTCGCTTGGCGGTCTCTGGAGGCACGCATTTTCTCCCTGATCTGAGCTATTTTGTCGGTAGTCTCTTGTATGATTTCAGGACCTGTTATTTGACTGTCGCCAACCTCCGTCCAACAGATGGGGGACCGACACTTTCTACCGTAGAGTGCCTCGAAAGGTGCACACTTGATACTGGTGTGGTAACTATTGTTGTAAGAAAATTCAATTAATGGGAGGTGAGAATCCCAACTTTCTCCAAAGTCGATGATGCAGGTTCAAAGCATGTCTTCCAACGTTTGGATTGTTCTTTCACTCTGCCCATCAGTCTGAGGGTGGTATGGGGTGCTTAAGTTTAGTTGGGTTCCGAGTGACTTCTGTAGGGATCGCCAGAACCTGGAGGTGAACCGGCTATCTCGATCCGAGATGATAGATATCGACACTCCATGTCTGGACACAATCTCACTTACGTGTATTTTGGCTAGTTTATCCATTTTGAAATCTTTTCGAATGGGAAGAAAATGAGCGGATTTTGTCAATCGGTCTATGATTACCCAAATGGAATCATGGCCACGCGAAGTTCTCGATAACTTCGTAATGAAATCCATAGTGTTTTGTTCCCATTTCCATTGAGGTATTTCTGGTTGTTGTAACAATCCAGAAGGTCGTTGGTGCTCAGCTTTCACCCTTGAGCATGTAAGACACTTTCTGACGTAGGTGGCAATATCCTTCTTCATGCCAGGCCACCAGTAACACTGTCTTAGGTCATGGTACATTTTGTCAGCTCCTGGATGGACCGAATACCTTGTTTTATGTGCCTCATGCATGATGAGTTCCCTTAACTCATCGGAATATCCATATCTTCCCGTGAAAGTATAATACTTCGTCGGGTTTGGTTTCGAATTCTCTTTCGGCTCCGCACTGTAGTTCTTCTTTCAGGGTATTTCTCTCCACTGCTTCTCGTTGCGCTTGAAGTATTCGATGTTTCAAGGCAGTTTCCACCGTCATTCACAAGGCTCGGACTCGCAATGGTTTTATTCTTTCATTCATACTAAGGGCGTCAGCTACGACATTAGCTTTCCCTAGATGATATTTGATTTCACAATCATAATCATTCAGTAGTTCTATCCATCTCCTTTGTCTCATATTCAACTCCTTCTGGTCGAAAATATGTCGAAGACTTTTATGATCGGTAAAAATGGTGCATTTTGTACCGTACAAATAATGTCTCCATATTTTGAGCTCAAAGACTACAGCTCCTAATTCGAGGTCGTGAGTGGTGTGACCTTTTTCGTTCTGCTTGAGTTGTCGGGATGCGTATGCTATGACTTTCTCATTTTGCATTAGTACGCACCCAAGGCCTTGGTGTGATGCATCACAGAACACAACGAAATTCTTAGTGCCGTTAGGTAGGGATAGGATGGGTGCATTGCAGAGCATGTGTTTCAGTGACTGGAATGCTTCTTCTTGTTCGGGTCGCCAAATATACTTGATGTCTTTTTGGGTTAGGGTGGTCAATGGTTTTGCGATCTTTGAGAAGTTCTTTATGAATTGTCTATAATAGCCGGCTAGTCCCAAAAATTGCTTGATCTCTGTTGGTGTGTCTGGCGCCTTCCACTGCTTTACCGCCTCAATTTTGCTTGGATCCACTTAAATTCCTTGTTCATTTATCACGTGACCAAGGAAATGAACTTCTCTTAGCCAAAATTCACACTTTGAGAACTTGGCGTGCAACTTTTCCTTGGCAAAGAGCTCCAATATCAGCTTTAGGTGGCCTTTGTGCTACTCTTCGGATTGAGAATATATGAGGATGTCGTCGATGAACACTATGAGGAATTTGTCGAGGTAAGGTTTACAGACACGATTCATTAAATCCATGAACACGGTCGGGGCATTGGTTAGGCAGAAGGGCATTACTAAGAATTCGTAGTGTCCATATCGAGTTCGAAAAGCCTTTTTTGGAATGTCTTCATCTTAGATTCTGAGTTGGTGATACTCAGATCGAAGGTCGAATTTGGAAAAGTAAGTTGCTCCTTGGAGTTGGTCGAAGAGGTCGTTGATCCTGGGCAAGGGGTATCGGTTTTTAATCTTCAACTTGTTTAGTTCTCGATAGTCGATGCATAACCTAAAGGATCCATCTTTCTTTTTGACAAAAAGGACCGGGGCTCCCCAGGGTAAGAAGCTCGGTCGGATAAATCTCTTGTCGAGGAGTTCTTGAAGTTGCTTAGAGAGCTCTTGCATCTCTGGAGGTGCTAAGCGGTATGGGGACTTCGATACGGGTGCCGCTTCAGGTAGGAGGTCAATGCGGAATTCTACTTGTCGTGCTGGCGGTAGTCCGGACAAGTCTTCGGGAAAGACTTCAAGGTGATCACGGACTATCGGAATGTCCTTGATGTTCTTCTCCTTTGGTTCCTTAATTAGGACGTGAGCGAGGAATGCTTGACATTTCTTTTGCAAGGATTTGCGGGCTTTTAGGCACGAGATGATTTTTAGGTTCTTATCACCATGGATGATGAGGGTTTCATTATTAGGAAGGGGAATTCGAATGATCTTTTGATGGCAAACAATTTCGGCTTGATTTGTTGATAACGAATCCATCCCTACAACCACATCAAAACTCCCGAGTTCGATAGGTATTAGGTTGATTTTAAATAGATGGTTATTCAGGTGTAAGGTACAATCCCTGATTATCCTATTGGCCGTCAGTAACTTACCATTAGCTAGTTCTACTATGTAGGGGTCAGGTAAACAGGTAGATGTTACTCCTAAAATTGATTCGAATTTAGGTGAGATGAAGCATTTATCAGCACCAGTGTCAAAGAGTACTGATGCACAAAGGTTATTTAGGAGAAAGATACCTGTTACTATGTTCGGATCCCGACGAGCTTCATTGTTGTTCAGGACAAAGGCTCTCCCTTGAGCCGGATTTCCCTGATTCCCCTAGTTTCCTCTGTTTCCTTGATTGTTTCCAGCTCGGTTGAGCTTAGGACAGGCATTGCGGAAGTGATCGAGATTTCCACACTCGTAAGACGCTCGTGGGGCGTTGTTATTACCTGGGGCTCGACCCTTATGGTCGTTGTTGTTGGATTTGCAGAATCTGGTAAGGTGTCCCTTTTGCTTAAAGATTTGGCAAATAGGACACTGACCAGTGTGATGCAGGGAGCAGGTGTTGCATTTTGGCTGACTCCCACCATAACCCTTGGGAGGAGTGATGAGTGCCAATTGTTGGTTGGTTGTTTGGGTAGTAGTTGCCGCAAAGTTCTTCGCGTGGTAGGATTTCTTGTTGGAATGATTGTTGTACTTCTTCTCAGGGTTCTTATTGGAATTCTCAGGTGCTTTCCTTGTCACACCCTCAATTTTCCACAAACGGGGTATCCGTTAGGCGTGTGACATACCAGGATCTCAAGCCATTAGTTACAGCAAACACTGACTCAACGTTTTAAACAAAAGTCATTATTAAAGTATTAAACCAAAACCCAGGGTTTAAAATGAAAAGTTTCAAAGTTTAGCGGAAGCAATTTGAAAACAACCCCGTACTCAAAATCCAAGTGCGTAACAATAAAGGTTAAACCAACCAAAGTTATGAAAACCCGTGCATAAAATTAGCACTAACCAAACAACCTTTAGTTTAAATCACAAAATGTAATAAATTAAAACCAATGCATGCAAGTGTCCTACTCGTGAGCCTTCCTAGATCCCTGAGAAAAACATACTAAAACTAGTCAACAAATAATGTTGGTGAGTTCAATGATTTTATTTAAATAACATAAACAAAAAGTAAGTTTCCTTGATAAATCAATATATATTTCTGGTTTGCAAGACCTCCTAGCTTACTACACGAGCACGTCGAGATTAAACTGAACGTTACTTTACTTGCCTTGTCGCCATCACTATGGATGACCAAATGTTTAAAGGACAATTTGCATCAACTAGCTCCCCGCTAATGGTGGGGTCTGCCGAACCCGTAGTACTACTCAAATTTCCCCGTTATGCCGAAGTTGGCATATAAATAATCTCGACTAAAGAAAAGGACTTTATAAGTATGTTAATGCTCGGTAAAATAAGCTCTTAACAATAATATTATTTACCAAAAAGCATTGCCCAAGTTGGCAATGTAAAGTTTTGCCCGAAGGCCCCACCGGAAGGTGTAAAACGTAGCCATAGTTGGCTCCGCCCGAAGGCAATAAGTTTTGCCCGAAGGCCCCACCCGAAGGTGTAAAATGTAGCCGTAGTTGGCCCCGCCCGAAGGCAATAAGTTTTGCCCGAAGGCCCTGCCCGAAGGCATAAAAATGCAGTCCGCCTGAAGGCGCTGTAAAATAGTTGCCCGAAGGCGTTGTAAAAATTTTTGTATGTTTTCTCCCCGAAAAGGATTTAAAAGCGGGCAAAGAACTCACCTTTGAAGCACACAGCAATTTATCAGCAAAAATACGAACAAGAGAACCTAATTCACCCTATGACCTGCTAAATTAGATACTACTTTTAGCAACTTACATAATTCCGTACACATATACACATATAACCATGCACACAGATACGCACGTTTTCATATGAACGAACAACAACTGTTTTTTTTCTTTAATGTGAGCATAGCAAATGTCGCATCTTATATACATACCACATCCATGTACATATACTTACACAAAATAATGCATACACATATATACAATTACCTACAACACGTATACATACATATATTTCACTCGCATGCTGTTGTACCACATACAAATCTTGTACGCATACATACACTAGTTCTAATATTGTTGCTGTTATACGCCTATTTATGCACGTACATATATATTACTCTTACCTATATACTGCACATACATATATATTACGCATCCATACATAGTATACATACTTAATTACCTGCTACATCCATACAAACTGTTCACATTCGTACTACTATTCATACTTATATATATAATTCACATACCCACTTACACTGTACGCACCTACATACCTACATAAACAGGTATACATACACTACAATACACAACCATTTTATATATCTGTAGCAGCTAGCTATATACGTACACCAATCACGCACTGTTTCATGCACACGTGTGTGTGTGTATATATATATATATATCCATATATATATATATATATCCATAGCTATTATACATAAATGCTTGCACCTACCCAATACAGCAAGTATACATTTCTCTGCTGCCTTACCTCTTTCTGTCATCATTTTATACATACATTATACATATAGATTCATGCACACGTGTGTATATATATATATATATATATATCAACGCTTACAATCTACTTATCCATACAAAACATACAACCGAACACATACATACAATCAGCAGTACGCATACATCAGGAAACATATACATACATATATACATACAACCCATACACAGCACATACACATGATCATACAAGCCGACACAACTATATATATCTATATGTATATACACACTAGAACACGTACATCAAACCGGGTCACGTAAACACATTTACGGGTTACAAGAACTCACCGAAACACTGCGAACAGAAGATTCGGAGCAAGGCGTTGCAGTTGTTGTTCCGAGGCAGTCGCAGGTTACCTGCTGATCCGAACCGAAACACCGCAAACAAAGATTCGGAGCAAGAAACAGGACACGAAAGCGAGGGAAATGGGTTCGATGCGTATCGTGATGCTAGCTGCGGCTGCCGGAAAGATCGACGGGAGCTTCCGATTGAGTTTTGTTGCTGCTGCGTTTTCGTAATATCACCGAGAAAACTCGGTGATGATGATGACGATATAAAAGGGGGGTCGGCTAGGGTTGGGTGATTTAATTTTAAGTTACACTTAGGACCTTGCATTTTAAAAGGTTATTATTTAGTTTAATTTACAAAGTTAATAACTAGTTTAGTTAATTACAAATTGAACACTTAATTTATATTAAACGTAACGGAATAGATAAAAAGTGGGTAACAGTGTTAACATGAAATTACGGGGTGTCACATCATCCCCTTGTTAAATGAATTTTCGTCCTGAAAATTACGTTGTGTCATTGGTTGACCGCAACGAAGGAAAAGAAGAAAGAAAGAAAAAAAATTTCCGGTTGCCACATCATCCTCTTGTTAAAAGAATTTTCGTCCCGAAAATTAAATGGTGTCATTGGTTGCTTGCAACGATTTAGAGTAAACATTTAACCCTTGAAACTGGTCAAAAGTTGTTTGAATAGCCATTGCAGTTTAACTTGAGCGAGTCGATACGGTGCTCGAGTTATAGAATATATGCCCGGCTCCCATTTCTATTTTTGAATTTAACACGACAATGAGGGAGCGCTCGGGGGGGGGGGGGGTAAATGGTACCTCTTTAGGAATTATTTCAACATATTTACGGACAATAGGAATGCTATCGATTATGATTTTTATCAGAGGATTTATTAGTGACCGTAGCTAAAGCGTTAGATGTTCTAGAAGCGATTCACAACTTGATTTGTCTTAATTAATTACCATTTGCTATCTCTTGCATAATAGATATCATTTAATGGAACGGATTTAATCCTAGGAATTCTACAATTTTGCAAAACGTGGAGTTAATGAAAATGTACCTTAAAAGGCGTTGTTATCATCCCTAACTTCTCTTCCTCCAATAATAAAGGCTCTGCCCCTGGCTGCATCACTTCCGTCACCATTTCCATTGTCGTTGTTGTTGTTATTGTTGTTGGTGTTGTTGTTGTTGTTCCTCTTCTTAAGCTCAGGGCAATCTTTCTTCCAGTGGTTGTTCTTTCCACAGTGGTAACAACCCCTTGAGTTACCATCATTACCATTCGTCCCTTGGTTGTTATTATTGTTGTTGTTGGTCCACCGATTTGCCCCATGAATATTACCATCAGTCATTCTGACTCTACAGTTGCTATAAGTATGCCCCATCTTACCGCAACGCTGACATTGAACCGTGTTACACCTTCCCAGATGATGTCGACCACAACTGTCACATTTTGGCAATTTACCGATATAACCCGAGTTTCCTTGATTCAGTGAGGATGACTGATCGAAGGTTCTACTATTATCTACCTTCTTCTGTCCCTGCTGAGGTTGCTGAGATGACGACCCTTTGTTGGTATTGCTATTACTCTCCCACTTACGCTTGTTATCACTAGTCGTTGTCAATGATCCTTTAGCAGGCAATTTATCCAACTCCACCGCCTGATCGGTGAGCCGTTTTGCCATTCTTACCGCGGCCTGAATTGTTGTCGGATTAGCCGACGTCACGTTCATCCGAATCTCAGGTACTAACCCTTTGATGTAGAACTCAATACGTTTCGCAGCAGGTGCCACCATCTGTGGACATAAAGTGGCTAACTCATTCGCCCTAGTAGTGTATGCCTCGATGTCCGACCCAATCATTTTGTGACTCCATAATTCATCCTCCAATTTCCGAACATCATCACGAGAGCAGTACTCCTCGGTGAAGAGGGTCTTAAACTCATCCCACGGGGTCGCATTTGCCATCTCGATCCCCATTAACTGAACCTGATCATTCCAAAATGTCAGGGCAGTGCCTTCCAAAGTACCCGAAGCAAACTTTACCCGACTGCCTTGCGGGCAATTACACATCTGAAAAACTGATTCGAGCTTGTCGAACCACCGGAGCATCACAGTCGCTCCTTCGGTGCCGTTGAATGTGTGGGGCTTACAATCCATGAAGTCAGTGAACGTGCAAACTGGGATTAAGTTTAAATGTGTTATATTTTTATTTAGGTGAAATAGGATAGAAGAAAATGTTATTTGTCAATAAATTCACATATTAGATGATTCATTGTTTTAATTACCCGGAGGAACTTGGTGTTGCGCTCCCATGGCTGCTCCAAGAACTGCAGCTGCATGGTCGTTCATCATCGCCGTCAATTGTTCGGCAGTCATATTAATGTTGCCGCGTCCATGGCCACGACCCATACCTCGACCGACCATTTATCTACATTTACCAATCACACAATGATTTAAATATTTACGTATATAAATCTCATTGATAAGACATAGTAAACATATACAATACGTGAGAATCCATTTTTAAAATATGAATTTAAATATTAATTTCTCGGCAAACAATTTGTATTGTGTTTACAAAATATTCAAACCAATTAATTAAAATTCAAATACGAGCTGATGGAATGAAACAGAATATCTTAACGTAGGAAAATCACTACGGATAACTCCAATGCCTTTATCGGGTAACTCGAACGCCTTTATCGGGCTTTTACTGCCATCACGCGTTCGGAGGGCTAGGAAAAAATCATAATAAAATCTGGGTTTCAAGGATTATAAAATTTAACGTATTCAGACGAGATAAGGATAATCTGCTGGTAAACTCATGCTCCACTTCACGAGATAACTCGAACGCCTTTATCGGGCTTTTACTGCCATCACGCGTTCGGAGGGCGAGGAAAAAATCATAATAAAATCTGGGTTTCAAGGATTATAAAATTTAACGTATTCAGACGAGATAAGGATAATCTGCTGGTAAACTCATGCTCCACTTCACGAACTCTAGAAGGGACACACTCAAACGGTTGAAGTCGCACGGCTCACACCTTGGCCTCTTTGCGCCTCCAGAAGAAGACTCGGTCACATCGGACGATGAAGAATTAGATTTCGGCATTCAATTTAAATTCATGTTTAGGATAAGGTTACAGTACGTTGTATAAGGATTCTTAATCTATAAAGATTCTATATCAGGTAAGCATATAAAATGTAACACTTATAGGCAAGCAAGCACTATTTCTAACTATTATACTACTGTGCAGTATGAGTGTAACTAATGCAAATGCTTAAAGTTATAGACTATATGCAATGAAATGCTAGTTCCCTATAACTTATGGCTCTGATACCAATCTATCACACCCTCACTTTTCCACAAACGGGGTATCCGTTAGGCGTGTGACATACCAGGATCACAAGCCATTAGTTACAACAAACACTGACTCAACGTTTTAAACAAAAGTCATTATTAAAGTATTAAACCAAAACCCAGGGTTTAAAATGAAAAGTTTCAAAGTTTAGCGGAAGCAATTTGAAAACAACCCCGTACTCAAAATCCAAGTGCGTAACAATAAAGGTTAAACCAACCAAAGTTATGAAAACCCGTGCATAAAGTTAGCACGAACCAAACAACCGTTTCAAAAACCAACCATAGTTTAAATCACAAAATGTAATAAATTAAAACCAATGCATGCAAGTGTCCTACTCGTGCGCCTTCCTAGATCCCTGAGAAAAACATACTAAAACGAGTCAACAAATAATGTTGGTGAGTTCAATGATTTTATTTAAATAACATAATCAAAAAGTAAGTTTCCTTGATAAATCAATATATATTGCTGGTTTGCAAGACCTCCTTGCTTACTACACGAGCACGTCGAGATTAAACTGCACGTTACTTTACTTGCCTTGTCGCCATCACTACGGATGACCAAATGTTTAAAGGACAATTTGCACCAACTAGCTCCCCGCTAATGGTGGGGTCTGCCGAAACCGTAGTACTAATCAAATTCCCCGTTATGCCGAAGTTGGCATATAAATAATCTCGACTAAAGAAAAGGACTTTATAAGTATGTTAATGCTCGGTAAAATAAGCCCTTAACAATAATATTATTTACCAAAAAGCATTGCCCAAGTTGGCAATGTAAAGTTTTGCCCGAAGGCCCCACCCGAAGGTGTAAAACGTAGCCATAGTTGGCCCCGCCCGAAGGCAATAAGTTTTGCCCGCAGGCCCCACCCGAAGGTGTAAAACGTAGCCGTAGTTGGCCCCGCCCGAAGGCAATAAGTTTTGCCCGAAGGCCCTGCCCGAAGGCATAAAAATGCAGTCCGCCCGAAGGCGCTGTAAAATAGTTGCCCGAAGGCGTTGTAAAAATTTTTGTATGTTTTCTCCCCGAAAAGGATTTAAAAGCGGGCAAAGAACTCACCTTTGAAGCACACAGCAATTTATCAGCAAAAATACGAACAAGAGAACCTAATTCACCCTATGACCTGCTAAATTAGATACTACTTTTAGCAACTTACATAATTCCGTACACATATACACATATAGCCATGCACACAGATACACACGTTTTCATATGAGCGAACAACAACTGTTTTTTTTCTTTAATGTGAGCATAGCAAATGTCGCATCTTATATACATACCACATCCATGTACATATACTTACACAAAATAACGCATACACAAATATACAATTACCTACAACACATATACATACATATATTTTACTCGCATGCTGTTGTACCACATACAAATCTTGTACGCATACATACACTAGTTCTAATATTGTTGCTGTTATACGCCTATTTATGCACGTACATATATATTACTCATACCTATATACTGCACATACATATATATTACGCATCCATACATAGTATACATACTTAATTACCTGCTACATCCATACAAACTATTCACATGCGTACTACTATTCATACTTATATATATAATTCACATACCCACTTACACTGTACGCACCTACATACCTACATAAACAGGTATACATACACTACAATACACAACCATTTTATATATCTGTAGCAGCTAGTTATATACGTACACCAATCACGCACTATTTCATGCATATATATATATATATATATATATATATATATATATATATATATATATATATATATATATATATATATATATATATATATATATATATATATCCATAGCTATTATACATAAATGTTTGCACCTACCCAATACAGCACGTATACATTTCTCTGCTGCCTTACCACTTTCTGTCATCATTTTATACATACTTTATACATATAGATTCATGCACACGTGTGTGTATATATATATATATATATATATATATATATCAACGCTTACAATCTGCTTATCCATACAAAACATACAACCGAACACATACATACAATCAGCAGTACGCATACATCAGGAAATTTATACATACATATATACATACAACCCGTACACAGCACATACACATGATCATACAAGCCGACACAACTATATATATCTATATGTATATACAAACTAGAACACGTACATCAAACCGGGTCACGTAAACACATTTACGGGTTACAAGAACTCACCGAAACACTGCGAACAGAAGATTCGGAGCAAGGCGTTGCAGTTGTTGTTCCGAGGCAGTCGCCGGTTACTTCCTGATCCGAACCGAAACACCGCAAACAAAGATTCGGATCAAGAAACAGGACACGAAAGCGAGGGAAATGGGTTCGATGCGTATCGTGATGCTAGCTGCGGCTGCCTGAAAGATCGACGGGAGCTTCCGATTGAGTTTTGTTGCTGCTGCGCTTTCGTAATATCACCGAGAAAACTCGGTGATGATGATGACGATATAAAAGGGGGGTTGGCTAGGGTTGGGTGATTTAATTTTAAGTTACACTTAGGACCTTGCATTTTAAAAGGTTATTTAGTTTACTTTACAAAGTTAATAACTAGTTTAGTTAATTACAAATTGAACACTTAATTTATATAAAACGTAACGGAATAGATAAAAAGTGGGTAACAGTGTTAACCTGAAATTACGGGGTGTCACATTCCTCTTCTCGCTAGGCTTCCCTTCGTGAGAGTTCCAGCTCTAACCATTTCATCAGTCATTGTGCCTGCTAGCTGAATCGCATCTTCAAGAGTAGATGGGTCCTTGGCGCGTACATGGCTGCGAACTTGAGATGATAACCCCTAGATGTAGCGATCGACTTTCTTGGATTCAGGGGTCACCAGATGAGGAACAAGGCGGGATAGCTCATGGAACTTGTTAGTGTATGTGGCATGTTCGGCTCCATTCATTGATAAGTTCTAGAGTTCAGACTCCACTTTCTGCATCTCATTCTTAGGACAATACTCATTGGTAAGCATTTCCTTGAGTTGCTCCCATGTGAGCTTGTTCGCATTATCCCGACCTCACGCTTGGACTTGGGTGTTCCACCAGGTCAAGGCCTTTCCTTGGAATGAGCAAACGGCACATCTCACTTTGCAATCGTCCTTACAATCGCTGATATCGAGAACATATTCCATCTTCTCCATCCATCGTAGTACGCCGATGGCTCCTTCATTTCTATGGAAGTCTTTAGGTTTGTAGGACATGAAAGTTTTGTAGGAGCATCCTTTCCTTCCTGCCTCCCCGTTTGGGGCTCCACCGTCGTTACTTTCACCTTCTCCATTTCTCCCATTTCTCCCATTTCTGATACTGTCGTTGATTTGGGATATGATTGATGGCATAGCGGCTGCCAACTGTTGGGCAATTAATTCAGACACGTGGGTTCGTTCCTTCTTGGCGCCATTTTCTATATATTACGATAAAGCTTTATTGTTAGCAGGGGGTTCGCGTTTTGTTATATCTGATACCATGTTAGTGAGTAAATTTTCAGGTACTAAAACCTTGTCAACTTTCGGGTCATTGAGTTTAGTTGTTACAAATAGAGAACACAGTGATTCTGGTCATGTCTACTACGATTACTGCACAATAAGGGCGTAAAGTAATAGTTTATGTCAAAATATGTTGTCATTCCATGCATTCTTCAAGTTACAAAATTTGAACATGGGGCTACTTAGACAACAGTTTAATCACTTGAAGTCTAGTAACTATTAGTACTAAATACTAGGATATAGAGTGCATAACACTCGTCCTTAAACATACGTACCCTCTATAGTACCTAACTAGGCAAGAGTGTAATCACTTATTGCCTAGTGTCTAAGCTACACTAGGTGGCCGTGATATTGGGTTTATTATTCCCAAAGTCCGTAATACAAGCAAGGATTGCGATACACATAATGGTAAATACTGCGAAGTAGTACTTTAGGTCGTGGACCTCCTGGTGCAGCTCGTCCATGTTTTCTGTGAGATCATCTTCTTTCATCTGTTGTTCTCCTTGGAGATGCTCCATCATAACGTCTAAGTACCTTATGCGATCTCCCATCTCATTTGCGTTCCATGTGAGGGCGTCTAACTCATTTTCAATTAGGTCTATCCTAGAGGGTCCAACGAAGCCGATAGGTACTCCTACTATCGGGATAGGCAACTCGTGGGGTAGTGGGATGAAGCGGGCTTGTATGCGAGGAGGGGGTTCGTTGAATGGGTCATGGTTCAAGACAGAAGTGGGCGAGAGAAGTGAGGATGTGTCGGAAACTTCGTCATCAGGTATGTATCCTGAGTCTACATTCTCGTGGAATGACTGTGTGTCGCTTACGCTTTCGTTATCGTCAATGTGGGATTGATATGTGTCCATGCTGTGTGTGTGTGTATATATATATATATATATATATATATATATATACTAGTATGATACCCGCGCGATGCGGCGGCGATGACAATTTACAACACGCTACTCTTTTTTATTGATTTAGCATCCCAAATTTGATATATTGTATCAGTGTAGTCTATCTATGCCATAAGTTTTAATGATGATGCATGGAGCTGACTGGATGTTAAAATGGGATTCAAGTATTCAAAATGGGATGATATCTATAGAATAATCATTTTCCTCTTTAGACACATTTGAGCTTTATTTTTTTATTAGTACTTGAATACATAGGATTTGGATTACTATCAATACGTAGACCATGCATTTCACACAACCACAATCTTAGTATGAAACTTTCCTAGGTTACTACAATTACTATATACTAAAAAGAAAATGTTTTTCATAGCGTAGTTTGGATTTTAAACTTTTACCATAAATTGGTTTCATGGCTTACAACTTTGGTCCTTGTCTTTAATTTGTAACAATTTGCAATGTAATACTTGTTCCGTGAGTTTGCAATGATAATTGTAACATTTGCAACCTATCCATAAGTTTCAATGATAATTGTAACAATTTGCAAGATAATACTTACTCCGTGAGTATATACACACACTTATGTACCGGACTTTTAGACCGGTGCAAATTTTTGTATTATATTATCAATATGTGATCAATCTACATGGAAATTCTAATTACATTAACGTATACAAATACGAGTCACCGCAAACAAGAGTTAACCTTATAGCATAAGGTCGGCAATAAATTAGGTTGAAAAAAAATACATAAAAGTGTTTCAAGTTTAACAATTTAACAAAAGTAAAAAAGATACAAAAAAATCAATTCTCAATCACAGATCAATAACTTCATTTACTTTATGAGTTGCCGCATCAACATGCCTTTATATCTTCACGCCAATATAACATCTTAAGAGTAATATATCTCCATGCAATTATAGATCAAAAAAATTAGCATACAATATTAATCCGTATAATTCAAAAAATATCAACTTGGTCACAATCTAATGATACAATTAATCATTGGTTGAAGCGAATAAATATAAAAAATATAGTCAGCACTTTATCCCTGTCAAATTCCCAATGTCAAATTTTGGTTCCTTTAAAATCTTGACTTTACAAATGAACACATGTACCAATGAACTACAACCTGAAATCATATGATATGTGAGAAAGGGTTGCTTTATAACACTTATACGGAAAACTGGGTTAATATTAACATAAATTATGACAGAAACAATAAAAAATATACCATCAAATTGAGAGAGAAACCTTTGAGTCTAGAATATGAAAATTGATCAAAATTAGACCTAAAGGTTGTCATAATACACATATAGTGTCAAGCAAAAAATGTTACATTGAAATCAACCAAAAAATGAATGTGTTGTAACCTTAGATTTATGAACATAGATGTTACAAAGTCTGTCCTCATCATCAATAATATCATCATAATAACTAACAACTACAAACACATAGAGACACCGACTACAAAAAGGTAACCTACCCGTAGATGACACAATCTCAAAAGGCTTTGCTATGCCATGTATCACCTATAGTGCTTTAGGCACTACGTCCGTTTTAGTAAAACCTTGTTTAACCACCAAAGTTTGAGAGTCTATCTATACCATGGAGAAAATTGCACCAATGAAGAGGGTTGTTGTCACTATTACTATATCAGCACCAATTTTTTTTTAGAAAATGTTATGCTAGTGTGTATATTGATGACCTTTTACCTTTTAAGAAACCAGCATGCAACACATATGGGTGACAACAGTGAATATCAACAAAGCTTAATGCAAAATAGCATCCATGAAACCTACATACAATAATTAAACAAACAAGGTACCAAGCCAAATTAGTGAATGAATACTGAAATAATACTTCATTGGAAGACGATGATATGGGAAAATAAACCTGAGCAAACTCTGAGAGGAGGTTAACTGCATGAATTAACACCAAAACCTGTCCAATAACCTGTGTATAGAAGCCATAACCGAAGAAACAAATAATTGCCCTGTACAACCATTTACTAATTTCTAATATAAATACTACCTCAAATGCACCAAGATTGGCAAATAATTGACATGTAGAGGATTGTACTTGTTGTGTTTAAATCTTTTTAGGTTTGAAGTTGTAGTTATAAGATAATCAGTTGCGTAAGCGCTTAGTAAATTCTGATTATCTATCAAGCTAATACACATAATGACTAAAAATAATTACGTGCTACCATCATACTTACAATGTAGCCCATGTCTCGAAACTACTCAGCAATGGTAATTCCTGATTTCTAAATAAAAAGGAGTTAAATTACAACCTAGAGATTTTGAAATATTATTGATCAAATAAGTAAATAAAATTACATAACTAAAAGTCAAAAACCAGCTACTATCGACATGGAATAGATGGTTAAGATGGTGATATTAGGGGTCAAATGGTTAATGATGAAAAGCCAATAAACATAAGCATGGTTATAAATTAGTGATAAATACATGTCTAGAAAGAAGATGGTAGCAAGCTTTGAGGCAACATGCCGAGGTATACGTACAGGCCAAGTCTAAGAGCAACAAGTGCATAGAAATATAAATTGCATTTTTAGTAATCGAGAATTTAGAATGGTGATCATTATATTAGAAACAAAGATAGAAAACCTGAAGCTTGGTAAATCTGATACATTAATAGAAGTTAACCCAATTGACCCATCTGATCTTACAAAAATCTGATCTTATTACAAAAATCTGATCTTACATGTTTAATAAATACACAAAATATACAGCAACAAGGACATCAAACTGATATTATGGGATGAAATCTATACCAAATGGATTGTTCGAATTTCTACAAGTATCCTCTGTAATCCCCTACAGCAACATCAATGATCCGCAACCCCTGCAGCAAAGAAGCAAAGGATCCGAGCCACCATAACAACTACAAGGCCAGAAGCACCAATACAAGTAACCATTAATCAACAAGCAAGCCTAAAGCAGGTTTTAGAAATGCAATTTCATCTATAGATGAATCTTATGTAAGTGAAAATGACGTAAAACAACTATAGGTCCATGTGATATTTTGTACCAGGCATTGGGAAATTATGTAATTAATAGCCAAACCACATATTTAACTAATGCTTATCCACATTATGTATCTTTTGTAAGTGAATGTGGCAACAAAAACTCTTATACCCAACCATGGGTAGTTTATTAAGTTATAGCAGTCCATGGCCTTTGCAAACAGAAATGATGATTGGGCACTTAGTACAACATCGCAAAACATAATTCTCGCGCAACGCACGAGCTGACTAATACATCTTGCACGTTTTTTTACCAATTCTTTGAAGTTTAAATCAACAACACAACCACCACTCTAGCCTCATCTACTGCCATCTTTTTGCCATTTATTTTTTTAATACAGTTCTTATGACTCAAACTTGAGACTGTAAAATAAAGTTATGACTAACAGGTACATAAATAAAAACATCAATGACCGCAACCCCTGAACCAAAGGTAACATCTAGATTTTTTTACATAAAGAAAAACATAACACAAACCAATTTACATTCATACCTTTTCATGCACTTGTTGTGACTAACAAGTACTTTTTATAGACTATAAACTTGCTCGATAGGTTGATCCATGTTAAAAAAAAAGCTAGTGATGACTTTAATGTTCAACAAAGCAAGGTAAACCAAAAAAAAAATTTAAAAACAAAATGCCAGCAACCTAAAGCTAAATGTGCCTCGACTTTCTAGATAGTTGTATTCGTCGACAACTAACCCTCTATATAGTGTCACCTGCATTTTGTTTAAGAATAAACCATTAGCACATATTTCAGAATAAAACATGAACTACAACCATGTGTTTATGCAAAAAAAAATATACTCCTGGAATAAGCAAAGTTTCAAGTTCTCACCTACAAAAACAAGCGAACGCGCATCACACGTCGCACATCAGACCGAGTTCAGCTTGTTCAGACAAGTGAACCACGCACTAATCTAATCTCAAAGTTGCACTATTTCGACAACATCTCAAAATTACTCAATTTCATATGCAGGCCAGAAAACATATGCATAAACCAAACGTCTCATGATTATATATGCCCATATATATATCAACAACTACAACCATAATACACAATAGCAACACGAAGAGCTTTTCAAATGCAAACCAACAACCTTGCAAACTCGTAGTGTAAAGAAAGCATAGCATAAAACATAAACTGGTAGACAACCAACTACATTAAAAGCTATTAAAAGGCAAACCAACTACACGAGGTGGTGATGAAGAAGAAACATAAACATATATTTCATCAAACAGGTGGTATGCATTAACCTAGCCTTGTTATACAAAACTTTGATTAATCAAGTTTCATGCTTAGCACCTCTTATTCAAATCATTCTCTCATCAAGCATTGTGATTGAACGTGATGTTAACTAACCCGGTCATATGAAGATCTTTATTAAAACCCATTTTAAAAATAAACCAGAAATGATACAAATTTTAAAAATAAACCAAAGATGAGATGCAGAAATACACACCTAAAAACAATCGAGAGGCCGGAGAAATTGAAAACAAGTAACTAATATAAAAATAAATTACAAAAGATAAACACATTAATCTAAATCAAACCTCAAGGAGCTATATAGGGTTTCAGATGTCAATGGTGAAGAGGATGAAGCCAATTGAAGAGACATAACTCTGTAATTCAAGACACAAAATTTAGATTTCATAACATGGGTGCCTCTAACTATAAAAAGAACACATAGGTTTCCATTTTAGAATAAAAATGTTACCTCAATCTTTCTGGAATTAGCATAAGGATCCTCAACACATTCCACAATGCCATGTGTATACCTGGTAAACAAAATGTCAATATCAACAACGGGTTCATCAAATATGTCATATATTTCAGCTTCTTAAAACAGAATTGATCAAATCCAGATTCATATTATTAATTAGGCAAAACACCTAAAAAGGATTATACCATAAGTTATGTTGATCATCCTTGCCTTTAAATATCTCAATGCATAACTTAAACACCATCCATCATGATCTTGAGACATGATGCTCCAACTTATAAAAACTTTGTACCCTTTTACCAAAATTAATCCTCCTCCATTTAAAATTCAGAATTGACACATTTTTCCAAAATCAGTTTAGAATCTAAAGCTTCAAGCCACACATTAAAGATCATGGATAGTGTAAACAGTTGCTCCATGGGAAAAAAACACAAAAACTAAGCAATTAAGCAATAAGATGTCCTAAAATAGCCTACAACCATTTAAGTATTACAAACATTGATAAAAAACCAAAAGTGAAAACAACACCCACCTGCGAGAATCTGATAAACCAATTGAGGATTGGTACTGTTGAAAGTAAAACAACAACAGCTCCAGAAACATAAACCTAATGCAAAGAATCACAAATAGCCCTAGCTGAGAAATATAACAACAATAATATGACAAAATTATAAGTGATGAACAGAACAACAATCATACGATAAAACTGATTCAAATCATGAAACACGAATCAATAGACGATTGAAGTAGAAAAATGGATAAAATAGTTACCATCAACAGAAAAGCTCCAGGGCAATGTTAGAGTAAGCCCTATCAACCCTCGGTCA
The DNA here is from genome assembly GCA_030867185.1 of Tagetes erecta. NCBI lineage: Eukaryota > Viridiplantae > Streptophyta > Magnoliopsida > Asterales > Asteraceae > Tagetes > Tagetes erecta. The sequence continues at coordinate 34,086,000 of CM061490.1, read as the reverse complement.
CTATAAAAAACTAAGTCTCCTCAACAACGATTAAAGATCTGTTGTTATTTTATCTCATCTTCATTGGTTTAAAGCTTCAGAGAACTCAATATCAGAGGTGTTTTATCTCCTCAACCACGCTAAGGTTCCCCTCAGCCCTGTTGTCATTTAAACATACAACTACAAATCAGTGTTGTTATCTTACTCAGAAGCTTCGTGAGCTTGAGATTTGAGAGAAATAGATGAGATGGTATACAGAAACGATGAGATGGTGATAGAAGTATAGAGAAATGAGGGAGGAGGCGTATATGAATGGAGACCAAACCCTAAAACAAATCAATTGCGGATGCTGTGATAGTGGCGATGATAGACTGGAAAACGCAAGAGCAAAGGCGGCAGATTTTTTTTAAGTTGGGATGTTAGAATGGTTGTTTAGGGTTTGAGTTTTTATAATGTTGAAAATTAAGGAATTTTTTAAATGACTATTTTGCACATGTAATTTGCTTATTAATGTAGTATATATACATATATATATATAACAAATGTTATAAATGCTAGGAATATATATAAATCGTTTCATTAGTAAGTTTAAAAATTGTAACAATTCGTACATGGTGAGGAAATATGGGGAAAGGGTCTAGTCCTACTAAGCATGGGTTATCTACCCCATGCATTCAACTAAAGCAAAAGAAATACAATTATATTACTACTAGATCATCAATAGTAAAGCTTGCACACCAACGATGCTGCAATCACCATGATTATTAATCCAATCGAAACGGTTGCCATCATGTGGGCTCTCTGGACACTCTTAGTAGCGGTTATGGCGATGTGGCTTGCTGTTTCAAGTTGGTTCTCCACTCTTGTCACCCTTGTGTCTGTTTCGTCCGCAATAGCGCGCGTATTGCCTACCTCCGTTGCTATCATGAGTATCCTCTTAAACATGAGCTCGTCGTGGGCATTCTTAAAGCGTCTTGGGGATAGATCGGGTAAGGTTGGGTTTGATAAATCTTCTAATGGAAGGTCACTAGATGGTACCCTTAGAGGTCTTACGATCGGTTTCACCTTTGGTTCTAGGAAACCTTCGGGAAGAACCACTCTCTCTCATGTGGTGTCTATTGGCGGAGAAGTAAGATGGTAGGGTTAGTGGACAGGTGGGTTGTCGGCTTTCTCCTTTCCCGAGGCTGGGCGTCCCGAAGGGTCCGAGTCATCCGACGTGTATTGTGCAGACATAGCTGAAACAAGGAATATAAGTTGTAACTATTAAGTAGTGTGTTTTGTCTAGGTGTGTGTATTCTAAGTGCTTGAGTTTATAGTTATAGTCTAGGGGGTCTATCTAAGGCCTCCTAATTCTCTACAACCATGGCTCTGATACCAATCTGTCACACCCCCAACTTGGCGGAAACTCGAGGGCATGACGTCATGGGATGTTATGAACACATGGCGGAAACTCGAGGACTAGATACGTCATGCCATGACGTCAAATCTTGTCCATTTTTCATGTGTTGGAGGTTTGTCTTCTCTTTTCCAAGACCCATTTAGAACCAACATCAAGATCTAGAGGGGAAGAAGAAGAATTTTATGAAAAGCTTATATATTTCCTTCTAGTGTGTTTGTAGTTGATAAACCATAGTTCATCATGTTTGTTTGTATCTTTCGAGTTACCATTTCTTTGAGCATAGTTTTAGTGTCATTTTTGTTTTGGACTTTTATTTTACCAACTTAGTGTCTTGATGGTTAGTAAAAAAATATGATTTAGTTAAGAAAATGAAGTAAGTGTTTTACCGAACGTTGGTGCAAGATTGAAGGATGGTGGATGGTGTGGTGCTCGACTCGTCTTGGTGCTTTCTCCTTCATCCGAACAGCATCAACTCAAGGGGGGGGGGGAGAATGGTTTGGGTGTGTGTGTGTTTGAGGCTTGTTTCTGCCTCTATTTATAGGGGATTTTGGGTGGTTAACCATTGGTTTTAAGGGTTACGTTAACCCTTTATGTATTAGCCAAAAGTCAAGGCTTCCAAGGGGACATCTAGGACTTGAGTTGATGGGTGATGGGGTGGTGGTTATAGGCGACGGCTACAAGGAGTAAGGAAGGAGGAGAAGAAGCAAGGTGGTGCAAGGTCATGATTGTTGGTGGTGGTGTTAGTTGTTTACGGTTTTCGCTTGGTTTAGTTGGTAAGTAAGCATGTAGTTTTAGTTATTCTTTACTCGTGATAGTTCAGATTTTTATTTCAGGTGATTGATTATATGTAGATTTCATGTTTTGTTTGCATGCGTGTTTCATACGTGTGTATATATATATATATATATATATAGGGTGAGGATCATTACAGAGCAATGTTTTATCGCGAGAACAAAAAGAACAGATCTCAACCGTTGATTAAGTTTTTAATTACTTTATTAGTTTTATTTGTTAAAAGGTTATTTAGGTAATTAACACAATCCATATTTTTGTATAACACTAATAAGCTTCCTGATTACATTCCTTCAAATTAGGAATGTTGACAAATTCAATCCATTTGATAGGTTCAATTGGATCGTTAATATCGCTCAATGATCAGAATAATTCATACACAAACACAGTTTAATCATAAACACAATTCATACTAATAATTCTCTTTGTATATTGATGATCAAAGCAGATTTGTAATACAAGTGCAGGAGAAAATAAATCACACACACTAAGTTCTCTCTCTTACGTGAATTGTGATCTAGCCTCCCTCCTCACACTCTCTCACTACATGCTTTAAAGCAACAATTACAAGTTTAAGGAATATAACAAAATAGACCCTAAACTATACATAAACATATAAACAAAATACAAAGTAAATCTTAATCTAGGAAATAGCCCTAACAGTACTCCCCCTAAGATTTATCTTTGAATCTTCAGCAAAATCTTCAACAGTTTTCATCTTTGTTCAGCTTCAATCTCTTTCACCAATCTTCTGGTTCCTCTTTGATATCCAGCAATTCTTTTCCTTTAAACTCTTCTTGTTCCTTCAGTGCTTCTTCTATACAGGACTTGAACTTTTCTGCAATCTTGGCTTGTCGTGGTTTGGACTCATTTGTAAGGATTGGGCAGTCATTCATGAGTCTCAGAGAATCCAGATTTAAACCTGCAAAGTCAATGTTAGCATAAAACTCATAAGGCATCTCCTTCCCTTTGACTTGCACCTCCAAAGTACCCTTCGCACTAATCCTCATAAATTCTATCTCAGGAATATCAACCCTCACAAGATTAGAATTGAGCAATGCCTTCCGTACTCGAATCTTTTCTGATGCAGCAGCTATCACTTCTATCATCACCACAAACAATTTTCTATCAGCTTCAGCCAGTTTATCTTTACATTTCTCCATTCTGCAACTTCTCAGAAAATCGATATAGGATGGATGCAGCAGTTTCAGCTCAAAGGTACTAAATAAAGTAATCATGTCTTTATCCCAATCTTCCAAATTTCGAACAAGCTTCAACTCAAATGTTTCTTGATTGTAGAAAACTCTAAGTATTGGCTTTGTCATTTGAGATCCATCAATCACTTTCAATCCTGGATTGGTTACTTTGTCAAAATACTCATCAGAAAATTCCTCCAAGTACATGTCTTCACTAACAACCAACCTCTTTTTCTTTCTTTGTTTCTTTTCCTGCACATAAGCACTGTCTTCTTGTTGACCTCTGAAGTCAAGATATTTCGGTGATCTGGCTATCCCGGCATCCAACAACATTGCACATTTATCATCACGCTTAGCATGCGTGTGATTTATCAGTCTAAGTTTGTGCAATTCTTTTAGATCTTGAACTTCCAACTTAAAAATGCTAGAGTAATAATGGTATACGTCACAAAAACCATTAACTCTTTTAATCATAAATGCATCGAACACCTCGTCATATTTCCACGCGATAATCTTCACCTTCTTGGATTTTTCCGGTACGATCATAGAATCAAGAAGTTCAGCAATAGACTGACCCTTGCTCAGCAGTGACCTCACAACGTCACCTGCTGTGGCTGATTTGTGCCATGATTCACGTACATCCATAGGTATGTTGTATGACTTAGCTTCACTCGGGAACATGTCCATCAACTCATGCCTTTTCTTATGCGCATTCTCAGGTAAAGCCATCACCGGTATTTCCTTCGGTCCAAGAACTTTGAATCTTTTGGTCAGCTCGTAGTATTGAGGGTTGTTGTAGTCCAAATAAAACATACGATTGTACATTTTCTCCGTCTTCATGAAACTAACAACAATTTTCCTCAGCGACTCAGATTTCAATCTCTTCAGAGTCTTATACGGATAATTCCTTGAGCTCAACCAATCTCGCATGTTCCTACTTGACATCTCTTCCGGATTTTGATGATACAGTTCAGTTGGAGGCAAATCTTCTATGTTCAAACTTTCTTGAAGCGGTGTCCATTCTCCCATCTCAATGATAAACTCTTTTTCATCAGCAGCAGCTTTGTCTTGGGCAATCACACACTTTTCATACTCTTCATTTATTTGACTCACAGTCAACCCATTCAGAAAAACTGCATTGTACTTCATCTTTTCAAGATAAGCAAATCTTTGATCTAAGTCATCTGGAATCTCTTGATCAACATTAGTTTCTGGCTCAGCTTCTGGTTCAGACTCAGTAAAATCAATATCATCCAAATCATCTAAAGCCTCAATCATCGGTGCATTGTCAGTTTGAACCGGCTCAAACTGACCTGCTTCTTCAGTTACAGTTTCAGGCACAATTTCAACAATTTCAGCTACAACAGGCACTTCTTCAACAACAGCAGCTTCAGATTGAATCAGCTCAATCTGAACTGATTTATCAACTTCAGCACTAGTCACAATCTCATCAGCCGCCTTAGCTATCTCAGCTATCTCAGTTTCAACTACAGCTACAGATTGAATCGGCTCAATCTGCACTGTTTCTTCCAATCTTGCCTTTTTACTGCAACTTTCCTCACCCATAATTTCCGGTACAGCATCTAACTTCCTTTTTCCCTCAGCTTTGTCAGTATTGACAGAATCAGCAACAGCTTCATCGGGAATGATAATTGGAGATTCCACCCTTATACCCACATTTGTTGTACCTCGTGCTCTAGTGAGATAAACTTTTGGTGCTTGAGTCGCTTCAGTCATTTCAACCACTTCATTTGAAAAATCTTTATCAGATGTTGATCCAGACTTCTTTGATCGTGTTTCTTCTAGCCATTTCTCCAACATCTCTTTTTCATCCTCAAGTGTATTGCATTCAGCTTTCAACTCTTTGTGGTCATACTTCAAATTCTCATGTTCCTCCTTCAACTTTGCATACTCAGCCTTCAACTCATCATGTTCAATCTTCAATTTAAGATGATCAGTATCCAAAGCTTTGAAAGTTTCCAGATTTTGATTGTGAGTAGCCCAAAACTCTTCAAGTCTTTTCTTTTTCCTATCATTTGAAGCTTTTAACAGTTCATTCGCCTCTACCAACTTTGCCACCATCTCTTCTAACTCAATAATTTTCTTCTTATCCTCATTTTCATTAACACTTGGCACAACTTTTGGCGAAGACTCCAAAATTTGTTCAACTTTTTCTGCAACAGGGGATGATGTGGTGGGTATATCAACAAGGATAGGATCAGTAACGCCAGCATCAACTTCATCAACTATCTGTGCAATAGTTTCAGCTTCGGCCATTACTTCCTGAGCAATCTGAACTACATCTATCTGTTCAGGCTCACTTAACACTTTCTCCACAACAGATTTAGATCTTCGAGATCTAACATACTGTTTTGTGATTGGCTTTGCAACTTCAACAACCACCTCCTTTTCAACAGAAGCAACCTCAACAGGTTCTTTTATCACAACTTGTTCAATAACTCCAACATTTTCTGTTTCCAATTCCATCGGTTCAGCTGCTTCACTAGTCTCTGCCTCCTCTGAAACAGATTCAGCATTATCACCACCATCATCATTACCACTTTCACTATCACTATCTTCCTTATCTCCATCATCATCATCATTATCATCATCTTGACCATCATTACCATCACCATCAATCTCTTCATCTTCTGCATGACGAGCATTATACTCATCATCATCTAAAAGATTATCAGGCACCTCATCAACCAGGTCCTGAGGATTCACTATCTCACCGTGAGAGATATGATGATAAACACCTTCAACATCTTCTTCATTATTTGCTATATCTCTCATATAGTCAAATAAGTCCACACTAGGCACATTCCCGATACTCATCTTTCTGTAAGATAGATCGTTCATGTCCTCAGTATATAATATACCTCCAACCACACCTTCTTCTCTGATGATTGGATAAGCAACATTTATCATCAGCTGCAAGAATCTCGGGTACATGAGAAACTTGAATCTTTTCCCCTTAACCAGATTAAACACAAACCCATTCATGATCCACCTTGACATGTTAAATGGTTTGTTTTCAGCTATAGCAACAATTGGAGATGCTATATCAGATGGGAAGTTGTCAAAACCTGCACTCCTCCTAGACATGCACTGTTGGACAACATAGCATAACAGCTTCCATTTCTTTCCCAATCTGGCTCTATAGAATTGTGACTTTGGAAATGCAGGAGGATGTCCCATATTTACAAAGCACGATTGGCACTCAGCCATAGTCAATTCATCATTAGCTCCAACTTCATTATCATCTATTCTCAAGGCTGTTCTGATGGCTTCTTCAGACATAGTCAACACCAACTCTCTTGTAATATTTCCTCGAACAACAGCAACACCATTATCATCTTTAATAACTTCAGCTGTTCTCCAAAAACTCTTTATCAACCTTGCATATATGACCGGTTTGGCACACATAGCATACACATACTTGGTCCTCTTAATGAATCTCATCATGTCTCTGTAACCTTCAGTTTCAGGGATAGACTCATCTAGACATGCCACAAGATTGTGCTTAGGTTCAAACTTGAGATTCTCCATCTGTTAAAACAAAAACAAACACAAACAAGACAAATGTGTTAGATTCTTCATTAATACATATCAAATTTTCATAAGTGTTTGAACAAAAGTTAAGAAGAAAAACATTCACATAAACATTTTAACCCTAAATTGATCTAACAAACTGATTTTCATCATTTTGATTAAAACAACTTTGAATTTTAATGATTGTACAACATTTTTCAATTTAACAGTTAATCACTTAAGACATAATTTTGATATTTATACGATGAAGTTGTTTCACATGATTTAGTTCAGTTTTAACAGGGATTTGTCATGATTAACACATCTTTTATTATTTTGAAGTTAACATTTAAGAACATCAAACAGGTCATCAATGGCGGTTTTAACAGTTATGACAATTTTGATTGATTCAGTTGGTTTTAAGGTGTATTGGTGCAAATGAGTGTTTGATTGTTGATGATCGACAGATTTTATACTTAAAACAACATTCGATTTTGGTTTTAACACACACAATCAAAGTGTTGATTCAATGATCAAAAACACTGTTCATCATCGTTTTTCATTTTATCGGTCGATTTGCAGGTTTATCAAGAACAGAACACATAATCAATACCTTATTCAATCGATCAGACTTGTTATAGAACAAACGATTGAATATGATAATCAAAGGATTTGAGTACAGAGTGTTTGCTTGAATGTGTGAATGAAAAATGATAAGTGTTTGTGAAGAGGCGGGGTTTTATATCGTTAAAAATTAGGTCAAACTTTGAGGTGCCGGGTCAACAAAATGGGACGGGCAAGCACAAAAGCCCAATAAGCCTTGACGGGTCAAGCACTGTTGAGACGGGTCATGTACTGTTGGGACGGGTCAAGTGCAAGTCGCAACATGTGACGGGTCAACATATAACATGTGAAAAACACTTGACGGGTCAGACACTGTAGAGACGGGTAAGTCACTGTAGTGACGGGTAAAGGTTAGGAACAACTACACCTGATTGGTTTTATTCATCACCCGTCAGTATAGTAGTCTTCAAAACATCACCCGGCAACCTTTCTTCATCACCCGGCAACACAGTTGCTTTTCTTTCATCCGGCTTGCTTTCTTCATCACCCGGCAACATAGTTGCTTTCACTTTCACCCGGCATGCTTTCTTCTTCACACGGCATGCATTCTTCTTCACACGGCAACATTCTTCTTCTTCTATATCACCCGGCATGCTTTTCTTCATTACCCGGCAACACAGTTATTCATTTACACGGCTAGATAAAGACTCTTTTACCCGACTGTATAGTAAACACTTGTCACCCGGCAGATATCTATGACCTTCACCCGGCTATATTTGACATGATCATTGCCTGGCTGTACAGTAGTCATAATATCTTCACCTTTTTCTCAATCACCCGGCTTGTATCAAACACAACTTTTACCCGGCTGAACAGTGTGTTCATTACCCGGCTAAATAGTGTTATGATATTCTTTGCCCGGCTGTTGCCTTTGAGAATTTTCTTCACTTTTTCTCGTCTGTTGACTTTTTCAACTGCATTTATTGCACCTGCAAACATTCTCGACACATTAATTAGACAAGATATCCTTAAAAAGAATTTGTCACATTAATTATCAACAACATTAAACAAGTCAATAAAATTAATTTCAATTAAATTCATTTTTCTTTTTCTTTTTCAAAAATGTTTTTGCACAACCAACATTTTTATATCCCGAAGCAATTTCTGAAATTCTCATTGCAAGACCTTGGGTTTGTTTTTAACACATCCAATACTTTTTCTTTTCATACCACATAATCTTGTTCATTCAAAACACTTATTCAAAATATTTTTGGATTTTTGTAAATATTTTTCTTCAATTTATTCTCCCCCTAAACTTGAAATTTCTTGAAATTTTTAAGTTTAACAAGGATGTCGATGTGTCAATAATGATTCCATATGCCTACACACACAAAGCACACATATTAAAATAAAGACATATGCAATGCAATGAATCAAAATATCGCAGTGAGATCATACCACACATTATCTGAACATGTTTTGCAAGTTTTGAATAGACATTTGACTTATGTTTGATTGAGTGATGATATGAAAACATACCAATTAGCTCGAGTTGACACACTTACTTTTTCAGTATCATGATGATATTTAAGGTTCGATTAGAATGACTTATGTGACCCACATGTATACATATGTCAACATATTTCCTTATCAACAACTACCTGAATGCATATTGCACAAAATCTGGTCACTTACAGTCATATACAGTGTGGAATCTGGGTTCTATTCGGATTTGGTCCACTTTGGACTTCTTTTTAATTCCATTTTGGAATTTTTCATTTCCTATCGTTCCCCTTGGGAATCTTCTGAATTCCTTTTTGGAATTTTTGTTTGGTGATGGTCCACATTTGGGACTCTTTTTGTTCCAACTTTGGGAATCTTTTGCTGCACCTTGAAGCTCCAAAAGAGACTTCATGTGAGACTTCAGGTCTGTGGGTACCACAACAAAGAAGCTCACGATGCGGTTCATCACACTGAATAGACTACATCGTTACCCGATCATGCACAACTATCATCACAAGCAATGTATCAAAAGATATATATCTAGACATGTATAACAATGGAACATAACACAAAGATCATTAAGTTTATGTTTGTCAACAATCAACTTACTTTTTCAGTCTAATTGCCTGAGCTGTCTAGCACATCAATTAATATTCATCAGTCTTTATTAAAAATGATGTAACAAATAATGTCTAGTGTAACTATCATTTCTCACTTTGTGCAATATAGATTCTTATGACATGATATTTTCTTTTCTTTTTGCTTTTATATTTTGTTTTTGCTTTTCTTTTTCATGCACGCACACAATGCAAAACATAAAATAAAAGACAAAGGAATCAATACTTGACATCAAATTATTATATTTTTTTGGCTTTTATATTTTATGATTTTTGTTTGGTTTTACGAAAAATAGAATCAATCATGATTGATTAATCCTATGGATTGAATTAAGAATTCAAACCGGCCTGACAAAAATGATTTTGTGAAAAGATCTGCCAGTTGTTTGTCGGTATGAACTTTAATAAAAATTATTAAACCTTTTTCAGAGTTGTCTCTTAAAAAGTGATATCGAATTTCGATATGTTTGGTTTTTGAGTGTTGAACAGGATTAGCAGTAATGAACATAGCAGCAGTATTGTTTATGTAAATAGGAGTTTTGAGAAAGTTAAACCCGTAGTCAAGCAATTGGTTTTGTAGCCACAAAACTTGAGAACATCCTGCAGATGCAGCGATATACTCTGCTTCAGCTGTGGATATAGAAACGTTGGTCTGCTTCTTGCATTGCCTAGAGACAAGTCTAGGACCCAGAAATTGACATCCACCAGTTGTCGATTTCCTGTCAAGAGCACACCCACCAAAATCATTGTCAGAATAACTATATAATTCAAAATTGCCTTCATAAGGATACCATAACCCAAGATTCGGTTTCCCTTTAAGGTATCTGAAAATACGTTTAACAGCAACCAGGTGCGACTCTTTTGGATCAGACTGATATCTTGCGCACACACATACAGCATACATGATGTCTGGCCTTGATGCAGTAAGGTACATCAGTGAACCGATCATTGATCTGTATAGTGTTTGATCCACGGATTTGCCTTTCGAATCCGGTTGTATCTTGCAATTCACATCAGATGGAGTTCGAATTGTCTGACAATCTTGCATCTTGAACTTCTTCAACAACTTTTCAACAAATTTTGATTGATTGATGAAAATTCCGTCAGCTGATTGTTTCACTTGTAATCCAAGAAAGAAATTAATCTCCCCCATTGAACTCATCTGAAATCTAGACTTCATGATTTCCTCAAATTCTTTGCACATTGACGCACTGGTCGATCCGAAGATAATATCGTCCACATAAACTTGAACACATAAGAGTTCTTCATTCTCCCTCTTCATGAACAAAGTTGGATCAATCTGTCCTCTTGTGAATCCATGTTCTAGTAAATGCTTTGATAATGTCTCATACCAGATTCTCGGAGCTTGGTGTAGACCATATAGAGCTTTACTCAACTTGTATACACGATGAGGATAGTCAGGATCTTCAAAACCCGGAGGTTGTCTGACATATGCGTCATCTGTAATCGGTCCATACAGAAAAGCGCCTTTAACGTCCATTTGGAATACTTTAAACTTCATGAAGGACGCATATGCAAGAAAAACGCGTATAGCTTCAAGTCTTGCGACCGGAGCGAACACTTCTTCATAATCAATGCCTTCTTCTTGAGTATATCCCTGTGCAATGAGTCTTGCTTTGTTTCTCACAACAATGCCACGTTCATCTGGCTTGTTTTTGTACAACCATCTTGTACCATTCGCATTCTCTCCTTCAGGTAAGTCCACTAATTTCCAAACCTCTTGTTTGCGAAATTGAAGTAACTCCTCTTACATGGCTTCAATCCAACTATTATCTTGCAACGCTTCTGAAATGTTCTTCGGCACCACTTGAGAAAGAAAACATGAATAATGACAAACATTTGCTTGCTCAGTTTGACTTCTTGTAGTTCTTTGATTCAACGGCCTGATAATCTGAGAGACAGGATGTTTCTTGTGAATTCGATGAATTGGTATGTCATCTCCTTGCACTTGACTCTCCAGATTAGAATGATTCAGATTCGGTAGATCTTGTAGAATAGTCGACACATGCGGAGTGAAATTAGGAACTTGATCCGGTGAATTGATGAAGTAATCAAATGATTCTGGAATAACTTCAGCATTCGGATCTGATGATGGTTGATTTTGAACAGATCTACCATCATTAGGAGAACTTTGCGGATTCACATCATCTTCAAGATTGTTTGATTCTTGATCGTCTTGAGAACCAGAAGGACCCGGAGCTTGACTAGATTTGACATGATCAGGATTATGAAATGACATCAACGGATACTCAGAGTTAATATTGCCATCCTCGTCATTATCAGAATCGTCACTAAAGCATCCCAAGTCACCTGATTCTTTCCTTGCTTTTCCTGGAAAATCAAACAAGTTAGAATTGAAAGATTTTGATAACGAATCTAAATCAAATAACCATTCGGGACCATGCGCCACTGACGGAAACGAATTTTCTAAAAACTTTACGTTAATAGTTTCAATAACAGTATTTGTTTTGCTATTAAAAACTCGATAAGCTTTAGAAACAGACGAATATCTAAGGAAAAATCCATCGTCAGATTTTGACTCAAATTTCCCGAGATGATCATTTAAATTTAGAATCGATACAGGACAACCAAATGCTTTCAAATATGAAATATTTGGTTTTCTTCCAAATAACAACTCATAAGATGTTTTCTGTTTATCCTGAACCAGTAATGTTCTGTTTTGTACAAAACATGCAGTAGCAATGGCTTCATCCTAGAATGTGATAGGTATTTTAGCATCTGCGAGCATGGATCTTGCTGCTTCAATCAGTGTCCGGTTTTTCCGTTCCGCAACCCCATTTTGTTGAGGCGTTCTTGGAGCACTAAATTGTCTAGCAATTCCTTTTTCTGCACAAAACAAATCAACATTAGCGTTCTTAAATTCTGTTCCATTATCACTTCTTAAAGTTTTCACTTTACAATCCAACTGATTTTCAACTTTGATAATAAATTCTTTTAACAACTCAGCAGTTTCAGATTTAACATGCAAGAAATAAACCCAAGAAAATCTAGTGAAATCCTCAATAATGACAAAACAGTAAGACTTCTTTCCGATGCTTTGCACATTTGTTGGTCCGAAAAGATCCATATGTAGCATCTGCAAGGGTTTTGAAATGGAGTTTTCTGGCTTTGACTTAAAAGACATGCGATGCTGTTTTCCTTTCAAACATGCTGGACAGAGATCAGTTGTAGAGAACTTCTTTGAAGGTATTCCCAAAGCATGATTTCCAGTCACTAAACGATTCATGTTTCTGAAGTTTGAATGGCCCAGCCATCTATGCCAAAGCTGACTCTCATCATTTGAAGCATGTGCAATGAGACAAGTAGTTTCGGTTTCAGCATCAATCTGTGACATATCCAGTTTGTATACATCACGATCTCTTGGAGCTTTAACCACCACCCACTCATTGTCAATCTTGAAACCTGGTTTGAGTATATAACAGAAAGAATCATCAAATAGAGTTGAATAAGATTTATCACAAATTTGAGATACACTTAGTAAATTAAAGTTCAACTGTGCACAGTAGTTGACTTTATCAAAACTAATGATCCCATTCGATACGGTTCCTTCTCCTGTTATTTTACCACCTGCATCACCTCCAAATGCAACGTGTGTACCATTTTTCAGCTTGAAGTCCTGAAGCAAGGCATGGTTGCCTGTCATATGCCGGCTACACCCACTATCAACGAACCACGAGTTGATAGGTCTTCTTGGGCGTACCTGCATTTCAACAATCACTTAGTTAGTTTGGTCAACCCAGGCCCACACGGTCTTGGGTTTTCCGAATCTATCTACAATAGTAACTTGTTGATATTGAACATTTTGAAAATTTGTTTCATTTAAGAGATTTTGATGCTGAAAACTGTTGTTTCGCCCATTGGCGTGCATTGATTGCTTTCTTCTCAAAGCACTAAACCTTTCCTCCAACTTAGGATCAAGGTTATTTTCAAACTTTTGATTTCTTACCATTAAAGCTCTTGGTTTAAAACTGTTAACCTGCAAATTAGAAACTGAATTGTTTCGATTGAAATTTCTCAAAGCAGGAGAATGACTTTGATTAACATTTTGAAAACCAGATGACTGATTTCTTTGAAAATTTGAAAATCATGTCATTTCTCTTGCTGAATTTGTTCGAAAGAAACAATCCTTTGTGTCATGATTCCTTCTTTCACAAATATCACAAAATTTGTTATAATAACATTCTTCTGAAGAATGGTTTCTTTTGTCACAGAAACTGCAATACCTGTTAAAGAAACATTCAGCAGTTGCATGGTTATAACGATCACAAATCTCACAGTGTTTCTTGCTAATCCTAAAGAGCCGATTGTTAACTTTTGATGTTGAACTCATTCGAGATTCATTATCAGTTTTGTTCGGTTTTAGATTAACGTTCTTTGTGGAGACTTTGTTTGTGATTTTGATTGCATGGGACTTTGGTTCGATTTTAAACTGTTCTGTTTGGTTACCTTTTTAGATTCAATTCTTTTAACGTTAACAGCGGAAGACTTAGGACCTGAACCTGTTTTCAGACCAGAGTTGATTGAAGAATTGATTGGTTTACCATAAGATCCGTTTAAATCAAAAGTTCCTGCAGACACAAACTTAATTGTTTTTCCTTTCGACACTTTCTTTTTGACAGGTTTGACCTTGTCAGTTTTAACAATTTGAGCTTTGGTTTTGTCATTCGATGTTATGACACTTTTGCCTTTTGGCTTATTTGTTTCAGATTGATTGATTTTCGATTTTAATTTCTGCACTTTTGCATTCGAAATTTCAACCTTTTTCTCTTCTTGTTTCTTGATCAACTGATCAGCAACTTGCGCCTTTTGTTCTTTCTTCCACCTGATGTATTCAGGATCATTGTATCCTGAAAACTCACCTTCATCCTTCACTGTTTCTATCTTCGGATTCAGTTCCGGATACTCAACCAGTTGAATCAGAACAGGCTCTGATTTGTTGCTAGCTTCATCATCAGCTTCAGTTGTCACACCATCTTCTTCTTTCAAACTTTCTATCAGCACTTCAGAACCTTCAGACTCGGATTTACTTCTTTGAATTTCTTTGAATTTTCGTTCATTTTCAGGTGAATGATCAAATCCATTAAAGTTTTCCGGTAAGGTTTGTGTGATTGAATTTGTCATTGGTTCATGAGTAAAACCCAACCCAGTTTTGGTTTTGTTACCTCTTTCACTTATAAGTTGTTTAACCATGTTCTTACAACTTTTCACTTTTGTTAGTTCAACTTGCGTGACAGCATGAGCAACTTTTTCTTGTTCAAAGTTCTTTGTCATTTCTTCAAGTTGTTTTGTTACCAGTTCCAGTTCCTTTAATGTCTTGTTCCATGATTCTTTAAGTGACAAAATCTTCTCATCAGAAATTTTATGATCAATTTTAAGTTGTTCATGAAGTTTTTCATGTTTACTTAACTTATCACCAATTTTAAATGAATGAGTTCGATAATGTTCTACCTGTTGAATGCATTGTTCAGAACATAACCTTTCTTTCACATCAGTAGGTAAAGGAACATAGTTAGGGGGTAAGTCATTACTAACCTTTGGTTGTTCGGTAGAAGATGAAGACTCACTGGCAGTAGCCATCAGCGCAATTTCAGACTCAGATTCTTCAACAGGATCAGACTTTGCACTCCAGTCATATTCCTCTGAATCTTCACTTACAGTATCTTCAGTCACCTTGTTATCTCCTTCTTCTGACCAATCCTCTTCGATTTCACATACCAGTGCCAAACTTGATGTAAGATCAGACGTAAATTGTTCTGCATAAGCGCTCCAATCATATCCATCTTTTACACTGACCACCAGTGCCTTTGTTTGATATTCTGGTTTCTTTCCTTCATCCTTCAATTCCGGCATGGGAAGACTTTGGTATGGTTTCTGAAAGAAACGTTGATTTCTGCTTTGGTAGCTCGAAGACTGTTGCGAATTTTGACCTTGACCTTGATTGCTTGAACTTGCTTGGTCGTTGAAATTCTGATTCTTAGGAGCTTTGCATTCCCTTGAAAAATGACCATAACAGTTACAGTTAAAACATCTGGCCTTTGATTTGTCAAAACCAACCTTCTTGTTTGCATGAGGCTTGTAGCTTCGGTTAACATATGCATGCTTCTGCGTTCTATATGCAACCATCACCATCTGCCAGTTTAAGTCCATTTCCTCAACGTCATCAGGATCCATCTCAAATAAGTCTTGAAGGACAACATCCATTTGTCTCAAATGACTTCCTTGGTATGCTTGAAAACTTGCCATAAAAGCTGTGAAGGCAGTTTTAGTCTCATCATCTTGTAACAAGATGTTCATCACATCTTTTACCTTGGCTTGAACATTTGAACTTTGACTTTCTGCTTGATTCTTCAGATTCTGACTTTGAACTTGAGCTCTTGGTGGAGATTGAGGTTGAGAATAAGTTGGTGAACTTGGAAAGTATGATGAATCAGTATAGAAACTTGCACCAACAAATAAATCACCCTCTTCTTCAAATTTGATTACATCTTGTGCAAGGAATGCATTCTCCACAGTATTGGCAGGATTTACCACATACTTATATTGAGCTTGTGAGCTTGATCTATCAGTATTTCTTGATCCTTCGTCAATCTCAACTTCTTCAATCTTTCCAATAAGTAGATCTAAATCCATTGGAAATTTCTCAGTATGCTTTAAAAGAGT
Source organism: Tagetes erecta (assembly GCA_030867185.1). NCBI lineage: Eukaryota > Viridiplantae > Streptophyta > Magnoliopsida > Asterales > Asteraceae > Tagetes > Tagetes erecta. Next base: position 34,069,714 of record CM061490.1, on the reverse strand, counting down.
AACAGTTTGCTTCCATGACGATGGCAAAGCACATAACAATCGATCATTCAAGTCTTGAAGGTCAGTCTTAACTCCGAGGTTTGACATCTCAGTAGTTAAGTGAACAAACCTGTTCATCATCTGATGCACTGTTTCCCCATTAATATGTTCAAACAACTCCAATTGTCTTTTCAACTTTGATTTCTTCAAACTTCTTAATTGTTCTCCTCCTTCACATATCGACTTTAATGCCTTGAAACATGTATAACCAGTTTGATATGCATCCAATCTCGACAGAACTTGAAGTGGCAGTCCTTTGCACATCAAAGAGTAAGCCTTGCTATCAGTCTTTACTTTTCTCAAGTCTTCTGCTGACAAATTATCTTCTGGATATGGCTCAGTAGAATCTTTGGTGTAGGTACTTGCACTATCTGGAGCAGTCTGAGTTGGAATATGAGAACCCTTTTCAATTGACTTCCATAGATCATTGTCAATGGAGCATAAGTGATGTCTCAGTCTGATTGTCCAATTCTTGAAATCTGCACGATTAACAAGTCTAGGAACACGGTTATCAGAATCATCATTAGGTGCCATTTTTTTAAAAAAAATTTTAAGATTTTTAAAGAAAATATTTTTGGTTTTTGTTAATTTTTGAAAAGAAACAATTATAATACTAAAATAAAGACAAGTAATTAAAGACAAGATAAGAAACAAGTATTAAAAACAACTAAAAATGAGTCACACGGCTGAACAGTGAAAATCCTTCTTCACCCGGCTAAACAGTAGCTTTGTTCTTCACCCGGCAGAGAAAAAGTCTTTACACGGCTAAACAGTTACACGGCTCAACAGTTGTAAATCTTGGCTTCTTTACCCGGCAGAACAGTTACCCGGCAGAATAGTTAACCTTGACACGGCAAAAATCTTTGACCCGGCTTGAATCTTGACACGGCAGAAAGGCTTTACCCGGCTGAACAGTTGTCGATCACACGGCAATGTTGTTTACCCGGCTACACAGTTGATGATCACCCGGCTGAAATTGTTAATCACCCGGCGTAACAGTGTATCACCCGGCACAACAGTGTTTGATCCGGCTGAACAGTAACACCTTTTCTTCGTCAAATTCTTTACCCGACAAGCACAAATTCCTTTACACGGCTGCACAGGACCTAATTGTTCTTCAATCTAAGTCCAAAGGAAATTGTCAAGTCAAATTTTATCACCCGGCAAGTTAATCTTCAACCAAGTTCATACTGTTCATCATCTTCATCATGAGAATTTTTCTGGGTTTGTCAAAAACTTGTCCAATTCGTTCAAAATTCACACACAAGCAGTGAAATAGTCCGATTATCAATCCCTAATCTCAATCAATCCAAAACATGATCAAATTTTGATGAATTTGAGCAAAATTCGATCGAACAGTAACTTTTTCAATCTTCTTAATTCCTCAGATCTGATGATAATCTGATGGAATTTGCACAATCGTTGTGAATTAGGAGTGATTGCGATGATAAATCACAACTAAAAACAGCAACAATTTATTCAGATCATGATATTTGAGCAATATTGATGTGTTTTGCTTGATGAATAGCGAAGAACACAGTACCAACAGCTCTGATACCAATTGATAGGTTCAATTGGATCGTTAATATCGCTCAATGATCAGAATAATTCATACACAAACACAGTTTAATCATAAACACAATTCATACTAATAATTCTCTTTGTATATTGATGATCAAAGCAGATTTGTAATACAAGTGCAGGAGAAAATAAATCACACACACTAAGTTCTCTCTCTTACGTGAATTGTGATCTAGCCTCCCTCCTCACACTCTCTCACTACATGCTTTAAAGCAACAATTACAAGTTTAAGGAATATAACAAAATAGACCCTAAACTATACATAAACATATAAACAAAATACAAAGTAAATCTTAATCTAGGAAATAGCCCTAACACCATTATCCCACGACTTTTAGTTTTACTTCATTTAACATCAATCATATTCAATCTTCATCTTCACGAAAATTCATTAACTCATCACTCTTAAAGTTCTTCATATTCTTCGTATTATATAATATAGTTTATTGCATATAAAATCAATCATTTTCATTCTTCCTCTTCACGAGAATTCTTCTGTTACATTACAAACATTTATTAACAGTGACTGAAAAATCTCCACATTCATATTTTACATTCACTATTGATCGACTCAAATTGCATGCATTAATTGCGTTTTTATGTTTTGTTTTTTTAAATGGTAACATCAATGGTTATGGGTATTCAAGAATTTAGAAAAAGATGATGTTGCTGTTGTTGACAAGGTATTGTTGCTGCTATTGACAAAGGTATAATTAAGGTACGTATGCAACAAGTTCCTTAGTTTGGTTGTATATGTGTATGTTTTACCATATTGATTATAAACTGTTTTCCAAGTTCTTTCTAATCATCAAAAATTGATTTATAACAGAAATTGTACTTGAATGTTTATCAAATAAAACTTGATGAATGTTCAGTTTGTTTGCGTGCTCACCCCTGATCCCTATGTTGACGTAAGATAGAAGTGGAGGCGGACATGCGCTTGTGCCGTGTTGGTCATGTTGCGATGGTGTGTGGCAGAGATGTGGATTTTATGGTTCTTTGAAAGTATGATCGTTGGTGGCCTGGTTCGTATAAGAATTCAAAAGCCATATGGGAACGACATGGTGATATACGATTTAAACAAAAAGAGTGTTTGTTACCATAATGTATTCTTGAATGAACTTCTAGCTTTCATCATGCTCATTTGTCTCTGTCTATACTTAGTATGTTGCACGCTTACTATACTTTTATAACTTATACTTTTATACCAATAGTTTAGAAAAAATGATGTTGCTGATGATGACGAAGGTATAATCGTATGCTGCAATCAACGATTTTGTCATATATGTGGGTTCTTGGGTTACCACGATGCAACGAATTGTCGTTTTATATAAGATCATTGTTCTTCTTTTATATAATAAGTAGTTCAAGAAGAAGAAGGTAGTAATTGCTCGACAAAGAAAAAAGGGGGAAATTTGTAGTCAAAGAAGAAGATCGTAGGCTGATTTACAGCTATGTAAATTAGTCAAACAATGTATTTTTTTATTTATCTAATTTGTAGCTATGAATGGTCAGTATGTACATATATGTTAATCTGCATTTTTGTTATACACAAACTGTGTATTTTGTTGTTTACATGATTTAGAGTTATGTAAATTAGTCAATATGTACATATATGTTAATCTACATTCTTGTAATACCCAAAACGCTGCATGTGTTATTTACCTGATTTACAGTTGCATTTACAGTTATGTAAACTAGTTGTTAAGTGTTTTACAGTCATGTACATCATTCAATCTACATTTTAACATACATGTTAGCACACTTGCTTGTAAGCCATCTAACAATATAAAAACAAATTACATAACCATAATAGGGGTGAGAATCTTTAAATAAAACACAAATAGCCAATTATTCAAGTCTATATCAACTAACATTTGTGTAACTACTACAATCCATTTCATACATTTTACAAAAATATGTACGTTTGTAAATATCATGGACTGATACAGGGATGCAGGCACCCACTCAACAAATTAGTGGCCTTGTAAAATAGGCCATATAAATTTTAAGGCACTCAAACTTTTTATTTTTAGGTACCCTTATTCAACTTTTTAGATATACATATATTTAGATTTACAACAAGTATGCAAGCTTACATACATGTAAAGTTTAAAATCCATAAATGTAAATAAGTGTAAAAGTTTAAAATACATATAGATTGAAGGTAAATTGATACGGTAAACTAGTATGTGTAATTGTAAATAAGTGTAAATGTTTAGAATACATTTAGATGTGGGGTAAACTTTTATACATTTATGTAAATTTTTTATCCACATATTCTTGCACATTTTTTAACTAATATTATTATAGACAAAGTGGAAATAAGAATCCACCATACTCAATCCTTTTCTATATGTTATAGATCTCTATTGATTTGAAACAAAAACACTGACATCCGAAAAGCAATACATAACTTAGTGTAGGATGTCTACATAGAGCCTTCTGTATTTGAGGAACGAACGGTTGTCTAGTATGTGTGTCATAAGGGAATGATAGATTCATGCATACTTCAAGGACACCCCCTTTTCTTGTTTAATGAAAACAACTCCAAGATGCTAAAACAACTTTAACATTACTTTACTTGATAGCCCTTTGTATCCCACACTCTGACCTGAAATGTAAATGTAAGAAATATTAGTAACATTATACTACTTTCATATTTATGTCATATTTTATACATTTCCATAAACTAACTTGCTTACTTGATTTCATCTTATCTTCACACTAGTGACCTGAAATAGAAAACTTTATATTAGTATGCTGTAAGTTTAACATTACTATTATTATTATTAATATTATTATTTTTATTATTATTATTACTATTATTTTATTTTACTAAAACACAATCATATGAGTTTACAAACTCATCAACATCTGAACCCTATTTTGTTCACTAGTAAAAAGGCTTTACATATTTGTTACAAAACACCAAACATTCACATACCTAATCTTTACACATAATTCCAAACATGTTTTACATACTTGTTAACTACTTTTAACAGGTACGTATTTAACAGGTATACAACCTGTAAACCATATACTATTATACTAATAACGAGTATACATATATGTAAAACAATTACATCTAACGCCCAACTTTTGTTTTCCAAATATGAGTAACATTTTAATATACATTTAACTACACAAAGTTCGTTGCTCCCCATGGACATGAACATCAAAATTATCTAACTCATACTTTACTTGTATATATGTATAATAACTTTTCTTTAATAGATGTACTACAGTTTACATGTAAATCACTGATTTACATCCATGTAAATTTGTTTTACATAAGCTTGTCATGTTAACTTTTACCAATAGTTTTACATATATGTTCACTTTTATTAATCAATATGTCTTCCAACAAACATATGCATAACATTAATTTTCAAATATCAAATGTCTAGCTACACTACACGCCTATTTACATTTATTAAACCCAAATCAAAACAACATTTTACAAAATAATCAAACATTGCTGCTCGAACCGAAATCATCTTTAATCTGCATCGCATTGTATTCTTCATGCTAAGCCAATTAATTATACATTAGTTTCCACCTAAACTCATAACATATCTGAATCGAATAAAAAAATTACCTTCCATCAGTCAATGATACTTGATCGAATCTTTTCTCTTCTTCAATTAAACCCATATTTCAAATAAACCCAAATCTACATCGCCGTTAATTTATGAATGTAAATTGGTTTATGATTTTGACTTTTAAATGAAAAATCACATAAATAATAAAGAATCCTGAAGATTCAGGCATTTGAAAAGTTTACTAAAATATAAAGATTTGTTGTAATGTTAATTTTACTAGATTACCCTTGATTTTACATATTCTACCCTAATCACATATATTAGAATTTACATATTAAACCCTTTTAATCATAACCATTAAACTTACAATCAATGGTCCCAGATTGTTCTTTTTGTTCTGTAAGGATCCTAACCCTATATATATATATATATATATATATATATATATATATATATATATATATATATATATATATATATATATATATATATATATATATATATATATATATATATATATATATATATATATATATATATATATATATATATATATATATATATATATATATATATATATATATATATATATATAGGGTAGGGTTCAAGAGAGAACTTATTTTAAGTTGAGAACTAGAGAACTACCAAAAAGACAAGTGATGAAATTTTAAAAAGGAAGGGTAAACTTGGAACTTTTAATATATAAATCTTTAAATATTTCTATCTTTTACATACGTTAATATTATTTTAAAAAAATTGCACAATTAGATCAAGAATTTATTTATCTTTCATTTTAGTATAAATAACGTTATAAAAAATAATTTTTTTCTCGTTTTTTTAATTTTAATACTGCATATATGCAGTATTGCGATATTGTATTTTATTATATTTTTCTTTAAACGCTAATAACTTTTTCATACGTTATATATATTTAAAAAATTTAAAAATCAAGTTTTGGTTTTTTTGATACTACATATATGTAGTATCATTGTACATGATGCATTTTTTTAAGCGGGCAAATGACTCAAGAGTCTAATAATTATTTAAAGTCTACATACAATCTTAAATAACCAATAACAAAGTTCATAATATTCTATATTAAAAACCTTATTACAAATGAAAACAAAACGAATACTTTATACTATGTCTAAAGATAAAGATAATAATAAACTAATAAACAAACGATAAGTATCATAACAAAATATAATAAACCTGAAATTCAAACTATAAGATAAATATGCATCAATACTGTATATACTGCATATGTGTAGTAGTATAATACTACATATACGTAGTATAGGATACTGCATATATGTAATACTATAAAATTTAAAAGGGATAGTGAATACGGTGATGTTATGCGCCTAAGTTACACCTAAAACCATTAAAACTACGTCGCTTTGATAAAATAACTTAAATTATTTTTTATTATAAAACTTATCTCATTGATCTTTATTCAATTTCAATAGACGACTTAGTCTTCTCCTCTCAGATCATAATTCTTCTCTTTTCCATTTACTTAATAATCGTCATTCATTTTAGTAAAAGTTTACCCTCTCTTTAAAAATCGATCGTACGTCAATTTGACTTCTCAATTCCAACTAACAGATTAATATAGCATGACTCATATAATTGGTATTGTGATATGCCTCTGCTGCACATATTCGTACCACATCACATAACGTGTACCGGGTAATTGTTAGGAATGTCAATACGATCATATGAGAAAATTCAAATTTAGAATTGATGCATGACAATATTGTTTTTTTGTGATGGTATCATCGACATCAATATCGGGGAACGTTTGTTATTTTATCAAAGTACGTAGTTTTGATGGTCTCTCGTGTAATTTAGGTGCATAACAACACCATATTCAATTTCCCCAATTTAAGAACATACAGTATCGTATACTACATATATGTAGTATTAAAATTTAAAAGAAAAGAGAATTTTATTTTTCTATAACGTTATTTATACTCAAATGAAAGATATTGAATATCTTGATCTAATGGTGCGAAAAAAAATTTAAAAACTTAACGTATGCAAAAGATAGAAATGTTTAAAGATTAATATATTTAAAGTTCCAATTTTGCCATCTTCTTTAAAATTTCATCCTTTGTCATTTTAGTAGTTCTCAACTTAATATGGAGTTCTCTCTTGATCCCTCAACAATTTAAATATATATATATATATATATAGGTGGAGGTTCATTTAAGAAGACTCATATATTGCGAGAAGAAAAAGAAGAAACCTAAATCACTAAAAAAACTTTTCATTTGTTTAATTTTTTTAAATAAATTCACTTCCTACATACAAATGTGTAAGGTATAAACTAAAAAATATCATTAAAATATTTTTTACGTATGTATTTTTAGCGTTTTAAATTTACCTACACACGTGTAGGTTATGTGTAAGTAACCTAACATACACATGACTTCCACATGTGTAGGTTTAACAAATAAACGAAATTTATTAAATTTTATTTATTGAATATCAAAGTTAATGAATAAATGTTGCATTTCTATCATTGTTTTGTAAGTTAAAAACGTTTTTGGTTGAAAAATGAAGAATTTAGCAATTTCTTTTTATTCTCGCAATATTTGCTCTTCTCAAATGAACCCTCCCCTATATATATATATATATATATATATATATATATATATATATATATATATATATAGGGGAGGGTTCATTTGAGAAGACCAAATATGGCGAGAAGTGTAAGAAATAGCTAAATTCTTCATTTTTTTCAACCAAAAACGTTTTTAACATACAAAAAAATGATAGAAATGCAATATTTATTCATTAACTTTGATATTCAAAAGATAAAATTGAATAAAATTCGTTTATTTGTTAAACCTACACATGTGGAAGTCGTGTGTAGGTCACATAACCTACACATGTGTAGGTAAATTTAAAACGCTAAAAATACATACGTAAAAAATATTTTAATGATTTTTTTTAGTTTACACATTACATATTTGTATGTAGAAAGTGAATTTATTTAAAAAACTAAACCATTGATAAGTTTTTTTAGTGATTTAAGTTTCTTCTTTTTCTTCTCGCAATATATGAGTCTTCTCAAATGAACCTCCTCCTATATATATAAATATATATATATATATATGCATATATATCCACATGTGTATATGTTTTGCATGGTTACTTCAACAATTTATCTTGAGAAAGACTTAATTCGGATTTGTAGAGTAATAATTCATATTACTATATTACTTTTAGTATGGTCGAGTCGTGGATCACAAAGTATTGTTTACAAATCGACTGGGTTCGTTACGTGTGACGAAATAAATATTTCTCACATAAAGTAATAAAAGTTAAATTAGTACCTAAAATACGGGATGTTACAATCATAAAAAAAAATTTCAACTCGCATATGAGGAACTTGGACAAACCAGGAGCTATTCGTCAATGTATACTATATGATCGCAAATGGGATTGCGATTAGGCCATCCGAAGGTTGACCTAACCTAGGACCATATACGATGTAATTATTAGGAATGTTGGCAACAATTTGGCACTTCAAGACACCAATTAATATAGTTCTCAAATGAAGGAGAGATAAAGAAAGAATCGTTGCATGGAAGACGGTTTGGACACATGCCTTTTAGTAAACCAATTAATGTATTCCTTATGCTACCAACGATGGAAAACACCTGCATGACACAACTCTTAAGATGAGGAAAGCTTCTTAGTACCTTTCAACCTTAATATCAAGGAATACCTAGGGAAGGCCTAGAGAGCGGCTGCTTACATTGGAAAATAGTAGAACGCATGCGAATCGAATTCATAATCAATCTAGTAGTGACAAGGACATAATGAGACTATTAACTTACAAGTATCATTTTTCAGAAGCTACAATATGAATGAGAATATAGTTAGTAGAACCTTCCGAAACTCTTACCCATTCTTCATCGTTTCTACTTGGATAAATTTCATATATTATTCCGAATGTAAACCATAATTGACACTCCCTTAATTCACATGATACTCTGAACCCTCAACACCCCTACGAGTAAATTATAAGTTCCAACGTGCGTGAAACACAATTATGACAATAATACAGATAGACCCGCGAACCTAAAGCCAACCTCAGAGAAATTTGTGTCATCTGCCCCGAAACCGAACCCGAATGCCCGACTCGGACCCGATGATTTTATCTCTTATTTCTATTCGTATTTATCTTCTGAGAATGTAACGTTCATTATTATTATCATTAATAAAAACATTGGATTCTACGTTATTCCCATCTCAATTAAATAATTGTATTCATATTCACGTGTGTCAAATAATTTTTATCTGTAATAATGAATCTCAATATATATATATATATATATAGGGGTGAGATCCATTGAAAACAAAGTTATAATTAAAAACTCTAAAAACCAAAGGGATGACATTTTGTAATATTTGGTAATTAAAATGATTAGTTATAACACATAAGGGTAAAATAGGAAAACCTTGTATTCATATTTGTAACCACCCACATTAAAAGTCTCATAAAAATCTCACATATCCAGTAATATTTTTATTTTTCATTTGATTGTTTTTAATTACTATAACAAAATAAATTAAATATGGGTGAAATATAGTACGGATAAAAATTGAATGAATCAAGTTTATTTGACAACTATTCAGCATCTTATTTCATTAATTTTTCAAGACGTATTTACGTATACGTATACATCAATGTTAAAATACGGTTTTTACTTCAAAAAATCAACAGTTGAGTTGATCGTTCATGTTTTTCATTTTATTCAACTACTAACAACACTACATAAACATTGTTAAATCCTACAAAAGTGAATTTAGGCATATATGTACGTATATGTTTACATTTAAAAAAAAGAAGGTTACATATTAACGTAACCATCGAACCAAATTTATAAAACAAACCATTAACAGAAATACGTATACGTAACAACGAACTTAAGTACATATGTACACGTTGAATCAAATAATTAAACCAAAGCATTTATATAACCATTTAAGTACCTACAAAACAAACCACTAATAAAAATACGTAATCATAACCATCAAACCAAAGTTACCAAACAAGCCATTAACAGAAATATGTGTACATAACATCAGAGTTACGTACACGTAACGATAGTGTTACATGTATGTAAAAAGCATAGTTACGTATACGTAACAGTAGTGTTTCATATACGTAAAAGCACATTTACGTATACGTAAAAGCCCAGTTACGTATACGTAAAAGCACAGTTACGTATACGTAAAAACAATATCTTCTTCTGTATATTATCGTTTTTGTTTTTTCGCTAGTTTCGTCAAAACTAACCTTCATATTCAACACAAAAAACTATGATAAGTATACGTAGTTTACTGGGTTGTATCTTAAATAAGACTTAAATATAACCCTAGGAATGAACCCCAATTACGAGCATATATTTTCAACCAACAAAAATAAGACTTTATATACCTCAAAACGTTTAATTAGGACGATTTCATTTGTTTTAGGTGGTTTGTTGTTCTTGACGGTCGATTCGAAACATGAAGAGAAGTGACGTCGTTGGGAAAAAACCTTAATTATACTCCATCTTTATCTTTAATATTTTTTAAACCCAACCATAACAATGAATTGCAGAACAATAAAGCATCACAATGGAAAATACAAACTTTTATACCTATATGTACGCATTAATTGAAGTTAGAGTTAGACAAGATAATTGAAAATAGATTGTGTGAACACCTCATCTAAGTTGTTTCCTCTTTCGGAAGAGTAGGATTCAAGATTTATTGAATAAGAATGGTGGTTTTTAATGGTGGTGGTAGGAGGTGACTAGGCGTTAAGAGACTAGGGCACAACATTAGTGGGTTGTGAAAACGGTTGATGAAATTTAAATAAATAGTCAAGTTTTATTAATTGAGATAATTAAGGAACTTAATTAAAATAATTAAGTAGTGTTCCTATAATACCCTTTTTCTTTTTAATAAATGAAAAAATAAAACAAAATAAATTTCTTTGGTTTTCAATGTTTTTAATTATAAATGTTGTTTTCATTTGAACCTACCTATATATATATATATATATATATAAATAGTTCGTAAAAGAAAACTATTGAAAACGTTAAACAAAATCGCCTCTAAATCTCGGAATAGTCACTTAATGTCGTAAACGAGCTAAAACTATAAAAAAGTCACTTATATAATTGTTACGTTTCAATTTAGTTAAGATTGATAATTAATATAAGTTAAAAACTAACTTTGGGCCAATGTTGTAACTTTTAAAACTATAATTAAAACTATTAACTTAAAACAAACAAACAACCAAAAGCTTGGGGACTAATTGTGTAAAATTATATTAAATTATATTTACCCACCCCCCCCCCCCCCCCCGCGTCTATCTCCTCCAGCCCGCACATCCGGCGACACTGCCGGCGATTTTCCGGTCAAAAATCTCCGATTTTCTGGCGAGGCTTAATCATGAGGTTTTACCCACATTTAATTAACCGAAAATAATCCCAATACCTTCCTTAACAAGTTTCGAACATTCCTTTTTACTCAAAACGCGTAATCACAACTCAATATTCGTGATTTGATTCCAAAATCAAAACCCAAAATCTCATTACCTAAATTAGGACTCGTATCAACGATTAACTTAGCCCACATCCTTCTAAAACGCTCGACTAACATAAATCAATTACTAATTCATCTCCATTCATCACCTCAATCACCGAAACCACAAATCAAATACCAAAAACTCTAACTTCCAGCGACCATATCAAACTCCACTTTTCTGTCACCATTATAGGTAAATTTTATATTGGTTATAATCCCCTTGATCACCTACATCTATCTATATCATCAATTATACCTCGTTTCATTTCAGATTTTCAGATTTTTATCCAAAAACCGTCGCATTCTTTATTCCATTCGAATCCATATCAAACTTCCACCAACAAGTAACTTCTTTATATCAAAACACTCGTGTTGTAATGTAGATTAAAAGCCCTCTACTTTATTAGGATTGTATTAACTGATTCAAACGAATTGGATCAATCTTTGTTCTAGGGTTCATATGGAAAAAGGGGCATTGATAGTTCATGTATAGGTCGGACTCACCGACATGTCGGTGTTATTTGTTTTGTTATGTATTTAATACATTGTGTTCTAGCGAACCTACGGGCGAATATATATATTCGCCCGGAAGCATAGATTAGTCTGTCTTTTAGATTAGTTTTTGTCCACCGGGCGAACCTGTTTGTGTCAGGCGAAGCTATTAGTTCCGCTTGATAGATTCGCTGTCAGCGAATCTATCAGCGAACCTATAGCTGAACTATATTGTATTGTTTTCTCATTTCAATACAACTTTTCCATATTTTATCAAACCCTAATTGTGTGTGTGACGGCTGAGGTGCTAGAAGCTTATTATTACCATCTTTGTAGCTTGATTACCTCTATGGTGTTGATTTGATCTTTGTTATTGGTTGTTAAGTGTATTTGGACTATATTTCATTGGATCTAAGTGTGTTTTGCTGTTCATTAATCATTATAGCACTGAAATCTCGATCTGATGGACCAACAATATGGTATCAGAGCCTTAGTGCTCTTGATTGTTTGATCATTGAGATTTTTGTGAAGTTTTTGGGGTTTTTGTGTCAAAACACTATTTGATTCATTTTCAGACTGTTTATTGTGTTTCTGAGTTGGAATTTGCTTTGGGTTTGTCATACTTGGTAATAGGAAGCTATAGAAACAAACGGATCTTAAATAGGTTGTGTTTTGAGGCTGTTTTGGGTGATTTTGGACTGAAACTGTGTTTTCCCATAAGTCAGCGAATCTAGTTGTTCAGTCAGCGAACCTACTGTTCTTCCAGCGAATCTACTGTATTATTGTGATTTGGAATTTACTGCTTCTGATTAGCGAACCTGTCATATCATTGAACGAAAGTTCACCTGTTTGGTTCTCTGTGCAAGCGAACTTGCTGCCAAACTCATTTGCGCACAAGTCTTTGTTCTGTCGGGCGAAACTGTCAAGCGAAACTTTGTTTTTGGTCGAGCGAATCTATTGTTGCCGAGCGAATCTACTGAGCGAATCTGTCATCAGCGAATCTGTAATCTGTTTGTGATTATGACTACATCAACCATAAACATGAATGATCTGGAGAGTGTTCAACCAAACAGGCCACCGAGGCTTGTAAGTGGTAAAAATTTTGAGGATTGGAAGCGGTGTTTGAAGGCGTTTTTCTACTATACTGATTATAATCATTGGGAATCAATTGTTAATGGTCCTCATGTGCCAAAGAAAGTTGAAGGAGCTGTTACTTCACCAAACACTGATCCAAGTACCTATACTGAAGGTGATATCAAGTTACTTGATCGCGATAAGAAGGCCCTTGGAGCTTTGATACTCTGTTTACATCAAGATATTTACAACAGGTTTGCTGAACACACAACTGCTAAAAGCTTGTATGATGTGTTGTGTGAGTTTTATGATGGTAATGAGGATTTGAAGTTGGACAGAAAAGCTCAAGCTGAGAAAGAGTTCAATTCATTTGTGGGGTATAAGCAAGAAAGTTTGACTGACATAACCAACCGTTTTCTATCTGTATCAAGCAATCTGAAAAAGTATGATGAGAAACTGGGAAATTATGAACAAGTCACAAAGCTTTTAGATTCACTTCCCCCTCAGTGGAGTCTTCAGATCAAACTGTTGAAGCAAGAGAGAAACTTCCATGACTTTAAACTGATGGACGTGATAAACAAGCTAAAGTCATTTGATCTTGATGTGAAGAGAAGAGAATACAATCAGTCCATGATGGTTCCAAATATCCCTCCTCAGAATGCTGCACTTATTACATCCGCTGCAAACTCACATATTTATGGTGCTGCATCTGGAGGATCATCAAGTTTTGGGTCTGTTAAATCTGATAGTGCTTCTACAAGTGTTGGTTCTGGCCTAAATGCATCTGTCACTACTCAGATTCCATCTGACACAATGGCTTTGTTTGGGATGTTTGTTCATAGTTATGAAGCTCTGGTTGCAGGTGAATTGAAAGGAAAGGGTATGACAGTTGAAGATATGTATCAGGTGGATCCTGATGATCTTGAAGAAACTGACATTCAATGGCAAATGGCAATGCTCACTCTTCGTGCTAGAAGATTTATGGAAAGAACAGGTCGGAAGAATTTTGGGAATCAGGGTCAGAACAACAAACTTGGGTATAACAAAGGAAAGTTGAGGTGTTACAGCTGCAAGCAATTGGGTCACTTCAAGAGGGATTGTCCTCTACCAATCGTTACTGAACCTGTGAATTCTGGAAATTCTAGAACCATTCCAATTCAAGAAAGAGCTAAGGAAGTTAAACCGAGAAAAGAAACTGCACTACTCACCAACTTGGATGGAGTGCAGAAATTGAAGAAACAAAGGAAGAAATTAATCATGCTTTGGTTGATGAGATTGTTAAGGATGATGATAACTATATTAATTGCTTTGATCCTTTCAAAGAATTTTATGGTGAAAATGGTGAGAACTCCGATGAAGCTGCTGAGTCAAAGGTTGAATTGATTGAAGAAGAAAAAGGTCTGAGTAAGGTTGCAAAGTATGAGGTTGATGAGTTGAAAGAGGCAAGGGATGAAGAAGTTCAAGATGGTATAGATCGTAAAGCTGGTGTTACAAATGAGGTTCAAACAGATGTTATTGCTCAAGGACATCTGGGTCAGGAAGAGATAGTTCATTCTGGGTTTGTATGTGAAGCTGCTGTTAATGAGATGAAGAATGATGAAGAATGATGAAGAGTCCAAGCTGAACATGGATGCTATGATCGAAAAGGCCAAGCTTGAAGCTGTGGATGAATTCAAGAGGAGCACCCCTTATTGCTAGTGTGATCGTGCACTTGCTGCTGAAAAACTGGTAATTGGTCTTCCTTATGAAGTTATTGAAGATATGTGTTCATCTGCATGCATAATTCGTTTGATTGGCATATACAAAGCTAATAAATTATTATTGTCAAATGAAAACGAATTGAAGAAAATTAACAAAGAGCTTAAAGAGAACGAATCAAAATTTTTTGTTAAATTGAGAGAGGCTTTAAAAGAAAACAAACATTTGAAAATATCTCTTTTGGAAAAGAACTGTGAAATAAACTATTTGACTGAGCAAGTCACCCTTGCTGAGTTTGAGACCAGAAAAGTCAAAAACAAATTGGAACAATGGACGATTTCAGGTATGAAAAGGGAGGATCTTTGTAAGAAACAACGGGGGGCCAGAATTAAGACCGGTTTGGGTTATAACAATGATGCACAAGTGTATCCCCCACCTAGTACCTTCTGTTATTCTCCGACACCCATTCCTCATCCTTCGAATGAGTTGATACAAGAGATTATACAGAATGATACTAACAGCTCTATTGCAGGTTTAAGTGGAGTAAATCTTAAAGAGGTTCGTGAGGATTATGCTTATGGTGGGAGTATTGGCCTTGGTTGTTCTGGCATTTCTAATTGTCCTATTTCTGATTCAAAGAAGTCTGTTGAAGAGAGTAGATTAATTAATTTTGTTTCTAGTCATGTGTTACATTCAGACAATTTTATGTGTAATAGTAATTTAGGATGCTCTACTTCAAACATTAATCTATTGAATGATGATGTGATTGAAAATGTTTGTGTGAATGACAAAGATGAACTTTCAGGTCATGTCTTTGAAAGTCAAACCAAAACAAATTGTTTTCAAAAGTTCTTTTCTAATCAAATTCCATCTTTCACACCTGTGAGGAATTCAAAACCTAAAGAAAGGGAATAATATTTCTCATCCATGAATCACATTGATAAACCTAAATCTGAATCTGAAAAAGTAAAAGTCACAGCAGGTAAATCAAAAGAGCCTTATGACTCTTACAGTGATTGTAATTCCCAATTATCTGATTGTGATAAAGAGATCGAAATAGATAGAATTCTTGTTTCTAAAGTTTCCAAAGTAGGTTTGAAATCTCATTGCTTTAAATGTGGAAATGATGATTATACTGTTAAGCAATGCCCTGAGTTAGTTACAAATAGTTCAAGGCAGAAATCTTTTGGAAAGAGATTGAATACTTTTGTTAATAATTTCTTCTGTAAATCTTCTTCTGTTCATAGACATAAGTACACTAAGGCTTGGGTCCTAATTTCAAAAGTCTAATTTCTATTTTGAAATATGTCAGGAACATTCAAGCGTCGTTGTAAATAGTCATTGGCACATTAATAGTGGATGTTCCAGACTTATGACTGGGTTGAAGGACCTGCTGACGAACTATCGGATTATTAATGATGGATACGTTGCTTTTGCGCGAGATAAGAAAGGTGGTAAAATGATTGGTCAATGAGAAGTCTCGAATGGTTCACTAACCTTGGAAGATGTTAACTATGTTCCTGAATTGGCATTCAATCTTCTCAGTGTATCACAAATCTGTGATAAGAATATCCCTATGTTGTTTCTTCGAAACGAATGTCTGTTCTTGAAGCCAGAGTTTCCTATTCCCGAAGAATTGGTGATCATGCGAGCTCCAAGACGAAATGATACATATATGCTGAATATGGGATCAAAAGAATCAACTTCCACCGTGACTTGTCTTCTATCTAAAGCTTCATCTTTTGAATCTTTTCAATGGCATAGACGTTTAGGGCACATTAATTTTAAAATACTAAATAAGTTGGTTAAGAAAAATTTGGTCAGGGGTTTACCACTTAAAGACTTTTCTGTGGTAGAGAAATGCATGGCTTGTGCTAAAGGAAAGCAGCACAAAAAGCCACATAAACTAAAAATTGAAAATTCTTTCTCTCAACCCCTTGAATTGTTACATACTGACTTATTTGTTCCAATAAGTGTCAAATCTATTGCTAAGAAATCTTATTGCTTGGTTGTCACAGATGATTACTCTAGGTACACCTAGGTGAGATTCTTGGCAAACAAGAGTGAGACTGTTGAAGAGCTAATGAAGCTGATTCCTCAAATTGAGGTTCTTGGAAAGAGAAAGGTTCAAGCCATCAGAAGCGATAATGGAACGGAATTCTTTCTGTGAACAGCGGGGTATTCTCAGACAGTTCAGCGCTGCACGGACGCCACAACAAAATGGTCTTGCTGAAAGGAAGAATCGAACTCTTGTGGAGGCTGCTAGAACTATGCTGATTGAGTCAAAGCTTCCAATTATCTTCTGGGCAGAGGCAGTTAATTGTGCAGCTTATGTTCTGAATCAGGTACTAATTGTCAAAGACAAGATGAAGACATCATACCAGCTGTTTCGTGGGATTAAGCCGTTGATCGATTTTCTGCGCCCCTTTGGATGTTCTTGTACTCTGTTGAATACTCAAGATCAGAATACGAAGTTTAGTGTTGTTTCAGATGAATGCTTCTTTGTGGGATATTCGGACACACAAAAAGCGTATCGTGTTTACAACAAGCGAACGCGGATTGTGCAAGAGTCCTATTATGTTGATTGGCAAGAATCGAACTCCACAAATATTGGTTGTGAGCCCGCATGGTTTTACGATACCACCACTATTTTCAAATCATTTAATCTTCCTAACTCTGACGATGATGACATAATGTCTCATACTCCAGTTACAATTATTAACCATCAACCTCAACCACCTTCACCACCACAACCTTCGGTCACTCAATTACCTCCAACCTCATTTGACATTCCTCCACCTCCGCCACCTCAAACTATTTCCTTTCCTCCATCTAATATTCCTTCATCATCCACCTCCATCCCAATCTCTTCTGCTGATACAATTCCTCCAACTTCAAATGTTCCATCCCAACCATCTAACCAAGCATCCTCATCACAATCCAACCCAATGCTTCTCAACACAAACTTCAAAACTTTGAAAGATCATCCTCATGATTATATCATAGGATCAATCACTGATGGTATGAGAACTCAGAGTCAGAGTGGTTTGATTAATAAGTATCTCTATGCTGCTTTCTTATCACAGGTCGTTCAGAAGAATTATAAACAAGCACTTGAAGATCCTAGTTGGGTTGATGCCATGCAAATGGAATTACAACAATTTAGGAAGCTGAAAGTTTGGGAACTTGTTGATCTTCCTCCTAATAAGTGCCCCATCGGCACTAAGTGGGTCTTCCGAAACAAGCCAGATGATCGCGGTGTTGTTATCAGAAACAAGGCGAGATTGGTTGTTCAAGGATTTGCTCAAGAGGAGGGAATTGACTACACTGAAGTTTTTGCCCCAGTTGCTCGTCTTGAAGCCATTAGAATCTTTCTTGCACATGCTGCTAACAAATACTTTAAAGTCTATCAGATGGACATTAAATGTGCATTTCTATATGGAGATATCGATGAGGAGATCTACGTATGTCAACCACTGGGTTTTGAGGATCCAGATTTTCCTTCAAAGGTGTACAAGCTTGATAAATACCTGTATGGGTTGCATCAAGCTCCACGAATCTGGTACGAAACTCTGACACAGTATCTGCTTAGTAAAGGTTTCTCTCGTGGAACTATAGATATGACATTGTTCAAGAAGGAGGTTAATGGTGAGCTGCTGATTGTTCAAGTGTATGTGGATGATATCATCTTCGGATCGACAAATGAGGGGCTGTGTAGAGAGTTTGAGAAAGTGATGATGGATTGTTTTGAAATGACTATCATGGGGGAGATGTGTTTCTTCTTGGGGCTGCAAGTGGAACAGAAGCCTGATGGAATCCTTATCCACCAAGAGAAGTACATCAAAGAAATTCTCACAAAGTTTGGCATGGATGATTCTTCTCCTGAACTGATTCCCTTCACCGCTCAAACATGCCTTACTTCTGATGATAATGGGAATCCTGTGGATGTTCATCGGTACCGCTCGATGATCGGATCTCTCATGTATCTGACTGCCAGTCGACCAGATATTACATTTGTTGTGTGCTAATGTGCTCGTTTCCAGGCTAATCCAAAAGAATCACATGAGAAAGCTGTTAAACGCATTTTTCGTTACCTTAAGGGTTCCTCTCGTTTGGGACTTTGGTACCCAAAAGGTGGGAACTTTGATTTACATGCTTTTTCTGATAGTGATCATGCTGGTTGCAGGATAAACCGAAAACCAGTCACTGCTGGATGTCAATATCTTGGTGAATGTCTTGTTTCCTGGCAAAGCAAGAAGCAAACAATTGTCTCCCTGTCCACAGGAGAAGCTGAATACATTGCTGCTTCAAGCTGATGTTGCCAAGTGCTCTGGATTCAGCATCAGATGATGGATTACGGCATCAACTTTCTTCATACACCACTCTTTTGTGACAATGAAGCTACTGTTGGAATTGCCAAGAATCCAATTCATCACACACGCACCAAGCACATCGAAACAAGAATTCACGCCATCCGAGACGCTCAGGAAAAGGGGTTCATTGATATTATTCCTATTGAAACACGAAAGCAAAAAGCTGATCTTTTCACAAAAACTTTTGACAAACCACGTTGTTATGAACTGATTTCTATGCTGGGCTTGTTATTATTTTGAAAACCTTTGTCTAAGTAAAATGGCTTTGTAAATATGTAAATATCTTTTTCATTTTCTTTCTTGAGAATCCGGTTGTTACATATTTCTTCGCTCCTTCCTTTTAATTTTACTTTATTTTATTTCTTCTCTTTCTCATGTATATATATATTAAGAAAATCTGAAAAACAAAATTTTCTTATTAGATAGCTATCATATAGAAATTTTGGGGGAGATATTAAAGATTAACTACTTATAGTTTTTCAAATTTTGCTATTTCAGGATCCCCGCTTAAATTGATGTTGAAGAGACGTTGAAGGAGGTCAGAAGTATTGTGTTTGGGATATGTTAGATAGGCTCAGCCCGAAAACAAAGTAAACAGCGATTGTGCAGCCAAACATAAAGTTCAAGAACTCAGCAATAAGGATTATCTCCTTGACATGATTGGTTTGCACAAAGATACAAGTCCTGTCAAAAATGGGTTGAGAGCGTCAAATCTTTGCCTTGATTTCCGTGAAATATCCCAAATCACCCACACCCCAGCCCTAAATTGAGTTTCTAGTTAGCAAAACAAAATAAAAGCTGCTAGTGTTGCTCTTCAGAAAAGCCTCTGAGTGAGTTACTTGTTAATTCCTTAGAATGTATTGAGTCAAAGTGCTTAACTCCTCTGCTATACGGAAGTATTGACCTGGAGTTGGTGGATCTTCTCTGTTATACGTCGGTATAGACCTGAAGATTCACCGAGCATGCTCAAATGTTTATCTCCTCTGTTATACGTCAGTATAGACCTGGAGCTCTAACCATTTGAGTTTCCCAAATAATAAGTCGCAATGTGTTCAAAAGAATCATTGTTGACAAGCTCCACCCCCAAAAATGCAAAAATTGCAGAATGTCAAAAGAGGCTCATGAATTGATCAATATTCAAGATTTGATCCAAGAAATTCAAGCAAAGTCAATCATATTGCTCAATAAACCCTGATGATAGGACAAGTTCTTTTTACCTAGATGTCTGTGGGGACCGAGTTGCCTAAGCTTCTTCAATCAAACCTAAACATGATAAATGAAGCTGCTGATCTCTTGTTGAAATGACTAAGGCATGGGTTTAAATGGACAAACATATCTGCAATCCCGCCAATCTATAATTCTCTGGATTCTGCTCGGAAAACGTCAAGAAAAATTTATATATATCCTTCTTTAGTTTTGAATTCTACTTTTTCTTTCATTTTCCTTCTTCATTTTATGTCTTTATTTTACTTTTAAGTTTTTGTTTTCGAGCGTTGAAATTGTGGGGCGTTTTCATGGATTCATAAAGGAATTAAAAATTTAAGAAAAACCAAAAATATTTTATTTTTCTAATTTTGTCTCCCAGTGAATCTATTAGTGAATCTGCAGGTTCGTCCGAAACTTATTTAAGTCACCTGACTTCTCTTGACCTTAAGCTCCGAGCGAATCTGATGTTCGCCAGGTTACATTTCAGCGAACCTGTGTCTGTATATATATGTGTCGTCTGCGAAACCACTTTACAAGTTCGCTGTTACTGTTACCGATCGTTATCAAGAAACTTTCAAGTTCGAATCTCAATCACTGCTTTTCACTATCATTGAACCGTTTTAAATCATTCCGGTATGTAAACGACTTCGTCTTAATGCATATTTTGTGTATTAACTGTGTTTTAATCACGATTAATCCTCTTGAACCCATTTAAATCTGTGTTGATGATTGAATTGTTTTGAGCTTAATTTAATGTGTTCGTCTTATGATTGTATGGCCTGATTGGTGTTTGATTGTATGCTTAATGGTTTTCGTCCGTGATTAGGGCCGTTTTTCAAATACTAGGGTTCCAGCGAACCTAGTGTTCGTCTGGCGAACCTGAACGAAAGTTCAAAACTTTTGAGCGAACCTATGCTGTTACGCCGCCTGTGCATCAGCATAGATTCGCCCGATTGTTTCCAGCGAACCTATACATTCGCCCGACCTTATATCAGTTTTTCATGTCAGCGAATCTATAGGTTCTGGGGTCTAATTACAGGTTCGCTTGGTCAGCGAACCTGGCATGCTCAGCGAATCTATAAACTGTTTCAATATTTTACATTTCTGATCAACTTCCATTTGTGTTTCAGGCATTATGTCTACGTTATTCTTCGAGAAGAAGCATAACATGTGCGCGTTACTAGACGAAAATCATGTGAAGGCCACTGGATACAAGGATTGTATCAGGTGGTTGAAATCTTCTCAGATTCATCATGCCGTATCACACTCGTCGACCATATACGAGTTACACATTCGAGATTTTTGGAGGACCGCCGTGATGAATGTTTCTTTACAGCCATCACAGATATGTTCTAAGGTTAATGGTCACGACATTGCCTTTACTGAAGCCGATCTACTAGGATTTTAAGATTAGAGGGTGATATTGGAGATGAGGTTAGATGTCAGCTGAGGAGGTATATGGTGCATTAAGGACTGCTGGTTACGAGGGTCCGATGTCGGGGGAGAAGAAGATGGAGTGGAGATACATTGCTCACGTTTTCATTATGTGCCTGGATCATAGGAAGGGAGGAACAGACGGGCTAAATCTTGATTGGGCTAGAGCTATGGTTTTATTCTGCAAGGGGAAAAAGGCAAATCTAGCTAAGTTGATCTTCAACTATATGCTAGAAAACATTCATGCTGGAAAAAGGGATAAATGGCTTTTGTATCCTCGATTTGTACAGATGATCCTCGACGACAAAAGGCCTGATTTGCCTGTTATTGGTGATACTTTGAAGATCTGGTCGATGCATTCAAGGATCTTTGGGGACTGCAAATCGGTACGATCAGATTGCGTAGGTAGAATATATTACTTATGGGAAAACATGTACCCAGCTGACAGATGGGTACATATCCAGAGGTTGATGGAGATCGAAAGAAAAAGAGGAAGTGAGAATGTGGAGGTTGTAGAAAAGAAGTTGAAGAAGAGAAAACAGTATGCTAAAGAAAAAGATTACTCATTGGATCGAGAAATTGATGAGGTGCAGGCTGAGATAGATGCGGGTAGGGAGAAAAGGACTAAGAGAAAATCAGATGCACCTGCTGAAACTGAAAGGAAAACAAAGCATGATGTTCCGGTGGCAACTGCTGAATCTGTTACTGCGTTGAAGTCCGAGTTGGTTGATTTGAAAGGGAAATATGTTGAGTTAGAGGAGAAGGATAAAGAGAAAGAGATCGTTATTACTGAGATGGGAAGGATGATCAAAGACCAACAATGTCTAATTGTTCGGATCTTCAAAGAGTTGAACAGTTTGAAGGAAAAAGATGGGTCTGATCCGGCAATGACTGAACAGGAGCTGAATAGTTTAACGGATGCTGCAAAGTATCCGTTAATGCAATATGGGTTGGGGTTCGTTTACTTAACGTTATTAGACATGTGAAATGTGTCTTGAGTACTTCTAAGATCCTTGGTAGTTCGTGACAGGTATTATATGCCTTGTATCGTTATTTTTGGCTATGAACAGCTTTTCTAACACGTTCAACCCCTGATTCTTAAGGTTCTCTTTAGTAGGAACTTCCTACCGGGTGTCTCGTATTTGGGTTGTCATGTCTTATCGAATTGTGATCCTTAAGGCGCACACTCCAAGGGGCATTGTTCTTTTCTTTTCTACTGAAGACAGTGTCAACCACGTGCATTTCACCTAGATGATATTGTATCTCTCGGTCCTAGTTGTCGAGTAGTTCTACTCTCCTTCATTGTCGAGTAGTTCTACTCTCCTTCATTGTCGAGTAGTTCTACTCTCCTTCATTGTCTTCTGTTCAGCATATATGATCGAAGATGTTTAGTAGGCTATTGTTAAGGGATGTATTTTTATTAAGGGATTGGTGGAACTCGTATATTGAGAAGATATGATGAAAATTTCAACTAGTGTGGCGTTGAGTCAAAAATGGAAAAAGGATTTAAGTTACGAGGTCGTAATGATTTTGAATTCTGCATGACAGAATATACAGCATTCATCGCACGCTCTTCCTAATCGGGATTACAAAATTCAATAAATTTAATAGGAGTACGGAAAGGTAAATTTTCCGCAAAGCATTCCCTCAAGATACAAGCTTAGAAAGGCTAGTTCGTTGATGAAAACGGAAGACTCATATGCTATGTATAGAGTCATTTTACGGAAATCTAGGAGATGAAGGTAAGTAAGTATCCATGAAAGTCTAGAGTTAAGATTTACTAGGGGTTAGAGTATAACAAAGTGCTTTTCTCATTATATTCGTGCAACTACAAGAATTTTTTGTATATGGTCAGGTTGATATGCACTTAGGAATTAGCGTTCATGGTGTTGTATTCTCCATTTGAACGATAATGGTTTAGAAGGAGTTGCTAGTAAATGTTTACATGGTGATGTAAGCAACTTTGATTTTGGAGATAAGTTCATAGAGGCGAATTTTGTGTCACCCCGCCCGTTGGCGGAAAACACCGTGTTGTCAAGTGAATTGGATATCAATAGTACAAAGCAAATGATACACTAAAAGCATATTTTAATATTTAATTAAGAATCAATGTCATGACAAGGAAAAAGTAAATAGTCTTAAATCCGAGAGTAAAAACCAATAATCAAAGCTTTTTAATTAACTTTTATTCTAGGTCCAAAAGCAATCCTACGTGTCTTGTAAAGCATAAACGATTAAGTTAGCTAAAGAATTAGCTAGTGAGTAAAAACACAATTGATAATACATAATATGAAATCCGAGATCAATATGAATATGTCACGCAAGTTTATGTGTATAGCAATATCATTATATCATTCAATCATGACCATAGAAACAACATAGAATCAACCGTGTTACAATTATTGATAACATTTATTGCACCGACATGTATTTAGCCGTCATTGAACCATCTCGTTGTATAAGTTATCAATAAATATTCTTAGCATCATAAGGGACATAGCAACCTAGGAACAAGCATCTCATTTAGCAACTAGAATCCAACATATAGAATCAACAAAAGAATCGCCGGGTTAAAATCACCTATCAGGCTATTAGTGTAGGTGGGCTTGTCAGGCCATTAGCGCTAATATTGTACCGATGGAAATTACAATATAATATAACTATTATTGACTATCACATAATTTTGCATCCTGTCGCGAGTCAAGACTAACACATTTAATGATCTCATTTGAAATAGAATAAAAAGAAACGAAAACCTTAGTAAAATATTGGAACACATGTTTCAGCCCCAAAAAGTAAAACAGTAAAGGGGAGTGAGTTTACTCACCTTAACAAGCAAAGATAACCGGAAAAAGAAACGTCGCTATAATGAACCGAGAGTCTCCCAAATATTGGTACCACCTAATTAGTTGGGAAAACCCGAACTTAGAAACGAACCAATAGAAACAGAAATCACAAATCCGAGATCTAGGGTTTCGGATTTGGAATTTGGAATTTGGAATTTAGGGTTTTAGATTAAAATTAAGAATTAGGATTTTAAATTAAAATTTAGGAATTAGGGTTTTGAATTATAATTTACCAAACTAGGGTTTTGAATTACGAATTGTGATTTTTGATACGAAACGTAGTCGTATTTTTGTATTCGGATAAATATTTATATTTCATAAGTATTTGTGTATTTTACTTAAATATTTGTATAAATTAAAGACTTATAAAAAGATATTATTATTTGCATCGAGAATTTATAAGTTTTATAAACATTAAAATGTATTTAATATAATTAATATTATTTATTTGTTTATTATAATTAAAATTTAATGTTAAGTAATATGTAAAAGAAATATAAAAACAAATCAAATTGTAGCCAAGGGGTTTCGAACCCGTGACCTGGCCACACACACACACACCTAGTCTAACCGCTGAACCAGGCGCGCATTTGTTAATTAACCAGATGTTTAATCATTTTAACATGTTATGACCATCCATGCATGTTGGTCCATCAGATCGAGATTTCAGTGCTATAATGATTAATGAACAGCAAAACACACTTAGATCCAATGAAATATAGTCCAAATACACTTAACAACCAATAACAAAGAT
This sequence comes from Tagetes erecta, assembly GCA_030867185.1. NCBI lineage: Eukaryota > Viridiplantae > Streptophyta > Magnoliopsida > Asterales > Asteraceae > Tagetes > Tagetes erecta. Next base: position 34,044,072 of record CM061490.1, on the reverse strand, counting down.
CAAATCAACACCATAGAGGTAATCAAGCTACAAAGATGGTAATAATAAGCTCCTAGCACCTCAGCCGTCACACACACACAATTAGAGTTTGATAAAATATGCAAAAGTTGTATTGAAATGAGAAAACAATACAATATATAGTTCAACTATAGGTTCGCTGATAGATTCGCTGACAGCGAATCTATCAAGCGGAACTAATAGCTTCGCCGGGCACAAACAGGTTCGCCCGGTCGACAAAAACTAATCTAAAAGACAGACTAATCTATGCTTCCGGGCAAATCTATAGATTCGCCCATAGGTTCGCTAGAACACAATGTATTAAATACATAACAAAACAAATAACACCGACATGCCGGTGAGTCCGACCTATACATGAACTATCAATACTCCCCTTAGGTTGGACCTCACCTGGGGAAGTCTTCTATTTTAGCTCCGTCTTTGTCGGCTTCAAAAATGCTCAATGAACGATCCAACCCTCGATTTGATTCCAGCCAAAGGATTTAGTAACATCTTCTGATCCGGCCTCTTCATCTTCACTGAAATCCAAAAACGATTCAACAAATTCTGCTTCGGTGACATCAATATCAGGCAAATTAGTAACAGTAGTCTCCGCCTGTATATCAACAGTCTGTTCCTCACCGAACGCGTTCACTTCAGCGTCTGCCGGCTTCTCAAACCTTTTCACAATCGACTGATCTAGCTGTTTGGATAGATCGTCCATATCCATATTCTGGTCATCAGTCATTCTCAGCCTCTCATTTACCTTCCTCAATTCAGCACGTACCCCTCGGGCTTTATTCGCAACTTTCACAAACAAGTTTGCTTCAATTCTCGTATCATCTCCTGCCCCGTGCTTGATATCATTCTCACATAAAATCTTCAAATCTTGCTCACAAAAGGAGAAGATCTCCATAGGGTCAAACAATCGGATCTCAGGACGATCTTCCCCTTTCAGTCTGATAACAGCTTCACCAGTACTATTATCGTAAAATCATTTCAGAAAATCTTGTAATCTTGGTGGCTGAGTATCGGGAACTCTCACTCTGTTCATAATCTTTGGAGCATCTAACTTCAACACCACTTTTCCCTTCCACGAAACCCAATGCTTATCTTTCTTTTGCCTCATCCTTTTTGGTTTTTGATACCCAAAATCCTTGAAATTGTTTTCGGCAGCTATTCTGATGGTAACTTCGAAAGCACAAGCTCTGCCACTATCCTCCTTGCCAAGCAGAGGGAGTTCAGCCAACCTTCGCAAATCCCATCTCGGCAAAGTAGCAAAATGCTTTCGATTCTTGATGTAACTTATATCTCCACCTCTCCTTTTAATCATATAAGCATCCACCTGAGAGTTGTATTTCCACGCAATTACCTGCCTATCCAACTGCGAGGTATTCAGCTCATCCAGGTGTTGAAAGATAGGGACTTCGGGAATGACAGCAACATCTTTCTTGAACCATTTAGATTTTTCAAGATCGATGTGCTCGAATAATAAGTAACATCCCTATCTTCAACATTATACTTTTCAGGCTCATTTTCCGGATCATCATCAATTTCTTCAACGTTCTCAGAACCAACAACAACCTTCGGCCCAGTAAACACATTCAGGTCAATGCCCATATCTTCATCAAATACCTCTTCACTAGCTTTCTTTTTAGTCTCCGCCCCAACCCATATTGCATTAACGGATACTTTGCAGCATCCGTTAAACTATTCAGCTCCTGTTCAGTCATTGCCGGATCAGACCCATCTTTTTCCTTCAAACTGTTCAACTCTTTGAAGATCCGAACAAATAGACATTGTTGGTCTTTGATCATCCTTCCCATCTCAGTAATAACGATCTCTTTCTCTTTATCCTTCTCCTCTAACTCAGCATATTTCCCTTTCAAATCAACCAACTCGGACTTCAACGCAGTAACAGATTCAGCAGTTGCCACCGGAACATCATGCTTTGTTTTCCTTTCAGTTTCAGCAGGTGCATCTGATTTTCTCTTAGTCCTTTTCTCCCTACCCGCATCTATCTCAGCCTGCACCTCATCAATTTCTCGATCCAATGAGTAATCTTTTTCTTTAGCATACTGTTTTCTCTTCTTCAACTTCTTTTCTACAACCTCCACATTCTCACTTCCTCTTTTTCTTTCAATCTCCATCAACCTCTGGATATGTACTCATCTGTCAGCTGGGTACATGTTTTCCCATAAGTAATATATTCTACCTACGCAATCTGATCGTACAGATTTGCAGTCCCCAAAGATCCTTGAATGCATCGACCAGATCTTCAAACTATCACCAATAACAGGCAAATCAGGCCTTTTGTCGTCGAGGATCATCTGTACAAATCGAGGATACAAAAGCCATTTATCCCTTTTTCCAGCATGAATGTTTTCTAGCATATAGTTGAAGATCAACTTAGCTAGATTTGCCTTTTTCCCCTTGCAGAATAAAACCATAGCTCTAGATTTGCCAATTCACTTGACAACACGGTGTTTTCCGCCAACGGGCGGGGTGACACAAAATTCGCCTCTATGAACTTATCTCCAAAATCAAAGTTGCTTACATCACCATGTAAACATTTACTAGCAACTCCTTCTAAACCATTATCGTTCAAATGGAGAATACAACACCATGAACGCTAATTCCTAAGTGCATATCAACCTGACCATATGCAAAAAATTCTTGTAGTTGCACGAATATAATGAGAAAAGCACTTTGTTATACTCTAACCCCTAGTAAATCTTAACTCTAGACTTTCATGGATACTTACTTACCTTCATCTCCTAGATTTCCGTAAAATGACTCTATACATAGCATATGAGTCTTCCGTTTTCATCAACGAACTAGCCTTTCTAAGCTTGTATCTTGAGGGAATGCTTTGCGGAAAATTTACCTTTCCGTACTCCTATTAAATTTATTGAATTTTGTAATCCCGATTAGGAAGAGCGTGCGATGAATGCTGTATGTTCTGTCATGCAGAATTCAAAATCATTACGACCTCGTAACTTAAATCCTTTTTCCATTTTTGACTCAACGCCACACTAGTTGAAATTTTCATCATATCTTCTCAATATACGAGTTCCACCAATCCCTTAATAAAAATACATCCCTTAACAATAGCCTACTAAACATCTTCGATCATATATGCTGAACAGAAGACAATGAAGGAGAGTAGAACTACTCGACAATGAAGGAGAGTAGAACTACTCGACAACTAGGACCGAGAGATACAATATCATCTAGGTGAAATGCACGTGGTTGACACTGTCTTCAGTAGAAAAGAAAAGAACAATGCCCCTTGGAGTGTGCGCCTTAAGGATCACAATTCGATAAGACATGACAACCCAAATACGAGACACCCGGTAGGAAGTTCCTACTAAAGAGAACCTTAAGAATCAGGGGTTGAACGTGTTAGAAAAGCTGTTCATAGCCAAAAATAACGATACAAGGCATATAATACCTGTCACGAACTACCAAGGATCTTAGAAGTACTCAAGACACATTTCACATGTCTAATAACTAAGGGGATGAAACGCGATAATAACTTAAATTTCATAAACGAACCCCGTTGAAACAATACAGTACAAGAAAAGAAGCCATGAATGAGTGAAATTAAAATTGTATGGTTTAGTGTAATTCAAAACGAGGACGTGAATTCACATAGGAGATAAAGAATGAGCGAAATAAGAAATACCCTCACTTGATTTGTTTAATGCAAATGACAACGACTAACAAAAGTTTGGAAAACGAACATAGTCTAAAACGAATTAACGTGATTAGACAACACCATACCAAATCTCTAATCAGTACACAAGGTTATTATGTGCTTCTATGTGTTTACGTGCATTCTTGAAAACTTCATACTTAGAGAGTAACGTAGTTGTACTAAGATACTGATAGGTTCAATTGGATCGATGATATCGCTCAATGATCAGAATGATTCATACACAAACATAGTTCAATCACAAACACAATTCATTACTAAATAATTCTCTTGTATTTGATGATCAAAGCAAATCTGCAGTACAAATGTAGGAGAAAATAAATCACACACACTTAGTTCTCTCTCTAAAGTGAATATGTCAATCAGACTCTCTCCTCACACTCTCTCACTACATGCTTTAAGCAACAAATTACATTTTAGGGAAAATAACAAAATAGACCCTAAACTATACACAAAGTATAAAATAAGTACAAAGTAAATCTTAACTGGAAATAACCCTAACAGTACTCCCCCTAAGATTTATCTTTGGACTTCAGCAAAATCTTCAAAACAGTTTTCATCTCTAGCTTTTTCAGCTCCAATCTGTCTTACCAATCTTCTAATTCTTCTTTGACATCCAGCAACTCTTTCCCTTTGTATTCTTCTTGTTCTTTCAATGCTTCCTCTATGCACGACTTGAACTTTTCTGCTATCTTTGCTTGTCTTGGCTTTGACTCGTTAGTAAGGATTGGACAGGCATTCATACATCTTAGAGCATCAAGAGTTAAACCTGCAAAATCAATATTAGCATAAAATTCATAAGGCAACTCTCGTCCTTTGACTTGCACCTCCAATGTACCCTTCGCAGTCACTCTCATAAACTCTATTTCTGGAATATCGACCTTCACAAGGTTAGCATTGAGTAATGCCTTCCTCAGTCGAATCTTCTCTGATGCAGCAGCAATCACTTCAATCATCACTATGAATAATTTCCGATCAGCTTCAGCAACTTTGTCTTTACACTTCTCCATTCTGTAAGTTCGCAAGTGATCGATGTAGGATGGATGTAATAATTTCAACTCAAAAGTACTGAATAAGGTGATCATATCCTTATCCCAGTCATCCAGATTTCGCACCAGTTTCAATTCAAAAGTTTCCTGATTATAGAAAAAGTTAAGTATTGGCTTTGTCGCTTGAGTACCATCAAACACTTTCAGCCCTGGATCAGTAACTTTGTCAAAGTATTCATCAGAAAATTCTTCCAAGTACATATCCTCACTCACCACCAACTTCTTTTGTTTTCTCTTTTTCTTTGACTGCACATAGGCACTATCCTCCTGTTGACCTCTGAACTCCAAAAACTTCGGCATTCGGCTTATCCCAGCATCAAGTAATATCGCACATTTATCACCACGCTCAGCATGCGTGTGATTTATCAGTCTAAGCTTGTGCAACTCTTTCAAATCTTGCACCTCTAACTTGAAAATGCTAGAGTAGTAATGGTATACATCACATAAACCATTTACTCTTTTAATCAAAAACGCATCGAACACCTCGTCATATTTCCATGCAATGATTTTTACCTTTTTGGATTTTTCCGGTACGATCATTGAATCAAGAAGTTCAGCAACCGACTGACCCTTGCTCAGCAGTGATCTCACAACATCACCTGCTGTGGCTGATTTATGCCATGATTCACGTACATCCATAGGTATATTGTATGACTTGACTTCACTAGGAAACATATCCATCAACTCATGCCTCTTTTTGTGCGCATTCTCTGGTAAAGCCATAACCGGTATCTCTTTTGGTCCGAGAACTTTGTATCTCTTGGTCAGCTCATAGTATTGAGGATTGTTGTAATCCAGATAAAACATACGATTGTACATCTTCTCCGTCTTCATAAAACTTACAACAATTTTCCTCAGTGACTCTTGTTTCAATCTTTTTAACGTCCGATACGGATAGTTTCTTGAGCTCAGCCAGTCTCGCATAGATCTACTTGACATTTCTTCAGGGTTTTGATGATAAAGCTAAGTTGGAGGTAAATCATCAATATTTAAACTCTCTTGAAGTGGTGTCCATTCTGCCATCTCAACGATAAACTCTTTCTCATCAGCAGCAGCTTTATCTTGAGCTATCAAACATTTTTCATACTCTTCGTTGATTTGACTCACAGTCAGCCCATTCAGATACACTGGATTGTACTTCATCTTCTCAAGATAAGCAAATCGTTCAGGCAGATCGGCAGGAATCTCATGATCAGGATTATGTTCAGTCTCAGCCTCAGGTTCAGATTCTGTAAAGTCAATATCATCTAAGTCATCTAGTGCCTCTATCATTGGTGCATTGTCAGTTTGAACCCGCTCAAACCGACTTACTTCTTCTGTCATAGTTTCAGTCACATCTTCAACCATTTCAACTACTTCAGGCACTCTTTCAACCAATACAGGTTCAGATTGAATCTGAACTGTTTTATCAACTTCAGCTTCTATCACAATTTCATCAACCTTTGCCATTTCTACCACCTCAGTTTCAGCTACAGTCACAGATTGAATCGGCTCAATCTGCACTGTCTCATCAGTTTTTGCTTTCTTCGAAACAGATGCTTCTTTAGTAATCTTCGGCACAGCATCTAACTTTCGTTTTCCCTCAGCCTTGTCAAAATTGACACTTTCAGCAGCTTCATCGGGAATGACTATAGGAGATTCAACCCTTATGCCCACATTCGTTGTACCACGTGCTCTAGTATAGTAAACTTTTGCTTCTTGAGTAGCTTCAGTCACTTCCATCACCTCATCTGAAAAATCTTTGTCTGATGTGGACCCTGACTTCTTTGATCGAGTTTCTTCCAACCATTTTTCCAACATTTCTTTCTCAGCATCAAGAGTATTGCATTCAGCCTTCAACTCTTTATAATCATACTTCAAGTTTTCATGTTCCTCCTTCAACTTATCATACTCAGCCTTCAACTCTTCATGTTCAGCTTTCAACTTAACATGATCAGCATCCAACTCCTTGAATGTTTTCAGATTCTGATTATGAATAGTCCAAAACTCTTCAAATCTTTTCTTCTTTCTATCATTTGATGCTTTCAACTGTTCATTAGCATCTAAGAGTTTTGCCACCATCTCTTCTAACTCAACAATCCTCTTTTTATCCTCATTCTTATCAACACTTGAACCAATTTTTGGCGAAGACTCCAAAGATTGTTCAATGTTTTCAGCAACTGGAGATGATGTGGTGGGTATATTAACAGGAACAGAAGTAGTAATGCCAGCATCAGTGTTATCAACTATCTGTGCAATAGTCTCACCATCGGCCATTACTTCTTTAGCAATCTGAACAACATCTATCTGCTCAGGCATATTCACATCTTCTATCACATTTGGTTCCTTCATAATCACAGACTTAGATCTTCGAGATCTAACATACTGAACAGTAATATTTCTTGGAGCTTCAATGTCAACCTCTTCAGCCACACTAACAACCTCAACAGGTTTTTTATCACAACTGGTTCAGCAACTTCGACATTTTCTATCTCCAACTCCATTGGTTCAGCAATCTTACTATTCTCTGCCTCCTCTGAAACAGATTCAGCATCATCACCACCATCATTTTCAATATCATCATCTCCATCATTTCCACGATCATCACTTTCTTCACCATCACTGTCATTATCATCATTTTCATCATCCTGAGATTCATCTTCTTCATCTTCTGCATGACGAGCAGCATACTCATCATCATCCAGTAGATTGTCAGGCACCTCATCAACAAGGTCCTGTGGATTTACTATCTCTCCATGTGAAATATGATGATAAACTATCTCAACATCTTCCTCATTATTTGCTATATCCCTCATATAATCAAATAAATCAACACTTGGCACATTCCCGATACTCGTCTTTCTATAAGATAGATCATTCATGTCCTCAGTATACAGTATCCCTCCAACAACACCTTCTTCTCTGATGATTGGATATGCAACATTAATCATCAGTTGCAAGAATCTCGGATACATGAGAAACTTGAACCTTTTACCCTTCACCAGATTGAATACAAACCCATTCATAATCCACTTCGACATATTGAATGGTTTGTTTTCAGCAATTGCTACAATGGGGGATGCTATATCAGATGGGAAGTTGTCAAAACCTGCACTCCTTCTTGACATGCACTGTTGAATGACATAACATAATAACTTCCATTTCTTCCCCAACCTTGCTCGATAAAATTGTGACTTTGGAAATGCATGAGGATGTCCCATATTCACAAAACACGCTTGTCATTCAGTATTGGTCAACTCATCATTTGCTCCTACCTCATCATCATCTATCCTCAAAGCTGTTCTGATGGCTTCTTCAGAGACAGTCAATACTAACTCTATTGTAATGTTTCCTCTGACAACAGTCACTCCATCATCATTTCTAATCACCTCAGCTGTCCTCCAAAAACTTTTTATCAATCTTGCATATATGACCGGCTTGGCACACATAGCATAAACATACTTTGTCCTCTTGATAAATCTCATCATGTCTCTATATCCTTCAGTCTCAGGAATAGATTCATCCAAACAAGCAACTAAATTGTGCTTGGGCTCAAACTTCAAATTCTCCATCTGTTAAAACAAAAACAAAACACAAACAAGACAAATGTGTTAGATTCTTCATTAATAAATTTCAAATTTTCATAAGTGTTTGAACTAAAAATTATAAAAGTAAAACATTCACATAATCATTTTAACTCCTAAATTGATTTAACAAACTGATTTTCATCATTTTGATCAAAACAACTTTGAATTTAATTGATCATGAAACATTTTGCATTTTAACAGTTTAACACTTAAGAACACAAATTTGACATTCATAAGATGAAGTTGTTTAACATGTTTTAGTTCAGTTTTAACAAGGATTTGTCACTTTTAACACATATTTCATCATTTTGAAGTTAACATTTAAGAGCATTAAACAGGTCATCAATGGCGGTTGACAGTTATGAGCTAATTTGATTGATTCAGTTGATTTTAAGGAATTTTGGTGCAAATGAGTGATTGATTGTTAATGATCGACAGTTTTTACACCTAAACCAACATTCGATTTCAGTTTTAACACGTAAAATCAAAGTGTCGATTCAGTGATCAAAAACACTGTTCATTATCGTTTTTCGTTTTATCGGTTGATTTGCAGGTTCATCAGAATCAAATCTCTTAAACAATACCTTATTCAATCGATCAGACTTGTTACAGAACAAACGATTGAATATGATAATCAAACGATTTAAGTGCAGAGGATTTGCTTGAGATTGTGAGTGAAAAGTGATAAGTGTTTGTGAAGAGGCGGGTTTTTATATGGTTAAAAATTAGGTCAAACATGAGGTGTCGGGTCAACACTTTGGGACGGGTAAGCATAAAGGCCCAATAAGCCTTGACGGGTCAAGCACTGTTGAGCCGTGTCAGTCACTGTTGGGACGGGTCCAGTACTTAGGACGGGTCACAACATGAGACGGTTCAACACAACACCATGTAAAAACACTTGATGGGTCAATCACTGTAGAGACGGGTAAGTCACTGTAGAGACGGTTAAAGGTTAGGAACAACTACACCTGTTTGGTTTTACTCATCACCCGGCAGCATAGTAATCTTCATCACCCGGCAACACAGTTGTATTTTATCACCCGGCATGCTTTCTTCATTACCCGGCAACATAGTTGTCTTCTTTCACCCGGCATGCTTTCTTCATTATCCGGCAACAGAGTTGTCACAGTATTACCCGGCTACATGATGTTATTCACTTACACGGCAAGGTAACTTCTCTTTTACCCGGCTGTACAGTGATAACATTTCTTCACCCGGCTTTATAGTAACACACTTGTCACCCGGCAGATATTAATGACCTTTACCCGGCATGTATTTGACATGTTCATTGCCCGGCTATACAGTAGTCATAATATCTTCACCCGGCTGTCTTCTATCTCACAATCACCCGGCTCATATCAGACACACACCTTTACCCGGCTAAATAGTATCTTCATTACCCGGCTAAACAGTGTTCTGATATTTTGCCCGGCAACAACACTTGAGCAATTTTCTTCACTTTTCTCGTCTGTTGACTTTTTCAACTGCATTTATTGCACCTGCAAATATTCTCGACATATTAATTAGACAAGACATCCTTAAAAGAATTTGTCACATTAATTATCAACAACATAAGACAAGTCAATAAAAATAATTCTAATTAAATCCCTTTTTCTTTTTCTTTTTCAAAAACATTTTGCACAACCAAAATTTCTATATCCCGAAACAATTTCTGAAAAACACATCACAAGACCTTGGGTTTGTTTTTAACACATCCAATACCTTTGCTTTTCATACCACATAATCTTGTTCATTCAAAACACTTATTCAAAAAATATTTTTGGATTTTTGTAGATATTTTTCTTCAATTTATTCTCCCCCTAAACTTGAAATTTCTTGAAATTTTTAAGTTTAACAAGGATGTCGATGTGTCAATAAAGATTCCATATGCCTGCACACACAAAGCACACACATTAAAATAAAGACATATGCAACGCAATGAATCAAAATATCGCTGTGAGATCATACCACACATAATCTGAACATGTTTTGCAAGTTTTGAAATAGACATTTGACTTATGTTTGATTGAGTGATGATATGAAAACATACCAATTAGCTCGAGTTGACACACTTACTTTTTCAGTATCATGATGAGATTAAGGTTCGATTAAAATGACTTATGTGACCCACATGTATACATATGTCAACATATTTCTCTATGAACCACTACCTGAATGCATATTGCACAAAAACCTGGTCACTTACAGTCATAAACAGTGTGGAATCTGGGTTCTATTCGAATTTGGTCCACTTTGGGACTTCTTTTTAATTCCATTTTGGAATTTTTCATTTCCTATTGTTCCCCTTGGGAATCTTCTGAATTCCTTTTTGGAATTTTGTTTGGTGATAGTCCTCATTTGGGACTCTTTTTGTTCCAACTTTGGGAATCTTTTGCTGCACCTTGAAGCTCAAAAGAGACTTCGTGTGAGACTTCAGGTCTGTGGATACCACAACAAAGAAGCTCACGATGCGGTTCATCACACTGAATAGACTGCATCGTTACCCGATCATGTACAACTATCATCACAAGCAATGCATCAAAAAGATATATATCTAGACATGTATAACAATGGAACTTAACACAAAGATCATTAAGTTTATGTTTGTCAACAATGAACTTACTTTTTCAGTCTAATTGCCTGAGCCGTCTCGCACATCAATTAACATTCATCAGTCTTTATTAAAAATGATGAAACAGATAATGTCTAGTGTAATATCATTTCTCACTTTTTGCAATATAGATTATTATGACATGATATTTTCATTTCTTTTTGCTTTTATATTTTGTTTTTGCTTTTCTTTTTCATGCACACACACAATGCAAAACAATAAAATAAAAGACAAAGGAATCAATACTTAACATCAACTTATTATATTTTTGATCTTTTATATTTTTCTGATTTTTGTTTGGTTTTTGAAAAATAAAATCAATCATGATTGATTAATCCTATGGATTGAATTAAGAATTCAAACCGGCCTGACAAGAATGATTTAGTAAAAAGATCTGCCAGTTGTTTGTCGGTATGAACTTTAATCAAAATTATTAAACCTTTTTCAGAGTTGTCTCTTAAAAAGTGATATCGAATTTCGATATGTTTGGTTTTTGAGTGTTGAACAGGATTAGCAGTAATGAACATGGCAGCAGTATTGTCTATGTAAATAGGAGTTTTGAGAAAGTTAAACCCGTAGTCAAGCAATTGGTTTTGTAGCCACAAAACTTGAGAACATCCTGCAGAAACGTTGGTCTGCTTCTTGCATTGCCAAGAAACAAGTCTAGGACCCAGAAATTGACATCCACCAGTAGTCGATTTCCTGTCAAGAGCACACCCACCAAAGTCACTATCAGAATAACTATATAATTCAAAATTGCCTTCATAAGGATACCATAACCCAAGATTCGGTTTCCCTTTAAGGTATCTGAAAATACGTTTAACAGCAACCAGGTGCGACTCTTTCGGATCAGACTGATATCTTGCGCACACACATACAGCATACATAATGTCTGGCCTTGATGCAGTAAGATACATCAGTGAACCAATCATTGATCTGTATAGTGTTTGATCCACGGATTTGCCTTTTGTATCCGGCTGTATCTTGCAGTTCACATCAGATGGAGTTCGAATAGTCTGACAATCTTGCATCTTGAACTTTGTCAGCAACTTCTCAACAAATTTTGATTGGTTGATGAAAATTCCGTCAGCTGATTGTTTCACTTGTAATCCAAGAAAGAAGTTAATCTCCCCCATTGAACTCATCTGGAATCTGGACTTCATGATTTCCTCAAACTCTTTGCACATTGACGCACTGGTTGATCCGAAGATAATATCGTCCACATACACTTGAACACATAACAGATCTTCATTCTCCCTCTTCATAAACAAAGTTGGATCAATCTGACCTCTTGTAAATCCATGTTCTAGCAAATGTTTAGATAACGTCTCGTACCAAATCCTTGGAGCTTGATGTAGACCAAATCCTTGCGCTGATAGTCAGGATCTTCAAAACCCGGAGGTTGTCTGACATATACATCATCGGTAATTGGTCCATACAGAAAAGCGCCTTTAACGTCCATTTGGAACACTTTAAACTTCATGAAAGAGGCATAAGCTAGAAAAACGCGAATAGCTTCAAGTCGAGCGACTGGAGCAAACACTTCTTCATAGTCAATACCTTCTTCTTGAGTGTATCCTTGTGCAATAAGTCTCGCTTTATTTCTCACAACAATGCCACGTTCATCTGGCTTGTTCTTGTACAACCATCTTGTACCAATCGCATTTTCTCCTTCAGGTAAGTCCACTAATTTCCAAACTTCTTGCTTGCGAAATTGAAGTAACTCCTCTTGCATGGCTTCAATCCAACTATTATCTTGCAACGCTTCTGAAATGTTCTTTGGTACCACTTGAGAAAGAAAACATGAATAAAGACAAACGTTTGCTTGCTCAGTTTGACTTCTTGTAGTTCTCTGATTCAACGGCCCAATAATCTGAGAGACAGGATGTTTCTTATGAATTCGATGAGTTGGTATAACATCACTTTGCACTTGACTCTCCAGATTAGATGGATTCAGATTCGGTAGATCTTGCAGAATTGTAGATTCATGCGGAGTGAAATTAGGAACTTGTTCCGGTGAATTGATGAATTAGTCAAACGATTCTGGAATAACTTCAACATTCGGATATGATGATGGTTGATTTTGAACAGATCCACCTTCATTAGGAGAATTTTGCGGATTAACATCATCACCAAGAATATTTGATTCTTGATCTTCTTGAGAACCAGATGGACCCGGAGCTTGACTGGATACTCCATGATCAGGATTATGAAAAGACATGAACGGATACTCAGAATTGAGATTGCCATCATCGTCATTGTCAGAATCATCACTGAAACATCCCAAGTCTCCTGATTCCTTTCTCGAGTTTCCTGAAAAATCAAACAAGTTAGAATTGAAAGATTTTGATAACGAATCTAAATCAAACAACCATTCGGGACCATGAGCCACTGACGGAAACGAATTTTCTAAAAACTTTACGTTAATAGTTTCAATAACAGTATTTGTTTTGCTATTAAAAACCCGATAAGCTTTAGAAACAGACGAGTAACCAAGGAAAAATCCATCATCAGATTTTGACTCAAATTTACCGAGATGATCACTTAAATTTAGAATCGATACAGGACAACCAAATGCTTTCAAGTAAGAAATATTCGGTTTTCTTCCAAAAAATAACTCATAAGATGTTTTATTTTTATCCTGAATCAATAATGTCCTGTTTTGTACAAAACACGCAGTAGCAATAGCTTCGTCCCAGAATGTGATAGGGATTTTGGCATCTGCGAGCATGGATCTTGCTGCTTCAATCAGTGTCCGATTTTTCCGTTCCGCAACCCCGTTTTGTTGAGGCGTTCTTAGAGCACTAAATTGTCTCGCAATTCCTTTTTCTGCACAAAACAAATCAACATTAGCGTTCTTAAACTCTGTTCCATTATCACTTCACAAGATTTTTACTTTACAATCCAACTGATTTTCAACTTTGACAATAAATTCTTTTAACAACTCAGCAGTTACAGATTTAACATTCAAGAAATAAACCCAAGAAAATCTAGTAAAATCATCAATGATGATAAAACAATAAGACTTCTTTCCGATGCTTTGAACATTTGTTGGTCCGAAAATATCCATATGTAGCATCTGCAAGGGTTTTGAAATGGAGTTTTCTGGCTTGGACTTAAAAGACATTCTGTGTTGTTTTCCTTTCAAACATGCTGGACAGAGATCAGTTGTAGAGGACTTCTTTGACGGTATTCCCACAGCATGATTTCCAGTCACCAGTCGGTTCATGTTTCTGAAGTTTGAATGGCCCAGCCGTCTATGCCAAAGCTGACTCTCATCATTTGAAGCATGCGCAATGAGACAAGTAGTTTCGGTTTCAGCATCAATCTGCGACATATCAAGCTTGTATACATCACGATCTCTTGGAGCTTTAACCACCACCCATTCATTGTCAATCTTGAAACCTGGTTTGAGTATATAACAGAAAGAATCATCAAATAAAGTTGAATAAGATTTGTCACAAATTTGAGATACACTTAGCAAATTAAAGTTCAACTGTGCACAGTAGTTGACTTTATCAAAGCTAATGACTCCATTTGACACAGTTCCTTCTCCAGTTATTTTACCACCAGCATCTCCTCCAAATGCAACATGTGTACCATTCTTCAGCTTAAAGTCTTGAAGCAAGGCATGGTTGCCTGTCATATGCCGGCTACACCCACTATCAACAAACCATGAGTTAATAGGTCTTCGAGGGCGTACCTGCATTTCAACAATCACTTAGTTAGTTTGGTCAACCCATGCTCTTGGGTTTTCCGAATCTATCTGTAACAGTAACTTGTTGATAATGAAGATTTTGAAAATTTGTTTCATTTGAGAGATTTGATTGAAAACTGTTTCGCCCATTGGCTTGAATTGATTGCTTTCTTCTCAAAGCAATAAACCTTTCCTCTAACTTAGGATCAAGGTTATTTTCAAATTTCTGGTTTCTTACCATCAAAGCTCTTGGTTTAAAACTGTTAACTTGCAAACATTTCTTGATGAAAAGTTATTAGAACCAGAATTGTTTCGATTAAAATTTCTCAAAACAGGAGAATGACTTTGATTAACATTTTGAAAACCAAATGATTGATTTCTTTGAAAATTTGGAAACGGTGTCATTTCTCTTGATGAGTTTTTCCGAAAGAAACAATCCTTTGTGTCATGGTTTCTTCTTTCACAGATATCACAAAATTTGTTATAAAAACATTCCTCTGAAGAATGATTTCTTTTGTCACAGTAACTGCAGTACCTATTAAAGAAACATTCAGCAGTAACATGATTATAACGATAACAAATCTCACAGTCTTTCTTGCTAATCCTAAAGAGCCGATTGTTAACTTTTGATGTTGAACCAACTCGTGATTCATTATCAGTTTTATTCGGTTTTAGATTAACTTGATTCTTTTGTGGAGATTTTGATTGTGATTTTGCTTGCTTGGGAACTTGGTTCGATTTTAACACATCTTGTTTGGTTACCTTCTTTGGTTCAATTCTTTTATCATTGACAGCGGAAGACTTAGGACCTGAACCTGTTTTCAGACCAGAGTTAGATTTGATTGGAGAATTGATTGGTTTACCATAAGATCCGTTCAAATCAAAAGTTCCTGCAGACACAAACTTAATTGTTTTTCCTTTTGACACTTTCTTTTTGACAGGTTCGACTTTGTTAGTTTTAACAATTTGAGCTTTGGTGTTGTCATTCGATTTTATGACACTTTTACCTTTTGACTGTTTCGTTTCAGATTGATTGACTGTTAATTTCGATTTCTGTACCTTTCCTTTTGAAACTTCAGTCTGCTTCACCTCTTGCTTCTTGATCAGTTGATCAGCAACTTTCGCTTTCTGTTCATTCTTCCACTTAATGTATTCAGGATCATTGTATCCCGAAAACTCAGCTTCTTCCTTCACTTCCTGCTTGGGATTCAGTTCAGGATATTCAACAAGTTGAATCAGAACAGGTTCTGATTTGTTGCTAGCTTCATCATCAGCTTCAGTTGTCATGACATCATCATCTTTCAAACTTTCAATCAACACTTCAGATCCTTCGGATTCGGATTTACTTCTTTGAATTTCTTTGAATTTTCGTTCATTTTCAGGTGAATGGTCAAATTCATTGAAGTTTTCAGGTAAAGTTTGTGTGATTGAATTAGGCATTGGTTCATGAGTGAAACCCAATCCTAGTTTGGTTTTGTTACCTCTTTCACTTATAAGTTGTTTCACCATTGTTTTACAACTTTTCACCTTTGTTAATTCCACTTGTGTGACAGCATGAGCAACTTTTTCTTGTTCAAAGTTCTTTGTTATTTCTTCAAGTTGTTTTGTTACCAGTTCCAAATCTTTTAAGGTTTTGTTCCATGATTCTTTAAGTGACAATATCTTCTCATCAGCAATTTTGTGATCAATTTTAAGTTGTTCATGAATTTTCTCATGTTTGCTTAATTTATCACCAATTTTAAATGAATGAGTTCGATAATGTTCTACTTGTTGAATGCATTGTTCAGAACATAACCTACCTCTAACATCATCAGGCAAAGGAACATAGTTAGGGGGTAAGTCAGTACTAACCTTTGGTTGTTCGGTAGATGATGAAGACTCACTGGATGTAGCCATCAGCGCAATTTCTGATTCAGATTCTTCAACAGGGTCTGACTTTGCACTCCAGTCATATTCCTCAGAATCTTCACTCACTGTATCAATCAGTTTACCATCCCCTTCTTCAGACCAATCTTCCTCAATTTCACAAACTAATGCCAGACTGGATGTAAGATCAGATGTGAATTGTTTTGCATATGCACTCCAATCGTATCCGTCTTTCACACTAACCACCAGTGCTTTAGTTTGATCTTCTAGTTTCTTGCCTTCATCCTTCAGTTCCGGCATGGGAATACTTTGATATGGCTTCTGTATGAAGCGTTGATTCCTGCTTTGATAGCTTGAAGACTTTTGCGAGCTTTGACCTTGACCTTGATTCTGTCCACTTGAACTCGCTTGATCATTGTAGTTCTGATTCTTAGGAGCCTTGCATTCCCTTGAAAAATGACCATAGCAGTTACAATTGAAACATCTGGCCTTCGATTTGTCAAAGCCAACCGTCTTGTTTGCATGTGGCTTGAAGCTTCGGTTAACATATGCATGTTTCTGTGTCCGATATGCAACCATTACCATTTGCCAATTCAAATCCATTTCCTCAACGTCATCAGGATCCATTTCAAAAAGATCTTGAAGTACAACATCCATCTGAGACAAATGACTTCCTTGATAAGCTTGAAAGCTTGCCATGAAGGCAGTAAAAGCAGTCTTCGTCTCGTCATCTTGTAACAAGATGTTCATCACATCTTTTACTTTTGTTTGAACATTTGAACTTTGATTTTCTACTTGAATCTTCAGATTCTGAATTTGAACTTGAGCTCTTGGTGGAGATTGAGGTTGTGAATAAGTTGGTGAATTTGGAATGTATGATGAATCAGTGTAAAAACTTGCACCAGCAAATAAATCACCCTCATCTTCAAACTTAGTTGCATCTTGTGCAAGAAAGGCATTCTCCACAGTATTAGCAGGATTCACAATATATTTGTATTGTGCATGTAAACCAGTTCTATCAGTGTTTCTAGAACTTTCATCAATCTCTACTTCTTCAATCTTTGCAATGAGCAGATCCAAATGCATCGGAAACTTTTCAGTATGTTTCAGTAGTGTCACAATCTGTTTCCATGATGATGGAAGAGCACATAGTAATCTGTCATTCAGGTCTTGAAGATCTGTCTTTGCACCAACATTGGTCATTCAGTAGTCAGATGAACAAACCTATTCATCATCTGGTGCACAGATTCTCCAGCAATGTGTTCAAATAACTCCAATTGTCTCTTCAGCTTTTGTTTCTTGAGACTTCTAAGTTGTTCACCTCCTTCACATATTGACTTCAAGGCTTTGAACAATGTATAACCCATCTGATAAGTATCCAACCTCGACAGTACTTGTAGTGGCAGTCCTTTACACATCAAAGAGTAGGCTTTGCTATCATTCTTCACTTTCCTTAAATCTTCTGCTGACAAATTATCTTCTGGATAAGGTTCAGTAGAGTCTTTGGTGTAGGTACTTGCACTATCTGGAGCTGTCTGTGTAGGTATGTGAGGACCCTTATCAATTGACTTCCAAAGATCATTGTCTATTGAGCAAAGATGATGCTTCAATCTAATCGTCCAATTCTTGAAATCTGCACGATTAACAAGTCTAGGAACATGGTTATCAGAATCATCATTAGGTGCCATTTTTAACAAAATTTAAAGAAAATATTTTTGTGTTTTTTTTAAAGATTTTTAAAAAGAAATAGTTAAAATACTGAAATAAAGACAAGTAATTAATGACAAGATAAGAAAACAACGATTAAAACAACTAAAAATGAGTCACACGGCTGAACAGTGAAAAATTCTTCTTCACCCGGCTGAACAATAGCTTTTGTTCTTCACCCGGCTGAGAAAAGTCTTCACCCGTCTAAACAGTCACACGGCTCAACAGTTGTAAGTCTTTAAACTTGAACTCTTCACCCGGCAAGAACGTTACCCGGCTGAACAGTTACACGGCAAACAGAAATAACTTGACACGGCAAACAACTTGACCCGGCAAGAAGAAAAATATTCACCCGGCTGAACAGTTATCAACACTTCACCCGGCAGACCTTGACACAGCTTGAAAGTGTTAATCACCCGGCTAAATAGTAACAAGTAGATCCGGCTGTTATGTTGATCACCCGGCTGAACAGTACTTTACCCGTCTGAATAGTTCTTCACACGGCTAAACAGTATATCACCCGGCACAACAGTACACAGAATTTTACTTGCAATTCTTCACCCGTCTAGCACAAAATCCTTTACACGGCTGCACAGGACCTAATTTGTTCACAAATCTAAGTCCAAACGATTTTGTCTAAGTCAAAATTATCACCCGGCTAGTTAATCTTCAACCTGTTCATACTGTTCATCATCTTCATCATGAGAATTTTTCTGGGTTTATCAAAAACTTGTCCAATTCTTTCAAAATTCACACACAAGCAGCAAAATATACCAATTATCAATCCCTAATCTCAATCAATCCAAAACATGATCAAATTTTGATGAATTTGAGCAAAATTCGATCGAACAGTAACTTTTTCTATCTTCTTAATTCCTCAGATCTGATGATAATCTGATGGAATTTGCACAATCGTTATGAATTAGGAGTGATTGCGATGATAAATCACAACTAAAAACAGCAACAATTCATTCAGATCATGATTTTTGAGCAATATTGTAGTGTTTTGCTTGATGAATATCGAAGAACACAATACCAACAGCTCTGATACCAATTGATAGGTTCAATTGGATCGATATCGCTCAAATGATCAGAATGATTAGTACAAACAAACAGTTCAATCAGCAACACAATTCATTACTAAATAATTCTCTTTGTATTGATGATCAAAGCAAATATTGTAGTACAAAATGCAGGAGAATGTAATCACACACACTTAGTTCTCTCTCTAACGTGAATATGTGATCTAGACTCTCTCTCTAACATTCTCTTACTACATGCTTTATGCAACAATACATTTTAGGGAAAATAACAAAATAAACCCTAAACTATACAAAATGTATAAAACAAAGTACAAAGTAAATCTTAAAGTGGAAATAGCCCTAACAACCTCTCCCTTAATTTCGAGGACCACACCAAGGAAAAACAATAGGGAACCCGTAGTAGCTATGAGTCGTCATTGTTGCAAGACAACGTAGACCAAATCACGCAAATCATTATCTAGGAAATTCTTGAGCAAAGCTGCAGGTGAGTTCATGAACCCCCTTTTTACGTAACACTTTTGGGGCTGATACATACCTACTAAACTTGTTTATATAAACTGATTTTCATGGTGTAATACATCTGCTACTTGTCCCCGAACGTTGGTACAACTTTCGGTAGCCATTAATTTCTTGTAGGAGCCCTTTGATATGTGAAAGATACTATTTGGGAATCCCCCGCGTACAGTGGCATACCCCCCCCCCCCCCCCATTGAGGTTGAAAACCGTTATGCCACATGTTCAATGAAACGTTGGTGCTTAGCAGAGCACGTTAGCCCACTTTGGGTTAGGGACTATTATTTATCGTATTCGGGTTGGGTATAATCCGAACAGGTTTGGCTACATATATTGTCGACCGTACACCATAAAATATAATGTTTTAGTGTCATAAATTTTATTAAATCATGAGCTCACCAACTTTATGTTGACGTATTTTGAGTATGTATTTCAGGTAATTGATTGGAAGGTTATGTAGCATGGTGATTTGAAGTTAGGGCCTGGAACATTTTGGAGGATAGCCCACTAGTCATTTTAGTATGTTTTTAAGACTGATATGCACGCACTAGACAATTAAAATTTTGATGTATTTTGTTTAAAACTATTATTGGGATGAAATACGCCCACGTGGACAACCTTTATTATATTTTAATGAACATGTAGTTTATTATTTCCGCTGATGTACTGAGTTTTTGAGATGGATAGATGTTTGGGAGTTGAGAGAAATGTTAGGGAGAGTTTTGGTTAAGTGTGTAATGTGTTATTGCAAAAATGGTGTGAGTATGTGGTGTGTGTGTGTGTGTGTGTGTGTTTCGGCGGAAATAAGGAGGGAGAGAGAAGAGGATCTTGTCTTGGGTGGTGGAAGATTATGGAAGGATTTTGGGATTTGTTGGAGATTGTAAGGAAGTGCCCAGCATTGTGAGTGAGGGACGTGATGTTGGGTGTTAGGGAGGAAAATAGGTGGTAGTGTGTTGATATAATGATAAATATACATAGATCCCTAGTTGTGTTTGTTTACATTTTGTGTCATTTCGGTTACGTTTATATATCATTTTGTGGCACAACTAATATTTTTGTGTTTTGTAGGTCCCATTTTAATAAATAAATGGAAAGATCGTGAAAAATCGAATCCGTAGGCGAAAACGGGGCGCGAAACGGAGGTACGAGCGAGCCGGTACGTGAAAACGAAGAAAACGAACGAAACTGAAACGATGCGGCAGCGGAGTGGCTTGGCCACGTCACGCGGCCACATGTGGGTTCACCACCACGTAGCGCGGCGTGCCCCCTTGGGCTTCAGGTCCTTGGCACGGCACGCAGCCACAACTCCCTTTCGTCGCCGCGTTTTTAACAGAAAGTTTTCGCGATTCTCGGCCCAGCACACTATATATTCATCTCTTCTTCAACCCTAGCCTCCTAGACTTTATTGGAGATGGAAAAGAGGCGATTTTGAGCAAGATTGAAGGTTCCGGACGGCTAGGGAGACGAAACGAAGGCAACGAAAACGAGTAGGATCAACGGTTTCATCGTGGTTCTTCCGGGTTTAGTCGTCTCTTTGTTTTCTCTTTATTTCCATCATGTTCAATACATTAAAACTTGTTTTTGTTGATTTGAGTATGGTAGGCTAGTCGTTTATAACTACCTAGGCATTATGTTGATTCGTTGACGGTTCGTTTGAACTTGCGTTGGATTATTGGTTATGGTTTATGTTTGATTAAAGTTTGAACCTTCATGATTGTTTAAAGCATTATATATGTTTGAATTGGTAGAATTGATATTATTAACCCATGCGTTCTTGGTGATTGTCTATGTCACGTAATAGGACTCGTTTAGTCATTAACGTGAGTTATGATTATTATGGTTTAACTGCAGTATAACCATAGGAGTAATAGTATTAATGAAATCGGTAATAACGTGTAGCCAACCTAGATATCCGTCAGGTGGTAGGTTGTCAACAAGTCTTGGTTAGTCAATTTGTTAGGTTTAGGTTTTTGTGAAAATTCCGGCTTAGTGTTAATTATTAACCTTGCTTGTTAAATTAAATGATTGGGTTCAAATGGCTTTAAGGGTCGTATCGTGAGATATATCTTTAGCGTGGGTCAATTAGGCAAAATTTGATTAAATAACTGTGAGGAAATTTAATCCTGTAACCGGTATGCTAATAACCTAATAGTTATCCTTTAGCTGTGGGTTGACACCTGGATTTACTTTAGCTATATTGCATTCGACCGGTCCACTGTCGGTTGTGTGTAAGTTAGTTAGTTTTTCTAGGTTTTATAAATTTAAAACTTAGGTGTTTTTAGTTATTATTTTATATATAGTATTGCACGCATCAAGTTTTTGGCGCCGTTTCCGGGGACTCTTGGTAATTGCGTTATTTAACTTTTTGAGTCTTAATTGCTATACACGTGTCACACCCCAAAATCCACTAACGGAGTTTTACCGTTAAATGTGTGACAAACCAGGATCTCAGTCATTAGTTACACCAAACGACACTATATGAATTTAAAACATACGTGTCTCATTAAATGAGAATATTTATTACAAAGTTAACGTTTAAAATTTTGCGGAAGCGTAATCGAAATGTAATGTCAAAGTATTAAATGGAAACTAAATGCGCAGTACACGCGCCCAATACAAGATACAAAGTATTAAATAGTAAAAATATATAAATAAATATTTTAATGTATTCCGGGTAGTGTACTGGTAGTAAAACCGGGCAAAAACTGAAACACACGCGATAACCGGAAAAACATCGGATAAAATACATCGCTTTAGTTTTTATTATGTTTTCACTTATACACACCCAAAATATATTATTTGATGCTATTTCGAGCATTATACCAATTATTGGACAGTTAAAATTCATCAGGCAGTCACCAACGTTCATTACCGGGTATTTAACCGCTACGCGATTAAGCAATTTTAAAAATCACAAATTGCAAAACAATGCACAAAATGGGCTTTTCTAACTTTAATAACACCTTAACTATCATAATTAAGTCGAATGACGCAATTTAAAATTTTGCACGCTTTAAGCTAGTACGAATATTGACCTGGAAATTTGTCGGGTGTCACACCCCACCTGGTTATCAGTCTAACTATAATAACAATAATAATCAGGGGGCGGGTAGTTCGTTTAATGGTGGTGTTAGTGGTGATCAGGCTAGTGGTCAGGGGTCTGGTGTTAGTAATGATAGGATAGAGCAGTTGTTAATGAAGTTAGTAGCTAAGGACAAAGTCATACAGGAAACCTTAGCTACACATGAGCTCATGCTGAAAAAGCAGGAACTTGCCCTGCATAATCAGCATTCCATCATTCTAGATATCCAGAGGATTGTAGGTGAATTAGTGAAACAGTCGCCTAATCAGAGGTCCCCAGGTCAGTTCTCGGGTTCGAGTCAAACGAACCCTTCTGCTCAGTTGAATGCTATCTCTACTCGCAGTGGTAGGATATTAGAGCCTGTTAGGGAGAAGGTGTCATTTAGTGAGCCTGTAGTGAGCAAGAAAGTTGTAAGTGAGGATGAGGAGGTTGATGAAGAAATAGTTCTAGAGGGTCCGGGTAGTGATCAGGCTGAGTTTAGAAATCCAAAACCCGTGAGCGACCCTGAGTTAGGTTTAAGTGTGGGGAGGAAGCCGGTGGATGCTAGGCCCTCCCCTCTGATTGATCATGCTCGTGTCCCATATCCCGCTCGTCTTAAGCAGCGGAAATATACACGGGAATATGGACACTTCTTAGATATCTTTAAGCAGCTTAAAATCAATCTGCCGTTTATCGAGGTTCTCCAGCATATGCCCAAATATGCTAAGTTCTTGAAGAACATTCTCAAGAACAAATGCGAGCTGGGAGAACTTTCGTCTGTTCCGTTGAGTGGTGAGTGTTCGGCTGTGGTTACGAATACACTACCGGAGAAGCTGTCTGATCCAGGAGTCTTCACGATTCCTTGCTTATTCGGTAGTAATCTCGAGAGCCGAGCTTTAGCTGATCTAGGTGCTAGCATAAATTTAATGCCTTATTCTTTGTACGAGAAGCTAGGTCTAGGTGAACTGAGTCCCACTAGGATGTCGTTGTCCTTAGCCGACAAGTCTGTTAAGTATCCACGTGGGATTGTGGAGAATCTGTTAGTAAAAGTTGATAAGTTTGTCTTCCCCGTGGACTTTGTCATGCTAGATATGGAGACTGATTCCAAGGTCCCCATAATCCTCGGTCGTCCTTTCCTTCGCACTGTTCATGCGAATATAGATGTATTTAAGGGGCAGATTAGTTTGCAGGTAGGAGAGGAGATAGCCGTTTTTAAGATCCCTGAACCGATTGAGGAGGTTAAGCGTTGGGACGATTCGGGTCCAGGTGATAGACGCCGAGGGTAGGTGGGTAGAGGGATACGATAGTTGCGATGTGTTTTTCACTAGGGAGTGGGCTGAAGTGAAACAATTGCTTAGAGCTAAGTGTGGGGATCCTAGTAGGTTTGAGGATACCCTAGATGATGCAGGTTGAGTTGATCTTTGATAGGAAAGTGGTTTTGTAGAGTTTGTATAAGTTTCATTTATCGAGTCAGTTTTTATTTTATTTTGTTTTTATTTTTATTTTTATTTTTATTTTATTTTTGTCGAGTCAGTTTTACGCTCGGGTATCTTGTGTTTGTTTTGCAGGTTTAAATCATTCTCACCTGTACTCAATCTCCATTCGGGTGAGTTTGTATTTGTGAAGATGAAGATGGATCTCGAGAGTATCGGTGGAAGCTCGATCGCGACCGAAATGCTATACGATCGGAGCCGAAGATTGGAATGAAGACTTAGAGGATACGCGTTCGGCATATTACCAGCTATGTCTTTTATTTTTAGATATTTTCCATTCCTACATTGGGGACAATGTAGAACTTAAGTGTGGGGATGGGAAATAGTCATTTCTGAGTCTTGTTTGTTTTTTTGAGTCTTATAGAGTCTTAAAAATCCAAAAAAAATTGAAAAAAAAATAGAAAAATGTCTCTGTTTAAGTTGTGCACTTTAATAGAAAATGATAGTAAATTAATTTTGGCTTTCAAATGAGTTGTGGTTTTTAAAACAAAGATGAATTTGGATAAACTTTTGGTAACCCAATTAGCTGAGAGAGTTTCCCTAAGTGTTTTTAATTGAAAAGTAATTATCGTGAATCTCGTGGGTCATCATCTGAGGAGGAATAGGAAGGCTTTAACTAAAGAAAATTAGGCACCATTGTAGGCTTTAGAGCTTAAATAGGTTAAGGGGTAGTGTCATTTTGGGATTTATAACACACTTCTTGTGAAAGAAATGGCACATCCGCAAATAAATGTCCACAGGGTGACTGAAAAGCGCTCAAAGTAGCTGCTAAATAAAAGAGCTCAAAGAGCCAATTCAAGTGAAAAAAAAAAGAAAAAGAAGAAGAAAATATAAACCAAGTGATCCAAGACCTCATGTGCTCTACCTCCGGGATAGCGACTTGGATACGACACCACTAGGTGAGGTGATCTTGTTTTATGAATAAAAAAAAAGAATAAACAGTCTATACCCACAAAATTAATCCATCAAAATCCACCCTAATATGGCACTAGTTCTTAGCTTAGTTAAGTTCTTTAGGTTATTTTGGTAGGAAAACCTTTGTGGTTTAATCATGTGCCTCGTCAAGCAAAAATAATCGAGCTGAGCTTATAGATAAATGATTAAATTAAATTTAAATTAAACGTGATGGGAAACTTAATTGCCTAGTGTTAGGGTGTTTAATTAAACGCACCGATGTTTATCTGATTTGTTTCTTGTTTGAAAATTATGACGAAATGTTGAAGCTTTAGTTAGTTGTGATTCTATGTGCATGCTTTTTCAGGACGAAAAAGGTTAAGTGTGGGATGTTTGATATAATGATAAATATACATAAATCCCTAGTTGTGTTTGTTTACATTTTGTGTCATTTCGGTTACGTTTATATATCATTTTTGGCACAACTAATGTTTTTGTGTTTCGTAGGTCCCATGTTGATAAAGAAACGGAAAGATCGTGAAAAATCGAATCCGTAGGCGGAAACGGGGCGCGAAACAGAGGTACGAGCGAGCCGGTACGCGAAAACGAAGAAAACGAACGAAACCGAAACGATGCGGCAACGGAGTGGCTTGGACACGTCACACGGCCACATGTGGGTTCACCACCGGTTAGTGCGGCGTGCCCCCTTGGGCTGCTGGTCCTTGGCACGGCACGCGGCCACAACTCCCTTTCATCGCCGCGCGACGCGGCGACGCGTTTTTAACAGAAAGTTATCGCGATTTTTGGCCCTGCACACTATATATTCATCTCTTCTTCAACCCTAGCCTCCTAGACTTTATTAGAGACGGAAAAGAGGCGATTTTGAGCAAGATTAAAGGTTCCGGACGGCTAGGGAGACGAAACGAAGGCAACAGAAACGAGTAGGATCAACGGTTTCATCGTGGTTCTTCCGGGTTTAGTCGTCTCTTTGTTTTCTCTTTATTTCCATCATGTTCAATACATTAAAACTTGTTTATGTTGATTTGAGTATGGTAGGCAAGTCGTTTATAACTACCTAGGCATTATGTTGATTCGTTGACGGTTTGTTTGAACTTGCGTTGGATTATTGGTTATGGTTTATGTTTGATTAAAGTTTGAACCTTCATGATTGTTTAATGCGTTATAAATGTTTGAATTGGTAGAATTGATATTATTAACCCATGCGTTCTTGGTGATTGTCTATGTCACGTAATAGGACTCGTTTAGTCATTAACGTGAGTTATGATTATTATGGTTTAACAGCAGTATAACCATAGGAGTAATAGTATTAATGAAATCGGTAATAACGTGTAGCCAACCTAGATATCCGTGAGGTGGTAGGTTGTTAACAAGTCTTGGTTAGTCAATTTGCTAGGTTTAGGTTTTTGTGAAATTTCCGGCTTAGTGTTAATTATTAACCTTGCTTGTTAAATTAAATGATTGGGTTCAAATGGCTTTAAGGGTCGTATCGTGAGATAGATCTTTAGCGTGGGTCAATTAGGCAAAATTTGATTAAATAACCATGAGGAAATTTAATCCCATAAACGGTGTGCTAACAACTTAATAGTTATCCTTTAGGTTTCTTCTCGAAAAGGGTCGAGGATCTTAATTAGGAAAGCTTTTAAGTGAATAGATTTAGATCTCGGTTCCATAACCATTAGTCCAACGTGAGCGATAATTGAAGTTAACAATGATTCTAGCCTAGGTGGTTTGTCTTCTTTCATTTGTTTTAAATCCATTTTTCAATTCATCAGTTTCCATTTTTAGTAAGTTTCTATTTTTAGCAAGTTTCTATTTTTAGCAATAAAACCCCCTTTCCAAATAATCTTTTATTTAAGTCGTGTTTAGTCAGTTGAGTCTTTATTAGTTAATTTAACGTAGTATATAGAGTTTGTGGGTCGACACCCGGACTTACTTTATCTATATTGCATTCGACCAGTCCACTGCCGGTTGTATGTAAGTTAGTTAGTTTGTCTATGTTTTATAAATTTAAAACTTAGGTGTTTTTAGTTATATATAGTGTGTAGGTGGAACTATGGTGGAGTGAGTTGGTGCATGTATGTGTATGTGGTCATGTTTGTGGGTGTTGTACATGGAGATATTTTTTTTAGTTGATTTATATAAAAATGGTGATATGATTTATAAATTGTAGTTAAAGATTTTATATAGTTATATATATATATATATATATGAATATATTTGTATGTATGATGTGTGTATGTGTGTGGGATTTATGTAAGTGGGTTGATTTTTATATAACGTGGGTGCTGGTTTTAATATGGGTGATATATCTCCAAGGTTTTAATTATTTATGTGTAAGTTTACATCTATCTACTTGTATGTGCATATATATTTATATATTTATATATATATTTGTACGTGTGTATAAATGTATACATGTGCATGGTTGTGTAATGGTCATTAGATTTATAGAATTGGTATTTTATTATTTTGTTATCTAATATAAGCTATTGGTGTAATTTTAATTATACATCCTTACAATTTGGAAATGCTAAAATATATTAGTGAGGAAACTCTTATCTAACTTATGGTAGTACAAATAAACTCCTACGCGTATCCGGGTATTTAATATGATGGGTTTCGACATCGGTACTTATCTTAAACTTGCATGGGCCGAGCCCATAATTTAAGTTGGGCCTGAGTCCAGTAAGGGTTGGGCCAAGCCCAATGGGTTAAAAAAAATTCCGGGCCCAAAACCGGGATTGATGTATTTTATGAACTGTGTGCAAAAAACCATACAATATTTACCATCGGTTATGATGGTTTTATAAGTTGGGCATATTTACCATGTATATATATATATATGTGTGTGTGTGTGTGTGTGCAAGGAAGTATTACGGAAAGGAGGATTGCCTTCCCTCGGCCTTTGTTTTGAGAAAAACAACACCCAACTAACAACCTTGAAAACATGATTTCATATTTTCTGGAGCTTCCTCATGACAAAATATAGTTACAAAATAAATTTCATAATTTTTAGAGTTGATTATTTATTATGCATTTTTTTAATATTAAAAATGTATATATTCACTAATATTCACAAAAACGTATGGGAAGTATAAAATACAAAAATTTGTTATCTAACTGTCATATATATGTGTATAGGTAAATATGACTGAATATGATTGATTGTTGGTGGGTGAACATAAAAATCAAACAATAACCGAAGCTAAAACGTACAAAACAACGAAAATACCAAAAATGTAAAAATACCAAATTTATATTATCTCAGTAGCTTAACTATGTTAAAAATAAGTTAGAAAATAAATTTCATAATTTTTCTAAAAAGAATGTAATTACTATGAATTTCTGAATGTTTAATAGGATTAAAATACAAAAATTCGTATAAAATAATTAGAGACACTTTGGGCCAAACTTACAGAACCTAAACTCATATATAAGTATGACATAGCTATTTTAAGACCTAAAATGTTACCAAGGACCTCCTAAACATAAAACGTAATCTTAACCGAACCGAACACGTTAAAAGCACGAAACCTAAAGAAAAAGGAAAAACCTGATATTTTATAAGTCCCGAGGCCTTTATATATAAAAACTAAGTATCTCAACAAGTTTCATAATTTTTATAAGCCTAACCTATTTATTAAAAAATTTTGAATATAAAAGACCAAGTAAATGGTAAAAAGCACAAAAATTAGAAAAATACCTTTTAATCTAAAATACCACTTTTTATACAGTATATATAACCCAAGGAATTATTTTAAAAAAATAAAAATGTTTAAAAGGATGTTTTGTAAATAAATAGTTCATACGTCGATTACACTAAACCTTAGCCTAACTCGAGCCTAACTCTAAACCTTAGCCTAGAACACATCTTCAATCATATATGCTAAAATGACTACAACGAAGGAGAGTAGAACTACCCAACGACTAGGACGAGAGATACAATATCATCTAGATGAAATGCATGTGGTTGACGCCGCCTCCAGTAGAAAACAAAGGAACAAGGCCCCTTGGAGTGTGTGCCTTAAGGATTACGTTCATAGCAGAAAATAATGAAACAAGGCATATAATACTTGTCACGAACTACCACTGAGCTTAGAAGTATTCAAGACACATTTCAATTGTCTAATATCAAGAAGTAACCACTAAATGAGATATTAGTCATCCTAAGTAAGGAGATGAAACATGATAATAAGTTAAATTTCATGAAGAAACCCGTTGAGACAATGCAATACAAGAAAAGAAGCTTAAAATGAGTGAAATTACCATTGTTAGGGTTTAGTGAAATGCAAAACGAGGACGTGAATTCACATAGGAGATAAAGAACGAACTGTCACACCCTCAAATCCACTAACGGAGTTTTATAGTTAAGTGTGTGACAAACCAGGATCTCAGTCATTAGTTACACCAAACGACACTATATGAATTTAAAATATACGTGTCTCATTAAATGAGAAATTTAATACAGAGTTGACGTTTGAAAGTTTGCGGAAGTGTAATCGAAAGGTAATGTCAAAATATTTAAATGAAAACTAAATGCGCAAAACACGCGCCCAAAAGTAGAGAAACACGGTTTAAATAGTTGTTACACACAAAGCATTGTTTTTAATGCAAGAAAATGTTTAAATGAAAAGTTGTGACTCCATGCCATGTCCTAAGTGCGTTGTACATTAATGACCTGAAAAAGTGAAAGGCTAACAAGTGTCAACACGACGGTTGGTGAGTTCACATATTAAGTATTAAATCAAGTATGTTCAGTTGCGAGCAGAAATATAAATTAAGTATGTCATTGTAGGTAGCTAGTCTATAGCACATGTCCTTAGAGGCGTATGTATCTGACCGAAGCTGACGTATGCACATATTAAGTGCATTTTGCCCATTCGTACATCCCAGCAGGATGCACTGTAAGTATGTTAGGTCAATCAACACCCGTTCGACAGGTCCTTCTGTCGTGCTAGCACGACTAGCCCGGGTGGGGTTTGTCAAACATAGTAGTACTACTCAAAATTTCCCCGCTATTTCACAAATACTAACGGTCAACTAGGTATCCATGAGGTCTTTCATGAACAAAATAAAAGTTGCTCTAATCCAGACATGCAACATACAAAATTTGTAAATCCGTAAAAGTAATCGTCCGTGTTCAACCCATAAAAGGGTAGAATAGTAAAAGTGCAGTTCAGTGAACTCACCTTAGGTTGCACAGAAAATCAGTTTGAGAGTACACAATGTAATACAACAACCTAAATAATAGTAGGTCTATTAATGTGTGTTCATGTAGGGTCATAGAACCCTATGCATCCAAATAGTCATACGGTTTGTGCGAGATTAGAAAAGTTTGACTCTTTGACCAAGTTTGACCAAAGTTGACTTTTGTTGACCCGAGTTGACCCACAACCCGTTGGTGATTTATTAAGTGCAAGTATGTTTCTTTTGAAGTATTTGTTCATATTAAGTTCACAAATCACATCACAAGGCACGTATTCAAAGAATTCAATTTCTATTTTCATTAAAGTTTCCTTTATAGGAAAGTGGAATTTTTAGAACATGTTTTCACAATTCAACATCCAAAAGATTTCCAAACCTCATTACGCACATCAACTACTACACACTAGTCATACCGTGATACACAACCCAATAGCACACGTCAAAACTTACAGTTTCCAATATAAGACAAAGTAGCATGTGTAATCATCTCAGGGCACATATCATTGTCCACATGTCTTTATGTTTCAAATAACATAGCAACACTTTCATCATAGCATCCTAGTCAACTAGAACATACATTCTAGATTCTCAACAATCAATTTCATACCAACGGGTTATTAACCAAACAACACTTTTACATACCGTTTTCATGTCAAGAGCTAGTTTACCATTTACAAAGTTGCTTACAATCTTCCCTATGCAATTCATTTATGTTTGTGTGTCCAAA
Source organism: Tagetes erecta (assembly GCA_030867185.1). NCBI lineage: Eukaryota > Viridiplantae > Streptophyta > Magnoliopsida > Asterales > Asteraceae > Tagetes > Tagetes erecta. The sequence goes on along the minus strand of CM061490.1, from coordinate 34,012,904 downwards.
ACCACTAATCATGCACCCTAGTGAATGTTCATGACAAAAAGTTTCTACAATTAGAAAGTCATTCCAAATCAAGTCGAATTTCCACGTTCAAATAACCAAAATTCGTTTAATTCATCATACGAACATGCTAGTATCATCACAACAACTATTAGATGTCCACAACATGCATTTTTCACATGAACCAAATGAAAAAGTTACTATTTTTAGTAATATGGCAAAACGAGCATGTAATTTCAAAACCAAATAATCATCCTTCATTCAAATCATCATCTAAACATATATTTCATCATATTTCATCATGATCATGCATTTTAGTTCATGTTCAAAAGACTTCCTATTAACCCTAATTTCTCAATATGGATTCAATTCACTATTTGATCATCAAAACATCAAATAAACCTATAATCAATACCCAATTCCACAACAAAATCACCAATTGACAAATTTGGATGAACTAGGGTTTCATGTCTTACAATTTTTGAAACATATATGAAGTTTTTAGGAATGAAACTTACTTGTAATGTGTTTATAACTTAAATTAGCAAGCAACAACACCACCATAGAACCAACACAACCAAACATCATCACTTGACGAACAAAGCAGCCGAAATATTTAACTGGTCATAACTTTTTCATCGCTACGAGTCAGAAGACGTATTTACTATAATTGGAACCGTCTCGTCGAGACGAAGATTTTGATATATAATAGGCCTCGTGACGACGTCGGAGCTGGCCGGAATCTGGCCGGAAAGGTGACGGCTGTTAGGAGGGATTTTTAGGGTTGGGTTTTAATTTTTGTTAAATGATTAAGTTAGGTTTAGGTTAAGTTGAGCCTTGGGCCATCCATGGATCACATGGATGATCCATGGGCTACGTTTTGTTACGGTTTGTAAACACAATGAAGCTTTTTCTTAAACGTACTTTTCTCGTCTCTTAAAATCTACTGAATTTCATAAATGGTTAAAACCAGTAAAGTGCGTAATTACTCGAAACTTTAACAATAAGCACATATGTTACTTAGGATATATATTTATTGTATTTGTATCAATTAAATTCACCAACGCCCGGGTATTAACTCGTGTGATCGTTTCGTATGTACGTTTGTGTAACAGTTTGTACATTTAATTCACCAAATTAAATGAAAAGTATAATTGTGTTAATGTGATTAACATAGTTTGACTAACGAGGTTAACCTGAATTTTTCGGGTGTCACACGAACGAAATAAGAAATACCCTCATTTGATTTGTTTAACCCAACTGACGACGACTAACAAAAATTTAGAAAACTAACACAGTTTGAAACAAATCACTTCGATAAGACAACACCAAACCAAATCACGAATCAGTACACAAGGTTATTATGTACTTCTTATGTGTTTACATACATTCTCGAAAATCTTATGATAAGAGAGTAACGTAGTTGTACTAAGGTACCACCTCTCCCTTAATTTCGAGGACCACATCGAGGAAAAACAATAGGGAACCCATAGTGGCTATAAACTTGTCATTGTTGCAAGACAACGTAGACCAAATCACGAATCAATTAGCAAGTTGATTATGTGCTTTTTATGTGTTTATGTTCATACTTGAAAGTGTTGTGCTAGGAAGATAACGTAACGTCAAGGAACCGACTTCATTTTAATTTCGAGGACGAAATTCTTATAAGTAGGGGAGGATGTAACAACCCCAGTTTTTAGGCCCGGAATTTTTTTTATTTAAGAAACCTATTGGGCTTGGCCCAACCCCCTTATTGGATTCGGCCCACCGATATATGGGCTTGGCCCATGTAGTTATGTTAAACGCAAGTGACGAAACCCATCATATTAAATACTCGGATACACGTAGGAATTTATTTGTGCAATAAGAGTATTACTATACATTAGATAGGGCTTTCCCACTAACACTTTAAACACTACCAATTATAAAGGTGTATAAATAAATTACACCTACAACTAAAGTTGGATAACAAAAGAATAGAATACCACAATCTATAAATCAAATGACATTTATGCACCCATGTATATACATATATGTATACATGCATATATATATATATGTGTATAATTATTTAATCACCATGATTAATAAGGCACACACAATGTGTAGATTTAATATGTACACTGCCACACACCCAAATTTCACTAACGGAGTTTTACCGTTCGGAGCGTGATACACCAGGATCCGATCATTAGATACACCAACATATCGTATTAAGTAATCAAAATTTTGAATAGAAGTTTTACTTTCAATGTGGAAGCGTAAACAGTAAATGAGAATCTTTTTGATAAAAATGATTATAATATTTAAATGTACAAATGCAATTACAGTATATAAATTTGATTTCTCAAATCAATGCGACCATGAATGAATACCCTATCCGTGAGTGTTAACTTGACAACTTGAGATAAACATGCTAAAGTGTGTCAACATAAGTTGGTGAGTTCACAGGTTTAGAAAACAAGTAAGATCAAAAGGTAAATTCTGTAATTCCCTTAGTATATCAAGTAGTTAGCTAGAATACTATGCATGCTACACTAGTGTACGAAAGTGTTTACTACCGAAGATGACAGCAATGTAAAGAAATGAATGCCTCAAGCCAATGTCTCATAGACACGGTAAATAATAGGACAATTAAACACCCGTTCGACCTCCAGTCGTGCTGGCGCGACCAGTCCGGATGAGGTTTGTCAAACCCAGTAATACTACTCAAAATTTCATCGCTTTGCAATATAATTAACGGTCCGAAGATAAGGCAAAAGTACTGACACTAGGTACGCATGTGATCATACTAAGAAGCAAGAATGTAAAAAAAAGTAATTTACAGCATGTTATCTCCCCCAAAAAAAGAGTAAGTAAAAGTAAAGTAAAAGGGGTCATGAAACTCAGCTTAGGCTGCGCGGCTACAAATAAATAGAAAAAAACTATAATTTCCAAAGTTCGACCAACAACCTGTTTGAGTTCTACTAATTAGACAAAAATTACTCTAAAATCATTCACGTTCGGTCTCGCATTTTCGATTCAGTTTCGTACCCAAAACCCAAATTTAAAATGTCAGGTTTATAAAATAGATTTTGACACGAGACTCGACTAACCTGTTCCGATTATCACTATTAAAATCCAATTAAATATAGACCACACTTATGCATATAGCTAACCTAAACTGCAATATACCTATACCTATTATTATTATCCTCTAACACACATTAGGAAGTCATTCACACACATACATTATCATCTCATCATACTATCATTATGATACTACCATTAAATGAGCATGCTGTTATTTATTAATTTTTGACATAGACGAACACATAATAAACACACACATATATATATATATATATATATATATATATATATATATATCACCGTAATTGCTAAAATATATATTCATATATCATACATTTGAACCCATTATCATCTTCATCATTATTTTATTCTTATTTCAAGTAGCCTACACACCTTAAACTTTATTTCCTACTAACACATATAAACATGTTTCTTTCACACTTAATATTTCAACACACATTGCATACACTAAGCATACACATGGTTCATGTTCCATTGCTTGTTTGATCGTTTAACACACACAACTCAAATAACGCAACATATATGCACATATGAGTTAACACATATAATCACGTATAGACCGGCCACCCACACTCAACTGTTAAAGAAAACACATACATTTAATTAAACCTCAGCATATAGATATTAATGTATTCATATTGAATAATTATCACCCTTTTGGAGCACCTATTGAAATCGTAATACACACATTTGAATATAGCATCATGCATAGAGAATTATATATTCATTCTATAAACATTTAAATATATATACAAACTGATATATGTACACCGTCGCATACAATTTACTTGGATATATAGCCATATATACATATATAAATACGTTCACAAGAACCCTTTAATTACATACATAAAAGACCCACAACACATTACCCACTTCATTATTTATATGCAAGTTTATATATATACACACACATTCTGCCATGTACATAACTATATATAAACCCACCAAATTTAAAACCAATTCACGTGTAGAGTCCGTAATCACATTATTTTCATACATACATGCATCAATCACATACACACATCAGCACACAGTAAGTATATTAACTTATATCATCGGATCGATCCCACAACTCGTGTATACCAACACGCGTATACTCAACAGTCAAAAATCATGAATCGTTGTAGTGTACATGAACCCTTACCCAAACCGTAAATCTCCGACGGAAAGAAACCGAAACGAAAGAATTAATTTTAAAACTTAACGAGCCGAAACATACCGAAGTTTGTCTGAGTGATGGAATGTTCGGCTGAGGCTGCGACGTGTCCGATGGAGATAATCGCCTGCGCGTTTTCTGTATTGCGACGGTGGAAGAAGGGTGACCAGTGGTTGCAGGGAACGATGGTGGTGATGTTCTCAATGACGGTGGTGACCAGAGGCTATGCTAGCTGCTGTAATTGCTGAAAAGGCGATTAGGGTTTTTGGGTTGGGTGTTTGTAAAGAGGAGACGGATATGGGACGGGGGTTTGGGTTAATGTATTTGATTTATTAAAAGTTTACACTTTAGACCCTGAAGTTTATTAATCTATTAACTTGTTCCCAAAGTTAATTTATTTAGCTTTTAAACATTTACAAAACGAATCCCGAACTTCAATAACTTATGTTTTACCAAAAGACAAACCGAAAGGACTGAACGAGAAAAAAATTAACAAACGTCTCACGTTTAATCTACGAGATAAATACAATAATAATTTTTCGGTTTATTATTTAATTACTAGAAAATTACTTTTGAAATTTAAAATACACCATTAATTACTATAAAAATATCGAGAACTAAAGGAACTAGTTAACGGCGTTAACTCAAAAATGTCGGGTGTCACATCATCCCCTTGTTGAAAGAATTTCCGTCCCGAAAATTGAGCAAGATCAGTAAGGATTTGATGTTGCAAGGAAGGAGAAGAAGAAAGAAAATTATTAAGAGAAAGAAAAATATTTTATTTGTCACATTATCTCCTTGTTGAATGAAATTTCGCACCGAAATTTAACTAGTATTGTACGTGTTTGAAGTTTCCGTTATGTATTTAGAAGAGTTATTTTAACGATGTTAACCTTAAATGAGGCTTTTATTTTTAAGTTCAAGAAAATATGTTATAAAATGGTATTAAGATTCTCTTTTTATTTTGATGATTATAGTGTTTGTTGTGATTTAGGGAACTAGTAATTCTACGCAGATAGTAAGTTACCTGGGGCTTACATATTACGACATCGTTCGAATCAAAGATTTGAGGCTTTCTCAGCTACTTGGAGTGTGATATGTATTGCTGCTAACAACATTTGGGGGGCCGTAGTGCAAAGTTCCTAAAGCTTGGAGTTCTTAATTCTAGGATTTCAATCACTGCGATTTTGATGGAAAGCAAGTGTTCACATGGTCATGCTACTCTAGATAGAATTTGAGTTCTATGGTCATAAGTTGGTGTCGGGGGGTATATGATTCGCCAAGCTTTCTCTCATACGTTTGCAAATTTAGTAAGGTTAAAGTTTCAATTAGAAGATTTACATTGATTATATGAGGGATGAATTATTATTGTTTGAGATTAAAATATGGTAGTAGTGATACCTTATTAAATTTGTTAAGATGAATCTTTATTCTTATTTGTGTGGCATCATAGATGGATTTCAACTATTTGTTGTCTTATTTCATCCAAAGTAATTTTCCAGGGATTTGTCATCCAAAGGTTGTGCTGTAAATTTCTACCATGCATAGGTGGACTGCAAATACCTACCTTTCATAGATGAACTTTTATGAATATACCATCCAAGGGTAGAATGTGTTGTTTAAATATAAAGTGTTGGTTCAAATGTATATGTGTTCATTGTTTTCTCTTTGTTATGTTTTAGGTATAGCCCACATGACAGGTTTTGCCAAGATCATTGTGTACCTGTAAATTCACCATTACGTTGCGCACCCGTAATCGTCAATTTACCTTACGCAATCACCCTAGTTTGTCTCCCATCAGGTGCCTTAACCTTATGTCTTACCAAACTCGTTGTTTTGTGCTTTTTTTTACATGGTGTTCTTATTATCTTTTAACTATATAGGATAGGTATGAAAAATATGATATAGTTATAGTTAAGTATAAAGCACACAATCTACAAATTTAGGCTTAGTCTGATGTATATATGGGGAAATCATACGTCATGCTTCCTACAGGTTCAGGATAAGTATCTAGGTAAGGCCACTGACAATATTTAGTGAGTATACTTTAATCATTAGCAATGAGAACATCAAGGCATGTAGGTATCATTTATATATTAGAGAATAATTCGCATAACTGGTAACATGTTATAGCACATAATGAGTTTCATATCAAGTAAAATTATATAACACTTGAGTGATTCACATAGTATGTGATGTGTGATAGCACATAGTAGGTCACACAGATACCAAGTTAAAACCTCACAAAGATTGAGTTTCTAGAAAACAAGCCAGTTCTGTTGTTCTTGTACTCCTCTTCATTAGGCTTCGGTCCCACCGGTTGGTTGCCATAATGATGTAAGTCTTAAGTTAAAATGCATTGATAATGTTTCTCAAGTAATCCCAAAACTTTGACTTAAACTACAAAGTGGCAACAGTTTGTAAGACTAGTAAGGGCACGCTAAGTGCGATCCAGTAATGAGAAAATATAAGTTCACACTAATGTAACTAATGTATTGTATGGTTATAGTCTAGAATGCAATGCAATGCAACCCTAGTTCGCAATAACCAATAGCTCTGATACCAATCTGTCACACCCCTAACTTCCACTAACGGAGTTTTACCGTTCGGGGGCGTGACACACCAGGATCCGATCATTAGTTACACCAAACGACTTACATGATTTTGAAAAGTAACATATCGTATTAAGTAATTAAAATTTAGAATAGAAGTTTTACTTTCAATGTGGAAGCGTAAACCGTAAATGAGAATCTTTTTGATAAAAATGATTATAATATTTAAATGTACAAATGCAATTACAGCATATAAATTTGATTTCTCAAATCAATGCGACCATGAACGAATGCCCTATCCGTGAGTGTTAACTTGACAACTTGAGATAAACATGCTAAAGTGTGTCAACATAAGTTGGTGAGTTCACAGGTTTAGAAAACAAGTAAGATCAAAAGGTAAATTCTGTAATTCCCTTAGTATATCAAGTAGTTAGCTAGAATACTATGCATGCTACACTAGTGTACGAAAGTGTTTACTACCGAAGATGACAGCAATGTAAAGAAATGAATGCCTCAAGCCAATGTCTCCCAGACACGGTAAATAATAGGACAATTAAACACCCGTTCGACCTCCAGTCGTGCTGGCACGACCAGCCCGGATGGGGTTTGTCAAACCCAGTAGTACTACTCAAAATTTCCTCGCTTTGCAATATAATTAACGGTCCAAACATAAGGCAAAAGTACTGACACTAGGTACGAATGTGATCATACTAAGAAGCAAGAATGTAAAAAAAAGTAATTTATAGCATGTTATCTCCCACAAAAAAAGAGTAAGTAAAAGTAAAGTAAAAGGGGCCGTGAAACTCACCTTAACCTGCGCGGCTACAAATAAATAGAAAAAAACTATAATTTCCAAAGTTCGACCAACAACCTGTTTGAGTTCTACTAATTAGACACAAATTACTCTAATATCATTCACGTTCGGTCTCGCATTTTCGATTCGGTTTCGTACCCAAAACCCAAATTTAATTAAAATGTCAGGTTTATAAAATAGATTTTGACACGAGACTCGACAAACTTGTTCAGATTTACCACTATTAAAATCCAATTAAATACAGACCACACTTATGCATATAGCTAACCTAAACTGCAAATATACCTCTACCTATTATTATTATCCTCTAAAACACATTAGGAAGCCATTCACACACATACATTATCATCTCATCATACTATCACTATGATACTACCATTTAATGCGCATGCTGTTATTTATTAATTTTTGACATAGACGAACACATAACAAAAAAACACACACACACACACACACACACACACATATATATATATATATATATAGGAGAGTTATCCTACATAGGGTTGAAAATCTAAGAAGGCTAAGAAGGATTTATGACCTTTAGATCTCTCTTTTAATGGTTGAGATCAATTTGTAGGGAAAAAAATGGTGGAAGGGTACATTAGTCATAGCAACTTTTGTTGACTTTTTCTCTCCACATGCAAGGCACATGTCAATTCCCCCACTTTTTTAAAAACGTTCATAACTTTTGGATACGATATTATTTTTTTAAAAAAATTACACCAAAAAAACAAGCGTTTTGTTATCTTTAAAACGCGTATAATATTGATATATAAAAAATAAAAAACAATTCGGCACTTGTCTAGTCCTTGTGTATTATTATGTGATTGTGTTATATTATAACTAGTGAAATATCACTTTTATCGGTTCATTCTTAAGTCATTATGTATTATCATCTTATTTTAAATATTTGTTGTGTCATCTTATGTTAGGGTTATTTCCTTGTTAAGATTTACTTTGTATTTTGTTTATTATGTTTGTATAGTTTAGGGTTTATTGTGTATTTTCCTTAAACTTGTATTTTGTTGTTATAAGCATGTAGTGTGTGTGTGTGAGGAGAGAGGCTAGATCACTTTTACACTGTTAGAGAGAGAATTAACTGTGTGTGATTTTGTTTCTCCTGCACTTGTACTACGAATTGCTTTGATCATCAATATACAAAGAGAATTATGAGTATGAATTGTGTTTGTGATTGAATCGTTTGTTTGTACTTGTTATTCTGATCATTTGAGTGATATTAACGATCCAATTGAACCTATCAATTGGTATTAGAGCTTTCGGTATCGTGTTCTTCGCTGTTCTTAAGCAAAAACACATCAATATTGCTCAAAATATCATGATCTGAATGAATTGTTGGTGTTTTTAGTTGTGATTCATCATCATAATCACTCCTATACACAACGATTGTGCAGATTCCATCAGATTATCATCAGATCTCAGGAATTAAGTAGAATAGAAGAGTTACTGTTCGATCAAATTTTTGCTCAATTTCATCAGATTTGATCATGTTTTGGATTGATTGATATAAGGGATTGATAATCGGACCATTTCACAGCTTGTGTGTGAATTTTGGACAAATCGGACAAGTTTTAGACAAAACCCAGAAAAATCTCACGAAGAAGATGATGAACAGTTCAGGTTTGGTTGAAGATTAACTTGCCGGGTGATTAATTTGACTTAGACAATTTCCTTGGACTTAGATTGGAGAACAAATTAGGTCCTGTATTGCCGTGTAAGGGAATTTGTTCTAGATGGGTGAAGAATTTGACTTAGAAAAAGTGCTACTGTTCAGTCGGGTGATACACTGTTGTGCCGGGTAAAACACTGTTACGCCGGGTGATTAAGAAAATACAGCCGGGTAATCATCAACTGTGTAGCCGGGTAATTAACAACTCTGTCGTGTGATCGAGTACTGTTCAGCCGGACAAAGACTTTTGCCGTGTCAAGATTCTGCCGGGTCAAGATTATTGCCGTGTGAAGTTTTTCTTGTTGCCGGGTAACTGTTCATCCGGGTGAAGAACAAAAGTACTTTCAACTGTTGAGCCGTGTAACTGTTTAGCCGTGTAAAGACTTTTTCCTGCCGGGTGAAGAACAAAGACACTGTTTAGCCGGTTGAAGAAGGATTTTTCACTGTTTTGCCGTGTGACTCATTTTAGTTGTTTTTCAATACTTGTTTCTTATATTGTCTTTAATTTCTTGTCTTTATTTTAGTATTTTAATCACTTCTTTTCAAAAATTAACAAAAACCAAAAATATTTTCTTTAAAAAATTGTTAAAATGGCTCCTAATGATGATTCTGATAACCGTGTTCCTAGACTTTTGAATCGTGCAGATTTCAAGAACTGGACTATCAGGTTGAGACATCACTTGTGTTCTATTGACAATGACTTATGGAAATCAATTGAGAAGGGTCCTCACATTCCAACTCAGACAGCACCAGATAGTGTAAGTACCTACACCAAAGACTCTACTACACCTTATCCAGAGGATAATCTGTCAGCAGAAGATTTGAGGAAAGTAAAGAATGATAGCAAGGCATATTCTTTAATGTGTAAGGGGTTGCCACTTCAAGTTCTGTCTAGATTGGATGCATATCAGACTGGTTATACATGCTTCAAGGCATTGAAATCGATATGTGAAGGAGGAGAACAATTGAGAAGCTTGAAGAAATCTAAATTGAAAAGGCAATTGGAACTTTTTGAACATATTAATGGAGAGACAGTACATCAGATGATGAACAGGTTTGTTCACTTAACTACTGAGATGTCAAACCTCGGAGTTAAGACTGACCTTCAAGACTTGAATGATCGATTGCTATGTGCATTACCATCATCTTGGAAACAAACTGTTACCTTGTTGAAACATACTGAGAAATTTCCAATGGAACTTGATTTGCTTATTGGAAAGATTGAAGAAGTCGAGATTGATGAAGGATCTAGAAATACTGATAGATCAAGCTCACAAACTCAGTATAAGTATGTGGTAAATCCTGCCAATACTGTGGATAACGCTTTTCTTGCACAAGATGCAACGAAGTTTGAAGATGAGGGTGACTTATTTGTTGGTGCAAGTTTCTTTACTGATTCAGCATACTTTCCAAATTCACCAACTTATTCTCAACCTCAATCTCCACCAAGAGCTCAAGTTCAAAGTCAAAGTCAGAATCAACCAGAAAATCAGAGTTCAAATGTTCAAGCCAAAGTGAAAGACGTTATGAATATTCTGTTGCAAGATGACGAAACTAAAACTGCCTTTACTGCTTTTATGGCAAGTTTTCAAGCGTACCAAGGAAGTCATTTAAGTCAAATGGACGTGGTCCTTCAAGACTTATTTGAAATGGATCCAGTTGATGTTGAGGAAATGGATCTTAATTGGCAAATGGTTATGGTAGCTTATCGTACACAAAAGCATGCATATGTTAATCGAAGCTACAAACCTCATGCTAACAAGACAGTTGGTTTTGACAAATCTAAGGCCAGATGTTTTAATTGTAACCAGTATGGTCATTTCTCAAGAGAATGCAAAGCTCCAAAGAATTTCAATGACCAAGCTAGTTCAAGCAATCAAGGTCAAGGTCAAAGTTCTCAACAATCTTCGAGTTATCAAGGCAGAAATCAACGTTTCTTTCAGAAACCATACCAAAGTCTTCCCATGCCTGAATTGAAAGATGAAGGAAAGAAGCCAGAAGATCAAACAAAGGCACTGGTAGTAAGTGTAAAAGACGGTTATGATTGGAGTGCATATGCAGAACAATTTACGTCTGATCTTACATCAAATCTGGCACTGGTATGTGAAATAGAAGAAGACTGGTCAGAAGAAGGGGATGGAAAAATGGTTGAAGATGTTAGTGAAGATTCTGAAGATTATGACTGGAGTGCAAAGTCTGATCCTACTGAAGAATCTGAGTCTGAAGTTGCGTTAATGGCTACATCCAGTGAGTCTTCTTCATCTACTGAACAACCAAAGGTTAGTACTGATTTACCCCCTAACTATGTTCCATTACCTGCTGATGTCAAGGAAAGGTTGTGTTCTGATCAATGTATTCAACAAGTAGAACATTATCGAACTCATTCATTTAAAATCGGTGACAAATTAAGCAAACATGAAAAGATTCATGAACAACTTAAAATTGATCACAAAATTTCTGATGAGAAGATATTGTCACTAACTGAATCATGGAACAAAACTTTAAAAGAATTGGAACTTGTTACCAAACAACTTGAAGAAATGACAAAGAACTTTGAACAAGAAAAAGTTGAACATGTTGTCACACAAGTTGAATTGAAAAAGGTTAAAAGTTGTAAAACAATGGTTGAACAACTCATTAATGAAAGAGGTAACAAAAACAAAACCGGGTTGGGTTTTACTCATGAACCGATGCCAAATTCAATCACTCAAACCTTACCGGAAAACTTTAATGAATTTGATCATTCACCTGAAAATGAACGTAAATTCAAAGAAATTCAAAGAAGTAAATCCGAGTCTGAAGGATCTGAGGTGTTGATTGAAAGTTTGAGGGAAGAAGATGGTTTGACAACTGAGGCTGATGATGAAGCAAGCAACAAGTCTGATAACAAATCAGAGCCTGTTCTAATTCAACTTGTTGAGTATCCAAAACTTAATCCAGAACCAGAATCAACGGTGAAGGATGAAGGTGAATTTTCAGGATACAATGATCCTGAATACATCAGGTGGAAGAAAGAACAAAAGGCGCAAGTTGCTGCTCAGTTGATCAAGAAGCAAGAAGTGAAAAAGACTGAAGTTTCAACTGCAAAGAAGCAAAAATCGAAAACAATGAACAATCAATCTGAAATGAAACAGTCAAAAGGCAAAAGTGTCTTAAAATCAAATGATAACACCAAAGTTCAAAGTGTTAAAACTGACAAAGTTAAACCTGTCAAGAAAGTGTCAAAAGGTAAGACAATCAAATTTGTGTCTGCAGGTACTTTCGACATGAACGGTTCTTATGGTAACCAAATCAATGCTCAAATCAAATCTAACTCTGGTCTGAAAACAGGTTCAGGTCCTAAGTCTTCCGCTGTCAATGATAAGAGAATTGAAAACAAAAAGGTAACCAAACAGAACAGTTTAAAATCGAACCAAAGTCCCATGCAATCAAAATCTCAAATCAAGTCTCCACAAAAGAATGTTAATCTAAAACCGAACAACCATGATAATGAATCACGTTTTGGTTCAACATCAAAAGTTAACAATCGGCTCTTTAGGATTAGCAAGAAACATTGTGAGAACTGTGATCGTTATAACCATACTACTGCTGAATGTTTTTTTAACAGGTACTGCAGTTTCTGTGACAAAAGAAACCATTCTTCAGAATGTTATTATAACAAGTTTTGTGATATTTGTGAAAGAAGAAACCATGACACAAAGGATTGTTTCTTTCGATCAAACTCAACAAGAGAAATGACTCCGTTTTCAATCTTTAATAGAAATCATTCATTTGGTTTTCAAAATATGAGTCAAAGTCATTCTCCAGTTTTGAGAAATTTCAATCAAAACAATTCTGTTTCTAACGTGTCAAGAAGTGTGCAGGTTAACAATTTTAAGCCGAGAGCTTTGTTGGTAAGAAACCAAAATTTTGAAAATAACCTTGATCCTCAGTTGGAGGAAAGGTTCAGGGCTTTAAGAAGAAAGCAGTCAATGAACGCCAATGGGCGAAACAACAGTTATCAGCATCAAAATCTCATGAATGAAACAAATTTTCAAAATATTCAATATAAGCAAGTTACAATTGCAGATAAATTCGGTAAACCCAAGACCGTGTGGGCCTGGGTTGACCAAACTAACTAGAAAATGTTTGAATTGCAGGTACGCCCAAGAAGACCTATCAACTCGTGGTTCGTTGATAGTGGGTGTAGCCGGCACATGACAGGCAACCATGCCTTGCTTCAGGATTTCAAGCTGAAAAATGGTACACACGTTGCATTTGGAGGTGATGCGGGTGGAAAGATAACAGGAGAAGGAACTGTATCCAATGGGGTCATTAGTTTTGATAAAGTCAACTACTGTGCACAGTTGAACTTTAACTTACTAAGTGTATCTCAAATTTGTGATAAATCTTATTCAACTTTATTTGATGATTCTTTCTGTTACATTCTCAAACCAGGTTTCAAGATTGACAATGAATGGAGAGTGGTTAAAGCTCCAAGAGATCGTGATGTATACAAGTTGGATATGTCGCAGATTGATGCCGAAACCGAAACTACTTGTCTCATTGCACATGCTTCAAATGATGAGAGTCAGCTTTGGCATAGACGGCTGGGCCATTCAAACTTCAGAAACATGAATCGACTGGTGACTGGAAATCACGCTGTAGGAATCCCATCGAAGAAATTCTCTACAACTGATCTCTGTCCTGCGTGTTTGAAGGGAAAACAGCATCGAATGTCTTTTAAGTCCAAGCTAGAAAACTCCATTTCAAAACCATTGCAGATGCTACATATGGATCTTTTCGGACCAACAAATGTGCAAAGCATCGGAAAGAAGTCTTATTGTTTTGTCATTATTGACGATTTCACTAGATTTTCTTGGGTTTATTTCTTGCATGCAAAATCTGAAACTGCTGAGTTGTTAAAAGAATTTATTGTCAAAGTTGAAAATCAGTTGGATTGCAAAGTTAAAGTGTTAAGAAGCGATAATGGTACAGAATTTAAAAATGCTAATGTTGATTTGTTTTGTGCAGAAAAAGGAATTGCTAGACAATTTAGTGCTCCAAGAACGCCTCAACAGAATGGGGTTGCGGAACGGAAAAACCGGACACTAATTGAAGCTGCAAGATCCATGCTCGCAGATGCCAAAATCCCTATCACATTCTGGGATGAAGCTATTGCTACTGCGTGTTTTGTACAAAACAGGACATTATTAGTACAAGATAAACAGAAAACATCTTATGAGTTGTTATTTGGAAGAAAACCGAATATTTCTTATTTGAAAGCATTTGGTTGTCCTGTAACGATTCTGAATTTAAGTGATCATATCGGGAAATTTGAGTCAAAATCTGACGATGGATTTTTCCTAGGTTATTCGTCTGTTTCTAAAGCTTATCGGGTTTTTAATAGCAAAACAAATACTGTTATTGAAACTATTAACGTAAAGTTTTTAGAGAATTCGTTTCCGTCAGTGGCGCATGGTCCCGAATGGTTATTTGATCTAGATTCGTTATCAAAATCTTTCAATTCTAACTTGTTTGATTTTTCAGGAAAAGCAAGGAAAGAATCAGGTGACTTAGGATGCTTTAGTGACGATTCTGATAATGACGAGGATGGAAATCTCAACTCTGAATATCCGTTCATGTCATTTCACAATCCTGATCATGTTAAATCCAGTCAAGATCCGAGTCCTTCTGGTTCTCATGAAGATCAAGAATCGAACAATCTTGAAGAAGATGTGAATCCGCAAAATTCTCCTAATGATGGTGGATCTGTTCAAAATCAACCATCATCAGATCCGAATGTTGAAGTTATTCCGGAATCATTTGATTACTTCATCAATTCACCGGATCAAGTCCCGAATTTCACACCGCATACTTCGTCCATACTACAAGATCTACCAAATCTGAATACTTCTAATCTGGAGAGTCAAGTGCAAGGAGGTGACATACCAATTCATCAAATTCACAAGAAACATCCTGTCTCTCAGATTATTGGGCCGTTGAATCAGAGAACTACAAGAAGTCAGACTGAACAAGCAAATGTTTGTCTTTATTCGTGTTTTCTATCTCAAGTGGTGCCAAAGAACATTTCAGAGGCGTTGCAAGATAACAGTTGGATTGAAGCCATGCAAGAGGAATTGCTTCAGTTTCGCAAACAAGAGGTTTGGAAACTTGTGGACTTACCTGAAGGAGAGAATGCGATTGGTACAAGATGGTTGTACAAAAACAAGCCAGACGAACGTGGCATTGTTGTAAGAAACAAAGCAAGACTCATTGCACAGGGATACACTCAAGAAGAAGGCATTGATTACGAAGAAGTGTTTGCTCCAGTCGCAAGACTTGAAGCCATACGCGTTTTTCTTGCATATGCTTCCTTCATGAAGTTTAAAGTATTCCAAATGGACGTGAAAGGTGCTTTTCTGTATGGACCGATTACAGATGACGTATATGTCAGACAACCTCCGGGTTTTGAAGATCCTGACTATCCTCATCGTGTATACAAGTTAAGTAAAGCTCTTTACGGTCTACATCAAGCTCCTAGAATCTGGTATGAGACACTATCTAAGCATTTACTAGAACATGGATTCACAAGAGGACAGATTGATCCAACTTTGTTTCTTGGATTGCAAGTAAAACAATCAGCTGACGGAATTTTCATCAATCAATCAAAATTTGTTGAGAAGTTGTTGAAGAAGTCCAAGATGCAAGATTGTCAGACTATTCGAACTCCATCTGATGTGAACTGCAAGATACAACCGGACACGAAAGGCAAATCCGTGGATCAAACACTATACAGATCAATGATCGGTTCATTGATGTATCTTACTGCATCAAGGCCAGACATCATGTATGCTGTATGTGTATGCGCAAGATATCAGTCTGATCCAAAGGAGTCGCACCTTGTTGTTGTAAAGCGTATATTCAGATATCTCAAAGGGAAACCAAATCTTGGGTTATGGTATCCTTATGAAGGAAATTTTGAATTATATAGCTATTCTGACAATGATTTTGGTGGTTGTGCTCTTGACAGGAAATCGACTACTGGTGGTTGTCAATTTCTGGGTCCTAGACTTGTCTCTTGGCAATGCAAGAAGCAGACCAATGTTTTTGTATCCACAGCTGAAGCAGAGTATATCGCTGCATCTGCAGGATGTTCTCAAGTTTTGTGGCTACAAAATCAATTGCTGGACTACGGGTTTAACTTTCTGAAAACTCCTATTTACATAGACAATACTGCTGCTATGTTTATTACTGCTAATCCTGTTCAACACTCAAAAACCAAACATATCGAAATTCGATATCACTTTTTAAGAGACAACTCTGAAAAAGGTTTAATAATTTTGATTAAAGTTCATACCGACAAACAACTGGCAGATCTTTTCACAAAATCATTTTTGTCAGGCCGGTTTGAATTTCTAATTCAATCCATAGGATTAATCAATCAGGATTGATTCTAATTTTCAAAAACAAAAGAAAAATCAGAAAATATAAAAGCCAAAAATATAATAAGTTGATGTTATGTATTGATTCCTTTGTCTTTTATTTTATGTTTTGCATTGTGTGTGTGCATGAAAAAGAAAAGCAAAACAAAATATAAAAGCAAAAAGAAAAGAAAATATCATGTCATAAGAATCTATATTGCAAAAAGTGAGAAATGATAGATACACTAGACATTATTTGTTACATCATTTTTAATAAAGACTGATGAATGTTAATTGATGTGCTAGACAGCTCAGGCAATTAGACTGAAAAAGTAAGTTGATTGTTGACAAACATAAACTTAATGATTTTTGTGTTAAGTTCCATTGTTATACATGTCTAGATATATATCTTTTGAAACATTGCTTGTGATGATAGTTGTGCATGATCGGGTAACGATGCAGTGTATTCAGTGTGATGAACCGCATCGTGAGCTTCTTTGTTGTGGTACCCACAGACCTGAAGTCTCACACGAAGTCTCTTTTGAGCTTCAAGGTGCAGCAAAAGATTCCAAAAGGAACAAAAAGAGTCCCAAATGTGGACCAACACCAAACAAAAATTCCAAAATGGAATTCAGAAGATTCCCAAGGGGAACGATAGGAAAGAAAAATTCCCAAAAATGGAATTAAAAAGAAGTCCCAAAGTGGACCAAATCCGAATAGAACCCAGATTCCACACTGTGTATGACTGTAAGTGACCAGATTTTGTGCAATATGCATTCAGGTAGTGATTGATAAGGAAATATGTTGACATATGTATACATGTGGGTCACATAAGTCTTTCTAATCGAACCTTAAATATCATCATGATACTGAAAAAGTAAGTGTGTTAATTCGAGCTAATTGGTATGTTTTCATATCATCACTCAATCCAGCATAAGTCAAATGTCTATTCAAAACTTGCAAAACATGTTCAGATAATGTGTGGTATGATCTCACTGCGATATTTTGATTCATTGCATTGCATATGTATTTATTTTAATGTGTGTGCTGTGTGTGCAGGCATATGGAATCATTATTGACACATCAACATCCTTGTTAAACTTAAAAATTTCAAGAAATTTCAAGTTTAGGGGGAGAATAAATTGAAGATAATTATCTACAAAAAAAAAAAATCCAAAAATATCTTTTGAATAAGTGTGTTTTGAATGAACAAGATTATGTAGTATGAAAAGCAAAAGTATTGGATGTGTTAAAAACAAACCCAAGGTCTTGTAATGTGTTTTAAGAAAATGCTTCGGGATATAGAAAAATTGGTTGTGCAAAAACATTTTTGAAAAGGAAAAAGGAAAATGATTTTAATTGGAATTAATGTTATTGTCTTGATTAATGTTGTTTGATAATTAATATGACAAACATTCTTTTTAAGGATATCTTGTCTAATTAATATGTCGGAGAATGTTTGCAGGAACAATAAATGCTGTTGAAAAAGTCAACAGACAAGGAAAGTGAAGAAAATCGCAAGTGTTATTGCCGGGCAAAGATATCAGATGCAACTGTACAGCCGGGTAAAGAACTCACTGTTCAGCCGGGTAATGTTGTAAGTCTGATACATGCCGGGTGATTGAGGAAATGGTGAAGATATTATGACCACTGTATAGCGGGTAATGATCATGTCAAATACAGCCGGGTGAAGGTCATAGATATCTTGCCGGGTGACAAGTGTTTACTATACAGCCGGGTAAAAGAGAAATCTTCTTGCCGTGTAAAGGTATGACACTGTGTTGCCGGGTAATAAAGAAGAAAGCATGCCGGGTGATATAGAAGACAACTATGTTGCCGTGTAAAGAACAAAATGCATGCCGTGTGAAGAAGAAGGTTGCCGTGTGAAGAAGGTTGCCGTGTAATGAAGAAAGCAAGCCGGATGAAGAAGGAAAGCAACTGTGTTGCCGGGTGATGAAGAAATATTGCCGGGTGATGTTTTGAAGATAACTATTCTGCCGGGTGATGTATAAAACCCATCAGGTGTAGTTGTTCCTTAACCTTTACCCGTCACTACAGTGACTTACCCGTCTCTACAGTGCTTGACCCGTCAAGTGTGTTTCACATGTTGGTGACTTGACTTATGTACTTGACCCGTCACTACAGTAACTGACCCGTCATTACAGTACATGACCCGTCACTACAGTACTTGACCCGGCAAGGTTTATTGGGCTTATCTTGTTGACCCGGCACTTAAAGTTTGACCTAAAATTTTTGACGATACAAAAACCCGCCTCTTCACAAACACTTATCATTTCACACTTTCACTTTCACACAAACACTCTGAACTTAAAATCGCCGTGATATCATATTCAATCGTTTGCTCTGTAACAAGGTTGATCGATTGAATAAGGTAGTGATTTAGTGTTTTTGACCTTGATAGACCTGCAAATTAACTGTTTAAAAAAAAACGATGATGAACAGTGTTTTGGACTTTGAATCGACACTTTGATTTTGTGTGTTAAAACTTAAATCGAATGTTGTTTTAGGGTTAAAATCTGTCGATCATCAACATTCAATCATTCATTTGCATCAAAACACCTTAAAATCAACTGAATCACTCAAAATGTTCTTAACTGATAAAATCGCCATTGATGAACTTTAAAGTTTTTAAAAGTTAAACATCAAAACGATGGAATATCTGTTTAAAAGTGATTAAACTTGTTAAAACTGAACCAAAACATGATAAATATTTTCATCATAACACTGTCAAAATTTTGCCTAAAGTGATTAACAGTTAAAATTGAAACATGAAGTAAAATCTTTAAGATTCAAAGTTGTTTGATTAAAATGATGAAAATCAGGTTATTAGAACAATTTAGGATTAAAATGATTATATGAATGTTTTGCTTTCTAACTTTTATTTAAACACTTATAAAAATTTTGATATGTTTAATGAAGAATCTAACACATGTGTCTTGTTTTGTGTTTGTTTGTGTTTTTAACAGATGGAGAATCTCAAGTTTGAGCCTAAACATAATCTAGTGGCATGTTTAGATGAATCAATTCCTGAAACAGATGGTTACAAGGATATGATTAAGTTCATCAAGAGGACCAAATATGTATATGCTATATGTGCCAAACTGGTCATATATGCAAGGCTGATCAAGAGCTTTTGGAGGACAGCAGAGGTTGTTAGAGAAGATAATGGTGTTGCTGTGGTCAGAGGGCATATTACTAGAGATTGGGTACTGACTGTTTCTGAAGAAGCCATTAGACAAGCCCTGAGGATTGATGAGGATGAGGTTGGTATGATTGATGAGCTGACTATGGATGAATGTAAAACGTGTTTTGTTAACATGGGTCATCCACCTGTGTTTCCAAAATCACAGTTTTATAGGGCGAAGTTGGGAAAGAAGTACAAATTGCTATGTTATGTTGTGCAACAATGCATGTCGAGGAGGAGTGCAGGTTTTGACAACTTCCCATCTGATATTGCATCACCAATTTGTGCCATAGCAGAGAACAAGCCATTCAACATGTCAAGATGGATAATGAATGGATTTGTATTCAACTTGGTCAAGGGCAAAAGGTTTAAATTCCTCATGTACCCGAGGTTTTTACAACTGATGATCAATGTTGCATATCCTGTCATCAGAGCCAAAGGATATTCTGGAGGCATTTTATACACTGAGGACATGAACGATCTATCTTACCGAAAGATGAGTATCGGGAATGTGCCTGATGTGGAGTTGTTTGAGTATATGAGAGATATTGCCAATAATGAAGAAGAAGTTGGGGTTGTATATCATCATATTTCGAATGGAGAGATTGTTAATCCAATGGATCTTGTTGATAGAGAAATTGATGAAAGTGATGATGATCATGATGATGATAATGATGACGGTGACAATGATGAAGATAGTGATGGTGATGATGAACATGATGATGGTGGTGATGATGCTGAATCTGAATCTAATTCAGAGGAGGTTGAACCAATGGAGATTGAGATAGAAGAACCTGTTGAGGTTGCTTCTGATGTTGAAGAAGTTACTGCTGAAATTCCAAAGGACGTTAGTGTTCAGTATGTGAGAAGAAAGAGGTCGAAACTAGTAGAAAAGCCTGTGATTGTTGAGCCTGAAGAGATTAATGTTATAGAGATTGCTCAGACAGTAATGGCCGAAGCTGAATCTATTCCACAAATAGATGAAGTGGATGCTGGCGTTGCTGATCCTAATGTTGTTGATATTCCCACCACATCACCACAAATTGCTGAAAACATTGGACAAGGTTTGGAGTCTTCACCAAATGTTGTGCCAAGTGTTGATGAAATTGATGATGAGAAAGAGAAACGAATTGCAGAATTGGAGGAGATAGTTGAAAATTTGATTAAAGCAAATGATCTGTTGAAAGCTTCAAATGAACGGAAAAAGAAAAGGTTTGATGAATATTGGGATATTCACAATCAGAATTTAAAAATCTTCAAAGAGTTGGATTCTGATCATCTGAAGCTGAAAATTGAACATAATGAGTTGAAGGCTGAGCATGAAAAATTGAAGGAGGAATATGAGAATTTAAAGTATGATTATACTGATTTGAAGGCTGAGTGTAATACATTGGAGGCAGAAAAGGAAATGCTGGAAAAAGAGTTGGAGGAGACTAAGCCAAAGAAAGCTGGCTCATCATCAGACAAAGATTTTTCTGAAGAAATAATGGAAGTGACGGAATCGGATGTGCCAAAAGTTTATTTGACTAGAGCTCGAGGCACTACGAATGTTGGAATTAGGGTGGACTCACCAATTATTATTCCCGATGAAGCTGTTGCAGAAACTGTCAATATGGACAAAGCTGAGGGAAAGAGGAAGATAGATGCTGTTCCTGAGATTTTTGGTGATGAAGAAAGTTCAAAAAGGGCGAAAGTTGATAAAACAGTGCAGATTGAGCCGATTCAATCTGTAGCTGTAGTTGAGGCTGAGAAAACTGATGAGGATGTGACTGAAGCTGAAATTGCCAAAACAGTTCAGATTGAGCCGATTCAATCTGAATCTGCTGCTGACACTGAAGTTGTTAAATTGACAGATAGTGAGAAGGAGGTTGGTTCTGAGGATACAGTTCAGATTGAGCCGATTCAATCTGAAGCTGTGGATATGCCTGAAATTGAAGCTGAAGTGGCTAGTCAGTTTGAGCCGGTTCAAACTGACGATGCACCTATGATTGAAGCGTTGGATGATTTAGATGACATAGATTGGACTGAGTCTGAAGATGAAGCTGAGCCAGTACAAAATGTTGTTGAAGAGTTACCAGATGATTTGGATCAAAGGTTTGCATACCTTGAGAAAATGAAGTACAACTCTGTGTTTTTGAATGGTTTAACGGTGAGTCAGATAAATGAGGAGTATGAGAAGTGCATGATTGCTCAAGACAAAGCAGAAGCTGATCAGAAAGAGTTTGTAATAGAGATGGGTGAATGGACTCCGATGCAAGAGAGTTTGAATATCGAAGACTTGCCTCCGACTGAACTTTATCACTAAAATCCAGATGAAATGACTGCTTCTGATATGCGTAGTTGGTTGAGTTCGAGAAACTATCCGTACAAAACTTTGCAGAGGTTGAAGTCTGAGTCATTAAGGAAGATTGTGGTCAGTTTTATGAAGACAGAGAAAATGTACAACAGAATGTTTTATTTGGACTATAACAATCCACAATACTTCGAGTTGACAAAAAGATTTAAAGTGCTTGGACCGAAGGAGATTCCGGTGATGGCTCTTCCTGAAAATGCTCACAAAAAGAGGCACGAACTGATGGACATGGTTCCAAGCGAAGCTAAATCTTACAACATACCAATGGAGGTGCGTGAGACTTGGCATAAATCAGCAACAGCAGGTGATGTTGTTAGGTCACTGCTGAGTAAAGGGCAGTCGATTGCTGAATTACTTGACTCGATGATTGTGCCTGAGAAGAATAAGAAAGTGAAGATAATTGCTTGGAAATACGATGAAGTTTTTGACGCTTTTATGATTAAGAGAGTGAATGGTTTATGTGATGTATACCATTACTTCTCGAGCATATTTAAGTTGGAAGTCCAAGACTTAAAGGAGCTGCACAAACTGAGGTTGATAAATCACACGCGTGCTGAGCGTGGTGATAAATGTATTATGCTGTTAGATGCCGGGATTGGTAGATCACCGAAGTTTCTTGATTTCCGAGGCCAACAAGAAGACTCAGCATATGTGCAAGCGAAGAAAGAAAGGAAGAAGAAAATATTGGTTGTGACTGAAGACATGTATTTAGAAGAGTTTTCGGACGAATATTTTGACAAAGTGACAGATCCTGGACTGAAAGTGATCGATGGAACTCAGATGACGAAGCCTATACTTAAAGTTTTCTATAATCAAGAAACCTTTGAGTTGAAGCTTGTTAGAAACTTGGACGATTGGGACAAGGATATGATTACACTATTCAGTACCTTTGAGTTGAAACTGCTGCATCCTTCTTATATCGAGTTTTTGCGAAGTTACAAGATTGAAAAATGTAAAGATAAACTTGCTGAAGCTGATAGAAAGTTGTTCACTGTGATGATAGAAGTGATTGCTGCTGCTTCGGAGAAGATTCGTGTGAGAACAGCATTACTCAATTCTAATCTCGTGAGGGTTGATATACCAGAGATAGAATATATGAGGATCAGTAGAAAGGGTACTTTGGAGGTGAAAGTTCAAGGACAAGAGTTGCCATTTGAGTTTTATGCTAATATTGACTTTGCAGGTTTGAATCTGGATTCGCTCAGACGTATGAATGCTTTACAAATTCTGACGAATGAATCCAAGCCTCGACAAGCTAAGATCGCTGAAAAATTCAAGTCCTGTATTGAAGAAGCTTTGAAGGAACAAGAAGAGTATAAAGGACGAGAGTTGCTGAAAGTCAAAGATGAACCAGAAGATTGGTAGAAAGAGATGATGCTGATCAAAGAAGAAGAAAAAGATAGAAGATTTTGCTGAAGATCCAAAGATAAATCTTAGGGGGAGTACTGTTAGGGTTATTTCCTTGTTAAGATTTACTTTGTATTTTGTTTATTATGTTTGTATAGTTTAGGGTTTATTGTGTATTTTCCTTAAACTTGTATTTTGTTGTTATAAGCATGTAGTGTGTGTGTGAGGAGAGAGGCTAGATCACTTTTACACTGTTAGAGAGAGAATTAACTGTGTGTGATTTTGTTTCTCCTGCACTTGTACTACGAATTGCTTTGATCATCAATATACAAAAAGAATTATGAGTATGAATTGTGTTTGTGATTGAATCGTTTGTTTGTACTTGTTATTCTGATCATTTGAGTGATATTAACGATCCAATTGAACCTATCATCTTATGTGTTTAGAAATTATCACCGTGCCACAAATTGTTAATGTGTTTGAGAAATGTTCAAAGACAAAGTCATTTTTTGTTACAAAGTGTGAGAATGACACAATGGTAAACAAAGACACAATGACACTTTAAAAAAAATTCTAACTCACAATATAAATCAAATTTTAAAAAAGTGGTTCGGAGACCTTGTTCCCCATGTATTCCTCTTTCAAAAAATAAATAAACAAAAAATTAAAAAAAATTAAAAAAATTACCGTTTTTTTTATTTTTTAAATTAGACACAATGAACAAAGACAAAATGAGAAAATAGTAGTTTTTTTAAGTTTTGTTTACTTATTTTTTTAGGAGGATCTTGTGGGAGCAAGATTTTTGAAATACTTTTTGTGTTATTGTGTAATTATTATTAGATCATTGTGTAATACTAGTCAAATAAGTTTACACAATGACCCGATGAACGACACAACAACCCTACGGATGACACAATCACACAATGACCAGACGAAAGACACAATGACCTGACGGAAGACACAATGACCTGACGTTAGACACAATGAGCTGAAAAAATGTGAAAAAAAGTTCGTTTTTTATATATCAATATTATACGCGTTTTAAAGAGAAAAAAAATGCTCGTTTTTATGGTGTAATTTGTTTAAAAAAATAATGTCGTATGTGAAAGTTATAAACGTTTAAAAAAAAGTGGGGGAATTTACATGTGACTTGCATGTGGAGAGAAAACATTTAAAAAAGTAGGCATGACTAAAATACCACCTCTCCTAATTTTCCTAGATGCCACATGTCAATCTCTTATTACTTCTTAGCCTTCTTAGATTTCTAATACTATGTAGGTGAACCTCACTCTATATATATATATATATATATATATATATCACCGTAATTGCTAAAATATATATTCATATATCATACATTTGAACCCATTATCATCTTCATCATTATTTTTATTCTTATTTCAAGTAGCCTACATACCTTAAACTTTATTTCCTACTAACACATATAAGCATGTTTCTTTCACACTTAATATTTCAACACACATTGCATACATTAAGCATACACATGGTTCATGTTCCATTGCTTGTTTGATCGTTTAACACACACAACTCAAATAACGCAAAATATATGTACATATGAGTTCACACATATAATCACGTATAGACCGGCCACCCACCCTCAACTGTTAAAGAAAACACATACATTTAATTAAACCTCAGCATATAGATATTAATGTATTTATATTGAATAATTATCACCCTTTTGGAGCACCTATTGAAATCGTAATCCACACATTTGAATATAGCATCATGCATAGAGAATTATATATTCATTCTATAAACATTTAAATATATATACAAACTGATATATGTACACCGTCGCATACAATTTACTTGGATATATAGCCATATATACATATATAAATACGTTCACAAGAACCCTTTATTTACTGATAAAGGATAAATTATACATAAATCCCTAGTTGAGTTTGTTTACGTTTTTTGTTGTTTCGGTACGGTTTTTATAGCAATTTTGATACAACTAATGTTTTTGTGTTTCGTAGGTCCCATGTTGATAAAGAAACAGATAGATCGTGAAAAATCGAATCCGTAGGCGAAAACGGGGCGCGAAACGGAGTTAAGAGCGAGCCGGTACGCGAAAACGAAGAAAGTTTGGGCTTTTCTTGGCCCGGTTCGCTATATAAACACTCCTTATGAAACCCTAGCCTCCATGTACGTTTTAGGGGACGAATTGGAGCTGATTTGGGGTGATTTTGAGGCTAGGAACACGAAATCGAAGCGACGGAAGCACGTGGATTCAAGGATTGCTTCTTGCATCTTCCGGGTTTCTTTAATCCTTTGTTTTTCGATTCTTTTATCATGTCTTGCAACATTAATTTTCACTTTATTTTTGTTACAAACATGCTAGGCTAAGCTCTTAAAGCCACCTAGACTTAGATGAATTTATGTTGATTGTTTGACTTGGATTTGGATTGTCTTTGATTATGGTTCGTTTATGATTTAAGTAAAAGTTTAATGCTTTAATTCGATTGATGCTTGTATGTGTATTGGAATTGGTTTGATTAATATTATTGTTTCCATTGAATCCTTGATGAGTGTCTATAACATATAATAGGATTTGATTCAATTCATCGACTGTGTGTTTTGAATGTGTTGTGGTTAAATGCATGCTTAAAACCATAGGAAACATAATAGAAATCAATCTAATAAAAATATGCTAGCTTTCTAAGAAATCCGTGAGGTGATTAGATTCATTGTTAGGTCTTGTTTGTTTAATTGCTAAGATTTGATATTCGTGAGAATTCGATCTAGGTTATGTTTAGCAAACATGTCTAATAAATCAATTGAATGCATTGAACTGGCTTTGGGTTTTAAACTGTGAGGTTAGAACTCATTTAAGGTCACTTAATCATAATTAGGTTAGACAACCGTGAGGGCGTTTACCTGTTAAATTAGTGTTCGTAATAACTTGTTAGAAAACCGTAAGTTTCTTCTCGAAAAGGGTCGAGGGTCTTATTTTGGTATTTTTCAAGTGAATATCTTTGTTACTAGTTCCATAATCAAAACATCCGTTTTCAAGTGATAATTGCAACATAGAGGAGCCGAGTCTAGGTGGTTCATTCTAATCACTGTTTTCGTATTCCGTCTTTCGTGCTAGTTTCAATTTTAGTAATTTCTATTTTTAGTTAGTTTCCAAATTTAGAAAGTTTCTATTTTTAGCAGGTTACTATTTTTAGCAATAAACCCCCCATTCAAATAATCTTTTATTTAAAGTTCGTGTCTAGTTAAGTAAGGTCTTGTTTAGTTAGTTTAACGTAATATATAGAGTCTGTGGGTCGACACCCAGACTTACGTACGCTATATTACATCCGACCGGTCCACTACCGGTTGTGTGTGATTTAGTAGTTTCTCTAGGTTTTATAAATATTAAAACTAGGTGTTTTTAGGTAGTTAATTTATATATATATATATTACACGCATCAAGTTTTTGGCGCCGTTGCCGGGGACTCTTGGTAATTGCGTTAATTAACTTTGTTGAGTCTTAATTGCTACATACGTGCTTTGTCTTATTTGTTTTATTTGATTCGTAGGATTAGTTTTATTTTGCTCTATTTTTCCTCCCCATCGAGTCTTTCTTGTTATTTAAATATGTGTGAAATTTGTGGAGGACCTCACTTTACTTGTCTGTGTCCACAATATACGAGGTCCTCTGCACCACCTCAGTTTGCAAACTCTTTTGGGCATGTGCAGTCATATTCATCACAGGTGGATCCAACTGACCCATATTTTCCACAGTCAGATCATAATGGTCAATTTTTTTATAGCAACTCTACTAGGGGTAGTGATGGTGCTTCGAGTAGGATAGAGGAGTTGCTGACCCAGTTAGTTTCTAATAAAGTAACTACTCAAAGAACGTTAGCAGGGTATGATAGCCTCTTGCAGAGCAGCCAACTGATGATGGAAGATACTAATAAGGCTCTAAGGGAGATCATGAGGAGGTCAAATGAAGAAGAGGAGTTTCAACATGAGCAGCTGCAGCAAAAATCAGGTAATGATAACTCATTTTCTACATTCTCTTTTGATTCTTGTAATATTATTTCTGAACCACAAGATATTTTACACTTGTCTTGTGAGGATGAGGTTTTGCAGGAATTCCAAGTACAGCCGGAGACGAAAATGGACGCTTCAGTCCCACCTCCAGTCTGTCAGGAAGAGAAAGTGGAAATGAACAAGTGCTCAAGCATGAAAGAAGAATTAATGAAGGTGCAGGAGGTCATGAACACTCGATGGCACTCACTAAGTTCGGCAGAGAAACTTCATTATTTATCAGAAAATGGGAGGCTTACGGATGAACTCGCTAATCTAAGGATGACAACATGCGAAGTCGATCATGAACCGGATATTTCCACTGATGACGAGAAACAGAAAGTGGAGTATGCCGATACAAAATTGGATGATGAAGATGATCTTTCCGAAAAAGGTAAGTGTTCTGACCAAATTTCAATTTCATATGATATTCCTAAACTATTTGACTCATCATGTGATATATTTGAATCTTTGGATTCTTTTGATATTTCACAATTGTTTTGTGAGTTTAATGAGATGCAGGAGCTACATGAGGAAGATGTGAAGGATGTACCAGTTCCATCTTGGGAGGATGAATTTGCTGATGAACTGGTGGACCTGCCTTTTTGCGAGGAAGTGGAATTTGACCCACTTGGCGATTTGAAGATTTTTGAAGATTTAGTATACAATCAAACGCCAAGTGTGGGGATGAGTCAAGAGCTGAATGAGCCTGAGAACGAGGTACATACTGAAGAATCATCACAACCTCGGTTTAAAGCAAGGAAAGAACCGAGGGAGCGCACATTGTTGCAAATCGGGAGATGGTTTACAAGGGTGGAGAAACCCTTAAGGTGCAAGAAAGACCAATCTTCAAGTTACGTGCATCACATTCGGTTCTTTCCAGGTAATTTTAAATATTGGTGGTCTAACGAGTTCCAAGTTTTTAATTTGTTTTTCAATGTCACTTCCACTTCCACTCTTAAATTTGTATGTATTTATGTGGGTCGGGTGGAATTGAACGGATTGGATAGGGTTCAGATCAAGGAGAAACCTCCTGATTAAGTTTAAGTGTGGGGAGGTTTCTCATTGGTTTACTAGTTTGTAGAGTTTGTTTAATTTTCTTTTCGAGTCAGTTTTATTTTTATTTTATTTTATTTATTTATTTTTATTTTTGTCGAGTCAGTTTTACGCTCGGGTATTCTTTTGTTTGTTTTTACAGGTTTAAATCATTCTCACCCGTACTCAATCCCCATTCGGGTGAGTTTGTATTTGTGAAGACGAAGATGGAGCTCGAGAGTGTCGGTGAAGCTCGATCGCGACCGAAATGCTATACGATCGAAGCCGAAGATTGGAATGAAGACTTGGAGCTTACGCGTTTCACAAAACCAGCTAAGTCCTTTCCAATTCACCTTTCTATCTTTTATTTTTGCATTTTTGTTTTTATTTTTTAGATGTTTTCTATCTCTACATTGAGGACAATGTAGAACTTAAGTGTGGTGATGGGAAATAGTCATTTCTAGTTTGTTTAGTTGTTTGTTTTGAGTCTTATAGAGTCATAAAAAAATACAAAAAAATTGAAAAAATCGAAAAATGTCTTTGTTTAAGTTGTGCACTTTTAAATAGAAAATGATAGTAAATTAATTTTTGCTTTCAAATGAGTTGTGGTTTCTAAAACAAAGATGAATTTGGATAAACATTTGGTAACCCAATTAGCTAAGATGGTTTCCATAAGTGTAATAATAGAAAGTTAATTGTCGTGAATCTCGTGGGTGTTCATCTTAGGAGGAATAGGAAGGCCTTAACTAAATTAAATTAGGCACCATTTTAGGCTTTAGAACTTAAATAGGTTAAGGCGCATCCGCAAATAAAATGTCCACCGGGTATAGTACTGAAAAGCGATCAAAGTAGCTGCTAAATAAAAGAGCTCAAAGAGCCAATTCAAAAAAAAAAAGAAGAAAAAAATATAAGGCAAGTGATCCAAGACCTCATGTGCTCTACCTCCGGGATAGCGACTTGGATACGACACCCCTGGGTGAGGTGATCTTGTTTTATGAAAAAAAAAGAAGAATAAACAGTCTATACCCACAAAATTCATCCATCAAAATCCACCCTAATATGGCACTAGTTCTTAGTTTAGTTAAGTTCTTTAGGTTATTTTGGTAGGAGAACCTTTTTGGTTTATCCGGTGCCTCGTCAAGCAACAATAATCGGGCTAACTTATTTTTCCTCTGTGTGAGACCTTGTAGACAAATGATCTAATTAAATTGAAATTAAACATAAAGGGAAACTTAATTGGCTAGTGTTAGGGTGTTTAAAACAAACGCACCACTATTTATCTGAATTCGGTTCTTGTTTGAGAAACTGTAATGAAAGTTGAAACATTAATTAGTTGTGATTCTATGTGCATGCTTTTTCAGGGACGAAAAAGGTTAAGTGTGGGGATGTTTGATAAAGGATAAATTATACATAAATCCCTAGTTGAGTTTGTTTACGTTTTTAGTTGTTTCGGTACGGTTTTTATAGCAATTTTGATACAACTAATGTTTTTGTGTTTCGTAGGTCCCATGTTGATAAAGAAACGGATAGATCGTGAAAAATAGAATCCGTAGGCGAAAACGGGGCGCGAAACGGAGTCACGAGCGAGCCGGTACGCGAAAACGAAGAAAGTTTGGGCTTTTCTTGGCCCGGTTCGCTATATAAACACTCCTTATGAAACCCTAGCCTCCATGTACGTTTTAGGGGACGAATTGGAGCTGATTTGGGGTGATTTTGAGGCTAGGAACACGAAATCGAAGCGACGGAAGCACGTGGATTCAAGGATTGCTTCTTGCATCTTCCGGGTTTCTTTAATCCTTTGTTTTTCGATTCTTTTATCATGTCTTGCAACATTAATTTTCACTTTATTTTTGTTACAAACATGCTAGGCTAAGCTCTTAAATCCACCTAGACTTAGATGAATTTATGTTGATTGTTTGACTTGGATTTGGATTGTCTTTGATTATGGTTCGTTTATGATTTAAGTAAAAGTTTAATGCTTTAATTCGATTGATGCTTGTATGTGTATTGGAATTGGTTTGATTAATATTATTGTTTCCATTGAATCCTTGATGAGTGTCTATAACATATAATAGGATTTGATTCAATTCATCGACTGTGTGTTTTGAATGTGTTGTGGTTAAATGCATGCTTAAAACCATAGGAAACATAATAGAAATCAATCTAATAAAAATATGCTAGCTTTCTAAGAAATCCGTGAGGTGATTAGATTCATTGTTAGGTCTTGTTTGTTTAATTGCTAAGATTTGATATTCGTGAGAATTCGATCTAGGTTATGTTTAGCAAACATGTCTAATAAATCAATTGAATGCATTGAACTGGCTTTGGGTTTTAAACTGTGAGGTTAGAACTCATTTAAGGTCACTTAATCATAATTAGGTTAGACAACCGTGAGGGCGTTTACCTGTTAAATTAGTGTTCGTAATAACTTGTTAGAAAACCGTAAGTTTCTTCTCGAAAAGGGTCGAGGGTCTTATTTTGGTATTTTTCAAGTGAATATCTTTGTTACTAGTTCCATAATCAAAACATCCGTTTTCAAGTGATAATTGCAACATAGAGGAGCCGAGTCTAGGTGGTTCATTCTAATCACTGTTTTCGTATTCCGTCTTTCGTGCTAGTTTCTATTTTAGTAATTTCTATTTTTAGTTAGTTTCCAAATTTAGAAAGTTTCTATTTTTAGCAGGTTACTATTTTTAGCAATAAACCCCCCATTCAAATAATCTTTTATTTAAAGTTCGTGTCTAGTTAAGTAAGGTCTTGTTTAGTTAGTTTAACGTAATATATAGAGTCTGTGGGTCGACACCCAGACTTACGTACGCTATATTACATCCGACCGGTCCACTGCCGGTTGTGTGTGATTTAGTAGTTTGTCTAGGTTTTATAAATATTAAAACTAGGTGTTTTTAGGTAGTTAATTTATATATATATATTACACGCATCATTTACATACATAAAAGACCCACAACACATTACCCACTTCATTATTTATATGCAAGTTTATATATATACACACATATTCTGCCATGTACATAACTATATATAAACCCACCAAATTTAAAACCAATTCACGTGTAGAGTCCGTAATCACATTATTTTCATACATACATGCATCAATCACATACACACATCAGCACACAGTAAGTATATACTAACTTATATCATCGAATCGATCCCAAAACTCGTGTATACCAACACACGTATACTCAACAGTCAAAAATCATGAATCGTTGTCGTGTACATGAACCCTTACCCAAACCGTAAATCTCCGACGGAAAGAAACCGAAACGAAAGAATTAATTTTAAAACTTAACGAGCCGAAACATACCGGAGTTTGTATGAGTGATGGAATGTTCGGCTGAGGCTGCGACGTGTCCGATGGAGATAATCGCCTGCGCGTTTTCTGTATTGCGACGGTGGAAGAAGGGCGACCAGTGGTTGCAGGGAACGATGGTGGTGATGTTCTCAGCGACGGTGGTGACCAGAGGCTATGCTAGCTGCTGTAATTGCTGAAAAGGCGATTAGGGTTTTTGGGTTGGGAGTTTGTAAAGAGGAGACGGATATGGGACGGGGATTTGGGTTAATGTATTTGATTCATTAAAAGTTTACACTTTAGACCCTGAAGTTTATTAATCTGTTAACTTGTTCCTAAAGTTAATTTATTTAGCTTTTAAACATTTACAAAACGAATCCCGAACTTCAATAACTTATGTTTTACCAAAAGACAAACCGAAAGGACTGAACGAGAAAAAAACAACAAACGTCTCACGTTTAATCTACGAGATAAATACAATAATAATTTTTCGATTTATTATTTAATTACTAGAAAATTACTTTTGAAATTTAAAATACACCATTAATTACTATAAAAATATCGAGAACTAAAGGAACTAGTTAACGACGTTAACTCAAAAATGTCGGTTGTCACATCATCCCCTTGTTGAAAGAATTTTCGTCCCGAAAATTGAGTAAGATCAGTAAGGATTTGATGTTGCAAGGAAGGAAAAGAAGAAAGAAAATTATTAAGAGAAAGAAAAATATTTTATTTGTCATATACACAAAGGTAATTAAACCTATAGGAACATGCCACCAAAAATAAAGACCATCACCAACATTATATAAATATCAACCCACACACATGCATACATACACACGCAATGACACATGAATAAATTTATAACTCACATTAATACATGCACATATATATATTTACGAAAATCCACACACAAGCATGTACCATATAATATTTACCACCATATATCCATACACATTAATATTTTACAAATCATAATTACACACACACAAACATCATACGTACATATATGTACATATGTGCAAATATATAAAACAAAAACTACAACTTATAAATAAAACCTACCATTTTATAAAATACCTAAGTAACAAAAAAAATAATAGTTCCATGACATGACCACATGCATCTAGCAACCCTACCTACACATATTTATCCCTTCCTACCCAACATCACCTCCACCATCAACCAATGCATGAACCTAACTTCTAAACCCAACCATAATCTCCCACTACCCAACACTAGATTTTTCTCTCTCCCTCCTCCTCCTCCTCCTCCTCCTCCTCTATTCAGCCGAAACCCACCTCCCCACACCCCTATCAACTTCATTTTTCATTTACAACACTTCACACACAACCAAAAATCTCTCCAACACTTTCTCTCAACTTTCAAACTTCTTCTTCTTCACTACAAAACTCAGAAAACTCAGCATCTACAAGTCTCAAGAGTTGACCAACAACATCAAGCACAAGCCAAGAGGAGCCACGAGTCCAAAGAAACCGCAACCGAGCAACCGAAGCAAAAACCGTTCATCACCACGAGAAGGCACGTCGAGACCAGACCATTCCCAGCTGAGTTCCAGAACATATCATGACTTTCATACCACCCCAAGTGCACCCACACTCACTCTCAAACTCAAGGTAACGAGAAACTACCCGAAAACGCACTACACGTACACTACACATTCGTTTTCACACACAATGAACACCATGAATTCCCATGTCTTAAAAACATCTAAAAAAATACTTATTTTACAGTAGCAAAAGTGTTAAAAAGGATAGATATCATTTTCTAAAGAAAACAAACAATTTTGACTAAAACTAGTCAAACCGAACACTTTATTTAGAACAAAAATCAAGACTAGACTAACCACCTTGAAAATGAGATTTTATATTTTCTGCACTTTCATTTTACCAAAATATGGTTATAAATTAAATTTCATAATTTTTAGAGTTATAGATTATTTAATATGTATTTTTTAATATTAAAAAGGTATATTCTCACAATTATTTATAAAAATGTATGGGAAGTAAAAAATTATAAAAATGAGTGATGTTACTGTTATGAATATGCATATGGAGATCTAGCATCGAAAATATATGATTGTTGATGAGTGAACCTAAGAACCGAACAATAACAGGAATTAAACGTACGAATCAACGAAAGCACCAAAAATATGAAAATATGAAAATATTGTATTTTCAGTAGCTTATATATGATATAAACTTGTTAGAAAATAAATTTCATATTTTTCTGGTCGTAAAAATAAATACTACGAATTTTCTAATATTTAATGGGATTAAAATACAAAAATTTGTAGAAAATAGTTAGATACTCTTAAGGCCAAATTTACAGAACAAAAACTCATATATGAAGATAAAGTAAGTAAAATAGTACCCTAAACATTACCAAAGACTCTTTATTCTTAAAACGTAATCTTAACCGAACCGAACGTGTTAAAAACACGAAACTGAGAAACACAAGTAAAAACAGGTATTTTTCACGTCCAGGAGTGTTATTACTTATAAATAAATATTTCACGAAGATACATAAATTTATAAGCTTAATCTATTTATTATGAATTTTCGAATATACGAACCTAGTATATTCACAAAAAGCATAAAAATTGGCTAAAGACCTTTTTATCAAGAAAACTACATTTTATACAGTAACATAAGACCAAAGGAAGTGTTTTAAATTATAAAACGCGTTAAAAGAGTATTTTGTAAGCAAATCGTTTATTCATCGGTTTCACGAGCGTAAAAATACGAAATTGACCGAAGGACTATAAAACTTGAATATTAAGCTTGTAACTACTTAGTTACTGTATAAATATGTTGAAAATGAAGTTTCACTATTTATTGGGCCACTGTTTATTTTTTACAAATTATTTATGTTTAAACTACATTAACCGGCTACATTCTTAAATAAAATATAGTAATTTTTAAAGTATCTAAAAATTATAAAAAGTATATTTTTACAGTAGCATATGACCACTTAACATATTGGTACAATTATATTGAAGTATTTTGACTTAAACCTAAAACGTAACTTAATGTGCGGTATCGCGCCGCACTCGGTAGACCGGTGGAACCTAACTTTCATAAATCTAATACTTAGATACATTTTATCAGTAGATTCACACCTAAAATGCTATACATAACATAAATATAATGTATAGTACTTATTAATATCAACCCTTAGTTAAAAATCCAATTTTTTTTACGAATTTGACTATTTAACAATGACTAAGGACTAAAAGTGACAACTACCAAACTTTACTGATTTAACATCAAAGTACACTTAATACCTACTTATATAGCCTATAATAACATAGGTGTATACATACTTAGGCGTATAAGTCAACGCAAACGACTAAACCCATGATATTACACGAATGTAATCAAAACAGTACGCACACGACACCGACAAAACGAATTACACATAGACTTATGTATTTTAGGGTCTAACATGACAAACTAAACATAGGAAGCTTGCTAGGAGGTAGAACTCCCACGCTGAATGTACAATATCTTTAGAAATCTTAAGCAGGCCGGACACTAGGTGAGTTCATAAACCCCTTTTTACGTAATACTTTTGGGGCTGATACATACCTACTAAACTTGTTTATATAAACTGATTTTCATGGTGTAACACATCTGCGACTTGTCCCCGAACGTTGGTACAACTTTCCGGAGCCATTAACTTCTTGCAGGAGCCCTTTGAAATGTAAATAGTACTATTTGGGAATCCCCCGCGTACGGTGGCATACCCCCACCCCCCCCCCACTGAGGTTGAAAACCGTTACGCCACATGTTCAATGATATCTCGGTGCTTAGCAGAGCACGTTAGCCCATTGTGGGTTAGGGGACTGTTATATATGGTATTCGGGTTGGGTATAACCCGAACAGGCTTGGCTACATATTTTGTCAACCATACACCAAAAACGTACTTACTTAATGTCCAGTATTTTAGGGTTAAACGTTTTACGACATTTCTGTTTTGTTAAACCATGAGCTCACCAACTTTATGTTGACGTATTTTTGGGTATGTATTTAAGGTATTTAGACGATTTATTGATGAAAGTATACAACTAGACTTACGTTTTTGGTGTACGGTCGACAATATATGTAGCCAAACCTGTTCGGATTTTACCCAACCCGAATACAATAAAAAATAGTCCCCTAACCCAAAATTAGGCTAACGTGCTCTGCTAAGCACCAGCGTTTCATTGATCATGTGGCGTAACGGTTTTCAACCTCAGTGGGGGGTATGCCACTGTACGCGGGGATTCCCAAATAGTACTATTCACATTCCAAAGGGCTCCTGCAAGAAATTAATGGCTACCAAAAGTTGTACCAACATTCGGGGACAAGTAGCAGAAGTATTACACCATGAAAAATTAGTTTATATAAACAAGTTTAGTAGGTATGTATCAGCCCTAAAAGTATTACGTAAAAAGGGGTTCATGAACTCACCTGTAGCTTTGCTCAAGGATTTCCTAGATAATGATTTTCGTGAGAGTCCTACCTCTTAGCGGACTTCCTATGCTTAGTTTAATCAAGTTAGATTCTAAAATATATAAGTCCACGTGCGTTCCATAACGGGTGCGTTTGTCTTTCGGTTGTGTAGTCGTTTTAGTGTTCTCGTTGGTTTGTTCTCATTCTAACACTTAAATCCATATTTGTGACATTTGCCCCGAATCAAATACGATTCAAGTCCGAACCCGACCCGTCTCGGTGTTAAATTTTAAATTTCGAAAGTTATAATGAAATACATATACAGTATTCATTACTCGTACTCGTTAAATTAAATTTATAACTTATAAGTTTAATTTTTCAAAATATAAAGTCTATTGGTTAACTTGGTTAGTTTAGTTAGTGTTTAATTAACAAAACTAACTAGAAGGGTTGTTTGTGTTAATTGTAAAACTTAAATTAAAAATCTTTGTGCATAACAGAAACAAACATAAAAACTTCAAGGATCGAATTGTAAATATGAGAATTAAATCACAAAGGATCACGTTCATGTTGTCATGATCAGCTGCAAATTCCGGCAACTCGTCCGGTGACTCCGGCGAGCTCCGGTAAGGTGCCAAACACTAAAAATTTATCGTTTTAAACGCGTAGAAATCGGCCCTTATCACTTAACAACAAGATTCAAACTCAAACATTTTCGAAATTGTGTTTATCATCGGGGTTTTATGAAACCAATTAAAACCCGTCAAATTCGCGATTTGAGAAATCAATTCACCATAATAGATTGTATATTTTCAAATTTACCAAATCGAAATTATCCTTTCTACTAATAAGAACTTGAACATCATATTTAATTCACAAAAGTCCCGAAGTTTCAGTCCGTGATAGCTCATCTAAAACCCGTGAACAAGTCGAATTCGGTTGCCTCTTTTGTAACAGATTGATCCTATATAAATCGCTCAAAACATTCATATTCATTCACTGAAGCTCTCGAATCCATAAATTTCACTTTAACCACACAGTGTAACACAATTTGATCATCGTCTTCTTATCTGATATGTTCGTTAGCGGTCGGCATTACGTGCGTATTATCATCATCAATTGGATTGGGGTTTTTACTATTCGATCATAGTAGATTGATTCTGCATCATCAATTGGATCATATCATTGCTGCTTGACCATCGTTGATTGTTACAAAATCGACTTCTTATTTTTCTTCCCATCTCAATTAAACCGTTATCATAGCAGGTAATTAAAACCACTCTGTACTCGTTTTGATGTAAAGATCGTAAGTTCAATGTTCAATTTCAGTTGCAGGTCCATATTTACGTTCAATTTTAGGATTTGAGGTTTTAGGGTTTATGATAGGAGTTGGCTTTTGTTAAAGTGATGAACTTAATTGTTCTGTTTCAAATTTAAGTAACTAAATTGTGCTGGTCTGATGGTTAGTCCTTGTACCCATGGTTACTAAGACTCGGGATCCAACAAAGCTTTTTGGTTTAACAAATTTTAATCCATTCTTTTTTTTAACAAATAGTATTTAATACATATATTAATAAAAAAATAGTATATATATTTGAATTGATTTCTTAAAGCAAAGCCTTATACACATTTATTCATTTGTTTTTAATTGACGGAAGTTATAAAAGTCTAATAACTGAATTACGTTTTGAATGCATGTATTTATAAGCCTTAATAATTTATAAAGGTTTAGATTGTATTTAACTACTTTTATTTAGTACAAAATAGTCATCTATATTTATTATTTTATTATTATTACTAATGGTATTTATTAATATAATTATCTTTAATTATTTTATGAATTAATCCTTATATATATTCTCCATATAATTATTTTTCGCTACTTATCATTATTTATTTTAACTATTATTATAAATTTAGTTATTATTAAAGTGTTATTTAAAATAAATTATGTATTATAATCATTTAACTCAATTATAAGGTGAAACTTCAACTCCTATTAGAAACCTAGTTCCTCAAATCATTTGTAGGTTGTCATTCTAACGTAAGACACCGTTCGTTAGGTTAACGTTAAGGAGTTGCCCGACGCCTTCTTTCAAGTTTATTTATTTATTCATCGGTCTCTTATCATGTGAGTATTCATAGCCCCCTTTTCAGTTTTATGCTTTGGGGTGAAATCATGTTACCTATAAATCATGTTTTATCATTTTGTTCATTTTTATTCATTTGATTCATTATATTTAATTCAGTTCAATTCAATTCATGTGTGTTATTACTTGCAATTACGTGTTTCATAGGTTGATAAACATTATTCTAGCACAATCATTAATTTGTTCAAACCAACGGTTATCAATAATAGTACTATTTGGCCTGACAAGCCCACCCCATATGGCATTCGAGTGGTGATTGTAACCGACATATGCTTTTGCTCATTACGACTTAATCTGTGTGATTAAGTGGCTGCAGTCATCTAGGTTTGATTGTGTACTCGATTTATCTAATGTGATACACTTTTTGCATGATAGGTATTAGCATGACATGGAATTGAATCATTTTATTCATTTATTCATTTTAATCATTTCAATCATTTTAGTCATTATATATCTATATATACACGTATGTATGCAAACCTGTGTTTACTCACCAGCTAATTCGTTAGCTGACAAATACTATTTTCACGTGATTTCAGGTGTTATAGCATAGTCGAATATCTCAAGATGCATCTCACATAGGATTCATGGACCTAGTTTAATAAAAAAGTTATCTATTATGTTTTGATTAATTGTCTTTGTGATTAATGTACTTGTTAACTGAATATTAGATTTAATATTATTTAATCATATTAGTACCATGAGCTACGAGCAATCTATTCACTTACGTCCGCCTCGATGATTCCGCGATCGGTCGGGGTGTGACAGATTGGTATCAGAGCCATGGTTATAGGGAATTAGGTTATTAGATATATAATGACCTAGTCTATAACTAAGGACCCAAAACATTAGTCATATCATGTCACTACATGTGAGTTTCTTGCTAGTTGCTTACATGTTTACTAGTTTACATACGTGTTATGCCTTATATGCCTATAGTCTACACCTCATTACACTAATACAACTTTGAGTATGAATCATATGAACTTCAAAACATTAAGGCTTATGCCTAATCCAAATCGATTTCCTAATCGATTCTCAAAATCAAATTAAAACCTTATTCAGGATTTTCAAATTTCTTCATCAACTTCCAAATTCAATATTTTATTTTTAAATCTCGTCAAAGTCTAAGTTTCGTAACTGAACGCGTGCAATACTGGAAGAGTGGGTGCCTGTACCTCGGGTGTTCTGTCTAGGGAAAGGTATTCGTATAAATCCAAATCATCTGATGGATCTGTTACCTTACCTGGGAACCCTCGGGGTGAGTGTCCACTTATAGGTAGCCACGTCTTCATTAAAGTTATAAAAACTTTCTACTTTGATAAGTCAACGTATTCGTGCGGTTTGCGAACTAAACGTTTACACTCGAAATATCACAACATGATTTCAACACCTTGTATTTCCAAAGACTCCTTAATTATAAAAAAAAACTTATTTCTCTATTATACAAAATAATAATAACAATAATGCTTCTTCATTAAAGTTCAATAATTATCAATCATACAAACTAAACAATAAATTATCATCAAAATCACACATAATATCTTTAATCAGAACTTCATCATTCATATTTTCATATAACTCATAAACTCATTATCAAATGCTCATATAATCTTTTTAATCATAAAATTTTTCATCACATGATTTGTTTAACTCATTATGAATCTATCTACCATAATTCATCCATAAACTCACTTCTATTAGAATATAACTTTCCTTCGAACTCTACTTCATATAAACTTCATTCTATTAAATCTTCCAATGTACTTGATTATCTATATATGAATGTAATAATTCATTCCTCTCACTTAACTTGACTACATATTTAATCTATTAAGAACTTACACATTATCTGATAAACGTGGCATGACATGACTGTGGTTATCTTCTATGTGTGAAACATGATCATTTTTAAACATGCTAGCTATAAACAAGAATTCTCATGAACTTAAATTTCGATGAACTTAACTACCCGAGCATGAAATCAGAACCTATGTGCATGAATATATGAAGTTTTTGTGTCCCTTAGACCCACACTTGGCAAAATGAAATATGCGAACCATGCAAAGGCTAGTGTAATTACGGGTGCACACGGAATTACAAAAGTCGGTGTATGGAAATCATAGTAAGTTTTGTCGTGTGTTTTGGGCAACACAACAATTGTGGTGTGATAAGTACATGGTGGATACGCCGCTGGTACATCCTATACATAAGTGTACCTTTCACATCGCCAAATGAAGTGTTGTCTACGTCTAGTGAAGTTTGTGTAACTTCTAGACCCTGACCCATTGCAATTTAATCTAAACAATGTTTTCGTTTGCATCTTTCATTGATAATTATTCATTATTAACATCTAGTGCTCACGTTGGTGTACTCTTATTCAACTTCTCGGGGTTGACGTATTCTTGTTCAACTCGAGGGAGCTAGATAAAGTTAGTACATATATTATGGAAAACACATCATTATGGACATCTTTTGAAGATGTGCCACATTCTATTCACATTATTTATTTTGATCATTTATTCACTTTATTAATCATGTTTATTCACCTGATTCTTTTATTCGTTACTCTTCATTCATTTATTCATTTTACTAATCAAATTAATTCAATCTATTCCTTTATTCACACATTACATCTATGGATCAAATCAAGTTCAATTCCATTCTGAGCATGAGTATATATCAATCAATTATTCAAACCTCTTTTTTAAATGGTTCCTCTGGCCTATTTAGTACTCGAACTATATTAAATAAACAAGTTAAACGAACTACAGAAATTAAATCTATAACAATTACCTCATTAAACCCTACTCGATTCAACATAAGTTTTATCGAAACTAACGTTAATCAAATTTCGGGACGAAATTTCCTAAAGGAGGGGTGACTGTGACATTTGCCCCGAATCAAATACGATTCAAGTCCGAACCCGACCCGTCTCGGTGTTAAATTTTAAATTTCGAAAGTTATAATGAAATACATATAAATTATTCATTACTCGTACTCGTTAAATTAAATTTATAACTTATAAGTTTAATTTTTCAAAATATAAAGTCTATTGGTTAACTTGGTTAGTTTAGTTAGTGTTTAATTAACAAAACTAACTAGAAGGGTTGTTTGTGTTAATTGTAAAACTTAAATTAAAAATCTTTGTGCATAACAGAAACAAACATAAAAACTTCAAGGATCGAATTGTAAATATGAGAATTAAATCACAAAGGATCACGTTCATGTTGTCATGATCAGCTGCAAATTCCGGCAACTCGTCCGGTGACTCCGGCGAGCTCCGGTAAGGTGCCAAACACTAAAAATTTATCGTTTTAAACGCGTAGAAATCGGCCCTTATCACTTAACAACAAGATTCAAACTCAAACATTTTCGAAATTGTGTTTATCATCGGGGTTTTATGAAACCAATTAAAACCCGTCAAATTCGCGATTTGAGAAATCAATTCACCATAATAGATTGTATATTTTCAAATTTACCAAATCGAAATTATCCTTTCTACTAATAAGAACTTGAACATCATATTTAATTCACAAAAGTCCCGAAGTTTCAGTCCGTGATAGCTCATCTAAAACCCGTGAACAAGTCGAATTCGGTTGCCTCTTTTGTAACAGATTGATCCTATATAAATCGCTCAAAACATTCATATTCATTCACTGAAGCTCTCGAATCCATAAATTTCACTTTAACCACACAGTGTAACACAATTTGATCATCGTCTTCTTATCTGATATGTTCGTTAGCGGTCGGCATTACGTGCGTATTATCATCATCAATTGGATTGGGGTTTTTACTATTCGATCATAGTAGATTGATTCTGCATCATCAATTGGATCATATCATTGCTGCTTGACCATCGTTGATTGTTACAAAATCGACTTCTTATTTTTCTTCCCATCTCAATTAAACCGTTATCATAGCAGGTAATTAAAACCACTCTGTACTCGTTTTGATGTAAAGATCGTAAGTTCAATGTTCAATTTCAGTTGCAGGTCCATATTTACGTTCAATTTTAGGATTTGAGGTTTTAGGGTTTATGATAGGAGTTGGCTTTTGTTAAAGTGATGAACTTAATTGTTCTGTTTCAAATTTAAGTAACTAAATTGTGCTGGTCTGATGGTTAGTCCTTGTACCCATGGTTACTAAGACTCGGGATCCAACAAAGCTTTTTGGTTTAACAAATTTTAATCCATTCTTTTTTTTAACAAATAGTATTTAATACATATATTAATAAAAAAATAGTATATATATTTGAATTGATTTCTTAAAGCAAAGCCTTATACACATTTATTCATTTGTTTTTAATTGACGGAAGTTATAAAAGTCTAATAACTGAATTACGTTTTGAATGCATGTATTTATAAGCCTTAATAATTTATAAAGGTTTAGATTGTATTTAACTACTTTTATCTAGTACAAAATAGTCATCTATATTTATTATTTTATTATTATTACTAATGGTATTTATTAATATAATTATCTTTAATTATTTTATGAATTAATCCTTATATATATTCTCCATATAATTATTTTTCGCTACTTATCATTATTTATTTTAACTATTATTATAAATTTAGTTATTATTAAAGTGTTATTTAAAATAAATTATGTATTATAATCATTTAACTCAATTATAAGGTGAAACTTCAACTCCTATTAGAAACCTAGTTCCTCAAATCATTTGTAGG
Organism: Tagetes erecta; assembly: GCA_030867185.1. NCBI lineage: Eukaryota > Viridiplantae > Streptophyta > Magnoliopsida > Asterales > Asteraceae > Tagetes > Tagetes erecta. Next base: position 33,969,601 of record CM061490.1, on the reverse strand, counting down.
TTGTCATTCTAACGTAAGACACCGTTCGTTAGGTTAACGTTAAGGAGTTGCCCGACGCCTTCTTTCAAGTTTATTTATTTATTCATCGGTCTATTATCATGTGAGTATTCATAGCCCCCTTTTCAGTTTTATGCTTTGGGGTGAAATCATGTTACCTATAAATCATGTTTTATCATTTTGTTCATTTTTATTCATTTGATTCATTATATTCAATTCAGTTCAATTCAATTCATGTGTGTTATTACTTGCAATTACGTGTTTCATAGGTTGATAAACATTATTCTAGCACAATCATTAATTTGTTCAAACCAACGGTTATCAATAATAGTACTATTTGGCCTGACAAGCCCACCCCATATGGCATTCGAGTGGTGATTGTAACCGACATGTTAGGGTTATTTCCTAGTTAAGATTTACTTTGTATTTTGTTTATATGTTTGTAAATAGTTTAGGGTCTATTTTGTTATATTCCTTAAACTTGTATTTTGTTGCTATAAGCATGTAGTGAGAGAGTGTGAGGAAAGAGGCTAGATCACTTTTACACGTTAGAGAGAGAATTAACTGTGTGTGATTTTGTTTCTCCTGCACTTGTACTACGAATTGCTTTGATCATCAATATACAAAGAGAATTATTAGTATGAACTGTGTTATGATTGAACTGTGTTCTGTGTACAAATTATTCTGATCATTTGAGTGATATTAACGATCCAATTGAACCTATCAATTGGTATCAGAGCTTTCGGTATTGTGTTCTTCGCTGTTCTTAAGCAAAACACATCAATATTGCTCAAATATCATGATCTGAATGAATTGTTGCTGTTTTTAGTTGTGATTTATCATCACAATCACTTCTAATTCACAACGATTGTGCAAATTCCATCAGATTATCATCAGATCTGAGGAATTAAGAAGAATAGAAGAAGTTACTGTTCGATCAAATTTTTGCTTAATTTCATCAAATTTGATCATGTTTTGGATTGATTGATATAAGGGATTGATAATCGGACCATTTCACAGCTTGTGTGTGAATTTTGGACAAATTGGACAAGTTTTTGACAAAACCCTGAAAATTCTCATGAAGAAGATGATGAACAGTAAGAACTTGGTTGAAGATTAACTTGCCGGGTGATTAATTTGACTTAGACAATTTCCTTGGACTTAGATTGGAGAACAAATTAGGTCATGTATTGCCGTATAAAGGATTTTGTGCTTGATGGGTGAAGAATTTGACTTGAAAAAGTGGTACTGTTCAGCCGGATAAAACACTGTAGTGCCGTGTAATACACTGTTACGCCGGGTGAAGACCAAAATTCAGCCGAGTAATCATCAACTGTGTAGCCGGGTGATTAACAACTGCCGTGTGATCGAGTACTGTTCAGCCGGACAAAGCTTTTGCCGTGTCAAGATTCTGCCGGGTCAAAGATTATTGTCGTGTCAAAGTTTTTCTTGTTGCCGGGTAACTGTTCATCCGGGTGAAGAACAAAAGTATTTCAACTGTTGAGCCGTGTAACTGTTTGGCCGTGTAAAGACTTTTTCCTGCCGGGTGAAGAACAAAGACACTGTTTAGCCGGTTGAAGAAGGATTTATCACTGTTTTGCCGTGTGACTCATTTTAGTTGTTTTTATTACTTGTTTCTTATCTTGTCTTTAATTACTTGTCTTAATTTTAGTATTTTACTTATCACTTTTCAAAAATTAACAAAAACCAAAAATATTTTCTTTAAAAATTTGTTTAAATGGCTCCTAATGATGATTCTGATAACCGTGTTCCTAGACTTTTGAATCGTGCAGATTTCAAGAACTGGACCATCAGGTTGAGACATCACTTGTGTTCTATTGACAATGACTTATGGAAATCCATTGAAAAGGGTCCTCACATTCCAACTCAGACAGCACCAGATAGTGCAAGTACCTATACTAAAGATTCTACTACACCTTATCCAGAGGATAATTTGTCAGCAGAAGATCTAAGGAAGGTAAAGAATGATAGCAAGGCATATTCTTTAATGTGCAAGGGGTTGCCACTCCAAGTTCTGTCTAGATTGGATGCATATTAGACTGGTTATACATGCTTCAAGGCATTGAAGTCTATATGTGAAGGAGGAGAACAATTGAGAAGTTTGAAGAAATCAAAGCTGAAAAGACAACTGGAATTGTTTGAACACATTAATGGAGAGACAGTACACCAGATGATGAACAGGTTTGTTCACTTAACTACTGAGATGTCAAACCTCGGAGTTAAGACTGAACTTCAAGACTTGAATGATCGATTGTTATGTGCTTTGCCATCATCATGGAAGCAGACTGTTACTCTGTTAAAACATACTGAGAAATTTCCAATGGAACTAGATTTGCTTATTGGAAAAATTGAAGAAGTTGAGATTGATGAAGGATCAAGAAATACTGATAGATCAAGCTCACAAACTCAGTATAAGTATGTGGTAAATCCTGCCAATACTGTGGATAATGCTTTTCTTGCACAAGATGCAACGAAGTTTGAAGATGAGGGTGACTTATTTGTTGGTGCAAGTTTCTTTACTGATTCAGCATACTTTCCAAATTCACCAACTTATTCTCAACCTCAATCTCCACCAAGAGTTCAAGTTCAAAATCAGAATCTGAAGAATCAAGTAGAAAATCAAAGTTCAAATGTTCAAGCCAAGGTGAAAGATGTTATGAACATTCTTCTGCAAGATGACGAAACTAAAACTGCCTTCACTGCTTTTATGGCAAGTTTTCAAGCGTACCAAGGAAGTCATTTAAGTCAAATGGACGTGGTCCTTCAAGACTTATTGGAAATGGATCCAGTTGATGTTGAAGAAATGGATCTTAATTGGCAAATGGTTATGGTTGCATATCGAACACAAAAGCATGCATATGTTAACCGAAGTTACAAACCTCATGCTAACAAGACAGTTGGATTTGACAAATCAAAGGCCAGATATTTTAATTGTAACCAGTATGGTCATTTCTCAAGAGAATGCAAAGCTCCAAAGAATTTCAATGACCAAGCTAGTTCAAGCAATCAAGGTCAAGGTCAAAGCTCTCAACAGTCTTCAAGTTATCAAGGCAGAAATCAACGTTTCTTTCAGAAACCATATCAAAGTCTTCCCATGCCTGAATTGAAAGATGAAGGAAAGAAACCAGAAGACCAAACAAAGGCACTGGTAGTGAGTGTGAAAGATGGTTATGATTGGAGCGCATATGCAGAACAATTTACGTCTGATCTTACATCAAGTTTGGCACTGGTATGTGAAATTGAAGAAGACTGGTCAGAAGAAGGGGATGGTAAGATGATTGAAGATGTCAGTGAAGATTCTGAAGATTATGACTGGAGTGCAAAGTCTGATCCTGTTGAAGAATCTGAGTCTGAAATTGCGTTAATGGCTACATCCAGTGAGTCTTCATCGTCTATCGAACAACCAAAGGTTAGTACTGATTTACCCCCTAACTATGTTCCATTACCTGCTGATGTTAAGGAAAGGTTGTGTTCTGATCAATGCATTCAACAAGTAGAACATTATCGAACTCACTCATTTAAAATAGGTGACAAATTAAGCAAACATGAAAAGCTTCATGAACAACTTAAAATTGATCATAAAATTTCTGATGAGAAGATTTTGTCACTTAAAGAATCATGGAACAAGACCTTAAAGGAATTGGAATTGGTAACCAAACAACTTGAAGAAATGACAAAGAACTTTGAACAAGAAAAAGTTGAACATGCTGTCACACAAGTTGAATTAAAGAAAGTTAAAAGTTGTAAAACAATGGTTGAACAACTCGTTAATGAAAGAGGTAACAAAAACAAAACCGGGTTGGGTTTTACTCATGAACCAATGCCAAATTCGATCACTCAAACCTTCCCGGAAAACTTTAATGAATTTGATCATTCACCTGAAAATGAAAGAAAATTCAAAGAAATTCAAAGAAGCAAATCCGAGTCTGAAGGTTTGATGGAAAGCTTGAAAGATGAAGATGGTGTGACAACTGAAGCAGATGATGAAGCAAGCAACAAGTCTGATAACAAACTAGAGCCTGTTCTAATTCAACTTGTTGAGTATCCAAAACTTAATCCCGAACCAGAAACAACGGTGAAGGAAGAAGGTGAATTTTCAGGATACAATGATCCTGAATACATCAGGTGGAAGAAAGAACAAAAGGCGCAAGTTGCTGATCAGTTGATCAAGAAGCAAGAAGAGAAGAAGACTGAAGTTTCGAATGCAAAGAAGCAGAAATCGAAAATAATGAACAATCAATCTGAAACGAAACAGTCAAAAGACAAAAGTGTCTTAAAATCAAATGAAAACACCAAAGCTCAAAGTGTTAAAACTGACAAAGTTAAACCTGTCAAGAAAGTGTCAAAAGATAAGAAAATCAAGTTTGTGTCTGCAGGAACGTTTGATTTAAACGGATCTTATGGTAAACCAATCAATTCTCCAATCAAATCTAACTCTGGTCTGAAAACAGGTTCAGGTCCTAAGTCTTCCGCTGTCAATGATAAGAGAATTGAAAACAAAAAGGTAACCAAACAGAACAGTTTAAAATCGAACCAAAGTCCCATGCAATCAAAATCTCAAACCAAGTCTCCACAAAAGAGTGTTAATCTAAAACCAAACAACCAAGATAATGAATCACGATTTGGTTCAACATCAAAAGTTAACAATCGGCTCTTTAGGATTAGCAAGAAACATTGTGAAATTTGTGATAGATATAATCATGCAACTGCTGAATGTTTCTTTAACAGGTACTGCAGTTTCTGTAACAAAAGAAATCATTCTTCAGAAGAATGTTTTTATAACAAATTTTGTGAAATTTGTGAGAGGAGAAACCATGACACAAAGGATTGTTTCTTTCGATCAAACTCAACAAGAGAAATGACTCCATACTCAAATTTTCAAAGAAATAACTCTTTTGGTTTTCAAAATATGAATCAAAGTCATTCTCCGGTTTTGAGAAATTTCAATCGAAACAATTCTGTTTCTAACTTTTCAAGAAATGTGCAGGTTAACAGTTTTAAACCAAGAGCTTTAATGGTAAGAAACCAAAAGTTTGAAAATAACCTTGATCCTAAGCTAGAGGAAATGTTTAGTGCTTTGAGGAGAAAGCAATCAATGAATGCCAATGGGCGAAACAACAGTTATCAGCATCAAAATCTCTTAAATGAAACAAATTTTCAAAATGTTCAATATCAACAAGTTACTATTGCAGATAGATTCGGAAAACCCAAGACCGTGTGGGCCTGGGTTGACCAAACTAACTAAGTGATTGTTGAAATGCAGGTACGCCCAAGAAGACCTATCAACTCGTGGTTCGTTGATAGTGGGTGTAGCCAGCATATGACAGGCAACCATGCCTTGCTTCAGGATTTCAAGCTGAAAAATGGTACACACGTTGCATTTGGAGGTGATGCGGGTGGAAAGATAACAGGAGAAGGAACCGTATCCAATGGGGTCATTAGTTTTGATAAAGTCAACTACTGTGCACAGTTGAACTTTAACTTACTAAGTGTATCTCAAATTTGTGATAAATCTTATTCAACTTTATTTGATGATTCTTTCTGTTACATTCTCAAACCAGGTTTCAAGATTGACAATGAATGGGTAGTGGTGAAAGCTCCAAGAGATCGTGATGTATACAAGCTTGATATGTCGCAGATTGACGCTGAAACCGAAACTACTTGTCTCATTGCTCATGCTTCAAATGATGAGAGTCAGCTTTGGCATAGACGGCTGGGCCATTCAAACTTCAGAAACATGAACCGTTTGGTAACTGGAAATCACGCTGTGGGAATCCCATCGAAGAAATTCTCTACAACTGATCTCTGTCCAGCATGTTTGAAAGGAAAACAGCACCGAATGTCTTTTAAGTCCAAGCTCGAAAACTCCATTTCAAAACCCTTGCAGATGCTACATATGGATCTTTTCGGACCAACAAATGTGCAAAGCATCGGAAAGAAGTCTTATTGTTTTGTCATTATTGACGATTTCACTAGATTTTCTTGGGTTTATTTCTTGCATGCTAAATCTGAAACTGCTGAGTTGTTAAAAGAATTTATTGTCAAAGTTGAAAATCAGTTGGATTGTAAAGTGAAAGTTTTAAGAAGTGATAATGGAACTGAATTTAAAAACGCTAATGTTGATTTGTTTTGTGCAGAAAAAGGAATTGCGCGTCAGTTTAGTGCTCCAAGAACGCCTCAACAAAATGGGGTTGCGGAACGGAAAAACCGGACACTAATTGAAGCAGCAAGATCCATGCTCGCAGATGCCAAAATCCCTATCACATTCTGGGACGAAGCTATTGCTACTGCGTGTTTTGTACAAAACAGGACATTATTAGTACAGGATAAACAGAAAACATCTTATGAGTTGTTATTTGGAAGAAAGCCGAATATTTCTTATTTGAAAACATTTGGTTGTCCCGTAACTGTTCTAAATTTAAATGATCATCTCGGGAAATTTGAGTCAAAATCTGACGATGGATTTTTTCCTAGGTTATTCGTCTGTTTCTAAAGCTTATCGGGTTTTTAATAGCAAAACAAATACTGTTATTGAAACTATTAACGTAAAGTTTTTAGAAAATTCGTTTCCGTCAGTGGCGCATGGTCCCGAATGGTTATTTGATTTAGATTCGTTATCAAAATCTTTCAATTCTAACTTGTTTGATTTTTCAGGAAAAACAAGGAAAGAATCAGGTGATTTAGGATGCTTTAGTGACGATTCTGATAATGACGAGGATGGAAATCTCAACTCTGAATATCCGTTCATGTCATTTCATAATCCTGATCATGTCAAATCTAGTCAAGCTCCAGGTCCTTCTGGTTCTCATGAAGATCAAGAATCGAACAATCTTGAAGAAGATGTGAATCCGCAAATGTCTCCTAATGATGGTGGATCTGTTCAAAATCAACCATCATCAGATCCGAATGCTGAAGTTATTCCAGAATCATTTGATTACTTCATCAATTCACCGGATCAAGTCCCGAATTTCACTCCGCATACTTCGTCCATTCTACAAGATCTACCAAATCTGAATCAGTCTAATCTGGAGACTCAAGTGCAAGGAGGTGATATTCCTATTCATCGAATTCACAAGAAACATCCTGTCTCTCAGATTATTGGGCCGTTGAATCAGAGAACTACAAGAAGTCAGACTGAGCAAGCAAATGTCTGTCTTTATTCGTGTTTTCTATCTCAAGTGGTGCCAAAGAACATTTCAGAGGCGCTGCAAGATAACAGTTGGATTGAAGCCATGCAAGAGGAATTGCTTCAGTTTCGCAAACAAGAAGTTTGGAAACTTGTGGACTTACCTGAAGGAGAAAATGCGATTGGTACAAGATGGTTGTACAAAAACAAGCCAGACGAACGTGGCATTGTTGTGAGAAACAAAGCAAGACTCATTGCACAGGGATACACTCAGGAAGAAGGCATTGATTACGAAGAAGTGTTCGCTCCGGTCGCAAGACTTGAAGCCATAAGCGTTTTTCTTGCATATGCTTCCTTCATGAAGTTTAAAGTATTCCAAATGGACGTTAAAGGTGCTTTTCTGTATGGACCAATTACAGATGACGTATATGTCAGACAACCTCCGGGTTTTGAAGATCCTGACTATCCTCATCGGGTATACAAGTTGAGTAAAGCACTTTACGGTCTACATCAAGCTCCTAGAATCTGGTATGAGACACTATCTAAGCATTTACTAGAACATGGATTCACAAGAGGACAGATTGATCCAACTTTGTTTATGAAGAGGGAGAATGACGATCTCTTATGTGTTCAAGTTTATGTGGACGATATTATCTTCGGATCAACCAGTGAGTCAATGTGCAAAGAATTTGAGGAAATCATGAAATGCAGATTCCAGATGAGTTCTATGGGGGAGATTAACTTCTTTCTTGGATTACAAGTAAAACAATCTGTTGATGGAATTTTTATCAACCAATCAAAGTTCGTTGAGAAGTTGTTGAAGAAGTTCAAGATGCAAGATTGTCAGACTATCCGAACTCCATCTGATGTGAACTGCAAGATACAACCGGATCCGAAAGGCAAATCCGTGGATCAAACACTATACAGATCAATGATCGGTTCACTGATGTATCTTACTGCATCAAGACCAGATATCATGTATGCTGTATGTGTGTGCGCAAGATATCAGTCTGATCCAAAGGAGTCGCACCTTGTTGCTGTGAAGCGTATTTTCAGATACCTTAAAGGGAAACCGAATCTTGGGTTATGGTATCCTTATGAAGGCAATTTTTCATTATATAGTTATTCTGACAGTGATTTTGGTGGTTGTGCTCTTGACAGGAAATCGACTACCGGTGGTTGTCAATTTCTGGGTCCTAGACTTGTCTCTTGGCAATGCAAGAAGCAGACCAATGTTTCTGTATCCACAGCTGAAGCAGAGTATATCGCTGCATCTGCAGGATGTTCTCAGGTTTTGTGGTTACAAAATCAGTTGCTTGACTACGGGTTTAACTTTCTCAAAAATCCTATATACATAGATAATACTGCTGCTATGTTTATTACTTCTAATCCTGTTCAACACTCAAAAACCAAACATATCGAAATTCGATATCACTTTTTAAGAGATAACTCTGAAAAAGGTTTAATAATTTTGATTAAAGTTCATACCGACAAACAACTGACAGATCTTTTCACAAAATCATTTTTGTCAGGCCGGTTTGAATTTTTAATTCAATCCATAGGATTAATCAATCATGATTGATTCTATTTTTCAAAAACAAAAAGAAAAATCAGAAAAATTAAAAAGCCAAAAATATAATAAGTTGATGTTAAGTATTGATTCCGCTGTCTTTTATTTTATGTTTTGCATTGTGTGTGTGCATGAAAAAGAAAAGCAAAAACAAAATGTAAAATCAAAAAGAAAAGAAAATATCATGTCATAAGAATCTATATTGCAAAAAGTGAGAAATGATAGTTACACTAGACATTATTTGTTACATCTTTTTTAAATAAAGACTGATAAATGTTAATTGATGTGCTAGACAGCTCAGGCAATTAGACTGAAAAAGTAAGTTGATTGTTGACAAACATAAACTTAATGATCTTTGTGTTAAGTTCCATTGTTATACATGTCTAGATATATATCTTTTGATACATTGCTTGTGATGATAGTTGTATATGATCGGGTAACGATGCAGTGTATTCAGTGTGATGAACCGCATCGTGAGCTTCTTTGTTGTGGTACCCACAGACCTGAAGTCTCACATGAAGTCTCTTTTGAGCTTCAAGGTGCAGCAAAAGATTCCAAAAGGAACGAAAAGAGTCCCAAATGTGGACCAACACCAAACAAAATTCCAAAAAGGAATTCAGAAGATTCCCAAGGGGAACAATAGGAAAGAAAAATTCCCAAAGATGGAATTAAAAAGAAGTCCCAAAGTGGACCAAATCCGAATAGAACCCAGATTCCACACTGTGTATGACTGTAAGTGACCAGGTTTTGTGCAATATGCATTCAGGTAGTGGTTGATAAGGAAATATGTTGACATATGTATACATGTGGGTCACATAAGTCATTCTAATCGAACCTTAAATATCATCATGATACTGAAAAAGTAAGTGTGTCAACTCGAGCTAATTGGTATGTTCTCATATCATCACTCAATCAAGCATAAGTCAAATGTCTTTCAAAACTTGCAAAACATGTCCAGATAATGTGTGGTATGATCTCACTGCGATATTATGATTCATTGCATTGCATATGTCCTTATTTTAATGTGTGTGCTTTGTGTGTGCAGGCATATGGAATCTTTATTGACACATCGACATCCTTGTTAAACTTAAAAATTTCAAGAAATTTCAAGTTTAGGGGGAGAATAAATTGAAGAAAAATATCTACAAAAATCCAAAAATATTTTTTGAATAAATGTGTTTTGAATGAACAAGATTATGTGGTATGAAAAGCAAAAGCATTGGATGTGTTAAAAACAAACCCAAGGTCTTGTAATATGTTTTTACGAAAATGCTTCGGGATATAGAAAAATTGGTTGTGCAAAAACATTTTTTTTTGAAAAAGAAAAAGAAAAATAAATTTAATTGGAATTAAGGTTATTGTCTTGTTTAATGTTGTTTGATAATTAATGTGACAAAATTCTTTTTAAGGATATCTTGTCTAATTAATATGTCGAAGAATGTTTGCAGGTGTAATAAATGACGTTGAAAAAGTCAACAGACGAGAAAAGTGAAGAAAAATCGTTCAAGGTATAGCCGGGCAAAGATATCAGATGCAACTATTCTGCCGGGTAATGAACTGTTTAGCCGGGTAATGTTGTGTGTTGATACAGCCGGGTGAAGGTCATAGATATCAAGCCGGGTGACAAGTGTTCACTATACAGCCGGGTAAAAGTCTTTTATCTTGCCGTGTAAATGAGTCACTATGTTGCCGTGTGAAGAAGTAAAAGCATGCCGGGTGATACAACTGTGTTGCCGTGTAATGAAGAAAAGCATGCAGTGTGAAAGAGAAAGCAACTATGTTGCCGGGTGATGAAGAAAGCAAGCCGGATGAAGAAGGAAAGCAACTGTGTTGCCGGGTAATGAAGAAAGGTTGCCGGGTGATGTTTGAAGACCACTATTCTGCCGGGTGATTAATAAAACCCATCAGGTGTAGTTGTTCCTAACCTTTACCCGTCACTACAGTGACTTACCCGTCACTACAGTACATGACCCGTCACTACAGTACTTGACCCGTCAAAGCTTATTGGGCCTTTTATGTTTGCCCGTCCCTTTTGTTGACCCGGCACTTAAAGTTTGACCTAAATTTTGACGATACAAAAACCCGCCTCTTCACAAACACTTATCATTTTTCACATTCACTTTCACACAAATCCTCTGAACTTAAATCGCCTTGTTATCATATTCAATCGTTTGCTCTGTAACAAGGTTGATCGATTGAATAAGGTAGTGATTTAGTGTTTTTGACCTTGATAGACCTGCAAATCAACTGTTAAAAAAAACGATGATGAACAGTGTTTTGAGCATTGAATCGAAACTTTGATTTTGTGTGTTAAAACCTAAATCGAATGTTGTTCTATGTACAAAATCTGTCGATCATCAACATTCAATCACTCATTTGCATCAAAACACCTTAAAATCAACTAAATCACTCAAAATGCTCACAACTGATAAAATCGCCATTGATGAACTTTGAAGCTCTTAAAAGTTAAACATCAAAATAATGAAATATCTGTTTAAAAGTGATTAATACTTGTTAAAACTGAACCAAAACATGATAAACAATTTTATCATAAAAATGTCAAAATTATGTGTTAAGTGTTAACTGTTAAAAATTGAAACATAAGTATAATCTTTAAGATTCAAAGTTGTTTGATTAAAATGATGAAAATCAGGTTATTAGAACAATTTAGAATTTAAAATGATTATGTAAATGTTTTGTTTTCTAACTTTTATTCAAACACTTATGAAAATTTTGATATGTTTTAATGAAGAATCTAACACATTTGTCTTGTTTTGTGTTTGTTTGTGTTTTAACAGATGGAGAATCTCAAGTTTGAGCCTAAACACAATTTGGTAGCATGTTTGGATGAATCAATTCCTGAAACAGATGGTTACAGGGATATGATCAAGTTTATCAAAAGGACCAAATATGTGTATGCTATATGTGCCAAACCGGTCATATATGCAAGGCTGATTAAGAGTTTTTAGAGGACAGCAGAGGTTGTTAGAGATGAGAATGGTGTTGCTGTTGTAAGAGGGAATATTACAAGAGAAAGGGTATTGACTGTTTCAGAAGAAGCCATTAGACATGCCCTAAGAATAGATGAAGATGAGATTGGAATGAATGATGAATTGACAATGGCAGAATGTCAAGCGTGTTTTGTTAATATGGGTCATCCACCTGTATTTCCAAAATCACAGTTTTATAGGGCGAAGTTGGGAAAAAAGTATAAGTTGTTGTGTTATGTTGTACAGCAGTGCATGTCCAGGAGAAGTGCAGGATATGATAATTTCCCATCAGACATTGCATCACCAATTGTTGCCATAGTAGAGAATAAGCCATTCAACATGTCGAGATGGATTATGAATGGTTTTGTATTCAACTTGGTGAAAGGCAAGAGGTTTAAGTTTCTTATGTACCCAAGATTCTTACAACTGATGATCAACATTGCCTATCCTATCATCAGAACCGAAGGTTATGCTGGAGGTATTTTATACACTGAGGACATGAACGATCTATCTTACAGAAAGATGAGTATCGGGAATGTGCCTAATGTAGAGTTGTTTGACTATATGAGAGATATAGCCAACAATGAAGAAGATGTTGAAGGTGTGTATTACCACATTTCTCATGGTGAGATTGTTGATCCACAGGACCTAGTGGATGAGGTGCCTGATAACCTGTTGGATGATGACGAGTACTTTGCTCGTCATCCAGAAGATGAAGAAGAAGATGATAATGATGATGGTAATGATGATGAAGATAGTGATAGTGAGGATGAACATGATGATGGTGGAAATGATGTTGCTGAATCTGAATCTAATTCAGAGGAGGCAGAGATTGTTGAAACAGTTGAACCAATGGAAGTAGAGATTGAGAATGTTGTGATAGAAGAACCTGTTGAGGTTGCTTCTGGTGTTGAAGAAAAAGAAGTTGCTGAAACTTCAAAGGATGTTAGTATTCAGTATGTTAGAAGAAAGAGGTCGAAAATAGTAAAAGAGCCTGTGATTGTAGAGCCTGAAGAGATAAATGTTATTCAGATTGCTCAGGAGGCAATGGCCGAAGCTGAAACTATGGCACAGATAGTTGAAGAAGCTGATGCTGGCGTTGCTGCTCCTACTGCTGTTGATATTCCCACCACATCATCCCAATTTGCTGAAAATATTGAACAAGGTTTGGAGTCTTCACCAAACTTTGTGTCAAAGATTGATGAAAATGAGAATGAGAAAGATAAAAGAATTGCAGAGTTAGAGGAGATGGTTGCAAAGCTGATGGAAGCTAATGACTTGTTGAAAGCTTCAAATGAACGGAAAAAGAAAAGATTTGATGAGTACTGGGATATTCATAATCAGAATTTGAAAACCTTCAAGAAGTTGGATGAAGATCATGTCAAGCTTGTTGATGAACATGTGAAGTTGAAGGACGATTATGAAAAACTGAAAGAGGAGCATGAGAATATGAAATATGATTATACTGAACTGAAAGCTGAATGTAATACATTGGAGGCTGAGAAAGAAATGCTGGAAAAATGGTTGGAGGAAACGAAACCGAAGAAAGCTGGCTCATCATCAGATAAAGATTTTTCAGAAGAGGTAGTCGAAGTGACTGAATTTCAAGTACCTAAAGTTTATATGACTAGAGCACGAGGTACTACGAATGTTGGTATAATGGTAGAATCACCAATCATTATTCCCGATGAAGTTGTTGCTGAAACTGTCATCTCTGACAAAGCTGAGGGAAAAAGGAAGTTAGATGCTATTCCAGAGATTTTTGGTGATGAAGGAAGTTCGAAAAAGGCTAAGATTGATGAAACAGTGCAGATTGAGCCGATTCAATCTGTAGCTGTAGTTGAGACTGAGAAAATTGATGAAACTGTGACAGAATCTGGAGCTGAAACTGAAGTATTTGCAGTCACAGATAGTGAGAAAGAAGTTGGTTCTGAAGAAACAGTTCAGGTTGAGCCGATTCAATTTAAAGCTGTTGATATGCCTGAAACTGTAGCTGAAGTTGCAAGTCAGTTTGAGCCGGTTCAAACTGACGATGCACCTATGATTGAAGCATTGGATGATCTGGATGACATAGATTTCACTGAATCTGATGATGAAGCTGAACCAGTACCGAATGTTGTTGAGGAGATTCCGGATGATTTGGATCAAAGATTTGCATATCTTGAAAGGATGAAATACAATTCAGTGTTTTTGAATGGATTGACGGTGAGCCAGATAAATGAAGAGTACGAGAAATGCATGATTGCTCAAGATAAAGCTGATGCAGATAAGAAAGAGTTTGTTATTGAGATGGGTGAATGGACTCCAATGCAAGAGAGTTTGAATATAGAAGATTTACCTCCGACTGAACTGTATCACCAAAATCCAGAAGATATGACTGCTTCAGACATGCGTAGTTGGTTGAGTTCAAGAAATTACCCATATAAAACTTTGAAGAGGTTGAAGTCTGAATCTTTGAGGAAAATTGTTGTTAGTTTTATGAAGACTGAAAAAATGTACAATCGTATGTTTTACTTGGACTACAACAATCCTCAGTATTTCGAGCTGACAAAAAGATTTAAAGTTCTTGGACCGAAGGAGATTCCGGTGATGGCTTTACCTGAAAATGCTCATAAGAAAAGGCACGAGTTGATTGATATGTTTCCCAGCGAAGTTAAATCATACAACATACCGATGGATGTTCGGGAAACATGGCATAAGTCAGCTACAGCAGGTGACGTGGTGAGGTCACTGTTGAGTAAAGGACAGTCTATTGCTGAGTTGCTTGATTCGATGATTGTGCCAGAGAAGAATAAGAAAGTGAAGATCATAGCATGGAAATACGATGAAGTTTTTGATGCTTTCATGATTAAGAGAGTGAATGGTTTATGTGACGTATACCATTACTCCTCGAGCATTTTTAAATTGGAGGTTCAGGATTTGAAGGAGCTGCACAAACTAAGGTTGATAAATCACACGCATGCTGAGCGTGGTGATAAATGTGTAATGCTTCTTGATGCCGGGATTGCTAGACCACCGAAGTATCTTGATTTTAGAGGCCAACAAGAAGATTCAGCATATGTGCAAGCAAAGAAAGAAAGGAAGAAAAAGAGACTAGTTGTTAATGAAGATATGTATTTAGAGGAATTTTCGGATGAATACTTTGACAAGGTGACAGATCCTGGACTAAAAGTGATTGATGGAAGTCAAATGACGAAGCCCATACTTAGAGTGTTTTACAATCAAGAAACATTTGAGTTGAAGCTGGTTCGGAATTTGGATGATTGGGACAAAGACATGATTACATTGTTTAGTACTTTTGAGTTGAAGCTGCTACATCCGTCATATATAGACTTTTTGAGAAGCTACAGAATGGAGAAGTGTAGAGATGCACTTGCTGAAGCTGATAGGAAGTTGTTTGTTGTGATGATTGAAGTAATAGCTGCAGCAACTGAAAATATACGAGTGAGAAAGGCATTGCTGAACTCTAATCTCGTGAGGGTTGATTTGCCAGAGATAGAGTATATGAGGATTAGTAGGAAGGGTACTTTGGAGGTGAAAGTCAAAGGACAAGAGATGCCATTCGAATTTTATGCTAATATTGACTTTGCAGGTTTAAATCTGGATTCACTTAGACGTATGAATGCCTGCCCAATTCTGACGAATGAGTCCAAGCCGAGACAAGCCAAAATTGCTGAAAAGTTCAAGTCCTGTATTGAAGAAGCTCTGAAGGAACAAGAAGAGTACAAAGGAAGAGAGCTGCTGAATGTCAAAGATGAACCGGAAGATTGGTAGAAAGAAATTGATGCTGAACAAAGAAGATAAAGATTGAAGATTTTGCTGAAGATTCAAAGATAAATCTTAGGGGGAGTACTGTTAGGGTTATTTCCTAGTTAAGATTTACTTTGTATTTTGTTTATATGTTTGTAAATAGTTTAGGGTCTATTTTGTTATATTCCTTAAACTTGTATTTTGTTGCTATAAGCATGTAGTGAGAGAGTGTGAGGAAAGAGGCTAGATCACTTTTACACGTTAGAGAGAGAATTAACTGTGTGTGATTTTGTTTCTCCTGCACTTGTACTACGAATTGCTTTGATCATCAATATACAAAGAGAATTATTAGTATGAACTGTGTTATGATTGAACTGTGTTCTGTGTACAGATTATTCTGATCATTTGAGTGATATTAACGATCCAATTGAACCTATCACGACATATGCTTTTGCTCATTACGACTTAATCTGTGTGATTAAGTGGCTGCAGTCATCTAGGTTTGATTGTGTACTCGATTTATCTAATGTGATACACTTTTTGCATGATAGGTATTAGCATGACATGGAATTGAATCATTTTATTCATTTATTCATTTTAATCATTTCAATCATTTTAGTCATTATATATCTATATATACACGTATGTATGCAAACCTGTGTTTACTCACCAGCTAATTCGTTAGCTGACAAATACTATTTTCACGTGATTTCAGGTGTTATAGCATAGTCGAATATCTCAAGATGCTTCTCACATAGGATTCATGGACCTAGTTTAATAAAAAAGATATCTATTATGTTTTGATTAATTGTCTTTGTGATTAATGTACTTGTTAACTGAATATTAGATTTAATATTATTTAATCATATTAGTACCATGAGCTACGAGCAATCTATTCACTTACGTCCGCCTCGATGATTCCGCCATCGGTCGGGGTGTGACAATATTGTTTCAGTTTACTTAGGTAAGTATTTAACTTATTTTTCATAAAAATCAGAAAGTTTGAGTGTTCTCACTTTTAGTCCCTAAACTCGTGCTCTGCTAAGCACCAACGTTTCATTGAACATGTGGCGTAACAGTTTTCAACCTCAGTGGGGGGTATGCCACTGTACACGGGGGATTCCCAAATAGTACTATTCACACATCAAAGGGCTCCTGCAAGAAGTTAATGGCTACCGAAAGTTGTACCAACGTTTGGGGTCAAGTAGCAGATGTATTACACCATGAAAATCAGTTTATATAAGCAAGTTTAGTTGGTATGTATCAGCCCCAAAAGTATTACGTAAAAAGGGGTTCATGAACTCACCTGTAGCTTTGCTCAAGAATTTCCAAGATAATGATTTGGGTAAGAGTCCTACCTCCTAGCGGACTTCCTATGTTTAGTTTAATCAAGTTAGAATTCTAAAATATATAAGTCTACGTGCGTTCCAAAACGGGTGCGTTTGTCTTTCGGTTTTATAGTCGTTTTAGTGTTCTCGTTGGTTTGTTCTCGTTCTAAAACTTAAATCCATATTGTAATAGTTTACTCAGGTAAGTATTTAACTTATTTCTCATAAAAATCAGAAAGTTTGAGTGTTGTCACTTTTAGTCCCTCAATTTTGTTATATTGACACTTTTAGCCTAAAGTTAGGTTTTTGGTTATAACTTCTCATTTCTAGGTGCGTTAGTGTTGTGTATTGGTCTTATACATATTTTAAGGTTAACCTACTGGTTTTAAAGTGTTTATCAAGTTCGGGGTAGATTTCGAGTTTACCGGTTTCTCCGGTTGCGGTAAATCGCTACGTGTCAGGTTATGATTTGGGTTTTTGAGCTTATTTTGATCTTGGGCTCCTATATTAAGTTAAAGGGGTCTTAGTTACTGTAATATGTGGTGTTTCATGGTTTTTAGGTGTTTCAATTATTTTCTACAAATTATTTTAGTAGTTGTCGGTTTACGGGTTTTTAAACTCAAATAATTTGTATAAAATAATTGGTACTTCCTAAATTGTTGAAATTTTGGTTATTTCTTATTTAATCAGTAACTAAGTGCTTTTTAGTCCAAAAGTTGAGTTTTATGGTTCGTTGGTCGTTTTCGTATGTTAACGCGTGTGTAACCGACGTATGAACGATTTATTTACAAAACATTCTTTTAAACATTTTTATTCTTTAAAATACTTCCTTGGGTTATACATACTCTATAAAAAGTGGTATTTTAGATTAAAAGGTATTTTTCTAATTTTTGTGCTTTTTACCATTTACTTGGTCTTTTATATTAAAAAAATTATAATAAATAGGTTAGGCTTATAAAAATCATTATCTAATAAACTCTAACAAAAGCAGTGAGGCTAGTTGGTGTACTATTCTCAAGTAGTCTTCTTCTATAATTCGTCTATAATCTTTGCGTGTTTCTTCTAATCGTGGTCTTCTAAAGTTATCAACCGTGTCTAAATGCACATCTAATGTTATAAAGTCTAGATGTATACTTCCATCAATAAATCATCTAAATACCTGAAATACATACCAAAAAATACGTCAACATAAAGTTGGTGAGCTCATGGTTTAATAAAATTTGTGACGCTAAAACATTATAATATATGGTGTACGGTCGACAATTATGTAGCCAAACCTGTTTGGATTATACCCAATCCGAATACAATAAATAATAGTCCCCTAACCCAAAGTGGGCTAAAGTGCTCTGCTAAGCACCAATGTTTTATTGAACTTGTGCGTAACGGTTTACAACCTCAGTGGGGTTATGCCACTGTACGCGGGAGATTCCCAAATAGTACTATTCACATATCAAAAATATAAAATCACCAAAATTTTATTATCTCAGCAGCTTATATATGTTATAAAAATGTTAGAAAATAAATTTCATATTTTTCTGAACATTAAAATAATTACTACAAATTTTCTAATATTTAATGGGATTAAAATACGAAAATTGTTAGAAAATAGTTAGAGACACCTAAGATCAAATTTACAGAACTTAAACTCATATATGGACATAAGGTAAGTAAATTTGGACCCTAAACATTACCAAAGACTCTCTATACTTAACACGTAACATTAACCGAACCGAACGCGTTAAAATCATGAAACCGAGAAGCACAAAAAAAACCTGAGATTTTTAAAGTCCATGAGCGTTTATACTTATAAATAAAGTATTTCATCAAGTTACATAATTTTTATATTCTTAATCTATTTATTATGATTTTTCGAATATAAGAACCTAGTATTTTCACAAAAAAGCATAAAAATTGGAGAACGACCTATTTGTCAAGAAAAATATATTTTATACAGTAACATAAGACCCAAGGAAGTGTTTTGAAGTATAAAACTTGTTAAAAGAGTATTTTGTAAGCAAATCGTTTATTTATCGGTTTCACGCACGTAAAATACGAAAATGACCGACGGACTATAAAACTCGAATATTAAGTTTGTAACTAAGTAGTTACTGTATAAATATGTTGAAAATGAAGTTTCACTATTTATTGGGTCACGGTTTATTTTATAAAAATTATTTATGTTTAAACTACATTAACCGGCAATATTCTTAAACAAAATATAGTAATTTTTAGAAATATCTAAAAATTATAAAAAGTATACTTTTACAGTAGCATATGACCACTTAACATATTGGTATAGTTATATTGAAGTATTTTGACTTAAACCTAAAACATAACTTAATGTGCGATATCGCACCGCACTCGGTAGACCGGTGGAACCTAACTTTCATGAAACTAATACTTAGATATATTTTTATCAGTAGATTCACACCTAAAATGCTATACATAACATAAATATAATGTATAGTACTTATTAATATCAACCCTTAGTTAAAAATCCAATTTTTTTTTACGAATTTGACTATTTAACAATGACTAAGGACTAAAAGTGACAACTACCAAACTTTACTGATTTAACATCAAAGTACACTTAATACCTACTTATATAGCCTATAATAACATAGGTGTATACATACTTAGGCGTATAAGTCAACGCAAACGACTAAAACCATGACATTACACGAATGTAACCAAAAGCGTACGCATACGACACCGACACCACGAAACACATAGACTTATGTATTTTGGGGTCTAACATGACTAAACTAAACATAGGAAGCCTACTAGGAGGTAGAACTCCCACGCTGAAAGTACAAAATCTTTAGAAATCTTGAGCAGGCTGGACACCAGGTGAGTTCATGAACCCCCTTTTTACGTAATACTTTTAGGGCTGGTACATACCTACTGAACTTGTTTATGCAAACTAATTTTCATGGTGTCATACATCTGCTATTTGTCCCCGAAGGTTGGTACAACTTTCGGTAGCCATTAAAATCTTACAGGAGTCCTTTGATATGTGAATAGTACTATTTGGGAATCCCCCGTGTACAGTGGCATACCCCCCACTTAGGTTGAAAACCGTTACACCACATGTTCAATGATACGTTGGTGCTTAGAAGAGCACGTTAGCCCACTTTGGGTTAAGGGACTGTTATATATGGTATTCGGGTTGGGTATAACCCGACACGGTTGATAGCTTTAGAAGACCCTGATTAGAAGAAACACGCAAAGATTATAGACAAATTATAAAAGAAGACTACTTGGGAATAGTATACCAACTAGCCTCACTGCTTTTGTTAGAGTTTACTTTTGTACCCTTTGATTTACACTTAGAATATACTGATATTACGTGTAAACCTGTGGTCCACTATCAATGCATACATAGTTTCCACTGCATTTTGTTGGATATTCAATCGTCACGGCCCGCCCCCTTGGTCGGGGTGTGACAGATAACAGGGAACAACCCGACTAAGAATCCCACGACTGAACAGAAACCCTACCACAATGGAGAATCAAAAGCAAGAAAAAAAAAACTATTAAACACAAGAAACCTACATATATGACTACAACATGAGAATACTAGAATGACATGTGAGGTAAATTAACGATTACGGTCCGGAACGTAATGGTGAATTTACAAGCACATGAGCATTTAGGGAAATCCTAATGAGTCACCATATGTTTAAAACCTCATAACTTAAATCATTTTCAATTTATGACTCGATGCCACATTGGTTGAAGTTTCTATCATATATATGCAATA
Organism: Tagetes erecta; assembly: GCA_030867185.1. NCBI lineage: Eukaryota > Viridiplantae > Streptophyta > Magnoliopsida > Asterales > Asteraceae > Tagetes > Tagetes erecta. The sequence goes on along the minus strand of CM061490.1, from coordinate 33,949,056 downwards.
TGCTAGTGTCACAACTCGTTAGTCAAAATCTATCCCTTAGATACCTAAACGAGTAGCCGAATCCTTCTTAATCCGCTCTTAACGTTACTCATCCTTGCAACTTCTATTTGAAATTTTAAAACCACAAAGATATCATTAGTTGGCAGACTACTTCAACTATCTCCAGCCTACTTTAAAGAAATAGCCTAGAACACATCTTCGATCATATATACTGAAGAGACGACAATGAAGGAGAGTAGAACTACTCGACGCCTAGGACAGAGAGATACAATGCCATCTAGGTGAAATACATGTGGTTGACGCCATTTACAGTAGAAAAGAAAGGAACAAGACCCCTTGGAATGTGCGCTTTAAGGATTACAGCTCAATAAGACTCGACAACCTAAATACGAGACACTAGTAGGAAGTTCCAACTTAGGGTAACCCTAAGAATCAGGAGTTGAACGTATTAGAGGAGTCGTTCATAGTATGAAACAAATTAATGTGATAATACAACACCATACCAAATCGCTAATCAGTACACAAGGTTATTATGTGCTTCTTATGTGTTTACGTGCATTCTTGAAAACCTCATACTTAGAGAGTAACGTAGTACTAAGATATTAACCCTACCATAATTTCGAGGACAACACCGAGGAAAAACAATAGGGAACCCATAGTGGATATGAACTAGTAACTTCTACAAGAGAACGTAGACCAAATCACGAATCAGTATAAGGTGATTATGTGCTTTTGTGTGTTTATGTTCCTACTTGGTAGTGTAATGCTAGGAAAACTTTGTGACCATAAACAACCAACCTCAAATTAATTTTGAGGACGAAATTCTTATAAGTAGGGGAGGATGTAACAATCCTCGTTTTTGGGCCCGTAATTTTTTTTTTCTTTAAAAACCCTTATTGGGCTTAGGCCCAACTTAAATTATGGGCTTGGCCCATCTAAGTTTACGATAAGTACCGATGACGAAACCCGTCATATTAAATACCTGGATACGCGTAGGAATTTAATTTTTACTACCATGAGTTAGATAGGCATTTCCCCACTAATATCTTTAGCATTACCAATTGTTAAGGTGTATAATTAAATTACACTTATAACTTATATTAGACAACAAAATAATAAAATACCACATCGAAATCTGCCCCCTCAACCACATCCAAATCTATACCCATTTCTTCATCGAACGGCTCCTCAGCAGCTTTACCTTTTCCTTTGTCCTGATCCCCAAATACAACGTCCATTAACGGATACTTTGCAGCATCCGTTAAGGATTTCAGTTCAGCTTCAGTCATAGCGGGTTCTGACCCCTCCTTTTCTTTCAGACTATTTAGCTCCTTGAATATCCTAACCATCAGGCACTGTTGATCCTTCATCATCCTCCCCATTTCATATATAACCGTTGATTTTCCAGCATCCTGGGTCTCCAATTCCTCATATTTACTCTTCAGTTCCCCCAACTCAGCCTTTAAACTGTCAATCTCACCTTTCATTCCACTAACAGATTCAGTAGATGTACCCGCAGTATCGTGCTTTGCCTTCTTTGACACTTCAGTCTGTGTATCAGATTTCCTCTTTGTCCGCTTTTCCCTACCTGCATCGATCTCTGCCTGTATCTCATCAACTTCCCGATCAAATGAATAGTCCTTTTCTTTGGCGTACGCCTTCCTTTTCTTTATCTTCTTCTCAACAACCTCTATGTTCTCTCCACCCCGTTTTCTCTCGGTCTCCATTAATCTCTGAATTTGTACCCATCTATCAGCCGAGTACATGTTCTCCCACAAAAATGAGGTCCTACCTACGCAATCAGCACGAACCGACTTACAGTCCCCAAAAATTCTGGAATGCATCTCCCATATCATCAAAACATCACCAACAACCGGAAGATCTGGCAGCTTGTCATTTAGAATCATTTGCACAAACCGAGGATACATCAGCCATTTGCCCGCCTTGGTTGCATGGATGTTTTCTAGCATGTAGTTGTAAATGAGCTTTGCTAGATTCGCTTTTTGCCCTCGGCAAAATAGCATCATGGCCCGAGCCCAATCCAAATTCAATCCGTCAGTACCCCCCTTTCCTATGATCCAAGCACATAATGAATATGTGTGCAATATATCTCCATTCTTGGATCAGATAGGATTTAACGAATTCCATCTTCTTCTCTCCAGGCATCGGACCCTCATAACCCGCAGTCCGGAATGCCCCATATACCTCCTCAGCGGTCATATTCACTTCATCTCCGACATCATCCTCTAATCTCAAAATCCTGGCCAGATCAGCCTCAGTAAACTCCAGATCAAAGCCACTAACCTTGGCACATATACGAGATGGCTGTACAGACACATTCATCACTGCAGTTCTCCAAAAATCTCGAACATGCAGCTCGTATATGGTTGGTGAATGAGAAATGGCGTGATGTATGTGAGACGACTTCAGCCATCTGATACAGTCTCTATAGCCACCGGCTTTTTCGTGATTCTCGTCAAGCAAAGCACACATGTTGTGCTTTCTTTCGAAGAATAATGTAGACATTGTGCCTGAAAAATAAACGGAGATTGATCAGAAACGAAGATTTTGAAAAACAGTTAATAGATTCACTGGATAATTAGGTTCGCTGAAAGAGCGAACCTGAGATTTGGCACCAGAACCTATAGATTCGCTGACATGAAAAATCAGTCATTTGTTCGAGCGAATGTATAGGTTCGCTAGAAACAGTCGGGCGAATCTATGTTGATGCACGGGCGGCATAACGACATAGGTTCGCTCGAAGTTTTGAACTTTCGTTCAGATTCGCCAGACGAACACATAGGTTCGCTGGAAACCCTAGTTTTTGAAAAAACAGCCAAAATCACAGTCAATACACCATTATCAAGCAAACAAGGCAACAAACAGGTAATATAAACATCAAACGAGGGTATTATGAAGTAAATTCCTAACTAAAAACACCAAATCAGTCATTTGATTTACACAATGTCACAGATCGACGGATTTAAGGGGTTAAAAGTGCGATTGATGGTTTGAAAAATAGATTAAGATGAAGACGAGACATACCAGACCAAAGTAAAGTCGATTTAGTTGTGAAAAATCGGTTGAAGAGTGAGAATCGAACGTTCGTTGGTTAGAAAGTGAAAGACCAGCTACAGTAATAGTGACAGCGAAATTGTGAAATATTTCGCTGTCACTACATATATATACTGACACAGGTTCGCTGGCAGACACACTAGCGAACTTTAGATTCGCCAGAAGACCAAAAGTCAAGTAAACCACGGCGGCGATGCAAAGAGGTTCCGGGCGAACTGAGGTTCTGGCGAACCTGTTGGTTCGCTAGTAGATTCGCTGGCACATAAAAAATAAAATATTTTTTGGTTTTTCTCAAATTTTAAATTCTTTGAAAATTCACGAAAACATCCCACGATTTCAACGCTCCAAAAATAAACATATTAACTTAGTTAATAATAATAACAAGGAAAAATAAGAAAAATAAAATGAAAGAAAAAGCAAGAAGTAAAAGCTAAAGAAGGATATATGTATTTTTCATGATGTTTTGAGCAGAATCCGGAGAATCATCGATTGGCGGGATTGCAGATATATTTGTCCATTTAAACCCATGCCTTAGTCCTTTCAACAAGAGATCAGCAGCTTCTTTTATCATGTTTTTGGTTTGATTGAAGAAGCTCAAACAACTCGGTCCCCACAGACATCTAGGTAAAAAGAACAAGTTCTGTCATCAGGGTATATCTGAGCAATACGATTGACTTTGCTTGAGTTTCGAGGATCAAATTTTGAATATTGATCGATGCATTAGCTTCTTTTGACACTTGTGCAATTTTTGCATCTTTTTGTGAGTGGAGCTTGTCAGCAATTGATTCTTTTGAACACAATGCGACTTATTATTTGGGAAACTCAAATAGTTCAGAGCTCCAGGTCTATACCGACGTATAACAGAGGAGATAAACATTTGAGCATGCTCGGTGAATCTTCAGGTCAATACTTCCGTATAGCAGAGAAGATCCACCAACTCCAGGTCAATACTTCCGTATAGCAGAGGAGTTAAGCACTTTGACTCAATACTTTCTGAGGAGTTAACAAGTAACTCACTCAGAGGTTTTTCCGAAGAGCATCACTAGCAGCTTTTTATTTTATTTGTTTTGCACACTAGAAACTCGATTCGGGGATAGGACGAGGGTGATTTGGGATGTTTAGGGAAATCAAGGCAAAGATTTGACGCTCTCAACCCATTTTTGACAGAATCCTTATCTTTGTGCAATCCAATCATGTCAAGGGGATAATCCTTGTTGCCGAGATCTTGAACGTTATGTTTGGCTGCACAATCACTGTTTACTTTGTTTTCGGGCTGAGCCTATCTGACATATCCCAAACACAATACTTCTGACTTCCTTCAACGTCTCTTCAACATCAATCAAAACGGAGATCCTGAAATAGCATTGAAAAACTATAAATAGTTAATCTTTAATATCTCCCCCAAAATTTTTATATTATAGCTATCTAATAAGAAATTTTTGTTTTTTAGATTTTCTTAATATATATATACAGAATAAAAGAAAATGAAAAGGAAATAAAAATAAAATAAAGGAGCGAAGGATAGAGTGACCCACGGAATTTCCAAAGAAGAAAAAGAAAAAGTTATTTACATATTTACAGATTTATTCACATAGAAAAAGGTTTTCAAAAAGATATAAGTCCCAGCATAGAGATCAGTTCATAAAAACGTGGTTTGTCAAAAGTTTTTGTGAAAAGATCAGCTTTTTGCTTTCGAGTTTCAATAGGAATAATATCTATGAACCCCTTTTCCTGTGCATCTCTGATGGCATGAATTCTTGTTTCAATGTGCTTGGTGCGAGTGTGATGAATAGGATTCTTGGCAATTCCAACAGCAACTTCATTATCACAAAAGAGTGGCGTATGAAGAAAGTTGATGCCATAATCCATCATCTGATGCTGAATCCAGAGCACTTGGCAACAGCAACTTGAAGCAGCAATGTATTATGCTTCTCCTGTGGACAGAGAGACGGTTGTTTGCTTCTTGCTTTGCCAGGAAACAAGACATTCTCCAAGGTATTGACATCCGCCAGTGACTGATTTTCGGTTAATCCTGCAACCAGCATGATCACTATCAGAAAAAGCATGTAAATCAAAGTTCCCACCTTTTGGGTACCAAAGTCCCAAACGGGAGGAACCCTTAAGGTAACGAAAAATTCGTTTAACAGCTTTCTCATGTGATTCTTTTGGATTGGCCTGGAAACTAGCACAGTAGCACACAGCAAATGTAATGTCCGGTCGGCTTGCAGTCAGATACATGAGAGATCCGATCATCGAGCGATACCGATGAGCATCCACAGGATTCCCATTATCATCGGAAGTAAGGCATGTTTGAGCGGTGAAAGGAATCAATTCAGGAGACGAGTCATCCATGCCAAACTTCGTGAGGATCTCTTTGATATATTTCTCTTGGTGGATAAGAATTCCATCAGGCTTTTGTTCCACTTGCAGCCCCAAGAAGAAACACATCTCCCCCATTATCGTCATTTCAAAGCGATCCATCATCACTTTTTCAAACTCTCTACACAGCCCCTCATTAGTCGAACCGAAGATTATATCATCAACATACACTTGAACGATCAGCAGCTCACCATTCACCTCCTTCTTGAACAATGTCATATCTATAGTCCCACGAGAGAAACCTTTGCTGAGAAGATACTGTGTCATAGTTTCATACCAGATACGTGGAGCTTGATGTAACCCATACAAGGATTTATCAAGCTTGTACACCTTTGAAGGAAAATCTGGATCCTCGAAACCTGGTGGTTGACAAACGTAGATCTCCTCATCAATATCTCCATATAGAAATGCACATTTCACATCCATCTGATAAACTTTAAAGTTTTTGTTCGCAGCATGAGCAAGAAAGATTCTGATGGCTTCAAGGCGAGCGACTGGAGCAAAAACTTTAGTGTAGTCAATCCCCTCATCTTGAGCAAATCCTTGAACAACCAGTCTCGTCTTGTTTCTGATGACAACACCGCGATCATCTGGCTTGTTTCGGAAAACCCATTTAGTGCCGATGGGACACTTATTAGGAGGAAGATCAACCAGTTCCCAAACTTTAAGCTTCCTAAATTGTTGCAGTTCCATTTGCATGGCATCAACCCAACTAGGATCTTCAAGTGCTTGTTTATAATTCTTCGGAACAACTTGAGATAGAAAGGCAGCATAGAGACATTCATTAATCAAATCACTCTGACTCCGAGTTCGCACACCATCAGTAATTGATCCTATGATATAATTATGAGGATGATTTTTCAAGGTTTTGAAGTCTGTGTTGAGGAGCAAAGGATTGGTTTCGGTTGAGGGTGTTTGATTAGATGGTAGTGACGGTGTATGTGATGTTGGAGGAATTGTATTAGTGGAAGATGATTGAATGGTAGTGGATGAGGATGGAATATCTGATGGAGAAGTTGGAACAGTTTGAGGTGGTGGAGGTGGTGGAATGTCAAATGAAGTGGGAGGTAATTGTGTAGTTGAAGGTTGTGGTTGTGATTGTGTAGGTGGATGGTTAAAGATAGAAACTGATGTGTGTGGAATGATGTCATCATCGTCAGAGTCAGGAAGATTAAATGATTTGAAAATAGTGGTGTAATCAAAAAACCATGCCGGTTCACTGCCAATACTTGTTGTGTTTGACTCTTGCCAGTCAACATAGTAGGACTATTGCACAATCCGCGTTCTCTTGTTGTAAACACGATACGCCTTTTGTGTGTTCGAGTATCCTACAAAGAAGCATTCATCCGAAACAGCACCAAACTTCGTCTTCTGATCTTGAGTATTCAAAAGAGTACAAGAACATCCAAAGGGGCGCAGAAAATCAATCAACGGCTTAATCCCTCGAAACAGCTGGTATGAAGTCTTCATCTTTTCTTTGACAATCAGTACCCTGTTCAGAACATAAGCTGCACAATTAACTGCCTCCGCCCAGAAAATAATTGGAAGCTTTGACTCAATCAGCATAGTTCTAGCAGCCTCCACAAGGGTTCGATTCTTCCTTTCAGCAACACCATTTTGTTGTGGTGTTCGTGCGGCGCTAAACTGTCTGAGAATACCCCGTTGTTCACAGAAAGAGTTGAAGATATGGTTTCTGAATTCCGTTCCGTTATCGCTTCTGATGGCTTGAACCTTTCTCTTTCCAAGAACCTCGATTTGAGGAATCAGCTTCATCAACTCTTCAGCAGTCTCACTCTTGTATGCCATGAATCTCACCCAGGTGTACCTAGAGTAATCATCTGTGACAACCAAGCAATAAGATTTCTTAGCAATAGATTTGACACTTATTGGACCAAATAAATCAGTATGTAACAATTCGAGGGGTTCAGAGATAGAATTAGTAATTTTAAGTTTATGTGGCTTTTTGTGCTGTTTTCCTTTAGCACAAGCCATGCATTTCTCAACCACTGAAAAATCTTTGAGTGGTAAACCCCTAACCAAATTGTTCTTAACCAATTCATTCAGAATTTTAAAATTAATGTGCCCTAAACGTCTATGCCACTGAAACGATTCAAAAGATGAAGCTTTAGACAGAAGACAGGTCACGGTGGAATTTGATTCCTTTGATCCCATATTCAGCATATATGTATCATTTCGTCTCGGAGCTCGCATGATTACCAATTCTTCAGGAATAGAAAACTCTGGCTTCAAGAACAAACATTCATTTGGAAGAAACATCACTGGAATATTCTTATCACAGATTTGTGATACACTGAGAAGATTGAATGCCAGTTCAGGAACATAGTTGACGTCTTCCAAAGTTAGTGAACCATTTGAGACTTCTCCTTGACCAATCATTTTACCACCTTTCTTGTCTCCCGCAAAAGCAACATATCCACCGTTGATAATTCGATAGTTAGTCAGTAGGTCCTTTAACTCTGTCATATGTCTGGAACATCCGCTGTCAATATGCCAATGACTATTTACAACGGCATTTGAATGTTCCTGACATTTATTAAAAAAAATTAAAAAGTTATACCTTCGAAATTGGCACCCAAGCCTTTGTGTACTTGGGTGGTGGAACAGATGAAGAATTACAAAAGAAATTATTTACAAATGTATTCAATCTTCTTCCTAAAGATCTATGCTTTGAACTATTTCCAATAACCACAGGGCAGTGTTTGACAGTATGATCAAAATTTCCACACTGAAAGCAATGAGATTTTAAACCCTTTTTAGAACATTTAGCAGTCTCTTCATTACTATTAGATGTTTAAGAGTTACAATCACTGCAAGAGTCGTAAGACTCTTTTGACTTACATGTTGTGACTTTAACCTTAGAGGGTGCAGGTTTAAATTTAGCAGAGTGATTCATGGATGAAGAAGATGATTCCTTGTCTTTCGGTTTTGAAATTCTTATTGGTGTGAAAGATGGAATTTGATGAGACAAGAATTTTTGAAAACAATTTGTTTTAGTTTGACTTTCAGAGACTTGACCTGAAAGTTTAACTTTGTCACTCACACAAACTTTTCCAATATCATCATTCAAATTACTTAAGTTCGAAATTGAGCATCCAGAATTAATATCACACATAATATCCTTTGAAGTTAAAACTTGACTAGAAATAAAGACATTTAAACTGCTGTCTTCAACAGTCTTCTTTGAATCAAAGCTAGGGTTACTAGAACTTCCAAAACCACTACTTTCACCATAAGCATAATCCTCTCTCACCTCATTAAGATTCATTTCACTTAAACCTGCAATAGAGCTGTTAGTATCATTCTTTATAATCTCTTGAATCAACTCATTTGAAGGATGAGGAATGGGTGTAGGAGAATAACAGAAGGTACTAGGTGGAGGATATACTTGTGCATCATCTTTATGACCCAATCCGGTCTTAAATCTAGCCCCCTTTTGTTTCTTCCATAACTCCTCCCTTTTCATACTAGCAATGGTCCACTGTTCCAGTTTATTTTTGAGTTTTCTTGCTTCAAATTCAGCAAGAGTGACTTGCTCAGTCAAATAGTTTACTTCACAGTTCCTTTCTAAAAGAGATCTTTTCAAATGTTCGTTTTCTTTTAAAGCCTCTCTCAATTTAACAAAAAATTTTGATTCGTTCTGTTTAAGCTCTTTGTTAATTGTCTTTAATTCATTTTCATTTGTCATTAAAAGTTTATTTGCCTTATAAATACCGATCAAACGAATTTTGCATGCGGATGAACACATAACCTCAACGACATCATAAGGAAGACCAACAACCAGTTTTTCAGCCGCGAGAGCACGATCACATTGGCAGTAAGGAGTGTTCCTCTTGTATTCATCCACAGCTTCAAGCTTTGCCTGTTCAATCATGGCTTCCATGTTAAGCTTTGATTCCATAACATTATCAGCATCGGTACCAGCATTTTCAGCCCCATTACCAACGTTGACAGTGACCTTCTCTTTCTTTCCAGTAAGTTCATCACACACTAATCCAGAAAGAACATCTTCTTCCTGATTCTTTCCCATATCAATCACCATCTCAGCAACTTTACCACCATTCTTTCCCTCTTCCGTCAAACCATAATCAGCAACCTCTTCAGTCAAACTATCCTCAGCAACCTTTCCAGTATTTGTTTCCTCTTCAACCTCATCAATCATTCTAACATTCTCAACCTCTTCACCATAAAACTCTTTAAAAGGATCAAAACAATCAACGCAATTGTCATTGAGAACAGATTCTTTAGCAGCTTCAGCAATCAAAGCTTCATGATCTTGAACAAGCATCCCAGATACGGCCGTAGTGTCAGATGAAATCTGAGTGGTAACAGATGCATTTGAGCCAGCACCTACACTTGTGGAACCACCACCAGATTTGACAGACCCATAACTTGATGATCCTCCAGAGACTGCACAAGTTGAGTTTGCAGCGGATGTAATCGGTGCAGTGTTCTGAGGAGAGACACTTGAAAGCATCATGGATTGATTATATTCTTTTCTCTTTAAATCCAGATCAATTGACTTCAATTTGTTTATCACATCCATTAGTTTAAAGTCAAAGAAATTTCTTTCTTGTTTCAGCTTTTTGATATGAAGACTCCATTGAGGAGGAAGAGAATCCAAAAGCTTTGTCACTTGCTCATGATTTCCCAATTTTTTATCATAAGTTTTGAGATTGCTTGACACGGATAAAAAGCGATTCATTATATCAGTCAGATTTTCATTCTTGAATCCAACGAATGAATTGAACTCATTTTCAGCCTAAGCTTTCCTATCCATTTTTTTTTTTGGAAATTAGGTTCTCTCGTAGGTTCTCTGGTAGGTTCGCTGGTAGGTTCTCTCGCAGGTTCGCTCGTAGGTTCGCTCTAGGTTCGCTCTAGGTTCACTCGCTCGCTCGTAGGTTCTCTTGCTCGCTCGTAGGTTTGCTCTAGGTTCTCTCGCAGGTTCTCTGGCAGATTCTCTCGCTCACAGAACCAAACAGGTGAACTTTCGTTCAAAAATAGTAAGTTCGCTGATCAAAAAATTGATATTTCCAAATCTCAAATATACAATAGATTCGCTGGAAGAACAACTAGTTTCGCTAGAAGAACAGATAGGTTCGCTGGGTTACGAACAAACCTGTTTCAGTACGAAAACAAACAGAACAGCTTCAAAACTTGACCATTTGTAGACCCGTTTGTTTCAGAAGCTTCCTATGACCAAATATGACAACACCCAAGCAAAATACAACACCAAAACACCAAAATCAGTCCAGAAAAGAATCAAATAGTGTTTTGACACAAAAACCCCAAAATCAACACAAAAATCACGAGAATCAAACAATCAAGAGCACTAAGGCTCTGATACCATATTGTTGGTCCAAAATGATCGTGATTTCAGTGCTATAATGACTTGTTTAACAACGAAACACACTTGACTCAAACAAACAAAGTGTATTATAACCCAACAACCAATAACGAGATTAAACCACACAACCAGAGGTAAATAAGCTACAAAGATGAATAATATATGCTCCTAGCACCTCCAGCAAAACACACACAAGACACAATCAGTTGGATAAGAGTTTTTGTCAAAGTTGCAAAAGTTATATTTCTTGAAGATAAGGTTACAATATATATCAGACATAGGTTCGCTGATAGATTCGCTGCAGCGAATCTATCTAGCGAACCACATAGGTTCGCTGGGCACAAACAGGTTCGCCCAGTCGAAACCATCATAAACACTAAACTGTGCTACGGGCGAATCTACAAAAGCATACAAAGTACATACAGAATACATACAAAATATATAACACCGACATGCCGGTGAGTCCAACCTATACAAGGCTATCAGTACCGATCCAATTGAAGCTATCAATTGGTTTCAGAGCTGTTGGTACTATGTGTTCTTCGCTATTCATCAAGCAAAAACACATAGAATACTGCTCAAATCATGATCTAAATGATCTGTTGCTGTTTTTAGATTTGATTCATCATCATAATCACTTCTAATTCACAACAATTGTGCAGATTCCTTCTAGATTTCATCAGATCTGAGGAATTAAGAAGAAATTGAAAAACACTGTTCGATCAAAAATTTATCATACTTCACACTGAATTGATGATGTTTGAGATTGATTGATATCGAGGATTGTTTATCGGTATAAATAACAGCTTGTGTGTGATATTTGGATGAATTGGACAGAATTTGCTTAAAATAAGTATAAAATTTATGAAGATGTTGATGAACCTGATGAACAGGATGAAGATGTACTAGACGTGTGAATAATCTTGACTTAGACAAAATTTTGGACTTAGTTTTCGTGAACAATTAGGTCCTGTGCAGCTGTGTGAAGGATTTTTGTCTAGACGGGTGAAGAATTGTTCAAGCAAAATCTGGGTACTGCTAAGCGATGTGAAGAAATTCTCAGCCAGGTCAACTACTGTTCAGACGTTTGAAGTGTTTTTACATGTTACTGTGCAGCCATGTCAAGTTACTGTTTAGCCGTCTCAACTTCTTTAGCCGGGTGAAGTGATACTATTCAGCCGTGTCAAGTTAGTCGGGTGATAATCTTGACAACTGTTCAGCCGGGTCAAGCACTACTCAGCCGTGTTAAGAGTTAGCCGTGTCAAGTTCATTACTGTTCAGTCGTGTGACATTAGTCAGCCGTGTGACTATTCAGCCGAGTGAGTTTGTTTCCGTGTGAAAGATTTCTAAGTGTTTGAAGACTTGCAACTGTTCAGACATGTGACTTCACTATTGCACTGTTCAGCCGGGTGAAGTAGAAAATTCACTGTTTAGCCATGTGAAGTTGTTACTATTTAGTCGCGTGACTTTTTCAGTCGTTTCAAACTTTATTATCTTTACCTGTTACTGTTTAGAAGCATCAAATCATTTTCAATTACTTAACTTAGTTTTTATTTTCAAAATTTAATTGTTTGTTTTTCCAAAATCAACAAAATATTTCTTTTGAATATTTTCTTTGAATATTACAATGGCTCCAAATGATGATTCTGATAACCGTGTTCCCAGGTTGTTTAATCGTGCTGACTTCAAAAACTAGACCATCAGATTAAAGCATCACTTATGTTCATTTGATAATGACTTATGGAAATCCATTGATAAGGGTCCTCACATTCCTACTCAGACTGCTCCTGACAGTGCAAGTACCTACACTAAAGATTCTATAGAGCCGTATCCTGAAGATAATCTACAAGGTGAAGACTTACGCAAAGTAAAGAATGACAGTAAGGCTTATTCCTTGATGTGTAAGGGACTACCACTGCAAGTATTGTCGAGGCTGGATACTTATCAAACGGGTTATACTCTATTCAAGGCATTGAAATCAATTTGTGAGGGAGGAGACCAGATATGAAGTCTGAAAAAACAAAAGTTAAAGAGACAATTAGAGCTGTTCGAGCATTTTTCAGGGGAAACCGTCCATCAAATGATGAATCGGTTTGTTCATCTAACAACTGAGATGACAAATGTCGGAGTCAAAACAAATCTTCAAGATCTGAATGACAGATTACTTTGTGCTCTTCCATCTTCATGGAAACAGACAGTTACATTGCTGAAGCATACAGAGAAATTTCCTATGGATTTAGATCTGCTGATTGTTAAGATTGAAGAAGTGGAAATCGATGAAAGCTCAAGAAATTCACACAAAACTGGTTCTCATTCACAATACAAATTTTTGGTTAATCCTTCAAATACTGTGGAGAATGCTTTCTTGGTTCAAGATCATGTTAAATCTGAAGATGAGGGAGATTTATTCGTTGGTGCTAGTTTCTATACTGATTCGTCATATCAAACAACTTCACCAATTTATACTCAACCTCAGTCTCCACCAAAAGCACAACCACAACCAATGAAATCTCAAGCAGAAAATCAAAGTTCAAGTTCAACAGTTCAAGCAAAAGTAAAAGATGTCATGAACATCTTGTTACAAGATGATCAGACTAAGAATGCTTTCACTGCATTCATGGCAAGCTTTCAGGCTTATCAGGGAAGTCATTTGACTCAATTAGATGTTGTTCTTCAAGACCTATTTGAAATGGATCATGATGATGTTGAAGAGATGGACTTAAATTGGCAGATGGTTATGGTTGCATATCGAACTCAGAAACATGCGTATGTTAACCGTAGTTACAAGCCAAATGCAAACAAGACCGTTGGTTTTGACAAGACAAAGGCTAGATGCTTCAATTGTAACTGCTATGGTCATTTTTTGAGGGAATGTAAAGCTCCTAAGAATCAGAATTATAATGGTCAAGTGAGTTCAAGTGGACAGAATCAGCATCAAGGTCAAAGTCAGAATTCACAACAGTCTTCAAGCTATCGGAACAGAAATCAACGATTCATTCAGAAGCCATATCAAAGTCTTCCCATGCCAGAACTGAAAGATGAAGGTAAAAAGCCTGAAGATCAGAACAAAGCGCTAGTGGTTAGTGTCAAAGATGGATACGACTGGAGTGCTTATGCGGAACAGTTTACAGCAGATCTTACTTCAAGTTTGGCACTTGTGTGTGAAATTAAGGAAGAAGACTGGTCTGAAGAAGGGGATTGTCAGGTGGTTAATGATGTCAGTGAAGATTTAGAAGAGTATGATTGGAGTGCAAAGTCAGATCCAACTGAAGAATCTGAATCAGAGATTGCTCTTATGGCCACATCAGAAGAGTCTTTCTCATCTGCTGAGTCAAATCAACCAAAGATTAGTATCAAATTACCCCTAACTATGTTCCTTTACCTGATGATGTGAAAGGCAGGCTATGTTATGAACAATGCATTAAACAAGTGGAACATTATCGAACTCATTCTTTTAAAATTAGTGACAAATTATGTAAACATGAAAAGGTTCATGAACAACTTAAAAATGATCACAAAATTGCTAATGAGAAGATATTGTCACTTAAAGAATCATGGAACAAAACCTTGAAAGAACTGGAACTTTCAAATAAACAGTTAGAAGAAATGACCAAGAACTTTGAATTAAAAAAGATTTCTCATGTAGCAACTCAGGTTGAATTGACAAAAATGAAAAGCTCAAAAGCTATTTTAGCAAAGTTGATAAGTGATCGAAAAGATAACAGAACAGTATTGGGTTTCACACATGAACCAATGCCTAAATCAATCACTAACACTTTACCAGAAAACTTCAATGAATTTGATCATTCACCTGAAAATGAACATAGATTCAAAGAAAATCAAAGAAGTAAATCTGAATCTGAAGGATCTGAAGGGTTGATTGAAAGTTTGAAAGAAGATGAAAGTGTAACTGTTGAAGCTGATGACGAAGAAAGTAGCAAATCTGATCCTATTCTGGTGCAAGTTGTTGAATATCCGAAACTGAATCTAAAACCCGCAGAGACGGTGAAGGATGAAGCAAAATTCTCGGGATACAACGATCCAGAATACATCAAGTGGAAAAAGGAGCAGAAAATCCATGTTGCTGACCAGTTGATTCAAAAAGAAACAGTGAAGAAGAATGACGTTTCAAAAGCTAAGGTGTAGAAACCGAAAATGTTAAACAATCAATCTAAAATGAAACAGTCAACAGGTAAAAAGGTCATAACATCAAATGACAATACCAAAGCTCAAGTTGGAAAAGCTGAAACTGGAAAACCTGTGACAAAGAAAGTAACAAAAATCAAACCAATCAAGTTTGTGTCAGCAGAAACGTTTGATATGAATTCATCTCATGGTAACCAAATAAATTCTAAGATCAAATCTAACTCTGGTCTGAAATCAGGTTCTGGTCCTAAGACTTCCGCTGTCAATGATAAAAGATTTGAATCCAAGAAGGTAACTAAGCAAGATGTTTCCAAATCAATCATGTTTCCAAATCAAACACACAATCTGATAACAAGAAATCAAAGTCACAACCACAATCTCCACAAAAGAACCAAGTTAACTTTAAAACGAACAAGTTTGTTAATGAATCACATGTTGGTTCAACATCAAAAGTTAAAAGTCTGCTCTTTAAGATCAGTAAGAAACATTGTGAGATTTGTGATCGTTATAACCATGCTACTGCTGAGTGTTTCTTTAACATGTACTGTGATTACTTTGGTAAAAGAAATCACTCTTCGGAAGAATGTTTTTATAACAAGTTTTGTGAGATTTGTGAAAGGAGAAATCATGACACTGCAGATTGTTTCTTTCGGAAACCCTCATCAAGAGAAATGACTCGTTTTCCAATTTTTTTAAGAAATCAATCTGTTGGTTTTTCAAAAACGAATCAAAGTCATGCTCTTGATTCGAGACCTTTAAAAAGAATCAATTCTGATTTTGATGAGTCAAGAAACTTTCAGGTTAACAGATTCACACCAGGAGCTTTGATGGTTCGAAATCAAAGAAATGAAAACAACCGTGATCCTAAGTTAGAGGACAAGTTTTCAGCTTTAAGAAGAAAGCAAATAAATCAAGCCAGTGGAAGAAACAGTTTTCAACCAAATCTCTCAAATGAATCAAATTTTAATAACTTACATTATCAGCAGGTTACTGTTACAGATAGATTCGGAAAACCCAAGACTATGTGGGCCTGGGTTGACCAAACTAACTAAGTACTTGTTGAAATGCAGGTGCACCCTCGAAGACCTATCAACTCGTGGTTTGCTGATAGTGGGTGCAACCGGCATATGACAGGCAATCATGCCTTGCTTCAGGACTTTAAGCAAAATAATGGTACACATGTTGCATTTGGAGGAGATGCTGGTGGAAAAATCATCGGTGAAGGAACTGTGTCAAATGGGATTATTAGCTTTGATAAAGTCAACTACTGTGCCCAGTTGAACTTTAATTTGCTAAGTGTATCTCAAATTTGTGACAAATCATATTCAACATTATTTGATGATTCTTTTTGTTACATACTCAAACCAGGTTTTAAGATTGACAATGAGTGGGTGGTTGTTAAAGCTCCAAGAGATCGAGACGTGTACAAACTTGATATGTCTCAGATTGATGCTGAAACCGAAACCACATGTCTCATTACTCATGCATCAAATGATGAGAGTCAGCTATTGCATAGACGGCTGGGCCATTCAAACTTCAGAAACATGAACAAACTGGTGACTGGAAAACATGTTGTGGGAATACCTTCAAAGAAGTTCTCAACAACTGATTTCTGTCCAGCATGTTTGAAAGGAATACAACATCGAATGTCTTGTAAGTCCAAGCTAGAGAACTCCATTTCAATTGCAGATGCTACATATGGATCTTTTCGGACCAACAAATGTTCAAAGCATTAGGAAGAAATCATATTGTTTTGTCATCATTGATGATTTTATAAGATTTTCTTGGGTTTAGTTCTTGCATGTTAAATCTGAAACTGCTGAGTTTTTAAAAGAATTTATTGTCAAAGTTGAAAATATTTTGGAATTAAAAGTAAAAATTTTGAGAAGTGATAATGTGTGACACCCGACAAATTCAGGTTAACCTCGTTAGCCAAACTATGTTAATCACGTTAACACAATTATACTTTTCATTTAATGTGATGAATTAAATGTACAAACTGTTATACGAACGTACACACGAAACGACCTCACGAGTTAATACCCGGGCGTTGGTGAATTTAATTGATACAAAAATAATAAATATATATCGTAGGTAACATGTGTGCTTATTTGTTGAACTTCCGAGTAATTGCGTATTTTACCGGTGAAATTCGGTAAATTTTGTGAGAGGAAAACTATATTTAAGAAAGAACTTCTTGGTGTTTACAAACCGAAACAAAACGTAACCCAAGGATCATCCATGTAATCCATGGATGGCCCAAGGCCCACCATTTTAACCTAACTAAATATATTAACAAAAACCTAAACATCCTAAACCTAATTTTGACAAAAAAAAATGGCACCTAGCCTTCTTCTTCCTTCAAACCTACGGCTACACACACACACATGTACAATCCATGATTTTCTTGCAATTTTGATTCAATTGGTGGTGTCATTCCTTGTTAATTGAAGTTATAAACACATTGCAAGTAAGTTTCATTTCAAAATTCATCATATGTATTACGAATTTTATGGAAATAAAACCCTAGTTCATCCAAATTTGTCAATTGGTGATTTTGTTGTGGAATTGGTTATTGATTTTGGGTTTAATTGATGTTTTGGTGATCAAATAGTGAATAGAATCCATGTTTGTGTTTTGTGAAACTAGGGTGATTATGAAGGCATGAGAACATGAGATTTTATGCATGATCATGATTGAATATAGTTAGTTATGAGCTTGTATGATGATTAGAATGAAATTTGGATACCAATCATATTGCTTTAATCAAGTTTTTGACAAAACCGGAGATGATATAATTTTGACAGATTCGTAACCTGATTTTACATGGACTATAACTTGTTGAAAACAGAACCAAAATGGGTCATTATTGAGCCTAGATTGTAGTTTAAGGAGTCTAGTTTCCAGAAAACTAAACCAATGAATTTTTAGAGAAGAATAAGTTAGACTTTTTGATTTAAAAAAAACAGATGTCAAATCTGAAAGGGCATAACTTTTTACTTACAATGTATTCTTGGATGATTCTTATACCAAATTAAACCTTGATGTCTTAGCTTTCTTTATTGATAAAATTTGTATTTTTATTCCACTGTATGGTTGTTCAAATGTTATATAACTTCATAGTGTGCAATCAGGTGTCTTTTCTGACCTTGATGTAAAGAGGTATTTTTCATAAATAGTTGATTTAGGTTTCAAGTAAAGTATATAAAATAAGAAATGAACTTAAGACAGTATTTAATCTATAGTTGAAATTTGGGACTTGTACATGTTAGTTTATGTTGGTTTCTATACAAAATAAAAAGGGTCAACAAAGCTGAAAAATCTGAATATGGACTTGCGATGTGTTTCACTTGTGTTTTGTGTGTAACTTGTCAATTAGACATATGATGACTTTGTGATGATGCTTTCATGCTATTAGGTTCATAAGTAAGTAATATGAATGTTTCAAATATGCATAGTCATAGGTGGACAACTTGATGATTTTGAATGTGATCAGTTAATCTTGTTAAAGTTAGTAGCATTATTGAAACGAGTGTTGAGAACTTTCATAAGGAGCATGATAGACACTATATGTGAGTTATGTGATGTTTATATAGTTACTTATGGTAGAGTTGGATTTGCTTAAAATGTATTCTCAAATCTAACTTCTAGAAATAGTAACT
Source organism: Tagetes erecta (assembly GCA_030867185.1). Taxonomy (NCBI): domain Eukaryota; kingdom Viridiplantae; phylum Streptophyta; class Magnoliopsida; order Asterales; family Asteraceae; genus Tagetes; species Tagetes erecta. The sequence continues at coordinate 33,930,429 of CM061490.1, read as the reverse complement.
TTACTAAAAATAAAGTTTGATTCTTTAACATATGTACTATGTGCTAGAATTCGATTGCTCTCATTGTCTAAATGAACATAAACAAACATGAATACATTTAAAAACTCACCCACGGGTTGTTGGGTCAACAAAAGTCAACTTTGGTCAAAATTGGTCAAAAGTCAAACTTTTCAAATCGCAAGTAAACAATTGAACTGTTTGGATGCATAGGGTTTTACATACCTGCACGAACACACACTTATAGACTTATCATGTAGTAGGAATGTTGTGTTTGCTTTTACCTTGCTGATGCTTGTAGCTGTGCACCCGAAGGTGAGTTCACTAAACCGCACTTTTACTATTCTACCCTTTTATGGGCTGAACACGGACGATTACTTTTACGGACTTACAAATTTTGTATGTCGCATGTCTGGATAGAGCAATTTTTATTTTGTTCATGAAAGACCCCATGGATACCTAGTTGACCGTTAGTATTTGTGAAATAGCGGGGAAATTTTGAGTAGTACTACTGGGTTTGACAAACCCCACCCGGGCTAGTCGCGCTAGCACGACAGAAGGACCTGTCGAACGGGTGTTGAATGACCTAACATACTTACAGTGCATCCTGCTGGGATGTACGAACGGGCAAAATGCACTTAATGTGTACATACGTCAGCTTCGGTCAGATACATACGCCTCTAGGACATGTGCTGTAGACTAGCTACCTACAATGACATACTTAATTTATATTTCTGCTTGCAATTGTACTTACTGGGTTTTAAACTTACTATGTGAACTCACCAACCGTCGTGTTGACACTTGTTAGCCTTTCACTTTTACAGGTCTTTGGGATACCACGCACTTAGGACATGGCATGGAGTCACGGCTTTTCATTTAAACACTTTCTTGCATTAAAAATCATGTTTTGAGTTTAATGACTATTTAGGCTGTGTATCTCCTGTTGGGCGCGTGTTCTACACATTTAGTTTACATTTAATATTTTGACATTACATTTCAATTACGCTTCCGCAAACCTTTAAACGTTAACTCTGTATTAAATTTTCTGATTTAATGAGACACGTATGTTTTAAACTCATATAGTGTCGTTTGGTGTAACTAATGACTGAGGTCCTGGTTTGTCACACACTTAACGGTAAAACTCCGTTAGTGGATTTTGGGGGTGTGACATAATGGAACCGAGTTTAAAAATGCTAATGTGGACTCGTTTTGCGCAGAAAAGGGAACTGCTAGACAATTTAGTGCTCCACGAACTCCTTAACAGAATGGAGTTGCTGAACGGAAAAATCAGACGCTAATTGAAGCTGCAAGATCCATGATAGCAGATGCCAAAATCCCTATCACATTCTGGGACGAAGCTATTGCTACTACTTGTTTTGTGCAAAACAGGACTCTGTTGGTTCAGGATAAACATAAAACTCCTTACGAGTTACTATTTGGAAGGAAGCCAAATATTTCTTACTTGAAAGCATATGGTTTTCCGGTTATGATTATGAATCTGAAGATGGTTTCTTTCTTGAATACTCATTTGTTTCAAAAGCCTGTCGAGTTTATAATAGAAACACTAATGTAGTCCTTGAAACTATCAACGTTAAGTTTTTAGAAAATTCGTTTCCGTCAGTGGCTCATGGTCCCGAATGGTTATTTGATTTAGATTCGTTATCCAAATCATTCATCTCTAACTTGTTTGATTTTTCAGGAATATCGAAGAAGGAACCAGGAGATTTAGGATCCTTCAGTGATGATTCAGACAATGACGATGATAATGATCTCAATTTTGAGTATCCATTCATGTCTTTTCATTATCCTAATGTTGAATCCTCCACTCAAGAACAAGGTCCATCTTTTTCTCAAGAAAATCTGGAATCAAACAATCTTTCTCCTAACGATGGTGGATATGTTCATACTCAACCATCATCAGATCCGAATGTTGAAATAGTTCCAGAAACATTTGATTACTTCATCAATTCACCAAAACAAGTTCCTAATTTCACTCCGCATACTTCTACAATTCTACAAGATCTACCAAATCTGAATCAGTCTAATCTGGAGACTCAAGTACAAGGTGAAGAAATTTCAACTCACCGTGTTCATAAGAATCATCCTATCTCTCAGATTATAGGTCCTTTGAATCAAAGAACCATGAGAAGTCAGACTGAACATGCAACGTTTGTCTTTATTCATGTTTTCTTTCTCAAGTGGTACCGAAGAACATTTCAAAGGCGCTGCAAGATAACAGTTGGATTGAAGCCATGCAAGAGGAGTTACTTCAGTTCAAAAAACAAGAAGTTTGAAAATTAGTGGACTTACCTGAAGGAGAAAATGCTATTGGTACAAGACGGTTGTACAAAAAAAAGCCAGATGAACGTGGCATTGTGGTCAGAAATAATGCCAGACTAACTACACAAGGTTACACTCAAGAAGAAGGTATTGACTACGAAGAAGTGTTTGCTCCGGTCACTTGACTTGAAGCTATTCGCGTTTTTCTAGCATATGCCTCATTCATGAAGTTCAAAGTGTTTCAAATGGATGTTAAAGGTGCATTTTTGTAAGGACCAATTACCGATGATGTGTACGTCAGGCATCCTCCAGGTTTCGAAGACCTTGAGTATCCACATCGTGTATACAAATTGAGCAAAGCTTTATATGGTCTACATCAAGCTCCAAGAATTTGGTACGAGACGTTATCTAAAAATTTGCTGGAACATGGTTTTTCAAGAGGTCAAATTGATCCAACTTTATTCATGAAGCGGGATAATGAAGATCTTTTATGTGTTCAAGTGTATGTTGATGATATCATCTTTGGATCAACAAGTTCATCCATGTGCAAAGAGTTCGAGGAAATTATGAAGTCCAGATTTCAGATGAGTTCTATGGGGGAGATTAATTTCTTTCTCAGATTGCAAGTAAAACAGTCAACAGACGGAATTTTTATCAACCAATCAAAGTTTGTTGAAAAGTTGCTGAAGAAGTTCAAGATGCAAGATTGTCAGACTATTAGAACTCCTTCTGATGTTAACTGCAAAATCCAACCTGATCCAAAAGGCAAAACCTGTTGATCAAACACTTTACAGATCAATGATCGGCTCGTTGATGTATCTCACTGCATCAAGACCAGACATCATGTATGCTGTATGTGTGTGTGCCAGATATCAGTCAGATCCTAAAGAGTTGCACCTGATTGCTGTCAAACGTATATTCAGATATCTTAAAGGGAAACCTAATCTCGGGTTATGGTATCCTTATGAAGGAAATTTTGAATTATATAGTTATTCTGATAGTGACTTTGGTGGTTGTGCTCTTGACAGGAAATCAACCACAGGTGGATGTCAGTTTCTAGGTCCTCGCCTAGTCTCATGGCAATGCAAAAAGCAGACCAATGTTTTCGTATCCACTGCTGAAGCAGAGTACATCTCTGCATCTGCGGGATGTTCTCAAGTTTTGTGGTTACAAAATCAATTGCTTGACTACGGGTTTAACTTTCTCATAACTCCTATTTACATAGACAATACTGCTGCTATGTTCATTACTGCTAATCCTGTTCAACACTCAAAAACAAAACATATCGAAATTCGATATCACTTTCTCAGAGACAACTCTGAAAAAGGATTAATAATTTTGATTAAAGTTCATGCCGATAAACAACTGGCAGATCTTTTCACAAAACCATTTTTGTCAGGACGGTTTGAATTCTTAATTCAATCTATAGGGTAAATCAACCATGATTAATTCTATTTTTATGAAAATCAAAATACAAAAATCAGAAAATATAAAATCCAAAAATATAATAAGTGGATGTCAGTTATTGATTCTTTTGTCATTTTTATTATTGCATTGTGAGTGTGCATGAAAAAGAAAAAGAAACATCATGTCATAAGAATCTAAATTTTCAAAACGTGAGAAATGATAGATACACTAGACATTATCTATTACTTCATTTTTAATAATCAAGACTGATAAGTGTTAATTGATGTGCGAGACAGCTCAGGCAATTAGACTGAAAAAGTAAGTTCATTGTTGACAAATCTAAACTTAAAGATCTTTGTGTTAAGTTCCATTGTTATTCATGTCTAAATATATATCTTTTGATGAACTTCTTGTGATGTTATTTGAACATAACCAGGTAACGATGCAATTTATTCAGTGTGATGAACCGCTTCGTGAGCTTCTTTTTTGTGGTACCCACAGACCTGAAGTCTCACATGAAGTCTCTTTCGAGCTTCAAGGTGCAGCAAAAGATTCCCAAAGATGGAACAAAAAGAGTCCCAAATGCGGACCATCACCTATCAAAGTCCAAAATGGAATTCAAGAGATTCCCAATGGGAACAATAGGAAAAGACAAATTCCAAAATGGAAATCAAAAGAAGTCCCAAAGTGGACCAAATTCAATTAGAACCCAAATTTCACACTGTTTATGTTTGTAAGTGACTAGGTTTTTGTGCAACATGCATTCGAGTTGTTGTTGATGAGGAAATATGTTGACATATGTATACATGTGGGTCATGTAAGTCATTTTAATCAAACCTTAATCTCATCATGATACCGAAAAAGTAAGTGTGCCAATTCGAGTTAATTGGTATGTTTTCATATCATCACTCAATCGAACATAAGTCAAATGTATATTCAAAACTTGCAAAACATGTTTAGATAATGTATGGTATGATCTCACTGCGATATATTAATTCCCTGCATTGCATATGTCTTTAGTTTAATGTGTGTGCTTTGTGTGTGCAGACATGTGGATTCTTTATTGACATGTCGACATTCTTTTTAAACTTAAAATTTCAAGAAATTTCAAGTTTAGGGGGAGTAATAAATGAAGAAAAAGTGCAAAAAATATCATGAAATAAGTTGGAAAACATTTTTCATGAAAAGAAAAGGAAAAATTATAAAAAAATCATGTGTTGAATGTAAGGATCAAGTGTCTAATGAAAGCAAATGTGTTGTTTATGATAAATATAAATCCAATGTCTTGTGATTATTTTTAATGAAAATGCTTCGGGATATAGAAATATTGGTGGTGCAAAATGTTTAAAAAAAATATAATAATACCATGTTTGGAAATTAATTGAAAAATTAAAAGTTTTGGTGAAAAATTACTAAGGAAATTAAATGAAAAGCTTGTTGCCTTAATTCATGATTGAAATTAATTACACAAACCCTAATTAAGGATTTCATGTCTAATTAATTTGTCAAGAATGATTGCAGGTGTAATAAATGCAGTTGAAAAAGTCAACAGTAAGTAAAAGAAAAATGGCTAAGTGTTGAAGAAAATCTGTCACTGTGTAGCTGCATGATGTTCTAATGAGCCGGGTGATGATGTTATTTTAACTAGCCGGGTGATAGAGTCTTATGCAGCCGGGTGACAAATTTTGAAACTGGGTAGCCGGGTGAAGAATTTTGAAGCTACTGTGTAGCCGGGTGACAAATTTTGAAGTCATTGTGTAGCCGGGTGATGGGTAAAACAAGTCAAGGTGTAGTCGTTTCAAGACTTTGTGCTTAACATGTTGTCACGTCTCAACAGTGACACGTCTCAACAGTGTTCTATCATCTAAAGGACTTGTGAAATATTGTTGATTCAAGTCTTGGCACGTCCCAATAGTGTCTGACCCGTCTCAACAGTACCTCACACGACTAAGTGTTTTTGACCCGTCTCATGTTCAAGAATGATGAAAAAATGTTTACAAATGTTGACACGTCTCAACAGTGGTTGACACGTCCCAACAGATGTGACCCGTCTAAGCTAATTTCATGAAATATTAACAATTCTAACACTATGACCTGTCTAAACAGTGTTGTAACGGCTAAACAGTGTCTCAGCCGTCTCAACAGTGCCTGACCCGTCTAGTTGTTTCTGTGTGTTAAAGTCTTTGTTCATCACTTGACCTGTCCCAACAGTACATGACACGGCTAAACAGTACATGACCCGTTCAAGTATTCTATATGTTTTTAACACGTCTGAAAAATGTTGACCTGTCCCAAAGTTTGACCTAATTTTTCAGCCGTTGCAAAATCATATAAATACCCTCTCCTTCACTGATGCGTGCAATACTATATAAAAAACAGACACTAAAAACACATAAGTTTTAAATTTATAAAACCTAGACAAACTAACTAACTTACATACAACCGGCAGTGGACCGGTCAAATGCAATATAGCTAAAGTAAGTCCGGGTGTCGACCCACAGACTCTATATATTACATTAAATTAACTAATAAAGACTCGACTGACTAAACATGACTTAAATAAAAGATTATTTGAAAAGGGGGGTTTTACTGCTAAAAATAGAAACTTGCTAAAAATAGAAACTTTCTAAATTAGGAAACTTACTAAACATGGAAACTGACGAATTGAAAAACGGATTTAAAACAAATGAAAGAAGACAAACCGCCTAGGCTAGAATCATTGTTAACTTTAGTTATCATTCATGTGTGGATTAATGTTTATGGAACCGGGATCTAAAAATATTCACTTAAAGGCGACGCTAACTAGGACCCTCGACCCTTCTCGAGAAGAAACCTAAAGTATCACGATTAAATTATTATCACACCGGTTACATGATTAAGTTTCCTCACAGTTATCTAATCTGATTATGATTAATTGACCTAAATTAGAATCCTATCTCACGATACAGACTCTAAAGTCATTTCGACCCAACCAATTAATTAAACAGGTAAAATAGACTAAACCGGACTTCTCACAAAACCTAAACCTAGCCAATTATTCCACTTTACCGGTTAACAACCTATCACCTCACGGATTTCTAAGTTGGCTACACGTTTATTATTAATTAAACTAATAATGTTAATCCTATGGTTTTACTGCAGGTTAACCATAAAAACCAAAACACAAGTTAATGGCTACAACGAACCCTATTCCCGTAACATAGACAATCACCAAGGGAACGTGGATTAACAATACCAATCTAACAAATATAAACATGTAATATGCATTAACTAGTAAAAAGATTGAAACTTTAGTTAATCATAATAATCCATAAACAAGACAACCAAGCATGAAATCAAACCAAGTTACCAAATCATCATAATGCCTAGGTAGTTTTAAAGTACTTAGCCAAGCATGTTCATAATAAAAAACGCAAGTTTAATAATGTATGACATGGTAGAAAAGAATAGAAAACAAAGGATTGAAGAAACCCGGAACGTATAGACGCAAATCCTTGATCCCGTGCTCTTCCGTAGCCTTGTTTCAACCTCTCTAGCCACAAAAACGCCTCTTTTCTCGTCCCAAACCGTCCCAATTCGTCCCCAATCAAGTCTAGGAGGCTAGGGTTAGGGTTAGAGGAGTTTATATAGTGAAACGGGCCAAAAACGCGTCAAAAAACCACCTCCACGCCACGCCACGCGGTGAGAAAAGGGGTTCTGGCCGCGTAGCGTCTTGAGCCCCTTTTTCAGATCCAGTTCGCTCGTAACTCCGTTTCGCTCCCCGTTTTTTCCTACGGATTCGATTTTTCATGATCTGTCCGTTTCTTTATCAACATGGGACCTACAAAACACAAAAACATTAGTTGTACCAAAAATGATATTAAAACGTAACCGAAACGACACAAAATATAAACAAACTCAACCCGGGATTTATGTATATTTATCATTATATCAAACATCCCCACACTTAACCTTTTTTGTCCCTAAAAAAGCATGCACATAGAATCACAACTAATTAAGGCTTCAAATTTCATTACAGTTTCTCAAACAAGAACCGAATTCTGATAAACAGTGGTGCGTTTACATAAACACCCTAACACTAGCCAATTAAGTTTCCCCTTATGTTTAATCTAAATTTAATGAAACCATTTATCTATAAGGTCTCACACGGAGGAAAAATAAGTTAGCCCGATTAAGTGTTGCTTGATGAGGCACCGGATAAACTAGAAAGGTTTTCCTACCAAAATAACCTCAAGAACTTAACTAAGCTAAGAACTGGTGCCATATTAGGGTGGATTTTGATGGATGAATTTTGTGGGTATAAACTGTTTATTCTTCTTTTTTTTTCATAAAACAAGATCACCTCACCCAGGGGTGTCGTATCCAAGTCGCTATCCCGGAGGTAAAGCACATGAGGTCTTGGATCACTTGCCTTATATTTTTCATTTTTTTTTTATTTGGCTACTTTGAGCTCTTTTATTTAGCAACTACTTTGAGCGCTTTTCAGTACTATACCCGGTGGACATTTGATTTGCGGATGCGCCACTTCTTTCACAAGAAGTGTGTTATAAATCCTAAAATGGCACTACCCCTTAACCTATTTAAGTTCTAAAGCCTACAATGGTGCCTAATTATTATTTAGTTAAGGCCTTCCTATCCTCCTAAGACGAACACTCACGAGATTCACGACAATTAACTTTTCAATTAAAAACACTTACGGAAACTATCTCAGCTAATTGGGTTACCAAAAGTTTATCCAAATTCATCTTTGTTTAAAAACCACAATTCTTTTGAAAACCACAATCAGTTTACTATCATTTTCTATTAAAGTGCACAACTTAAACAAAGACATTTTTCAATTTTTTCAATATATTTTTTTAAAAGACACTATAAGACTCAAAACAAACAAAGACACTATAAGACTTAAAACAAACAACTAAAGACTCAGAAATAACTATTTCCCATCCCCACACTTAAGTTCTACATTGTCCCTAATGTAGAAATAGAAAATATCTAAGAATAAAAAAGAAAATGCAAAAATAAAAGATAGAAAAATGAATTGGAAAAGACTTAGCTGGTAATATGCAGAATGCGTATGCTCCAAGTCTTCATTCCAACTCCAGCTTCGATCGTATAGCATTTCGGTCGCGATCGAGCTTCCACACTGACACTCTCGAGCTTCCACACTGACACTCTCGAGTACGGGTGAGAATGATTTAAACCTGCAAAAACAAACAAAAGAATACCCGAGCGTAAAACTGACTCGACAAAAATAAAAAATAAAAAAAACAAAATAAAATAAAAACTGACTCGATAGAAGACACTTATACAAACTCTACAAACCATCTGTTAATCCTATGGCTCAGCCTGCATCATCTGGGGTATCCTCAAACCTGCTAGGATCCCCACACTTAGCTCTAAGCATCCGCTTAACACTGGCCCAGTACTCACTAAAAATCTCGCTATCGTCCTCTGCCTTTTCCCACCTATCCTCTCCATTAATTACCTGAACCCTATTATCCCAACGCTTAGTTTCTATCAACGGATCAGGAATTTTGAAAACAACAGTCTCGTCCCCTACTTGCAGAGTGATCTGACCGTTGAAGACATCGATCAGAGCACGAGCAGTTCGCAAGAAGGGACGACCGAGGATAATGGGGACTTTGGCGTCAGCCTCCATGTCAAGCACAACGAAATCCACGGGGAAAACAAACTTATCGACTTTCACTAAAAGATTCTCCACAATTCCCCGTGGATAGATCACAGAACGATCTGCTAACGACAAAGACATACGAGTGGGTGTAAGATCACCTAGCTTCTCGTATAAGGAATATGGCATGAGATTTATACTAGCGCCTAGGTCATATTTTCGTTTCCGCGCTCCGGATCGCTCGTAACTCCGTTTCGCTCCCCGTTTTTTCCTACGGATTCGATTTTTAACGATCTATCCCTTTCTTTATCAACATGGGACCTACAAACACAAAAACATTAGTTGTGCCAAAAATGATATTAAAACGTAACTGAAACGACACAAAATGTAAACAAACTCGACCCGGGATTTATGTATATTTATCATTATATCATTCACAAACACTTATCATTTTTCACAAAAACTTTCAAGTAAAACACTCTGTTCTCAAATCGTCATTCATATCATATTCAATCAACGATTCTGTAATAAGGTTTGGAGATTGAATAAGGTATAATCATCTTGATCAAACACCATCAACATCATCAAACACCATTTTTGACTTTAAAATCCAAAGATTGTTGATGAACAGTAAAACGAACCCTGAATCGACACTTTGATTTTTAGTGTAAAAACTATGTTAGGGCTATTTCCTAGTTAAGATTTACTTTGTATTTGTTTATATGTTTTATGTATAGTTTAGGGTCTATTTTGTTATATTCCTTAAACTTGTAATTGTTGCTTAAAAGCATGTAGTGAGAGAGTATGAGGAGAGATGCTAGATCACTATTCACGTTAGAGAGAGAACTAAGTGTGTGTGATTTATTTTCTCCTGCACTTGTACTACAAATCTGCTTTGATCATCAATATACAAAAGAGAATTATTAGTATGAATTGTGTTAATGATTAAACTGTGTTTGTGTATGAATGATTCTGACCATTGAGCGATATTAACGATCCAATTGAACCTATCAATTGGTATCAGAGCTGTTGGTATTGTGTTCTTCGCTATTCAGCAAGCAAAACACTACAATATTGCTCAAATATCATGATCTGAATGAATTGTTGCTGTTTTTAGTTGAGATTTATCATCGCAATCACTTCTAATTCACAACGATTGTGCAAATTCCATCAGATTATCATCAGATCTGAGGAATTAAGAAGATTGAAAACGTTACTGTTCGATGGAATTTTGCTCAAATTCATCAAAATTTGATCATGTTTTGGATTGATTGAGATTAGGGATTGATAATCGGACCATTTCACTGCTTGTGTGTGAATTTTGAACGAATTGGACAAGTTTTTGACAAACCCAGAAAAATTCTCATGACGAAGATGATGAACAGTATGAACTTGATTGAAGATTAACTTGCCGGGTGATAAAATTTGACTTAGACAATTTCCTTTGGACTTAGATTGAAGAACAATTAGGTCCTGTGCAGCCGTGTAAAGGATTTTGTGCTAGACGGGTAAAGAATTTGACGAGGAAAAAGTGTTACTGTTCAGCCGGATCAACAACTGTTGTGCCGGGTAATACACTGTTACGCCGGGTGATTAACAATTTCAGCCGGGTGATCAAACAACTGTGTAGCCGGGTAAACAACTGTGCCGTGTGATCAACAACTGTTCAGCCGGGTATAGCTTTTTGCCGTGTCAAGATTCAAGCCGTGTCAAGTGTTATTGCCGTGTGAAGTTGATACTATTTTGCCGGGTAACTGTTCTGCCGGGTCAAGAACACAAGTCTTACAACTGTTGAGCCGTGTGACTGTTCAGACGGGTGAAGACTTTTTCTCTGCCGGGTGAAGACAAAAACTACTGTTCAGCCGGGTGAAGAAGGAATTTTCACTGTTCTGCCGTGTGACTCATTTTTAGTTGTTTTAATACTTGTTTTCTTATCTTGTCTTTAATTACTTGTCTTTATTTTAGTATTTTAATTGTTTCTTTTCAAAAATTAACAAAAACCAAAAATATTTTCTTTAAAAATTTTAAAAAAAAATTGTTAAAATGGCACCTAATGATGATTCTGATAACCGTGTTCCTAGACTTGTGAATCGTGCAGATTTCAAAAATTGGACAATTAGACTGAAGCATCATCTCTGCTCAATAGACAATGATCTTTGGAAATCAATTGACAAGGGTCCTCACATACCTACACAGACTGCTCCAGATAGTGCAAGTACCTACACCAAAGACTCTACTGAACCTTATCCAGAAGATAATTTGTCAGCAGAAGATTTGAGGAAAGTGAAGAATGATAGCAAAGCATATTCTCTGATGTGTAAGGGATTGCCACTACAAGTACTGTCAAGGTTGGACACCTATCAAACAGGTTACACATTGTTTAAGGCTTTGAAGTCTATTTGTGAAGGAGGTGAACAACTCAGATGTCTCAAGAAACAAAAGTTGAAGAGACAGTTGGAGTTATTTGAACACATTGCTGGAGAATCAGTGCACCAAATGATGAATAGGTTTGTTCATCTGACTACTGAAATGTCCAATGCCGGTGCAAAGACAGATCTCCAAGATCTCAATGACAGATTGTTATGTGCACTTCCATCATCATGGAAACAGACTGTGACCTTACTGAAACATACTGAGAAGTTTCCAATGGATCTAGATTTGCTCATTGCAAAGATTGTAGAGGTAGAGATTGATGAAGGTTCTAGAAACACTGATAGAACTGGTTCACATGCACAATACAAATATATTGTGAATCCTGCGAATACAGTGGAGAATGCTTTTCTTGCACAAGATGCAACGAAGTTTGAAGAAGAGGGTGATTTATTTGTTGGCGTAAGTTTTTATACTGATTCATCATACTTTCCAAGTTCACCAACTTATTCTCAACCTCAATCTCCACCAAGAGCTCAAGTTCAAAGTCAGAATCTGAAGAATCAAGCAAAAAGTCAAAGTTCGAATGTTCAAGCAAAGGTGAAAGATGTGATGAACATCTTGTTACAAGATGACGAGACCAAAACTGCCTTTACAGCTTTTATGGCAAGTTTTCAAGCATATCAAGGAAGTCACTTAAGTCAAATGGACGTTGTTCTTCAAGATTTATTTGAGATGGATCCTGATGACGTTGAGGAAATGGACTTAAACTGGCAGATGGTAATGGTTGCATATAGAACGCAGAAGCATGCATATGTTAACCGAAGCTACAAGCCTCATGCAAACAAGACGGTTGGTTTTGACAAATCGAAGGCCAGATGTTTTAACTGTAACTGTTATGGTCATTTTTCAAGGGAATGTAATGCTCCTAAGAATCAGAATTTCAATGACCAAGCTAGTTCAAGCAATCAAGGTCAAGGTCAAAGCTCACAACAGTCTTCGAGCTACCAAAGCAGAAATCAACGTTTCTTTCAGAAACCATATAAAAGACTTCCGATGCCAGAACTAAAGGATGAAGGCAAGAAACCAGAAGATCAAACTAAGGCACTGGTAGTCAGTGTAAAAGACGGATATGATTGGAGTGCGTATGCAGAACAATTCACATCTGATCTTACATCAAGTTTAGCACTGGTATGTGAGATAGAAGAAGACTGGTCAGAAGAAGGAGATATCAAGGTGGTTGATACTGAGAGTGAAGATTCAGATGAATATGACTGGAGTGCCAAGTTTGATCCTGTTGAAGAATCTGAGTCAGAAATAGCGTTGATGGCTACATCCAGTGAGTCTTCATCATCTACCGAACAACCAAAGGTTAGTACTGAATTACCTCCCAATTATGTTCCATTGCCTATTGATGTTAAAGAAAGGTTATGTTCAGAACAATGCATTCAACAAGTAGAACATTATCGAACTCATTCATTTAAAATTGGTGATAAATTAAGCAAACATGAAAAAATTCATGAACAACTTAAAATTGATCACAAAATTTCTGATGAGAAGATTTTGTCACTTAAAGAATCATGGAACAAGACCTTAAAGGAACTGGAACTGGTAACAAAACAACTTGAAGAAATGACAAAGAACTTTGAACAAGAAAAAGTTACTCATGCTGTCACACAGGTTGAATTAACAAAAGTGAAAAGTTGTAAAACAATGGTTAAACAACTTATAAGTGAAAGAGGTAACAAAACCAAAACCGGGTTGGGTTTCACTCATGAACCAATGCCAAATTCAATCACTCAAACCTTACCAGAAAACTTTAATGAATTCGATCATTCACCTGAAAATGAACGAAAATTCAAAGAAATTCAAAGAAGTAAATCCGAATCTGAAGGATCTGAAGTTTTGATGGAAAGTTTGAAAGAAGAAGATGGTGTGACAACTGAAGCTGACGATGAAGCTAGCAACAAATCAGAGCCTGTTCTGATTCAACTTGTTGAGTATCCGGAACTGAATCCGAAGTCAGAAACAGTGAAGGAAGAAGGTGAATTTTCAGGATACAATGATCCTGAATACATCAGGTGGAAGAAAGAACAAAAGGCGCAAGTTGCTGATCAGTTGATCAAGAAGCAAGAAGTGAAAAAGACTGAAGTTTCGAATGTAAAAGTGCAGAAATTAAAATCGAAAAGCAATCAATCTGAAACGAAACAGTCAAAAGGCAAAAGTGTCTTAAAATCAAATGACAACACCAAAGCTCAAAGTGTTAAAACTGACAAAGTCAAATCTGTCAAGAAAGTGTCAAAAGGAAAAACAATTAAGTTTGTGTCTGCAGGAACGTTTGATTTGAACGGATCTTATGGTAAACCAATTAATTCTCCAATCAAATCTAACTCTGGTCTGAAAACAGGTTCAGGTCCTAAGTCTTCTGCTGTCAATGATAAGAGAATTGAAACCAAAAAGGTAACCAAACAGAACAGTTTAAAATCGAACCAAAGTCCCATGCAATCAAAATCACAAACAAAGTCTCCACAAAAGAACGTTAATCTAAAACCGAACAAAACTGATAATGAATCACGAGTTGGTTCTACATCAAAAGTTAACAATCGGCTCTTTAGGATTAGCAAGAAACACTGTGAGATTTGTGATCGTTATAACCATGCAACTGCTGAATGGTTCTTTAACAGGTATTGCAGTTTTTGTGACAAAAGAAACCATTCGTCAGAAGAATGTTTTTATAACAAATTCTGTGAAATTTGTGAAAGGAGAAATCATGACACAAAGGATTGTTTCTTTCGAACAAATTCAACAAGAGAAATGACACCATTTTTTCAAAGAAATCAGTCATTCAATTTTTAAAATGTTAATCAAAGTCATTCTCCTGTTTTGAGAAAGTTTAATCGAAACAATTTAGTTTCTAATTTGCAGGTTAACAGTTTTAAACCAAGAGCTTTGATGGTAAGAAATCAATAGTTTGAAAATAACCTTGATCCTAAGTTAGAGGAAAGGTTTATTGCTTTGAGAAGAAAGCAATCAATGCACGCCAATGGGCGAAACAGTTTTCAGCATCAAAATCTCTTAAATGAAACAAATTTTCAAAATATTCAATATCAACAAGTTACTATTGCAGATAGATTCGGAAAACCCAAGACCGTGTGGGCCTGGGTTGACCAAACTAACTAAGTGATTGTTGAAATGCAGGTACGCCCAAGAAGACCTATCAACTCATGGTTTGTTGATATTGGTGTAGCCGGCATATGACAGGCAACCATGCCTTGCTTCAGGATTTCAAGCTGAAAAATGGTACACACGTTGCATTTGGAGGTGATGCCGGTGGTAAAATAACAGGAGAAGGAACCGTATCGAATGGGGTCATTAGTTTTGATAAAGTCAACTACTGTGCACAGTTGAACTTTAACTTACTAAGTGTATCTCAAATTTGTGATAAATGGTATTCAACTTTATTTGATGATTCTTTCTGTTATATACTCAAACCAGGTTTCAAGATTGACAACGAGTGGGTGGTGGTTAAAGCTCCAAGAGATCGTGATGTATACAAGCTTGATATGTCGCAGATTGATGCTGAAACCGAAACTACTTGTCTTATTGCGCATGCTTCGAATGATGAGAGTCAGCTTTGGCATAGACGGCTGGGCCATTCAAACTTCAGAAACATGAATCGACTGGTGACTGGAAATCATGCTGTGGGAATACCGTCAAAGAAGTTCTCTACAACTGATCTCTGTCCAGCATGTTTGAAAGGAAAACAGCACCGAATGTCTTTTAAGTCCAAGCCAGAAAACTCCATTTCAAAACCCTTGCAGATGCTACATATGGATCTTTTCGGACCAACAAATGTTCAAAGCATCGGAAAGAAGTCTTACTGTTTTGTCATTATTGACGATTTCACTAGATTTTCTTAGGTTTATTTTCTGCATGTTAAATCTGAAACTGCTGAGTTATTAAAAGAATTTATTATCAAAGTTGAAAATCAGTTGGATTGTAAAGTGAAAACTTTAAGAAGTGATAATGGAACTGAATTTAAGAACACTAATGTTGATTTGTTTTGTGCAGAAAAAGGAATTGCTAGACAATTTAGTGCTCCAAGAACGCCTCAACAAAATGGGGTTGCGGAACGGAAAAACCGGACACTGATTGAAGCAGCAAGATCCATGCTTGCAGATGCCAAAATCCCTATCACATTCTGGGATGAAGCTATTGCTACTGCATGTTTTGTACAAAACAGGACATTATTGGTTCAGGATAAACAGAAAACATCTTATGAGTTGTTATTTGGAAGAAAACCAAATATTTCATACTTGAAAGCATTTGGTTGTCCTGTATCGATTCTAAATTTAAATGATCATCTCGGGAAATTTGAGTCAAAATCTGACGATGGATTTTTCCTTGGTTATTCGTCTGTTTCTAAAGCTTATCGAGTTTTTAATAGCAAAACAAATACTGTTATTGAAACTATTAACGTAAAGTTTTTAGAAAATTCGTTTCCGTCAGTGGCGCATGGTCCTGAATGGTTGTTTGATTTAGATTCGTTATCAAAATCTTTCAATTCTAACTTGTTTGATTTTTCAGGAAAAGCAAGGAAAGAATCAGGTGACTTGGGATGCTTTAGTGACGATTCTGATAATGACAATGATGGCAATCTCAACTCTGAGTATCCGTTCATGTCATTTCATAATCCTGATCATGTCAAATCCAGTCAAGCTCCGGGTCCTTCTGGTTCTCAAGACGATCAAGAATCAAACAATCTTGAAGATGATGTGAATCCGCAAAGTTCTCCTAATGATGGTGGATCTGTTCAGAATCAACCATCATCAGATCCGAATGCTGAAGTTATTCCAGAATCATTTGATTACTTCATCAATTCACCAGATCAAGTCCCGAATTTCACTCCGCATACTTATACCATACTACAAGATCTACCTAGTCTGAATCAGTCTAATCTGGAGAGTCAAGTGCAAGGAGATGATATACCAACTCATCGAATTCACAAGAAACATCCTGTCTCTCAGATTATTGGGCCGTTGAATCAGAGAACTACAAGAAGTCAAACTGAGCAAGCAAATGTTTGTCTTTATTCATGTTTTCTTTCTCAAGTGGTACCAAAGAACGTTTCAGAAGCGTTGCAAGATAATAGTTGGATTGAAGCCATGCAAGAGGAGTTACTTCAATTTCGCAAACAAGAGGTTTGGAAATTAGTGGACTTACCTGAAGGAGAGAATGCGATTGGTACAAGATGGTTGTACAAAAACAAGCCAGACGAACGTGGTATTGTTGTGAGAAACAAAGCGAGACTCATTGCACAGGGATATACTCAGGAAGAAGGCATTGATTATGAAGAAGTGTTCGCTCCGGTCGCAAGACTTGAAGCTATACGCGTTTTTCTTGCATATGCGTCCTTCATGAAGTTTAAAGTATTCCAAATGGACGTTAAAGGCGCTTTTCTGTATGGACCAATTACAGATGATGTATATGTCAGACAACCTCCTGGTTTTGAAGATCCTGATTATCCTCATCGTGTATACAAGTTGAGTAAAGCTCTTTATGGTCTACATCAAGCTCCAAGGATTTGGTACGAGACGTTATCTAAGCATTTACTAGAACATGGATTTACAAGAGGTCAGATTGATCCAACTTTGTTTATGAAGAGGGAGAATGAAGATCTTTTGTGTGTTCAAGTGTATGTGGACGATATTATTTACGGATCAACCTGTGCGTCCATGTGCAAAGAATTTGAAGAAATCATGAAGTCAAGATTTCAGATGAGTTCAATGGGGGAGATTAATTTCTTTCTTGGATTACAAGTGAAACAATCAGCTGACGGAATTTTCATCAATCAATCGAAATTTGTTGAGAAGTTGCTGAAAAAGTTCAAGATGCAAGATTGTCAGAGTATTCGAACTCCATCTGATGTGAACTGCAAGATACAGCCGGATCCAAAAGGCAAATCCGTGGATCAAACACTATACAGATCGATGATTGGTTCACTGATGTATCTTACTGCATCAAGACCAGACATTATGTATGCTGTATTTGTGTGCGCAAGATATCAGTCTGATCCAAAAGAGTCGCACCTGGTTGCTGTTAAATGTATTTTCAGATACCTTAAAGGGAAACCGAATCTTGGGTTATGGTATCCTTATGAAGGCAATTTTGAATTATATAGTTATTCTGATAGTGACTTTGGTGGGTGTGCTCTTGATAGGAAATCGACTACTGGTGGATGTCAATTTCTGGGTCCTAGACTTGTCTCTTGGCAATGCAAGATGCAGACCAACGTTTCTGTATCCACAGCTGAAGCAGAGTATATCGCTGCATCTGCAGGATGTTCTCAAGTTTTGTGGTTACAAAACCAATTGCTTGACTACGGGTTTAACTTTCTCAAAACTCCTATTTACATAGACAATACTGCTGCTATGTTCATTACTGCTAATCCTGTTCAACACTCAAAAACCAAACATATCGAAATTCGATATCACTTTTTAAGAGACAACTCTGAAAAAGGTTTAATAATTTTGATTAAAGTTCATACCGACAAACAACTGGCAGATCTTTTCACAAAATCCTTTTTGTCAGGCCGGTTTGAATTCTTAATTCAATCCATAGGATTAATCAATCATGATTGATTCTATTTTTCGAAAACAAAAAAAAAATAAAAAAAAAATATAAAAGCCAAAAATATAATAAGTTGATGTCATATATCGATTCCTTTGTCTTTTATTTTATGTTTTGCATTGTGTGTGTGCATGAAAAAGAAAAGCAAAAACAAAATATAAAAGCAAAAAGAAAAGAAAATATCATGTCATAAGAATCTATATTGCACAAAGTGAGAAATGATAGTTACACTAGACATTATTTGTTACATCATTTTTAATAAAGACTGATGAATGTTAATTGATGTGCTAGATAGCTCAGGCAATTAGACTGAAAAAGTAAGTTGATTGTTGACAAATATAACTTAATGATCTTTGTGTTAAGTTCCATTGTTATACATGTCTAGATATATATCTTTTGACACATTGCTTGTGATGATAGTTGTGCATGATCAGGTAACGATGCAGTCTATTCAGTGTGATGAACCGCATCGTGAGCTTCTTTGTTGTGGTATCCACAGACCTGAAGTCTCACACGAAGTCTCTTTTGAGCTTCAAGGTGCAGCAAAAGATTCCCAAAGATGGAACAAAAAGAGTCCCAAATGTGGACCATCACCAAACAAAATTCCAAAAAGGAATTCAGAAGATTCCCAAGGGGAACGATAGGAAATAAAATTTCCAAAATGGAATTAAAAAGAAGTCCCAAAGTGGACCAAATCCGAATAGAACCCAGATTCCACACTGTTTATGATTGTAAGTGACCAGATTTTGTGCAATATGCATTCAGGTAGTGATTGATAAGGAAATATGTTGACATATGTATACATGTGGGTCACATAAGTCATTCTAATCGAACCCTAATATCATCATGATACTGAAAAAGTAAGTGTGTCAACTCGAGCTAATTGATATGTTTTCATATCATCACTCAATCAAACATAAGTCAAATGTCTATTCAAAACTTGCAAAACATGTTCAGATAATGTGTGGTATGATCTCACTGCGATATTTTGATTCATTGCATTGCATATATCTTTATTTTAATGTGTGTGCTTTGTGTGTGCAGGCATATGGAATCTTTATTGACACATTGACACCCTTGTTAAACTTAAAAATTTCAAGAAATTTCAAGTTTAGGGGGAGAATAAATTGAAGAAAAATGTTTGCAAAAATCCAAAAATATTTTTGTTTGAATAAGTGTTTTGAATGAACAGGATTATGTGATATGAAAATCAAAGGTATTGGTTGTGTTAAAAACAAACCCAAGGTCTTGTGAATTGTTTTTAAGAAATTGCTTCGGGATATAGAAAATTTGGTTGTGCAAAAACATTTGTTTTTGAAAGAAAAAGAAAAATGAATTTAATTGGAATTAATGTTATTGACTTGTCTTATGTTGTTGATAATTAAAATGACAAATTCTTTTTAAGGATGTCTTGTCTAATTAATATGTCGAGAATGTTTGCAGGTGCAATAAATGCAGTTGAAAAAGTCAACAGACGAGAAAAAGTGAAGAAAATCGCTCAAGTGTTATAGCCGGGCAAAGAATATCAACACTATTTTGCCGGGTAATGAACACACTGTTCAGCCGGGTAAAAGTTGTGAGTTTGATACAAGCCGGGTGATTGAGAAAAAGTGAAGCCGGGTGAAGATATTATGACTACTGTACAGTCGGGCAATGAACATGTCAAATTTATGCCGGGTGAAGGTCATAGATATCTGCCGGGTGACAAGTTGTGTCACTATACAGCCGGGTGAAGAAATGTTGTCACTATACAGCCGGGTAAAAGAAAGAAGTCTTATCTTGCCGTGTAAGTGTATAACTCTGTGTTGCCGGGTAATAGTGGAAGCAACTATGTTGCCGTGTGATGAAGAAAAGCATGCCGGGTGATATAGAAGACAACTATGTTGCCGTGTGAAGAAGAAAGCATGCCGTGTGAAGAAGAAAGCATGCCGGGTGAAAGAAAAGCAACTGTGTTGACGGTTGAAGAAGAAAGCATGCCGGGTGAAAAAGAAGACAACTGTGTTGCCGGGTGATGAAGAAAGGATGCCGGGTGATGTTTTGAAGACTAATATACTGCCGGGTGATGAATAAAACCAATCAGGTGTAGTTGTTCCTAACCTTTACCCGTCACTACAGTGACTTACCCGTCTCTACAGTGTTTGACCCGTCAAGTGTTTTTCACATGTTATATGTTGACCCATCATATGTTGTGACTTGTCCCAACAGTACATGACCCGTCCCAACAGTACATGACCCGTCTCAACAGTGCTTGACCCGTCAAGACTTAGTGGGCCTTTTATGCTTACCCGTCCCAAATTGTTGACCCGGCACCTCAAAGTTTGACCTAATTTTTAACCATATAAAAACCCGCCTCTTCACAAACACTTATCATTTTTCACTCACAAATTCAAGCAAATCCTCTGTACTTAAATCGTTTGATTATCATATTCAATCGTTTGCTCTGTAACAAGTCTGATCGATTTAATAAGGTATTGCTTAAGTGAATTGAACCTGATAAACTTGCAAATCGACCGATAAAATGAAAAACGATGATGAACAGTGTTTTTGATCACTGAATCGACACTTTGATTGTGTGTGTTAAAACCAAAATCGAATGTTGTTTTAGGTGTAAAAACTGTCGATCATTAACAATCAATCACTCATTTGCACCAAAATTCATTAAAATCAACTAAATCACTCAAAATTACCTTATAACTGTCAACCGCCATTGATGACCTGTTTCAAGCTCATAAATGTTAAACTTCAAAATGATGAAATGTGTGTTAAAAGTGACAAATCCTTGTTAAAACTGAACTAAAGCATGATAAACAACTTCATCTTATAAATGTCAAATTTATGTTCTTAAGTGATAAACTGTTGTATTGAAAAATGTTGTATAATCATTAAAATTCAAAGTTGTTTTGATCAAAATGACGAAAATCAGTTTGTTAGAACATTTTAGGAGTTAAAATGATTATGTAAATGTTTTGCTTTATAATTTTTGTTCAAACACTTATGAAAAATTTGAGGTTTATTAATGAAGAATCTAACACATTTGTCTTGTTTGTGTTTTGTTTTTGTTTTAACAGATGGAGAATTTGAAGTTTGAGCCCAAGCACAATCTGGTGGCATGTTTAGATGAGTCTATCCCTGAAACTGAAGGTTACAGAGATATGATCAAATTCATCAAGAGGACAAAGTATGTATATGCTATGTGTGCCAAGCCGGTCATATATGCAAGGTTGATAAAGAGTTTTTGGAGAACAGCTGAGGTGGTCAGAAATGATAATGGAGTAGCTGTTGTTCGAGGAAACATCACTAGAGAATTAGCATTGACTGTCTCTGAAGAAACAATCAGAACAGCTTTGAGGATTGATGAGGATGAAGTAGGGGCGAATGATGAATTGACTATGGCTGAGTGTCAATCGTGTTTTGTAAATATGGGACATCCTCCTGCATTTCCAAAGTCACAATTCTATAGAGCAAGGTTGGGGAAGAAATGGAAGCTGTTATGCTATGTTATTCAGCAATGCATGTCAAGGAGAAGTGCTGGTTTCGACAACTTTCCTTCTGACATTGCATCCCCAATAGTTGCCATAGCTGAAAACAAACCATTTAACATGTCAAGGTGGATTATGAATGGGTTTGTGTTTAATCTGGTAAAGGGCAAAAGATTCAAGTTTCTCATGTACCCGAGATTCTTGCAGTTGATGATAAATGTTGCATATCCCATTATCAGAGAAGAAGGTGTGGTTGGAGGAATTTTGTATACTGAGGACATGAACGATCTATCTTATAGAAAGATGAGTATCGGGAATGTGGCTAGTGTTGATTTATTTGACTATATGAGAGATATAGCAAATAATGAAGAAGATGTTGAAGGAGTTTATCATCATATTTCACATGGAGAGATTGTAAATCCTCAGGACCTGGTTGATGAGGTGCCTGATAATCTATTGGATGATGATAAGTATGTTGCTCGTCATGCAGAAGATGAAGAAGATGAAGATGAATCTGAACATGATGAAAATGATGATAATGACAGTGATGATAGTGGAAATGAAGAAAGTGATGGAAATGACGGTGGTGATGATGATGGTAATGATGATGCTGAATCTGTTTCAGAGGAGGCAGAGAATATTGAGACAGCTGAACCAATGGATTTGGAGATAGAAAATGTTGTTGTTGAACCAGTTGCTGTTGAGAATATTGATGTTGAAGAAGTTGTTACTGAAGTTCCTAAGGCTATTACTGTTCAGTATGTTAGAAGACAAAGATCGAAATCAGTGATAGAGCCTGTTTTGGTAGAGGAACCGAAGGTTATTGAAGAAAATGTTGATGAGCCTGAACAGATAGATGTTATTCAGATTGCTCAGGAAGTAATGGCCGAGGTTGAAACTATTGCACAGATAGTTGATGAAGCTGATGCTGGCATTACTGATCCTATCCCTGTTGATATACCCACCACATCATCCCCTGTTGCTGAAAATATTGAACAAGTTTTGGAGTCTTCACCAAAAATTGTGTCAAGTGTTGATGAGAATGAAGATAAGAAGAAAATTGTTGAGTTAGAAGAGATGGTGGCAAAGCTTTTAGAGGCAAATGAACAGTTGAAGGCTTCGAATGATAGAAAGAAGAAAAGACTTGAAGAGTTTTGGGCTATTCACAATCAGAATCTTGAAACTTTCAAAGCTTTGGATACTGATCATGTTAAATTGAAGATTGAACATGACGAGTTAAAGGCTGCATATGACAAGTTGAAGGAAGAACAGGAAAACTTGGAATATGATTACAAAGAGTTGAAGGCTGAATGCAATACTCTGGATGCTGAGAAAGAGATGTTGGAGAAATGGTTAGAAGAAACTTGATCGAAGAAATCTGGGTCCACATCTGATAAAGATTTTTCAGACGAAGTGATGGAAGTGTCTGAACCGTCTCAAGCAGCAAAAGTCTATTATACCCGAGCACGTGGTACAACTAATGTGGGTATAAGGGTTGAAACTCCAATTGTTATTCCCGATGAAGCTGTTGCTGAAACTGTCATTTATGACAAGGCTGAGGGAAAAAGGAAGTTAGATGCTGTACCGGAAATTACTGAAGATGCATCTGTTTCAAAGAAGGCAAAACTGGATGAAACAGTACAGATTGAGCCGATTCAATCTGTAGCTGTAGCTGAAACTAAGGTGGCAGAACTGGCAAAAGTTGATGAAACTGTGAAAGAGGCTGAAATTGATAAATCAGTTCAGATTGAGCCGATTCAATCTGAAGCTGTAGTAGTTGAAGAAGTGCCTGTAGTAGCTGAAATTGTTGAAAATGTGCCAGAAATTGTAACAGAAGACGCAAGTCAGTTTGAGCCGGTTCAAACTGACAATGCACCAATGATTGAGGCATTAGATGACTTGGACGATATTGATTTTACTGAGTCTGAAACAGAAGCTGAGCGAGAAACTAATCCTGATCATGAGATTCCTGAAGATTTAGCTGAAAGATTTGCTTATCTTGAGAAGATGAAGTATAATCCAGTGTTTTTGAATGGGCTGACTGTGAGTCAAATCAACGAAGAATATGAAAAGTGTTTGATAGCTCAAGACAAAGCTGCTGCTGATGAAAAGGAGTTTATTGTTGAAATGGGTGAGTTGACACCATTGCAAGAGAGTTTGAACATTGAAGACTTACCTCCAACTGAACTGTATCACCAAAATCCTGAAGAGATGTCAAGCAGGAATATGCGAGATTGGTTGAGCTCAAGGAATTATCCTTATAAGACTTTGAAGAGATTGAAACAAGAGTCACTGAAGAAAATTGTTGTTAGTTTCATGAAGACGGAGAAAATGTACAATCGTATGTTTTATCTGGACTACAACAACCCTCAATACTACGAGCTGACCAAAAGATACAAAGTTCTTGGACCGAAGGAGATACCGGTGATGGCGTTACCAGAAGATGCTCACAAGAAGAGGAAGGAGTTAATAGACATGTTTCCCAGTGAAGTTAAGTCATACAACATACCTATGGATGTACGTGAATCATGGCACAAATCAGCCACAGCAGGTGACGTTGTGAGGTCACAGCTGAGCAAGGGTCAGTCGATTGCTGAACTTCTTGATTCAATGATCGTACCGGAAAAGTCCAAGAAGGTAAAGATTATAGCGTGGAAATATGACGAAGTGTTCGATGCATTCATGATAAAAAGAGTTAATGGTTTATGTGATGTATACCATTACTACTCTAGCATTTTCAAGTTAGAAGTTCAAGACTTGAAAGAGCTGCACAAACTTAGGCTGATAAATCACACGCATGCTGAGTGTGGTAAAAAATGTGCAATGCTGCTGGATGCCGGGATAGCCAGATCACCGAAATACTTAGACTTCAGAGGTCAATAGGAGGACAGTGCATATGTGCAAGCGAAGAAACAAAGAAAGACAAAGAAGTTGGTGGTTAGTGAGGACATGTATTTAGAGGACTTTTCTGATGAGTATTTTGACAAAGTAACCAATCCGGGGTTGAAAGTGATTGATGGATCTCAAGCGATGAAGCCAATTCTTAGAGTTTTCTACAATCAAGAAACTTTTGAGTTGAAGCTTGTTCGAAATATGGATGATTGGGATAAAGACATGATCACTTTATTCAGTACTTTTGAGCTGAAACTGCTGCATCCATCCTACATTGATTTTCTGAGAAGTTACAGAATGGAAAAATGCAAAGATAAACTGGCTGAAGCTGATCGAAAACTGTTTGTGGTGATGATCGAGGTGATAGCCGCTGCATCAGAAAAGATTCGAGTAAGGAAGGCATTGCTCAACTCTAATCTTGTGAAGGTTGACACTCCAGAGATAGAGTTTATGAGAGTATCTGCAAAAGGAACTTTGGAAGTGCAAGTCAAAGGGAAGGAAATGCCTTATGAATTTTACGCTAACATTGATTTTGCAGGTTTAAATCTTGATTCTTTGAGACGCATGAATGCCTGCCCAATCCTTACTAACGAGTCCAAACCAAGACAAGCAAAGATAGCAGAAAAGTTCAAGTCATGCATAGAAGAAGCACTGACGGAACAAGAAGAATTCAAAGGAAGAGAACTACTGGATGTCAAAGAAGAACCAGAAGATTGGTGAGAGAGATTGAAGCTGAAAAAGATGAAAACTGTTGAAGATTTTGCTGAAATTCAAAGATAAATCTTATGGGGAGTACTGTTAGGGCTATTTCCTAGTTAAGATTTACTTTGTATTTGTTTATATGTTTTATGTATAGTTTAGGGTCTATTTTATTATATTCCTTAAACTTGTAATTGTTGCTTAAAAGCATGTAGTGAGAGAGTGTGAGGAGAGAGGCTAGATCACTATTCACGTTAGAGAGAGAACTAAGTGTGTGTGATTTATTTTCTCCTGCACTTGTACTACAAATCTGCTTTGATCATCAATATACAAAAGAGAATTATTAGTATGAATTGTGTTAATGATTAAACTGTGTTTGTGTATGAATGATTCTGATCATTGAGCGATATTAACGATCCAATTGAACCTATCAAACTAAAATCGATTGTTAAATAGGTGCAAATGAACTGTTAATCACCAATTTTCATCCATTGATCAATTTTAAAACATCTAAAGTCACCTGATTTCAAAGAAAAGTTTAAAACTAACTGAAACCACCATTGATATGCATTAAACCAAGTACATGATCTTGATCGAAATGATATAAAAACATGATTTCAAATGATCAACTGATGCTAAAATGTTTTTTTGCATATCATTAATACTACATCATTCATCAACAACAAGTTTTGATCACTTATCTTGATGATACCTAACACATATGTCTCTGTTTTCAGATGAATATCCTCAATTATGAACCAAAGCACAACATTGTGGCTTTGTTGGATGATTCTATACCAGAAGCAGATGGATATCAAGAGATCATTCACTTTCTCAGAAGAACAAAATATGTATATGCAATGTGTGCCAAACCCATTGTATATGCAAGATTGATCAAGTCTTTTTGGAAATCCGCTGAAGTAATTACTGATGAAGCTGGTAGATCAGTGATACGTGGGGATATTACCAGGCAGTTACAACTAACTGTGTCTGAAGAATCGATCAGAAATGCTTTACAGATAGATGATGATGAAGTGGGTGCACTTGATGAGTTTACGACTGTTGAATGCCAAGATTGCTTCATCAATATGGGACACCCTCCTGTATTCCCTAAGCAGCAGTTCATAAGAGCCAGACTGAGCAAGCAGTGGAAATTATTGTTTTATGTGATACAACACTGTCTATCCAAAAGAAGTGCAGGTTTTGATAACTTTCCATCCGACATTGCATCCCCAATAGTTTCAATTGCCACAAACAGACCATTTAACATGTCTAAATGGATTATGAAAGGGTTTATATCCAATCTGATGAAAGGGAAGAGATTTAAGTTTTTGATGTATCCCAATTTCTATAGTTACTGATCAATGTTGCCATCCTGTGATTCGTGAAGAAGGTGTAAACGGTGATATGCTTATGACTGAAGACAGAATGCTTCATCTTATCGAAAGATGAGTATTGGAAATGTTGTGGAAGCACAAATGTTTGACTATATGCGATATATAGCAAACAATGAGGAAGATATTGGTGGGGTGTATCATCACATTTCTCAAGGTGAAGTGATTGATCCTCTAGATCTCGTGGATGATATCCCAGATGCACTTAAGTCAGATGCTAGTGATGAAGAAGTAAATGTTTCTGAGAATGAAGAATCAAGTAGCGATGAATCTGAAAGTGATGATGATAATAGTGATGATGGAGATGATGGTATTGTTGGTGATGTATTAGAAGAAGAAGAAGAAGATGTGATTGAAGATGTTCTTGAAATGGAACCTGTTATTTCAGAAGATGTTACTGAGATTAATCCATATGAAGATGTGAATGTGCCTGAAAATATAGATGTGATACAAATTTCATAAGAAGTAATGGCTGAAGCTGAGTCAGTGGCACAGGCAGATGATGAAGTTGAAGTTATTATGCCTGTTTCTGAACCTGTTGATATTGCCACAACCTCTACTCCAGAAACTGAACATACTGAACAACCCATGGGGTCTTCACCTAAGGTTGGTTCAGATGTTAATATGAACGAAGAAGAAGATGATGCTTTTCATTTAAAGAGGATGATAGCCAAGCTATTAGATAAAAATGCTCAATTAAAGGCGTCCAATGAACGAAAGAAGAAGAGATTAGCTGAGTTCTGGACTATGCATCAGAGGAATTCTAAAATCTTCAAGGAGTTAGATGAAGAGTATGAAAATCTAAAAGTTGATTATGAAGAGTTACATGCAGAATGTAACACTTTACGCGCAGAAAAGGAAGTATTGGAGAAATGGATGAAGGAGAATGAAACCGAAAGCAGTGAGTTAGATAAAGAATATGTTGTTGATGAAGACGCTGGAGTGTCTGAGAGTCCTAGGGAAGTCACAGTTTATTACACCAAATCACGACGATCTAAAACTGTGACAGAACAAATTGTTGAATCAGTCCCTATTCCCGATGATGCTACTGCTATTGTTACATATGACAAAGCGGAGGGAAAACATAAGTTGGATGAAGTTCCTGAAATCTTTGAAGAAGATATTTTTACCAAGAAAGCTAGAACCGAGGAAGCAGTTCAGGTTGAGTCGGTTCAAGCTGAGGCTGTAAAAGAAATTGAAGTGGTTGATATATCGGGTGAAGCTGGTACATCAAAGTCTGATACTGAAGTTAATATAAATGAAGAGATTCCGGTCGATCTCGATGCACGGTTTGCTTATTTAGAACAAATGAAGTACAATCCTGTCTATTTGAATGGACTCACTGTCATTCAAATAAACGAGGAGTACGAAAAGTGCATCAACGCCCATGATCGAGTAGATGGAGATGACCGAGAATTTGTGGTTGAACCGGGTGAATGGACACCATTGCAAGAAAGTCTAAACATTGATGATCTTCCACCTGAAGAATTGTATCATCAAAATCCGGAGGAGATGACCACTGTGGATATGCGCCAATGGTTACAATCAACACATTAACCGTATAAGATCTCAAAGAGTTACACAAACTGAGACTGATCAATCACACGAGGGCTGAACGTGGTGAAAAATGCGCTATGTTGTTGAATGCTGGAATTAGCAGAATGCCCAAGTTTTTGGAATTGCGTGGCCAACAAGAAGATAAGATATATCTCGATCGTAAGAAAAAGAAGAAGAAGGTATTGATTGTGCGTGACATGTACCTCGAAGAATTTTCAGATGAATATTTTGATAAAGTGACTGATCCGGGATTGAAAGTGTTCGATGGTTCGCAAAAGACAAAGCCTATTCTGAAGTTCTTCTATCACAAAGAAACGTTTGAGCTAAAGCTGGTTCGTGACTTAGAAGATTGGGATCATGACATGATCACTTTATTTAGCACTTTTGAGCTTAAGATGTTGCATCCATCATACATCGATCATATGCGAATTCATAAAATGGAGAAGGCAAGAGATCCGTTGGCTGAAGCAGACATAAAGCTGTTCGAAATTATGATTGAGGTGATTGGAGCTGCTAAAGAAAAGATCAGATTAAGGAAAACATTACTCAATGCCAACCTTGTGAAGATCAACATTCCGGATGTGACATTTGCCCCAAATCCGAACACGAATGCCCGACTCGAACCCGGTTCCGTTAGCCTTTTTATCTAATTGGTATCTAAATTCATCAAGTTGTAACGCTTCATTAATAAAATAAATAAATATGTCAGACTTTACGATTTTTCCATCTTAAATAATCGATCAAAATTATTACCAGTTATTACCTAACATTTACTGATTAATTAGTGAATGCAATAATAGATAAACCTCAAAAATATATAATTTATATCTTGTAAAGGAGATACTACAACAATAAAATGCTATTAAGCCTCAAATAATCATTTAACGTCAAAAGTAATGAATAGATATGAAAACGTCAAATAT
The DNA here is from genome assembly GCA_030867185.1 of Tagetes erecta. Lineage (NCBI taxonomy): Eukaryota > Viridiplantae > Streptophyta > Magnoliopsida > Asterales > Asteraceae > Tagetes > Tagetes erecta. Next base: position 33,901,172 of record CM061490.1, on the reverse strand, counting down.
ATAAATGATACAAGTTAACCTGGTTATATTAGTTAGTTAAGATGAAATAAATATTAACTTTGGGTTAATTTTGTCAAGTTTTAAAGTTATATAAAGTTATAATAATTAATATAAATGAATTCAAACTTAAAGGGCCATAACTGAAAATTTATTTTAACCCAGCCCCCCATCAAAGTGTGCCCGTGTTTCCTGTGTCCATCACCGGCGACACTGTTCCGGCAAGCCCCGAACTCCGGCGACGCATGTTTTACCCATTTTTGGCATCCGAAACTTTCCAAAAATCACGCCTAAACTATTCTCGACATGTTTAAAACCTGTATATATTGATATCAATCACGCGTATTACGACTATTTTGATTCGATTGATTTTGAGATTCAAAAACCGAAAATCTCATGTCCAAAATTAAACACGTAACTGCGACACCCCGCCCGGCGGCGGAAAACACCGGGCGCGTCAAGTGAATCGGATATCAAAAGTACAAAACACATGGCACACTAAAAGCATATTTTAATATTAATTAAGTAATAATGGCGTGACATAAATAAGCATTCAATAGTCTAAAAAAACCGTAACAGAAACCGACAAATAAATATTGTTTATTGTCTTTTTATTCTAGGTCCGAAGCCTCCTACGTGTCTTGATACAAAAACGTATCAAACATCACCTGAAAAACGTGTAAAATAAGTTAGCTAAAGAATTAGCTAGTGAGTAAAACACAATTCAGTACATAATATAAAATCCGAGATCATTATAGATTGTGTTTCGCAATCTCATGTGCATAGCAAATTCATCATATATATCTCAACCATGACCATAGAACCACATAGAAACAAGAATCATAGACCCCGCAGGGTTACCTTTAGCAACAAGTCATGAGGAACCACTCATGTTACATTTATTAATAACCATCGTTTAACCGTCATTTAACCGTCTCGATATGCAAGTTATCAAAAATGTTTAAGCATCTAAGGGACATAGCAACGTAGCAACAAGCATCACATGTGATAACTAGTAACATAGAATCAACCAAAGAATCACCGGGTCAAAATCACCTATCAGGCCATTAGTGTAGGTGGGCTTGTCAAGCCATTAGCGCTAACATCGTACCGGTGGAAATTACAAGATAATATAACTAATATTGACTATCACACAATTTTGCATCATGCGGCCAAACACGATTAACACATCTAATGATCTCATTTTCGAAAATAGAAACATCAAAAGAAACCGTTGTATTATAGAAACACGTATTTCAGCCCCAAAACGTAAACAGTAAAAAAGGGAGTTAGTTTACTCACCTTGAAATGCAAAAGTACTCGACCCGTTAGAAACGCAGCTAAAAAGTACCGAGAGTTGCCCAAATATTAGTACCACCTAATTAACTGGGAAAACCCTAACTTAGAAACGAAACAATAATAACAAGAATCAAAAGTCCGAGATCTAGGGTTTCAGATTTGGGATTTTGGGTTTTAAATCACAAATTTGGGATTTAGGGTTTTGAAATACAATTTTGGAAATAGGGTTTTGTACGAAACATTATAGTATATTTTTGTATTACATATATTTTATACGAATCCGTTTAGTTTTATATTTGAAATGTATAAATACTCATAACCATGAACCATTATTTATATATATGTATACCTTTGAAATTATAAGTTTTTAACCCCTAAAAATATATATAACTTAAAAGGTGTCATTTGGATTATTAGAAAAATATAAGGTTTAATGTTTAAAATGGTAAAATATAAAAAATAAAGAAATGAAGGCAATGGGTTTCGAACCCACGACCAAGCTGTGCACAAACAAACGATCCCACCACTAGACCAGAATATATTTTTGTTATTAAACTCGGTTTTTAAATGTTTTATTCTTTTATACTAAGCAAAACCCATTTATACAATGAACCCTAGAATCATGAATCCATCAAATTCGATTCAACCTGATTCTCAAACACAGATCAAACATAGGGCTTTTGATCCTCATTGAATCACGAGTTTTTTGACATAAAGAACTTACTTGATTGATGACAAAATGAAACGATGGAGGCGAAGAACATGATGCGGCTGTTGAAGGATTAAAATGTTATCTAGAGGCTGTTAAAAATAAATTCAATCTCCAGATATCTTCGAGATGATATGGCGAGTAAAACCAATTGATCAATTGCAGCAAAAAGAGACGAATTAATGATGAAACAGGAAGTTGCAGGCGCCGATCAAAGTGGAAATCAAATACTGTGTTTTTGACGTTTTTGTTCAAATTAGTTTAGCAGAGGGATCTATTGTTCGATTGAGTGTATTCTGAAAGCATTATGGTAATCAATTTCGACGGTTAGGTTTCAAACGGGTTTTGGTTTTAAATGGTGTTTTAATGATTCGTTTTGATGATGAAGGCAGTTACAAGCGTCGAAACAGACGATTTATTGCACATTCGAGTTCGAATCTTGCCATTATACATTTCACTTTGATTTAATTTGGCCAAAATCGACTAAAAACTGGTCTTTGGGTTTGCCGGAACATCGCCGGAGTCGCTGCCGGTGACTGGCCGGAGGACTGCCGGAAATACGGGGGTAACGGGTTGGGGGTTGGTTTATAAACAGTTACAGTTCTGGCCCCTGTTATTTGGATTATTGTTCATTTTGAATTAGAGTTTTAATAGAAGTTTAAAACTTGATAGTTTTGACACAAAACTTTAACTTAACAACTCACTTAACCAAATTAACTTGTAACCCTTATTAAGATGACGTTTTATATCTTTACTACGTTTTCGACGTTTAATGATTATTTTTAGACGTAATAATAGTTAACTTTGATAATATAAATAAGATCTCTTTTATAAATATAAATTATATATATATATTTTTTTAGATTTATCTATTATTGTATTTAGTAATTAATGAGTAAACCGTTAGATAATAACATTGAAATAATTCCGATTGATTATTTAAGACATGAGCTACTATAACGTCCGACATATTTATTCATATAAACGATAACGGAACGTTACACTTTTACGAAAAATAAAAACGAAAACAATAAAGAGAGATAACTTCAAGTTCGATTCGGGCATTCGGGTTCAGGTTTGGGGCAGTTGTCACAGTAATCAACGAGATATTCATTCCATAATCACTCTAAACAGCCGACTAACACAATCCAAACACCCAAAACATTCTTCTTTCTCTCTACAATTGCCGAATCAAAACTTCAAAGTCTAATTCCGGCGACGGTATCGTTTTCAACATTAGGGGCATCGTTTCTGGTAATTCTTGTATCCAATTGATTCCTCTTAGTTATCTAAAACTTCCTAATCCATCTGTTTTATCTCATATCATCACAGAATCGCGAATTTTCATCAAGAATAGTCACATCTTTCTCCAACTCGAAACCATATCAAATCTACACCATGAAGTAAGTTCTTTATATAAAAATACTCGTGTTGTATCGTAGATCAAAAGCCCTCTCTTTGATTTGTATTCATGAAACTGAATGAATCGAATTGGACAGATTTCGTATCTAGGGCTTATATCAAAAAGGATGTTCTTGACAAATAAAAGATAAAACAGTTTAAAAACATATTTATTCAACAAAAGCGTGTCTGGTCCAGCGGTTAGTACATGTGTTTCGGTGTGGACAAGTCACGGGTTCGAGTCCCCTTTGCCCCCAATCGGTTTAATTTTTATTCTTAAGTTCTTTTACATATTAATTAACATTAAATTTTAAATTATAATAAACCAATAAATAATATCTTATATATTAAATACATTTAAAGTTTATCAAACTTATAAAATTCTTGATTCAAATAATAATGTTATATTATTAAGTATTTAAATTGTATACATATTTAAAGAAAAATACAAAAAGACAAATACTTATGAAATATAAATATTTATCCAAATACGAAAATACGACTATGTTTCATACCCAAAAATCACAATCCGTAATTCAAAACCCTAATTTCCTAATTCCTAAATTTTAGTTTAATACCTTAAATTCCAAATCCCAAATCCGAAATCCTAGATCTCGGATTTGTGATTTTTTTGTTTCTATTAGTTCGTTTCTAAGTTAGGGTTTTCCCAATTAATTAGGTGGTACTAATATTTGGGAGACTCTCGGTTCGTTATAGTTTCGTTACTTTTCGGTTATCTTTGCTTTAAGAGGTGAGTAAACTCACACCCTTTTTACTGTTTATGTTTTTGGGGCTGAAATACATGTTCCTATGATACTATGGTTTCTTTTCTTTTGATTCTATTTTTCTAAATGAGATCATTAGATGAGTTAATCTTGTTTGGCCGCATGATGCGAAATTATGTGTTAGACAATAGTATTTATATTATCTTGTAATTTCCACCGGTATGATATTAGCTCTAATGGGTTGACAAGCCCACCTACAATAATGGTCTGATAGGTGATTAGACCCGGCGATTCTTTTGTTGATTCTATGTGTTGGTTACTAGTTACTATTTGTGATGCTTGTTGCTACGTTGCTATGTCCCTTCGATGCTCAAACATTTATTGATAACTTATATACCGAGACGGTTAAATGACGGTTAAACGATAGTTATCAGTATTTGTAACATGAGTGGTTCCTCATGACTTGTTGCTAAAGGTTACCCTGCGGGGTCTATGATACTTGTTTCTATGTGGTTCTATGGTCACGGTTGAGATATATAATGCAATTGCTATACACATAAGATTGCAAAACATATTTATAATGATCTCAGATTTCTTATTACGTACTATTAACTGTGTTTTACTCACTAGCTAATTATTTAGCTAACTTATTTTACACGTATTTCAGGTGGAGTTTGAGACTTTTAGGCTTCAAGACATTTAAGATGCTTTGGACCTAGTATTAAATAAACTTTATTATTGTCGACTTTTATTACGATTTTAAGACAATTTATGTTTTATTTATGTCATGACATTATTACTTTAATGATATTAAAATATGTGTTTAGTGCCATGTGCTTTGTACTATTGATATCCAATTCACTTGACGTGCCCGGTGTTTTCCGCCGCCGGGCGGGGTGTCACAATTTGGTATCAGAGCCATGGTTATAGGGAACTAGGATAGGGTATTAGAAACACACCAACCTAGACTATAACCCAAGAGTCCTTAGTGCAAATAGATGTACTTCGGAATTCTTTTAGACTTATTTGTGTTCCTTCTACGAACCTCTCTATGTTTTTCTTAATCTCATTTCTTATCCGATTTCGTGAAGGAGCTACAAGAAACTCGTCTGTACGATTAGGTTCTTCTCTTTGTGGAATCTCGTCATCGTCTTGAGTAAGTCTGAAACGTGAGAACGTGTGCAATCTGGAAGGGGGAATGCCTGTATCACGGACATCCTGACTAAGGCAAAGCATTTCGTATAAATCTCTTTAAATGACCTGTATGCTTACCTAGGGATGTTCGAGATGAGTGTGAACCTATAGGCTAAAGCACGCTTTCTCGAATACGTTGAAAACAAACTTAACACTTTGATAAGTCATTAGTGTCCAAAACCAAGACACATTCCTAAGTTTAAATTTCATTTTCTTGATGATTCTATGATTTTCTTTCCTACGATTTATAATTAATTCTACGAATTTCTAGAGTGACTCAAATAATATTCCAAATTTATGTACTACTGTTTCTAAAGTTTCTAAGTAATTTTCTATGTTATGTTTCAAAGGATTCTATGATGTTCTAAGTACTACTACTATTTCATTTAATCAAAATTTCTAACGTTTCTAAAGCTTCTAAGTGATTTTCTATGGTATGTTTTAAAAGATTTATGGTATTCTAAGTGGAACGAGGTGCTATTATTACATCGGATGCTTCTATCGGTCAAAGATTTTGCTACAAAACCGTGTTATTCTACGTTTCATCATTTCATTTGTTTCTAAGCTACAATAATACTTATGCGTTATACTCGCTAGCTTATCCATATAACACAATTACACCGTTGTAAACCAAATGTTTCGAATCAAAACTAAGACACATCGACTAACTTCAACTAAATTGTCCAAAACATCAAATCACACATCAATTACCAAATCTAAGACATACTTCTAATTCCAAATCGATTATCGACTCTCCAGTCAAAGGTTTGTCATGATTTCTGAATTCTAGTCAGGGCTAAATTCCATAACTAAATAGAAGTTAACGGATTTTGTTATTCTTATAAGCTAATGTATTCGAATCAAACCTTATCCTCAAAATATTTCAACTTGACTTCTATGTTCAAATAGTTTCAAAACTACTCATCTAACTATAAGATTCTAACCCAACTTCTAATCCATCATAAAACTATAAATCTTACTATCAAATTATGAACTAACTATCCAAACATGTACTTGTTAATCTGTTACGCGATGCTATCCATAAATTCGTATCCAAACCAAACGAGAACTCACTACACAACTATTCTCAAATTCATTCAACTAAATGTTTTCGTCTATACATATGACCACTAACGAAATTCTACGTAACTAGTTTTCATGAACTAATCCAAACCTAATGCATTTCATTTATAAACTCGTTACTCTAACACAATGTGTAATCAGTGGACTTTGTAAAACTACCGGTATTCGATTCTATTAAAATAATTTCCTTATTTTCTAAAATAAATATATATATATATATACATATAAGGATTTTTAATTAAAATAAACTTTAGGTTTTAGTATTTTGTAGGATAAATATTTATATCTATATATATACATATATAAAAATATATGCATTTCGTGATAAATGATTTCTTTAAAAAGAGATTGGTCATTCTAACATTGGTTAAATATTTATACAACATTTTCCCGTTTTCTCAAATTTGACACAAAGACTTGCAACAAACACCTTGTCCTTTGTTTTCCAATACCAAGTACTTACAACTTAAATTGTGTCATTTATTTTCAATACAATCCTCTTATCTATCGTAAAGGTTAAACCTTTCAACTTTTTACTTAGCTTTTAAAACTACATTATAGAAAAACAACATCATCTCTTATAAATTTATTTACCTACCTAGTCAATACATCTGGTTTACCTAAAGCCGTTGGTCGTATAAATTCAATTACCTTAAAACTCGAATCCAATAGGAACTAAGTGATCTATTCATTCAAACTATAAATGGATTATCCACATTATAAAAAAAAATTTTTTTTAATGAATTCGATGTTTCTAAAAATCCTAATAAACTATATTATTACATGTACACCATCAACTAATGTTTATGAACGTACTGGTTAATATCAGAGAACTCAGATAATTACATCTTACGCACATAGAGTCGATTTTCACAAACCTGAATGTTACTATTCTAGTACTCGAACTTGACTATCTATATCGATGAACAAAACTATTTATATGAGCAATGTCTACCTAATGAAATTTAGTTTGTCTTTTGAATCATCAATCTACCTATCATCTTAAACTGATTTTCCCAAGTACTATTTCTATCGGGTATGCTATCAATATCTATGTGTATCATCACTTTAAATTTTGGGTACTTCTGACTCGCACGTGATGAAATGAACTGTGGAAACCATGCAAAAACTAAAGTAATTACGGGTGCACACGGAATTATGAAAGTTGGTGCATGGGAACCTAAGCAAGTTTTGTCTTGTGTTTGGGCCATATTTAATCAATTTATTATTCACTTGCTTGATTACTTCATTTTATTAATCGCGACCAAATCCACATTATTTATCTTAACTATATGTAAAGTTACATTATTCGCTCCATTCGTTTTATTAAACATACATATTTCTATTATTCATTTAATTTATTATAAATTAATGTACTTAAGTCATTCTATTTTCAAATTAAGACTTCCAAAATATCCATTGATCATAACGTATTCCAACCCTATTTAGGTAACAAGAAACCTATACTCGAATCTTCATTCAATTAATTCACCCAAACTCTTATAAGTAAAAAGAGTTAAATAAACAACTCTCAATGAGTCAAAACAAATTAAGAATAAATAACTTCTTAATCTCGTCTCGATTTAAATGCTCATATTTCCGTTAATCGAATGCTCATATAATAAAGTTTCTTGTGAGATGAAACTACCCACAGAATTGGGTAGTGTTCATCCTGTGTTTCTTGTTTCTAATTTAAAGAAGTGTTTATCCGATGAAAATCGCACTGTGCCTCTCGGTGATATCTAAATTTATGAATCTATGCAGTTTTCTTGAACGGCCATTGGAAATGATGGACCGTGAAGTCAAACAACTCAAGCGTAGCCAGGATACCGATAGTCAAAGTTCGTGGGAATTCAAAACGTGAGCCTAAAATTAAGACTAAATGAAAGCTAAGTATCCGCATCTTTTGCTTCATCTTCTTCTCTGGTTTGAGCAAATTTCGGGGTGAAATTTCTATAAGGAGGGGAGACTGTGACATTTGCCCCAAATCCGAACCCGAATGCCCGACTCGAACCCGGTTCCGTTAGCCTTTTTATCTAATTGGTATCTAAATTCATCAAGTTGTAACGCTTCATTAATAAAATAAATAAATGGACTTTATGATTTTTCCATCTTAAATAATCGATCAAAATTATTACCAGTTATTACCTAACATTTACTGATTAATTAGTGAATGCAATAATAGACAAACCTCAAAGATATATAATTTATATCTTATAAAGGAGATACTACAGCAATAAAATGCTATTAAGCCTCAAATAATCATTTAACGTCAAAAGTAATGAATAGATATGAAAACGTCAAATATATAAACGATACGAGTTAACCTGGTTAAATTAGTTAGTTAAGATGAAATAAATATTAACTTTGGGTTAATTTTGTCAAGTTTTGAAGTTATATAAAGTTATAACAATTAATATAAATGAATTCAAACTTAAAGGGCCATAACTAAAAATTTATTTTAACCCAGCCCCCATCAAAGTGTGCCCGTGTTTTCGGTGTCCATCACCGGCGACACTGTTCCGGCAAGCCCCGAACTCTGGCGACGCATGTTTTACCCATTTTTGGCATCCGAAACTTTCCAAAAATTCACGCCTAAACTATTCTCGGCATGTTTAAAACCTGTATTGATATCAATCACGCGTATTACGACTATTTTGATTCGATTGATTTTGAGATTCAAAAAACTGAAAATCTCATGTCCAAAATTAAACCCGTAATCAACGAGATATTCATTCCATAATCACTCTAAACAGCCGACTAACACAATCCAAACACCCAAAACATTCTTGTTTCTCTCTACAATTGCCGAATCAAAACTTCAAAGTCTAATTCCGGCGACGGTATCGTTTTCAACATTCGGGGCATCGTTTCTGGTAATTCTTGTATCCAATTGATTCCTCTTGATTATCTAAAACTTCCTAATCCATCTGTTTTATCTCATATCATCTCAGAATCGCGAATTTTCATCAAGAACAGTCACATCTTTCTCCAACTCGAAACCATATCAAATCTACACCATCAAGTAAGTTCTTTATATCAAAATACTCATGTTGTATCGTAGATCAAAATCCCTCTCTTTGATTTGGATTCATGAACCTGAATGAATCGAATTGGACAGATTTCGTTTCTAGGGCTTATATCAAAAAGGGTGTTCTTGACAAATAAAAGATAAAACAGTTTAAAAACATATTTATTCAACAAAAGTGTGTCTGGTCCAGCGGTTAGTACATGTGTTTCGGTGGACAGGTCACGGGTTCGAATCCCCTTTGCCCCCAATCGGTTTAATTTTTATTCTTAAGTTCTTTTACATATTAATTAACATTAAGTTTTAATTATAATAAACCAATAAATAATATCTTTTATATATTAAATACATTTAAAGTTTATAAAACTTATAAAATTTTTGATTCAAATAATAATGTTATATTATTAAGTATTTAAATTGTATACATATTTAAAGAAAAATACAAAAAGACAAATACTTATGAAATATAAATATTTATCCAAATACGAAAATACGACTATGTTTCGTACCCAAAAATCATAATCCGTAATTCAAAACTCTAATTTCCTAATTCCTAAATTTTAGTTTAAAACCTTAAATTCCAAATCCCAAATCCGAAATCCTAGATCTCGGAATTGTGATTTTTTTGTTTCTATTAGTTCGTTTCTAAGTTAGGGTTTTTCCCAATTAATTAGGTGGTACTAATATTTGGGAGACTCTCGGTTCGTTATAGTTGCGTTACTTTTCGGTTATCTTTGCTTTAAGAGGTGAGTAAACTCACACCCTTTTTACTGTTTATGTTTTTGGGGCTGAAATACATGTTCCTATAATACTATGGTTTCTTTTCTTTTGATTCTATTTTTCTAAATAAGATCATTAGATGTGTTAATCTTGTTTGGCCGCATGATTTGAAATTATGTGTTAGACAATAGTATTTATATTAACTTGTAATTTCCACCGGTATGATATTAGCTCTAATGGGTTGACAAGCCCACATACAATAATGGCCTGATAGGTGATTAGACCCGGCGATTCTTTTGTTGATTCTATGTGTTGGTTACTAGTTACTATTTGTGATGCTTGTTGCTACGTTGCTATGTCCCTTCGATGCTCAAACATTTATTGATAACTTATATATCGAGACGGTTAAATGACGGTTAAACGATAGTTATCAGTATTTGTAACATGAGTGGTTCCTCATGACTTGTTGCTAAAGGTTACCCTGTGAGGTCTATGATACTTGTTTCTATGTGGTTCTATGGTCACGATTGTGATATATAATGCAATTGCTATACACATAAGATTGCAAAACATATTTATAATGATCTCAGATTTCTTATTACGTACTATTAACTGTGTTTTACTCACTAGCTAATTCTTTAGCTAACTTATTTTACACGTATTTCAGGTGGAGTTTGAGACTTTTAGGCTTCAAGACATTTAGGATGCTTTGGACCTAGTATTAAATAAACTTTATTATTTTCGGTTTTTATTACGATTTTAAGACTAATTATTGCTTTATTTATGTCACGACATTATTACTTTAATGATATTAAAATATGCGTTTAGTGCCATGTGCTTTGTACTATTGATATCAATTCACTTGACGTGCCCGGTGTTTTCCGCCGCCGGGCGGGGTGTCATACCGGAGATCAAGTTTATGCTGATCACATCCAATGGAACATTGAAAGTACGTGCAAAAGGAATGAAGAAGCCTTATGAGTTTTATGCTAGCATTGATTTTGCAGGTATTACCTTGGATACACTTAAACAAATGGCTGCTTGTGATATACTCACCAATGAGTCAAAGCCAAGACAAACTAAGATAGCAGAAAAGTTCAAGTCTTGCATCGAAGAAGCCATTAAAGAACAAGAAGAATTTACCGGGAAGCAGTTGCTGAAAGTTAAAGATGAACCAGAAGAGTTCAAGTGATGAATGTTTTGATTCAAGAGAGATTAAAGAGAAGAAAAGATTTCGAAGAAAGACCAAAGATAAATCTTAGGGGGGGTACTGTTAGGGCTCGTTCCGTGTTTAAGATTTACTTTGTTCTTATTTTGTACTAATTTGTTCAGTTTAGGGTTAATTTTGTATTATCCCTAAGTAGTGATGTATAAAGCATGTTGCTAGTATGTGTTAGAGAAAGAGTCTAAATCACCAATACATGTTAGAGAGAGAAAGCTTGTGTGTGTGATTGTATTCTCCTGCACTTTGTACTAAAACGAATTGCTTTGATCATCAATACAAGAGAATTATTCAGTAATAAATTGTGTTGTTGATTGAATTGTTGTTTGTGTGCTTAGATCATTCTGATTTGTGGCAGTACAGATCCAATTGAACCTATCAATGGAAGCTACTGATGGAAAAGTATGGTTCACAAAAACACAAATAGCTACGTAGAATGTTTAAAATCAAAGACTAATGAGTTCCCGGATATTTCATACGTCTTTCATTGTGTTGTTTGATGAAAACTACGTCACGATGTGAAAGTTGCTACTCAAACTTTAAATTAATTTCAAGTCTGTCAAACACATTAGTTCAATTCTTCATGTGTTTTTTTGATAGCAGGTTGATTGTTTAATGTAACACCCCGATTTTTATGGTAAGACTTAATTACGTGCTTATGCTTATCTGAATGTGCATTTAAGTAACTGTGATTAAAATGGTATGTTATGTTAATGATGTAATTATGGGCCATTAAGGGTGAAAGAATGAATTAGGCCCAAAATGGTAAGTGGTTTAGTTAAGATACTTGCCTAAAATAGCCTAATTACCTAAGTAAAGCCCAAGCCCACCTAAAACCCTACCCCATTGTGGAAACCCTACTACTTAAACAACATTTTCCAGCCCCCATTCACATTCTTCACCATCACAACAACAACACACACACACAAAACCCTTGTTTTGAAAGAAAAGGCAAAGAAGAAGAAAATCAAGATTTTTAGTAATCCAAGTGTTAATCTGAAGAAAAAAGGTGTTAAACAACTGGTAATCAAGGTAAGAATCATCCCCTAAAACATGTTTTCATAACACAAAACAAATCTGGCCATTAATGGAGTTTTTGAGTTTTTCAAAAGTTTCAAAAAAAATCAATAAAGGTTGCATTTTTATGTTTAAAATCATGGAAAAAGCTTAGATTTGGTCATATAAATGATAAAACAAGGTTTTGGATGTAAAACGTTTGAGATTTGGTTGAAAAATGAAGATTTTGGGCAAAAACCGAGCTGAAACCCCGTTTTGCGAAACTGCTGTTCATCTTGCGACACTGTAGTGTCACCTGGGTGACATTGTAGTGTCACCCATGCGACACTGTAGTGTCACCTATGCGACACTGTAGTGTCTCATGTGTCTGAAATCTGAAGTTGTGTGTCTGAGTGTGCATAAGTCCCAACGAAAGTTGGGCATGAGCCATGCGAAACTGCATGAGACACTAGCTGCGACACTAGGTGCGACACTAGCTGCGACACTAGCTGCGACACTAGCTGCGACACTAGCTACGACACTAGCTGCGACACTAGCTGTGACACTAGAGAAAAATAACTATTTTCCATAATAATTTAATTGCAGATCGTGCACCATTACCACTACCATAACCTTGTCCAAACAAGCAAGATCACCTAAGAATCAGGTGAGTTCTAGACCTCACTTCCGTTTCAAACACATTTTTGAGGCTAACATGCATACCGAGATGTTTCCTGGACTGTTGGACTTTATTATGTGATGTATGATGATAATGTAGAAACAAGTAATTAAATACTTGTATATATATAAATATATAATTATATAAACGAATGTATGCCTTAACGGAAGACAAGCATCCTACTGGGGATCATATAAAACCAGTCAAGCATCCTACTGGGGATCATATAAAACCAGTCAAGCATCCTACTGGGGATCATATAAAACCAGTCAAGCATCCTACTGGGGATCATATAAAACCAGTCAAGAATCCTACTAGGGATCATATAAAACTAGTCAAGCATCCTACTGGGGATCATATAAAACCAGTCAAGCATCCTACTGGGGATCATATAAACCAGTCAAGAATCCTACTGGTGATCATATAAAACCAGTTAAGACCGTAGAATGGGTCTCTTATGACCAAAGAGGATACGATGATGACTTACTAACAAATAAAGATATTATGATTGTGTGTCATACGAATGTGACGTACGGTATGATGATGCAATTTACGTGTATTACATGAATGATAATGGAATATTTCTAAAGATGTTATAAAACTAGAACTCACTCAGCGTAGCTGACTTTTGTATGCATGTTAGATTGATGTGCAGGTTTGATGATTAAAGGAGCTGCTTGGCGAGAGCTAGGGGTTTACTGAAGATTGGCATTGAAGAAAATTCATTTAAGATTAAACTTACGTTTTGTAATGTTTGAATGATGCATTAAGACAATTATGACGATGTAATGATATTTTTAAACAAGTATTCCGCTGCATTTATGATTTTATTTAAACTATGGTTGTTTTATGCTTATGAATGCCAACTATGGTGCTTGCCGAAAGGCGAGCGTTACATTTAACTTTGTTAGTAAATGCCTACACTATTTTGCGTTCTTTTATTTGACTTTATATTTAAACTAGTTTTGGTATTAAAAACCTTGTATTTTGGGGTTCAATTTTAGGTGTGTTGATGTTGTTTTGGGGTTCAATTTTAGGTGTGTTAATGTTGTTTGATGTGTATTTACTTATAGATAAATAATATGAATATGTGTTGGTCCATAATGATCGTGATTTCAGTGCTATAATGACTTGTTTAACAATAAAACACACTTGACTCAAACAAACAAAGTGTATTATAACCCAACAACAAATAACGAGATTAAACCACACAACCGGAGGTAAATAAGCTACAAAGATGAGTAATATATACTCCTAGCACCTCCAGTAAACACACACAAGACACAATCAGTTGGATAAGAGTTTTTGTCAAAGTTGCCAAAGTTGTATTTCTTGAAGATAAGGTTACAATATATATCAGACATAGGTTCGCTGATAGATTCGCTGCAGCGAATCTATCTAGCGAACCATATAGGTTCGCCCGGTCGACACCAAATCAAAAGCTAAACTGTGCTACGGGCGAATCTATACATGACTATCAATACTCCCCCTAGGTTGGACCTCACCTGGGGAAGTCTTCAGTTAAGCTCCGTCTTCTTTTGGCTTCAAAGATGTTCAATGAACGCTCCTGCCCCGCCTTTAATTCCGGCCATTGGATTTGTAACGTCTTCAGATCCGGCCTCATCGTCTTCACTAAATATCAGTATCGATTCCACGAACTCTGCTTCGGCGACATCAGTATCAGGCACATCCAGAACAATTGTTTCCGCCTGAATATTCTCAATATGCTCCTCGCCAGTCACTTCCAAGTCAACCACTTCTACTGGTTTCTCGAACCTCTGTTCGATAGTTCGATCAAGCTGTCTGGACAGGTCATCCATTTCCAAGTTCTGATCATCTGTCATCCTTAGTCTCTCATTCACCATCCTCAGTTCAGCACGAATTCCCCGGGCTTTGTTTGCAACCTTCACAAACAGGTTTGCTTCAGTTCTAGTATCATCTCCAGCCCCGTGCTTAATCCGGTTCTCACACAGTACTTTCAAATTTTCATCGCAAAAGGAAAAGATCTCCATTGGGTCAAACAATCGGATTTCTGGACGATCTTCCCCTTTCAGTCTGATAACAGCTTCACCCGTACCATTGTCGTAGAACCATTTGTGAAAATCTTGTAATCTGGGTGGCTGTGTGTCCGGAACCCTAACCCTAGTCATAACCTTCGGGGATTCGATCTTCAATACAATCTTTCCTTTCCACGACACCCAGTGCCTGTCTTTCTTCTGCCTCATCCTCCTCGGCTTTTGGTACCCAAAATCAACGAAGTTTGTCTTAGCAGCCTCTCTGATCGTCACCTCAAATGCACAAGCCCTTCCACTGTCTTCTTTTCCTAACAGAGGTAGATCAGCCAACCTTCGCAAGTCCCATCTTGGCAAAGTGGCGAAATGCTTCCTGTTCTTTATATAACTGATATCCCCACCCCTTCGTTTAATCATATATGCGTCCACCAGACAGTTGTACTTCCACGCTATCACTTGCCTATCTGACTGAGAGGTGTTTGGCTCATCAATGTTCTGAAAGATAGGTACCTCTGGAACAACTTCTTCTTTTCTGAACCAATCCGATTTATCTAAGTCGATATGCTCAAACTGATAACTAACCCCCTTTTCTTCAACCTTATACTTTTCTGGCTCATCCTCTAAGTCATCTTCACTATCAGCATTTATGTCAACCTCTGGTTCATCTATCAGACTAAAGTTCACGCTTGATCCTCCAACTACCTCTGCCCCCTCAAACACATCCAAATCTATACCCATATCCTCGTCGAACGGCTCCTCAGCAGCTTTACCCTTGCCTTTTTCTTGATCCCCAAACACAACGTCCATTAACAGATACTTTGCAGCATCCGTTAAGGATTTTAGTTCAGCTTCAGACATAGCAGGTTCTGACCCATCTTTTTCTTTCAGGCTGTTTAGCTCCTTGAATATCCTAATTATCAGGCATTGTTGATCCTTCATCATTCTCCCCATTTCAAATATAACCGTTGATTTTTCAGCATCCTGGGTCTCCAATTCCTCATATTTACTTTTCAGATTCCCCAACTCTGCCTTCAAACTGTCAATCTCACCCTTCAGTCCACTAACGGTCTCAGCAGATGTACCCGGAGTATCGTGCTTTGCATTCTTTGACGCTTCAGTTGGTGCATCAGATTTCCTCTTTGTCCGTTTTTCCCTATTTGCATCAACCTCAGCCTGTATCTCATCAACTTCCCGATCAAACGAATAGTCTTTTTCTTTGGCATACGGCTTCCTTTTTCTCACCTTCTTCACAACCACTTCAATGTTCTCGCCACCCCGTTTCCTTTCAGACTCCATTAACCTCTGAATTTGTACCCATCTGTCAGCGGGGTACATGTTTTCCCATAAAAACGATGTCCTACCAACACAATCAGCTCGAACCGACTTACAATCCCCAAAAATCCTGGAATGCATCTCCCATATCTTCAAAACATCACCAACAACCGGAAGATTTGGCATCTTGTCATTTAGAATCATTTGCACAAACCGAGGATACATCAGCCATTTGCCCGCCTTAGTTGCATGAATGTTTTCTAGCATGTAGTTGTAAATGAGCTTTGCTAGATTCGCTTTTTGCCCTCGGCAAAACAGCATCATGGCCCGAGCCCAATCCAAATTCAACCCGTCAGTACCCCCTTTCCTATGATCCAAGCACATAATGAATACGTGTACAATATATCTCCATTCTTGGATCAGATAGGACTTCACGAACTCCATCTTCTTTTCTCTAGGCAGCGGACCCTCATAACCCGCAGTCCTGAATGCCCCATATACCTCCTCAGCCGTCATACTGACTTCATCTCCGACATCCTCCTCTAATCTCAAAATCCTGGCCAGATCAGCCTCAGTAAACTCCAGATCAAAACCACTAACCTTGGCACATATACGAGATGGCTGTACAGATACATTCATCACTGCAGTTCTCCAGAAATATCGAACATGCAGCTCGTATATGGTTGGTGAATGAGAAATGGCGTGATGAATGTGAGACGACTTCAGCCATCTGATACAGTCTCGATAGCCACCGGCTTTCTCATGATTCTCGTCAAGCAAAGCACACATATTGTGCTTTCTTTCGAAGAATAATGTAGACATCGTGCCTGAAAAATAAACGGAGATTGATCAGAAACGAAGATTTTGAAAAACAGTTAATAGATTCGCTGGATAATTAGGTTCGCTGAAAGAGCGAACCTGAGATTTGGCACCAGAACCTATAGATTCGCTGACATGAAAAATCAGTTATTTGGTCGAGCGAATGTATAGGTTCGCTAGAAACAATCGGGCGAATCTATGTTGATGCACGGGCGGCATAACGACATAGGTTCGCTCGAAGTTTTGAACTTTCGTTCAGATTCGCCAGACGAACACATAGGTTCGCTGGAAACCCTAGTTTTTGAAAAACGGCCAAAATCACAGTCAATACACCATTATCAAGCAAACAAAGCAACAATCAGGTAATATAAACATCAAACGAGGATATTATGAAGTAAATTCCTAACTAAAAACACCAAATCAGTCATTTGATTTACACAATGTCACAGATCAACGGATTTAAGAGAGTAAAAATGCGATTGATGGTTTGAAACAAAGATTAAGATGGAGACGATGACATACCAGACCAAAATAAAGGTGTTTAATTGTGAAAAACCGGTTGAAGAGTGAGAATCGAACGTTCGTGGGTAAGAAAATGAAAAACCAGCTACAGTAATAGTGACAGCGAAATTGTGAAATATTTCGCTGTCACTGCATATATATACAGACACAGGTTCGCTGGCAGACACACTAGCGAACTTTAGATTCGCCCGAAGACCAAAGGTCAAAACAACCTACGGCGACGATGCAAAGAGGTTCCGGGCGAACCTGAGGTTCTGGCGAACCTGTTGGTTCGTTAGTAGATTCGCTGGCACACAAAAATTAAAATATCTTTGGTTTTTCTCAAATTTTAAATTCTTTGAAAATCCACGAAAACGTCCCACGATATCAACGCTCCAAAAATAAACACATTAACCTAAAATTAATAATAACAAGAGAGAAATTAGGAAAATAATCATGAAAGAAAAAGCAAGAATTTTAAAAGCTAAAGAAGGATATATATATTTTTCATGATGTTTTTGAGCAGAATCCGGAGAATCATCGATTGGCGGGATTGCAGATATGTTTGTCCATTTAAACCCATGCCTTAGTCCTTTCAACAAGAGATCAGCAGCTTCTTTTATCATGTTTTTGGATTGATTGAAGAAGCTCAGACAACTTGGTCCCCACAGACATCTAGGTAAAAAGAACAAGTTCTGTCATCAGGGTATATCTGAGCAATACGATTGACTTTGCTTGAGTTTTGAGGATCAAATTTTGAATATTGATCGATGCATTAGCTTCTTTTGACACTTGTGCAATTTTTGCATCTTTTTATGAGTGGAGCTTGTCAGCAATTGATTCTTTTGAACACAATGCGACTTATTATTTGGGAAACTCAAATAGTTCAGAGCTCCAGGTCTATACCGACGTATAACAGAGGAGATAAACATTTGAGCATGCTCGGTGAAACTTCAGGTCAATACTTCCGTATAGCAGAGAAGATCCACCAACTCCATGTCAATACTTCCGTATAGCAGAGGAGTTAAGCACTTTGACTCAATACTTTCTGAGGAGTTAACAAGTAACTCACTCAGAGGTTTTTCCGAAGAGCATCACTAGCAGCTTTTTATTTTATTTGTTTTGCACACTAGAAACTCGATTCGGGGATAGGGCGAGGGTGATTTGGGATGTTTAGGGAAATCAAGGCAAAGATTTGACGCTCTCAACCCATTTTTGACAGAACCCTTATCTTTGTGCAATCCAATCATGTCAAGGGGATAATCCTTGTTGCCGAGATCTTGAACGTTATGTTTGGCTGCACAATCACTGTTTACTTTGTTTTCGGGCTGAGCCTATCTGACATATCCCAAACACAATTCTTCTGACTTCCTTCAATGTCTCTTCAACATCAATCAAAACGGAGATCCTGAAATAGCAAAATTTGAGATTTTCTTTAATATCTTTAATATCTCCCCCAAAATTATAAATAGTTAATCTTTAATATCTCCCCCAAAATTTTATATTATAGCTATCTAATAAGAAATTTTTGTTTTTCAGATTTTCTTTATATATATATATACAGAATAAAAGAGAAAAATAAACGAAAGTAAAATAATAAAGGAGCGAAGAAATGAGTGACCCAACGGAATTTTCAAAGAAGAAAATGAAAAGGGGTATTTACATATTTACAAATTTATTCACATAGAAAAAGGTTTTCAAAAAGATATAAGTCCCAGCATAGAGATCAGTTCATAAAAACGTGGTTTGTCAAAAGTTTTTGTGAAAAGATCAGCTTTTTGCTTTCCAGTTTCAATAGGAATAATATCAATGAACCCCTTTTCCGGTGCATCTCTGATGGCGTGAATTCTTGTTTCAATGTGCTTGGTGCGAGTGTGATGAATAGGAGTCTTGGCAATTCCAACAACAGCTTCATTATCACAAAAGAGTGGCGTATGAAGAAAGTTGATGCCATAATCCATCATCTGATGCTGAATCCAGAGCACTTGGCAACAGCAACTTGAAGCAGCAATGTATTCTGCTTCTCCTGTGGACAGAGAGACGGTTGTTTGCTTCTTGCTTTGCCAGGAAACAAGACATTCGCCAAGGTATTGACATCCGCCAGTGACTGATTTTCGGTTAATCCTGCAACCAACATGATCACTGTCAGAAAAAGCATGTAAATCAAAGTTCTCACCTTTTGGGTACCAAAGTCCCAAACGAGAGGAACCCTTAAGGTAACGAAAAATGCGTTTAACAGCTTTCTCATGTGATTCTTTTGGATTAGCCTGGAAACGAGCACAGTAGCACACGGCGAATGTAATGTCCGGTCGGCTTGCAGTCAGATACATGAGAGATCCGATCATCGAGCGATACCGATGAGCACCCACAGGATTCCAATTATCATCAGAAGTAAGGCATGTTTGAGCGGTGAAAGGAATCAATTCAGGATACGAGTCATCCATGCCAAACTTCGTGAGGATCTCTTTGATATATTTCTCTTGGTGGATAAGAATTCCATCAGGCTTTTGTTCCACTTGCAGCCCCAAGAAGAAACACATCTCCCCCATTATCGTCATTTCAAAGCGATCCATCATCACTTTTTCAAACTCTCTACATAGCCCCTCATTTGTTGAACCGAAAATTATATCATCAACGTACACTTGAACGATCAGCAGCTCACCATTCACCTCTTTCTTGAACAATGTCATATCTATAGTCCCACGAGAGAAACCTTTGCTAAGAAGATACTGTGTCAGAGTTTCATATCAGATACGTGGAGCTTGATGCAACCCACACAAGGATTTATCAAGCTTGTACACCTTTGAAGGAAAATCTGGATCCTCGAAACCTGGTGGTTGACATACGTAGATCTCCTCATCGATATCTCCATATAGAAATGCACATTTCACATCCATCTGATAAACTTTAAAGTTTTTGTTCGCAGCATGAGCAAGAAAGATTCTGATGGCTTCAAGGCGAGCGACTGGAGCAAAAACTTCAGTGTAGTCAATCCCCTCCACTTGAGCTAATCCTTGAACAACCAATCTCGCCTTGTTTCTGATGACAACACCGCGATCATCTGGCTTGTTTCGGAAAACCCATTTAGTGCCGATGGGACACTTATTAGGAGGAAGATCAACCAGTTCCCAAACTTTAAGCTTCCTAAATTGCTGCAGTTCCATTTGCATGGCATCCACCCAACTTGGATCTTCAAGTGCTTGTTTATAATTCTTCGGAACAACTTTAGATAAAAAGGCAGCATAGAGACACTCATTAATCAAACCACTCTGACTCCGAGTTCGCACACCATCAGTAATTGATCCGATAATGTAATCATGAGGATGATTTTTTAAGGTTTTGAAGTCTGTGTTGAGAAGCAAAGGATTGGTTTCGGTTGAGGGTGTTTGATTAGTATGTGATGTTGGAGGAATTGTTGATTGAATGGTAGTGGATGAGGATGGAATATCTGATGGAGAAGTTGGAATAGTTTGAGGTGATGGAGGTGGTGGAATGTCAAATGAAGTGGGAGGTAATTGTGTAGTTGAAGGTTGTGGTTGTGATTGTGTAGGTGGATGGTTAAAGATAGAAACTGATGTGTGTGGAATGATGTCATCATCGTCAGAGTCAGGAAGATTGAATGATTTGAAAATAGTGGCGGAATCATAAAACCATGCAAGTTCACTGCCAATGCTTGTTGTGTTTGACTCTTGCCAGTCAACATCATAAGACTCTTGCACAATCCGCGTTCGCTTGTTGTAAACACGATACGCCTTTTGTGTGTTCGAGTATCCTACAAAGAAGCACTCATCCGAAACAGCACCAAACTTCGTTTTCTGATCTTGAGTATTCAAAAGAGTACAAGAACATCCAAAGGGGCGCAGAAAATCAATCAACGGCTTAATCCCTCGAAACAGCTGGTATGATGTCTTCATCTTTTCTTTGACAATCAGTACCCTATTCAGAACATAAGCTGCACAATTAACTGCCTCTGCCCAGAAAATAATTGGAAGCTTTGACTCAATCAGCATAGTTCTAGCAGCCTCCACAAGAGTTTGATTCTTCCTTTCAGCAACACCATTTTGTTGTGGTGTTCGTGCAGCGCTAAACTGTCTGAGAATACCCCTTTGTTCACAGAAAGAGTTGAAGATATAGTTTCTGAATTCCGTTCCGTTATCGCTTCTGATGGCTTGAACCTTTCGCTTTCCAAGAACCTCGATTTGAGGAATCAGCTTCATCAACTCTTCAGCAGTCTCACTCTTGTATGCCATGAATCTCACCCAGGTGTACCTAGAGTAATCATATGTGACAACCAAGCAATAAGATTTCTTAGCAATAGATTTGACACTTATTGGACCAAATAAATCAGTATGTAACAATTCGAGGGGTTCAGAGATAGAATTTGTAATTTTAAGTTTATGTGGCTTTTTGTGTTGTTTTCCTTTAGCACAAGCCATGCATTTCTCAACCACTGAAAAATCTTTGAGTGGTAAACCCCTAACCAAATTGTTCTTAACCAATTTATTTAATATTTTAAAATTAATGTGTCCTAAACGTCTATGCCACTGAAAAGATTCAAAAGATGAAGCTTTAGATAGGAGACATGTCACGGTGGAAGTTGATTCTTTTGATCCCATATTTAACATATATGTATCATTTCGTTTCGGAGCTCGCATGATCACCAATTCTTCAGGAATAGAAAACTCTGGCTTCAAGAAGAAACATTCATTTGGAAGAAACATCACTGGGATATTCTTATCACAGATTTGTGATACACTGAGAAGATTGAATGCCAGTTCAGGAACGTAGTTGACGTCTTCCAAAGTTAGTGAACCATTTGAGACTTCTCCTTGACCAATCATTTTACCACCTTTCTTGTCTCCCGCAAAAGCAACATATCCGCCATTAATGATCCGATAGTTAGTCAGTAGGTCCTTCAACCCTGTCATATGTCTGTAACATCCGCTGTCAATATGCCAATGACTATTTACAACGGCATTTGAATGTTCCTGACATTTATTAAAAAAAATTAAAAAGTTAGACCTTCGAAATTGGCACCCAAGCCTTTGTGTACTTGGGTGGTGGAACAGATGAAGAATTACAAAAGAAATTATTTACAAATGTGTTTAATCTTTTTCCAAAAGATTTTTGCTTTGAACTGTTTTTGATTAACTTAGGGCATTTCTTAACAGTATGACCAGTATTTCCACATTTAAAGCAATGAGACTTCAAACCCACTTTGGAAACTTTGTTAACAGGAATTGTATCCATTTCAATTTCCTCATCACATTCAGACAGTTGAGAATTGCAGTCACTGTAAGAGTCATAAGGTTCTTTTGACTTACCTGTTGTGACTTTTACTTTTTCAGATTCAGATTTAGGTTTTGAAATTCTCACTGGTGTGAAAGATGGAATTTGATGAGTGAAGAACTTTTGAAAACAGTTTGTTTTGGTTTGACATTCAGAGACATGACCTGAAAGTTTGTCTTTGTCATTCACACACGCATTTTCAATCAAATCATCATTCAACATATTAGGGTTTGAAGTAGTGCACCCTAAATTACTATTAAACATGGAATTGTCTGAATATAACACATTACTAGAAACAGAATTAATTAAACTAATGTCTTCAACAGACTTCTTGGAATCAGAACTAGAACATTCACTACTGCTAGAACAACCAAGCCCAGTACTCCCACCATAGGCGTAATCCTCTCTAACCTCTTTAAGATTTACTCCACTTAAACCTGCAATAGAACTGTTAGTATCATTTTGTATAATCTCTTGTATCAACTCATTTGAGGGATGAGGAATAGGTGTTGGAGAGTAACAGAAGGTACTAGGTGGAGGATATGCATATGTTTCATTGTTGTTAAGACCCAAACCTGTCTTAACTCTGGCCCCCCGTTGTTTCTTGCAGAGTTCCTCCCTTTTCATACTAGATATTGTCCAATGCTGAAGTTTATTTTTGAGTTTTCTTGTTTCAAATTCAGCAAGAGTGACTTGCTCAGTTAAGTAGTTTATTTCACAGTTCTTTTCCAAAAGAGTTCTTTTTAAATGTTCATTTTCTTTCAAGGCTTCTCTTAATTTGACAAAATATTTTGACTCACTCAATTTAAGCTCTTTGTTAGTTCTCTTTAATTCGTTTTCGTTTGACATTAACAATTTATTAGCTTTGTATATGTCAATTAAACGAATTTTGCAAGCAGATGAACACATATCTTCAATAACATCATAGGGAAGACCAATTACCAGTTTTTCGGCAGCAAGGGCACGATCGCACTGGCAGTAGGGAGTGTTCCTTTTGAATTCATCCACCGCATCAATCCTTGCCTTCTCAATCACGGCTTCCAAGTTAAGCTTTGATTCTTCATCATTCTTCACTTCATTAACCGCAGCTTCACAAACCAATCCCGAGTGATTCAGATGCCCTTGAACAATAGCATCTGATTGATGTTTGTCAACTTTCTCCAGTTTCTCTTCCTCATCTTTACCATAAAATTCTTTGAAAGGATCAAAGCAATTTATATAGTTGTCATCAATCTCAACAATCTCAGCAACAAGGGCATGATTAATTTCCTCCTTGGTTTCTTCAATTTCTGCACTCCAACCAAAGTTGGTGAGCAGTGCAGTTTCATTCTTTGACTTCGCTTCCTCAAGCCTCTATTGATTTAGAACAGATCTTGGATTTCCAGAATTTACTGGTTCAGTAACAATTGGTAAAGGACATTCCCTTTTAAAGTGACCCAACTGTTTGCAGTTATAAATCTCAGCTTTCCTTTGTCATACCCCAGCTTGCTATTCTGTCCCTGATTCCCAAAGTTTCTTCTACGTGTTCTTTCCATAAATCGTCTAGCACGAAGAGTAAGCATGGCCATTTGCCATTGGATGTCGGTTTCTTCCAGATCATCAGGATCCACCTGATACATATCTTCAACAGTCATCCCCTTTCCCTTTAACTCACCAGCGACAAGAGCTTCATAGCTATGAACAAACATTCCAAATAAAGCCATAGTGTCAGATGGAATCTGAGTGGTGACAGATGCATTTGAGCTTGAACCAACATTTGTAGATGCACCAACAGATTTAACCGACACATAACTTGATGATCCTCCAGGTGCAGCACTGTAAATGTGAGAGTTTGCAGCGGATGAAATAAGTGCAGCATTCTGAGAAGGAATATTTGGAACCATCATAGACTGATTGTATTCTCTTCTCTTCACATCAAGATCAAATGACTTCAGCTTGTTTATAACATCCATCAGCTTATAGTCATGAAAGTTTCTTTCTTGTTTCAACAATTTGATTTGTAAACTCCATTGAGGGGGAAGAGAATCTAACAGCTTTATGACTTGTTCATGATTTCCCAGCTTATCATCATACTTCTTCAGATTACTTGATACAGACAGAAATCGATTGGTAATATCAGTCAGATTTTCTTGCGAATACCCCACAAAAGAGTTAAACTCTTTCTCAGCTTGAGCTTTTCTATCCAACTTCAAATCTTCATTGCCATCATAGAACTCGCACAACGCATCATACAAGCTTTTTGCAGTTGTGTGTTCAGCAAACCTGTTAAAAATATCCTGATGCAAACAAAGTATCAATGCCCCAAGTGCCTTTTTGTCACGATCAAGCAACTTGGTGTCTGCTTCAGTAAAAGTACTTGGATCAGTGTTTATTGAAGTAACAGTTCCTTCAACTGTCTTTGGCACGTGCGGACCATTTACGATTGACTCCCATTGATTATAGTCAGTGTAGTAGAAAAAAGCTTTCAAACACCTCTTCCAGTCTTCAAAATTCTCACCACTAACAAGCCTCGGTGGCCTGTTAGGTTGAACACTATCCAGATCATTCATATTCAGGTTGATGTAGTCATAATTTGAAACAGATTGTAGATTCGCTGAATACAGATAGATTCGCTGGAATAGATTCGCCCAAAGAACAAACAGATTCGCTAGCAGATTCGCTAGACAAACAAACAGATTCGCTGACCAGCAAGCACAGTTTCGCTCGACAGATTTTGGCAGCAGTTTCGCTTGCACAATTTGCCAAACAAGTGAACTTTCGTTCGATGAAATGTCAGATTCGCTAGCCACAAACACAAAATAACAGAACACAAGATTTGACTAGATTAGCTGGATGAACAACTAGATTCGCTGGAAGAACAGATAGGTTCGCTGGGTTACGAACTAACCTGTAACAGTACGAAAACAACCCGGACAGCTTCAAAACTTGACCATTTGTAGACACGTTTGTTTCAAAAGCTTCTTATGACCAAATATGACAACACTTGAGCAAAATACAACACCAAAACACCCAAATCAGTCCAGAACAGAATCAAATAGTGTTTTGACACAAAAACCCCAAAAACAACACAAAAATCACTAGAATCAAACAATCAAGAGCACTAAGGCTCTGATACCATATTGTTGGTCCATAATGATCGTGATTTCAGTGCTATAATGACTTGTTTAACAACGAAACACACTTGACTCAAACAAACAAAGTGTATTATAACCCAACAACAAATAACGAGATTAAACCACACAACCGGAGGTAAATAAGCTACAAAGATGAGTAATATATGCTCCTAGCACCTCCAGTAAACACACACAAGACACAATCAGTTGGATAAGAGTTTTTGTCAAAGTTGCCAAAGTTGTATTTCTTGAAGATAAGGTTACAATATATATCAGACATAGGTTCGCTGATAGATTCGCTGCAGCGAATCTATCTAGCGAACCATATAGGTTCGCCGGGCACAATTAGGTTCGCCCGTTCGACACCAAATCAAAAGATAAACTGTGCTACGGGCAAATCTATAGATTCGCCCGTAGGTTCGCTAGAACTAATACATACAAAATACATACAAAATATATAACACCGACATACCGGTGAGTCCAACCTATACATGACTATCAATATGTATATGTTATATAAAATGAATTTAGTGAGGCTGTTATTGAATTGTTTGTTTGCTTTACTTTACCAAAATATACAGTACCAACAGCAAAAAGATTTTGAATCACCCTAAACAATAATACTATCACATGAAAAACTATTGTATTATGGTTATTACCTTAACAAACATGAACTAATTAATGGTTGTGTCAACTAAGAAAAAATTAGCTTGCATATACGTATACGTCTATTAAAATATATTTGGTCTTGTAAATGAAAAAGTTTGTTCTAACGCAACAAACATGATACTTAACAGACATAATACTTTAACACAAGACATACACATATTTAATTAACCCTCAATTTTCCAAAGAAACATATTAAGTCATAGTCGAATGCAATATGTGCATATACAAAAATATCATGAAACAAACATGATAACTTAACTTTTACTTGTTTATACCTTTCTTTTTAATACCTAGCTACTTCATTCACAACCATTGCTCCATGAACATTAACTTCAGATAGTAACATTTTATGAGCATATTTGCGTCGCAATACTAATATTTTTTCTTTCTTCCGCTTTTCTTCTTTAGGAAAACCACAATCCCAATTCCTCTCTTGGCTTCCTATATAACATTCCATATGTCTCATTAAAAACACTCCACAATCCGTACAGTATTTTTTTGTAGCCTATCCAACATTTTATTTGTCAACATTAGCAGCCTTCATTCACAACCATTGTTCTTTTCTTCAGTGCTATAGTTTTTCTCCTTAAACCATAAGGGCTTCCCTTTTCACTTTCTACATTAGTCTCATCTATAGACGGACCCATTCGATTAGGGTGCTTCACACCTATTAACAACATATCATCATTACATATAAATAGCAAAACTAATTAGACATATAAACCTATATTTATGTTACCGGTATTCATATGTTACTTACTATTACTTTGAATTGTAAGTTGTTCATTGAATCTAAAAAAAATCCTCTATACTTCTTTAATTATATTCATCTTCTCCATTGGTGTTTTTCTTCTGTCCATAACTAAAGCTCCAATAAGGTATCGAGAGGGCTATCACAGTCAGGTGCGAAGTAATTAATAAACATACAAACTATAATTATATATTAATTCCAAATGTATGTTGAAACACCTTTGTAGAAAAGAAAATAAAACTTACCATATTTGTCATTAACGATATTGTCTTGCATCCTTTCACTTTCATCAATTTTAGTCTTTCCCTTGTCTATTTTAAACATGGTTATAATAAGTCCACATTATAATTACCAACATAATACATAACCAGATCCAAACCTACTCCATTTACCTGTCATGTCTCCTAATTTTTCTTCTCTATTCAGTTTTCATGTATTTGTACAACATCAAAATGAAAAACACATACGTATAACTAAACTTTTAAAGCAAACAAAATAATATTCACTTACTTGCAGCATTCTTCTTGTGTAATATATTAGTCTTCATTGCTTAATATCTAGAAACATAAAAACCAATTTAAAAATATAATCTGTGTAATTGTACTAGGCCATCTTATATATAAACCCAAATAAAAAACGTTATAGAAAGTTAAAACAATACTTCTAACATAAGTTTTTTTACTAAAACTAATACTATGTAATGGAAGTAATCTAATTATATAGACAAATTCCATGTGAATCAACGTATCATAACTTATCCTTATAGTTTCTCACATGCAATAGGTTTATAGTTCATAATAACATATCATGCTACCATTTTTTAAAAAAATATACAGAAACTCATCTAAAACAAAACATAATACATGCATTGTATCATTATATTTAACTTGACATGCGTATACGTAACAGTTTGTAAACAATTACCAAGACATAACTAAAGAGAAACAGCTGCAGGTTATACTACCCATATTAGTGTTAACACTTGAAAATAACAGTGTATTAATCTTAATATATTAAATCTTATGCGCACTTTTATCTATTATTTGTTTGTTAGTTAAATAAGAATGAATCAATTTATATCCGAAAAAACTTTAATTCTGTATAATTCCACTCCCAAATAGTTGTACACATATGCATGTTAATATAAATGATAGGTTCAATTGGATCGATATTGCTGCAAATCAGAACAATATAAGTACACAAACACAATTCAATCAGCAACACAATTCATTACTAATAATTCTCTTTGTATTGATGATCAAAGCATAAAAGTTGTAGTACAAATGTGCAGGAGAATGTAAGAACACACACACTAATTCTCTCTCTAACGTGTAATTGTGATCTAGACTCTCTCTCTAACATTCTCTCACAACATGCTTTATGCATCAACACATTAGGGAAAAGACAAAATTAACCCTAAACTATACAAAATGTATAAACAAAGTACAAAGTAAATCTTTAACTAGAAACGAGCCCTAACAGTACTCCCCCTAAGATTTATCTTTGGACTTCAAAAATCTTCAGCAGTTTTCAACTTGTGCTTTCCAGCTTCAATCTCTCACCAATCTTCTGGTTCGTCTTTAACATCCAGCAACGGCTTTCCTTTGTATTCTTCTTGTTCTTTCAAAGCCTCCTCAATACATGACTTGAACTTCTCAGCAATCTTGGCTTGTCTTGGCTTTGATTCGTTTGTAACAATATCACAGTCCTTCATGCGTCTGAGAGTGTCTAAGGAAATACCAGCAAAATCAATGTTAGCATAAAACTCATACGGTTTCTTCCTTCCTTTGACTTTAACATCCAAGGTACCCTTTGAAGTCACCCTCATATACTCGATCTCCGGCATATCAATCTTCACAAGGTTAGCATTAAGCAATGCCTTCCTTAATCTTATTTTCTCAGTAGCAGCCCCGATCACCTCTATCATAATCACAAATAATCTTCAGGATCTTTCAACTTTTCCATCTTGTAGTTTCGGAGATAGTCAATGTAAGATGGATGTAGTAGTTTGAGTTCAAACGTACTAAACAGTGTGATCATGTCTTGATCCCAGTCATCCAAATTACGTACCAACTTCAGCTCATAGGTTTCTTGATTGTAGAACACCTTCAGTATGGGCTTTGTAGCTTGAGAACCATCAATCACCTTCAACCCCGGATCTGTGACTTTGTCAAAATATTCATCTGAGAACTCTTCCAAGTACATGTCTCGTAATATCAACTTCTTTTCTTTTCTCTTCTTTGTCTTCAGATATTCACTATCTTCCTGTTGTCCTCTAAATTCTAAAAACTTTGGTAAGCGACTCATCCCGACATCCAGCAACATCGCACATTTATCACCACGCTCAGCATGCGTGTGATTAATCAATCTCAATTTGTGCAGTTCTTTCAGATCTTGCACTTGCAGCTTGAAAATACTTGAATAATAATGATATACATTGCACAGTCCATTTACCCTCTTTATCAGAAATGCGTCAAAAACCTCATCATATTTCCACGCAATAATCTTTACATTCTTGGATTTTTCCGGCACGATCATAGAATCCAGCAATTCAGCAACTGACTGGCCCTTACTTAGCAGTGATCTGACAATGTCACCTGCTGTGGCAGACTTGTGCCATGATTCTCGTACGTCCATTGGAATGTTGTAAGATTTCATCTCGCTCGGGAACATGTCAATAAGCTCCTTCCTCTTCTTGTGCGCATCAACGGGTAAAGCCATCACCGGTATCTCTTTAGGTTCAAGCACTCTGTATCGTTTGGTCAGCTCATAATACTGTGGATTGTTGTAATCCAAGAAAAACATACGGTTATGCATTTTCTCAGTCTTCATAAAGCTTACCACAATCTTTTTAAGAGATTCACGTTTTAGCCTCTTCAACGTTTTGTATGGATAGTTCCTCGAACTCAGCCATTCACGCATGCTTCTAGTAGACATTTCTTCTGGATCTTGATGGTACAGTTCTTCCGGAGGAAGATCATCAATGTTTAAGCTTTCTTGCAGAGGCGTCCATTCTCCCATTTCTACCACAAATTCTTTCTCATCAGCCGTCACCTTATCTTGAGCATTCATACACTTTTCGTATTCCACATTTATTTGACTGACTATAAGTCCATTCAAATAAACTGGATTATACTTCATCTTCTCTAAATATGCAAATCGCTCAGCAAGATCAACAGGTATATCATCATCAGGGTTAGCCTCTGGTTCAGAATCAGTAAAGTTCACTTCATCCAAATCATCAAGTGCTTCGATTGTGGGTGCATGTTCAGTTTGAACCGGCTCAAACTGAGATGCTTCTTCCATAACAACTTCCTCCACAATCTCAGCCACTTTAACCACTTCTGGCACTTCAGTTGCCATTACAGACTCAGATTGAATCGGCTCAATCTGAACTGTTTCTTCAGTTCTGGCTTTCTTCACAGTGACATTTTCTTCCACAATCTCTGGCACAGCATCCAGTTTGCGTTTTCCCTCAGCTTTGTCAAGATTGACAGGATCAGCAGCTTCATCGGGAATAGGGACAGATTCTTCAATTGGTTCTGTCACAGTCTTAGATCGTTGTGATCTAGTTTGATAAACTGTGACGTCCCTAGGAGTCTCAGATACTCCAACGTTCTCTTCAACCACAAAGTCTTTGTCTGATTCTGATCTGACAGGCTCCTCTTCTTTCATCCATTTTTCTAACACTTCCTTCTCAGCACGTAAAGTGTTGCACTCTGCCTGCAACTCGTCATAATCAACTTTTAACTGTTCACGATCAGCTTTCAACTTTTCATGATCAGCATCTAGTTCCTTGAAAGTTTCCAGATTCTTTTGATGAATAGCCCAAAACTCTTCCAGCCTCTTTTTCTTCCTTTCATTAGATGCTTTCAATAACTCATTAGCATCTAAGAGTTAGGCTACCATCCTTTCCAAGTGAAACACTTTATCTTCTTCTTCATTCAAATTAACACTTGAACCAACTTTAGGTGAAGACTCCTTTGGTTGTTCAACGTGTTCAGTTGCTTTGGAGGATGTGGCAATATCAACTGCTGCAGTAACAATCACACAATCATCAGTATCATCGACCATCTGTGCCACAGTCTCCACTTCAGCTACAGCTTCTTGAGCGATTTGAACTATATCTATCATTTCAGGTACACTGACATCTTCAAATACACTTGGTTCCTCCACAACAATAGGATCAATCACAGTTTTTGATCTTCGTGATCTGACATACTGTACTGCGATATCCCTAGGAGCATCCATAACCACATCTTCTACTGCTTTAACAACCTCAACAGGTTCATTAACTTCAACAGTTTCAGTCACAATTGGCTCATTCACCTCAACATTCATTTCTACATCTTCTTGTGCTGCTTCCTTAGAAACTAATTCAGTACTATCATCTTCAGTAACATCCTCATTTCCATCATCACCACCATCATCATCACTCTCATCAGATTCATCATCCTCATCTTCATTCTCATCCTCATCTTCTTCTTCTGGATGACGAGCAAAATACTCATCATCGTCTAGCAAATTGTCTAGAACCTCATCAACTAGGTCCAACGGATCTACAATCTCACCATGTGATATATGATGATATACCACTTCGATATCTTCATCATTGTTCGCTATGTCTCTCATATAAGCAAGCATCTCAACATCTACAACATTCCCAATACTCATCTTTCGATAAGATAGAGCATTCATGTCCTCAGTATATAAAATCCCTCCTTCAAACCCTTCTTCTCGAATGATAGGATAAGCTATATTGATCATAAGTTGCAAGAATCTCGGATACATAAGAAACTTGAACCTCTTCCCTTTCACAAGATTGAACACAAAGCCCTTCATTATCCACTTCGACATGTTGAAAGGTTTGTTCTCTGCAATAGCAACGATAGGGGATGCGATGTCAGAAGGAAAGTTATCAAACCCAGCACTTCTTCTGGACATGCATTGTTGTATCACATAACATAGCAACTTCCATTTCTTCCCCAATCGAGCTCTAACAAACTGCTGTTTTGGGAATATGGAAGGATGACCCATATTGACAAAACATGCCTGGCACTCAGCAGTTGTTAATTCATCAGTGGCACCAACCTCGTCATCATCTATCCTCAAAGCTGTTCTGATAGATTCTTCAGACACAGTCAATTGCAACTGTCTGGTGATATTCCCTCTTACCACAGTCACACCAGCTTCATCAGTCACTACCTCAGCAGTCCTCCAGAAACTCTTTATGAGTCTTGCATATATGATTGGCTTCGCACACATTGCATAAACATACTTCGTTCTTCTGATAAATCTGATCATATCTCTATAACCTTCAGTTTCAGGTATAGGTTTATCCAAACAAGCAACCAAATTGTGCTTGGGCTCAAACTTGAGATCATTCATATGTTTTTGACACAACAAGACACATGTGTTAGACTTTTCATTCACAAATAACAAAATTTGCATAAGTATTTAAACATAAAGTTACAATGTACAACAATCACATAATCATTTTATCACCTAAGTTAAACAATCAATCTGATTTTCACCATTTTGATTAACACAACTTTGGAAATTTAATGATCATACAATATTTTACACATAACAGTTTAAACACTCAAGAACACAAATCAGAAATTTGTATGATGAAGTTTGTTTAACATGTTTTTGTTCAATTTTAGCATTGACTTGTCACAAAATAACAAATGATTCATCAGTTTTAATGTCAAAACTTAAGAACTTTCAACAGTTCATCAATGGTGGTTCGACAGTACAGTGAAAATTTCAGTTGATTCAGTTGATTTTAAGCAATTTGATGCAAATTGATGACAAATTATTGATGATCGACAGTTTTTACACCTAATACAACATTCGATTAAAGTTTTAATATTCAAAATCAAAGTGTCGATTCAATGATCCAGTTACTGTTCATTATCATTTTTCGTTTGTACGATCAATCAGCAGGTTTATCAAGGTCGAATCACATAAGATATACCTTATTCAATCAATATAACTTGTTACAGAACAATCGATTGAATATGATAATAGCGATTTGAGGTACAGGGGATTTTGCTTGAAAGTGTTGGTGAAAAATGATAAGTGTTTGTGAAAAAGCGGGTATTTATATGATTGAAAAATTAGGTCAAACTTATTGGGACGGGTCAACAATTTGGGACGGGTAAACAATTTAAGCCCAATAAGCCTGGACGGGTCATACACTGTTGAGCCGCGTCAGGTACTGTTGGGACGGGTCACAGTCATTGGACGGGTCACAACATTGGGACGGATCAACATAAAACATGTAAAACACTTGGACGGGTCAGTCACTGTAGAGACGGGTCAAGTACTGTTGGGACGGGTAAAGGTTAGGAACAACTACACCTGTCATGGTTTTACCCATCACCCGGCTGCATAGTAGTCTTCTCAACATCACCCGGCTTGCACAATAACTTCATGTTCATTACCCAGCTGCATAGTGATACTCTTCCATTACCCGGCTGTATAATGACAGTTTCTCTTCATTACCCGGCAACACAGTTGTCAAACTTACCCGGCTACACAGTGTTCTTCACTTACACGGCTACATAGAATCTTCATTCTATTACCCGGCTGTACAGTGTCAACACTTCATCACCCGGCTGTATAGTATCACACAACTAGTCACCCGGCTACCTTCTTTCACTCAATCACCCGGCTGATATCAAACAACACTACCTTACCCGGCTAAATAGTGACTTCATTACCCGGCTAAATAGTGTCTTCTGATATCTTCACCCGGCGACAACACTTTGACAATTTTTCATTTTTCTCCGTCTGTTGACTTTTCAACTGCATTTATTGCACCTGCAAACATTCTCGACATATTAGTTAGACAAGACATCCTTATTAGGGTTTGTCACATTAATAATCAACAATATTAACTAGGCAACAAATTTAATTCTCATAAAAACCCTTTTTCTTTTTCTTTGATTTTTCTCACAAAAATGTTTTTGCACAACCAATATTTCTATATCCCGAAGCAATTTCTTAAAAACACATCACAAGACCTTGGGTTTGTTTTTAACACATCCAATACATTTGCTTTTCATACCACATAATCTTGTTCATTCAACACACTTATTCAAAAATATTTTTGGATTTTTGTAAATATTTTTCTTCTTCAATTATTCTCTCCCTAAACTTGAAATTTCTTGAAATTTTTAAGTTTAAAAAGGACGTCGATGTGTCAATAAAAAATCCATATGCCTGCACACACAAAGCACACACATTAAAATAAAGACATATGCAATGCAATAAATCAAAATATCGCAGTGAGATCATACCACACATTATCTGAACATGTTTTGCAAATTTTGAATAGACATTTGACTTATGTTTGATTGAGTGATGATATGAAAACATACCAATTAGCTCGAATTGACACACTTACTCTTTCAGTATCATGATGAGATTAAGGTTCGATTAAAATGACTTATGTGACCCACATGTATACATATGTCAACATATTTCCTTATCAACCACTACCTGAATGCATATTGCACAAGAACCTGGTCGCTTACAATCATAAACAGTGTGGAATCTGGGTTCTATTCGGATTTGGTCCACTTTGGGACTTCTTTTTAATTCCATTTTGGAATTTTTAATTTCCTATCGTTCCCCTTGGGAATCTTCTGAATTCCTTTTGGAATTTTTTGTTTGGTGATGGTCCACATTCGGGACTCTTTTTGTTCCAACTTTGGGAATCTTTTGCTGCACCTTGAAGCTCAAAAGAAGCTCACGATGCGGTTCATCACACTGAATAGACTGCATCATTACCCGATCATGTACAACTATCATCACAAGCAAGAGCATCAAAAGAGATATATCTAGACATGTATAACAAAGGAACTTAACACAAAGATCATTAAGTTTAGATTTGTCAACAATGAACTTACTTTTTCAGTCTAAATGCCTTAGCTGTCTCGCACATCAACTAACATTCATCAGTCTTTATTATATAAAATGATGAAACAAATAATGGTCTAGTGTAACTATCATTTCTCACTTTTTGCAATATAGATTCTTATGACATGATATTTTCTTTTCTTTTTGCTTTTCTATTTTTGTTTGCTTTTCTTTTTCATGCACACACACAATGCAAAGAAAATAAAATAAAAGGCAACGGAATCAATACATGACATCGACTTATTATATTTTTGACTTTTATATTTTCTGATTTTTGTTTGATTTTTCAAAAATTAGAATTAATCATGGTTGATTAACCCTATGGATTGAATTAAGAATTCAAACCGTCCTGACAAAAAGGATTTTGTGAAAAGATCTGCCAGTTGTTTGTCGGTATGAACTTTAATCAAAATTATTAAACCTTTTTCAAAGTTGTCTCTGAGAAAGTGATATCGAATTTCGATATGTTTGGTTTTTGAGTGTTGAACAGGATTAGCAGTAATGAACATAGCAGCAGTATTGTCTATGTAAATAGGAGTTTTGAGAAAGTTAAACCCGTTGTCAAGCAATTGATTTTGTAGCCACAAAACTTGAGAACATCCTACAGAGGCAGCGATATACTATGCTTCAGCTGTGGATACAGAAACGTTAGTCAGCTTTTTGCATTGCCAAGAAACAAGTCTAGGACCCAGAAATTGACATCCACCCGTAGTCGATTTCCTGTCAAGAGCACACCCACCAAAGTCACTATCAGAATAACTATATAATTCAAAATTGCCTTCATAAGGATACCATAACCCGAGATTCGGTTTCCCTTTAAGGTATCTGAAAATACGTTTAACAGCAACCAGGTGCGACTCTTTTGGATCAGACTGATATCTTGCACACACACATACATCATACATAATGTCTGGTCTTGATGCAGTAAGATACATCAGTGAATCAATCATTGATCTGTACAGTGTTTGATCAACGGATTTGCCTTTTGGATCCGGCTGTATCTTGCAATTCATATCAGATGGCGTTCGAATAGTCTGACAATCTTGCATCTTGAACTTTTTCAGCAACTTCTCAACAAACTTTGATTGGTTGATAAAAATCCCGTCTGCAGACTGTTTCACTTGCAATCCAAGAAAGAAATTAATCTCCCCCATCGAACTCATCTGAAATCTTGATTTCATAATTTCCTCAAACTCTTTGCACATGGACGGACTTGTTGATCCAAAGATGATATCATCCACATACACTTGAACACACAAAAGATCTTCATTTTCCCGCTTCATAAATAAAGTTGGATCAATCTGACCTCTTGTAAAACCATGTTCCAACAAATGTTTAGATAACGTCTCGTACCAAATCCTTGGAGCTTGATGTAGACCATACAAAGCTTTGCTCAATTTGTATACACAATGTAGATACTCAGGATCTTCAAAACCCGGAGGTTGCCTAACGTACACATCATCGGTAATTGGTCCATACAGAAAAGCGCCTTTGACGTCCATTTGAAACACTTTGAACTTCATGAAAGAGGCATACGCTAGAAAAACCCGAATAGCTTCAAGTCGAGCGACCGGAGCAAACACTTCTTCATAGTCAATACCTTCTTCTTAAGTGTAACCTTGTGCAATAAGTCTGGCTTTATTTCTGACCACAATGCCACGTTCATCTGGCTTGTTCTTGTACAACCATCTTGTACCAATCACATTTTCTCCTTCAGGTAAGTCCACTAATTTCCAAACCTCTTGTTTGCGAAATTGAAGTAACTCCTCTTGCATGGCTTCAATCCAACTGTTATCTTGTAATGATTCTGAAATGTTCTTCGGTACCACTTGAGAAAGAAAACATGAATAAAGACAAACGTTTGCATGTTCAGTCTGACTACTCATAGTTCTCTGATTCAAAGGCCCTATAATCTGAGAGAGAGGATGATTCCTGTGAACTCGGTGAGTTGGTATAGCGTCACCTTGTACTTGACTCTCCAGATTAGACTGATTCAGATTCGGTAGATCTTGTAGAATTGTAGACGTATGCGTAATGAAATTAGGAACTTGTTCTGGTGAATTGATGAAGTAGTCAAATGATTCTGGAATAACTTCAACATTCGGATCTGATGATGGTTGATTTTGAACAGATCCACCATCATTAGGAGAATTTTGCGGATTCATGTCATCATCAAGAATATGTGATTCTTGATCTTCTTGAGAACCAGAAGGACCCGGAGCTTGACTAGATACTCCATGATTTGGATTATGAAACGACATGAATGGATACTCAGAATTGAGATTGCTATCATCGTCATTATCAGAATCATCACTGAAACATCCCAAGTCTCCTGATTCTTTTCTCGATTTTCCTGAAAAATCAAACAAGTTAGAATTGAAAGATTTTGATAACGAATCTAAATCAAACAACCATTCGGGACCATGAGCAACTGACGGGAATGAATTTTCTAAAAACTTTACGTTAATAGTTTCAATAACAGTGTTTGTTTTGCTATTAAAAACCCGATAAGCTTTTGAAACAGACGAGTAACCAAGAAAAAATCCATCGTCAGATTTTGACTCAAATTTACCGAGATGATCATTCAAATTTAGAATCGATACAGGACAACCAAATGCTTTCAAGTATAAAATATTCGGTTTTCTTCCAAACAATAACTCATAAGACGTTTTATTTTTATCCTGAACCAATAATGTCCTGTTTTGTACAAAACACGCAGTAGCAATAGCTTCGTCCCAAAATGTGATAAGGATTTTGGCATCTACGAGCATGGATCTTGCTACTTCAATCAGTGTCCGATTTTTCCGTTCTGCAACTCCGTTCTGTTGTGGAGTTCTTGGAGCACTAAATTGGCGCGCAATTCCTTTTTCTGCACAAAACAAATCAACATTAGAGTTTTTAAACTCGGTTCCATTATCACTTCTCAGGATTTTTACTTTACAATCCAACTGATTTTCAACTTTAATAATGAATTCTTTTAACAACTCAGCAGTTTCAGATTTAACATGCAAGAAATAAACCCAAGAAAATCTAGTAAAATCATCAATGATGACAAAACAATAAGACTTATTTCCGATGCTTTGAACATTTGTTGGTCCGAAAAGATCCATATGTAGCATCTGTAAGGGTTTTGAAATGGAGTGTTCTGGCTTGGACTTAAAAGACATTCGGTGTTGTTTTCCTTTCAAACATGCTGGACAGAGATTAGTTGTTGAGAATTTCTTTGACGGTATTCCCACAGCATGATTTCCAGTCACCAGTCGGTTCATGTTTCTGAAGTTTGAATGGCCCAGCCGTCTATGCCAAAGCTGACTCTCATCATTTGAAGCATGCGCAATGAGACATGTGGTTTCGGTTTCAGCATCAATCTGCGACATATCAAGCTTGTATACATCACGATCTCTTGGAGCTTTAACCACCACCCACTCATTGTCAATCTTGAAACCTGGTTTGAGTATGTAACAAAAAGAATCATCTAATAGTGTTGAATAAGATTTGTCACAAATTTGAGATACACTTAACAAATTAAAGTTCAACTGTGCACAGTAGTTGACTTTATCAAAGCTAATGACCCCATTTGACACGGTTCCTTCTCCAGTAATTTTACCACCAGCATCTCCTCCAAATGCAACATGTGTACCATTCTTTAACTTAAAATCTTGAAGCAAGGCATGGTTGCCTGTCATGTGCCGGCTACACCCACTATCAACAAACCATGAGTTGATAGGTCTTTGAGGGCGTACCTGCATTTCAACAACTACCTAGTTAGTTTGGTCAACCTAGGCCCACATGGTCTTGGGTTTTCTGAATCTATCTGTAACAGTAACTTGTTTATAATGAAGATTTTGAAAATTTGTTTCATTCGAGAGATTTGGTTGAAAACTGTTTCGCCCAATGGCTTGATTTGATTGCTTTCTTCTTAAAGCAATGAACCTTTCCTCTAACTTAGGATCAAGGTTATTTTCAAATTTCTGATTTCTCACCATCAAAGCTCTCGGCTTAAAACTGTTAACCTGCACATTTCTAGATGAAAATTCATTAAAGCCAGAATTGTTTCGTTTGAATGTTCTCAAATCAGGAGAATGACTTTGGTTAAATTTTTGAAAACCAAAAGATTGATTTCTTTGAAAATTTGGAAACGGAGTCATATCTCTTGATGAGTTTTTCCGAAAGAAACAATCTGCTGTGTCATGATTTTTCCTTTCACAAATATCACAGAATTTGTTATAAAAACATTCCTCTGAAGAATGATTTCTTTTGTCACAGTAACTGCAGTACCTGTTAAAGAAACATTCAGCAGTGACATGATTATAACGATCACAAATCTCACAATGTTTCTTGCTAATCCTAAAGAGCAGATTGTTAACTTTTGAAGTTGAACCCACTCGTGATTCATTAACTTGTTTGTTCGGTTTTAAGTTAACACTTTGTGGAGATTTTGTTTGTGATTTTGATTGCTTGTTATCAAGTTTTGATTGATTGGGAACATGGTTTGATTTTGAAACATCCTGCTTAGTGACCTTCTTTGATTCAAATCTTTTATCATTGACAGCGGAAGTCTTAGGACCTGAACCTGTTTTCAGACCAGAGTTAGATTTGATCTTAGAATTTAGTTGATTACCATGAGATGAGTTCATATCAAACGTTCCTGCAGACACAAACTTGATTGTTTTAGCTTTTGACACTTTCTTTTTGACAGGTTTGACTTTGTCAGTTTTAACAGTTTGAGCTTTGGTGTTGTCATTTGCTGTTATGACACTTTTACCTTTTGACTGTTTTGTTTCAGATTGATTCACTGTTAATTTCGATTTCTGCATCTTCGCCTTTGAAACTTCAGTCTTCTTCACTGCATTCTTCTTGATCAGTTGATCAGCAACTTTCGCCTTTTGCTCATTCTTCCATTTGATATATTCTGGATCATTATATCCTGAAAATTCAGCTTCATCCTTCACTTTTTCTTCTGGCTTTGGATTCAGTTCTGGATATTCAACCAGTTGAATCAGAATGGGATCAGATTTGTTTCTTGCTTCATCATCAGCTTCAGTCGTCATAGCATCATCTTCTTTCAAACTTTCCAATAACACTTCAGATCCTTCGGATTCAGATTTACTTCTTTGAATTTCTTTGAATCTTTGTTCGTTTTTAGGTGAATGATCAAATTCATTGAAGTTTTCAGGTAAAGTTTGTGTGATTGAGTTAGGCATTGGTTCATGAGTAAAACCCAATCCTGTTTTGCTTTTGTTTCCTCTTTCATTCACAAGTTGTCTAACCATTGTTTTACAACTCTTCACCTTTGTTAATTCAACCTGAGTGACTGCATGAGCAACCTTTTCTTGTTCAAAGTTCTTTGTCATTCTTCAAGTTGTTTTGTTACTAGTTCCAATTCCTTTAAGGTTTTGTTCCATGAATCTTTAAGTGACAATATCTTCTCATCAGAAATTTTATGATCAATTTTAAGTTGTTCATGAATTTTTTCATGTTTGCTTAATTTATCACCAATTTTAAAAGAATGAGTTCGATAATGTTCTACTTGTTGAATGCATTGTTCAGAACATAACCTACCTTTAACATCATCAGGCAAAGGAACATAGTTAGGGGGTAGTTCGGTACTAACCTTTGGTTGTTCAGCAGATGATGAAGACTCATTGGATGTAGCCATAAGCGCAACTTCTGGTTCATATTCTTCAACATGATCTGCCTTTGCACTCCGGTCATATTCTTCAGAATCTTCACTGACAGTATCAGCCACTTTACCATCCCCTTCTTCAGACCAATCTTCCTCAATTTCACATACTAACGCCAAACTGGAAGTGAGATCAGATGTGAACTGTTCCGCATAAGCACTCCAGTCGTATCCGTCTTTCACACTAACCACCAGTGCTTTAGTCTGATCTTCTGGTTTCTTGCCTTCATCTTTCAGTTCTAGCATGGGAAGACTTTGATATGGCTTCTGCATGAAACGTTGATTCCTGTTTTGATAGCTTGAAGACTGTTGCGAGCTTTGACCTTGACCTTGATTCTGTCCACTTGAACCAGCTTGATCATTGTAGTTCTGATTCTTAGGAGCCTTGCATTCCCTAGAAAAATGACCATAGCAGTTACAGTTGAAACATCTGGCCTTTGATTTGTCAAAACCAACTGTCTTGTTTGCATGTGGCTTGAAGCTTCGGTTAACATATGCATGTTTCTGAGTTCGATATGCAACCATCACCATTTGCCAATTCAAGTCCATTTCTTCAACGTCATCAGGATCCATTTCAAACAAATCTTGTAGCACGACATCCATTTGATTCAAATGGCTTCCTTGATAAGCTTGAAAGCTTGCCATGAATGCAGTAAAAGCATTCTTAGTCTCATCATCTTGTAACAAGATATTTATCACATCTTTTACTTTAGCTTGAACAGTAGAACTTTGGCTTTCAGACTGAGATTTCACATTCTGACTTTGAACTTGAGCTCTGGGTGGAGATTGAGGTTGAGAATATGTTGGTGAGTTTGGAATGTATGACGAATCAGTATAAAAGCTTGCACCAACAAATAGATCACCCTCTTCATCAATCTTAACAGAATCTTGAGCCAGAAAGGCATTCTCCACTGTGTTTGAAGGATTCACAACGTTGTACTAAGCATGTGAACCAGTTCTATCAGTATTTCTAGAACTTTCATCAATCTCTACTTCCTCTATCTTTGCAATGAGCAGATCCAAATCCATTGGGAACTTTTCAGTATGCTTCAGTAGAGTCACAGTCTGTTTCCATGAAGATGGAAGAACACATAGTAATCTGTCATTCAAATCTTGAAGATCTGTCTTTGCACCAACATTAGTCATCTCTGTAGTTAGATGAACAAATCTATTCATCATCTGGTGCACAGATTCTCCAGCAATATGTTCAAATAACTCCAATTGTCTCTTCAGTTTCTGCTTCTTGAGACTTCCCAACTATTCTCCTCCTTCACAAATTGACTTCAAAGCTTTGAACAGTGTGTAGCCAGTTTGATAAGCATCCAACCTCGACAACACTTGAAGTGGCAGTCCCTTACACATCAAAGAGTAAGCCTTACTGTCATTCTTGACCTTTCGTAAGTCTTCAGCTGATAGATTATCTTCCGGATAAGGTTCAGTAGAGTCTTTGGTGTAGGTACTTGCACTATCAGGAGCAGTTTGTATAGGTATGTGAGGACCTTTATCAATTGACTTCCACAGATCATTGTCAATTGAGCATAGATGATGCTTTAATCTGATCGTCCAGTTCTTGAAATCTGCACGATTATCCAACCTAGGAACACGATTATCAGAATCATCATTAGGTGCCATTTAAAAAATATTAAAAAAAATATTTTTGTGTTTTTAATGATTTTTGAAAAGAAACAGTTAAAATGATAAAATAAAGACAAGTAAATAATGACAAGATAAGATAACAAGGTTTGAAACAACTAAAAATGAGTCACACGGCTGAACAGTGAAAATTTCTTCTTCACCCGGCTGAATAGTGACTTTTCTTCTTCACCCGGCTGAGAATGTTCTTCACCCGTCTAAACAGTCACACGGCTCAACAGTTGTCAATCTTCAACACTTGCAATCTTCACCCGGTAGGTAGAGTTACCCGGCTGAACAGTTACACGGCTGAACAATAAAAGTTCACACGGCTGAAACTTGACCCGGCTTGGAACTTGACATAGCAAAAAGGTTTACTCGGCTGAACAATTGTCAAATATATCACCCGGCTGACTTGACACGGCTGAAATATAGTGACCCGGCTGAACAGTAGTTGATCACACGGCAGAATAGCTGTTACCCGGCTAAACAGTAAATGAATCACCCGGCTGAAATATCTCTCACCCGGCTGAACAGTTTATCACCCGGCACAACAGTTCTTGATCCGGCTGAACAGTACAACCTTTTTCTTTCAAATTCTTCACCCGTCTAGACAAAATTACCTTCACACTGCTGCACAGGACCTATTTGTTCACAAATCTAAGTCCAAAAATTTTGTCTAAGTCAAATTTAATCACCCGGCTAGTTAATCTTCAACCT
The DNA here is from genome assembly GCA_030867185.1 of Tagetes erecta. Lineage (NCBI taxonomy): Eukaryota > Viridiplantae > Streptophyta > Magnoliopsida > Asterales > Asteraceae > Tagetes > Tagetes erecta. Next base: position 33,857,729 of record CM061490.1, on the reverse strand, counting down.
GTTCATCCTGTTCATCCTGTTCATCATCTTCGTCAAACGAATTTTTTCTGGGTTTAACAAAAACTTGTCCAGTTACTTCAAAAATCACACCCAATCAGTGAAATATACCGATTATCAATCTTCAATCTCAATCAATCCAAAACATGATCAAATTTTGATGAATTTGAGCAAAATTTTGATCGAACAGTGAATTTTTTCTTCCTTCCTAATTCCTCAGATCTGATGATAATCTGATGGAATTTGCACAATTGTTGTGAATTAGAAGTGATTGCGATGATGAATCACAACTAAAAACATCAACAGATCATTCAGATCATGATTTGAGCAATATTGATGTGTTTTTGCTTGATGAATAGCGAAGAACACACAATACCAACAGCTCTGATACCAATTGATAGGTTCAATTGGATCGATATTGCTGCAAATCAGAACAATATAAGTACACAAACACAATTCAATCAGCAACACAATTCATTACTAATAATTCTCTTTGTATTGATGATCAAAGCATAAAAGTTGTAGTACAAATGTGCAGGAGAATGTAAGAACACACACACTAATTCTCTCTCTAGCGTGTAATTGTGATCTAGACTCTCTCTCTAACATTCTCTCACAACATGCTTTATGCATCAACACATTAGGGAAAATATAAAATTAACCCTAAACTATACAAAATTTATAAACAAAGTACAAAGTAAATCTTTAACTAAAAACGAGCCCTAACAATAAACAACAAATTAAGACATCCTTATATTAAAAATTCTCATGTAATACAACATATACTTATGTGTACGAAACCTACAAAAACTCATATTTGGTAGTTTTTTTATGTGGTAATTTGTCATGTTTAGCCCGTTTTAATATGAAAAGCATGTTTAATGATCGACAAACCCGATCAAAGTTGTTTTACCATAATCTTAAAATGAACAAAACCAAATCATCAAGTTTACAAAAAAAAACAGGTTATAGGAGTAGTGTTGAATCTAGATGTAACATTTGCCCCAATCCACACCCGATCCAAATTCAAACCCAAACTCAATCGGATATCCATGAAATTTTTCCGTCGTATCATAAAATAAAAGTAATTATATCTTGTTGATTTATTTAAATTATTACATTTAATTATATAATTTAATCATTAAATAAGTTGATCAAACACTTTGGAGGCTTCGTGAATACATTTAACATTCTTATCCCGACCTTCTTATCATCCATGCTTCATTATATAATCATTAGGATATTGTGTTTTGAAAAGCTTAGATAGCAAGTAAGAAGCTTTACATGTTGGATTCTTAGTTACGGCATAAGGTGACTTTCGGGTGACTTTCTTGCCAACCTTTCTCCATTCTTGGGCTATCACTTTAGATCATCCAAAGCTTTTAGATATACTTGGTATACTAAGGAGTAAGTAGGTTCAATTGGCAAATCAATCCGAGCCCAAACGAAGCAGGAATCACAAACAAAAGTTTAAGAACGTAACCCTTGACCCGCACCAAGATCTAAGGTTTAAACTCAATTTTCGACATCATGAATGCTGTATTACTCTCTTCCATATGATAGTACTCTAAAAAATATGAACGTAGGCGAAAACCGCGTGAGAAACGGAGTTATAACGAAGCGGGAATCGCGAAAACAAATTTAGTGTTTACTGTTAATTTACAAGACGCGATTTTTCCTACTTTGAAACCGTCCCACATCGCCCCAAACCTAAATTTTTGCTCATTTTCACACCTATAAATACCATTGCTTAGTTCCTTATAGCCTACAACTCTTAGTTTGAGTCTAAACAAGTAGAATAGCCAAATTTTGGTGGTTCTGCAAGTGCAATACCTTTTTGGGCGTTGTGTGTAGTTTCTTATTTATTCTTTCGACGAGGAAGTGCCGCCCTACGAACTCGTCTCGTTTGTAAGGCTTCTTCGAGGTAATCTTCTTCTTTTTATTTCTAGAGTCATTCATTTATCTTTTTCTTAGTTTTGTTAGTTTAATTTAGGTTGTTAGTTAAGGAAAAATGCCTTTAGGCTTGGTGTAGCTTTGTAGAAGCTCAACGAGCACAACCTATCATGTCCATTCATTTGACTATTCCTTAAGATGTTTACCCATCTATGTTGCCTTCGTTTGATTAGGTTGAGTCACGCTTGCATTCGAATCGTAAACCTATTTATTTGAGTTGCTGTCTGATCATATACGTTCAATCCCAAGGCATCCAGCGTGATACGACTGTTCATCTTGAAGTTTCTTTCATCATACACTAGTTTGTTTGAGCACCATTGAGGTGAGTATTCATAGCCCCCTTTTTAGTTTTCTTTATTTCTTTTTGGGGTGAAATCACGTGACTTATACTATAAATCATTTCTTATTCATTTTTATTCATTAATGTTCATTTTATTCATTATACTTATTTTATTCAATTCAATTCAATTCAAATTCATGTTTGTGTTATTACTTGCATTTATGTGTTCATAACTTGATAGACACTTATAGCACAATCATCAATTTATTCAAACCGACGGTTATCAATAATAGATCTATTTGTCTGACAAACACACCCCAATTAATCATGCTTTTGCTCAGAGGGTGATTGTAAACCGGATTCATATGCATTTGCTCATTTGTGACTTGATCTGTGTGATTTTAAGTCTGTTTAATCATGTCAGTAGGTTTGATTGTGAAATCGCTTTATCTTGTATGATACACTTTGCATTATGGGTATTAACATCACATGAGAATTGAATTTCTTTACTTATTTTATTCATTTTAGTCATTCAATCATTTTAAATCAATATATTCATATGTACTCAACCCTATGTTACTCACCAGCTAAATTAATTAGCTGACAGATATTTTTCACATGATTTCAGGTTATGCAGCTTAAGTGTTTACTTCAAGTGCTTCACATATAGGAAATGCTTGGACTTAGTTAATATTTAAATCATTTAAATGTATTATTTATTTATTTGGAGATTCTGTGTCTTGTAATAAATGCAAAATTTAATTTAATAATATTTAAACTATTTTAGTTCCATGAGCTATGAACAATCTATTCACTATCGTCTGCCCCGAGGTTTCCGCCATCGGTCGGGGTGTGACACTAGAGGTTAGTGCTGTTACTTTTAAGGTTAATCAAATCACCACATAAACAATAACACCTTAAGAACCCCAAAACTAGTTAACAACAAATTCAAATGCAATACTCATATGAAAGGTTGTGTCGATGGCACATCCACTAGAACTGTTGCTGGTGCTTTTTCTTGTGTGCCCTACATACAGTTAAAACAAACATCAATACAAGTACTTAATTTAAACACCATATACTTAATTTTACACATACCTAAAAAATACTAAATAATTCAACCCCTAATATAATACACATACGTATGTTACTATAAACAACAAATTTGGACATCCATATATCAAAAATTCATAATTTAAACAACATATACGTATACGTATAAGACTTAATTTTAAACCCAGAAATTTCAAAATATACATAACATCATTGAAATTAAAATGGAATAAAATTCTACATCTATGTATGTATTTGAATATTAAAAATTCGACAATTCTATATGAATTTGAATAATAATCGACAAATGGGTAATCAGAGTTAGGACACATAATTCGACATCACCATTAATCGATTACTAACCTGTAGCTTTGCAAATCATGCTCATGTAGGCGGTGTTGTTTTGTTGGAACACTCAGTCGTTCTCTTTAGAGAAATATTGATTTTGGATTTTAACCCTAGTTTTGGAGAAGCAGATAAATACGTATTTAAGGTTTTTGTTATAGTGTTTTTGATATTGATTTGAATTCAAATAGATTTGGAGAGATGAAACTTATTACATACCAATATTGCCCTTTCCTTTTAACATTTACACAAACTAATCCTTTTAATTACAAAACTACCACTAACATGTAAAAAATTAAAAGTTTTTGGTTTTTAATGTTTTTAAATATAAAGGTATTTTCAATAGATCTCACCCCTATATATATATATATATATATATATATATTCATGCACCAAATCTATATAATTAACAAAACCAATAAAAACCCATGCAAGTACATAAATATAATACTTGCACACAAATAACCAAACTTATAAAAACCAACACCCACATTATATAGAAATCAACTCATTCAATATATATACCCATACATGCATACGTAAATATACATGCATATGCGTATATATAAAGCCTAATCAATCCATACAATATTTACCACCATACAACCATTATTATTTACCCTACATAATAAACATTCAATCATATATATATATATACACCCATCCATGCGTACGCATACATATAGTTATATATATATATATATATATATATATATATATATATATATATATATATATATATATATATATATATATATATATATATATATATATATATAAAACCTAGCTAACATTTATATAAAACCACACAACTAAACTACCAACTAACAAATTAAAATAACAAAATCAAACAAAATAAAATATAATACTTCTACCCTATTTACCACCCTGCCTACCTTGCCCCCTAGCTAGACAACCCACCACCCCTCGGAGCAATTCATGGAACAAAACCTTGCTTGAAAACTTCACCAAAATCCTCCACAAACAAAGCAAGATTTTACCATTCTTTCTCTCCCCTCTCCTCTTCTTCTATGGCTGAAACATGCACACACCCACACCCACACCCACACCCACACCCACACCCACACCCACACCCACAATCTCGTTTTACTACAACACAATATCACAAAACTCAAGAAAACTCTCTCAAGCACTCATACAACTCTCAAACACCTCCCCCCACCTTAAGAACTCGAAAAATCAGCCGCAACAAGACTCTAAGGTCGACCAACAACACCAAACACAAGCAAAGAGGAGCCACATGTCTAAAGAAACAACAACCGAGCAAACCGAAGCAAAAACCGTTCGTCCCACGAAGGAGCACCGCGGGACCAGCCCACGTCCAGCCCTGTTCCAGTTGAGTTCCAGCCTACCACGAGACCCTCATACCACCCCAAGTGCACCCCCACTCGTTCCCAACCTCAAGGTAACGGGAAAACACCTGAAAGTGCACTATGCGTGCACAAAACGACCATTTTCACACACAAAGAATACCAACACTTCCCATATATTTTTTAACACCTCCAAACACTCATTTTTAAGTAACAAAAATATTAAAAACCATAAAAATCATTTGCTAAATAAAAATATACAAGTTTGACTAAAATAGTCAAACTATACACTTTGTTTTGAGAAAAACAACAACACCCAACTAACAACCTTGAAAACATGATTCCATATTTTTTGGAGCTTCCTCATGACAAAATATGGTTAAAAAATAAATTTCATAATTGTTGGAGTTGTACATTATTTATTATGCATTTTTTAATATTAAAAATGGATATATTCACAAATATTCACAAAAACGTATGGGAAGTATAAAAATACAAAAATTTGTTATCTTACTGTTATATATATGTGTATAGATAAATATGACTGAATATGATTGATTGTTGGTGGGTGAACATAAAAGTCGAACAATAACAGAAGCTAAAACGTACAAAACAACGAAAATACCAAAAATGTTAAATACCAAATTTTTATTATCTCAGTAGCTTAAATATGTTAAAAATAAGTTTGAAAATAAATTTCATAATTTTTCTAAAAAGAATGTTATTACTATGAATTTTTGAATGTTTAATAGGATTAAAATACAAAAATTCGTATAAAATAATTACAGACACTTTGGGCCAAACTTACAGAATCTAAACTCAAATATAAGTATAACATAACTATTTTAAGACATAAAATGTTACCAAGGACCTCCTAATCATAAAACGTAATCTTAACCGAACCGAACACGTTAAAAGCACGAAACCTAAAGAAACAGGAAAAACCTGATATTTTATAAGTCCAGAGGCCTTTGCATACAAAAACTAAGTATCTCAACAAGTTTCATAATTTTATAAGCCTAACCTATTTATTATAAGTTTTTGAATATAAAAGACCAAGTAAATGGTAAAAAGCACAAAAATTAGAAAAATACATTTTAATCTAAAATACCACTTTTTATACAGTATATATAACCCAAGGAAGTATTTTAAAGAATAAAAATGTTTAAAAGGATGTTTTGTAAATAAATCGTTCATACGTCGGTTACACACGCGTTAAAACACGAAAATGACCAACGAACCATAAAACTCAACTTTTGGACTAAAAAGCACTTATTTACTGATTAAATAAGCAATAACCAAAATTTCAACAATTTAGGAAGTACCAATTATTTTATACAAATTATTTAAGTTTAAAAACCTGTAAACCGACAACTACTAAAATAATTTGTAGAAAATAATTGAAACACCTAAAAACCATAAAACATGACATATTATAGTAACTAAGACCCCTTTAACTTAATATAGGAGCCCAAGATCAAAATAAGCTCAAAAACCTAAATCATAACCCGACACGTAGCGATTTACCGCAACCGAAGAAACCGGTAAACTTGAAATCTATCCCGAACTTGATAAACACTTTAAAACCAGTAGGTTAACCTTAAAATATGTTTAAGACCAACACACAACACTAACACACCTAGAAATAAGAATTTATAACCAAAAACCTAACTTTAGGACTAAAAGTGTCAATATAACAAAATTGAGGGACTAAAAGTAACAACACTCAAACTTTCTGATTTTTATGAGAAATAACTTAAATACTTACCTAATTAATCTGAAACAATATGAATTTAAGTGTTAGAACGAGAACAAACCAACGAGAACACTAAAACGACTATAAAATCGAAAGACAAACGCACCCGTTATGGAACGCACGTAGACTTATATATTTTAGAATTCTAACTTGATTAACTAAACATAGGAAGTCCTCTAGAAGGTAGGACTCTCACACAAATCATTATCTAGGAAATTCTTGAGGAAAGCTACATGTGAGTTCATGAACCCCTTTTTACGTAATGCTTTTGGGGCTGATACATACCTACTAAACTTGTTTATATGAACTGATTTTCATGGTGTAACACATCTGCTACTTGTCCCCGAACGTTGGTAATACTTTCGGTAGCCATTAACTTCTTGCAGGAGCCCTTTTTTATGTGAATAGTACTATTTGGGAATCCCCCGCGTATAGTGGCATACCCCCCACTAAGGTTGAAAACCATTACGCCACATGTTCAGTGAAATGTTGGTGCTTAGCAGAGCACGTTAGCCCACTTTGGGTTAGGGGACTATTGTTTATCGTATTCGGGTTGGGTATAATCCGAACAGGTTTGGCTACATATATTGTCGACCGTACACCATATAATATAATGCTTTAGTGTCATAAATTTTATTAAACCATGAGCTCACCAACTTTATGTTGACGTTTTTTGGTATGCATTTCAGTTAATTGATTGGAAGGTTATGTAGCACGTTGATTTGAAGTTAGGGCCTGGAACATTTTGGAGGATAGCTCACTAGTCATTTTAATATGTTTTTAAGACCGATATGCACGCACTAGACAATTTAAATTTCCATGTATTTTGTTTTAAACTATTAATGTGATAAAATATGCCCACGTGGACAACTTTTAATATATTTTAATGAATATGCAGTTTATTATTTTCGCTGCTTAATTATGATATCAATCCGTCATGACCCGGCCCGTTTGGCCGGGGTGTGACAGATTGGTATCAGAGCCAGTGGTTCTAGCGAATTAGGTTCTTACACTAAGACACCTAGGCTTTAATCACACGATCTAGGGACTAAGATAAGATGTGAACCGAGCAATGAACTAGGCACCTAAGTGAACCTAATTACATTACTTGATGTGTTTACTTGCATTTTCGTCTATCTGTTACTACTATCTTAATTCAGAATATTTGTTACTACTATCTTAATTCAGAATATTATTAATGCATTTATTTACTTATTTATTTATTTAATTAATTTGATCACTAATTTGGTTACCTTTCTTTTTTCCAATAGATGACAGGACGTCAAGACCGTATTTTCATTAGTTATTTTTTATGCATTATGACATTGTAGGACCAAGTGAATTTTCGCTTGTGTCACACCAGATTTTGTATTTTTATTTACTTATTTTGGTACTTGCAATGCATAGCGGGTTTGGCTATGCGCAACTTTGGTTTATTTTACATTCTTATTTCATATGCTTATCTTACAAGTTTATCTTATCTGCTTATCTTACATGCTTATCCTATATGCTAATCTTACATGCTTATCATACATGCTCACTTTTCATGCTTACTACTATTCGGGACCTTCTATGGTCCAAGTTTTGATAAATAATTGCTGAAATTTATAACAAAAATATGTGAAATATGTGTACTAATAATCATACTCATATAAGTAATACATACTTAAATAATGCATAGATACATCACTCTAGCAATCACGCTTATACGAAAGGCCTATATATATGTCTTCTTGAATGTTCGTATATACATATACATATATACATACGCATATATATATATATATACATAAAAGCATACATGCACATACACATATATATACACACCTATATATATACGCATACATATACATACCTTCTCAAATACTTATGAATATATACATATATACACACCTATATACATATACACGCATACATCTACATACATGATCATGCACCCACTCGCTTGAACTCATTTATAAGCCTACACGAACATACATAAAACTCTATGCATACGGCCTATAATCATGCTTATAACGAACACATTCCTGTATAGCTATGGCAAGAGGAGCAGGACGTAAGCGCGACATCAACCAACAAGATAGCGCTGACACCCAATCCCAAACACAAGACAACAGTAACAACCAGGAGAACGATACCGAGGACAGCGCAAATGAGGACGCAAGAATCCAACAACTCATCACCGATGCTATTGTAAAAGCCATACCCACCATAACCGCACAAGTTAACGCCGAACGAAACAAAGATAAGGAAGGAGAAAACAGCGAAGATGAGGAAAGCCAAGGGAATGGTAAGGATGACACCGATAAGAAGGAGAAATGCGAGGAGCGAGCTAGTGGTGCCTACAAGGCGTTTATGGCATGTAAGCCCACTAGGTACTACGAAGATGAAGGAGCGACTGGAACCATAAGGTGGTTGGAAGAAATGGAAGTAGTTCTTGACATCAGTGACTGTTTGGAGAAAAATAAGGTACGATTTGCAACCCACTCACTGAAAAAGGTAGCCTTGGCTTGGTGGAACACTTTGCTCCAAACTCGCGGACGAGACGCAGTGACTAGAATGAAATGGGAAGAGTTTAAGACACTGATGATTGAACTGTACCGCCCCATCAACGAGATCGAGAAGATGGAAGCAGAATTTCCTAGGCTTGAAATGAACGGAAATGACCACCTGGAGTACACCAACCGTTTTAACGAGTTGGCGCGTCTAGTGCCCCACTTGGTGACCTAGAGTCAAAAAGGATTGGGAGGTATGTCTAGGGCTTATCACCTAAGATTAGGGGAATGACTAGGGCTGCGAAGCCTAGGACACTCCAAAAGATCATGGAGAAGTCAGGGACATTGATTGATGAAACCATTAGGTGCGAAGGACTGAGGAAGTTTGAGGGAGTAGGTGTGAAGAGGAAGTGGGAAGACAATCGATTTACCCATGTAGGCGTTGGAGATAACATGGTAGGAACAGGGAACAACCCAACTATGAAACCCACGACTGAACAAAAACCCTACCTAGGTAATGCCCTATGGTGTGCTAAGTGGCAACGTCACCACAATGGAGAATCAAAAGCAAGAAAAAAAAACTATTAAACACAAGAACCCTACATATATGACTACAACAGGAGAATACTAGAATGGCATGTGATGTAAATAAACGATTACGGTCCAGAACGTAATGGTGAATTTACATGCACATAAGCTTTTAGGGAAATCCTAATGAGTCACCATATGTTTAAAACCTCATAACTTAAATCATTTTCCATTTATGACTCGATGCCACATTGGTTGAAGTTTCTATCATATCTATGCAATATGCAATTGTCACAACCCGTTAGTCATAATCTATCCCTTAGATACCTAAACGAATACCTGAATCCTTCTTAATCCGCTCTACATGTTACTCATCCTTGCAACATCTATTTAAAATTTTAAAACCACGAAGATACCATTAGTTGGCAGACTACTTCAACTATCTCAAGCCTACTTTAAATAAATAGCCTAGAACACATCTTCGATCATATATGCTGAAGAGACGACAATGAAGGAGAGTAGAACTACTCGACGCCTAGGACAGAGAGATACAATGCCATCTAGGTGAAATACATGTGGTTGACGCCATTTACAGTAGAAAAGAAAGGAACAAGACCCCTTGGAATATGCGCTTTAAGGATTACAACTCAATAAGACTCGACAACCTAAATACGAGACACCCAGTAGGAAGTTCCTACTCAGGGGAACCCTAATCAGTACACAAGGTTATTATGTGCTTCTTATGTGTTTACGTGCATTCTTGAAAACCTCATACTTAGAGAGTAACGTAGTACTAAGATATTAACTCTACCATAATTTCGAGGACAACACCGAGGAAAAACAATAGGGAACCCATAGTGGATATGAACTAGTAACTTCTACCAGATAACGTAGCCCAAATCACGAATAAGTATAAGGTGATTATGTGCTTTTGTGTGTTTATGTTCCTACTTGGTAGTGTAATGCTAGGAAAACTTTGTGACCTTAAACAACCAACCTCAAATTAATTTCGAGTACGAAATTCTTATAAGTAGGGGAGGATGTAACAATCCCGGTTTTTGGGCCCAGAAATTTTGTTTCTTTAAAAACCCTTATTGGGCTTAGGCCGAACTTAAATTATGGGCTTGGCCCATGTAAGTTTAGGATAACTACCGATGACGAAACCCGTCATATTAAATACCCGGATACGCGCAGGAATTTAATTTTTACTACCATGAGTTAGATAGGCATTTCCCTACTAATATCTTTAGCATTACCAATTGTTAGGGTGTATAATTAAATTACACTTATAACTTATATTAGACAACAAAATAATAAAATACCAATTCTATGAACTTAATAACCACTACACAACCTTGCACACATATATGTATATATATGCATACGTACAAATACATATATATATATATATATTCATGAACCAAATCTATAAAATTAACAAAACCAATAAAAACCCATGCAAGTACATATATATAATACTTGCACACAAATCACCAAACTTATAAAAACCAATCACCAAACTTATAAAAACCAACACCCACATTATATAGAAGTCAACCCATTCAATATATACCCATACATGCATACGTAAATATACATGCATATGTGTATATATAAAGCCTAATCAATCCATTAAATAAACACATACACTTATACACAACTACACATACAATCAACACACAATATTTACCACCATACAACCATTATTATTTACACTACATAATAAACATTCAAACATATACATATACACCCATCCATGCATACGCATACATATATTTATATATATATATATATATATGTGTGTGTGTGTGTGTATTTTTATAAAACCTAGCTAACATTTATATAAAAACCACACAACTAAACTACCAACTAACAAATTAAAATAACAAAACCAAATAAATTAAATGAACTTCTACTCTACCTAAAACCTATTGTCTCCTACACACCCATACACCACCCACTTGCCCAATGCATGTCACCTCCTTGCTTGGAAGCTTCACCATAATCTTCCACTAACCAAGGCCAAGATTTGACCCTTCTCTCCCCTCTCCTCCTCTTTTTTTTCAGCTGATTTCAACACACACAAACACACACATCTCACAATCTCATCTTTCTACTACAACACAAACATACAACTCTCTCAAGTTCTCTCTAAAACAATCAAGCATTCTCCACTTCAAGAACTCAAAACTCAGCATCAACAAGACTCCAATGTCGACCAACAACACCACAACATCAATCACGAGCCAAGTTAAGCCACGAGTACAACGAAAATAACAACCGAGCAAACTAAAGCATGAACCGTTCATCATCACAAGCAAGCACGTTGAGACCAGCCACTTCCAGCCCTGTTCCAGTCGAACTCCAGCCCCTTTCGAGACCCTCATCCCATCCCAAGTGCACCCACACTCACTCCCAATCTCAAGGTAACGGGAAAACACCAAAAAATGCATTATACATGCACAAAACGACCATTTTCACACACAAAGAATACCAACACTTCCCATATATTTTTAAACACCTTCAAACACTGATTTTTCAGTAACAAAAGTATTAAAAACCATAAAAACCGTTTTCTAAATAAAAATATACAAGTTTGACTAAAATAGTCAAACTATACACTTTGTTTTGAGAAAAACAATAACACCCAACTAACAACTTTGAAAACATGATTTTATATTTTCTAGAGCTTTTTTATGACAAAATATGGTTAAAAAATAAATTAAAATTTTTAGAGTTGTACATTATTTATTATGCATTTTTTAATACTAAAAATAGATATATTCACTTATATTCACAAAAACGTATGGGAAGTATAAAAATACAAAAACTTGTTATCTTACTATTATATATTTGTGTATAGGTAAATATGACTGAATATATTGATTGTTGATTGGTGAACATAAAATCGAACAATAACCGAAGCTAAAACGTACAAAACAACGAATATACCAAAAATATAAAAATATCAAATTTTTTAAATTCTCAGTACCTTAAATATGTTAAAAATGAGTTATAAAATAAATTTCATAATTTTCCTAAGAAGAATGCAATTACTATGAATTTTTGAATGTTTAATAGGATTAAGATACAAAAATTCGTATAAAATAATTAGGGACACTTTGTGTAACATTTGCCTCAAACCAAACCCGATTCAAATCTCCGGTATCGGTATTCATTCTAAATTTCTCAAGTTATCTTGAAATATTTATAAATTTATTTTTTTTCTGTTCATTCAGATTAAATTAATACTTAAATCATAAAGTATTATATTTATAATTTATAATTTTACTTTTATAAAATTATAAAGTTTGTTTAATTTAAAACTGGTAAAGTTATTATCTAACATATGTGAGTTCATAACAAGACCTAAAGTAATTATATAAAAACTAAATCTATGTAATTTATAAAGTTTTATAAACTTGAGAAGGTTAACATTTGATTTACAAAAACTAGCTTAAGGGGTTGAAAATGTAACTTATAAAACTTGCTTTTAAAACAAACTAATAACTTTTTAAAACTACAAGGACCAATGTGTAACTTCTAATTAATTGTTTTAAACCAACCCAGCAAACTTTCCCCGTCTCTCGTTTTCCCGGCGATGGACTCCGGCGAGCTCCAATTCAACGTTTTTAAATGGTTTTAATCCAATTAAATGACTTAAATCTATTTCTATTCAAGATTCGAGCCAAACATCAAGTTTTAAACCTCTTTCCCACTGTATAAAACCGGTTGAAAATAAAACACCATTAAATCCGGCAACTCAAATCCAATCTCGTCCAAATCACGTATGAAGGCATATTAATACAGTCAAATCTTTTCTATAATTCATTTAAAATGTTTTCACTGAGTTAAGTTGTCCAAATGACATAAATTCCAATAAAATCAATTCTAAATTTAGCACATAACAACTCATATGCATTCGAGATCTTCTGGACATAATTGGTTAGTTATATTATAAGAAAAACAATCCTCATTGTTCCACTAATCTCTCTGAATTTTCAATGGTACCATAATCACACACAACCTCACCGAGGATCAAGCTATGTTATCGAGTGTTCTTGTAACTGGGTCATCGTAGATTCATCAATGTTTTCAGCAATTGAGTTCGAGGTTTTGCTATTCGTCAATTCAAGCAGCTCTGAATATCATCTATTTCATATTTTGCTTGCAAAACAATCGATGTTAATTGCTCACTGGCTCGACTTGTTCTTCTCATCTCGTTATCCATCTAACGAACATTAGAGGTAATCAACCTAACATAAAATGCTTGTTATCAATCAAGTATTAAAAGCTCTCTATTCAATTTCCGTTACAAAATCATATCATGATTCGTTATTTCATAAAAACATTTAGTTTCCATTATAATTTGTCAAACGAGCCTTTGATTTGTTGGTTGTTTTTTTATTTCTTTTTGATAACTTAAAAGGCCTCGTGTTCGAGTCATGGTAGCCAGTTTTTATATTTTTAACTTTTTTTTATAATCTTAAATTCCAATCATTTATCTTAAACACATTATGAAAATTATTTCAAATACATATTTATTATATTTAAGCTTGTGAAAGTATAACTAAAATAAATTCATGGATTATTTTATTAATCCGAGACATCTAAAATCTTTATATATAAGTACGTTATACAAATGATTAATCTTAATATTGTTAAGACTATTTTATTAATCTCTTATGAACTATTTTATTTATTTATTTTATTTATTTAATTGTTTATTTATTTATTTAAACGTTGACTATAAAACTATTAATATTTATTCAAAAGATCATCAATTAAATTTTCTTTTTTTCTTACTCCAATACTATATTTGAACCATTTATCGGTTTGTTTATCCTTTATCTAGAAAACCCCTAAATCCTATTAGAAATCCTATTTCATAAATCATCCTTAAAACCACAAGTTCAATATTCTAATTTAAGACTCTACTCATTAGGTCTACTTTTAAGAAGACCTGTCGGTGCCTTGATTCGAGCTATCTTATTATTCATTATCATATATTGTCAAGTGAGTATTTCATAGCCCCTTTTTACGCTTTATTATTTTGGGGGAAATCATGTGACATCTATCAAATCACTTTTATTCATTTTATTCATTTTTGTTCATTTATTCATTTTATTCATTTATTCATTACATTCAATTCAATTCAATACATGTTTATGTTATTACTTGCAAATACGTGTTCATAATGTGATATACAATTAAGAGGCACGATCATTAATTTATACAAACCTCAGTTTCAATGATAGATCTATTGGCCTGACAAGCCCACCCCATATGGCTTTCGAGTGGTGATTGCTAACTGTTTCATTCATATGCTTCAGCTTATTGTGACTTCATCTGCGGATTGAGTCAGTTCAGTCATTAGGTTTGATTGTGCAAATTGTTTATATATTGTGTTCACACTCGCAATTTATAGTATTAACATTACATGTGAATTGAATCATTTTAAATCATGTTTTATCATTATTATATGTATGCAAAACCTATGTTTACTCACCAGCTAATTCGTTAGCTGATCCATTTACTTTTCACATGATTTCAGGAAACGAAGCTTAATTGTTATCAAGACGCCTCATAATCTAGGACATGCTTGGACCTAGTTAATCAATAAATATTTAGAGTGTTGTGTTATTTGTTTATTTGGAAATTTAATGCCTTGTAATTAATGAAATATGAATTAAATGATATTTCAATTATTTTAGTACCATGAGCTACGAGCAATCTATTCACTATCGTCCGCCTCGAGGATTCCGCCGTCGGTCGGGGTGTGACAGATTGGTATCAGAGCCATGGTTATAGGGAATTAGGTTATTAGAAATGGAATTACCTAGTCTATAACTAAGGACCCAAACATGAGTCATCTCGTGTCATTAGTTGTTAATTCATACTGTTTGATTACGCGTTTACTTGTTCACAAACATGTTATGTTTTACATATGCTTATTGTTTATCTCTTATTACAACTAATGCAACTCTTATTATCAATCATATGAACTTCAAAACTCTAAGGCTTATGCCTAATCCAGATCGATTTCCTAATCGATTCTCAAATTCAAATTAAGTGTTTATTTATTATTTTCAAATTGCTTCCTCAATTTTCAAATTCAATATTTTTATGTATGGTTTTCAAATCTCATCAAAGTGTAAGTCTTGTAACTGAACACGTGCAATACTGGAAGAGTGGGTGCCTGTACCTCGAGTGTACGTTCTGTCTAGGAAAAGGTATTCATATAAATCCAAATCAACCGATGGATCCGTTACCTTACCTTGGAACCCTCGGGGTGAGTGTCCACTTATAGGTACGCATGTCTTCATTAGAGTTATCGTGGACCTACTACTTTGATAAGTCAACGTATTCGTGCGGTTTGCGAACTAAGCGTCTACACTCGGAATATCTCCACATGATTTCAATATCTCGTATTTTCAATAATTTCTCAGATTATTTCTAAACTCATTTTTCTTGGTACAAAGATTTTTCAAAAAAAACTTATTATTAAATTTTAATACTTATCATTTATACATAAATTTATCATCAAGCCCTCATATTATTCAACTAATCAAAAACTTACCATCAAATTCACATATAATACATAAATCATAAATTCATTATTCAAATTTTCTTATATTTCATCAACTCATTATCAAATTATCATATAATTTATTTAATCAGAAATTATCGTCATATTCACATATGAATCATTTAACCCATAAAAAAAAAACTATTCTCATATAATTATGCAAATTCAAATTCCATTGTATTTCATTTTCTAGAATTTTTTTTATTTACATGAATCATCTACACTATTTATAACATGCATTTATCTAAACTTGATTACCTCTGTTGTTTATGAACTTGTTTGCCTATATAATTTGAATTTTCATTTAACACCATTATCCAAGAACCTAATCCTTTAAGAACTCGGTAATCTATGCATGTGATATATCAACCTAATTATCCAGAACCTTGGCAAAACTTTATCATACATGAATTTGATTTTCTCTGATATTGTTGAATATTATTTTACATACACATAACTATCTAAATGCATATTTACTCAACTTACCATGAACATGGTTATCTAGTATATAGGAAACTTGATTTTTCATAAACATGAATTTCTATAAATCTATTTAACTACAAACTCGATTATTCATGCATATGAACAATGTTAATTGCATAAAGTTGGTACCTAAATTAATGAACATTGATCTTTCCATCATCTAAGAATTTAATTTCTAAAGAACTTGAATATCAATTAACTTTATTTACTCAAGCATGAAATCATAACCTATGTTCATCTTTATCTGTATTTTAGAAGTTTTGTGTCCCTTGACCCCCACATGACATAATGAATTATGAGAACCATGCAAAGGCTAGTGTAATTACGGGTGCACACGGAATTACAAAAGTCGGTGCATGGAAGTCATAATAAGTTTGTTGTGTGCTTTTGGGCAACGCGGCAAATGTGGTGCGATAAGAACATGGTGGATACGCCGCTGGTACATCCTATATATAAGTGTACTTGTCACATCATCAAATGAAGTGTTGCCTATGTCCAGTGAAGTTTGTGTGACTTCTGGATCTTGACCTATTGCAATTTAACTTTAACAATGTTTTCTTTTACATCTTTCATTGATCATTATTCATCATCATCTAGTGTTCAAGTTGGTGATTCAACTTCTCGAGTTGACGTATTATTGTTCAACTAGAGGGAGCTAGATAACGTTAGTACACTTATGATGGAAAGCGCATTATCATGGACAACATTTGAAGTTGTGCCACATTTACTCATTTTATTAATCATGTTATTCATTTATTCATTCCTTTTATTAATCACATTTATTCACTTTCATCATTTATTCGTTTTTTTAACCACATTTATTCATTTTATCATTTATTCATTTTATCAATCATATTTAGTTACTCTAATCATTTAGTAACGTTTATTCATTTTACTCTTTAAATCACTTTACTCTTGATCACATAAGTAAACTGTAGAAACATTTATCGATCATCTTAAACCCTATTCCATCATTATCTTGAGTAGCAATGAATCACTATCCGAAACCTTCGTTCAGTTACGTTCATCAGAACTCCTTATAACTCGAACAGTGTTATAAACGACACTTAATGATATTAAAAGAACTAAAGAAAATAATTCTTATTATATTGTCTCATTTAAATCCTAAGACAATGTATGTGAGACATGATTATGTTTTCGGACACGATCATGACACACCTATTAATTCTTTCACCAAAAGTAAAGTTAATCGAATTTCGGGACGAAATTCCCTAAAGGAGGGGTGAATGTAACATTTGCCCCAAACCAAACCCGATTCAAATCTCCGGTATCGGTATTCATTCTAAATTTCTCAAGTTATCTTGAAATATTTATAAATTTATTTTTTTTCTGTTCATTCAGATTAAATTAATACTTAAATCATAAAGTATTATATTTATAATTTATAATTTTACTTTTATAAAATTATAAAGTTTGTTTAATTTAAAACTGGTAAAGTTATTATCTAACATATGTGAGTTCATAACAAGACCTAAAGTAATTATATAAAAACTAAATCTATGTAATTTATAAAGTTTTATAAACTTGAGAAGGTTAACATTTGATTTACAAAAACTAGCTTAAGGGGTTGAAAATGTAACTTATAAAACTTGCTTTTAAAACAAACTAATAACTTTTTAAAACTACAAGGACCAATGTGTAACTTCTAATTAATTGTTTTAAACCAACCCAGCAAACTTTCCCCGTCTCTCGTTTTCCCGGCGATGGACTCCGGCGAGCTCCAATTCAACGTTTTTAAATGGTTTTAATCCAATTAAAAAACTTAAATCTATTTCTATTCAAGATTCGAGCCAAACATCAAGTTTTAAACCTCTTTCCCACTGTATAAAACCGGTTGAAAATAAAACACCATTAAATCCGGCAACTCAAATCCAATCTCGTCCAAATCACGTATGAAGGCATATTAATACAGTCAAATCTTTTCTATAATTCATTTAAAATGTTTTCACTGAGTTAAGTTGTCCAAATGACATAAATTCCAATAAAATCAATTCTAAATTTAGCACATAACAACTCATATGCATTCGAGATCTTCTGGACATAATTGGTTAGTTATATTATAAGAAAAACAATCCTCATTGTTCCACTAATCTCTCTGAATTTTCAATGGTACCATAATCACACACAACCTCACCGAGGATCAAGCTATGTTATCGAGTGTTCTTGTAACTGGGTCATCGTAGATTCATCAATGTTTTCAGCAATTGAGTTCGAGGTTTTGCTATTCGTCAATTCAAGCAGCTCTGAATATCATCTATTTCATATTTTGCTTGCAAAACAATCGATGTTAATTGCTCACTGGCTCGACTTGTTCTTCTCATCTCGTTATCCATCTAACGAACATTAGAGGTAATCAACCTAACATAAAATGCTTGTTATCAATCAAGTATTAAAAGCTCTCTATTCAATTTCCGTTACAAAATCATATCATGATTCGTTATTTCATAAAAACATTTAGTTTCCATTATAATTTGTCAAACGAGCCTTTGATTTGTTGGTTGTTTTTTTATTTCTTTTTGATAACTTAAAAGGCCTCGTGTTCGAGTCATGGTAGCCAGTTTTTATATTTTTAACTTTTTTTTATAATCTTAAATTCCAATCATTTATCTTAAACACATTATGAAAATTATTTCAAATACATATTTATTATATTTAAGCTTGTGAAAGTATAACTAAAATAAATTCATGGATTATTTTATTAATCCGAGACATCTAAAATCTTTATATATAAGTACGTTATACAAATGATTAATCTTAATATTGTTAAGACTATTTTATTAATCTCTTATGAACTATTTTATTTATTTATTTTATTTATTTAATTGTTTATTTATTTATTTAAACGTTGACTATAAAACTATTAATATTTATTCAAAAGATCATCAATTAAATTTTCTTTTTTCTTACTCCAATACTATATTTGAACCATTTATCGGTTTGTTTATCCTTTATCTAGAAAACCCCTAAATCCTATTAGAAATCCTATTTCATAAATCATCCTTAAAACCACAAGTTCAATATTCTAATTTAAGACTCTACTCATTAGGTCTACTTTTAAGAAGACCTGTCGGTGCCTTGATTCGAGCTATCTTATTATTCATTATCATATATTGTCAAGTGAGTATTTCATAGCCCCTTTTTACGCTTTATTATTTTGGGGGAAATCATGTGACATCTATCAAATCACTTTTATTCATTTTATTCATTTTTGTTCATTTATTCATTTTATTCATTTATTCATTACATTCAATTCAATTCAATACATGTTTATGTTATTACTTGCAAATACGTGTTCATAATGTGATATACAATTAAGAGGCACGATCATTAATTTATACAAACCTCAGTTTCAATGATAGATCTATTGGCCTGACAAGCCCACCCCATATGGCTTTCGAGTGGTGATTGCTAACTGTTTCATTCATATGCTTCAGCTTATTGTGACTTCATCTGCGGATTGAGTCAGTTCAGTCATTAGGTTTGATTGTGCAAATTGTTTATATATTGTGTTCACACTCGCAATTTATAGTATTAACATTACATGTGAATTGAATCATTTTAAATCATGTTTTATCATTATTATATGTATGCAAAACCTATGTTTACTCACCAGCTAATTCGTTAGCTGATCCATTTACTTTTCACATGATTTCAGGAAACGAAGCTTAATTGTTATCAAGACGCCTCATAATCTAGGACATGCTTGGACCTAGTTAATCAATAAATATTTAGAGTGTTGTGTTATTTGTTTATTTGGAAATTTAATGCCTTGTAATTAATGAAATATGAATTAAATGATATTTCAATTATTTTAGTACCATGAGCTACGAGCAATCTATTCACTATCGTCCGCCTCGAGGATTCCGCCGTCGGTCGGGGTGTGACAGATTGGTATCAGAGCCATGGTTATAGGGAATTAGGTTATTAGAAATGGAATGACCTAGTCTATAACTAAGGACCCAAACATGAGTCATCTCGTGTCATTAGTTGTTAATTCATACTGTTTGATTACGCGTTTACTTGTTCACAAACATGTTATGTTTTACATATGCTTATTGTTTATCTCTTATTACAACTAATGCAACTCTTATTATCAATCATATGAACTTCAAAACTCTAAGGCTTATGCCTAATCCAGATCGATTTCCTAATCGATTCTCAAATTCAAATTAAGTGTTTATTTATTATTTTCAAATTGCTTCCTCAATTTTCAAATTCAATATTTTTATGTATGGTTTTCAAATCTCATCAAAGTGTAAGTCTTGTAACTGAACACGTGCAATACTGGAAGAGTGGGTGCCTGTACCTCGAGTGTACGTTCTGTCTAGGAAAAGGTATTCATATAAATCCAAATCAACCGATGGATCCGTTACCTTACCTTGGAACCCTCGGGGTGAGTGTCCACTTATAGGTACGCATGTCTTCATTAGAGTTATCGTGGACCTACTACTTTGATAAGTCAACGTATTCGTGCGGTTTGCGAACTAAGCGTCTACACTCGGAATATCTCCACATGATTTCAATATCTCGTATTTTCAATAATTTCTCAGATTATTTCTAAACTCATTTTTCTTGGTACAAAGATTTTTCAAAAAAAAACTTATTATTAAATTTTAATACTTATCATTTATACATAAATTTATCATCAAGCCCTCATATTATTCAACTAATCAAAAACTTACCATCAAATTCACATATAATACATAAATCATAAATTCATTATTCAAATTTTCTTATATTTCATCAACTCATTATCAAATTATCATATAATTTATTTAATCAGAAATTATCGTCATATTCACATATGAATCATTTAACCCATAAAAAAAAAAACTATTCTCATATAATTATGCAAATTCAAATTCCATTGTATTTCATTTTCTAGAATTTTTTTTATTTACATGAATCATCTACACTATTTATAACATGCATTTATCTAAACTTGATTACCTCTGTTGTTTATGAACTTGTTTGCCTATATAATTTGAATTTTCATTTAACACCATTATCCAAGAACCTAATCCTTTAAGAACTCGGTAATCTATGCATGTGATATATCAACCTAATTATCCATAACCTTGGCAAAACTTTATCATACATGAATTTGATTTTCTCTGATACTGTTGAATATTATTTTACATACACATAACTATCTAAATGCATATTTACTCAACTTACCATGAACATGGTTATCTAGTATATAGGAAACTTGATTTTTCATAAACATGAATTTCTATAAATCTATTTAACTACAAACTCGATTATTCATGCATATGAACAATGTTAATTGCATAAAGTTGGTACCTAAATTAATGAACATTGATCTTTCCATCATCTAAGAATTTAATTTCTAAAGAACTTGAATATCAATTAACTTTATTTACTCAAGCATGAAATCATAACCTATGTTCATCTTTATCTGTATTTTAGAAGTTTTGTGTCCCTTGACCCCCACATGACATAATGAATTATGAGAACCATGCAAAGGCTAGTGTAATTACGGGTGCACACGGAATTACAAAAGTCGGTGCATGGAAGTCATAATAAGTTTGTTGTGTGCTTTTGGGCAACGCGGCAAATGTGGTGCGATAAGAACATGGTGGATACGCCGCTGGTACATCTTATATATAAGTGTACTTGTCACATCATCAAATGAAGTGTTGCCTATGTCCAGTGAAGTTTGTGTGACTTCTGGATCTTGACCTATTGCAATTTAACTTTAACAATGTTTTCTTTTACATCTTTCATTGATCATTATTCATCATCATCTAGTGTTCAAGTTGGTGATTCAACTTCTCGAGTTGACGTATTATTGTTCAACTAGAGGGAGCTAGATAACGTTAGTACACTTATGATGGAAAGCGCATTATCATGGACAACATTTGAAGTTGTGCCACATTTACTCATTTTATTAATCATGTTATTCATTTATTCATTCCTTTTATTAATCACATTTATTCACTTTCATCATTTATTCGTTTTTTTAACCACATTTATTCATTTTATCATTTATTCATTTTATCAATCATATTTAGTTACTCTAATCATTTAGTAACGTTTATTCATTTTACTCTTTAAATCACTTTACTCTTGATCACATAAGTAAACTGTAGAAACATTTATCGATCATCTTAAACCCTATTCCATCATTATCTTGAGTAGCAATGAATCACTATCCGAAACCTTCGTTCAGTTACGTTCATCAGAACTCCTTATAACTCGAACAGTGTTATAAACGACACTTAATGATATTAAAAGAACTAAAGAAAATAATTCTTATTATATTGTCTCATTTAAATCCTAAGACAATGTATGTGAGACATGATTATGTTTTCGGACACGATCATGACACACCTATTAATTCTTTCACCAAAAGTAAAGTTAATCGAATTTCGGGACGAAATTCCCTAAAGGAGGGGTGAATGTAACATTTGCCCCAAACCAAACCCGATTCAAATCTCCGGTATCGGTATTCATTCTAAATTTCTCAAGTTATCTTGAAATATTTATAAATTTATTTTTTTTCTGTTCATTCAGATTAAATTAATACTTAAATCATAAAGTATTATATTTATAATTTATAATTTTACTTTTATAAAATTATAAAGTTTGTTTAATTTAAAACTGGTAAAGTTATTATCTAACATATGTGAGTTCATAACAAGACCTAAAGTAATTATATAAAAACTAAATCTATGTAATTTATAAAGTTTTATAAACTTGAGAAGGTTAACATTTGATTTACAAAAACTAGCTTAAGGGGTTGAAAATGTAACTTATAAAACTTGCTTTTAAAACAAACTAATAACTTTTTAAAACTACAAGGACC
Organism: Tagetes erecta; assembly: GCA_030867185.1. NCBI lineage: Eukaryota > Viridiplantae > Streptophyta > Magnoliopsida > Asterales > Asteraceae > Tagetes > Tagetes erecta. The sequence goes on along the minus strand of CM061490.1, from coordinate 33,834,069 downwards.
AATGTGTAACTTCTAATTAATTGTTTTAAACCAACCCAGCAAACTTTCCCCGTCTCTCGTTTTCCCGGCGATGGACTCCGGCGAGCTCCAATTCAACGTTTTTAAATGGTTTTAATCCAATTAAATGACTTAAATCTATTTCTATTCAAGATTCGAGCCAAACATCAAGTTTTAAACCTCTTTCCCACTGTATAAAACCGGTTGAAAATAAAACACCATTAAATCCGGCAACTCAAATCCAATCTCGTCCAAATCACGTATGAAGGCATATTAATACAGTCAAATCTTTTCTATAATTCATTTAAAATGTTTTCACTGAGTTAAGTTGTCCAAATGACATAAATTCCAATAAAATCAATTCTAAATTTAGCACATAACAACTCATATGCATTCGAGATCTTCTGGACATAATTGGTTAGTTATATTATAAGAAAAACAATCCTCATTGTTCCACTAATCTCTCTGAATTTTCAATGGTACCATAATCACACACAACCTCACCGAGGATCAAGCTATGTTATCGAGTGTTCTTGTAACTGGGTCATCGTAGATTCATCAATGTTTTCAGCAATTGAGTTCGAGGTTTTGCTATTCGTCAATTCAAGCAGCTCTGAATATCATCTATTTCATATTTTGCTTGCAAAACAATCGATGTTAATTGCTCACTGGCTCGACTTGTTCTTCTCATCTCGTTATCCATCTAACGAACATTAGAGGTAATCAACCTAACATAAAATGCTTGTTATCAATCAAGTATTAAAAGCTCTCTATTCAATTTCCGTTACAAAATCATATCATGATTCGTTATTTCATAAAAACATTTAGTTTCCATTATAATTTGTCAAACGAGCCTTTGATTTGTTGGTTGTTTTTTTATTTCTTTTTGATAACTTAAAAGGCCTCGTGTTCGAGTCATGGTAGCCAGTTTTTATATTTTTAACTTTTTTTTATAATCTTAAATTCCAATCATTTATCTTAAACACATTATGAAAATTATTTCAAATACATATTTATTATATTTAAGCTTGTGAAAGTATAACTAAAATAAATTCATGGATTATTTTATTAATCCGAGACATCTAAAATCTTTATATATAAGTACGTTATACAAATGATTAATCTTAATATTGTTAAGACTATTTTATTAATCTCTTATGAACTATTTTATTTATTTATTTTATTTATTTAATTGTTTATTTATTTATTTAAACGTTGACTATAAAACTATTAATATTTATTCAAAAGATCATCAATTAAATTTTCTTTTTTTCTTACTCCAATACTATATTTGAACCATTTATCGGTTTGTTTATCCTTTATCTAGAAAACCCCTAAATCCTATTAGAAATCCTATTTCATAAATCATCCTTAAAACCACAAGTTCAATATTCTAATTTAAGACTCTACTCATTAGGTCTACTTTTAAGAAGACCTGTCGGTGCCTTGATTCGAGCTATCTTATTATTCATTATCATATATTGTCAAGTGAGTATTTCATAGCCCCTTTTTACGCTTTATTATTTTGGGGGAAATCATGTGACATCTATCAAATCACTTTTATTCATTTTATTCATTTTTGTTCATTTATTCATTTATTCATTACATTCAATTCAATTCAATACATGTTTATGTTATTACTTGCAAATACGTGTTCATAATGTGATATACAATTAAGAGGCACGATCATTAATTTATACAAACCTCAGTTTCAATGATAGATCTATTGGCCTGACAAGCCCACCCCATATGGCTTTCGAGTGGTGATTGCTAAGTGTTTCATTCATATGCTTCAGCTTATTGTGACTTCATCTGCGGATTGAGTCAGTTCAGTCATTAGGTTTGATTGTGCAAATTGTTTATATATTGTGTTCACACTCGCAATTTATAGTATTAACATTACATGTGAATTGAATCATTTTAAATCATGTTTTATCATTATTATATGTATGCAAAACCTATGTTTACTCACCAGCTAATTCGTTAGCTGATCCATTTACTTTTCACATGATTTCAGGAAACGAAGCTTAATTGTTATCAAGACGCCTCATAATCTAGGACATGCTTGGACCTAGTTAATCAATAAATATTTAGAGTGTTGTGTTAATTGTTTATTTGGAAATTTAATGCCTTGTAATTAATGAAATATGAATTAAATGATATTTCAATTATTTTAGTACCATGAGCTACGAGCAATCTATTCACTATCGTCCGCCTCGAGGATTCCGCCGTCGGTCGGGGTGTGACACTTTGGGCCAAACTTACAGAACCTAAACTCATATATAAGTATAACATAACTATTTTAAGACCTAAAATGTTACCAAGGACCTTCTAAGCATAAAACGTAATCGTAAACGAACAAAACACGTTAAAAGCACGAAACCTAAAGAAACAGGAAAACCTGATATTTTATAAGTCCAGATGCTTTCATATATAAAATTAAGTATCTCAACAAGTTTTATAATTTTATAAGCCTAACCTATTTATTATAAATTTTTGAATATAAAAGACTAAGTAAATGGTAAAAAGCACAAAAATTAGAAAAATACCTTTTAATCTAAAATACCACTTAATATACAGTATATATAACCCAAGGAATTATTTTAATGAATAAAAATGTTTAAAAGGATGTTTTGTAAATAAATCGTTCATACGTCGGTAGCACACGCGTTAAAATACGAAAATGACCAACGAACCATAAAACTCAACCTTTGGACTAAAAAGCACTTAATTACTAATTAAATAAGCAATAACCCAAATTTCAACAATTTAGGAAGTACTAATTATTTTATACAATTTATTTAAGTTTAAAAAACCCGTAAACCGACAACTACTAAAATAATTTGTAGAAAATAATTGAAACACCTAAAAACGATGAAACACCTTATATTACAGTAACTAAGACCCCCTTTAACTTAATATAGGAGCCCAAGATCAAAATAAGCTCAAAAACCTAAATCATAACCCGACAAGTAGCGATTTACCGCAACAGGAGAAACCGGTAACTCAAAATCTACCCCGAACTTGATAAACACTTTAAAACCAGTAGGTTATCCTTAAAATATGTATAAGACCAATACACAACATTAACACACCTAGAAATGAGAAGTTATAACCAAAAACTTAACTTTAGGGCTAAAAGTGTCGATATCACAAAGTTGAGGACTAAAAGATTTCGATATAACAAAGTTAAGATCAACTGATAGGACTATACAACTAGATTTTATAACATTGGGTGTGCATTTAGACACGGTTAATAACTTTAGAAGACCTCGATTAGAAGAAACACGCAAAGATTATAGACAAATTATAGAAGAAGACTACTTGGGAATAGTATACCAACTAGCCTCACTTCTTTTGTTAGAGTTTACTGTTGTACCCTTTGATGTACATTTAGAATGCACTGATATTACGTGTAAACCTATGGCCCACTATCAATGCATACATAGTTTCCGCTGCGTTTTGTTGGATATTCAATCGTCACGGCCCACCCCCTTGGTCGCGGTGTGACAGATTGGTATCAGAGCCAAAGGTAAGCGCGAATTAGGAATCCATCTTAGAAATTCATAGGCCCTAACCAAAACCCCTTAGGGACACTTAAGCCATTGGACATGTAAGATTACTTTGACTTCCGCCTAAGATAAGTGATACATTTATACCTGAGATCAACTGATAGGATTCTAAGACTTGCCTTTTTGGACTTTAAGTGTTAAGAGAATTTAAGATTTGATTTGAGAATATGTGTATACTCTAGGATGCTTGCTTCTACAACTTTTTGCACATATAACTAGTGAAAATCACAAGCAAGAACAAAACTATTAAACACAAGAATTTACATATATGACTACAATGGGAGAATACTAGAATGCCATGTGAGGTAAATTAACGATTACGGTCCGGAACGTAATGGTGAATTTACAGGCACATGAGCATTTGAGGAAATCCTAATGAGTCACCAAAAGTTTAAGACATGGAAACAACTATATAAAAACCAAGACTAACTTAAAACAAAGGTCGAACAAATATTTCCGACCAATAACCATTACAAGTACTGAAGATTAGACCCTTAACAACTTTGTTCAACATTGTATCAACTTGGACACGAAGTTCCCGTCAGAAGATAACCGTTCTTGGAAACCATAAAATCTCATTCCTTCAAAGTACTTTGGAGTTCTCATTGAAAATGTTCTATTGACCATTCTTATATCTCAACCGCAATCATGACACATAGCTTGTACACCATCATCACATTTTGACAACTCTTGTAATAATTCACATGCAATGTATCTTATTGTTCAAATCCCCCTGGCCTACTAGGAAAAACCTTATGCTAAACTTCAACAAATAGGTTGCTACAACAAACTCATTACTATAAGTAACGAAGACTTATCACTCTTTAATTCTCTGTTAGGACCCTTCACTAAAACACAATCCTTTCTTAATCTTACCAAAAAGACTCAATAAGCCGATTACACCTCTATTCCCAACATAAGACGTCATACTATTACTAACAACGAGCGCCTTCCACTCCTTCGAACACTCTGTTGATGACTGTCGTTATCACCAACAAACCTTTAATTACCTATCCACGTTCTTGGCTAACATTACTCACTATGACCATTACCCCAAACCAATCATCTCACTCTGGACTTTAAAGTGATTGCTTCAATGTAGGATATGCATGAGTAATAGACATGCATGAATGATGGACATAAAGGAAAAATGTATATGCATTAGTGATGAACGTGCAAGAATGATAGACATGTAGAGATGATAGAGACAACAAAACTGAGTCGTTATCATACTTTGTATGATGAAGTAGGCTTCTTAACAGGTAGTCCCCATTCTCTGTCATATGTAGAGCAACCACCCGAATACAATAAGACGATAAACATTTGGCTGCAAGGCGAATAAATAGGATCTGTATCATAAGCTTAACCCCTAGCACTAGAAACCATTCTAACTTATTCAAACCTTCGATAGAATAAATCTCTAACGGTATACTCTAGAAGTAGGACCAAAGCTTTATCCTCCCATATCATCGAAAATTTCTCAACTCGCGTATAAGAAACTTGGAATAAGCAGAAGCTATTCATTTTATGAGAGGACATCCACCAATGCCTACTATATGATCGTAAATGAAACTACGATTGGATCATCTCGAAGGTTGACCTAACCTAGGATCAAATATGGTGTAATTATAAGGAACTTTGCAACAATTCGGCACTTCAAGATAACGACTAATATCACTCTCAAACGACAGAGAGATAAAGAAGAATCGTTACATGGAAGACGGTTATGGATACACGCCTTCTAGTAAACTAGTTAATCTGCATGGCGAGCTTTATTCCTTATGCTACCAACGATGGAAAACACCTTCATAACACAACTCTTAGGATAAAGGAAGCTCCTTAAGGCCTTTTACGTTAATATTAAGGGATACCTAAGGTAGGTTGAGAGCGGCTACTTACATTGGAAACTGATACGACGCGAGCGAATTAAATCTGGAATCGACTTAGTAGTGGCAAAGACATGATAAGACTATTAACTTCTAAGTATCGTTCTCGGAAGCTACAAGATGAATGTGAATATAGTACTCTGAACCTTCCAAAAATCCTACCCTTTCTTCTTTCGTTCCTACTCAGATAAAAATCATTTATTACTTTGGATGTAGACCGTAAATGACGCTCCCTTACTCATATAATACTCTGAACCCTCATCACCCCTACGAGTAAGTTATAAGCTCCAACGTGTGTGAAACACAATATAACAATAATACATAAGGATAGACCCGCAAACCTAAAGCTAACCTTAGAGAAAATTCGCCTCTACGAACTTATCTCCCACATCAAAGTTGCTTACATCACCTTGTAAACAATTACTATCAACTCTTTCTAATCCATTATCGTTCAACACACTAGATGCTAATTCCTATAAAGAAATCAACCTAAGAGCATGCACATGATTTATGTAGGTGTATAAGATAGTTAGAAAAAAACTTTATACCTACTCTAACCCATAGTAAGTCTTAACTCTCGACTTTCATGGACATTTACTTACCTTCATCTCCTATATTCCCTTAAAACGACTCTATACTTAGCATATGGATCTTCCATTGTCATTAACGAACTAACCTTTCTAATCTTGTATGTTGAGGGAATGCCTTGTGGACGATTTACCCTTCCGTACTCCTATCGAATTATATAATCCCGATTAGGAAGACCGTGCGAAGAATATTGTATATTCTGACATGCAGAATAAAAATCATTACGACCTCAGAACTTATATCATGTTCAATTTTATTTTACTCGACGCCACACTAGTTGAAATTTCTATCTTATTTACTCAATATACGAGTGCCACTAACCCCTTAGTAAAAATCCATTCCTTAGATGTCTAAATGAATACACGAATGTTTCTTAATCTACACTCTTATTGCTACTCATTCTTTTAACTCCTATTTAAAGTTTTAAAACCTCAAAGATTCATTTAGTTGGCAGACTACTTTAACTATCTCAAGCATAACTCTAAACATCCTATAACACATCCCCGATCATATATGTTGAAGGGATGACAATGAAGGAGAGTAGAACTACTCGACACCTAGGACAGAGAGATACAATACCATCTAGGTGAAATACATGTGGTTGACGCCATTTATAGTAGAAAAGAAAGGAACAATGCCCCTTGGAGTGTGTGCCTTAAGGATCACGTTCATAGCCGAAAATAATGAAACTAGGCATATAATAGTTGTCACGAACTACCAAAGAGCTTAGAAGTATTCAAGACACATTTCAAATGTCTAATATCAAGAAGTAACCACTAAATGAGATATTAGTAATCCTAAATAAGGGGATGAAACGCGATAATAACTTAAATTTCATCAACGAACCCTGTTGAAACAATACGGTACAAGAAAAGAAGCCATGAATGAGTGAAATTAAAACTGTTATGGTTTGTGAAATTAAAAACAAGGACGTGAATTCACATAGGAGATAAAGAACGAACAAAATAAGAAATACCCTCATTTGATTTATTTAACCCAACTGACGACGACTAACAAAAAGTTAGGAAAACAAACACAGTTTGAAACAAGTCACATTGATAGGACAACATCAAACCAATTCACGAATCAGTACACATGTTATTATGTACTTCTTATGTATTTACATACATTCTCGGAAATCTTATGCTAAGAGAGTAACGTAGTTGTACTAAGATACCACATCTCCCTTAATTTCGAGGGCGACACCGAGGAAAAACAATAGGGAGCTCGTAGTGGCTATAAGCTTCTTATTGTTGCAAGACAACATAGACTAAATCACGAGTCAGTGTAAGGTGATTATGTGTTTATGTTCTTACTTGCAAGTGTAATGCTAGGAAATTTTGTGACTTTAAACAACCGACATTAATTTATTTTCGAGGACGAAATTCTTATAAGTAGGGGAGGATGTAACAATCCTGGTTTTTGGGCCCGGAATTTTTTTTTAAACCATTGGGCTTGGCCCAACCATTATTGGGCTTAGGCCCTACTTAAATTATTGGGCTTGGCCCAACCCTTATTGGGCTCAAGCCCAACTTGAATTATGGGCTCAGCCAAAGTAAGTTTACGATAAGTACCGATGACGAAACCCGTCATATTAAATACTCGGATATGCGTAGGAATTCACTCGTACAATAAAAGTAACACTATAGGTTAGATAAGAATTTCTCTACTAACACTTTAAGCACTACCGAATAAAAATGTGTGTAAATAAACTACACCTACAATTAATATTAGATACAAATAATAGAATACCATTCTATAAATCAAGTGACCAATGAACAACCATACACACATGTATATATGTACATACGTACACATGCATATATATATATATATATATATATATATATATATATATATATATATATATATATATATATATATATATATATATATATATATATATATATATATATATATATATATATATATATATATATATATAGGGGAGGGTTCAATGGGGAACTCTTTTTTACCGGGGAACAATTCTGGGCCATTGGATCATCTTGATTTAATTTTAGGTGGGGAACACCTACACCCTACAATCGCGCTGAAAGGGGGTTCGAACCCGTGATTTAACGCGTCATATACACGGAATCTACTACTCAGCTAAACTAGAAGTTTTATACTTAAATCGATTCTTATTTACTTTATCATTACATATTCGCAGTTTTTTTTTTTTTTTTGTATTTTTTGTGTTTTGTTTAGCTAATTTTATTTTAGATGTTACCTATTATTATTGTTTAACTTTTAAAGGTTAGTTTTAGGATTAGATGTTATCTAGTTAGAATTTTATTTATTTTGTACTTAACGTTTTTGTCGTAACTTTTATTTTATTTTGTTTTAATTTTATTATTTTTGTTTTATATATTATTATATAGCTTTAAGGGTTAGTTTTCGGTTTAGGCTTTAAGATTTATATTTTAACTACTTCGATAAATGGTGAGCTGAGTGTAGGAGGTGCAAACAAGCCGGCTTGAGTCGAGCCAGGTTGGGCTCAGGCTCGAGCTTAAAGATAACGAGCTCTGCTCGAGCCGGCTCGTTTTTTTTAACAAGCTTGAAATTTGGGCTTATGCTCGGCTCGTAAAAAGCTCGTGGCGGCTCATGGCTCATCAAGCCAACTTGGTCTTTTTTTCTTACACATAATTAGAACATTCATGGATTATGCTAAAATTTAAAATAGGAAATAATCATTACCTGCTATAGAACTAGTTGCTTAAAAAAAGAATTAAATAAGAAACTAGTGTTTAAACTTTGAAATTTGAAACTTGATGTAAAATATTAGATGAGGGGACAATTAGGAGAGATGAAGTGACTGAAAAGTTAAATTATTAAAAACGTAAAAAGATTTGGGCAACAAGTCTTTTATTTTTTTAAATTGTAGTATTGAATTATTTATAAAAATGAAGTAATGCATAATGATTTATATTTAAATAAATGGTAATATAAATATATCTATCTATCTATCTATCTTCTATCTATATTTATATGTACTAGTAGGGTACCCGCGCGATGCGGCGGGGGCGGTGATCCACTGACGACAATACTCAATCGTTTTTTATTAATTAGTGAATAGCTCTTGGCTTTTATCTATTTCATGAATAACACGAACATGAACATATCAGTTATAAACATATTACTTTAAAAAGCAAGGCTTACATATTACTTACTATTTCACGCATGACATAAGGTTCAAAGATTGTCTACCTCACTTGTATTTGAACTGGAATGTCAGGCGGAGGTATATAAAAACAGATCATGGACATCAATTCTAATTCTTTTTTGCCCTTCCTAACCTTGCTCGATCCAATATAAAAATAAATATCTATGTGTCAACTAATTGTAATGTGATGAGATCATTTTTTTGTCATAAGCCTTACATGGCTCATTGACCGCATCACCATGCTTAAACCACCATTCACAATCAAAATCACATCAAAAAGTTTCTTGAACCATATCATTTTCAAGTAGATTATATGATATAATGACATACTTTAAAAGAAACTATATATTAATTCATGTCTAAGTATTGTTTGTCAAGTAGATTATACATAAGCCTTACAGTGCAATCCAAACAGCCCATTTAATACCTTAAAAAAAACTATTTAGTGATTGATATCTGAGTGTTGTTTGTTAGTTTATGCTGTGAAAATAGTCAATAATGTATAAACAGAACACATTACCAATCATAACATACTAATTCATTATGCACATCAAAGCAACTAATAAAAGTAGACTTTTAGAATTGTATCCCATATTGCAGCTGCATAGTAATGAAAACTACATACTAAAAAACCCATAAATCACCAATAAACAATAGTGATGTAAAGGACAGACTGATCATATGTTTTCTTACAACAATTTTTTATATGACGTAAAGAACAACCACGAATCCATCCTTTCTTATGTCTGGTTGATTCTTGTATAACATTAAGTACCCTAACGAATACATCCTTTAAATGAAGCCTTATCACCTCGTTCATAAACATGTGTTAACACCAAGATTGTGGTCCAAGTAAAATCAACACTTTCAGCTTCTGGTAAAAAACCAATTGTCAAGGACATTTTTTTGCAATGACAGCAACTAAAATTGTGTCATTCACAGTTGCAAACCTCTTGTAGTAGCGTAGCCTTATTTATAAGTGTTTTTCGTGCACACCAGTGGATAACTTAAGTGGTTTCTTTCTATGTCCTTATCTGCACACACAAATCATTTATCACGTAAAAATGAATTTTCGACAGCATTATATAGTAAAAAAATGGAGTCAAAAAATTGCAATAAATATGTAGTCAAAACTGCTGCAAACATTAGTCAAAACGCAGCCATTATACACTAAATAAAACTGATTTTTACAGCAAATTGAAGCAAAATTGCAGACAAAACTACAGCTGAATTACAAAAAAAACGCAGCCATATTGCACAGACAAAATTGCAGCCAAAATCCAGTCAAAATCGCATTAAGTATGCAGTCAAAACGGCTGCAAAAATAATCAAAATGCAGCCGTGCAGTAAAAAACCTGGTTTCTGATTTTTTTTTGCCAAAATGTAGTCAAAACTGTAGCCAAATTGCATAAAAAAGCGCAGCCAAAACGCAGAAATAAAAAAAATCGAAAATGAAGCCAAAAAAAATGCAGCAAAAAAGGTCAAAACTGCAGTAAAAAAATTGCAAAAAATATGTAGTCAAAATTGCTGCAAACTTTAGAAAAAATGCAGTCACTATGCACTAAATAAAACCGATTTTTACAGCAAAATGAAGCAAAAATGCAGACAAAATTGCAGCCTAATTGTAGAAAAAACGCTGCCATATTGCAGCCGAAATTGCAGTCAAAACGCCTGCAAAAATAATCAAAATGTAGCCAAAATGCAGTCAAAACTGTAGCCAAATTGCATAAAAAAACACAGCAATAAAAAATCAAAATGCAGCCAAAAAAACAAAAAATGCAGCAAAAAAGGTCAACGATATAGATATCAAGCATCAATGAAAACGCAAAAGAAAATTTATATAAAACACAAACTCTACCTTTCAATCTTTCTATGCTTCTCAACTGAATTAGCTCCATTTGCTGCAAATCAAAGAAAATTTATATAGATATCAAGCATCAATGAAACCGCAAAAGAAAGTTTATAACGATATCATGACCTGAACCAAACTGATTTGAACGACATAGCCAAGAAGTGAAAATAATAGTCCGAGAAAAAGTAATTCAACAAATCTTCACGACGAACAATTGAATTCGGAATTATAAAACATGAACCATCAAACTGAAACTATGACATACTAATAGCTAATCAACAAAACCAATAGAACATATTTTAACAACCTACACTCTTAAAAAACTCAAATCAGCTTCAGGTGTGTCGCCATTGAATACAAATAGCATGAAACACAGTAAATGGTAAGATCAGTTTATTACCTGTTAGTTGTCGCCGGATCAGAGGCGTGAGAGTTGTTGAAGAGTCACCAGAGAAGTCAAACCAGATCATCAGTTGTGAATCTGGCACAACCTCCACCTGCATTACAACCAAAATAACATATTCATATAAACCAAAAAAGCAAAAGTAAACATCATCTAACAAAAGACAAATAAACATCACATATTAAAACCTTTCTATTAATGTTCCATCGTTTCAAATGTCGTTTAGTTATTCAAATCCTTAGTTTCCAACCAAAATAATTGTTCCATAATATAAACTTTTTAGTTGTTTCAAACTTAAAAGGCAAAAACAAAAGACGTTGGCAGCATTAACAAACCTAAGACATATGAGAGGTAGAAACACATGAGAGGGGAGGCTTGTGCGAACGTATGGCTACAGCGAAGACCAACAGGATGTGGCGGGTTTGAATGAGAGCTGGAAGTGAAACCCTAAAACGAATTCAAATAGCAAATGTTGAAAAACTGCACATACACTCATAACATAACAGTAACTGATGTATGTGTGTGTTTTGATGTTCAAAAATTGCTGCTGTTTCTACACGGCCAGCAACAACAATTGTTTTTTTTTCATTTTTTTTTGAAGTATTTATGGTTCACAACACATACAACATACACATTCATACAACACAGCACATTCATACACACACATACAACACACAATGATACAACACAACACACACATACACTTTTTGTTTCAAAAATCACAACACACACTTATCTTTAGTATTTTTTTAAATCAAAACACACACTTATCTTTAGTATTTTTTTAAATCAAAACACACACTTTTAAGCAAAAATTGCCCAAAAAACTCAAATTCACACAAATCACAACAAATCATTACACATTCAGATTCCCCCCCCCCTTTTTCATACATCCATACACATCACAAACATGTGTTTCTGCTGTTATATTTATAGCATTTAGATGCTAATTATAGCATTCATACAAAAAGACACAAAACACATTCATACACACGAAACACATTCATATACACTCAAAACATTTAGTTTCAACATCAAAACACACGCATTTAAACATACATCAGCAGATGAAATCTTTAAACATACATCAGTAGCAACAAGAATTGTATTTTTTTAGTCTTTATCATTCCCAACATAAAATTTAAAAGAGTCTAGAAACATACATCAGCTGCTGTTATTATCAATTAACACACAACATTCTTACACACATTCATCTATACTACACAACTCTTACACACACACAAATTTAGTTTCAAAAGCTGCACATTACAAAAAAGAAAAAATCTGCATATACACACACAACATAACAGCAGCTGATGTATGTGTGTGTTTTGATGTTGAAACTGAATGTGTTATGTGTGTATGTGCAGTTTTTGTAGGTTTACTGCTGCTGTTTCAACTCAACCAGCAGCAACAACTGTTTTTTTTTTTCATTTTTTTGAATCATAACACACAACACACAACACAACACACACATACATTTGTTTCAAAAATCACAAATTTACACAACATACAACACAACACCACACATTCAGATTCCCCCCCCCCCTCATCTTACACACACACACACTGCACATACACACACAACATAACAGCAGCTGATGTATGTGTTTTGATGTTGAAACTGAATGTGTTGTGTGTGTATGTGCAATTTTTGTATGTTTACTGCTGTTTCAACAACCAGCAGCGACAACTGTAATTTTTTTATTTTTTTGAAGTCTTTATCATTCCCAACAAATTGTTAAATGGACTATTTTGCCCATCCTAAATGCTTATTAATGTAGTATAGAAGATACCTAGCAACAGAAATATCTAAAGATTTTATTGTCAAGCCTACTATGTATATTACATCTCAATCTTCTTACTATTATTAACATTTGCATTTGCCAAAATTCAGACACAAGAGTAAACCTTAAACCTCACCAAATATCTTATAACCAGTGGCAAGACAATTTAAAGCAGCTTTTCTAAGTTCACCATCTCGTTCTGCAGTTAAACTTGCAACTATTTGCAAAGATTTTAGCTGGCCACTTATCTGCAAAAAATGTAAAAGACATGAGCAACTATTTGCAAAGATTTCACCATCTCTAAGTTCAACCATTAAGTTTGGTGGATCATATACCTCAGACCCATTATTATCCAGCAAAAATCCAACAAGATCAGCACACTCAATTCTTGCCCTGTTATTTCTAGAGCGCAGACCTTCCAAAATGTAAGGCAAAGTTTTTGCTGCAGAATAGCTATGTATGATCTGCTTCATTAGTTCCTGAATTTTCTCTCAGTTTCTCAATGTTGTGACCAGTCTGCATAAAAGAACACTTAAAATAAAGCGGAAATATAACTCTTTCAAATAAAACTGTCAAGCTAGCATTGCCGTCTAACTTATTTCAAATAGATAGATACTGTACACATGAATTCCCTTAGATTGAATCATGAACATAAAATTAACAAAACCATCCATAAGAATAGAATATTTAATAAAAATATATGGTTGAAAAACCTTCTCCACCAAGCAAGGCAAAAAGATGGAAGCTTCAGATTCATTCAGGGTGTAGTCCTCATTTCTTAATGTGTCAAAGAGCTCCGGGAGGAATTCCAACACCTATAATATAAACGAATATAAGTTTTAAACACAAAAATAATAAACCTAATGAATTTGATCAAACAAGAGGGCATAATACCTTAAGCAATCAAGATGTGTTGGACTCACAGAAGCGCAAAACAAACCACTTTAACAGTACATCTATAACTTCAATTAAATCTTTAGCAATGGTTGGAAGTGCCCTCTGAAGCATCTCAATCCCATCAACTTGTTTTTTGAAATCTGTGCTTAAAAGCCGTCTATGCAAATCTTCCCTAAAGAACTTCATCAGATCGTTCTGTTTCAAAAGAACTGTACTCAGAACTGAAAGACAACCACAGCATATTGTCATCGATTTTGATAACTAACCTCTAGATCCTGAATCTGCTCCAAACGCAGCTCTTCAAATTTAAACCTACGAACCACAATTCTCTCTCTTTCATCCTGCAAGCAGATAAGAATATATATAATATGCTAAAATACTCTTGATACTGATAAATACAAACTGTAAATGGACTTAGAAATATACCTTGTTAGAGTCCCTGACATTTAGTAAAGCTTGTGACTGGATGTTAATATCTTGAACAGACATTATAGGTTCTGGTTTTGAGAGCTTTGAAGAAACCGCTCTCTAAACAGGCATTATAGACGGTTGTTCAGATAAAAATCTATTTCATAGACAAATATGAACAGATTATAGCAGTTATGGTATCTCATACCGAAGAAACAGATCTGATTCCATGCTTTGACGCATAACCATTTGATTTTCCCACCTTTGAACCTGTTTTGGTTGATTGACTAGAGGTGAAAAGATCGATTTTGAGGAGAGATGGAAGACTGGAAGAGGATTGAAACCCTAAATTTTTAGGTTGCCGCTTTGGATCGATGTTTGTGATAAAACCCTAGCAGACGCAGATGCAGACGGCTTTGGATATAGCAGCGACGTGTTTTGATAGCTTTGGTGTGTTGATAGTTAGGGTTTTATGTTGAAATGTTGAAAGTTTAAGGAAATTGTTAAATGACTATTTTGCCCATCCTAAATGTGACACCCCGCCCGGCGGCGGAAACACCGGGCTGTCATTGGAATTGGATATCAATAGTAGGCAAAGCACATGGTATTTATTTATTTTGTTTAATAATGATATAGTAAGTTTAGTACATGAGTCTTAAATGGATACGACAAAAGTAATAAAACCGAAAACAGTAAATGCAATTGTCCGATTT
Source organism: Tagetes erecta (assembly GCA_030867185.1). NCBI lineage: Eukaryota > Viridiplantae > Streptophyta > Magnoliopsida > Asterales > Asteraceae > Tagetes > Tagetes erecta. Next base: position 33,818,803 of record CM061490.1, on the reverse strand, counting down.
ATTATTCTAGGTCCAAGGCAATCCTATGTCTTGGCAAAAGCAGCAAAATAATCATAAGCATCACCTGAAACATGTGAAAATAAAGTTAGCTAATTAAAGCTAGTGAGTAAACCACAAATTGATACATAGTAATACAGAAAATCCGAGATCATCATAATATGCCGCGCAAGCTTACATGCATAGCTATTTCATATCATTCTCGACCATGACCCCTTGCACACACATTGTAAACCATAATTGTAACGTAACTTGTAGCCATTTATCATGAGGAACCAACTCATGTATTAATTAACGATAACTTTTAAGCAACCGTCTCGTAACCGTCTCGATATTTAAGTTATCATTAATTATTTAGCAACTTAGGGACATGGCATAGCAATAGCAACTTGTATCATTGTATAGCAACTTGTAACATCGAATAGCAACTCGTAACATTGTAATTGTATGGACGGGTTTAAATCACCTATCGTTGTTGTACATGTAGGTGGGTTTGTCAGACCATTAGCGCTAACATTGTACCACTGGGATTACAAAGTAATAATACTACTTTAAACTACCACATAAGTTTGCATCTTGACCGGAACAAGACTAACATATTTTATGATCTCTGTTGAAAAGTAAAATAGAAAAATAGAAAACATTGTATTGTAATAGAACACGTTTCAGCCCTAAAATGTAAAAGTAAAAAGGGGAGTGAATTTACTCACCTTGAACTCGGGCACGAAACAAATAGTAAATAGTCTTAAATAGAACCGATGATTGTCCAAATATTAGAATCACCTAATTAAATGACAATCCTAACTTAGTAAAACATATTGTATAGAAACTAGCATTGGAAAAATAGAAATCAAAGGAAATTGGAAATCTAGGGTTTCGGATTGGGATTTTGGGGGTTTTTTCGTTAGACGACTAAAAATATATAAGCTCGTTTATTTCGAATGATAGCAATAGAAATTATAGTTATTTTGATATATAATAGAACTTCAATTAGATATTTTTAACAATTTACGTAATGTCAAAATATATTATATAGTTTAGAAATACTCTTAAAACGTTTATATAATTTTGAATTAGATAAAATTCTATACAAAACCTTATTTGTATAATATTTATAGAATTTAATTTATACAACGTAGTGGTTTTATAAAACTAATAACGTTTGACAAGTTACATTTTTATATATGAAAAGGGTTAGGATTTATATTATGCAAACTAGTTAAAATTAATAAAATGTATTAAAATTAATGAAAATAAAGAGTTTAGGGAGCCTGGGTTCGAACCCGGGTCTCCTGGTTCAACGAAACTATCACAAACCAGACGCGCTATGTTACTTTGTTGTTTAAAATTGGAAAAGAATTGGTTTTAACAAGTTTCAAATAAATCCCCCATTTAACACATAAACCCTAGAATCAAGACTCCATCGATTGCATCAGATTCACACAACGAAACCAGAAATTTGTAGAGGGGTTTTCATCTACACAATATAAGGATCATTTTCATGTGTAAAACTTACCGGATTGATGACGAAACGAGCAGATGAACTCGAAGAACAAGGGTCGACGGGTTGAAGATCAAACACTGGAATTTGAGATGATGTTGTTTGAAATTGGAGTTACAGAGAGCACAATCGAGCAGAGAAGAGTGAATATGACGAATGAATTGGATTATTGTTTGGTAAAAACAGTCGAACGGCTTTAGAGTTGATTACGAGTTAATAGAGATAAATTGGTGTTTAATTTGTTGTTTTTATTTCAATTAAATGGTACCAACGGATTCATTTTGATGAGATGAACGTTTTAGTTCAATCAATTTATTGAATTGATGCGTTTTGAAACGATTTTGTTATGTGGGTTTTGGTTGTCGGTTTTGGAATTGAATTTGCACGCGGATTGGGTAAATTAAACTGCAATTAGATGATGGAATTGAATTCGAAACTCGGTAATGGTCATTTTATATAAATTAGTTTGGTTTAAAAGTGCCTAAAACGCCTAAAACGAGCTCGCCGGAGTCGCGCAAATTCCGGCAACAGTGGCCGGAAAATCTCTGGCCGGAATCAAGGGCAGGGGACGAGGGACGGGAGGGGTGGTTTGGGTAATTGTAGAATTTACATTTTAGGTCCCTGTAGTTACAGTTTATGTTAATTAGTTAATATAAGTTTAAATATAAGTTTCATTCTTGACAGTTTTGACCCAAAGTTAATTAATATATATTTTAACTAACCACTATAACCGAGTTGAGACGTAACGATTATATAAGTGACGTTTTTACGTTTTTCCTTCGTTCTTGACGTTAATATTTATTTCAAGACTTTAATATGGTTTTATCTTTAATAATCTTTATAAAATTTCTTTTATAAAATAAAATATATGTATATATATCTATAATGTATATATTTACTTTGAAGATTAAATAATTGTATTTAGTATTTAATTAGTAACCGTTGAATAAGATTTTGGTCGTTATACATTAAAGACGAGGATGACGTAAGGTTCGACATATTTATATGTATATTTTTAATAACGAAACGTTCCATTTAAAGGGATATTTACGAGTACATTAAAGATGGATGATCTCGGTTTCGAGTCGGGCATTCGGGTTCGGGTTTGGGGCAGATGTCACACTAAATGCTTATTAATGTAGTATAGATATTATATCAAGCCACGAGTCGAGCCATGAGTTTAGCCAACGAGTCGAGACTCGAGCAAACCACGAGCCGAACCTACCCTAGCTCAGGCTCGGCTCATTCAGATTTCGAGCCGAGCAGGCTTGGCTCAATTATGATTTTGGGGTATTGGGTTGGTAGGTGTCCTAAAAAATGAAAATCACATGTATTAAACGTCAAATTACATTTGCTAAAAACTAAAATCACATCTGTTTAAACCTGAAATCACAAGTTTTAAAAGTCAAATCACATGTCCTAAAAACTGAAAATCACATGACCTAAATTAGAATCACATGTGTTAAACGTCAAATCACATGTGTTTAACTTCCAACCATTGATAATTAACTAGTTTACAAAACCTCAAATAACATGTGCTAAAAATTAAAATCACATGTCCTAAAACAAGAATCACATGTGCTACACTTAAAATCAAATGTGATAAATCTCAAATCACATGTGATAAACTTTCAACCAAGGACAATTTATGTTTACAAAACCTTGCTAAAAATTGAAAATCACATGTCCTAAAACTAAATCAAATGTGCTAAACCTTAAATCACATGTGCTAAACCTTAAATCACACGTGCTAAACTTCCAACCAAAGACAATTAACAAGTTTACAAAACATCAAATAAATGTGCTAAAAATTAAAAATCACATGTGCTAAAACTAGAATCACATGTGCTAAACTACAAATCACATGTGCTAAAACTAGAATCACATGTGCTAAACCTCATATCACATGTGCTAAAACTCAAATCATGTGCCAAACTAGAATCACATGTGCTAAATCTCAAATCACATGTGCTAAACCTAGAATCACATGTGCCAAACTAGAATCACATGTGCTAAACCTCAAATCACATGTGCTAAAAGCCTAGAACTAGAATCACATATGCTAAAATTAGAATCACATGTGATTTTCGCTTTAGTACATGTTATTTGAGATCTAGCACATGTGATTCTAGGTTTAGCACATGGGATTTGAGGTTTGACACATGCGATTCTAGTTTTAGCATATGTATTTTTGGATTATGACATGTGATTCTAGATTTAACACATGTGATTTAAGGTATAGCATGTGTGATTGAAGTTTAGCATATGTGATTTAACTTTTAGAACATGCGATTTATAATTTTAGCACATTTATTTGGGGTTTTGTAAAATTGTTAGTTGTCTTTGGTTCGAAGTTTATCACATGTGATTTTAGTTTTAGCACATGTGATTTAAGGTTTAGCACATTTGATTTTAGGTTTACCACATGTGATTTGAGGTTTAGCACATGCGATTTTAGTTTGAGCACATGTATTTGAGGTTTAGCATATATGATTATAGTTTTAACACATGTGATTTGAGGTTTGGTACATTTGATTCTAGTTTTAACACATGTGATTTGAGGTTTAACAAATGCGATTCTAGTTTTTGCACATATATTTGAGGTTTAGCACATGTGATTCTAGTTTTATCACATGTGATTTGAGGTTTAGCACATGTGATTTGAAGTTTAGCATATGTGATTTTTGTTTTAGCACATGTGATTTTTAATTTTAGCACATTTATTTGAGGTTTTGTAAAATTGTTAATTATATTTGGATGGAAGTTTAGCATATGTGATTTTAGTTTTAGCACATGTGATTTGAGATTTAGCACATGTGATTCTAGGTTTAGCACATGGGATCATAGGTTTAGCACATGTGATTTGAGGTTTAACACATGCGATTCTAGTTTTTGCACATGTATTTGAGGTTTAGCACATGTGATTCTAGTTTTAGCACATGTGATTTGAGCTTTAGCACATGTGATTTGACGTTTAGCATCTATGAATTATGTTTTAGCACATGCGATTTTTAATTTTAGCACATTTATTTGAGGTTTTGTAAAATTGTTAATTGTCTTTGGTTGAAAGTTTAGCACATGTGATTTTAGTTTTAGCACATGTGATTTGAGGTTTAGCACATGTGATTTGAGGTTTGCCACATGCGATTTTAGTTTTAGCACATGTATTTGAGGTTTATCACATGTGATTTTTGTTTTAGCGCATGTGAATTTTAATTTTTAGCACTTTTATTTTAGTTATTGTAAACTTGCGAATTTTCTTTGGTTGGAAGCTTACCACATGTGATTTGAGTTTAGCACATGGGATTTCATGTTTAAAAGAATGCATATGATATGCAATGATGATAGAATAGCACGGTGGGAACCCATTATGGAAATGCTTTTCGGTTGTAATGTAGTCACCATGTTGAAAATGGAATAGAAACTGAATCGAATGGAGTTTTCAATGGAACATAAAGAGAAGATCTAAAATTTGAGTCCTTAAAGGGGAACTTCTTTTCGTTAGGGAACAAAGGAACATATCTTGGTCATCCGTTTTATCTTATTGTTCATCTTTCGTGTTAAAAACTAAAATCACATGTGCTAAAAACTATTATCACATGTGTGCTAAAACGTATAATCACATATTCTGAACATGAAATAACATACTCTAAACATGAAATCACATGTGCTAAAAGCTATAATCACATGTTTTAAAATGAAAATTTAAAAACAACAACGAAAGAGTTTGTTTCAAAATCTAAGAGTGACTTTGGTAAATATGTGTGTAAATTTAAATTAGTATATGTGACATGTATATATAAGAGAAAAGAAAGCACTTTTTCATTTTTAAGTTTAATCCAAATTATTTAAGAATAATTAAATTATGATCTTCTAATTGGAATTAAGAAAATATAAGCTTATAACTATAAGTATACACAAAAGTATATAAAAAATGTTACAAAAAGTTTAAAGAATATGTATTTTGTTATATATAAAACATATAACTATAAATATACACAAAAGTAAATATTAAAAGTACTTGATAAAATAATAAACGAGCCAAGCTCGAGCTTTGAAAATAAATCTCGAAACTATTAAACAGTAATAAGTAAAACAAAAAATAATATAATTAATACAAAATCAATAAAAAAGTTAAGTAAAAAATAAATTAAATACCAATCTAGATAAATTCTAAGTCTTAAAACCTAATCCCAAAACTAACCCTTAAAGTTAAATAATAATAGGCAAAACATAAAAAAATAAAAAATAAAACAAAACAAAACTGCGAAAAAGACAATAAAGAACAAAAAAGCGACTTTATTAACAAATGGGACAATTAGCTTAATGGTAACGCGCGTGAAATTTAAATATGTAGTCACGGGTTTGAATCCATCGCAGCGCTTTTTTTAATTTTCTTAAAAGGTGCCATGCACTAGATTGAAAGGTGTAGGTGTTCTCCACCCTAGATGATCCAAGGGCCCAGAATTGTTTCCTAGTTCCCTGGTAAAAAAGGGGTTCCCCATTGAACTTTTCCCTATATATATATATATGTGTGTGTGTGTGTGTGTGTGTGTGTGTGTGTATAAACACACAAATTAATTAACTATCCAAACTTAATAAAACCACATACATGTGTAGATTTAATATTTGCACACAAATCACCAAACATATAAAAACCAACACCCACATTATATAAAAATCAACATACCCACTACCCAAAATACATGCATGCATGCGTATGTGTGTATATATATATATATCATACATAAAAATATTAATAACTTACCCATAAAAACACCTACTCATACTTACAAAAAAAATACACAATTACACATACAACCAGCATACAATATTTATCACCATACAACCATTATTATTTACACTACATAATAAACATTCAAATGCATGCACATATGTACATGTATTCATACTTACATATATATATATATATATATATATATATATATATATATATATATATATATATATATATATATATATATATATATATATATATATATATATATAGGGGATGGCTAGAATGGAAACCCAACAATAATAAGAAAACCCAAGAAACTCTATTTGGGCCATTGATTATTTTCAATCTAGGGCTAAGATTTAAAGTTGAGTTTGGTGAATTATTTTAATAATTAATAGTATAATAAGGGTAAAATAGGAATGACTTTTTCTTTTTTTTTCTCTCTCAAGTACCACATCACTTCATCACTTTTTATATTCTCTCTCCTACTTTATAATTTCTCTCTCCTACTTTTTTTATTTCAATGACATTAGCTGATACGTTTGTTACACATTGTTACACTAGTTGATAGGTTTGTTACATCTTGTTACATATTAACAAAAATGAATGGACTACGTGTCACTCAAGACATGTTACGTTTGTTACATCATGTTACACATGTTACAACATCATACATATTATATAAAAACAAAACTCCATGGATTACGTTTGTTACATCATGTTACATATGTTACAACGTGATACATATTTTATTAAAAACTGAAGGATTACATTTGTTACATCGTGTTACATCCATTTAAAAAAACAAAACTGTATGGATTGCGTTTGTTACATAGTTTCAATCATGCTTCATACATGCTTCGTTTCTTGATAATCTCTTCATCTTTGATACAAAAGTTCATTTACCTACAAAAAAGAACTAGATGGATTAAGTGCCAATCCGACAAGTTACATATGTTACATCGTGTTACATATTTTATTACATCGTGTTACATATTTGGATCTTTAAAAAAATCAAAGTTACATATGTTACATCGTATACATATTTGAATAAAAAACAAAGTTACATATTGTTACATATTTAACTTAAATTTAAAAAAGCAATAAAACAAAATCACATAAGTTACATATTGTTACACATTTAACTGAAATTTGAACAACCTGTTGAAAAACTAACCAGCACGTATGTCAAGCACTCGAAAGCAAAGACAAAACTAGATGGTTAAAAACAATTGAAAAAATAACTAATACATGTGTTACATCGTGTTACATATTTTATTAAAAACAAAACTAGGCGGTTAAGCTTCCGTCAGACATGTTACATCGTGTTACATATTTTATTAAAAACTGAAAAACATTACTTGTCAGTTCTGACATAGTATTGCATATGTTACATAGTTTTACGTATTTTAGTTGAAACTATTTACTTATACAAAGTTGTTATAAAAACCGATACATTAATAAAAAAATCAAAGTTACATATTGTTACATATTTAACTTAAATTTTAAAAAAAACAAAATTACATAAGTTACATGTTGTTACATATTTAACTGAAAATTGAACAACCTGTTGAAAACTTACATATGTTACATATTTTATTAAAAGAAAAAGTTATGTGTGTTACATCGTGTTACATATTTTATCAAAAATCAAAACTAGATGGATTAAGTGTCAGTCCAAACATGTTATATATGTTACATCGTGTTACATATTTTATTAAATCGTTTTACATATTTTGTTACATCATGTTATATATTTAAAAAAAAAACAAAACTGAATGTTACATATGTTACACATGTTACATCGTATTACTAATAAAACAAAGTTACACATTGTTACATATTTACATTATCATCACATAAAAAACTAACCACATAAAATTTGCAATATATAAATAAAGAAAACCATTTCAACACTACAACAGTTTAAAAAAATACCAAACATCAGATTTCAATTATGTTTTCGAGTATTGGATATGTGGACTTTTTTAAATCAATTAATTATCCAAAGATAAATATTTTATCAACATACAATTTATTAACATTAAAGAAACAATTGAAAATTGTGCCGATAATTAATAAAAATAAAAGAAGGAAGATGAAACAAAAAACTAAATAATCAATTTGAATATACTTGCAATTCGTAATTTGGATTATAAAGATACTCAAAAGCCGTGATTAAAAATCAACACAAATATGAAGAAAAATATATTACAAAGGTATACCAAATAATAAGTGATTAACAAATCAACACAGTTGAAACCAACTATTGATAAATGAACTAAGGTATGAACAAATATTCCAAAAGAAGTTACTTAAATCTATATTGGAAACGCATTTCATTGTCTTCGTAGTATGAAACCGAAGTAGAATCATCACAAACTAATCTATCACATAAACAAACTTCATCGATCTCAAGCATTCGAACATTAAAAATCATCACAAAGAGGAGATCCAACAATAACAACACATAAAAACGAAGAGATTATAAGAAACTAACCGTTGTTACGCGGAAACAAGTATCTTCATCGGAAACAAGCTAGTGGTTGCCGGAATCACTCTTTTTTAACTCCGGTACGCTAGTGACGGCGGTGTCGTGGTGGTCTGCCAGGTGCGGTAGTGACGGTGGTGTGCAGATCTCTTTATAACTCCGGTGCGATTGTGATGTTAGAGAAAAATGGTTGCTTCGAGAATGGATCTGGTAGTTAATGAAACAAAAACGGAGCAAGAATATTCGGACGATGGATCTGGTTGTCAAATGAAGATTCAAAAAATTTAAAAAATTTGAATTTTTTGTTGAATGTTAGATTCAAAAATTTTGAGAGATTTGAAGAGAGAGAGAATGATATATATGTTGTTATATGGGTAGATGTATGATTATTGTCTCCATCAGATTCTTGGGACATTTGTTGGAAAGTAAAAAACAAAAATGACTATTTTGCCCTTGAGACTATAAGACAAAATATGTGAAAATAGAAGGTGTGGCTAAATCTCATCCACATATTGGGTTTCTAGGGTTTCTCTAATAAAACTAAGTTTGCATCATATACTTCTCCTATATATATATATATATATATATACAAGTAGGGACCCGCGCGATGTAGCGGGACGACACTCTACATGGTGATCCTCGTTTTTATGTGTTTTCTTAAACTCGTAATGTTCTCTACTCTCATCTAAATCGTATAGTGTACTATAAAAGTACAAGCCATTTAAAACTATAAGTAAAAAAATAGCTAACTTCGTTAAAAGAAACACAAATCAATAAAAATCATTATGATCGTCAAGCTTACTTTAGAAGAAAACAACGTGATTCGGTGGCGACAATTTCCAACACACTAATGTTTTCATTCACTTATATATTATTTCAAAAGTCTAACAATATAAGTCATAGTATTGAATGTACCAAAAGTATACACTTGAAACTTGAAATCTAAGACAACCTTTAACATAACTACTATAAAGATTATGTACTAAAGCGACAACAAAATTGCTTTGTTACATCAAAGTAGATCTATATACAACCACACACAATTTCTTGTATTATTCACACTTTAGCCCTATATTTTCTACATAAGTCAAAGTTTTAGATATCTTAAGTCGGTGATTGTGTACCAATAATTCCTGATTTTGTAATGTTTCTTCACTTTGCCTTTTAGTTTGTACATAATTCATCATAGCCAAAATTATTATATACAAGAAGACGACTCATTTCAGGTAAATGGATACCCTTCTTTGGTATTGCTCTTGCAACAGTCATCATCTGAGTCTTTTCTGGAGTTTCTTGACGTTGATACTACAATAAAAAAAAATTCAAAACAATATTTCAGACTAAACAAATCATGCATCTATACTTAAAAGAACATATGGTTAACTAAACACTAACACGAATCATGCATCTAGGGCTGTTATCGAGCCGAGCCGAGCTAGGCCTCTTCACAAATGCCGTTATCCCTGTAGAATCAAAATAGAAACGTTTAAATTCACCATCTTTTAAAGAAGTAAAAAATCAGTAAACTAAAAAGCAATTTACAAGCTTGTTAAATCAGAAAACTTTAGACTTAAAGCCTAATAAGTGAAATACAAACGTCTTTTAAATAGTATTAAACTAACACCAGGCAAAATTCAAATATATTTTCAAACAGAAAAATGTTATTCACTACAGAACCAAAAACATGAACTACCTATGCGAAAAACTTTGGCACACAAACAATATCACAGAATGATGATCACAAGATTATCAAATATATACAAGTGAAAGCATTAGTCTCAAGCATACCAAACCCTTTTTTTGAAAAAAAGTAGCAAAACAATAATAATTTTAATGAAGTCAAGATGAAAAGTACATCTACAAATATAAGAGTTGGTCATGTAGGGTTGAACCAATCAAGACACGCTACATTCATATGTGTCAATATAAGCAAGACACAATCACATAACAAAGCGTGCTTCAAATAATGAGTGTTTTACACTAACTTTTTTGTACTTTTTAAGAAAATATACACTTGAAGTAAAACTATAACTAACAAAGTAGATGAATAATGTGGATTCAAATAAATCATAAGAAACAAAAAATGGACACAAAGTGTTTCTAAGTTCACCCAACAAAAAGAGAGATTCAAATCACAAACTCAAACTCAAACTTAAACAAATTGATCAACCAGAAATGAAAAAACTTACTCATGAAATGACTTTCTACCATTCTTATTCTATTATCAAAGAACATAAATCGATTCTATTTTCACATGTCTAACAATAGCCCAACTCATTTTCTCAATTCAAGACATATCTAAAATATAAATTTGGATCACATTACCTTAATTACAAGCCATCGTTGGCCGCTCGCAACTACGTCGAAAACCTGCAGATGTGGCGAACATTGTAAATCTCCTAGTCATACAACACCCGAAAAAGAAAACTCTCCTATAAACGTAAACGTTATAGGAAATAGACTTGTACCCGGGTCAAATTCATGTTTCACTACCATTTATCATACGAAAGGGGGGCCTAAGGAAACACAACACTTAGGTGGGTCTAAGGGTAGATGAATACTTGGTTGTGGTCAACGTTGTTCTGAACCAAACCAACCAGTCCAAACAATTTCTTTGGATTAAGTTAATTCGTAATCTTGTAAACATTTAGTGTGAACATATTAATTTAAATAATCAATTTTTGTGATTAGTGGCTTGAAACTAAATCACAATAGCTCATACTTTTTTATGTCCATAAGATTTATAATTAACAGGGTAATGTTTTATCTCAAGAGTATCCAAAATATTAGTTATAAATGAGTGTACAAACATGTGTCGTAAATAATACCATAAATATTCTTTACATGCCCAACAGAGAAAGAGATGAACTTACCCATGAACAACAGAGAATCAACACCAACTTAAGTCAAAATCTTCTTTCATCTCCTATTTCATCTGGTGTAAATACATGAAATCAGTATAAGGTCATTAAACTAACAGGTCATAAACTAACACACAAACATGGTTGATTTCATGTGGCACGTTTTACCCATTTATCTATAAATTCATTATTTTGGGATATGATTTACATCATAATACATTATTGATTAAACATAAATGCATAGGCATACCTGCATGTCGATAAATGTTCCGTTGGTAACAAAATAAAAAGCAAACAACCCAGAAGGTCCCCTAAAAGCCTTACATTAGCTTTTTTGCATCCAAAAGTTTGTTTCACCCAAAATTAACCTCTGTTACAGGCTCTAAGCTACATAAAACCGTATCAAAGTTACTGATAGCTACAAATAAATAAACCAAGAAGTAAATGAAACCATGTATCTGAAGATACTGATAAGACTTTGATATGACACAAATAAATAAGACACTAAAATATAAAGTTCAGAAATATATATAAAAAACAAGTGAATAGACCAAACTTAAAAAGTAACATGTATCAAACCGAACCCATCTTGCTATCTTTAGCTAGTTATGAGAACTAACCTCAGTCAAAATGACTCCAAACGGCTCTATGAAAGCCAGAATGATGAAAACACCCAACGATGATATGTAAAACATATCCCATTTTTTAGCATACTTACCCACCCTTTCACTCTTTTTCTAGGCAAAAATCCGAACACCCATTTCTTATGAATTAACCAGCAACAAACAAAATTAAATGCTCCACTTAGATGAGAAGATTTGTTAATCTTTATGATGTACACACATGGTCAAATATCGTAACTTCTAACCAAAGCATTATATCCTGCAATATAATTATCATAACTTCACGTACATCGGATTAAAACTCAGTTAAAAATAAGTTACAAAAGCTTAGCTTCCGAGCTCTTTAACATCCTCATATTTCATATCCTGCAAAGTCCCAAACAACACTCCCGTAAAATCCCAAAGTATAAAACTAACCCAAAACACCGGAAAGCAAAGACGGATGAGACATTCATGGATTAAGTGAAATTTTAAATGAAGCAAAATATAAATATGGGATGAATTACCAAATCACATACTAACAAATGCAATTAACTGTACGAGATTTTTATGCTATGTAAACTTAAAAAAACTTGATTCTCACAAGACAAGCACATAACACAAATTTACACTATTCAAACCTAATTTTCAGTTCAATAATACTTTAAAGCCAGGTTAAAATAAGAATGAATACCTTTTTGTTGCAACTTAAGTTCATTTTTATCTTCTCAATGATCAAGACAACTGATTAGCATCTGAAAGTTTCAAATCTTAAACGAATGAAATAAAAAATTTCATAAAAATTTGTAGAAGGAATATAGTCCACAAGTTCAACCTAACACTGTCTTTTGATCTCCTTTTCCTTCAAATTCTTTGTAGGGTCAGTAGAGTCAAACACAGCACCACACATATTCAACTTCCTGATAAACAAATTTTATTTTTCAGAATCCGGAACACCTTTGAGCCTAAGTAAAGCCTCATTTGTGGTGGAAACAACTTTCGTGTCATTCATTTTTGTGTTTAAAGCATCATCTAGCTCATTAGTCCCCGTATTCAAAGTAAGATCAGACTTAGGATTTGAACTATTAGAACGATTAGGTCCTACATCAGTATTGCCCTTTGAACTTCAAACATGACCAGCTGTAGGATTTGAGCTATCAGACTGAATAAGCCCTACACAATTACTGCTTTTTGAACTGGTTGGTGCGTTTGTAGCTGATTTTCTGTTTCCTTCGTCTCGATTCTTAGCTAAATTATGCGTCTTCCGCGATGGGATCCTATTAATTATCTGTTTGATCATCACTTAAATAAAAACCAGCAATGTTGTTGAATCTAGTTACAAGTCAGCTTCATAGCAACATCACCATCCAAAACACCATATATAATCTAGCAAACCTGGAAACAAACTTCTCCTGCAAGCAAACAAATAACACAAATCCATATTATATTAGGTGAGCAAATGCAGATCCAACAATGCAGAAACACTTTAATTTAAACCTACACACACAATTCATAGTCCAATTCCACTCAAAAACAAAAAAACAACAAAAATAATAAGTAGTAAAACACGCAGCATGAAGAAAATTATATGGAATTTATTGTAATAGAAACTAAACAAAGTAGATTAAAGTAAACGCAAAGATAAAATCGAAGTTTATTCAAGTAAAAATATGACTTTAACTACTAAATACACTATCATAATTAAACAAGGCCTTTAGATATACATGTATACCTAAATGAGAAACATTTAGTAAGACCATCAACTATTAAACATTAAAAAAATACATCAGTTTACAAGATCGATATTAGCTCAAACAACAAACATACGTATATCAATTTAATGCCATTAACATCCACTATACAAGAGACCAGCTTAAAAAAAATCTAAAACACATAACATGATGTGGGAATAGTTTATAAAAATTTTAGATTGCAAAGTGGCCCAAAAGGAATTAGAGCAGGTCTTACTTGTTCAATTGTCACATATTGGTCTCCTAAATCATTACCTGCACAAAAAGTATTAATTTAAAAAGTTGAGTACAAGTAAAAATAAATTTGTTCTAGTGAAAGAGAATGAATTATTAAATCCTAATGAGTAACTTGGATAACGTGTAAACATAATGCAAAATGAAAAGGAAGCATGTAGCTGAAAGAAAAAAACAAAATTCAGTTATAATAAATTGACCCAAGTGGCTAACAAAGGTGTTAAACGAAGAACCTGATGAGCACGCTTGAGCACCTCAATATCATGTCCATATGCAGCGTATGTATAATCACGGTAAGATGCAAGAGCCTGAATCTTTATGCAAGTTGAGGACCTTCAAAGAAAATATAATAAAAACTAATCCATCCTCTCAAAGATTCAATCACGGACAACAAAAGTAGAACTCTACATTTCATGGATTTTTGGGATATAGATTGGAATATGTACCCCTGATGGTGCAAATGGGGGAAATGATACTCCAATCACTACAAGAAATCACGCCCTTTACCTACACATCATATGTGTTGGTAAAACCCTATTATGTGTGGGAGATTTTCTTTACCTACACATGATTTAAGTGTCGTGATGTGTTGCCTCACACCTGTAGAGATAGGTCATTACCCACACATTAGTTATGTGTAGGCATATAACTCGCAATACCTACTCATATATGTGTAGCTATAGCTAATTATTATGAGTGGGTAAAAGTGTTACATTTGTGTGTTTGAATGGTGACGTGGCGGGTGACGTGGTGGGTGACGTGGCGGGTGACGTGGACCATAATGATGACGTCAAGAAAAGTGTTCTTGAGACGTGTCATAATCAAATGTTTGGGTAAAAGAAATAATATGTGTGGGTAAAAGTAATACTATGTGTAGTTAAAAGTGAAATATGTGTAGGCATTCATTTCAATATATGTAGAAATAACTATAGATTTGTTGGTGATAGTTATATAATGTGTAGGTAAAAGTGGACGATGTGTAGACATTTGATATGAATAATGTGTAGAAACACTTACAATGTGTGGGCAAAAGTTATACAATGTGTAGTTAAAAGTAATTGATGTGTAGACATTCAAACTGGATATGTGTAGAAGAGATATATATGTGTTGGTAAGAATAAATTTATGTGTGGACATTTACCAGCTTATATGTAGGTAATAATTCTCAAATGCATACAAACAATAACAAATATATATAAACGCATGTAACCAAGATTGTCATTCTAAAATTAAAAGTTGAAACATCATCTTTCAAACCATAAAAATTACAATACTAGTTATACAATTCAAACACTTAGATTAACATCTCGACGAGATAATAAAAATACAACTATTTCACTCGCTAATATTTCACTACTCTAAAGTGTCACCTTGAAATGCACATGATTTATCAGCTTGATAAGTCTTGTTGTGATCCATTCTTGCATTTCTTGAGTCATATTCCTCAAAATGATGGGGATCATAATTCTCCAAGTTATCTAGTCTGGTTACCATAGCATATTGCAAGCAAAATATGTATTTGTGAAATAATCCAAGCATGTCAAAATATGTTCACTTATGTCTTCTTCAAAGAGTTGACTATATTTGACGCACTTACTTGCAAATAGATCAACACGGGTCAAATGGGTAAAATACTAAATAAAAGTATAAAAAAACTTCTCAAATGAGTTGAAATGAAGCCAAAGTGTACTTTTATTGCATAAAACCTTCTAAAGCTTTTTTTTATTAAAAATTAGACTAGTACAAACACATATTTTTTGTAATTACATTAAGATGGCAACGGGTAAAAAATAAGGACTTTTTGACAAAATGGTCAACCATACACATGACTCGAACTGACTTGCACAATAAACACTTATTCTAACCCAATACCAACCAGCCCACTTCACTTTATAATTGTAGGGTTTACCTTGACATTGAAACTTCCTATAACTCCATCAACATTTAGCACCTACAAATGACAAAAATTCCTCATATTTTGCTTAATCATACATGATCACAAACTAACTTATAAGTTGAACATAGAACATTTTTAAGAAGGAAACACAATTAAATTAATTGTAAGAAGTGAAAAGTAATCAATTCAAGTATGTTGTATTAACTAAACCATATTGAAACAAATATCAACATTGACATGAATGCATGAGATACTTAAACTAACCTTATCACAAGAGATCGGTTGGCTTCATCTACAAAATGGAAAAAGATGCATTTAAAGAGAAAGACAAACACAAATCAAACTTGATATTCAAAGTAAAATGCAGCAAGTGATAGTCAAACAAGTGCATTCCCATAAGATGCATCATCAAAGTCAAATGCAACAACTAGTATTAATATTTTCACACTTGTGCATGCCTATCTTGCATCATCAAAGTAAAATGCATAACTGTCGTGTAACCATCTGAGAATATATATACATTGGCCCCTTTCCAACAAATGAACAACCTTATGAGCTAGAAGAAACAATTGAAATATAAGTTGTTGGGAGTAGCTTTTCATAATAAATTCCTAAATCCTAAATGCACATCACAATTCACAAGTTGGACTCATTTTTCAGTTCTCTTATATCTATGTTAAAGAGTAGTGATGTGATTTGAATAAAAGCTTCAGAACTAACAGTTATGATAAACCTCAAACCAAATGCATAGCAAACTACAAGTGATTTTGTTCTAAAAAATATAAGTGTTTATTAAAAAGTACACTAATAAAGAAATATGCAAACCTCGGTGTCTAGTTAAATTGCAACACCTAATTCTTTGAATGCATTAGCCCTTTCACATGCCGATGAGCTTGACCTTTAACCTTGCTGCAACATGTAATTTGAGTCATCATAACCTCAATGTAACATAGTCTTTCAGGACAATCTTAAAACATAAAACACTGAAGAAACTGAAAAAATAGGCAACAATTTACCTTGCATCAAGTGAACAACATGCCCTGCTAAATGACACACATTACCTTGCCTCAAAGTTGGAACCAGTGAAACTTTCTTTTATATCCATGCAAGTGATTATTTGCAATGTTTATGTAATAAAGGTAAAGAAATAATTCAACATTTATGTAACAAAGATAATACAAGAACTTGAGAACCTACAAAAACAAACAATATTAATGTTGTGGATATCTATCATTCTATTTTAACAAGCTCCTTCAGCAAAAGGGTTCTATATGAAACCAATTTGTCAAGGTTTATGACCATGTGTGATTTAGTTTCAATGATGTTAGTATAGTATAAACCAAAGAATGATTGCCAATGACCAAACAAGATAATATATGTTCTCAAAACACATATAATCACAATTAATAATAACAGCATAACCAACACAATGTGCTTCCTAAGTGAACGTAAGGGCAATATACCTGGTGTAAAGAATGCGCCACCAAGGATGACCATTCTTTTAACAAAGTTCTTTTTAGGTGCCTATTTGTCTGTAATAAGATAAGAATCAATTAGCATTGCGGATAGCTATGTAGGAACATAATGAAGATAAATTGGTTCAAAGTAAAATGGCATGTATCTAAAATATTGACCATGCGCATTGTGTCGGGACCATGAAATATGGCTCTATATTGTTGCTAGAGGTGGGTTCATACTAAATATACAAGCATAACAGTAATAACAATAGGCTGCATGATTTAATGTCGAGCAATAATAGCGCAAATATGATAATATAGCTAAGAGTTTTCAACTCAAAGTCAGGCCTATCCTAAGTTTGCTAAAATTCATACTATTTGAACAAGTAACCACATGTTGTTGCAGGACATTAGGCTGTTGCGACAACAGTGATTCCAAACAGGCAGATGTCAAAAATATGTATCAACAGCTTTCAAATTTTTACAAATGCAATTACAAAGAAGCTAAAATATAGACGGAATAATAATTTAGTGATTGAATACTTTTATTAACAACCTGACCTAAGTTGTTCATATTGCATGATATCAAATGCTAGTCAAACTAAACATTTATACAAAGCTCACCAACTGTGTGATTGTTCTACTGCATTAATGGGTGAGTAATCTGCAACTACTGGACTGCTTAGGTTATTCTCTTTGGTTGCATTAGCATGTTTAGATTACTAATAAAATCGCTAATATAAAAGACTATCAAGTTACTTAACTTTGTTTAAGATGTAGCAAAACAGATAATACAAAAACACAAATCAAAGATACTCTAAGTGGCCAATTCACAATGTGCATAATCAATACCATTTTAGCTCTTAATAACCAAATTCAGCCAATAAGTTTCATATATAGACAAAAGAAATTGTAGCTAAGACAAACCATTATAACAAAGCTTAAATTCAATAACTTAAAAAAGCTCTAACCTGTCTCTAGCAATTTCAAGTTACTACATCAAATGAACCCCAATCATTATTAAACCCAGTTTGGCCTTTCTTCCGAAACAATCTTCTTAAAACGCAAAACATTTTACCAACAAAACAACACACAGTAAAAAGAACTTCTCATTTTGTGTACAAAATTCCATAAACTGATGAATCTAAGTTTAGAAAACCTCAAAGATGTTATTTTTCATTTCATCATCAAGTCAAAATATGAATAACCAAGTTGCAAGAAAAATCTGATAGAATACATTGACCTATTTGAATAAGATAATGCTCAAGAATCATAATATCATGCATTTTATAAAAAGCCATGTATGAAAGAAAGTAATGAATCAATATATTATAAAAAACCATGTGTCCAAGAACAAACCAACATTATACGTAACATCATTATATTATATGTATAACATTTGGAAATTGTGCACAGTAAGAAACATGTATGAAAGAAAGTAATGAATCAATAGAATGTACAAAATAGGATGAAGGTTATTCACCAACCAACAATTACATCTTAACTCAGCCTATGTTCAAATTTTCGAACTATTCAAGCTACGAAATGATAAACAAGTATAATTTAGTTTCCCTTTTTTCATCAAGCTATGAAATGATGTACAATTACTATTTAGTTGCCATGTTTGCATCAAGCTATGAAATGATGTACATGTACAATATGGTTCCTGTTTGCATCAAATTGATAATGAACTATTACAATCAGCCAATCATCATAAATCAGAAGATAAAGCACACTGTTACATGATCAAGCTATGAAATAATGTACTAGTACTATTCAGGATGCTAATAATTTTAAAACCAACCATAGTTCAGTTTGTGTATGAAATAGAGAAGAAAGAATAGTTCAGTTTGTGCTCACTGCATGGTTGTGTATTCCATCATGAAGATACTCACAAATCCCAAGTCAACAGTTAATGATTTTCGCCTAAATCTTTCAAAGTAACATGTTTATGGTCAAATAAGAGCATCTAAAAGGGTAATTATGCTTTTAACATTGTTAACTATTTATGAGAATGTTGTATGATCACTTACTGTATAGCTGAGAAGCTAGTCTGTCTTTCATCATGCAGACATATATGAGCATTTGTTGTCCTTTTTCTGCACAATATCCAATCAAATTTTACAAGGTTTCTGGGATGTAATCTTCCTAATAACATAACCAACAAACAAACGTGTACAGAAGGGGTAAAACTTAGATGCAAAACCAATAACATGACAGTAGAGATAAAGTGACATTAATCATGTAACAATAATACTCTCGTTACAATTTCAAGATTATATTTAAATATCCCATTGTATGATGTAAACAACTAAGTGTCAAAGACTGCATTGGAAACTTTTAGAACTTGTTAATTAACTGTAAGTCTATAACTAATCAATCTCAAGCATTAAAGTATATAAACATCAGGTGGATGCGAGTAAGGCTCATCGTTGCATTTGTTTCAAACTTTTTTTTACCTTGTTTGAAATCAGTTACAAGAAGTATAGAACTTTAAAAGGGGCTGATCTGTGGTTACCTAAGCTTAATAAACTGGACAAAATGCCCCTTGGCCTATCAAGGAGGTGAAATTTAAAGTAGCTTTCGATGGCTCTACGTTTGATCCATAAATATAACATAAGTAACCTTATGAAACCCAAATGTTTATATAGGAAAGCATGATTAAATGAAAACTTTAGCACGCCCTCACAAGACACTGAAGAAAGGTGTAAAATTGGAACCAATAAGTCTTGCTCAAGTGGGTTTTGGTCAAGAATTCTATCAAACAATTGGTGTGCATGAATTGCATCATTCTTGCAGGCAGCTGCTAGGAGATGAACTGTCTGGTATGAACGTCAATGATTTGCACAGGCTGGAAACCAAGCTTTAAATGAGTCTAAACGGTGTCAGAATAAGAATGGTGTGAACCCATTTTTGTAGCAAAACATGTTTAAATCACTCAAAAAGAGTAAAATGATCTAGAACTTAACCAACGATGTTAAGCACACTTATTTCTTTCTTGCTACAGGAACAAATCTTAACAGATGAGATAAAAGAGCTACACCAGAAACACAAGTAGTTTAAATCTTTAAACATGCATCAAAATAGGTTCTTACTATATATCATTGTTGTAGGGGAGTCTTATTGTTGAAGAAAATAAAGAACTGCACAAAAAAATAAACCTCATGTTACAAGAAAATGCACAACTACATACGAAGGTTTTTTATCAAAAATGCCAACTAACACCTATTGTCCGAAAATAATCCCAACTCAGTTTATTCCCTCCAGTGGTCCCAAATCCAACTTTTTTGGCCTACAGTGGTCCGCCGTTAAGTACACTTAACGGCCGTTAATTTTTTTTCT
Source organism: Tagetes erecta (assembly GCA_030867185.1). NCBI lineage: Eukaryota > Viridiplantae > Streptophyta > Magnoliopsida > Asterales > Asteraceae > Tagetes > Tagetes erecta. The sequence continues at coordinate 33,797,929 of CM061490.1, read as the reverse complement.
ATTTTTTTCGAATTTCAAACAGATATTTTAGGGATTTTGATCGGGAGGAGAATACGAGTCAGTTGATGTAAACCTTACTTCCAATTGTTGCTCCAAATGGTTTAATTTTGATATCCGGTTAAAGCACAGTTAGGTTTTAAACACCCGATTGAAGACCGTTTTGTCGTTTGGAACCCCAGTTCGTAGTAAGGTTTACATCAATTGAATCGTATACTCCTCCCGATCAATATCCATAAAACCTTGTTCTAAAATTCGAAAAAAATCAAAAAAAAGTTAACGGCCGTTAAGTGCACTTAACGGCGGACCACTGGAGGCCAAAAAAGTTGGATTTGGGACCACTGGAGGGAATAAACTGAGTTGGGATTATTCTCGGCCAATAGGTGTTAGTTGGGATTATTTTTAGCCAATTTGCCAATAAAATAATCACGTTCTTATAAAAAATTAACACATGTATACATGATTATCACCTCAGGTTTATGGAAATACACACATTCATCATGATGATAATGAGCTGCATCCGTGCATAAGTCTCCAGCTAAGCCAACCACAACCACTGAAAAACTATTTATCAACAGCAACCATGACACTCGGGTAAGCAACCAGGATATGATTGATTATACAATAAGGCATGTGAATAATTAAGTATGTTATCATGATTCATGAACATACTGCAGGTTACAGTTAAACTCGAAAGCAAGTTGAAGAAAACGGGCATGTAACAACTACCTGCCTGTCTGCCTAAAAGATGTTAATGTTATGTGATGCTTTAAGCACACGTTCAACAAGAACTGAAAAATTAAGAGAAACGAATTCAACAAAAACTGTAACAAATTCCAAAATGATAAAAAGCTAATTAAACAAACCTTGTTCAGAACTCAAAATCAAAAGTTTACTTTCAATCGTAGAGACTACCAGACAAGTACTTCTTCAATGAAGAGATAAGATATCGCGATTAGTGTATTGGAGATCATGTGGAGTGAATGACGATTTTGAAGGAGGAGATATATTTGTGAAGACCACGGTTGATAAACAATCAGATCTAGTGGGTCTGGTGGGTTTTTAGTGGTTTTAGAGAAAGAAAATTTAAGAGGGAAGTTTAAACTTTTGCAAAAATATTTATGAGGGAAAGTTGATTTTCTATAAAATTATGTTTATAAAAATACATTATATATAATATAAAAAATATATGTTACATAAAAATAATTATAAGTATAAATTCATCACTTATTGAGAGATTGAAGTGAATTTTGTTTACTTAGAGATTAAGACCTTTGATTGTTCTTTAGGGTGAACTATCGTCACTTAAGGTTAATGATGGTCACTTAAGCTCACTAACATGCATTTAGGGTAAATGATAGCCAATGTAGGTTAGCGATGCTAACTTAGGGTCACTAATAACTAACTAGGGTCATTGATGTCTAGTTAAGGTTAGTTTGGTCACTTAGGGCCACTTACAACCTATAAGAGTTAACTTGGTCAGTAATCGTCAATTAGAGTTCAATCAAGTTCATTGACTATTGTTTATTGTAAATGATGGTCAATCTATGTCATTGATTGTTGAGCTTTCAAAAATAGCGAACTAAGGTTAAAATGGACACCGAAGGTAATTAATAACCAATTATGGTTATTGATGGTTAGTTAAGGTTAATGATGGTCACTTAAGGTCACTAACGGCTAATTTTGGATCGTTGATAACCTATTAAGATTATTTGCATTAAAAATGTATCGTTGACCCTTTCAAACCAAATGAGCTTATAATATTTCAATTTTAGAGTTAATGGGTCAAAACGACCTTTTTTAATAGAATGAGTCTATAATAATCAAATTTCATACTAAATGGGTCAAAATGACCCATTTGAACCTAAGGAGCTTAGTAGATAAAAATGACCCGTTTGAAAAAAATGAGCTTATAATAATCAAGCTTTAATCTAAATGTGTCAAAACGACCCATTTAAACCTAACGAACTCATATAATAATTACATTTTAATCTAAATAGAGCAAAGTGACCCATTTAAACATAAGGAGCTTCTAATCACCAATTTTAATCTAAATAGGCTAAAACGACCCATTTGAACTAAATGAGCTTATAATATATAATTTTAATCTAAATAGATTTAAATGACCAATTTGAACCTAAGGAGCTTATAACAATCAAATTTTAATCTAAATGGGTCGAAATGACCCATTTGAACCTAATGAGCTTAGTAGATAAAAATGACCCGTTAGAAAAAATAAGCTTATAATAATAAAATTTCAATCTAAATAGGTCAAAACGACCCATTTTAACCTAACGAGCTTATAATAATTACACTTTAATCTAAATGGGGCAAAGTGACCTATTTAAACATAAGGAGCTTATAATCACCAATTTTAATCTAAATAGGCTAAAACGATCCATTTGAACCAAATGAGCTTATAATATATAATTTTAATCTAAATAGATTATGACCCATTTGAACCTAAGGAGCTTATAATAACCAAATTTTAATCTAAATGGGTCGAAATGACCCATTTGAACCTAAGGAGCTTAGTAGATAAAAATGACCCGTTAGAAAAAATAAGCTTATAATAATAAAATTTCAATCTAAATAGGTCAAAACGACCAATTTTAACCCAACGAGCTTATAATAATTACACTTTAATCTAAATGGGGCAAAGTGACCTATTTAAACATAAGGAGCTTATATCACCAATTTTAATCTAAATAGGTTAAAACGACCCGTTTGAACCAAATGAGCTTATCTTATTCAATTTTAATCTAAATAGATTTAAATGACCCATTTGAACCTAAGGAACTTATAATAACAAAATTTTAATCCAAATGGGTCGAAACAACCCACGAGAACCAAAGAAGGTTATAATATTATAATTAAATCCAAATGGGTCAAAACAACTCCAACAGACTTTATTAAGTGATAACAAAGATTTAGTGCTTTAAAATTGTTCGACTGTGACTTGTTGACCCATTATAAATGTTATGCTTTACAGTTACATTAACTAGTTTACCTGTAATGTGAAACATCAATTTATTTGCATGAATATGACCCATTGACCCATTAGTAGTATTATGCTTATAATCTACATTAACTTGTTGACTTGTAATGTAATTAACTTATTGACCTGTAATGTGACCCACTGACTTATAATCAGGTTTCAAAAGTACTAGTCTACTAGTATTTACAGTTTTCAAACTACTTTTACCTGGTGACCGGTTATTAGGTTTCAAAACTACTAGTCTACTCGGATTTGCAATCATAAAAGCCATAGATATTCGCCATGGGGTAGTCAAAAACCAAATCTAGTCCTAGAGGATAATAATCCAGTTGAATATGACAGGTTATTCCCCATGAGAAATGAAGCAACCTGTCAAGCCTTCATTTCTACGAAGAGCATCAGCAAACAGTAAATAAAACATTGACCCATTGTGAGCCTGCCATTTTGTTAGATTAATATGATTCATTGACCCATTAAATTGGTTTATGAACTAAAAATGTCCTGGCCAGTTGACCCAGTATGTGAACCCGCAAGTTTTATTACATTAGTTGACTATAAATAATAATCCAATTTTAATCTAAATCGGTCAAAACGACCCATTTGAACATGATGAGGTTATAATATTTGACTATAAATCTAAATGGGTCAAAACTAGTGTTTGTCTAGCCTGTTGAACAAAAATTAAACCTTCAAACAGAAAAAGTTAACTGCATAATGTATAAGTTAAAGAAAAAGATACAATCGAAAACATGATTCCATTTGAACTAAATGAGCTTATAATCATTAAATTTTAATCTAAATGGGTCAAAATGACCCATTTAACCCAAAGATATCATGACAAATAACAAATTCACTCAATTGTGTTTGAAGAAGTGAAGCCCAATTTGAAACATTTATAACATGTTCCTTGCTTCTAAACCACATTTGAAGAAAGAAACATATGTGAGGGTACCATTCGAAAACTAAAAGTTGAAACATCATCCTTCAAACCACCAAAATAAAGTACTACTTGTAGAATTCAAACAGTTAAAACATCAATGTCACTACAACTTTATAAAAATACTAAAATACTTCATTCACCATTATTTGCACTACACTCAAATGTATCACCTTGTGATGCTCCTGATGTATCAACTTGGGATGCTCCTGCAATGCTTGGTGGAGGCATTATATTTTTCTCAATTAATGCTTGCTCCATAATTGCACATCTACCATTCACTTTTATAATTGTATCCACTAGCTCGTCATAGGTTGGACGCTTTGAATTCTGAGTCATACCCGGTGTGTTACTAGCAATAACTGGATCACGTCCCCACCCATTCAAACGAACTGAATTTCGTCCAAGCACCTTCTCTATAATTGACTTGTCACTCATTGCTTCCACCGAATGCTCATTTCTCAGCTTCATCATCTCTTCCTTTTAGTGGGAAAAAAACAAAAACGTACAACAAAATAATTAGTGGCCAGATAATGAATATTTGGCAGCAGACAAGAGCTAAGTAAACTTACGTATTTTGCAGCAAGATCCGGAGTTACCCAACCTTTTTCAGCATCGTAGTGTGTAAGATGCCAAGTTTCAAGTTGACCTGATGAAGAATCCAAACTCAATCCACGCTCAACGTGATAGCGTATTGTGCTCTTTGAACCATTTTTACTGCTGACTTTTCGCTTTGCACGTGCCATAACCCTCTTTTTTGCGGTTTCCTTCACATACATAAACCAAATAAACATGCACTTCAAGAATGATTAATAATATAATACTTAAATTAAATTTATTGTCAACACGTTACCAGATAATTAGGGTCACGCCACATATCACAAAGGTATTCCCAATCTTCTTTGCTAACATTACGAGGGGGTGTGCTTTTTGCTTTTGCAAGTTCTTCGGGCCCTCCCATATCTTTGAAGTCAACATGCAATTCAGCTCGGTAACCTCTCCATGCCCTTGCCATGTAGCTATCGATCACTTTGCAAACATCCGAATTCTCCACATCAATATCAAAAAGTGTCTTCAAGCAACACACATAATTAACCATTAAGTCATGTAGATATATGTTCAAATCATATTAAATTATAAATAGAGACTCACAGTTAGCTTGTGGCGTAGTGGAGACTTCTCTTTATTTGGTACATGCCTCCACTCTTTATATTGTAAGCTACAATTGTTACGCAAAATGTAGCCACACTCGTGCATGAAGGATGAGTCATTTACATTAATCACTCGCCTCGATTGAAAGTTAAAGTCCACTGGCAATCTCTTCTTAGACGCTTTCATCACTTTACGAGCTCCCTTTCCACACGTGTTGCCACGTTTTCTGTTTGTCATATCATTGCCATTTGCTTGCCCTGTCTCACCAAGTGCATCTACAAACAAGTATAAAAACATTTACAGTGATGAGATTACTCACAAAAATATACTCACAAGTAAAGTTAAATAGAATTTTGTTTGTCGTACCATTACCAATTTCTTGCTCATTTTCTTGAAATTGCTTCACATTACTAACCTGGTTTGCTGGAGATGTTTCTGTTTACAAAGTAGAATAATGAGTAAGTATAAATACGCATGTAAAAATTTTAAATTGGCACCTAAGATTGGAGATATTGAATCAGGTTCTTGGCTTGTGAATGAAGGGATTGGATCTCCTGCATTAGTATATATATCAAAAATTAGTGAAGTGTTTATATGGTATTAAGGTGGTTGTCACTATAATGTGGTTGGTACTAAAGTTCAACAAAAAAGAAAGGAGTACGAACATACCAGCACGTCGTCCATCTTCAGTACGTAGCCCAACTCGTCTACCTAGCTCACCTCGTCTTGTCATTATGTCCTTGGAAAATAGAAAGAAAAGTAAACATATTTATAGGTCAACTAGATAATACTAAATTAAACTTAAACCAATTAATGTTATGGTAAAAAAAAATTTGAACATGAGTTATTAAAAGTTTATGTGGAAACTCAACAACAATGATGGATGATACAACCCTCTTAAACCAAAGTTACATATATAACTCTACCTTATGACAGTTTTTATTGGACACACGAGAGGTATTAACTACAAAATAAATAGATACAAAAACATGCATATTTTATCGTTTGAAATGGGTCAAATAGGATAGCTCAAACAGTCAAGATGTTATGGAATCATACTCTCTCCAGTTAGGTTGGATTTGAGTTTTAGGTCAATCAACAAAAGTGAATCTGTATGCTTAAGTAACTTAAGTTACCACCTTCAAAGGGAAGCTTCAATTACTATTTTGAACTATGTAACATTAACTTCAACTTTGTGTTAGCAAGTTATGAGCATTCTAAACATCATTTAAACAACCTTTGAATTAGGACGGCAACATTTCATATCAGTTTCAGCAGCATATATATCGGATAGTTTCAGCAATGTACATATCAAATAGTTTTAGCAACATATATATAAGATAGTTTCAGCAACATTTCATATCAGTTTCAGCAGCATATATATCGGATAGTTTCAGCAACGTACATATCAAATAGTTTCAGCAACATATATATAAGATAGTTTCAGCAACATATATATATCAAGTTATGGACTTGCAGCATTTTAAACATCATTTAAACAACCTTTGAATTAGGACGATAACAATTCATATCAGTTTCAACAACATATATATCAGATAATTTCATAAACATATATATTAGACAGTTTCAACAACATATATATCAAGTAATGTGATCAAATGAACCAAATTTAATATCTAAAATTATCTTGTACAGAAAAACAGATGAATTAGGGTCCTTATAAATCCAATACTTGTCAAATCATTCCATCTTAGCATCAGACAACAAACTTCTCAATGAAGTAGGTGAATAAGATTTTGTTACCTGGTCGTTTTCTCCCCGCCAAAAAATCTTCGCTGAAAAGAAAAAGCATGGTGTGCGATGAGATACTGGTTCTTTTATCAACGAAGAGACGTGGGATTAACATCCCGATTTCCTTGTGATTGTGTTACATCATGGTTTACATCATGAATGGTCTAGTTGACTGTGAGGCTTGCTCTTGAACGACAACTGTTAGGTCAAACTTTTTTTTTTCAGAATAAAATTTCGTGTATATAAATAATATCATTAGCTCATTACACAAAGAATATTGTTTGGTGCAGTGGGTATAGACGTTTTTTGAATTTCCTAAAGGTCCTGGGTTCGAAACACTACATGTGTTATAATTTTTTAATTTTAGTTGTTAGCTATATGTGTTATATAACACACAATATATCATAGTTGCTTGTTTGGTTAGGTGGTTTAGCTTCCCATTTAAGGTGTGTTCAAATGTTATAACTTTTTTCTTTAGCTCAAATGGGTCAAAACGACCCATTTGAATCAAATGAGCTTATAATCTTTCACTATTAATCTTATTGGGTCAAAACGACCCATTTGAACCTAATGAGCTTATAATCTTTCACTATTAATCTTATTGGGTCAAAACGACCCATTTGAACCTAATAAGCTTATAATCTTTCAATTTTTATCTAAATGGGTCAAAACGGCCATTTAAACCAAATGAGCTTATAATTGTTCAATTTTTTTTATCTAGATGGGTCAAAACAACCCATTTGAACCAAATGAGCTTATAATCATTAAATTTTAATCTAAATGCGTCAAAATGATCCATTTAACCAAAAGGACCTTGAAAATTTCCAATTTCAATCTAAATGGGTCAAAACAACCCATTTGAACATAAAAAGCTTATAAAAATCACATTTAACGAAATTCCCATGTTAAAGTTCTACAAATATCTCTTAACCTTAGGCAGATTCATACACTGGTCCTGATTTAGGCAAAATCTCATCACTAAATACAATATAAAACATGATGTAGTTTCACTTGTGTTGTGTACTCCAATAAATGATGAATATGGTGAATCAGGCAATACTCCAATTGCAAATGTACATGTTTAACCATGCAGTGGCCACATGGGTTCAAAATTTTATAAGTTACATATCAACATTCTCAAAAAACATATATTATGGTAGTATATTGCAATGACACTTGCGATATAGAAGAAACATGTCCACAACCGTTTTTGATCTATTTAAACGGAACAAAACAACTCATTTGAATCAAATGAGCTTATAATCGTTCAAATTTAACCTAAATGGGTCAAAACAACCCATTTGAACCAAATGAGCTTTCTACAAATTTTCGTATTTTAATCCCATTAAATATTAGAAAATTTGTAGTAATTATTTTAATGTCCAAAAAAATATGAAATTTATTTTCTAAAATTTTTATATCATATATAAGCTACTGAGAATATAATATTTCAACATTTTTATATTTTTGGTACTTTCGTTGTTTCGTACGTTTAGTCTCGTTTGATTCTTCGATTCTTATGTTCACCCATCAACAATCAGCTACTTTCAATCCTAAGTGTTCATATGCATATTTATAACAGTAAAATAGCTCATTTTTATATTTTTACACTTCCCATACGTTTTTAATAAATAAGTGTGAAAATATACATTTTTAATTTTCAAAAATGCATATTAAATAATCTATAACTCCAAAAAATATGAAATTTAATTTATAGCCATATTTTGATAAAATGAAATTAAAGAAAATATAAAATCTCGTTTTCAAGATGGTTAGTCTAGTCTTGATGTTTTGTTCTAAATAAAGTGTTCGGTTTGACTAGTTTTAGTCAAACTTATGTATTTTCTTTGGAAAATGATTTCTATCATTTTTAATAGTTTTGTTACTGTAAAATAAGTAATTTTAGATGATTATAAGATATGGGAAATCATGGCGGTCATTGTGTGTGAAAATGAGCGTGTAGTGTACCCGTAGTGTGTTTTCGGGTATTTTCTCGTTACCTAGTTAATTAGAGTGAGTGGGGGTGAACTTGGGATGTCGTTGTGGTCTCGTGAGGGGCTGGAACACTACTGGAAAAGGGCTTGTATCGGCTTTCTTTCTCACGGGATGAACGGTTCTTGCTTCAGTTGCTCGGTTTGCGGTTTCTTTGGACTCGTGGCTCCTCTTGGCTTGTGTTTGATGTTGTTGGTCGCTTGTTGAGGCTTGTTGAAGCTGAGTTTTTTGAGTTTTTATGGTGAAGAAGTTGTTTAAAAGTTGAGAGAATGTTTGAGAGTGTTTGTGTGAGAGTTGTGAGATTGTATTGAAAAAAATGAAGTGGGTGTAGTGTGTGTTTGAGTGTGTTCGGCTGAAATGGGAAGAAAGAGATGGAAAAGAGTAGAAAATCTTGTATGGGATTTGTTGAGATTATGGATAGTTGGGTAAGTAAGGAGAATGGACATGCATTGGTGATTAAGGGGGTGTTGGGTAATAGGGTGACATTAGGCTTAGGTAGAGTGGAAGTATTTATTTAATTATTTTGTTATTTAGTTTTACATATCTTGTATTATTTTATAAAGTTGTTAATTGTTTTATAAAATATTAGTTTACTTTATAAGTTGTAGTTTGTTTTATGTAAATATATATATATATATATATATATATATATATATATATATATATACTATCTATAATGCAGATTGGAAGGATACCCAATTTGTCAACCACGTACAATTTTTTTATGCATAAGGTACAACCAATTAAAAGGGCATTTGAGTCTTTTTAATTTGAGAATTAAACTTACGTTTTTGTTGAAAGTGAATTTAAGGTTTTAAAATTAAAATCCCCCTTCGTTCGCATTAAGACTCTCTCCTTCATTTCTCTGTTTTACATCTCTATTCACGGTGAAGGTGGGAAATTAGTTCTTCCTTTGAAACAATTAATTAAACCCTAATATCTCTCACTTTCATTTCAATTCAACAAATTACGCATCTGTTTGATTCCTCCTCATTATCTGAAATCTATCAATCACTTCGAAACCCTGGTCCAATGACGCAGCGATGTTGAGTCCTCAACGACCACGGACGACCACAGGCTTGAACGACGGTTTTCAACAGTTTGAGTAAGCCCACATCGATATTCAGGTAATCTTTGATGCGAAAATTTATCATTTTTCAAAGGGTGTTAAACCCACATCAATTTCATCAAAACAACTCTGGGTTTGTCTTCAAAATCAGTTTTCAGGTAATCTTTGATGCGAAAGTTTATCACTTTTGAATGGGTTTTGATGTATCAATGAATGAAAGAGTTTTATGTGTTTATGGGAATTGGGAAATGATTGTAGGAAAAATGATTTTGATCCAAGAATTACGGTTTTTAATTTTTTTTGTTTGTTGTTTCATCTTTTATTTTGTTTTGTTTTTAGGGTTTAGTTCTGGGTCTTAGGGAACATTTTGATATGCAAACTGTATTTGAGTTTATGTTTTTGTGTGAAATTTGGTAAAAGAAATTAGTCAAGATGGCAATTAGGCCTTTTATGCTGCTTGTTCTTGTTGTTTATCTTTATTATTGGTGTAAGGTGTTATGCTCATTCTTTTTTGTTGTATGAAATAAGCAATTGGGTGAAACAAGATTGTATTTGTGCATATGACCTATTAGTTCATGGTGCTTTTATGAATTAATTGCAGCTTAGAGCGATAACCTTTGGTTTGAACTCTTATTTGATCCTCAAAGTACTATTAATTGTATGTTTTGTAGTTGATTTAGTGTTTCAATTGAAAATCTTTGAAATTGTCAAAATAGTTTCTTGAGTCTTGTTAAGGTATACAAAGATCTTCTTGTGCCAATTTGAGCTGTCTTTTTCTCATTTCTTGATTAAATTTCTTGGTTTTACCATAGAATGGAATCCGGTTTTGGTGTTTAATTGGTCCCAGGACCATGAAAAATGAAGAATATAAAAGAAATTGAAGAATATAAAAGAAGAGGAAGCTCTATTCGCAGGTTTGCATCTTATTACATTTCATGTTTAAATTTTGTTGATGAAACTTATTATGTGTTTCTTCTTTGTTCATGATGCAATTTTCTGAAAATCAAACGAATCAATGAAGGCTATTATAACAATCACAGTTGGTATTGTATTTGGCTTCTACATTCACTACAAGAAATTGGGGTGTTTACCTACAAATAATTTATCTACACATATACATATATGAGTAAATACCTACACATGTTTTTATATGCGTAGGTAAAGTTATACTTATATATTTTCAAAATGAGTTACACTTAACATGTGTTGGTAATACGCTTTACCTACACTTGACGTTGGTGGGAAAATTTCCCACCAAATTGACGGTCAATTAAGTGTTAGATTACCCACACATGTGGCAAGTTTTCGTTATGTGTAGATAAATTATCTACACATATGCTAAAACCTAATGCATGTGTTGGTAATCGACTATGTTTTACCAACACAAATTATTTGCAAATATATATGTAGATAAATTAAGTAAGCAAACTTTCATCCAAAATTTTAAAAATGACATCGCAAACTAAATACCTACACATGTTTTAAAAATGACTCTATATGTGGATAATCGACTATGTTTTTACCAACACATAAGTAAAAGACAAATCTGAATTAAGAAACAAAGGTGAAATCAAAATGATTTACAATGACCATAAGGGTGAAGTGAGTGAGGGGTTTGGGTTTGACAATCCCCGTTTCAAAAGATATCTAAACCAACAGGAATCAATGAAAGCTGAAAATAAGTTCAAATAAAATTCTGATCTGAAAATAGGTCAAGATCCTGAAACTTCCGTTGCTAAACTTGAACTTCAAAAGAAAACCAAGAAGAAACAAAAGAAGAAAACTAAGTCAAACTTAAATTCTTCAAATGTTTCTAATGGAAACAAAGTTGATTCTGCTGGTCAAGGTTCTTTGAATGTAAACAACAAAGCTAAACAAGTTTACCAACCTAAACCAAATTCAAACTCTCAAGGGTCAAATAAATCACAGAGTGTCAAATCTGAATTTTATGAAAAGTCAACAAGACTGTGGTGTGAATATTGCAAAATGATTAATCATAACACCACAGATTGTTATTTTTCTAAATATTGCCACATTTGTGATATGACAAATCACTTTGTTGAAGAGTGTTATTTAAACAAATGGTGTGAGATATGTGAGAGGGTGAATCATGACACAAATGATTGTTATTACAAGGAAAGAACAAAGGTTCACAAAAGGAGCAATCAAAGAAATCAATATCATTTGACAATGATGAGGATTTCTATGATTCCTGGACTCCTAGAAACATGAGACTGAATGATTAAATCCCTAACAAACACTCTTCCAAATCTAACATGCAAATGATTTCAAGGATTGCATCCCATCCTTATTCAAAGGATAGTGTTAAAAGGAATTTGATTAAGCAGTTTCTCAATGAACCAGATCATGCTAAATCGGTTCAGTCTCATGATGTTTCTAATCAAATGAAGTCAACATATGATTCTGCTAAAAGATTAACCAAACCTTTTGTTCATAAAAACAAATCAAATGAACTTCCAAGTGATTTGAACGATAGGTTTGAGATTTTGATGAATCAATATGCTAAGTTGAAATCTGACATGTTGACTACTTTTGGTTTACAGTGTGCTAAGCAAACAGTTATTGATGAAAATGGCAAACCCAAAACCACTACGGTTTGGGTTGATCGTACTAACTGATATACTTAAATGTGCACGCACATTCACCAAGAGCTAAAAACAGTTTATGGATTGTGGATAGTGGCTGCTCGAGGCACATGACTGGAAATCAAGAGTTATTGGATCAATATCAAACAAAGAAAGGCTCTTATGTGGCTTTTGGTGATGAAGGAGGATGGATAATAGGAGAAGGAACTGTCAGCAATGGAGTGTTGAGCTTTGATAATGTCAATTACTGTGAACAGCTCAAGTTCAACTTGTTGAGTGTTACACAAATATGTGACAAATCTTATTCAACAATGTTTGATGAAAAGTTTTCCTATATCCTGAAGCATGGACTCAAAGTTCCAGAAGAATGGATACAAATGAAAGTACCTCGACACAACAACATATAAATGATGGACATGAGTTCCATGAATGAAAATCTTCAAGAAACTTGTTTGCTTTCAAAAGCATCCATTGATGAATCTGTTTTGTGGCATAGACGTCTTGATCATACTTACTACAACAACATGAATAATTTGGTTAAAAATGATCATGTAGTGGGTATACCACAGAAGATGTTCGCTGTCATTGAGAAGTGTTCAGCATGTTTAAAAGGAATACAACATCGAACATCACACAAGATAAAAATTGTAAACTCAAATGTTACACCATTAAAACTTTTACATATGGACCTCTTTGGCCCGAAAAATGTTTTAAGTCATACAAAGAAACAATATTGTCTTGTGGTGATTGATGATTTTTCCGGATTTACATGGGTGTTTTTCATGTTCAGAAAGAGTGAAACCGCAGAAATTCTTAAAACTTTCATTATCAAAATAGAAAATCAATTTGATTGCAAAGTTAAGATAATGAGAAGTGACAATGGAACTGAATTCAAGAATGATGTGTTTGAAACTTTCTATGCAGAAAAAGGTATAGAGAGACAGTTCAGTGCAACTAGAACTCCACAACAAAATGGAGTTGTAGAACGCAAGAACCGGACTTTAATCGAAGCTGCTCAAACAATGCTTGCTGATTCTAAACTACCAATCACTTTTTCGGCAAAAGCAGTATCGACAACATGTTTTGTTCAAAACAGGAGTCTCATTTTCAAAACTCATAATAAGACACCTTATGAATTGCTTTTCAAAAGAAAACCATAAATTGGTTTCTTTAAATCATTCGGTTGTCTTGTGTCTGTATTGAATACCTCGGACCGTTTAGCAAAGTTTGATGAAAAAGCAAATGATGGATTCTTTGTCGGATATTCATCACAATCTATTGCTTATCGGGTTTACTTGTCAAAACACAACATTATTGAGGAATCAATGAGTGCTAAGTTTCATGAAAACTCGTTTCCAAAAGTTATAAATGGTCCAGCTTGGTTATTTGATATAGATGCATTAACCACATCATTGAATTCTAATTACATTGATGATTCTGTAGGTTATGGCTCAGGGGGAGATTTTGATGATGAAGTGCTTCTTCCATTTCCATCAAGGTATCCTGATCTTGGAAATCCAGACATTCATACAAACTTTGAAGAGTGTATTCCACCTTCAGAACCACTTGTTACAAGTGATGAATTGATTGCTGATGATGGATATAACTACTTTCACAATTCTCCTCATGAATCTGATCCCTCCATCCAAACCATAACTGTTCACGACTTCAATTACACTAATTTGGAAAATGAGGTGGCTGTTGATTCTGCTCCTATCTCTAGGACTCTCAGAAGCCTCTCACAATCAAACATAATTGGAAACTTGAATGAAGAGTGACAAGAAGAAAGAGTGCAAATGCCAACATTTGTCTCTATTCATGTTTCTTATCTTAAACCGTGCCAAACAACATTTCAGAAGCTCTCAAAGATTCAAGTTGGATTGAAGCCATGCAAGAAGAGCTTCTTCAATTTCAAATCCAAAATTTTGGACACTGGTTGATCTTCCTGAAGGACATTATGCCATAGGCACACGTTGGCTATACCAGAAAAAATCCGATGAACGTGGCATAGTAATCAGGAACATAAAGAATTTCCTCATCGTGTGATGAAACTTGATAAAGCTCTCTATGGCTTACATCAAGCACCACGAAAGTGGTATGAGACTTTGTCATCTCATTTGATGGAGAATGGTTTCAAAAGAGGCAGGATTGATCAAACACTCTTCTTTAAAAAAAAAGAACAACAATCTTCTTTTGGTTCAAATCTACGTAGGTGACATCATATTTGGATCAACAAGCAAAGAGTTGTGCAAAGAATTTGAGGCTATCATGCAGTCAAAATTCCAGATGAGCTCAATGGGTGAAATGAACTTCTTCTTAGGATTGCAAGTCACTCAAGCTAAAGATGGAATCTTTATCAATCATCCATCTTTAGCAATCAAGAGAAGTACATCATGAAGATCCAAAAGAAATTCTCATTTGAAGATGTTCAATCCATAAGGACACCACTTGATAAAGCTCACAAATTGGAGCCCGATGAAAGTGGAAAATCTGCTCACAAGTCCTTTGGTGTCAAAACCAACTATTTCTGGGGATGTCAGTTTTTGGGTCCGAGGTTAATCTCATGGCAGTGTAAGAAACAAACCAATGTTTTAGTATCCACTGCAGAGGCCGAATACATAGCTGCTTCTGCATACTGCTCACAAGTCCTTTGGTGTCAAAACCAACTGCTGGACTATGGGTTTAATTTCTTGAAAACCCCAATCTATATTGATAATACTGCAACCATTTTCATCACAAGCAATCCAGTACAACACTCTAAAACCAAACATATTGAAATCAGATATCACTTTCTACGTGATAATTCTGAGAAGGGGTTAATAGTGTTGGTACAAGTAAGTACAGAAAACCAATTGGCTGATCTTTTTACAAAAGCCTTTGATCAAGGCAGATTTGAACATTTGGTTCAAGCCATTGGTATGATCAACTATGAACCATGATCATTGAGCAATGGCATATAAATAAAATAAAAATATAATAAAGATGACAGGAATACATAATAAAAGATGAATGTTGGGTTGAGCAACATAAGAGAAATGATAGTACACCACAATTGTCTTTTGCATAGTTTTCAAAACTCAATAAAGACTGACTGATCATAATGTTTGTGTGGGTAAGCTGAAAAACTGTCAATCTGAAAATTAAACATATTGGTGATACAAACTAAAGTTCTCTATGTCTAGTTGTGTTAAGTTCCATCTAAGTAGCGTTGGTGAAGTTTTCATCTTTCTGATAGGCTGCTTGTAGTGTTACTTACACATATAAGGTAATGACGCAATAGAGTACGTGTTGAGCAAACATCTGTGAGCTTCTTTGTTGTAGTATCCACAGATCTGAAGTCTCACACGAGGTCTCTTTTGTTGTAGTAATCTACAGACCTGGAACACCTCAAGATGTACAAAAGATTCCAAAATGGAACGATACCAGTGCCAAAAGATTCCCAAAGTGGAACAGTGTCAATTCAAAAAATGGAAAGTAAAGAAGATTCCCAAAGGGAACCCACCAATAATTTATAACCCAAAGCTCCACGGATTTCATTGTAAGTGACCTGATTGTTAAAGTGCCTGCTTGTACGTTTTCGAAGTTAGTGGACCTTCTAAGATGTTTCTAAGTGTGTTACATGCTAGACATACTTAATCAACTAAAAACATGATAAAAGTATCACTAAGTGTTGAAAAGTAAGTTGGTTATAAGCTTTCTGCCCATCACACATATTGAAATATTGTCTATGTCTATTCAAAATCTTATATTTCTTTGTGTGAAGATTTTTGAATGGGATATGATCTCTTTGCTTACCTACATTTGATCTTAAAAGGTACTTCCTTGTCAATATGTAGATAAGAATAAATGTGGCTTTATTCATACATGAAATTGATTCATATTTGATCATAAGTAAAGTTCATATTTTCTTCTCTAAGGAAAATTAAACTTTAGGGGGAGAAAATGTCATGTCATTTCTATTCAAATAATGAATCATAAGAAATAGTGGATTGATTGGATGTAGTATTGTGAAAATAGATTGAATGTGTGCAATATGCAAGATATTTCATGATTGAAAATTTGATCTTTGTAGGGTACAATTACATCTGCTATGGAATGACCAAAAGACCAAAATATGTGTCAAAGATGTTTTTCTGTGTAAAAATCAAGTACTTTGATCACACAAAATAAAAGCTTGAATCTTGAAAAATTTCAAAATTTGTGAACACTGTTGTTCGCAGATCGAGATGTGCGAACACTGTTGCCCACAGATTAGTGAAAAAGTGAAAACTGTCAAGATATGTGAACACTGTTGCTCGCAGATCAAGATGTGCGAACACTGTTGTTCGCAGATCAGTTGACACTATGATCCGCAGATCAACTGAAATCACTGTCAGAATTCAAAGAATTATCATTTAACTTTGATGTTCATATTATTCAATGATTAATGCCAAATGAACTAATGATCTGAATTGGGTGTGTGTAGATGAGCAAGGAAGAATCAAATTAAATTTGATGAAAATTGTCACAAGTACAAAGAATTGTGACCCATTGATCAATTCATGATCTCTGAGTATTTTTCTAAGTACAAAATCAAGAAAGATGAAGAGAATATTAAAAACGTCTAAGTGTTTGAAAGATGTGTGAATGCTACTGTAGCAAGCATATCATGAGATGTGCGGATGACACTATTGTCCGCAGAACGAACAAATTCAAAGATTTTAAAATTTGGATATAAATCATGGATAATAAAAGTGATTTATGTTTAAATATGTAAATCTTTGAAACATCAAAGGAATTTTGAAGGATGTGCGAACAACAGTACAAAACAATTGTTACTGTTGCACGCATATCATGTACTATTGTCCGCATATCACAAAATCTTTTGATTTGAAAGCAGATTTTGATGCTAAAATGTTAATAATCACTTGTAAATGTGTTTGAATCAACTTGAAATTCTCAAAATTCATTTAAATTGTGAAATTATTGAAAATTGAGTCGATGTGCGAACAACCTGTTGTCCGCATATCTTTTAAAGTCTGTCTTAAAAGTTTTAACAAGTGTGGACATAGTATATATACCCTTCAAAACCCTAAAACCGTTCATTTCAAACACTTCATTCAGACTCAAGACGATCTTCATACATTCATCATCAAACAATAAAAACAATCATTCATATATCATAATCATATAATCTAGATATCAAAATTTACTTGCATATCTTTTTGGGTATGAATCGATAATCAATGATAAAATGTTACTGTTCATTCGAAGGGAAATGAATCGTCAGTTTGCTAATATGAACAAAATCAAACTCTAACTTTGATTTACACTTGAAAGTTTGCAAATTGATAACAGTTTAACATTAATGTTTGTCTGTTAATCTTCGTAAACAACTTAAAATCTGAACGTAAAGCTTGATCAACGTTGACCTAAAAGTCGAACTAGTATATTACTTAATTTTGAGCTATAATCTGACTAAGATCTTTCTTCTTGCAGGTGAAATGGTTGATTTATAGCTTGTGACCAAGTACAATGCTGTGTTTAGTCACAGACCTGAAGTTTCACACGAAGTCTCCTTTGTTGTAGTGATCTACAGACCTGGAACATCGCAAGATGTTCAAAAGATTATTGATAGAGAAGATGATTATAGAAGGAGAAAGTTGAATCAGGTTATTTCTCCAGAAAGACATGATGCTTTTGCTAGTGGAGATAAAACTCCTAAACCTGATGCCTTTACTCATATCCAGAAACAAAAAGAAAGATCATCTTTCTTCTCAAATGAGTTTTAATCCGTAGCTAAAACGTTGAAAGAACATGAACAGAATATGAAAGAAAAGCTGTTTAAGTTGAAAAACAAGGCTAAAGATGAGAAACATCATCTAGTTTCATAGAATTTGAAGTATAAAAATGAGTTGAAGAAGAATAAACAATCTGAGATTGATGTAATGAAGAAAAGCAGAAATGCAAGTGAAAGAAGGAAATGTTGAACAAGAAGTAATGCAAGTGTAAGTAGGATAAGATGTACATGATTTTTGATGCAATATTATTTTTGGTCAATCAAGCCTTTGTCAGAATTTGTTGAAGTGAAAGAAGAAGAAATAGAAGAAACTTAAAGCATGATGATAGGGGGAGATTTTTGGTATATATTTTGGATCATAATACTTAAAGTTTAGAAGAAAAACAAAAAGATGTACATACAGTTTCTGTACTAGAGATGTGCGGACAGAACTGTTGTCCGCAGATCAAATTAACTGTTTGTTATTTTGTTTTTCTTACACTTGTATTGTTTTCTGTTTTAGTATAAATAGGGTTGTATGCATTGTACTTAAATAGACCTTTTGAACGAACTCTCTCTGCAATACACCTTATTGTACACACAGTTAACGAATTAATACAAGTTGCATTTAATAGTAATTCTTCTGTTGATTCTGTGTGTTCTTGATCATTTACAACATGTTTGTTGATTAGTTAACAGATCCACAAGCTCTATATTTGACCTGATACAGATCCACATGCTCAACCCAACATTCATATTTTATTATGTACTCCTGTCATTTTTTAGTTTTTTATTTTTGATTTTATTTTATTTATATGGCCTTGATCAATGATCATGGTTCATAATTGATCAGACCAATGGCTTGAACCAAATGTTCAAATCTGTCTTGATCAAAGGCCTTAGTAAAAAGATCAGCCAATTGGTTTTCTGTACTTACTTGTACCGACACTCTTAAACCTTTTTTCTAAATTATCTTGTAGAAAATGATATCTGATTTCTATGTGTTTGGTTTTAGAGTGTTGTACTGGATTACTTGTAATGAAAATGGCTGATGTATTATCAATATAGATTGGGGTTTTCAAGAAATTAAACCCATAGTCCAGCAGTTGGTTTTGACACCAAAGGACTTGTGAGCAACATGCTGAAGCAGCTATAAGATTAACCTTTGACCCAAAAACTGACATCCCCCGGAATTTGATTTTCTGTTAAGATTACATCCACCATAATCATTGTCAGTGTAAGCATGTAATTCAAAATTTCCCTCTTTAGGATACCACAAACCAAGTGCAGTTTTTCCTTTGAGATATCTGAATATACGCTTGACATCTTGTAGGTGTGATTCCTTAGGATTTGCTTGATACCTAGCACACAAGCAAACAGCAAACAGCAAACATAATGTCAGGTCTACTAGCATTCAAATACATCAAAGATCTAATTAATGATCGATAGTATGGTTGATCCACAAATTTTGCACTTTCTGATGGCTCCAACTTATGAGCTTTATCAAGTGGTGTTCTTATGGATTGAACATCTTCAAATGAGAATTTTTTAAGAATCTTCTTGATGTACTTCTCTTGATTGATAAAGATTCCATCTTTAGCTTGAGTGACTTGTAATCCAAGAAAGAAATTAATTTCACCCATTGAACTCATTTGGAATTTTGACTGCATGATAGCCTCAAATTCTTTACAAAGCTCTTTGCTTATTAATCCAAATATGATGTCATCAAAATAGATTTGAACTAAGAGAAGATCTTTGTTCTTTCTTTTCAGGAAGAGAGTTTGATCAATGCTGCCTCTTTTGAATCCATTTTCCATAAGATGAGATGACAAGGTTTCATACCACTTATGGGGTGCTTGATGTAAGCCATAAGGAGCTTTATCAAGTTTCATCACTTTGTGAGGAAATTCTTTGTCTTTAAATCCAGGAGGCTATTGAACGTACACCTCTTCATTGATAACACCATAAAGGAAATCACATTTAACATCCATTTGATAAACCGTGAAATTCATGTATGCAGAATAAGCAAGAAACAATCTGATAGCCTCAAGTCTTGCCACAGTATCAAAAACATCTTCATAATCAATACCCTCTTCTTGAGTATACCCTTGAGCTATCAATCTTGCTTTGTTCCTGATGACAATGCCACATTCATCTGATTTGTTCCGGTACAACCAACGAGTACCAATGGCATATTGTCCTTCAGGTAAATCAACTAGTGTCCAAACATTCTGAATTTGAAATTGAAGAAGCTCCTCTTGCATAGCTTCAATCCAACTTGAATATTTAAGAGCATAAAAATGTTATTTGGAACTATTTGATATAAGAAACATGAGTAGAGACAAATATTTGCATTTGCAATCATACTTCTTGTTACCCTTTCATTCAAACTTCCAATTATGTTGGATTGAGAGAGGCTTCTTAAAGTCCTAGAAATAGGAGCAGGATCAACAACCACCTCATTTTCCAGATTAGTATAATTGAAGTCTTGAATGGTTGTAGTCTGAATTGATGGTTCAGATTCATGTGGAGAATTATGAAAATAATTGTATCCATCATCAGCAATCAATTCATCACTTGTAACAATAGGATCAGATGGAGGAATACAATCATCAAAATTTGCATGAAGATCTGGATTTGAAAAATCAGGGTACTTTGTGGGGAATGGTAAGATAACTTCATCATCAGAATCTCCCCCTGAGCTATAACCTGCAGAATCATGAATAGAATTAGAATTTAAAGAAGTGGTCAAAGCATCTATGTCAAATAACCAAGCTGGACCATTTATGACTTTAGGAAAAGAGTTCTCATGAAACTCAATATTCATTGATTCCTCAATAATGTTGTGTTTTGAGATGTAAACTCTGTAAGCAATAGATTGTGATGAATATCCTACAAAGAATCCATCACTTGCTTTTTATTCAAATTTAGCTAAACAGTCAGAGGTATTTAACATAGACACAGGACAACCAAATGATCTAAGGAAACCAATTTGAGGTTTTCTTTTGAAAAGCAATTCATAGGGTGTCTTGTTATGATCTTTGACTATGAGACTCCTGTTTTGAACAAAACAAGCAGTTGACACAACTTCTGCCCAAAAGGTAATAGGTAGTTTTGAGTCAGCTAGCATTGTTCTTGCAGCTTCAATTAATATCCTGTTGTTGTGGAGTTCTAGCAGCACTGAACTGTCTATCAATTCCTTTACCTGCACAGAAAGAGTCAAACACTTCATTTCTGAATTATGTACCATTATCACTTCTCATTACTTTGACTTTTGAATCAAATTGATTTTCAATTTTAGTAATGAAAGTTTTCAAGATTTCAGCAGTTTCACTCTTTTTATGCATAAAGAATACCCAAGTGAATCTTGAAAAATCATCAATCACCACAAGACAATATTGTTTCTTTGTGTGACTTAAAACATTTGTAGGGCCAAAGAGGTCCATGTGCAAAAGTTTAAGTGTGTAACATTGGAATTCACAATTTTTGTCTTGTGTGATATTCGATGTTGTTTTCCTTTTAAACGTGCAGAACATTTATCAATGACAGAAAACATCTTTTGAGGTATTCCCACTACATGATGATGCTTAACCAGGTTATTCATAATATTGTAGTGAGTATGACCAAGACTTCTATGCTACAAAACAGATTCATCAATGGAAGCTTTACAAAGCAGGCATGTTTCTTGAATATTTCCATTCAAGGAACTCATGTCCATCATGTATATGCTATTGTGTCGTGGAGCTTTCATTTGAATCTAGTCTTCTGCAATTTGAAATCCAGGCTTCAGAATATAGCAAAACTTGTCATCAAACATTGTTGAATATAACTTGTCACAAATTTGTGTAACACCTAGTAAGTTGTACTTAAGCTGTTCACAATAATTGACATTGTCAAAACTCAACAATCCATTGCTAACAATTCCTTCTAATGTAATCCAACCTCCACCATCTCCAAAGGCTACATATGATCCTTTCTTTGTTTGATATTGATAAACTAATTCTTGATTTAATGTCATGTGTCTTGAGCAATCACTATCCACAATCCATAAACTATTTTTATCTCTTGGTGGATGTGCCTGCATAAACAAGAAAATCAGTTAGAACGATCAACCCAAACCATTGTTGTTTTGGGTTTTCCAAATTCATCAATAATAGTTTGTTGTGCACATTGCAAACCAAATGTAGTCAACATGTCAGATTTGAGCTTAGCATATTGATTCATTAACACTTCAAACCTATCATTTAATTCACGTGGAAGCTCATTTGTTTTGTTTTTATGAACATAAGGTTTTGAAAGTTGTTTAGCTGAATCATATGTTGACTTCATCTGTTTTGATACAACGTGGGATGGAATGGCATGAGAATGTTCTGGTTCATCAAGAAATTGTTTGATTAAATTCCTTTTAACACTATCCTGAGAATGAGGATGAGATGCAATTCTTGAAATCAAGTTCATTTTAGAACTTGCAAAGTGTTTGTTAGGAATTTGAGATGATCCATTCATTCTCACGTTTCTAGGAGTCCAAGAATCATAGAAACCCTCATCATTGTCAAATGATACTGATTTCATAGATAACTCCTTTTTGTGAGATTTTGATCTTTCCTTGTATTAACACTCCTCTGTGTTATGATTCACCCTCCCACAAATCTCACACCATTTGTTGAAATAACATTCATCAACTGAGTGATTTTGTCATGTCACAAATTTGACAATACTTAGAAAAGTAACAATCTTTGGTGTTATGATTAATCATTTTGCAATATTCACACCAAAGCCTTGTATTCTTTTCATAAAATTCAGGTTTAACACTTTGTGATTTCTTTGAATCTTGAAAGCTCTGATTTGGTTTTGGTTTGAACACTTGTTTTTTTTTTCTCATTTAAGGAACTTTGACCAACTGAATCAACTTTGTTTCCATCAGAAACAACTGAAGAATTTAAGTTTGACTTGTTTTTCTTCTTTTGTTTCCTTTTGGTTTTTTTTAAGTTCAGATTTAGCAGCGGAATTTTCAGGATCTTGACCTGTTTTCAGATCATAGACAGTTTTGAACTTATTTTCAGATTTCTTTGATTCTTGTTGATTCAAAAATCTTTTGAAATGAGGATTATGAAACCCAAACCCTTCACAAATTTCACCTTTGTGTTCATTATATATCATTTTAATTTGACCCTTGTTTCTTAAATCAGCTTTCTCTTTTACTTCTTCAACAAAGAAGTTTTTGTGTTTATTTTGTGAATTTTCTTCTAATTTCACAAATCCACTTAAGTTCTTTGTTTTAAGATACACCTGTTTTGGTTCATATGAAGTAATTTTCACAGGGTGACCTTCTTTCAATTTCTTTGTGTTATGTTGAATGAAAACCTCTTTCTTCAATTTTGAACATTCAGAGTCATCAGAAGATTCTGAGTTTTGAACCACTTTTAATCTTGTTTGAGCTTTACTGGAATAGTCATGTGTATTGAAATCCGTTGGTAATGTGTTGGTCATTGCACTTGGCATTTTCTCATAATTCACTGGAGCAGGTGTTGTTTGGTATGCCACCTGTGAAAAACCCAACCCATTGCAATTTTTTCCTTCCTTTTGACTAGCAATCCACTTTTCCATTTGTTCTTTTGTTGACATTAATTGTTCATATTTCATTTCAAAAGTGGATGCTTCCAGTTGACTTTAAATATAAGAATCTTCAAGAATTTTTAATGAGTTTTTTAAGATTTGTTCTTGATTCTTAGATTCTTTTAAGTCCTCAGTCAAAGATTTAATTTTCTTCTCAAATTCTTTTTGTTCTTCTTTAGTCTTCTTGTGACTTTTAATTTCAGCCTGGAATTTTTCATTAGTAACAAAAGAATGAGTTCTATAGTGAGTTACCTCATGCAGACATGCTTTTGTGCAAACCTTATCCTTGACTTCTTCTGGCAATGGTGGATATCTGCTTGCATCAACAGTTTCAGCTTCTTTTTCTTTGTCATCATCAGAATTTTGAGCCATCAAAGCAAATTCCTTTTCAATCTCTACTCCATAAGCACTCCAATCAACCTCTCCATCATATGTAACACACATAGCTTTAGGTTCATCAGGTTTGCTAGTTGAAGAAGAAGCTTGATTAGGATTCAAAGTGTTTTGAGTAATCTTAGCAGCTGGATTGCTGCACTCTCTTGAGAAATGTCCATAAATATTGCACTTGAAACACCTAACTTTTGATTTATCAAAGCCCATTTTCTTATTCAAACTAGGCTTACTGAAATTTCTATTTGATTTCATCTGTTTCTGTGATCTATAAGCCAACATCACCATATTCCACTGAATATCATCTCTTCTACATCATCTGGATGCATATCATTCAGATCTTGTACCATTAACTCCATGGGTCTAAGTTGACTTCCAAGATATGCTTGAAAGCTTGCAGTGAATGCAGCATAGGCAGCTTGTGTTCCTCAGATTTAAGTACAACATTGACAACATCTTGAGATTTCTCAACATTGATAGTTCTAACTTTGCCTTTTGGACTTTCATCAGCAACTTCACAGAAATCATTCATCACAACAACTGTAGATACAAATGCATGAGATTGTTGTCCAGGTTTCTCTCCTTTGAAAACATACTGATCAATTTCTTTCTTGGACATAAGATTTCTGGATTGTTCATCCATAGCCAAAGATTCAATCTTTGGGACAATATAGTCCAAATCTTGTACATCCAATGAATGTGTTTGTTTAAGTGTAGTGACAGTGTGCTTCCAGCTTTCAGGTAAAGAATGCAACAATCTCAAATTGATATCTTTAGTATTGATTGGAATTTCCATTGCCTCCATCTCTGTCACTAATTGTACAAATCTGTTCAAATCTGATGTAATAGATTCACCAGGCAAGGCAGAACATCTCTAATTGCCTTTTAGTTTTTGCTTCTTCATGCTTTGAATCTCTGTTCCTTCTTCACACATTTTCTGCAACATTTTGTACAGTGAATTTGCAGTGACATATTTCTTTGTTATAGTAAAAAAGGCCAATGGGACTGCCATTATTAGATAAGAGTAAGCTTCAAGATCAATTGCACATTTTTTCAGGTCTTCTTTGAATTCATCACCCTCCAATTCTTCCAAAGGAATAACCTTCTTACCATTTCTGTAAGCATCATCCTTGTACTTGTCAGGATTGGAGGCTGGTTTAGGAATGAGGACCATTTGCAATAGATCTCCACAAGTTGTGGTCAACTGTGTTTAAGTGGTTTCTGAATCTGATTTCCTAGCCTTTAAATTTTGCTCTAGTTTTCAACAAAGGCACTTTAGATGCAGAATCTGAACTTGAATTGTTGTTGTTTGCCATTTTTAAAACTCTGAAAATTGATCTGCGGATGATTTTGGTCGATCTACGGACAACAGTCATGATCTGCGGTCTACAGTTTTTATCTGCGTGCTACAGTATCAATATGCTTGCTACAGTATTGATCTGCGAGCAGGTTGAAATCAATCTTTTCCACAGAAATCAATTCAGTTTAATTTCTTCAAACTCTCTATAAGCTATCTTCAAGTAATATGTAAATCTGGATAGATCTGCGGGCAACAGTGATCTTCAAATAGATATGCAGACAACAATTTTGATCTACTTTGAAGAACAAGCAATCCAACAGATCAAAAAATGCCAGAAAACAGATGATTATGAAGAACACAATTGGAAATTGAATGATAATAGGATCAACTTCTGTAAACATCAACATTTTTCCAATGTGCGAACAACGGCAACTTTTTCAATTTGCGATGAACAGTGAAATTTGATTTTGATGATTTAACTCTGAATTTGACTGAAATCAAACGAATACGTTGAATGCAATCATTTTGAATGTTCGTTCAATATCAATTTCTTCAAACACAGACTTGAATCACAAAAATACTTGAAGAACAGTTCGAGTTCACCAACACACCTTTCGGTACATCAATTCCATAATTTGAGCAATTTTTCACGTTGAAATCAATTCAATTGTTGAAAGGATTTGTCTCGGTAACAATTTGAACAGATTGAATCGGATAGAAGATTCAATTCATCGTTGAATTAAAAGATTCAAGCAAAATTAAACGAAGTTTGACCTACTCAACCAACAGCTCTGATACCAATTGTGGATTCAGGTCACAACGAGCATGTTGATCTGTTAATCTATTCAACAGACATTATTACAATCTACAAACACACAATGATTCAACAGAGAAATTACTGATAAATGCAAACTTGTATTAATCTGTTAACTGTGTGTACAAAAAGGTGTAAACAGTCGTTCAAAGTTTAAGTGCCAAAAAGTCTACGAATACAAGCATAAGAACACCTATTTATACTACACAGAAACAATACAAGTATAAAGAAAAACAAAATAACAAGTTAAATTGATCTACGGATGACAGTTCTGTCCGCTCATCTCCAATATAAAATCTTTCCGCACATCTTTTAACTTGTCCACACATCTTGTCTTTTTCTTCAAAACTTTAAGTATGGTGATTTATATTATTTATCAACACATACTGAGCCGTAACATCTCCAGAGTTGTCGTACAATGCTCAAAGGACATCGACAAATTCATTAGGTTTATTAAAGAGTTCTAAGGTTTTGTACGGCGATATAAGGTGTTATTAGGAATTGTAAGGCGTACTAAATTATACTAACGTGCTTTTCATGCTGCAAATGTGCATACAAAGTCGTAAGATGTCCTAAGTTGTTGTACGATGTTCAAATGACTCGTACGAATTCATTAGGTTTATTATGGAATTTTAAGGTTTCGTACAGTGTTGTAAGGTGTGGTTAGGAGTCGTAAGGCGTCCAAGATTATACTAATGTGCTTTTCAAGGTGCTTATAAGGCATACAGAGTCATAAGGCATACAGGTTTATTATTTAGTTTTAAAATTTCGTACGGTGATGTAAGGTGTTCTTAGGAGTTGTAACGTGTCCCACCTTATTCTCACGTGCTTTTCGTGTTGCTAACGTCGCATACAGAGCCGTAACAAGTCCTGTGTTGTCGTACAATGTTCAAAGGACTTGGACGAATTCATTAGGTTTAGAATGGAGTTTTAAGGTTTCGTACGTTGTTTGTATGTTGTTTTTTGGAGTTTTAAGGTGTCTTACGTTAAACTAACGTGCTTTTCATGGTGCTAATAAGGCATACAAAGTCTTAAGATGTCCAAACTTGTCGTACGATGTTCAAAAGACTCGGACGTAAGGTGTTCTTAGGAGCTGTAAGGCATCCTACATTTTACTAACGTTCTTTTCGAGTTGCTAATGTGGCATAAAGAGTCGTAAGATGTCCTAAGTTGTCGTACGATGTTCAAAGGACTCGTACAAATTCATTAGGTTTATTATGGAGTTTTAGGTTTCGTACGGTGTTTCAAGATGTTGTTTAGGAGTTGTACGTCGTCCAACATAATACAAAAATGCTTTTCAAGGTGCTAAAATGGCATACAGAGTCGTAAGATGTCTTAAGTTGCCGTATGTCTTTCAAAGGACTCGGACGAATTCATTATGTTTATTATGTTGTTTTAAAGTTTCATACGGTGATTTAAGGCGTTCTTAGGACTTGTAACGTGTCCTACATTATTCTAACGTGCTTTTCATGTTGCTAATGTCGCATACTGAGCGGTAACATCTCCTGAGTTGTCGAACCATGTTCAAAGGACTTCGACAAAATCATTAGGTTTATTAAGGAGTTTTAAGGTTTTGTACGGCAGTATAAGGTGTTGTTACGAATTGTAAGGCGTCCTAAATTATACTAACGCGCTTTTCATGGTGCAAATGTGCATACAGAGTCGTAAGATGTCCTAAGTTGTCGTACGATATTCAAAGGACTCATACGAATTCATTCGGTTTATTATGGAGTTTTAAGGTTTCGTACGGTGTTGTAAGGTGTGGTTAGGAGTCGTAAGGCGTCCAACATTATACTAACGTGCTTTTCAAGGTGCTTATATGGCATACAGAGTCGTAAGTTGTCTTAAGTTGTCGTACGATGTTCAAAGGACTCGGACGAATTCATTAGGTTTCTTATTTAGTTGTAAAGTTTCGTACGGTGATGTAAGGTGTTCTTAGGAGTTGTAACGTGTCCCACATTATTCTTACGTGCTTTTCATGTTGCAAATGTCGCATACAGAGTCGTAACAATCCTTAGTTGTCATACGATGTTCAAAGGACTTGGACGAATTCATTAGGTTTAGTATGGAGTTTTAAGGTTTCGTATGGTGTTGTAAGGTGTTGTTTGGAGTTTTAAGGTGTCTTACATTATACTAACGTGCTTTTGATGGTGCTAATAAGGCATACAAAGTCTTAAGATGTCCAAACTTGTCGTACAATGTTCAAAGGAGTCGTATGAATTCATTAGGTGTATTATTGAGTATTAAGGTTTCGTACAGTGTCGTAAGGTGTTCTTAGGAGCTGTAAGGCGTCCTACATTTTACTAACGTTCTTTTCGATTTGCTGATGTGGCATAAAGAGTCGTAAGATTTCCTAATGTTGATATATATTGATCATCAGACTTACAGTTTTTCAGAAAAGATGTGCGGACAGAACTTGGATGATGTGCGGACAAGAATTGACTTAGAGATGTGCGAACAGACTATCATCAGCACATCAACTTAAGTTTTTGTTATTTTTGTTTGTATACGCTTGTATTGTTTAGAGTAGTATAAGTAGGTGTTTATGTGTATATTTCAATGGAATTTTAGACCTTTGAACGATTACACCTTTTGTACACACGCTTATTCTCTCGATCAATACAACTTGCATTTGTCAGTAGTTTCTTGTGTTGAATAGTTTGTTTGATTGATTGTAATCATGATTGTTGAATAGATTAACAGATTAACATGCTCGTGACCTGAACTGATACAAATCCACAATTGGTATCAGAGCTTTCGGTTGCTGAATTCATCACTAGTGATTGTTTGATTCAGACCTGGACCGCTGAAGAGATGTAAAATGAAGAACTCGTTGATTTCATGAAGAATAGTGAAATCGTTCTTCATTAGTTCTGTGAAGAATTGAAGAATTGATGATGATATATGATGATTCAGTGAAGGTAAGTGTATCAAATCCAATTCAGAACTGAATTCCTGTAGAATTGAATGATTGTTGAAGAAATTGTCATGTTCGTCATTCAAATATGAATTCTGAAATTGACCTACAAATCATGATTCATTGATGAAATTGAGTTGATATTTCATCTAGATTACAAAACAATGACAACATGAAACAAATTCGATTAAATTAAAGCTGGTTTTCAGATTCAATTTTGAATTTATGAAGAAGTGAAACAGTAAAATTCACAGCAATATTTATAAGAGCAGAAAATCATGATCATGATCAATCTCAAGTTGAGATGCGAGAGGTTTTGAATAAACTTGATACTTATTACGATCTAAACAGTAGAAGTGATGAACGATCATGTCACAACCCCCAGACGGCCGGCGGGCGGTCCTAAGAGGGATGGTTGGTGCCCAGGGGTATCACGTGTGACGAATGGATATCAGGAGCAACGCAACGGAACAACAACATACATACACACACAGCTTAAAGCATAAAGCTGTTCATACATTAAACTTCAAAACAACAATTACATAGTTGTCAAAACGACAAATGATTGTTTGATACATAACAACAACAAACTAAAGCTAGCAACTATTCTAGGTACAGAGCGTCTATATTCTAATCCCGCAAGCCCTCTACCTGATTTAAGGCGTCCAACATTATACTAACGTGCTTTTCAAGGTGCTAGTATGGCATACATAGTCCTAAGATGGCCTAAGTTGTCATACGACGTTCAAAGGACTCGGACGAATTCCTTAGGTTTATTATGGAGTTTTAAAATTTCCTACGGTGATGTAAGGTGTTCTTAGGAGTTGTAACGCGTCCTACATTATTCTAACGTGCTTTTCATGTTGCTAATGTCGCATCCTGAGCCTTAACATCTTCTGAGTTTCGTACGATGTTCACAGGACCTGGACGAAATCATTAGGTTTAGTATGGAATTTTAGGGTTTCGTACGTTGTTATAAGGAGATGTATGGAGTTTTAAGGTTTCGTGCGTTATTCTAACGTGCTTTTCATGGTGCTAATATGGCATAAAAATCTTAAGATGTACAAACTTGTTGTCCGATGTTCAAAGGAATCGAACGAATCCACCAGGTGTATTATGGAGTTTTAAGGTTTCGTACGGTGATGTAAGTTCATAGGAGTTGTAAGGCATCCTACATGACACTAACGTACTTTTCGAGTTGCTAATGGGGCATAAAGAGTCGTAAGATGTCCTAAGTTCTCGTATGATGTTCAAAGGACTCGTACGAATTCATTAGGTTTATTATGGAGTTTGAAGGTTTCGTACGGTGTTGTAAGGTGTTGTTAGGAGATGTAAGGCGTCCAACATTATACTAACGTGCATTTCAAAGTGCTAGTATGGCATACATAGTCGTAAATGGCCTAAGTTGTCGTACGACGTTCAAAGGACTCGGACGAATTCATTAGGTTTATTATGGAGTTTTAAAGTTTTCTATGGTGATGTAAGGTGTTCTTAGGAGTTGTAACGTGTTCTACATTATTCAAACGTGCTTTTCATGTTCTAATGTCGCATCCTGAGCCGTAACATCTCCTGAGTTATCGTACGATGTTCAATGGACCAGGACGAAATCATTAGGTTTAGTATGGAATTTTAAGGTTTCGTACGTTGTTGTAATGTGTGTTTGGAGTTTTAAGGTGACCCACGTTATTCTAACGTGCTTTTCATGGTGCTAATATGGCATACAAAATCCTAACATGTACAAACTTGTCGTACGATGTTCAAAGAACTCGGAAGAATTCATTAGGTGTATTATGGAGTTTTACTGTTTCGTACGGTGATGTAACGTATTCATAGGAGTTGTAAGGCGTCCTACATGATACTAACGTACTTTTCGAGTTGCTAATGGGGCATAAAGAGTAGTAAGATGCACTAAGTTCTCGTATAATGTTAAAAGGACTCATACGAATTCATTAGGTTTATTATGGAGTTTGAAGGTTTCGTACGGTGTTGTAAGGTGTTGTTAGGAGATGTAAGGCGTCCAACATTATACTAACGTGCTTTTCAAGGTACTAGTAAGGCATACATAGTCGTAAGATGGCCTAAGTTGTCGTACGACGTTCAAAAGACTCGGACGAATTCATAAGGTTTATTATGGAGTTTTAAAGGTTTCTACGGTGATGTAAGGTGTTCTTAGGAGTTGTAACGTGTCCTACATTATTCTAACGTGCTTTTCATGTTGCTAATGTCGCATCCTGAGCCGTAACATCTCCTGAGTTGTCGTACGATGTTCAAAGGACTTGGACGAAATCATTAGGTTTAGTATGGAGTTTTAAGGTTTCGTACATTGTTGTAAGGTGTTGTTTGGAGTTTTAAAGTTTTCTGCGTTATTCTAACGTGCTTTTCATGGTGCTAATATGGTATACAACATCTTAAGATGTACAAACTTGTCGTACGATGTTCAAAGGACTCGGATGAATTCATTAGGTTTATTATGGAGTTTTAAGGTTTTGTACGGTGATGTAAGCTATTCATAGGAGTAGTAAGGCGTCCTACAAAATACTAACATTTTTTCGAGTTGGTAACGGGGCATAAAGAATCATAAATGTCCTAATTGCCGTACGATGCTCAAACGAGTCGTACGAATTTATTAGGTATATTACAAAGATTTAAAGTTTCGTACGGTGTTGTAAAGTGTTCTTATGAGTTTTAATGCGTCCTACATTATTCAAACGTGCTTTTCATGTTGCTAATGTCGCATCCTGAGCCGTAACATCACCTGAGTTATCGTACGATGTTCAAAGGACCAGGACGAAATCATTAGGTTTAGTATGGAGTTTTAAGGTTTCGTACGTTGTTGTAATGTGTTGTTTGGAGTTTTAAGGTGACCTACGTTATTCTATCGTGCTTTTCATGGTGCTAATATGGCATACAAAATCCTAACATGTACAAACTTGTCGTACGATGTTCAAAGGACTCGGACGAATTCATTAGGTGTATTATGGAGTTTTAAGGTTTCGTACGGTGATGTAAGGTGTTCATAGGAGTTGTAAGGCGTCTTACATGATACTAACGTACTTTTCGAGTTGCCAATGGGGCATAAAGAGTAGTAAGATGCACTAAGTTCTCGTATAATGTTAAAAGGACTCGTACGAATTCATTAGGTTTATTATGGAGTTTGAAGGTTTCGTACGGTGTTGTAAGGTGTTGTTAGGAGATGTAAGGCGTCCAACATTATACTAACGTGCTTTTCAAGGTGCTAGTTTGGCATACATAGTGTTAAGATGGCCTAAGTTGTCGTACGACGTTCAAAGGACTCGGACGAATTCATTAGGTTTATTTGGAGTTTTAAAGTTTTCTACGGTGATGTAAGGTGTTCTTAGGAGTTGTAACGCGTCCTACATTATTCTAACGTGCTTTTCATGTTGCTAATGTCGCATCCTGAGTCGTACCATCTCCTGAGTTGTCGTACGATGTTCAAAGGACTTGGACGAAATCATTAGGTTTAGTATGGAGTTTTAAGGTTTCGTACGTTGTTGTAAGGTGTTGTTTGGAGTTTTAAGGTGTCCCGCGTTATTCTAGCGTGCTTTTCATGGTGCTAATATGGCATACAAAATCTTAAGATGTACAAACTTGTCGTACGATGTTCAAAAGACTCGGATGAATTCATTGTTAGGGCTCGTTTCTGTTAGAAGATTTACTTTGTACTTTGTTTATACAAGTTTGTATAGTTTAGGGTTAATTGTGTATTTTCCCTAAAGTGTTGATGCATAAAGCATGTTGCTAGTAAATGTTAGAAAGAGAGTCTAGATCACATCTTACACATTAGAAAGTGAATTGTGTGTGTGATTGTATTCTCCTGCACCATTATACTGCAACTATTGCTTTGATCAACAATACAAGAGAATTATTTAGTAATGGATTGTGTTGTTGATTGAATTGTTGTGTTTGTACTTTGATCATTCTGATTTGTAGCAGTATCGATCCAATTGAACCTATCAATTGGTATCAGAGTTGTTGGTACTGTGTGTGTTCTTCGCTATTCATCAAGCAAAAACACATCAATATTGCTCAAATCATGATCTGAATGATCTATTGCCGTTTTTGGATCTGATTCATCATCGAAATCATTTTTAATTCACAACAATTGTGCAAATTCCATCAGATTATCATCATCTGAGGAATTAAGAAGAAATTGAAAGTTACTGTTTGATCAAATATTTGCTCAAAATCATCAAAAATTGATCATGTTTTGGATTGATTGATATAGGATATTGATAATCGGTATAAATCATTGCTTGTGTGTGATTTTTGGACAAATTGGACAAGGTTTATTAAAATTCAGAAAAATTCGTTTGAAGAAGATGCTGAATATGATGAACTGGTTGAAGATTAACTAGCCGGGTGATAAAATTTGACTTAGACAATATTTGTTGGACTTAGTTTGGTGAACAATTAGGTCCTGTGCAGCCGTGTAAAGGAAATTTGTCTAGACGGGTGAAGTTTTGTAAGTAAAAGTTGTGTACTGTTGTGCCGGGTGAAGTTACTGTGCAGCCGTGTGAAGTTACTATTCAGACGGGTGAAGCAACTGTTTAGCCTGGTGACCAACTTTACAGCCGGATCAACTTGTTACTGTTCAGCCAGGTCATTATCTCTTTTAGCCGTGTCAAGTACAACCGGGTGAAAGTTTTGATAATTGTTGAGCCGGGTGATAGATTGTTTCAGCCGTTTCAAGTTTTTGTCGTGTCAAGTTATAGCTGTTCAGCCGTGTGACTATTCAGCCGGGTAACACTGTTTTGCCGGGTGAAGATATCAAGTGTTGAAGTTTTACAACTGTTCAAGCCGTGTGACTGTTCAGACGGGTGAAGAAATTTTTTAGCCGGGTGAAGAAGAAATTTCACTATTCAGCCGGGTGAAGAACAAAATTTCACTGTTCAGCAGCGTGACTTATTTTTTAGTTGTTTCAAACTTTGTTATCTTATCTTGTTACTGTTTTAGTTGCATTTAGTTTAAATTTTTAACTGTTTCTTTTCAAAAATCAACAAAAACACAAAAATATTTTCTTTAAAATTTTTAAAATGGCACCTAATGATGATTCTGATAAGCGTGTTCCAAGATTGGTTAATCGTGCAGATTTCAAGAACTGGACAATCAGATTGAAACACCATCTATGCTCTATTGACAATGATTTGTGGAAGTCTATTGATAAAGGTCCTCATATTCCTACTCAGACTGCTCCTGATAGTGCAAGCACTTACACCAAAGATTCAACTGAACCTTATTCTGAAGAAAATCTACAACCAGAAGACTTACGAAAGGTCAAGAATGACAGTAAGGCTTATTGTTTGATGTGTAAAGGGCTGCCACTTCAAGTGCTGTCAAGATTGGATGCTTATCAAACTGGCTACACATTGTTCAAGGCATTAAAATCAATTTGTGAAGGAGGAGAACAGTTAAGAAGTCTCAAGAAGCGGAAATTGAAGAGACAACTAGAACTGTTTGAGCATATTGCTGGAGAATCTGTGCACCAGATGATGAACAGATTTGTGCATCTAACTAATAAGATGACAAATGTTGGTGCAAAGACAGATCTTCAAGACCTGAATGACAGATTATTGTGTTCTCTTCCATCCTCATGGAAACAAACAGTGACTTTGCTGAAGCATATAGAAAAGTTTCCAATGGACTTAGATCTTCTTATTGCAAAGATTGAAGAAGTGGAAATTGATGAAAGTTCAAGAAACTCTGACAGATCAGGTTCACATGCTCAGTATAAGTTTGTGGTGAATCATTCTAACACAGTGGAGAATGCTTTTCTTGCTCAAGATGCTGCTAAAACTAATGATGAGAGTGATTTGTTTGTTGGTGCTAGTTTTTACACTGATTCATCATATCTACCAAGCTCACCAATTTACTCTCAACCTCAATCTCCACCAAGAGTTCAAGTTCAATCAATGAAATCTCAAGCAGAAAATCAAAGTTCAAGTTCCACAATTCAATCAATAGTGAAAGATGTCATGAATATCCTGTTACAAGATGATGAGACTAAGAATGCTTTTACTGCATTTATGGCAAGCTTCCAAGCTTATCAGGGAAGTCATTTAACTCAATTGGATTTTGTTCTCCAAGATTTGTTTGAAATGGATCCTGATGACGTTGAAGAGATGGACTTAAATTGGCAAATGGTTATGGTTGCATATCGAACTCAGAAACATGCATATGTGAACTGAAGTTACAAGCCAAATGCAAACAAGACAGTTGGTTTTGACAAGTCAAAGGCCAGATGTTTCAACTATAACTGCTATGGTATTTTTCAAGGGAATGCAAAGCTCCTAAGAATCAGAACTATAATGATCAAGCTAGTTCAAGTGGACAAAATCAGGGTCACAGTCAGAATTCACAACAGTCTTCAAGCTATCAGAACAGGAATCAACGTTTCACGCAAAAGCCATATCAAAGTCTTCCCATGCCAGAACTTAAAGATGAAGGTAAAAAGCCAGAAGATCAGAACAAAGCACTTGTGGTTAGTGTGAAAGATGGATATGACTGGAGTGCTTATGCAGAACAGTTTACATCTGATCTTACTTCTAGTCTGGCACTTGTCTGTGATTTGGAGGAAGAAGATTGGTCTGAAGAAGGGGATGGTCAAGGGATTAAAGGTGTGAGTGAAGATTCTGAAGATTATGACTGGAGTGCAAAGTCAGATCCTGTTGAAGAAAATGAATCAGAGATTGCTCTTATGGCTACATCTGAAGAGTCTTTCTCATCTGCTGAACAACCAAAGGTTAGTATCGAATTACCCCCTAACTAGTGATAGGTAGGTTATGTTCTGAACAATGCATTAAACAAGTGGAACATTATCGAACTCATTCATTTAAAATTGGTGACAAATTAAGCAAACATGAACAAATTCATGAAAACTTAAAATTGATCACAAATTTGCTAATGAGAAGATATTGTCACTTAAAGAATCATGGAACAAAACCTTGAAGGAACTGGAATTGTCAAATAAACAATTGGAAGAAATGACCAAAAATTTTGAATCAGAAAAGATTGCTCATGCAGCAACTGAGGTTGAATTAACAAAAATGAAAAAAGTTCTAAAGCAATTCTAGCAAAGTTGATAAGTGATAGAAAAGAAAACAGAACAGGTTTGGGTTTCACACATGAACCAATGCCTAAATCAATAACTAACACTTTACCAGAAAACTTTAATGAATTTGATCATTCACCTGAAAATGAACAAAGAATCAAAGAAATTCAAAGAAGTAAATCTGAATCCGAAGGATCTGAAGTTATACTCGAAAGCCTTAAAGAAGATGATAGCGTGACTGCTGAAGCTGATGATGAAGCAAGCAACAAATCTGATCCTATTCTGGTGCAACTTGTTGAATATCCAGAACTGAATCCTAAACCAGCAGAAACGGTGAAGGACGAAGCAGAATTTTTGGGATACAATGATCCAGAATACCTCAAGTGAAAAAATGAAAAAAAAAAGTGAGTGTTGCTGATCAACTGATCAAAAAGAAAACAGTGAAGAAGACTGAAGTTTCGGATGCAAAGATACAATAATCGAAATTGTCAAACAATCAATCTGAAACAAAACAGTCAAAAGGCAAAAGTGTCATAACATCAAATGACAACACCAAAGCTCAAGTTGTTAAAACTGAAACTGTCAAACCTGTGACAAAGAAAGTGTCTAAAACCAAACCAATCAAGTTTGTGACTGCAGGAACGTTTGATATGAACTCATCTCATGGTAACCAAATAAATTCTAAGATCAAATCTAACTCTGGTCTAAAAACAGGTTCAAGTCCTAAGACTTCCGCTGTCAATGATAAAAGATTTGAATCAAAGAAGGTAACTAAGCAAGATGTTTCAAAATCGAACCAAGTTCCCAAACAATCAAAACTTCATAACAAGCAATCAAAGTCACAAGCAAAATCTCCACAAAAGAACCAAGTTAACTTAAAACTGAACAAGTCTGTTAATGAATCACGAGTGGGTTCAACATTTAAAGAACATTTAAAGATAACAATCGGCTCTTTAAGATTAGCAAGAAACATTGTGAGATTTGTGATCATTATAATTATGTTACTGCTGAGTGTTTCTTTAACAGGTACTGCGATTACTGTGACAAAAGAAATCATTCTTCAGAGGAATGTTTTTATAACAAGTTTTGTGAGATATGTGAAAGGAGAAATCATGACACTGCAGATTGTTTCTTTCGGAAAACCTCATCAAGAGAAATGACTCCTTTTCTGAATTTTCAAAGAAATCAATCTTTTGATTTTAAAAAATTTAACCAAAGTCATTCTCCTGATTTCAGACCTTTCAAAAGAATCAATTCTGGTTTTAAGGAAATTTCATCAAGAAATCAGCAGGTTAATAGTTTTACTCCAAGAGCTTTGATGGTACGAAATCAAAGATTTGAAAACAACCTTGATCCTAGGTTAGAGGAAAGGTTCTCAGCTTTAAGAAGAAAGCAAACAAATCTAGCCAGTGGCAGAAACAGTTTTCAACCAAATCTCTCGAATGAATAAAATTTTCAAAATTTACATTATCAACAAGTTACTGTTACAGATAGATTCGGAAAACCCAAGACCATGTGGGTCTGGGTTGACCAAACTAACTAAGTAAATGTTGAATTGCAGGTGCGCCCTCGAAGACCTATCAACTCATGGTTTGTTGATAGTGGGTGCAGCCGGCATATGACAGGCAACCATGCCTTGCTTCAAGACTTTAAGCTAAAGAATGGTACACATGTTGCATTTGGAGGAGATGCTGGTGGAAAAATCACTGGAGAAGGAACTGTGTCAAATGGGATTATTAGCTTTGATAAAGTCAACTACTGTGCACAGTTGAACTTTAATTTGCTAAGTGTATCTCAAATTTGTGATAAATCGTATTCAACATTATTTGATGATGCTTTTTGTTATATACTCAAGCCAGGTTTTAAGATTGACAATGAATGGGTGGTGGTTAAAGCTCCAAGAGATCGAGATGTGTACAAACTTGATATGTCTCAGATTGATGCTGAAACCGAAACCATGTGTCTCATTGCACATGCATCGAATGATGAGAGTCAGCTTTGGCATAGACGGCTGGGCCATTCAAACTTCAGAAACATGAACCGACTGGTGACTGGAAATCATGCTGTGGGAATACCGTCAAAGAAATTCTCAACAACTGATCTCTGTCCAGCATGTTTGAAAGGAAAACAGCACCGAATGTCTTTTAAATCCAAGCCATAAAACTCCATTTTAAAACCCTTACAGATGCTACACATGGATCTATTCGGACAAACAAATGTTCAAAGCATCGGAAAGAAGTCTTATTGTTTTGTCATCATTGATGATTTCACTAGATTTTCTTGGGTTTATTTCTTCCATGTTAAATTTGAAACTGCTGAGTTGTTAAAAGAATTCATTATCAAAGTTGAAAATCAGTTAGATTGTAAAGTAAAAATATTGAGAAGTGACAATGGAACCGAGTTTAAAAACTCTAATGTCGACTTGTTTTGTGCAGATAAAGGAATTGCGCGTCAATTTAGTGCTCTAAGAACTCCACAACAAAACGGAGTCGCAGAACGGAAAAATCGAACACTAATTGAAGCTACAAGATCCATGCAAGCAGATGCCAAAATCCCTATCACATTCTGGGACGAAGCTATTGCTACTGCCTGCTTTGTACAAAACAGGACATTATTGGTTCAGGATAAATATAAAACATCATATGAGTTATTGTTTGGAAGAAAACCGAATATTTCATATTTGAAAGCATTTGGTTGACCTGTGTCAATTCTAAATTTAAGTGATCATCTCGGTAAATTTGAGTCCAAATCTGACGATGGATT
This sequence comes from Tagetes erecta, assembly GCA_030867185.1. Classification (NCBI taxonomy): domain Eukaryota; kingdom Viridiplantae; phylum Streptophyta; class Magnoliopsida; order Asterales; family Asteraceae; genus Tagetes; species Tagetes erecta. The sequence continues at coordinate 33,758,799 of CM061490.1, read as the reverse complement.
TTTTCTTGGATACTCATCGGTTTCAAAAGCTTATCGGGTTTTTAATAGCAAAACGAATGTTGTTATTGAAACTATTAACGTAAAGTTTTTAGAAAATTCGTTTCCGTCAGTGGCTCATGGTCCTAAATGGTTATTTGATTTAGATTCGTTATCAAAATCTTTCAATTCTAACTTATTTGATTTTTCAGGAAAAACGAGTAAAGAATCAGGAGACTTGGGATGTTTCAGTGATGATTCAGATAATGACGATGATAGTAATCTCAACTCTGAGTATCCGTTCATGTCATTTCATAATCCTGATAATGTGATATCCAACCAACCTCCGGGTCCATCTGGTTCTCAAGAAGATCAGGAATCAAACAATTTTGGTGATGATCTGAATCCGCAAATTTCTCCTAATGATGGTGGATCTGTTCAAAATCGACCATCATCAGATCCGAATGTTGAAGTTGTTCCAGAAACATTTGACTACTTCATCAATTCACCAGAACAAGTTCCTAATTTCACTCCACATACTTCTACAATTCTACAAGATCTACCAAATCTGAATCAGTCTAATCTGGAGACTAAAGTACTAGGTGATGCAATTCCAACTCACCGAGTTCATAGGAATCATCCTATCTCTCAGATTATAGGACCTTTGAATCAGAGAACTATGAGAAGTCAGACTGAACATGCAAACGTTTGTCTTTATTCATGTTTTCTTTCTCAAGTGGTACCGAAGAACATTTCAGAAGCATTACAAGACAACAGTTGGATTGAAGCCATGCAAGAGGAGTTACTTCAATTCAGAAAACAAGAAGTGTGGAAATTGGTGGACTTACCTGAAGGAGAAAATGCGATTGGTACAAGATGGTTGTACAAAAACAAGCCGGATGAACGTGGCATTGTTGTTAGAAATAAAGCCAGACTTATTGCACAAGGTTACACTCAAGAAGAAGGTATCGACTATGAAGAAGTGTTTGCTCCGGTCGCTCGACTTGAAGCTATTCGCGTTTTTCTAGCATATGCCTCTTTCATGAAGTTCAAAGTGTTTCAAATGGATGTTAAAGGCGCATTTTTGTATGGACCAATTACCGATGATGTGTACGTCAGACAACCTCCAGGTTTTGAGGATCCTGAGTATCCACATCGTGTATACAAATTGAGCAAAGCTTTGTATGGTCTACATCAAGCCCTAAGGATTTGGTACGAGACGTCCTCTAAACATCTGCTGGAACATGGTTTTTCAAGAGGTCAGATTGATCCTACTTTATTCATGAAGCGGGAAAATGAAGATCTACTATGTGTTCAAGTGTATGTGGATGATATCATCTTTGGATCAACAAGTCCATCCATGTGCAAAGAGTTTGAAGAGATTATGAAATCCAGATTTCAGATGAGTTCTATGGGAGAGATTAATTTCTTTCTCGGATTGCAAGTTAAACAGTCAGCAGAAGGAATTTTTATCAACCAATCAAAATTTGTTGAAAAATTGCTGAAAAAGTTCAAGATGCAGGATTGTCAGAATATTCGAACTCCATCTGATGTGAACAGCAAGATCCAGCCTGATCCAAAAGGCAAATCCGTTGATCAAACACTTTACAGATCAATGATTGGTTCATTGATGTATCTTACTGCATCAAGACCAGACATCATGTATGTTGTATGTGTGTGTGCCAGATATCAGTCTGATCCGAAAGAGTCGCACCTGGTTGCTGTTAAACGTATTTTCAGATACCTTAAAGGGCAACCGAATCTCGGGCTATGGTATCCATATGAAGGGAATTTTGAATTATATAGTTATTCTGATAGTGACTTTGGTGGGTGTGCTCTTGACATGAAATCGACCACGGGTGGATGTCAATTTCTGGGTCCTAGACTTGTTTCATGGCAATGCAAAAAGCAGACCAATGTTTCCGTATCCACAGCTGAAGCAGAGTATATCGTTGCATCTGCAGGATGTTCTCAAGTTTTGTGGTTACAAAACCAATTACTTGACTACGGGTTTAACTTTCTCAAAACTCCTATTTAAAATATAGACAATACTGCTGCTATGTTCATTACTGCTAACCCTGTTCAACACTCAAAAACCAAACATATCGAAATTTGATATCATTTTCTCAGAGAAAACTCTGTTAAAGGTTTTAATAATTTTGATTAAGGTTCATACCGAGAAACAACTGGCTAAGCTTTTCACAAAACCATTCTTGTCAGGACGGTTTGAATTCTTAATTCAATCCATAGGGTTAATCAACCATGATTAATTCTATTTTTATGAAAATCAATACAAAATCAGAAAATATAAAAGCCAAAAATATAATAAGTCGATGTCAAGTATTGATTCCTTTGTCTTTTTATTCTTGCAATGTGAGTGTGCATGAAAAAGAAAAAGCAAAACAAAAAGAAAAACAAAAAGCAAAATGAAAAGAAAATTTCATGTCATAAGAATCTATATTGCATAAGTGAGAGATGATAGTTACACTAGATATTATCTGTTATCATCATTTTTATTAATAAAGACTAATGAATGTTAATTGATGTGCGAGACAGCTCAGGCAATTAGACTGAAAAAGTAAGTTCATTGTTGACAAATCTAAACTTAATGATCTTTGTGTTAAGTTCCTTTGTTATACATGTTTAAATATATATCTTTTGATGAACTTCTTGTGATGTTATTTGAACATAAGCGGGTAACGATGCAATCTATTCAGTGTGATGAACCGCATCATGAACTTCTTTGTTGTGGTATCCACAGACCTGAAGTCACACACGAAGTCTCTTTTGAGCTTTAAGGTGCAGCAAAAGATTCCCAAAGATGGAACAAAACCAAACAAATTCCAAAAAGGAATTCAGAAGATCCCCAAGGGGAACAATAGGAAATGAAAAATTCCATAAAGGAATTCAAAAGAAGTCCCAAAGTGGACCAAATCCAAATAGAACCCAAATTCCACACTGTTTATGATTGTAAGTGACCAGGTTTTTGTGCAATATGCATTCAAGTTGTGTTTGATGAGGAAATATGTTGACAAATGTATACATGTGGGTCACATAAGTCATTTTAATCGAACCTTAATTTCATCATGATACTGAAAAAGTAAGTGTGTCAATTCGAGCTAATTGGTATGTTATCATATCATCAGTCAATCAAACATAAGTCAAATGTCTATTCAAAACTTGCAAAACATGTTCAGATAATGTGTGGTATGATCTCACTGCGATACATTGATTCATTGCATTGCATATGTATTTACTTTAATGTGTGTGCTTTGTGTGTGCAGGCATATGGATTCTTTATTGACATATCGACATCCTTTGTAAACTTAAAAATTTCAAGAAATTTCAAGTTTAGAGGGAGAATAATTGAAGAAGAAAAATATTAACAAAAAGCCAAAATATTTGAAATAAGTGTGTTGAATAAGGATTATGTGGTCAATGAAAGCAAACGTATTGGATGTGATAAAAACAAAACCTGAAGTTTTGTGACACCCGGCAAATTTCCAGGTCAATATTTGTACTAGCTTAAAACGTGCATAATTTTTAAATTGCGTTATTAAAGTTAGTGAAGCCCATTTTGTGCATTGTTTTGCAATTTGTGATTTTTGAAATTGCTTAATCGCGTAGCGGTTAAATACCCGGTAATGAACGTTGGTGACTGCCTGATGAATTTTAACAGTCCAATAATTGGAATAATGCTCTAAATAGCATCAAATAATATATTTTGGGTGTTTATAAGTGAAAACATAATAAAAACTAAAAGCGATGTATTTTATCCGATGTTTTCCCGGTTATCGTGTGTGTTTCAGTTTTTGCCCAGTTTTACTACCAGTACACTTCCCGGAACACATTAAAATATTTATTAATATATTTTTACTATTTTAAGAGTAAAATAATAATATTGGAAGTATTATGGCATATATGGGGTTAAAAGTTTAAAAGATTTGAGAAATGTTAGTGATTAAAGTGTGTAATATGTATTAAATAAAAAGTTTATAAAACTTCTTTTTTTTAAAGAATCCGGCCTTAGGCCATCAATCCCCACAAAATCCCCTCAAAAATCTTTCAAACATCCCCTAGACACTTTCCCAACAACCATTACTACACACCACCCCTTTACCACTTCCACACACTAACTACTACCATTCCCACACTCCATCCTTCTTCTCTTCTCCCCAAAACCGACCCTAGCCCCCACACCCACCATAATTTCGGCCAAAAACATCCCACACACTCTCCACAATCATCTCTTGCATTTTCTTTCAAAGTCTTGAGTATTTGGTGGCCTTGAAAGCAAGAGTGTGTATTCAAGAGGTGTTTAAGGCCAAAATCCATTCTCTTCATCTATTTCTAGTGTTCATCAAGGTATGAACACTTTTCATTTTGATTTTTATGATTTAAAAGTGTTCAAGATGGTGTTCTTGAAGTGTTGCTCACCAAACCCAAAATCGAAAGATGAATGTTTTTGAAATGAAAATGGGTTTTCAAAATAGGTGTGTATGTGTGTGTGTGTATATGTTATGTCCGTATGTATGTATGAGTGTGTGTGTGTGTGTTTTTGATTTTTGAAAACAAGATTACATAAGTGTTAAATGAATGGTTTTGAAAGTTTGATAAAGGAAAAGGGAAGAAATGAACAACTATATGTTATGTGTGGTCATCAAAACATGATTTTGGGTATATATGTATGTAGATCCGTGAGTATATGTGTGTGTATATGTATTTACATGTTAGTGTCATCATGTAAAAATTATGTTCTTGCATTGATAATGTTTAGGTCAAAGTGTTGAAAGGTTGTTTTGTTGAAAATGAGATAAAATGAATGAGTGTATGTTAGTTGTGATATTGAAATATGAAAGTATAAATGTTTGTATGTGAAACCGTATGTATATATGTATGTATGTGTGAATATATGCTAGTTGGTGTTATGATGAAATTGTTGTGTATTTACACTTAAATTGTTTAGAACTTAACATGCAAATAGGTATTAATGAAAATACGATAACAATGTCACTAGATGATTTTGAATAACTTGAAAAGTGCTATGAATATTACTTGCAAAAAAATATGTTCATATGGTATAAAGTTGAAAAATGTTATTTTCATACAAACTTGCTACATGCTTGTTTATGACAATTTCTAGATGAAAGTATGATAAGTGTTTTGTTGTTCTGTGTATGACATAATAAAATATGAGATTTCATTAAGTGTAAAAGTGTTTATGCATGTGTTATGTGTTGATGTATGATACTTGATGATTAAAAATGTTTAAATGTAACTTTTATACATTTTTGTGGAAATATTAAAACTAATTTATAATATGAGTTAAAACATATTTTTAATATTTATAAACTTTATAAATAAGTATTTTAAATGTATTATAACAAAGAAATGATTTAAACCTTATAAATAATGGTTTTTGGTACAAAATACGCGTAAAACGCACCGATTTTTGCTTAAAAATGTAAAATATGTTAGAATGTTATTTTCACAGATTCTTAAGTTTATTTTTATGTAAAAATATGATATTTAAATTTTGGTACAAAAACTTGGAGTTTTGAGCCCAAAAACAAGCAAACTATGTACCCAGAAAAGCCGAAAACGACGATTTTCGACTCTAAAACGTAATATTTTTGTAAACTGTTTTGGATCAGAAACTTTGGACATATTTTGAAGGAAACATACTGATTTGAAAGTGATTAAAAGGTAATGACAAAAATACGGGTATTGGGTTGCTTTCCGTGACCTGAAAACGTACCCGGATTTGAAAGAAATTGACACGTTGGACTTATATTGTGACTTGTAGGAATAATATGCGAGACACGATTTTTGTGGTATAATATGAATGACTTGTTGTAGATTTATATATGATTAAGTAAGTGCTTGTGAAAAACGTGGTTAAATATCTCGTTAAGTGTTAACCGTCATGTTTAGAAAATGCATGCTAGTTAACTAGGAATAATGTGTATTTCTACTATGTGTTATAAATTGTGATCATGGCATGAACATGACAAATGTATTTTCCTAAGTTATGTTTAACATTGTGTAAGTATATATATTACTTAGGTAAGTGAAGGACTAAGTGTGACTTATATGTATTATTGGTGTTTTTAGTGTGTGTTACCATATTTATGTATATAACACTTTAAAGGCAAGAGTCACCAACGGGTCTTTAAAATGAAAGGGTTGTTGTTGTAAATGAAATATTTTCACATAAGTCTAGTTAGGTTTTGGTGAACAACCTACATGGTTTTAGACTTTGTATTTGTGTGCATCTCTTGAACGGGTCCTTGTGTATAGGGCGTTCTTAGGTGGTGTTTTCATTGGGCTTGTATTTTCTAGCTTTGGCGTAATCAATGTGAGTTTCTCGGCCCCTTTTTAAATAATGTTTTATTTAACTGTTTTGGGGGAAAAACATGTATTTTGTTTATGATGTTTTGATATGAATTGGGAGACATATTGTGTGTGACCAAAATGATGGCATGGGTGTTTGTTGTGAAAGTGTACACAGTGCCCTCTCATAATCATTTATCTCTCTTGGAGGGAGAGACCACAGGTTATATTGATAGATCTATCGGGATTGGAATTCCGCCCCTCGTGATCAGTCGCTCTGATCGTGTTGACATACGGGGGAATATAAATTGAATGTTGTGAGGGAACCTCGTTTCTTGGTTGATTATGAACTCATGACTTGATGATTCATTTGTCTTTGGGCCTAGCTAGCTCTTTGACGTATGGTCTTATTGACATCTCAAAGCCAAGCATATCAATTGTGAATGAGAAGTGAATTTTTATTGATTAAAAACCCGAAAACTCACCAACTTTATGTTACTCAGTTTTTACATGTTTTTCAGGTACGAAATGATAAGCTCCGGGTATTTGTGGAAGGACAGTTTTGGACTGCAAACTCCACATGTGTTTTAGTTGTTTCTGGGACCGCTTTATTAAAACTCCGTTTAAGTTTTTATTTCAAACATTTATGCTTCACTAAGACAATTGATGTTTTTCTTAATGAACATTGTGGATGTTGACGTGTCGACGTTAACATAATCAACTATTTTAAATTAATGTGGATGTTTGCTTTATAATTAATGGGTGCCAACTTCGCTCCTTACACCACTATATCGTATATTTCCGCTGCGACGATTTTTGGGGTGTGACAAGTTTTGTGATTTGTTTTTTATTATAGAAAAATGCTCCGGGATACAGAAATATTGGTAGTGCAAAAACACGTTTTTGAAGAAAATAAAAGAAAAATGAAAAAGAAAAAATTACGTGGTCTTAAATGTTTAATTTTGTTGCCCTAGATTTTTCTTGTGATTATTTAATTCGACAAACCCTAATAAGGATGTCTTGTCTAATTAATATGTCGAGAATGATTGCATGTGCAAAAAATACAGTTGAAAAGTCAACAGACAAAGAAAGTGGAGAAAAACTAGTTAAGTGTTGAAGCCGGGTGAAGGCATCATTCACTGTTCAGCCGGTTAAATGGATGATAAAGTAGCCTTGTGAAGGAAGGAAATGATGCCGGGTGACAAAATTTCAAAGTTACTATGCAGCCGGGTAAGTGAAGTCACTGTACAGCCGGGTGATGAAAGAAATTATCACTTTTCAGCCATTTAAAGGAATGAAGTCACTGTGCAGCCGGGTGATGAAAAGAAGGCTACTGTTCAGCCGGGTGATGGGTAAAACCAAAACAAACGTGTAGTCGTTCCAAACTCTGTGACACGGCTATATCATGACCCGACTCATGTTTACATGGTGACATTGTGATAAACAAATGTTGACCCGTCTCAACTGATGTTGACACGACTCAATAGTACTTGACCCGTCTCAACAGTGTGTGACCCGTCTAAGTGTTTTACATGTTAAATGTTGTTGTGTCAAATGTTGACCCGTCCCAACAGTAACATGACCCGTCCAAGGTGTTTTGGGCCTAATTGTTTACCCGTCTCAATGTGTTTGACCTAATTCTTGAGCCGGCTCATCAACATATAAATACCCGCCTTTTCTCAAAATACTTATCATTTTTCACAATCACTCTCAAGCAAAATCCCATGTACATCAATCGACTCATATCATATTCAATCCTTGATTCTATAACAAGTTTTAGTGATTGAATAAGGTATAACTTTCATGATCCGACCTCGTTAAACCCATTGTTGCTCATAAAATCGAAATGTTGATGATGAACAGTAATTGGACTTTGAATCGACACTTTGATTGTGTGTGTTAAAACTTAAATCGAGTGTTGAAATAGATGTAATATCTGTTTATAATCAATTTTCATCCATTAATTTACACCAAATCATCTGTTATTGATTGAATCAAACTAAAAAGTTCAAACTCTATCGAAACCGCCATAGATGAATCTTGAACTTGTTCATGATTTTGATGTCAAATGATAAATAACCTGTATTTGATCGATTAACTGATACTAAAGATGAACTAAAACAGATGTTACAACTTCATTTTTGCAAATGACAAATTTGTACTTAAGAATTTAAGCCGTTTAAGTGTGTAATGTTACATGATCATTGATGCACAAAAGTTTTTGTTAAACAAGATGATACTGTCAAATTATTGATTAACTTAGGTGATAAATGTTTATGTGATTTGTTACATTGTGTCTTTGTGCTTAATTCTTGTACAAATGTTGTTGTTTATTGAATGATAATGTCTAACACATGTGCCTTGATTTTGTTGATAGATGATTGATCTAAAGTTTGAGCCTAAGCATAATCTCATGGTTGTATTGGATGAATCAATTCCTGAAGCAGAAGGGTATAGAGACATGATCAGATTTCTAAGAAGGACTAAGTATGTGTATGCAATGTGTGCCAAACCCATTGTATATGCTAGATTGATTAAGAGTTTTTGGAGAACAGCAGAGGTTATCACAAATGAGGCTGGTATATCGATTGTGAGAGGTGATATTACCAGAAAGTTACAGATAACTGTGTCTGAAGAGTCCATCAGGACTGCATTAAGGATAGATGAAGAAGAAGTTGGTGCTCCTAATGAATACACAACTGCTGAATGCCATGCATGTTTTATAAATATGGGACATCCTCCTGTATTTCCTAAACAACAGTTTGTGAGAGCCAGATTGGGAAAGCAATGGAAATTGCTATGTTATGTTATTTAGCAATGTATGTCAAGAAGAAGTGCTGGATTTGATAACTATCCATCTGATATTGCATCCCCAATTGTTGCAATAGCTATGAACAGACCTTTTAACATGTCTAGATGGATTATGAAGCGATTCATTTTCAATTTGGTGAAAGGGAAAAGATTTAAATTCTTGATGTATCCAATATTTCTGCAACTTTTGATTAACATTGCACATCCTGTGATACGTGAAGAAGGATTTGAAGGAGGAATTTTGTACATTGAAGATATGAATGCTCTATCTTACAGAAAGATGAGTATTGGAAATGTAGAAAATGTGCAAATGTTTGACTATATGCAAGATATATCAAACAATGAAGAAGATATTGGAGAAATATATCATAATATTTCTCAAGGTGAAGTATTAGACCCGTTAGATCTTGTGGACGATATTCCAGATAATTTGTTGGATGATGATGAGTATTTTGCTAGACATCCAAAAGAGGAAGATGATAATGATGATGAGGATGATGATAGTACTGAAGATGATGATATTGTTGTAAGTGATAAGGAGACCGAAACAGATACAGAATCTGATGAAGCTGAAAAAGAAGCAGAGTGTGTTGTACTTGAAGCTCCTAGGGACATCACAGTCTGTTATTCTAGATCACGACAATCTAAGACTGTTGTTGAACCTATGATTGTAGAGGAGCCGGTTATGATTGAAGAAGTTAGTGTGCCTGAACATATTGATGTTGTTCAGATTGCACAAGAAGTGATTGCTGAAGTGGAGACTATGGCACAGACATTTGATGATACTGATGCTAGTTTCACGGATCCTGAACCAGTAGATATTGCCACATCATCATCTCCTGCAACTCCACAAATTGAAAAACTGATGGAGACTTCACCAAAAGTTGTTTCAATTGATGTTTTGATGGAAAAAGATAAAGAAATTGAAATTTTGAAGAAGTTGGTAGAGGAGTTGAAGAATGAGAATGAACTATTGAAGGCTTCAAATGAACGGAAAAAGGTCAGATTGAATGAGTTTAGAGAAACTAATCTGAAGAATATGAAGGTATTCAATGAGCTTGATGCTGAGTATGAAAAACTCAAAGATGATTACAAAGAGCTTTATGCTGAATGTAATACTTTGAATGCTGAGAAAGAAATGTTGGAAAAGTGGTTAGAAGAGATAGAACCAAAAAGATCAGGACCTCCATCTGATAAGGATTTCTCTGATGAAGTGGTAGAAGTGGCTGATCCTTCAAGAGAAATTAAAGTTTACTATACTAGATCACGAGGATCTAAGGCTCTAGGAGAAAAGGTCGATGTACCAGTTCCCTTTCACGATGATGCTACTGCTACTGTTACTTACGACAAAGCGGAGGGAAAACGTAAACTTGATGAAGTGCCTGAGATTGTGAAAGAAGATGTATCTGTGAAGAAAGCTATAACCGAGGAAGCAATTCAGGTTGAGCCGGTTCAAGCTGAAAATGTTCCTCCAACCGAAGTGATGAACATATCAGATGAAGTTGATTTCACTGACTCTGAACCTGAAGCAAATGTTGGTGAAGATATACCTGTTGATTTGGATGAACGATTTGCTTATCTGGAAAAGATGAAGTATAATCCTGTTTATTTGAATGGACTCACGGTCAGTCAAGTAAATGAGGAATATGAAAAATGTGTAAATGCTCAAGATAGTGTTGAAGGTGATGTGAAAGAGTTTGTAGTTGAGCCTGGTGAGTGGACACCTCTACAGGAAAGTCTGAACATTGATGATCTTCCTCCGGAAGAATTATATCATCAAAATCTTGAAGAGATGACTTCGATAGATATGCGTCAGTGGTTAAGGTCAAGGAACTATCCATATAAAACGCTGAAGAGGTTGAAGAAGGAATCATTGAAGAAGAACGTTGTGAGTTTTCAGAAGTCAGAAAAGATGCATAATCATATGCTCTTTTTGGATTATAATAATCCACAATACTTTGAACTAACCAAACAATTCAAAGTACTTGAACCAAAAGAGATTCCGTTGATGGCTCTGCCCGAAGATGCTCACAAAAAGAGGAAAGAATTAATTGATATGTTTCCAAGCGAAATGAAAGCATATCATATTCCTATGGATGTACGCGAGTCATGGCACAAATCTGCCACAGCAGGTGATATCGTAAGATCACTGCTGAGTAAAGGTCAATCAGTTGCTGACTTATTAGACTCGATGATCGTACCGGAAAAGTCCAAGGATGTGAAAATCATTGCATGGAAGTATGATGAGGTCTTTGATGCATTTTTTATTAAAAGACTGAATGGACTAAGTGATGTCTATCACTATTATTCAAGTATTTTCAAGCTGCCGGTTCAAGACTTGAAAGAATTGCACAAGCTGAGATTGATAAATCATACACGAGCTGAACGTGGTGATAAATGTGCGATGTTATTGAATGCTGGAATCAGTCGCATGCCAAAGTTTCTTGAGTTTCGAGGTCAACAAGAGGACACAGCGTATTTGAAGAGTAAGAAGAAGAAGCAGAAGAAGTTGATCCTTCAAGATATGTATTTAGATTAATTTTCAGACGAGTATTTTGACAAAGTAACAAATCCTGGATTGAAGGTAATTGAAGGTTCGCAAACGACGAAGCCTATTCTGAAATTCTTTTATCATGAAGAGACGTATGAGCTGAAGTTGGTTCGAAATTTGGATGATTGGGATCAAGACATGATCACCTTATTCAATACATTTGAGCTCAAACTACTGCATCCATCATATATTGATCATCTTTGAAGTCACAAAATGGAAAAGATGAAGGATCCAATTGCTGAAGCTGATAGAAGATTATTTGAGATTCTGGTTGAGGTAATCGGAGCTGCAACAGAAAAGATCCGATTAAGGAAAACATTACTCAATGCTGACCTTGTGAAGATCAACATACCTGAGATTGATTTCATGAGGGTTACGTCAAAGGGTACCTTAGAAGTATGGGCCAAAGGAAAGAAAAGGCCGTACGAATTTTATGCTAACATCGATTTTGCAGGTATCACTTTGGAAACTTTGAAACAAATGGCTGCTTGTGACATTCTTACCAACGAGTCTAAACCGAGACAAGCTGTGATTGCTGAAAAATTCAAATCATGCATTGAAGAAGCGATCAAAGAACAAGAAGAACAAATAGGAAAACCTTTGCTGAAGGTCAAAGATGAACCTGAAGATTTTTGAATGAAGAATCAAAATATAAGAGAGATTGAAGCATAAAGCGAAAGAGTTGAAAGCTGAAGATTATTTATTAAAGTCCAAAGTTAAATCTTAGGGGGAGTACTGTTAGGGCTCGTTTCTGCTAGAAGATTTACTTTGTACTTTGTTTATACAAGTTTGTATAGTTTAGGGTTAATTGTGTATTTTCCCTAAAATGTTGGTGCATAAAGCAAGTTGCTAGTAAATGTTAGAAAGAGAGTCTAGATCACATCTTACACATTAGAAAGAGAATTGTGTGTGTGATTGTATTCTCCTGCACCATTGTACTGCAACAATTGCTTTGATCATCAATACAAGAGAATTATTTAGTAATGAATTGTGTTGTTGATTGAATTGTTGTGTTTGTACTTTGATCATTCTGATTTGTAGCAGTATCGATCCAATTGAACCTATCATTCATTAGCTGAATTATGGAGTTTTAAGGTTTCGTATGGTGATGTAAGGTGTTCATAGGAGTTGTAAGGCGTCCTACATTATACTAACGTACTTTTCGAGTTGCTAATGGGGCATAAAGAGTAGTAAGATGCACAAAGTTCTCGTATGATGTTTAAAGGACTCGTACGAATTCATTAGGATTATTATGAAGTTTGAAGTTTTCGTACGGTGTTGTAAGGTGTTTTTAGGAGATGTAAGGCGTCCAACATTATACTAACGTGCTTTTCAAGGTGCTAGTATGGCATACATAGTCGTAAGATGGCCTAAGTTGTCGTACGACGTTCAAAGGACTCGGACGAATTCATTAGGTTTATTATGGAGTTTTAAAGTTTTCAACGGTGATGTAAGGTGTTCTTAGGAGTTGTAACACGTCCTACATTATTGTAACGTGCTTTTCATGTTGCTAATGTCGCATCTTGAGCCGTACATCTCCTGAGTTGTCGTATGATGTTCAAAGGACTTGGACGAAATCATTAGGTTTAGTATGGAGTTTTAAGGTTTGGTACGTTGTTGTAAGGTGTTATTTGGAGTTTTAAGGTTTCCTACGTTATTCTAACGTGCTTTTCTTGGTGCTAATATGGCATACAAAATCTTAAGATGTACAAACTTGTCGTACGATGTTCAAAGGACACGGACGAATTCATTAGGTGTATGATGGATTTTTAAGGTTTCGTACGGTGATGTAAGGTGTTCATAGGAGTAGTAAGGCGTCCTACATGGTACTAACATTTTTTTCGAGTTGCTAATGGGGCATAAAGAGTCATAAGATGTCCTAAATTGTCGTACGATGTTCAAACGACTCGTACAAACTTATTAGGTATATTACGGAGTTTTAAAGTTTCGTACGGTGTTGTAAGGTGTTCTTAGGAGTTGTAACGCATCCTACATTATTCAAACGTGCTTTTCATGTTGCTAATGTCGCATCATGAGCCGTAACATCTCCTGAGTTTTGGAACGATGTTCAAAGGACCAGGACGAAATCATTAGGTTTAGTATGGAGTTTTAAACTTTTGTACGTTGTTGTAATGTGTTTTTTGGAGTTTTCAGGTGTCCTGTGTTATTCTAACGTGCTTTTCATAGGGCTAATATAGCATACAAAATCTTATGATGTACAAACTTGGCGTATGATGTTCAAAGGACTCGGACGAATTCATTAGGTGTATTATGGAGTTTTAAGGTTTCGTACGGTGATGTAAGGTGTTCATAGGAGTAGTAAGGCGTCCTACATGATACTCACATTCTTTTCGAGTTGCTAATGGGGCATAAAGAGTCATAAGATGTCCTAAATTGTCATACGATGTTCAAACGATTCGTCCGAATTTATTAGGTATATTACAGAGTTTAAAGTTTCGTACGGTGTTGTAAGGTGTTCTTAGGAGTTGTAACGCGTCCTACATTATTCTAACCTGCTTTTCATATTGCTAATGTCGCATCCTGAGCCGTAACATCTCCTGAGTTATCGTACGATGTTCAAAGGACCTGGACGAAATCATTAGGTTTAGTAAGGAGTATTAAGGTTTCGTACGTTGTTGTAATGTTTTTTGGGAGTTTTAAGGTGTCCTGCGTTATTCTAACGTGCTTTTCATGGTGCTAATATGGCATACGAAATCTTAAGATGTACAAACTTGTCGTACGATGTTCAAAGGACTCGGACTAATTCATTAGGTGTATTATGGAGTTTTAAGGTTTCGTACGGTGATGTAAGGTGTTCATAGGAGTTGAAAGGCGTCCTACATGATACTAATGTTCTTTTCGAGTTGCTAATGGGGCATAAAGAGTCGTAAAATGTTCAAACGACTCTTACAAATTTATTAGGTATATTATGGAGTTTTAAGGTTTCGTAGGGTGTTGTAAGGTGTTGTTAGGAGTTGTAAGGCCTCCAACATTATACTAACGTCCTTTTCAAGGTGCTAATATGGCATATAGAGTCGTAAGATGACTTAAGTAGTCGTACGACGTTAAAAGGACTCAGACGAATTCAAGAGGTTTATTATGGAGTTTTAAAGTTTCGTACGTTGATGTAAGGTGTTCTTAGGAGTTGTAGCGCGTCCTACATTATTCTAACCTGCTTTTCATATTGCTACTATCGCATCCTGAGCCGTAACATCTCCTGAGTTATCGTACGATGTTCAAAGGACCTGGACGAAATCATTAGGTTTAGTATGGAGTTTTAAGGTTTTGTACGTTGTTGTAAGGTGTTGTTTGGAGTTTTAAGGTTTCCTACGGTATTCTAACGTGCATTTCATGGTGCTAATATGGCATACAAAATCTTAAGATGTACAAACTTGTCGTACGATGTTCAAAGGACTCGGATGATTACATTTGGTGTATTATGGATTTTTAAGGTTTCGTACGGTGATATAAGGTGTTCATAGGAGTTGTAAGGCGTCCTACATGATACTAATGTTCTTTTCGAGTTGCTAATGGGGCATAAAGAGTAGTAAGATGCACTAAGTTCTCGTATGATGTTAAAAGGACTCGTACGAATACATTAGGTTTATTATGGAGTTTGAAGGTTTCGTACGGTGTTGTAAGGTGTTGTTAGGAGATGTAAGGCGTCCAACATTAAACTAACGTGCTTTTCAAGGTGCTAGTACGACATACGTAGGCCTAAGTTGTCGTACGACGTTCAAAGGACTCGGACGAATTCATTAGGTTTATTATGGAGTTTTAAAGTTTTCTACGCTGATGTAAGGTGTTCTTAGGAGTTGTAACGCGTCCTACATTATTCTAACGTGCTTTTCATGTTGCTAATGTAGCATCCTGAGCCGTAACATCTCCTGAGTTGTCGTACGATGTTCAAAAGAATTGGACGAAATCATTAGGTTTAGTATGGAGTTTTAAGGTTTCGTACGTTGTTGTAAGGTGTTGTTTGCAGTTTTGAGGTTTCCAGCGATATTTTAACGTGCTTTTCATGGTGCTAATATGGCATACAAAATCTTAAGATGTACAAACTTGTCGTACGATGTTCAAAGGACAAGGACGAATTCATTATGTGTACTATGGAGTTTTAAGGTTTCGTACGGTGATGTAAGGTGTTCATAGGAGTAGTAAGGCGTCCTACATGATACTAACATTCTTTTCGAGTTGCTAATGGGGCATAAAGAGTCATAAGATGTCCTAAATTGTCGTACGATGTTCAAACGACTCGTATGATGTTCAAACGACTCGTACGATGTTGAAACGACTCATACGAATTTATTATGTATATTACGGAGTTTTAAAGTTTCGTACGGTGTTGTAAGGGGTTCTTAGGAGTTGTAACGCATCCTACATTATTCAAACGTGCTTTTCATGTTGCTAATGTCGCATCTTGAGTCGTAACATCTGCTGAGTTTTGGTGCGATGTTCAAAGGACCAGGACGAAATCATTAGGTTTAGTATGGAGTTTTAAGGTTTTGTACGATGTTGTAAGGTGTTGTTTGGAGTTTTAAAGTTTCCTGCGGTATTCTAACGTGCTTTTCATGGTGCTAATATGGCATACAAAATCATAAGATGTACAAACATGTCGTACAATGTTCCAAGGACTCAGATGAATTCATTTGGTGTATTATGGAGTTTTAAGGTTTCGTACGGTGAGTAAGGTGTTCATAGGAGTTGTAAGGCGTCCTACATGATACTAATGTTCTTTCCGAATTGCTAATGGGGCATAAAGAGTAGTAAGATGCACTAAGTTCTCGTATGATGTTAAAAGGACTCGTACGAATTCAATAGGTTTATTATGGAGTTTGAAGGTATCGTACGGTGTTGTAAGGTGTCGTTAGGAGATGTAAGGTGTCCAACATTATACTAACGTGCTTTTCAAGGTGCTAGTATGGCATACATAGTCGTAAGATGGCCTAAGTTGTCGTACGACGTTCAAAGGACTCGGAAGAATTCATTAGGTTTACTAGGGAGTTTTAATGTTTTCTACGGTGATGTAAGGTGTTCTTAGGAGTTGTAACGCGTCCTACATTATTCTAACGTGCTTTTCATGTTGCTAATGTCGCATCCTGAGCCGTAACATCTCATGAGTTGTCGTACGATATTCAAAGGACTTGGACGAAATCATTAGGTTTAGTATGGAGTTTTAAGGTTTCGTACGTTGTTGTAAGGTGTTGTTTGGAGTTTTAAGGTTTCCTGTGTTATTTTAACGTGCTTTTCATGGCGCTAATATGGCATACGAAATCTTAAGATGTACAAACTTGTCGTACGATGTTCAAAGGACTCGGACGAATTCATTAGGTGTATTATGTAGTTTTAAGGTTTCGTACGGTGATGTAAGGTGTTCATAGGAGTAGTAAGGCGTCCTACATGATATTAACATTCTTTTCGAGTTGCTAATGGGGCATAAAGAGTCATAAGATGTCCTAAATTGTCGTACGATGTTCAAACGACTCGTACGAATTTATTATGTATATTACGGAGTTTTAAAGTTTCGTACGGAGTTGTAAGGTGTTCTTAGGAGTTGTAACTCATCCTACATTATTCAAACGTGCTTTTCATGTTGCTAATGTCGCATCCTGAGTCGTAATATCTCCTGAGTTTTGGTACGATGTTCAAAGGACCAGAACGAAATCATTAGGTTTATTATGGAGTTTTAAGGTTTCGTACGTTGTTGTAATGTGTTTTTTGGTGTTTTAAGGTGTCCTGTGTTATTCTAACGTGCTTTCATGGGGCTAATATGGCATACAAAATCTTAGGATGTAACAAACTTGGCGTACGATGTTCAAAGGACTCAGACGAATTCATTAGGTGTATAATGGAGTTTTAAGGTTTCGTATGGTGATGTAAGGTGTTCATAGGAGTAGTAAGGCGTCCTACATGATACTAACATTCTTTTCGAGTTGCTAATGGGGCATAAAGAGTCATAAGATGTCCTAAATTGTCATATGATGTTCAAACGATTCGTACGAATTTATTAGGTATATTACGGAGTTTTAAAGTTTCGTACGGTGTTGTAAGGTGTTCTTAGGAGTTGTAACGCGTTCTACATTATTCAAACGTGCTTTTCATGTTGTTAATGTCGCATCTTGAGCCGTAACATATCCTGAGTTTTCGTACGATGTTCAAAGGACCAGGATGAAATCATTAGGTTTAGTATGGAGTATTAAGGTTTCGTACGTTGTTGTAATGTGTTTTTTGGAGTTTTAAGGTGTCCTGCGTTATTCTAACGTGCTTTTCATGGTGCTATTATGGCATACAAAATCTTAAGATGTACAAACTTGTCGTACGATGTTCAAATGACTCGGACTAATTCATTAGGTGTATTATAGAGTTTTAAGGTTTCGTACGGTGATTTAAGGTGTTCAGACGAATTCAATAGGTTTATTATGGAGTTATAAAGTTTCGTACGTTGATGTAATGTGTTCCTAGGAGTTGTAATGCATCATACATTATTCTAACATGTTTTGATATTGTTAATGTAGAATCCTGAGTCGTAACATCTCTTTAGTTATCGTACAATTTTCAAAACACCTGGACGATTTCATTAGTTTTTAGTATGGAGTTTTAAGGTTTTGGACGTTGTTTTAAGGTGTTGTTTAGAGTTTTAAGGTTTCCTGCGATATTCTAACGTGCTTTTCTTGGTGCTAATATGGCATACAAAATCTTAAGATGTACAAACTTGTCGTACGATGTTCAAAGGACTCGGACAAATTCATTAGTTGAATTATGGAGTTTTAAGGTTTCGTATGGTGATGTAAGGTGTTCATAGGAGTTGAAAGGCGTCCTACATGATACTAATGTTCTTTTCGAGTTGCTAATGGGGCATAAAGAGTCGTAAGATGTTCAAACGACTCTTACAAATTTATTAGGTATATTATGGAGTTTTAAGGTTTCGTAGGGTGTTGTAAGGTGTTGTTAGGAGTTGTAAGGCCTCCAACATTATACTAACGTGCTTTTCAAGGTGCTAATATGGCATATAGAGTCGTAAGATGACTTAAGTAGTCGTACGACGTTAAAAGGACTCAAACGAATTCAAGAGGTTTATTATGGAGTTTTAAAGTTTCGTACGTTGATGTAAGGTGTTCTTAGGAGTTGTAGCGCGTCCTACATTATTCTAACCTGCTTTTCATATTGCTACTGTCGCATCCTGAGCCGTAACATCTCCTGAGTTATCGTACGATGTTCAAAGGACCTGGACGAAATCATTAGGTTTAGTATGGAGTTTTAAGGTTTTGTACGTTGTTGTAAGGTGTTGTTTGGAGTTTTAAGGTTTCCTATGGTATTCTAACGTGCATTTCATGGTGCTAATATGGCATACAAAATCTTAAGATGTACAAACTTGTCGTACGATGTTCAAAGGACTCGGATGATTACATTTGGTGTATTATGGATTTTTAAGGTTTCGTACGGTGATATAAGGTGTTCATAGGAGTTGTAAGGCGTCCTACATGATACTAATGTTCTTTTCGAGTTGCTAATGGGGCATAAAGAGTAGTAAGATGCACTAAGTTCTCGTATGATGTTAAAAGGACTCGTACGAATACATTAGGTTTATTATGGAGTTTGAAGGTTTCGTACGGTGTTGTAAGGTGTTGTTAGGAGATGTAAGGCGTCCAACATTATACTAACGTGCTTTTCAAGGTGCTAATACGACATACGTAGGCCTAAGTTGTCGTACGACGTTCAAAGGACTCGGACAAATTCATTAGGTTTATTATGGAGTTTTAAAGTTTTCTACGCTGATGTAAGGTGTTCTTAGGAGTTGTAACGCGTCCTACATTATTCTAACGTGCTTTTCATGTTGCTAATGTAGCATCCTGAGCCGTAACATCTCCTGAGTTGTCGTACGATGTTCAAAAGAATTGGACGAAATCATTAGGTTTAGTATGGAGTTTTAAGGTTTCGTACGTTGTTGTAAGGTGTTGTTTGGAGTTTTGAGGTTTCCAGCGATATTTTAACGTGCTTTTCATGGTGCTAATATGGCATACAAAATCTTAAGATGTACAAACTTGTCGTACGATGTTCAAAGGACAAGGACGAATTCATTATGTGTACTATGGAGTTTTAAGGTTTCGTACGGTGATGTAAGGTGTTCATAGGAGTAGTAAGGCGTCCTACATGATACTAACATTCTTTTCGAGTTGCTAATGGGGCATAAAGAGTCATAAGATGTCCTAAATTGTCGTACGATGTTCAAACGACTCGTATGATGTTCAAACGACTCGTACGATGTTGAAACGACTCATACGAATTTATTATGTATATTACAGAGTTTTAAAGTTTCGTACGGTGTTGTAAGGGGTTCTTAGGAGTTGTAACGCATCCTACATTATTCAAACGTGCTTTTCATGTTGCTAATGTCGCATCCTGAGTCGTAAC
The DNA here is from genome assembly GCA_030867185.1 of Tagetes erecta. Lineage (NCBI taxonomy): Eukaryota > Viridiplantae > Streptophyta > Magnoliopsida > Asterales > Asteraceae > Tagetes > Tagetes erecta. The sequence goes on along the minus strand of CM061490.1, from coordinate 33,738,716 downwards.
ATCTGCTGAGTTTTGGTACGATGTTCAAAGGACCAGGACGAAATCATTAGGTTTAATATGGAGTTTTAAGGTTTTGTACGATGTTGTAAGGTGTTGTTTGGAGTTTTAAAGTTTCCTGCGGTATTCTAACGTGCTTTTCATGGTGCTAATATGGCATACAAAATCATAAGATGTACAAACATGTCGTACAATGTTCCAAGGACTCAGATGAATTCATTTGGTGTATTATGGAGTTTTAAGGTTTCGTACGGTGATGTAAGGTGTTCATAGGAGTTGTAAGGCGTCCTACATGATACTAATGTTCTTTCCGAGTTGCTAATGGGGCATAAAGAGTAGTAAGATGCACTAAGTTCTCGTATGATGTTAAAAGGACTCGTACGAATTCAATAGGTTTATTATGGAGTTTGAAGGTTTCGTACGGTGTTGTAAGGTGTTGTTAGGAGATGTAAGGCGTCCAACATTATACTAACGTGCTTTTCAAGGTGCTAGTATGGCATACATAGTCGTAAGATGGCCTAAGTTGTCGTACGACGTTCAAAGGACTCGGAAGAATTCATTAAGTTTATTAGGGAGTTTTAATGTTTTCTACGGTGATGTAAGGTGTTCTTAGGAGTTGTAACGCGTCCTACATTATTCTAACGTGCTTTTGATGTTGCTAATGTCGCATCCTGAGCCGTAACATCTCATGAGTTGTCGTATGATATTCAAAGGACTTGGAGGAAATCATTAGGTTTAGTATGGAGTTTTAAGGTTTCGTACGTTGTTGTAAGGTGTTGTTTGGAGTTTTAAGGTTTCCTGTGTTATTTTAACGTGCTTTTCATGGCGCTAATATGGCATACGAAATCTTAAGATGTACAAACTTGTCGTACAATGTTCAAAGGACTCGGACGAATTCATTAGGTGTATTATGTAGTTTTAAGGTTTCGTACGGTGATGTAAGGTGTTCATAGGAGTAGTAAGGCGTCCTACATGATATTAACATTCTTTTCGAGTTGCTAATGGGGCATAAAGAGTCATAAGATGTCCTAAATTGTCGTACGATGTTCAAACGACTCGTACGAATTTATTATGTATATTACGGAGTTTTAAAGTTTCGTACGGAGTTGTAAGGTGTTCTTAGGAGTTGTAACTCATCCTACATTATTCAAACGTGCTTTTCATGTTGCTAATGTCGCATCCTGAGTCGTAATATCTCCTGAGTTTTGGTACGATGTTCAAAGGACCAGAACGAAATCATTAGGTTTATTATGGAGTTTTAAGGTTTCGTACGTTGTTGTAATGTGTTTTTTGGTGTTTTAAGGTGTCCTGTGTTATTCTAACGTGCTTTCTTGGGGCTAATATGGCATACAAAATCTTAAGATGTACAAACTTTGCGTACGATGTTCAAAGGACTCGGACGAATTCATTAGGTGTATTATGGAGTTTAAGGTTTCGTACGGTGATGTAAGGTGTTCAAAGGAGTAGTAAGGCGTCCTACATGATACTAACATTCTTTTCGAGTTGCTAATGGGGCATAAAGAGTCATAAGATGTCCTAAATTGTCGTACGATGTTCAAACAATTCGTACGAATTTATTAGGTATATTACGGAGTTTAAAGTTTCGTACGGTGTTGTAAGGTGTTCTTAGGAGTTGTAACGCTTCCTACATTATCCTAACCTGCTTTTCATATTGCTAATGTCGCATCCTGAGCCGTAACGTCTCCTGAGTTATCGTACGATGTTCAAAGGACCTGGACGAAATCATTAGGTTTAGTATGGAGTTTTAAGGTTTTGTATGATGTTGTAAGGTGTTGTTTGGAGTTTTAAGGTTTCCTGCGGTATTCTAACGTGCTTTTCATGGTGCTAATATGGCATACAAAATCATAATATGTACAAACATGTCGTACGATGTTCAAAGGACTGGGACGAATTCATTAGGTGTATTATGGAGTTTTAAGGTTTCGTACGGTGATGTAAGGTGTTCATAGGAGTAGTAAGGCGTCCTACATGATATTAACATTCTTTCGAGTTGCTAATGGGGCATAAAGAGTCATAAGATGTCCTAAATTGTCCTACGATGTTCAAAAGACTCGTACGAATTTATTATGTATATTACGGAGTTTTAAAGTTTCGTACGGAGTTGTAAGGTGTTCTTAGGAGTTGTAACTCATTCTACATTATTCAAACGTGCTTTTCATGTTGCTAATGTCGCATCCTGAGTCGTAATATCTCCTGAGTTTTCGTACGATGTTCAAAGGACCAGGACAAAATCATTAGGTTTATTATGGAGTTTTAAGGTTTCGTAGGTTGTTGTAATGTGTTTTTTTGGTGTTTTAAGGTGTCCTGTGTTATTCTAACGTGCTTTACATGGGGCTAATATGGCATACAAAATCTTAAGATGTACAAACTTTGCATACGATGTTCAAAGGACTCGGACGAATTCATTAGTTGTATTATGGAGTTTAAGGTTTCGTACGTTGATGTAAGGTGTTCATAGGTGTAGTAAGGCGTCCTACATGATACTAACATTCTTTTCGAGTTGCTAATGGGGCATAAAGAGTCATAAGATGTCCTAAATTGTCATACGATGTTCAAACAATTCTTACGAATTTATTAGGTATATTACGGAGTTTAAAGTTTCGTTCGGTGTTGTAAGGTGTTCTTAGGAGTTGTAACGCTTCCTACATTATTCTAACCTGATTTTCATATTGCTAATGTCGCATCCTGAGCCGTAACATCTCTTGAGTTATCGTACGATGTTCAAAGGACCTGGACGAAATCATTAGGTTTAGTATGGAGTTTTAAGGTTTTGTACGATGTTGTAAGGTGTTGTTTGGAGTTTTAAGGTTTCCTGCGGTATTCTAGCGTGCATTTCATGTGGCTAATATGGCATACGAAATCTTAAGATGCACAATCTTGTCGTACGATGTTCAAAGGACTCGGACGAATTCATTAGGTGTAATATGGAGTTTTAAGGTTTCGTACGGTTATGTAAGGAGTTCATAGGAGTTGTAAGGCGTGCTACATGATATTAATGTTCTTTTCAGGTTGCTAATGGGGCATAAAGAGTAGTAAGATGCACTAAGTTCTCGTATGATGTTAAAAGGACTCGTACGAGTTCATTATGTGTATTACGGAGTTTTAAAGTTTCGTACGGAGTTGTAAGGTGTTCTTAGGAGTTGTAACTCATCCTACATTATTCAAACGTGCTTTTCATGTTGCTAATGTCGCATCCTATGTCGTAATATCTCCTGAGTTTTGGTACGATGTTCAAAGGACAAGGACGAAATCATTAGGTTTAGTATGGAGTTTTAAGGTTTCGTACGTTGATGTAATGTGTTTTTTGGTGTTTTAAGGTGTCCTGTGTTATGCTAACGTGCTTTTCATGGGGCTAATATGGCATATAAAATCTTAAGATGTACAAACTTTGAGTACGATGTTCAAAGGACTCATAGGAGTTGTAATATGGAGTTTTAAAGTTTCGTACGGTAATGTAAGGAGTTAATAGGAGTTGTAAGGCCTCCTACATGATTCTAATGTTCTTTTCGAGTTGCTAATGAGGCATAAAGAGTAGTAAGATGCACTAAGTTCTCGTATGATGTTAAAAGGACTCGTACGGATTCATTAGGTTTATTATGGAGTTTGAAGGATTCGTACGGTGTTGTAAGGTGTTGTTAGGAGATGTAAGGTGTCCAACATTATACTAACGTGCTTTTCAAGGTGCTAGTATCGCATACATAGGCCTAAGTTGTCGTACGACGTTTAAAGGACTCGGATGAATTCATTAGGTTTATTATGGAGTTTTAAAGTTTCGTACACTGTTGTAAGTTGTTCTTAGGAGTTGTAACGCGTCCTACGTTATTCTAACCTGCTTTTCATATTGCTAATGTCGCATCCTGAGCCGTAACATCTCCTGAGTTATCGTACGATGTTCAAAGGACCTGGACGAAATCATTAGGTTTAGTATGGAGTTTTAAGGTTTGTACGTTGTTGTAAGGTGTTGTTTGGAGTTTTAAGGTTTCCTGCGTATTCTAACGTGCTTTTCATGGTGCTAATATGGCATACAAAATCATAAGATGTACAAACATGTCGTACAATGTTCAAAGGACTCGGATGAATTCATTTGGTGTATTATGGAGTTTTAAGGTTTCGTACGGTGATGTAAGGTGTTCATAGGAGTTGTAAGGCGTCCTACACGATACTAATGTTCTTTTTGAGTTGCTAATGGGGCATAAAGAGTAGTAAGATGCAATAAGTTCTCGTATGATGTTAAAAGGACTCGTACGAATTCATTAGGTTTATTATGGATTTTGAAGGTTTCGTACGGTGTTGTAAGGTGTTGTTAGGAGATATAAGGCGTCCAACATTATACTAACGTGCATTTCAAGGTGCTAGTATGGCATACATAGGCCTAAGTTGTCGTACGACGTTCAAAGGACTCGGACGAATTCATTAGGTTTATTATGGAGTTTTAAAGTTTCGTACACTGTTGTAAGGTGTTCTTAGGAGTTGTAACTGGTCCTACGTTATTCTAACCTGCTTTTCATATTGCTAATGTCGCATCCTGAGCCGTAACATCTCCGGAGTTTCCGTACGATGTTCAAAGGACTTGGTCGAAATCATTAGGTTTAGTATGGAGTTTTAAGGTTTCGTACGTTGTTTTAAGGTGTTGTTTGGAGTTTTAAGGTTTCCTGTGTTATTTTAACGTGCTTTTCATGTGGCTAATATGACATACGAAATCTTAAGATGCACAATCTTGTCGTACGATGTTCAAAGGACTCGGACGAATTCATTAGGTGTAATATGGAGTTTTAAGGTTTCGTACGGTTATGTAAGGAGTTCATAGGAGTTGTAAGGCGTGCTACATGATATTAATGTTCTTTTCAGGTTGCTAATGGGGCATAAAGAGTAGTAAGATGCACTAAGTTCTCGTATGATGTTAAAAGGACTCGTACGAGTTCATTATGTGTATTACGGAGTTTTAAAGTTTCGTACGGAGTTGTAAGGTGTTCTTAGGAGTTGTAACTCATCCTACATTATTCAAACGTGCTTTTCATGTTGCTAATGTCGCATCCTATGTCGTAATATCTCCTGAGTTTTGGTACGATGTTCAAAGGATAAGGACGAAATCATTAGGTTTAGTATGGAGTTTTAAGGTTTCGTACGTTGTTGTAATGTGTTTTTTGGTGTTTTAAGGTGTCCTGTGTTATGCTAACGTGCTTTTCATGGGGCTAATATGGCATATAAAATCTTAAGATGTACAAACTTTGAGTACGATGTTCAAAGGACTCGGACGAATTCATTAGGTGTATTATGGAGTTTAAGGTTTCGTACGGTGATGAAAGGTGTTCATAGGAGTAGTAAGGCGTCCTACATGATTCTAATGTTCTTTTCGAGTTGCTAATGGGGCATAAAGAGTCATAAGATGTCCTAAATTGTCATACGATGTTCAAACAATTCGTACAAATTTATTAGGTATATTACGGAGTTTAAAGTTTCGTACGGTGTTGTAAGGTGTTCTTAGGAGTTGTAACGCGTCCTACGTTATTCTAACCTGCTTTTCATATTGCTAATGTCGCATCCTGAGCTGTAACATCTCCTGAGTTATCGTAAGATGTTCAAAGGACCTGGACGAAATCATTAGGTTTAGTATGGAGTTTTAAGGTTTTGTACGTTATTGTAAGGTGTTGTTTGGAGTTTTAAGGTTTCCTGCGGTATTCTAACGTGCATTTCATGGTGCTAATATGGCATACAAAATCTTAAGATGTACAAACTTGTCGTACGATGTTCAAAGGACTCAGACGAATTCATTAGGTGTAATATGGAGTTTTAAGGTTTTGTACGGTTATGTAAGGAGTTCATAGGAGTTGTAAGGCGTCCTACATGATTCTAATGTTCTTTTCGAGTTGCTAATGGGGCATAAAGAGTAGTAAGATGCACTAAGTTCTCGTATGATGTTAAAAGGACACGTACGGACTCATTAGGTTTATTATGGAGTTTGAAGGTTTCGTACGGTGTTGTAAGGTGTTGTTAGGAGATGTAAGGCGTCCAACATTATACTAACGTGCTTTTCAAGGTGCTAGTATCGCATACATAGGCCTAAGTTGTCGTACGACGTTCAAAGGACTCGGACGAATTCATTAGGTTTATTATGGAGTTTTAAAGTTTCGTACACTGTTGTAAGGTGTTCTTAGTTGTTGTAACGCGACCTACGTTATTCTACCCTGCTTTTCATATTGCTAATGTCGCATCCTGAGCCGTAACATCTCCTGAGTTATCGTAAGATGTTCAAAGGACCTGGACGAAATCATTAGGTTTAGTATGGAGTTTTAAGGTTTTGTACGTTATTGTAAGGTGTTGTTTGGAGTTTTAAGGTTTCCTGCGGTATTCTAACGTGCATTTCATGGTGCTAATATGGCATACAAAATCTTAAGATGTACAAACTTGTCGTACGATGTTCAAAGGACTCAGACGAATACATTAGGTGTAATATGGAGTTTTAAGGTTTCGTACGGTTATGTAAGGAGTTCATAGGAGTTGTAAGGCGTCCACATGATTCTAATGTTCTTTTCGAGTTGTTAATGGGGCATAAAGAGTAGTAAGATGCACTAAGTTCTCGTATGATGTTAAAAAGACTCGTACGGATTCATTAGGTTTATTATGGAGTTTGAAGGTTTCGTACGGTGTTGTAAGGTGTTGTTAGGAGATGTAAGGCGTCCAACATTATACTAACGTGCTTTTCAAGGTGCTAGTATCGCATACATAGGCCTAAGTTGTCGTACGACGTTCAAAGGACTCGGACGAATTCATTAGGTTTATTATGGAGTTTTAAAGTTTCGTACACTGTTGTAAGGTGTTCTTAGGAGTTGTAACGCGTCCTACGTTATTCTAACCTGCTTTTCATATTGCTAATGTCGCATCTTGAGCCGTAACATCTCCGGAGTTGTCGTACGATGTTCAAAGGACTTGGTCGAAATCATTAGGTTTAGTATGGAGTTTTAAGGTTTCGTACGTTGTTGTAAGGTGTTCTTTGGAGTTTTAAGGTTTCCTGTGTTATTTTAACGTGCTTTTCATGTGGCTAATATGGCATACGAAATCTTAAGATGTACAAACTTGTCGTACGATGTTCAAAGGACTCGGACGAATTCATTACGCGTAATATGGAGTTTTAAGGTTTCGTACGGTTATGTAAGGAGTTCATAGGAGTTGTAAGGCGTCCTACATGATATTAATGTTCTTTTCGAGTTGCTAATGGGGCTTAAAGAGTAGTAAGATGCACTAAGTTCTCGTATGATGTTAAAAGGACTCGTACGGGTTTATTATGAATATTACGGAGTTTTAAAGTTTCGTACGGAGTTGTAAGGTGTTCTTAGGAGTTGTAACTCATCCTACATTATTCAAACGTGCTTTTCATGTTGCTAATGTCGCATCCTATGTCGTAATATCTCCTGAGTTTTGGTACGATGTTCAAAGGACTAGGACGAAATCATTAGGTTTAGTATGGAGTTTTAAGGTTTCGTACGTTGTTGTAATGTGTTTTTTGGTGTTTTAAGGTGTCCTGTGTTATTCTAACGTGCTTTTCATGGGGCTAATATGGCATATAAAATCTTAAGATGTACAAACTTTGAGTACGATGTTCAAAGGACTCGGACGAATTCATTAGGTGTATTATGGAGTTTAAGGTTTCGTACGGTGATGAAAGGTGTTCATAGGAGTAGTAAGGCGTCCTACATGATTCTAATGTTCTTTTCGAGTTGCTAATGGGGCATAAAGAGTCATAAGATGTCCTAAATTGTCATACGATGTTCAAACAATTCGTACAAATTTATTAGGTATATTACGGAGTTTAAAGTTTCGTACGGTGTTGTAAGGTGTTCTTAGGAGTTGTAACGCGTCCTACGTTATTCTAACCTGCTTTTCATATTGCTAATGTCGCATCCTGAGCTGTAACATCTCCTGAGTTATCGTAAGATGTTCAAAGGACCTGGACGAAATCATTAGGTTTAGTATGGAGTTTTAAGGTTTTGTACGTTATTGTAAGGTGTTGTTTGGAGTTTTAAGGTTTCCTGCGGTATTCTAACGTGCATTTCATGGTGCTAATATGGCATACAAAATCTTAAGATGTACAAACTTGTCGTACGATGTTCAAAGGACTCAGACGAATTCATTAGGTGTAATATGGAGTTTTAAGGTTTCGTACGGTTATGTAAGGAGTTCATAGGAGTTGTAAGGCGTCCTACATGATTCTAATGTTCTTTTCGAGTTGCTAATGGGGCATAAAGAGTAGTAAGATGCACTAAGTTCTCGTATGATGTTAAAAGGACACGTACGGACTCATTAGGTTTATTATGGAGTTTGAAGGTTTCGTACGGTGTTGTAAGGTGTTGTTAGGAGATGTAAGGCGTCCAACATTATACTAACGTGCTTTTCAAGGTGCTAGTATCGCATACATAGGCCTAAGTTGTCGTACGACGTTCAAAGGACTCGGACGAATTCATTAGGTTTATTATGGAGTTTTAAAGTTTCGTACACTGTTGTAAGGTGTTCTTAGTTGTTGTAACGCGACCTACGTTATTCTACCCTGCTTTTCATATTGCTAATGTCGCATCCTGAGCCGTAACATCTCCTGAGTTATCGTAAGATGTTCAAAGGACCTGGACGAAATCATTAGGTTTAGTATGGAGTTTTAAGGTTTTGTACGTTATTGTAAGGTGTTGTTTGGAGTTTTAAGGTTTCCTGCGGTATTCTAACGTGCATTTCATGGTGCTAATATGGCATACAAAATCTTAAGATGTACAAACTTGTCGTACGATGTTCAAAGGACTCAGACGAATACATTAGGTGTAATATGGAGTTTTAAGGTTTCGTACGGTTATGTAAGGAGTTCATAGGAGTTGTAAGGCGTCCTACATGATTCTAATGTTCTTTTCGAGTTGTTAATGGGGCATAAAGAGTAGTAAGATGCACTAAGTTCTCGTATGATGTTAAAAAGACTCGTACGGATTCATTAGGTTTATTATGGAGTTTGAAGGTTTCGTACGGTGTTGTAAGGTGTTGTTAGGAGATGTAAGGCGTCCAACATTATACTAACGTGCTTTTCAAGGTGCTAGTATCGCATACATAGGCCTAAGTTGTCGTACGACGTTCAAAGGACTCGGACGAATTCATTAGGTTTATTATGGAGTTTTAAAGTTTCGTACACTGTTGTAAGGTGTTCTTAGGAGTTGTAACGCGTCCTACGTTATTCTAACCTGCTTTTCATATTGCTAATGTCGCATCCTGAGCCGTAACATCTCCGGAGGTGTCGTACGATGTTCAAAGGACTTGGTCGAAATCATTAGGTTTAGTATGGAGTTTTAAGGTTTCGTACGTTGTTGTAAGGTGTTCTTTGGAGTTTTAAGGTTTCCTGTGTTATTTTAACGTGCTTTTCATGTGGCTAATATGGCATACGAAATCTTAAGATGTACAAACTTGTCGTACGATGTTCAAAGGACTCGGACGAATTCATTAGGCGTAATATGGAGTTTTAAGGTTTCGTACGGTTATGTAAGGAGTTCATAGGAGTTGTAAGGCGTCCTACATGATATTAATGTTCTTTTCGAGTTGCTAATGGGGCTTAAAGAGTAGTAAGATGCACTAAGTTCTCGTATGATGTTAAAAGGACTCGTACGGGTTTATTATGAATATTACGGAGTTTTAAAGTTTCGTACGGAGTTGTAAGGTGTTCTTAGGAGTTGTAACTCATCCTACATTATTCAAACGTGCTTTTCATGTTGCTAATGTCGCATCCTATGTCGTAATATCTCCTGAGTTTTGGTACGATGTTCAAAGGACTAGGACGAAATCATTAGGTTTAGTATGGAGTTTTAAGGTTTCGTACGTTGTTGTAATGTGTTTTTTGGTGTTTTAAGGTGTCCTGTGTTATTCTAACGTGCTTTTCATGGGGCTAATATGGCATATAAAAACTTAAGATGTACAAACTTTGAGTACGATGCTCAAAGGACTCGGACGAATTCATTAGGTGTATTATGGAGTTTAAGGTTTCGTACGGTGATGTAAGGTGTTCATAGGAGTAGTAAGGCGTCCTACATGATTCTAATGTTCTTTTCGAGTTGCTAATGGGGCATAAAGAGTTATAAGATGTCCTAAATTGTCATACGATGTTCAAACAATTCGTACGAATTTATTAGGTATATTACGGAGTTTAAAGTTTCGTACGGTGTTGTAAGGTGTTCTTAGGAGTTGTAACGCGTCCTACATTATTCTAACCTGCTTTTCATATTGCTAATGTCGCATCCTGAGCCGTAACATCTCCTGAGTTATCGTACGATGTTCAAAGGACCTGGACGAAATCATTAGGTTTAGTATGGAGTTTTAAGGTTTTGTACGTTGTTGTAAGGTGTTGTTTGGAGTTTTAAGGTTTCCTGCGGTATTCTACCGTGCATTTCATGGTGCTAATATGGCATACAAAATATTAAGATGTACTTGTCGTACGATGTTCAAAGGACTCAGACAAATTCATTAGGTGTAATATGGAGTTTTAAGGTTTCGTACGGTAATGTAAGGAGTTCATAGGAGTTGTACGGCGTCCTACATGATTCTAATGTTCTTTTCGAGTTGCTAATGGGGCATAAAGAGTAGTAAGATGCACTAAGTTCTCGTATGATGTTAAAAAGACTCGTACGGATTCATTAGGTTTATTATGGAGTTTGAAGGTTTCGTACGGTGTTGTAAGGTGTTGTTAGGAGATGTAAGGCGTCCAACATTATACTAACGTGCTTTTCAAGGTGCTAGTATCGCATACATAGGCCTAAGTTGTCGTACGACGTTCAAAGGACTCGGACGAATTCATTAGGTTTATTATGGAGTTTTAAAGTTTCGTACACTGTTGTAAGGTGTTCTTAGGAGTTGTAACGCGTCCTACGTTATTCTAACCTGCTTTTCATATTGCTAATGTCGCATCCTGAGCCGTAACATCTCCGGAGTTGTCGTACGATGTTCAAAGGACTTGGTCGAAATCATTAGGTTTAGTATGGAGTTTTAAGGTTTCGTACGTTGTTGTAAGGTGTTCTTTGGAGTTTTAAGGTTTCCTGTGTTATTTTAACGTGCTTTTCATGTGGCTAATATGGCATACGAAATCTTAAGATGTACAAACTTGTCGTACGATGTTCAAAGGACTCGGACGAATTCATTAGGCGTAATATGGAGTTTTAAGGTTTCGTACGGTTATGTAAGGAGTTCATAGGAGTTGTAAGGCGTCCTACATGATATTAATGTTCTTTTCGAGTTGCTAATGGGGCTTAAAGAGTAGTAAGATGCACTAAGTTCTCGTATGATGTTAAAAGGACTCGTACGGGTTTATTATGAATATTACGGAGTTTTAAAGTTTCGTACGGAGTTGTAAGGTGTTCTTAGGAGTTGTAACTCATCCTACATTATTCAAACGTGCTTTTCATGTTGCTAATGTCGCATCCTATGTCGTAATATCTCCTGAGTTTTGGTACGATGTTCAAAGGACTAGGACGAAATCATTAGGTTTAGTATGGAGTTTTAAGGTTTCGTACGTTGTTGTAATGTGTTTTTTGGTGTTTTAAGGTGTCCTGTGTTATTCTAACGTGCTTTTCATGGGGCTAATATGGCATATAAAAACTTAAGATGTACAAACTTTGAGTACGATGCTCAAAGGACTCGGACGAATTCATTAGGTGTATTATGGAGTTTAAGGTTTCGTACGGTGATGTAAGGTGTTCATAGGAGTAGTAAGGCGTCCTACATGATTCTAATGTTCTTTTCGAGTTGCTAATGGGGCATAAAGAGTTATAAGATGTCCTAAATTGTCATACGATGTTCAAACAGTTCGTACGAATTTATTAGGTATATTACGGAGTTTAAAGTTTCGTACGGTGTTGTAAGGTGTTCTTAGGAGTTGTAACGCGTCCTACATTATTCTAACCTGCTTTTCATATTGCTAATGTCGCATCCTGAGCCGTAACATCTCCTGAGTTATCGTACGATGTTCAAAGGACCTGGACGAAATCATTAGGTTTAGTATGGAGTTTTAAGGTTTTGTACGTTGTTGTAAGGTGTTGTTTGGAGTTTTAAGGTTTCCTGCGGTATTCTACCGTGCATTTCATGGTGCTAATATGGCATACAAAATATTAAGATGTACTTGTCGTACGATGTTCAAAGGACTCAGACAAATTCATTAGGTGTAATATGGAGTTTTAAGGTTTCGTACGGTAATGTAAGGAGTTCATAGGAGTTGTACGGCGTCCTACATGATTCTAATGTTCTTTTCGAGTTGCTAATGGGGCATAAAGAGTAGTAAGATGCACTAAGTTCTCGTATGATGTTAAATGGACTCGTACGGATTCATTAGGTTTATTATGGAGTTTGAAGGTTTCGTACGGTGTTGTAAGGTGTTGTTAGGAGATGTAAGGCGTCCAACATTATACTAACGTGCTTTTCAAGGTGCTAGTATCGCATACATAGGCCTAAGTTGTCGTACGACGTTCAAAGGACTCGGACGAATTCATTAGGTTTATTATGGAGTTTTAAAGTTTCGTACACTGTTGTAAGGTGTTCTTAGGAGTTGTAACGCGTCCTACGTTATTCTAACCTGCTTTTCATATTGCTAATGTCGCATCCTGAGTCGTAACATCTCCGGAGTTGTCGTACGATGTTCAAAGGACTTGGACAAAATCATTAGGTTTAGTATGGAGTTTTAAGGTTTCGTACGTTGTTGTAAGGTGTTGTTTGGAGTTTTAAGGTTTTCTGTGTTATTTTAACGTGCATTTCATGGTGTTAATATGGCATACAAAATCATAAGATGTACAAACTTGTCGTACGATGTTCAAAGGACTCAGACGAATTCATTAGGCGTAATATGGAGTTTTAAGGTTTCGTACGGTTATGTAAGGAGTTCATAGGAGTTGTAAGGCGTCCTACATGATATTAATGTTCTTTTCGAGTTGCTAATGGGGCTTAAAGAGTAGTAAGATGCACTAAGTTCTCGTATGATGTTAAAAGGACTCGTACGGGTTTATTATGAATATTACGGAGTTTTAAAGTTTCGTACGAAGTTGTAAGGTGTTCTTAGGAGTTGTAACTCATCCTACATTATTCAAACGTGCTTTTCATGTTGCTAATGTCGCATCCTATGTCGTAATATCTCCTGAGTTTTGGTACGATGTTCAAAGGATCAGGACGAAATCATTAGGTTTAGTATGGAGTTTTAAGGTTTCGTACGTTGTTGTAATGTGTTTTTTGGTGTTTTAAGGTGTCCTGTGTTATTCTAACGTGCTTTTCATGGGGCTAATATGGCATATAAAATCTTAAGATGTACAAACTTTGAGTACGATGCTCAAAGGACTCGGACGAATTCATTAGGTGTATTATGGAGTTTAAGGTTTCGTACGGTGATGTAAGGTGTTCATAGGAGTAGTAAGGCGTCCTACATGATTCTAATGTTTTTTTCGAGTTGCTAATGGGGCATAAAGAGTTATAAGATGTCCTAAATTGTCATACGATGTTCAAACAATTCGTACGAATTTATTAGGTATATTACGGAGTTTAAAGTTTCGTACGGTGTTGTAAGGTGTTCTTAGGAGTTGTAACGCGTCCTACATTATTCTAACCTGCTTTTCATATTGCTAATGTCGCATCCTGAGCCGTAACATCTCCTGAGTTATCGTACGATGTTCAAAGGACCTGGATGAAATCATTAGGTTTAGTATGGAGTTTTAAGGTTTTGTACGTTGTTGTAAGGTGTTGTTTGGAGTTTTAAGGTTTCATGCGGTATTCTACCGTGCATTTCATGGTGCTAATATGGCATACAAAATATTAAGATGTACTTGTCGTACGATGTTCAAAGGACTCAGACAAATTCATTAGGTGTAATATGGAGTTTTAAGGTTTCGTACGGTAATGTAAGGAGTTCATAGGAGTTGTACGGCGTCCTACATGATTCTAATGTTCTTTTCGAGTTGCTAATGGGGCATAAAGAGTAGTAAGATGCACTAAGTTCTCGTATGATGTTAAATGGACTCGTACGGATTCATTAGGTTTATTATGGAGTTTGAAGGTTTCGTACGGTGTTGTAAGGTGTTGTTAGGAGATGTAAGGCGTCCAACATTATACTAACGTGCTTTTCAAGGTGCTAGTATCGCATACATAGGCCTAAGTTGTCGTACGACGTTCAAAGGACTCGGACGAATTCATTAGGTTTATTATGGAGTTTTAAAGTTTCGTACACTGTTGTAAGGTGTTCTTAGGAGTTGTAACGCGTCCTACGTTATTCTAACCTGCTTTTCATATTGCTAATGTCGCATCCTGAGTCGTAACATCTCCGGAGTTGTCGTACGATGTTCAAAGGACTTGGACAAAATCATTAGGTTTAGTATGGAGTTTTAAGGTTTCGTACGTTGTTGTAAGGTGTTGTTTGGAGTTTTAAGGTTTCCTGTGTTATTTTAACGTGCATTTCATGGTGTTAATATGGCATACAAAATCATAAGATGTACAAACTTGTCGTACGATGTTCAAAGGACTCAGACGAATTCATTAGGCGTAATATGGAGTTTTAAGGTTTCGTACGGTTATGTAAGGAGTTCATAGGAGTTGTAAGGCGTCCTACATGATATTAATGTTCTTTTCGAGTTGCTAATGGGGCTTAAAGAGTAGTAAGATGCACTAAGTTCTCGTATGATGTTAAAAGGACTCGTACGGGTTTATTATGAATATTACGGAGTTTTAAAGTTTCGTACGAAGTTGTAAGGTGTTCTTAGGAGTTGTAACTCATCCTACATTATTCAAACGTGCTTTTCATGTTGCTAATGTCGCATCCTATGTCGTAATATCTCCTGAGTTTTGGTACGATGTTCAAAGGATCAGGACGAAATCATTAGGTTTAGTATGGAGTTTTAAGGTTTCGTACGTTGTTGTAATGTGTTTTTTGGTGTTTTAAGGTGTCCTGTGTTATTCTAACGTGCTTTTCATGGGGCTAATATGGCATATAAAATCTTAAGATGTACAAACTTTGAGTACGATGCTCAAAGGACTCGGACGAATTCATTAGGTGTATTATGGAGTTTAAGGTTTCGTACGGTGATGTAAGGTATTCATAGGAGTAGTAAGGCGTCCTACATGATTCTAATGTTCTTTTCGAGTTGCTAATGGGGCATAAAGAGTTATAAGATGTCCTAAATTGTCATACGATGTTCAAACAATTCGTACGAATTTATTAGGTATTACGAAGTTTAAAGTTTCGTACGGTGTTGTAAGGTGTTCTTAGGAGTTGTAACGCGTCCTACATTATTCTAACCTGCTTTTCATATTGCTAATGTCGCATCCTGAGCCGTAACATCTCCTGAGTTATCGTACGATGTTCAAAGGACCTGGACGAAATCACTAGGTTTAGTATGGAGTTTTAAGGTTTTGTACGTTGTTGTAAGGTGTTGTTTGGAGTTTTAAGGTTTCCTGCGGTATTCTACCGTGCATTTCATGGTGCTAATATGGCATACAAAATCTTAAGATGTACTTGTCGTACGATGTTCAAAGGACTCAGACAAATTCATTAGGTGTAATATGGAGTTTTAAGGTTTCGTACGGTAATGTAAGGAGTTCATAGGAGTTGTACGGCGTCCTACATGATTCTAATGTTCTTTTCGAGTTGCTAATGGGGCATAAAGAGTAGTAAGATGCACTAAGTTCTCGTATGATGTTAAATGGACTCGTACGGATTCATTAGGTTTATTATGGAGTTTGAAGCTTTCGTACGGTGTTGTAAGGTGTTGTTAGGAGATGTAAGGCGTCCAACATTATACTAACGTGCTTTTCAAGGTGCTAGTATCGCAAACATAGGCCTAAGTTGTCGTACGAC
Organism: Tagetes erecta; assembly: GCA_030867185.1. Classification (NCBI taxonomy): domain Eukaryota; kingdom Viridiplantae; phylum Streptophyta; class Magnoliopsida; order Asterales; family Asteraceae; genus Tagetes; species Tagetes erecta. The sequence goes on along the minus strand of CM061490.1, from coordinate 33,722,860 downwards.
GTTCAAAGGACTCGGACGAATTCATTAGGTTTATTATGGAGTTTTAAAGTTTCGTACACTGTTGTAAGGTGTTCTTAGGAGTTGTAACGCGTCCTACGTTATTCTAACCTGCTTTTCATATTGCTAATGTCGCATCCTGAGCCGTAACATCTCCTGAGTTATCGTAAGATGTTCAAAGGACCTGGACGAAATCATTAGGTTTAGTATGGAGTTTGAAGGTTTTGTACGTTATTGTAAGGTGTTGTTTGGAGTTTTAAGGTTTCCTGCGGTATTATAACGTGCATTTCATGGTGCTAATATGGCATACAAAATCTTAAGATGTAGAAACTTGTCGTACGATGTTCAAAGGACTCAGACGAATTCATTAGGTGTAATATGCAGTTTTAAGGTTTCGTACAGTTATGTAAGGAGTTCATAGGAGTTGTAAGGCGTCCTACATGATTCTAATGTTCTTTTCGAGTTGCTAATGGGGCATAAAGAGTAGTAAGATGCACTAAGTTCTCGTATGATGTTAAAAGGACTTGTACGGATTCATTAGGTTTATTATGGAGTTTGAAGGTTTCGTACGGTGTTGTAAGGTGTTGTTAGGTGATGTAAGGTGTCCAACATTATACTAACGTGCTTTTCAAGGTGCTAGTATCGCATACATAGGCCTAAGTTGTCGTACGACGTTTAAAGGACTCGGATGAATTCATTAGGTTTATTATGGAGTTTTAAAGTTTCGTACACTGTTGTAAGGTGTTCTTAGGAGTTGTAACGCGTCCTACGTTATTCTAACCTGCTTTTCATATTGCTAATGTCGCATCCTGAGCCGTAACATCTCCGGAGTTGTCGTACGATGTTCAAAGGACTTGGTCGAAATCATTAGGTTTAGTATGGAGTTTTAAGGTTTCGTACGTTGTTGTAAGGTGTTGTTTGGAGTTTTAAGGTTTCCTGTGTTATTTTAACGTGCTTTTCATGTGGCTAATATGGCATACGAAATCTTAAGATGTACAAACTTGTCGTACGATGTTCAGAGGATTCGGACGAATTCATTAGGTGTAATATGGAGTTTGAAGGTTTCATACGGTTATGTAAGGAGTTCATAGGAGTTGTAAGGCGTGCTACATGATATTAATGTTCTTTTCAGGTTGCTAATGGGGCATAAAGAGTAGTAAGATGCACTAAGTTCTCGTATGATGTTAAATGGACTCGTACGGATTCATTAGGTTTATTATGGAGTTTGAAGCTTTCGTACGGTGTTGTAAGGTGTTGTTAGGAGATGTAAGGCGTCCAACATTATACTAACGTGCTTTTCAAGGTGCTAGTATCGCAAACATAGGCCTAAGTTGTCGTACGACGTTCAAAGGACTCGGACGAATTCATTAGGTTTATTATGGAGTTTTAAAGTTTCGTACACTGTTGTAAGGTGTTCTTAGGAGTTGTAACGCGTCCTACGTTATTCTAACCTGCTTTTCATATTGCTAATGTCGCATCCTGAGCCGTAACATCTCCTGAGTTATCGTAAGATGTTCAAAGGACCTGGACGAAATCATTAGGTTTAGTATGGAGTTTTAAGGTTTTGTACGTTATTGTAAGGTGTTGTTTGGAGTTTTAAGGTTTCCTGCGGTATTATAACGTGCATTTCATGGTGCTAATATGGCATACAAAATCTTAAGATGTAGAAACTTGTCGTACGATGTTCAAAGGACTCAGACGAATTCATTAGGTGTAATATGCAGTTTTAAGGTTTCGTACGGTTATGTAAGGAGTTCATAGGAGTTGTAAGGCGTCCTACATGATTCTAATGTTCTTTTCGAGTTGCTAATGGGGCATAAAGAGTAGTAAGATGCACTAAGTTCTCGTATGATGTTAAAAGGACTTGTACGGATTCATTAGGTTTATTATGGAGTTTGAAGGTTTCGTACGGTGTTGTAAGGTGTTGTTAGGTGATGTAAGGTGTCCAACATTATACTAACGTGCTTTTCAAGGTGCTAGTATCGCATACATAGGCCTAAGTTGTCGTACGACGTTTAAAGGACTCGGATGAATTCATTAGGTTTATTATGGAGTTTTAAAGTTTCGTACACTGTTGTAAGGTGTTCTTAGGAGTTGTAACGCGTCCTACGTTATTCTAACCTGCTTTTCATATTGCTAATGTCGCATCCTGAGCCGTAACATCTCCGGAGTTGTCGTACGATGTTCAAAGGACTTGGTCGAAATCATTAGGTTTAGTATGGAGTTTTAAGGTTTCGTACGTTGTTGTAAGGTGTTGTTTGGAGTTTTAAGGTTTCCTGTGTTATTTTAACGTGCTTTTCATGTGGCTAATATGGCATACGAAATCTTAAGATGTACAAACTTGTCGTACGATGTTCAGAGGATTCGGACGAATTCATTAGGTGTAATATGGAGTTTGAAGGTTTCATACGGTTATGTAAGGAGTTCATAGGAGTTGTAAGGCGTGCTACATGATATTAATGTTCTTTTCAGGTTGCTAATGGGGCATAAAGAGTGGTAAGATGCACTAAGTTCTCGTATGATGTTAAAAGGACTCGTACGAGTTCATTATGTATATTACGGAGTTTTAAAGTTTCGTACGGAGTTGTAAGGTGTTCTTAGGAGTTGTAACTCATCCTACATTATTCAAACGTGCTTTTCATGTTGCTAATGTCGCATCCTATGTCGTAATATCTCCTGAGTTTTGGTACGATGTTCAAAGGACCAGGACGAAATCATTAGGTTTAGTATGGAGTTTTAAGGTTTCGTACGTTGTTGTAATGTGTTTTTTGGTGTTTTAAGTTGTCATGTGTTATTCTAACGTGCTTTTCATGGGGCTAATATGGCATACAAAATCTTAAGATGTACAATCTTTGAGTACGATGCTCAAAGGACTCGGACGAATTCATTAGGTGTATTATGGAGTTTAAGGTTTCGTACGGTGATGTAAGGTGTTCATAGGAGTAGTAAGGCGTCCTACATGATTCTAATGTTCTTTTCGAGTTGCTAATGGGGCATAAAGAGTTATAAGATGTCCTAAATTGTCATACGATGTTCAAACAATTCGTACGAATTTATTAGGTATATTACGGAGTTTAAAGTTTCGTACGGTGTTGTATGGTGTTCTTAGGAGTTGTAACGCGTCCTACATTATTCTAACCTGCTTTTCATATTGCTAATGTCGCATCCTGAGCCGTAACATCTCCTGAGTTATCGTACGATGTTCAAAGGACCTGGACGAAATCATTAGGTTTAGTATGGAGTTTTAAGGTTTTGTACGTTGTTGTAAGGTGTTGTTTGGAGTTTTAAGGTTTCCTACGGTATTCTACCGTGCATTTCATGGTGCTAATATGGCATACAAAATCTTAAGATGTACTTGTCGTACGATGTTCAAAGGACTCGGACGAATTCATTAGGTGTAATATGGAGTTTTAAGGTTTCGTACGGTAATGTAAGGAGTTCATAGGAGTTGTACGACGTCCTACATGATTCTAATGTTCTTTTCGAGTTGCTAATGGGGGCATAAGGAGTAGTAAGATGAACTAAGTTCTCGTATGATGTTAAAAGGACTCGTACGGATTCATTAGGTTTATTATGGAGTTTGAAGGTTTCGTACGGTTATGTAAGGAGTTCATAGGAGTTGTAAGGCGTCCTACATGATATTAATGTTCTTTTCGAGTTGCTAATGGGGCTTAAAGAGTAGTAAGATGCACTAAGTTCTCGTATGATGTTAAAAGGACTCGTACGGGTTTATTATGAATATTACGGAGTTTTAAAGTTTCGTACGGAGTTGTAAGGTGTTCTTAGGAGTTGTAACTCATCCTACATTATTCAAACGTGCTTTTCATGTTGCTAATGTCGCATCCTATGTCGTAATATCTCCTGAGTTTTGGTACGATGTTCAAAGGACCAGGACGAAATCATTAGGTTTAGTATGGAGTTTTAAGGTTTCGTACGTTGTTGTAATGTGTTTTTTGGTGTTTTAAGGTGTCCTGTGTTATTCTAACGTGCTTTTCATGGGGCTAATATGGCATATAAAATCTTAAGATGTACAAACTTTGAGTACGATGCTCAAAGGACTCGGTCAAATTCATTAGGTGTATTATGGAGTTTAAGGTTTCGTACGGTGATGTAAGGTGTTCATAGGAGTAGTAAGGCGTCCTACATGATTCTAATGTTCTTTTCGAGTTGCTAATGGGGCATAAAGAGTTATAAGATGTCCTAAATTGTCATACGATGTTCAAACAATTCGTACGAATTTATTAGGTATATTACGGAGTTTAAAGTTTCGTACGGTGTTGTATGGTGTTCTTAGGAGTTGTAACGCGTCCTACATTATTCTAACCTGCTTTTCATATTGCTAATGTCGCATCCTGAGCCGTAACATCTCCTGAGTTATCGTACGATGTTCAAAGGACCTGGACGAAATCATTAGGTTTAGTATGGAGTTTTAAGGTTTTGTACGTTGTTGTAAGGTGTTGTTTGGAGTTTTAAGGTTTCCTACGGTATTCTACCGTGCATTTCATGGTGCTAATATGGCATACAAAATCTTAAGATGTACTTGTCGTACGATGTTCAAAGGACTCGGACGAATTCATTAGGTGTAATATGGAGTTTTAAGGTTTCGTACGGTAATGTAAGGAGTTCATAGGAGTTGTACGACGTCCTACATGATTCTAATGTTCTTTTCGAGTTGCTAATGGGGGCATAAGGAGTAGTAAGATGAACTAAGTTCTCGTATGATGTTAAAAGGACTCGTACGGATTCATTAGGTTTATTATGGAGTTTGAAGGTTTCGTACGGTTATGTAAGGAGTTCATAGGAGTTGTAAGGCGTCCTACATGATATTAATGTTCTTTTCGAGTTGCTAATGGGGCTTAAAGAGTAGTAAGATGCACTAAGTTCTCGTATGATGTTAAAAGGACTCGTACGGGTTTATTATGAATATTACGGAGTTTTAAAGTTTCGTACGGAGTTGTAAGGTGTTCTTAGGAGTTGTAACTCATCCTACATTATTCAAACGTGCTTTTCATGTTGCTAATGTCGCATCCTATGTCGTAATATCTCCTGAGTTTTGGTACGATGTTCAAAGGACCAGGACGAAATCATTAGGTTTAGTATGGAGTTTTAAGGTTTCGTACGTTGTTGTAATGTGTTTTTTGGTGTTTTAAGGTGTCCTGTGTTATTCTAACGTGCTTTTCATGGGGCTAATATGGCATATAAAATCTTAAGATGTACAAACTTTGAGTACGATGCTCAAAGGACTCGGTCAAATTCATTAGGTGTATTATGGAGTTTAAGGTTTCGTACGGTGATGTAAGGTGTTCATAGGAGTAGTAAGGCGTCCTACATGATTCTAATGTTCTTTTCGAGTTGCTAATGGGGCATAAAGAGTTATAAGATGTCCTAAATTGTCATACGATGTTCAAACAATTCGTACGAATTTATTAGGTATATTACGGAGTTTAAAGTTTCGTACGGTGTTGTATGGTGTTCTTAGGAGTTGTAACGCGTCCTACATTATTCTAACCTGCTTTTCATATTGCTAATGTCGCATCCTGAGCCGTAACATCTCCTGAGTTATCGTACGATGTTCAAAGGACCTGGACGAAATCATTAGGTTTAGTATGGAGTTTTAAGGTTTTGTACGTTGTTGTAAGGTGTTGTTTGGAGTTTTAAGGTTTCCTGCGGTATTCTACCGTGCATTTCATGGTGCTAATATGGCATACAAAATCTTAAGATGTACTTGTCGTACGATGTTCAAAGGACTCAGACAAATTCATTAGGTGTAATATGGAGTTTTAAGGTTTCGTACGGTAATGTAAGGAGTTCATAGGAGTTGTACGGCGTCCTACATGATTCTAATGTTCTTTTCGAGTTGCTAATGGGGCATAAAGAGTAGTAAGATGCACTAAGTTCTCGTATGATGTTAAATGGACTCGTACGGATTCATTAGGTTTATTATGGAGTTTGAAGCTTTCGTACGGTGTTGTAAGGTGTTGTTAGGAGATGTAAGGCGTCCAACATTATACTAACGTGCTTTTCAAGGTGCTAGTATCGCATACATAGGCCTAAGTTGTCGTACGACGTTCAAAGGACTCGGACGAATTCATTAGGTTTATTATGGAGTTTTAAAGTTTCGTACACTGTTGTAAGGTGTTCTTAGGAGTTGTAACGCGTCCTACGTTATTCTAACCTGCTTTTCATATTGCTAATGTCGCATCCTGAGCCGTAACATCTCCTGAGTTATCGTAAGATGTTCAAAGGACCTAGACGAAATCATTAGGTTTAGTATGGAGTTTTAAGGTTTTGTACGTTATTGTAAGGTGTTGTTTGGAGTTTTAAGGTTTCCTGCGGTATTCTAACGTGCATTTCATGGTGCTAATATGGCATACAAAATCTTAAGATGTAGAAACTTGTCGTACGATGTTCAAAGGACTCAGACGAATTCATTAGGTGTAATATGGAGTTTTAAGGTTTCGTACGGTTATGTAAGGAGTTCATAGGAGTTGTAAGGCGTCCTACATGATTCTAATGTTCTTTTCGAGTTGCTAATGGGGCATAAAGAGTAGTAAGATGCACTAAGTTCTCGTACGATGTTAAAAGGACTCGTACGGATTCATTAGGTTTATTATGGAGTTTGAAGGTTTCGTACGGTGTTGTAAGGTGTTGTTAGGTGATGTAAAGTGTCCAACATTATACTAACGTGCTTTTCAAGGTGCTAGTATCGCATACATAGGCCTAAGTTGTCGTACGACGTTTAAAGGACTCGGATGAATTCATTAGGTTTATTATGGAGTTTTAAAGTTTCGTACACTGTTGTAAGGTGTTCTTAGGAGTTGTAACGCGTCCTACGTTATTCTAACCTGCTTTTCATATTGCTAATGTCGCATCCTGAGCCGTAACATCTCCGGAGTTGTCGTACGATGTTCAAAGGACTTGGTCGAAATCATTAGGTTTAGTATGGAGTTTTAAGGTTTCGTACGTTGTTGTAAGGTGTTGTTTGGAGTTTTAAGGTTTCCTGTGTTATTTTAACGTGCTTTTCATGTGGCTAATATGGCATACGAAATCTTAAGATGTACAAACTTGTCGTACGATGTTCAGAGGACTCGGACGAATTCATTAGGTGTAATATGGAGTTTTAAGGTTTCGTACGGTTATGTAAGGAGTTCATAGGAGTTGTAAGGCGTGCTACATGATATTAATGTTCTTTTCAGGTTGCTAATGGGGCATAAAGAGTAGTAAGATGCACTAAGTTCTCGTATGATGTTAAAAGGACTCGTACGAGTTCATTATGTATATTACGGAGTTTTAAAGTTTCGTACGGAGTTGTAAGGTGTTCTTAGGAGTTGTAACTCATCCTACATTATTCAAACATGCTTTTCAAGTTGCTAATGTCGCATCCTATGTCGTAATATCTCCTGAGTTTTGGTACGATGTTCAAAGGACCAGGACGAAATCATTAGGTTTAGTATGGAGTTTTAAGGTTTCGTACGTTGTTGTAATGTGTTTTTTGGTGTTTTAAGGTGTCCTGTGTTATTCTAACGTGCTTTTCATGGGGCTAATATGGCATACAAAATCTTAAGATGTACAAACTTTGCGTACGATGTTCAAAGGACTCGGACGAATTCATTAGGTGTATTATGGAGTTTAAGGTTTCGTACGGTGATGTAAGGTGTTCATAGGAGTAGTAAGGCGTCCTACATGATTCTAATGTTCTTTTCGAGTTTCTAATGGGGCATAAAGATTCATAAGATGTCCTAAATTATCATACGATGTTCAAACAATTCGTACGAATTTATTAGGTATATTACGGAGTTTAACGTTTCGTACGGTGTTATAAGGTGTTCTTAGGAGTTGTAACGCGTCCTACATTATTCTAACCTGCTTTTCATATTGCTAATGTCGCATCCTGAGCTGTAACATCTCCTGAGTTATCGTACGATGTTCAAAGGACCTGGACGAAATAATTAGGTTTAGTATGGAGTTTGAAGGTTTTGTACGTTGTTGTAAGGTGTTGTTTGGAGTTTTAAGGTTTCCTGCGGTATTCTAACGTGCATTTCATGGTGCTATTATCGCATACAAAATCTTAAGATGTACAAACTTGTCGTACGATGTTCAAAGCACTCGGACGAATTCATTAGGTGTAATATGGAGTTTTAAGGTTTCGTACGGTAATGTAAGGAGTTCAAAGGAGTTGTAAGGCGTCCTACATGATTCTAATGTTCTTTTCGAGTTGCTAATGGGGCATAAAGAGTAGTAAGATGCACTAAGTTCTCGTATGATGTTAAAAGGACTCGTACGGATTCATTAGGTTTATTATGGAGTTTGAAGGTTTCGTACGGTGTTGTAACGTGTTGTTAGGAGTTGTAAGGCGTCCAACATTATACTAACGTGATTTTCAAGGTGCTAGTATCGAATACATAGGCCTAAGTTGTCGTACGACGTTCAAAGGACTCGGACGAATTCATTAGGTTTATTATGGAGTTTTAAAGTTTCGTACACTGTTGTAAGGTGTTCTTAGGAGTTGTAACGCGTCCTACGTTATTCTAACCTGCTTTTCATATTGCTAATGTCGCATCCTGAGCCGTAACATCTCCTGAGTTATCGTACGATGTTCAAAGGACCTGGACGAAATCATTATGTTTAGTATGGAGTTTTAAGGTTTTGTACGTTGTTGTAAGGTGTTGTTTGAAGTTTTAAGGTTTCCTGCGGTATTCTAACGTGCATTTCATGGTGTTAATATGGCATACAAAATCTTAAGATGTACAAACTTGTCGTACGATGTTCAAAGGACTCAGACGAATTCATTAGGTGTAATATGGAGTTTTAAGGTTTCGTACGGTAATGTAAGGAGTTCATAGGAGTTGTAAGGCGTCCTACATGATATTAATGTTCTTTTCGAGTTGCTAATGGGGCATAAAGAGTAGTAAGATGCACAAAGTTCTCGTATGATGTTAAAAGGACTCGTACGGATTCATTAGGTTTATTATGGAGTTTGAAGGTTTCGTACGGTGTTCTAAGGTTTTGTTAGGAGATGTAAGGCGTCCAACATTATACTAACGTGCTTTTCAAGGTGCTAGTATCGCATACATAGGCCTAAGTTGTCGTACGACGTTCAAAGGACTCGGACGAATTCATTAGGTTTATTATGGAGTTTTAAAGTTTCGTACACTGTTGTAAGGTGTTCTTAGGAGTTGTAACGCGTCCTACGTTATTCTAACCTGCTTTTCATATTGCTAATGTCGCTTCCTGAGCCATAACATCTCCGGAGTTGTCGTACGATGTTCAAAGGACTTGGACGAAATCATTAGCTTTAGTATGGAGTTTTAAGGTTTCGTACGTTGTTGTAAGGTGTTGTTTGGAGTTTTAAGGTTTCCTTTGTTATTTTAACGTGCATTTCATGGTGTTAATATGGCATACAAAATCTTAAGATGTACAAACTTGTCGTACGATGTTCAAAGGACTCAGACGAATTCATTAGGTGTAATATGGAGTTTTAAGGTTTCGTACGGTTATGTAAGGAGTTCATAGGAGTTGTAAGGCGTCCTACATGATATTAATGTTCTTTTCGAGTTGCTAATGGGGCATAAAGAGTAGTAAGATGCACAAATTCTCGTATGATGTTAAAAGGACTCGTACGGGTTTATTATGTATATTACGGAGTTTTAAAGTTTCGTACGGAGTTGTAAGGTGTTCTTAGGAGTTGTAACTCATCCTACATTATTCAAACGTGCTTTTCACGTTGCTAATGTCGCATCCTATGTCGTAATATCTCCTGAGTTTTGGTACGATGTTCAAAGGACCAGGACGAAATCATTAGGTTTAGTATAGAGTTTTAAGGTTTCGTACGTTGTTGTAATGTGTTTTTTGGTGTTTTAAGGTGTCCTGTGTTATTCTAACGTGCTTTTCATGGGGCTAATATGGCATACAAAATCTTAAGATGTACAAACTTTGCGTACGATGTTCAAAGGACTCGGACGAATTCATTAGGTGTATTATGGAGTTTAAGGTTTCGTACGGTGATGTAAGGTGTTCATAGGAGTAGTAAGGCGTCCTACATGATTCTAATGTTCTTTTCGAGTTTCTAATGGGGCATAAAGATTCATAAGATGTCCTAAATTGTCATAGGATGTTCAAACAATTCGTACGAATTTATTAGGTATATTACGGAGTTTAACGTTTCGTACGGGGTTGTAAGGTGTTCTTAGGAGTTGTAACGCGTCCTACATTATTCTAACCTGCTTTTCATATTGCTAATGTCGCATCCTGAGCTGTAACATCTCCTGAGTTATCGTACGATGTTCAAAGGACCTGGACGAAATAATTAGGTTTAGTATGGAGTTTGAAGGTTTTGTACGTTGTTGTAAGGTGTTGTTTGGAGTTTTAAGGTTTCCTGCGGTATTCTAACGTGAATTTCATGGTGCTAATATGGCATAAAAAATCTTAAGATGTACAAACTTGTAGTACGATGTTCAAAGGACTCAGACGGATTCATTAGGTGTAATATGGTGTTTTAAGGTTTCGTACGGTTATGTAAGGAGTTCACAGGAATTGTAAGGCGTCCTACATGATTCTAATGTTCTTTTCGAGTTGCTAATGGGGCATAAAGGGTAGTAAGATGCACTAAGTTCTCGTATGATGTTAAAAGGACTCGTACGGATTCATTAGGTTTATTATGGAGTTTGAAGGTTTCGTACGGTGTTCTAAGGTTTTGTTAGGAGATGTAAGGCGTCCAACATTATACTAACGTGCTTTTCAACGTGCTAGTATCGCATACATAGGCCTAAGTTGTCGTACGACGTTCAAAGGACTCGGACGAATTCATTAGGTTTATTATGGAGTTTTAAAGTTTCGTACACTGTTGTAAGGTGTTCTTAGGAGTTGTAACGCGTCCTACGTTATTCTAACCTGCTTTTCATATTGCTAATGTCGCATCCTGAGCCGTAACATCTCCTGAGTTATCGTACGATGTTCAAAGGACCTGGACGAAATCATTAGGTTTAGTATGGAGTTTTAAGGTTTTGTACGTGGTCGTAAGGTGTTGTTTGGAGTTTTAAGGTTTCCTGCGGTATTCTAACGTGCATTTCATGGTGCTAATATGGCATACAAAATCTTAAGATGTACAAACTTGTCGTACGATGTTCAAAGGACTTAGACGAATTCATTAGGTGTAATATGGAGTTTTAAGGTTTCGTACGGTTATGTAAGGAGTTCATAGGAGTTGTAAGGCGTCCTACATGATTCTAATGTTCTTTTCGAGTTGCTAATGGGGCATAAATGGTAGTAAGATGCACTAAGTTCTCGTATGATGTTAAAAGGACTCGTACGGATTCATTAGGTTTATTATGGAGTTTGAAGGTTTCGTACGGTGTTGTAAGGTGTTGTTAGGAGATGTAAGGTGTCCAACATTATACTAACGTACTTTTCAAGGTGCTAGTATCGCATACATAGGCCTAAGTTGTCGTACGACGTTCAAAGGAGTCAGACGAATTCATTAGGTTTATTATGGAGTTTTAAAGTTTCGTACACTATTGTAAGGTGTTCTTAGGAGTTGTAACGCGTCCTACGTTATTCTAACCTGCTTTTCATATTGCTAATGTCGCATCCTGAGCCGTAACATCTCCTGAGTTATCGTACGATGTTCAAAGGACCTGGACGAAATCATTAGGTTTAGTATGGAGTTTTAAGGTTTTGTACGTTGTTGTAAGGTGTTGTTTGGAGTTTTAAGGTTTCCTGCGGTATTATAACGTGCATTTCATGGTACTAATATGGCATACAAAATCTTAAGATGTACAAACTTGTCGTACGATGTTCAAAGGACTCAGACGAATTCATTAGGTGTAATATGGAGTTTTAAGGTTTCGTACGGTTATGTAAGAAGTTCATAGGAGTTGTAAGGCGTCCTACATGATTCTAATGTTCTTTTCGAGTTGCTAATGGGGCATAAAGGGTAGTAAGATGCACTAAGTTCTCGTATGATGTTAAAAGGACTCGTACGGATTCATTAGGTTTATTATGGAGTTTGAAGGTTTCGTACGGTGTTCTAAGGTTTTGTTAGGAGATGTAAGGCGTCCAACATTATACTAACGTGCTTTTCAAGGTGCTAGTATCGCATACATAGGCCTAAGTTTTCGTACGACGTTCAAAGGACTCGGACGAATTCATTAGGTTTATTATGGAGTTTTAAAGTTTCGTACACTGTTGTAAGGTGTTCTTAGGAGTTGTAACGCGTCCTACGTTATTCTAACCTGCTTTTCATATTGCTAATGTCGCTTCCTGAGCCATAACATCTCCGGAGTTGTCGTACGATGTTCAAAGGACTTGGACGAAATCATTAGCTTTAGTATGGAGTTTTAAGGTTTCGTACGTTGTGGTAAGGTGTTGTTTGGAGTTTTAAGGTTTCCTTTGTTATTTTAACGTGCATTTCATGGTGTTAATATGGCATACAAAATCTTAAGATGTACAAACTTGTCGTACGATGTTCAAAGGACTCAGACGAATTCATTAGGTGTAATATGGAGTTTTAAGGTTTCGTACGGTTATGTAAGGAGTTCATAGGAGTTGTAAGGCGTCCTACATGATATTAATGTTCTTTTCGAGTTGCTAATGGGGCATAAAGAGTAGTAAGATGCACTAAGTTCTCGTATGATGTTAAAAGGACTCGTACGGGTTTATTATGTATATTACGGAGTTTTAAAGTTTCGTACGGAGTTGTAAGGTGTTCTTAGGAGTTGTAACTCATCCTACATTATTCAAACGTGCTTTTCACGTTGCTAATGTCGCATCCTATGTCGTAATATCTCCTGAGTTTTGGTACGATGTTCAAAGGACCAGGACGAAATCATTAGGTTTAGTATAGAGTTTTAAGGTTTCGTACGTTGTTGTAATGTGTTTTTTGGTGTTTTAAGGTGTCCTGTGTTATTCTAACGTGCTTTTCATGGGGCTAATATGGCATACAAAATCTTAAGATGTACAAACTTTGCGTACGATGTTCAAAGGACTCGGACGAATTCATTAGGTGTATTATGGAGTTTAAGGTTTCGTACGGTGATGTAAGGTGTTCATAGGAGTAGTAAGGCGTCCTACATGATTCTAATGTTCTTTTCGAGTTTCTAATGGGGCATAAAGATTCATAAGATGTCCTAAATTGTCATAGGATGTTCAAACAATTCGTACGAATTTATTAGGTATATTACGGAGTTTAACGTTTCGTACGGTGTTGTAAGGTGTTCTTAGGAGTTGTAACGCGTCCTACATTATTCTAACCTGCTTTTCATATTGCTAATGTCGCATCCTGAGCTGTAACATCTCCTGAGTTATCGTACGATGTTCAAAGGACCTGGACGAAATAATTAGGTTTAGTATGGAGTTTGAAGGTTTTGTACGTTGTTGTAAGGTGTTGTTTGGAGTTTTAAGGTTTCCTGCGGTATTCTAACGTGCATTTCATGGTGCTATTATGGCATACAAAATCTTAAGATGTACAAACTTGTCGTACGATGTTCAAAGCACTCGGACGAATTCATTAGGTGTAATATGGAGTTTTAAGGTTTCGTACGGTAATGTAAGGAGTTCAAAGGAGTGGTAAGGCGTCCTACATGATTCTAATGTTCTTTTCGAGTTGCTAATGGGGCATAAAGAGTAGTAAGATGCACTAAGTTCTCGTATGATGTTAAAAGGACTCGTACGGATTCATTAGGTTTATTATGGAGTTTGAAGGTTTCGTACGGTGTTGTAAGGTGTTGTTAGGAGTTGTAAGGCGTCCAACATTATACTAACGTGCTTTTCAAGGTGCTAGTATCACATACATAGGCCTAAGTTGTCGTACGACGTTCAAAGGACTCGGACGAATTCATTAGGTTTATTATGGAGTTTTAAAGTTTCGTACACTGTTGTAAGGTGTTCTTAGGAGTTGTAACGCGTCCTACGTTATTCTAACCTGCTTTTCATATTGCTAATGTCGCATCCTGAGCCGTAACATCTCTTGAGTTATCGTACGATGTTCAAAGGACCTGGACGAAATCATTAGGTTTAGTATGGAGTTTTAAGGTGTTGTACGTTGTTGTAAGGTGTTGTTTGTAGTTTTAAGGTTTCCTGCGGTATTCTAACGTGAATTTCATGGTGCTAATATGGCATAAAAAATCTTAAGATGTACAAACTTGTAGTACGATGTTCAAAGGACTCAGACGGATTCATTAGGTGTAATATGGTGTTTTAAGGTTTCGTACGGTTATGTAAGGAGTTCACAGGAATTGTAAGGCGTCCTACATGATTCTAATGTTCTTTTCGAGTTGCTAATGGGGCATAAAGGGTAGTAAGATGCACTAAGTTCTCGTATGATGTTAAAAGGACTCGTACGGATTCATTAGGTTTATTATGGAGTTTGAAGGTTTCGTACGGTGTTCTAAGGTTTTGTTAGGAGATGTAAGGCGTCCAACATTATACTAACGTGCTTTTCAACGTGCTAGTATCGCATACATAGGCCTAAGTTGTCGTACGACGTTCAAAGGACTCGGACGAATTCATTAGGTTTATTATGGAGTTTTAAAGTTTCGTACACTGTTGTAAGGTGTTCTTAGGAGTTGTAACGCGTCCTACGTTATTCTAACCTGCTTTTCATATTGCTAATGTCGCATCCTGAGCCGTAACATCTCCTGAGTTATCGTACGATGTTCAAAGGACCTGGACGAAATCATTAGGTTTAGTATGGAGTTTTAAGGTTTTGTACGTGGTCGTAAGGTGTTGTTTGGAGTTTTAAGGTTTCCTGCGGTATTCTAACGTGCATTTCATGGTGCTAATATGGCATACAAAATCTTAAGATGTACAAACTTGTCGTACGATGTTCAAAGGACTTAGACGAATTCATTAGGTGTAATATGGAGTTTTAAGGTTTCGTACGGTTATGTAAGGAGTTCATAGGAGTTGTAAGGCGTCCTACATGATTCTAATGTTCTTTTCGAGTTGCTAATGGGGCATAAATGGTAGTAAGATGCACTAAGTTCTCGTATGATGTTAAAAGGACTCGTACGGATTCATTAGGTTTATTATGGAGTTTGAAGGTTTCGTACGGTGTTGTAAGGTGTTGTTAGGAGATGTAAGGTGTCCAACATTATACTAACGTACTTTTCAAGGTGCTAGTATCGCATACATAGGCCTAAGTTGTCGTACGACGTTCAAAGGAGTCAGACGAATTCATTAGGTTTATTATGGAGTTTTAAAGTTTCGTACACTATTGTAAGGTGTTCTTAGGAGTTGTAACGCGTCCTACGTTATTCTAACCTGCTTTTCATATTGCTAATGTCGCATCCTGAGCCGTAACATCTCCTGAGTTATCGTACGATGTTCAAAGGACCTGGACGAAATCATTAGGTTTAGTATGGAGTTTTAAGGTTTTGTACGTTGTTGTAAGGTGTTGTTTGGAGTTTTAAGGTTTCCTGCGGTATTATAACGTGCATTTCATGGTACTAATATGGCATACAAAATCTTAAGATGTACAAACTTGTCGTACGATGTTCAAAGGACTCAGACGAATTCATTAGGTGTAATATGGAGTTTTAAGGTTTCGTACGGTTATGTAAGAAGTTCATAGGAGTTGTAAGGCGTCCTACATGATTCTAATGTTCTTTTCGAGTTGCTAATGGGGCATAAAGGGTAGTAAGATGCACTAAGTTCTCGTATGATGTTAAAAGGACTCGTACGGATTCATTAGGTTTATTATGGAGTTTGAAGGTTTCGTACGGTGTTCTAAGGTTTTGTTAGGAGATGTAAGGCGTCCAACATTATACTAACGTGCTTTTCAAGGTGCTAGTATCGCATACATAGGCCTAAGTTTTCGTACGACGTTCAAAGGACTCGGACGAATTCATTAGGTTTATTATGGAGTTTTAAAGTTTCGTACACTGTTGTAAGGTGTTCTTAGGAGTTGTAACGCGTCCTACGTTATTCTAACCTGCTTTTCATATTGCTAATGTCGCATCCTGAGCCGTAACATCTCCTGAGTTATCGTACGATGTTCAAAGGACCTGGACGAAATCATTAGGTTTAGTATGGAGTTTTAAGGTTTTGTACGTGGTCGTAAGGTGTTGTTTGGAGTTTTAAGGTTTCCTGCGGTATTCTAACGTGCATTTCATGGTGCTAATATGGCATACAAAATCTTAAGATGTACAAACTTGTCGTACGATGTTCAAAGGACTTAGACGAATTCATTAGGTGTAATATGGAGTTTTAAGGTTTCGTACGGTTATGTAAGGAGTTCATAGGAGTTGTAAGGCGTCCTACATGATTCTAATGTTCTTTTCGAGTTGCTAATGGGGCATAAATGGTAGTAAGATGCACTAAGTTCTCGTATGATGTTAAAAGGACTCGTACGGATTCATTAGGTTTATTATGGAGTTTGAAGGTTTCGTACGGTGTTGTAAGGTGTTGTTAGGAGATGTAAGGTGTCCAACATTATACTAACGTACTTTTCAAGGTGCTAGTATCGCATACATAGGCCTAAGTTGTCGTACGACGTTCAAAGGAGTCAGACGAATTCATTAGGTTTATTATGGAGTTTTAAAGTTTCGTACACTATTGTAAGGTGTTCTTAGGAGTTGTAACGCGTCCTACGTTATTCTAACCTGCTTTTCATATTGCTAATGTCGCATCCTGAGCCGTAACATCTCCTGAGTTATCGTACGATGTTCAAAGGACCTGGACGAAATCATTAGGTTTAGTATGGAGTTTTAAGGTTTTGTACGTTGTTGTAAGGTGTTGTTTGGAGTTTTAAGGTTTCCTGCGGTATTATAACGTGCATTTCATGGTACTAATATGGCATACAAAATCTTAAGATGTACAAACTTGTCGTACGATGTTCAAAGGACTCAGACGAATTCATTAGGTGTAATATGGAGTTTTAAGGTTTCGTACGGTTATGTAAGAAGTTCATAGGAGTTGTAAGGCGTCCTACATGATTCTAATGTTCTTTTCGAGTTGCTAATGGGGCATAAAGGGTAGTAAGATGCACTAAGTTCTCGTATGATGTTAAAAGGACTCGTACGGATTCATTAGGTTTATTATGGAGTTTGAAGGTTTCGTACGGTGTTCTAAGGTTTTGTTAGGAGATGTAAGGCGTCCAACATTATACTAACGTGCTTTTCAAGGTGCTAGAATCGCATACATAGGCCTAAGTTTTCGTACGACGTTCAAAGGACTCGGACGAATTCATTAGGTTTATTATGGAGTTTTAAAGTTTCGTACACTGTTGTAAGGTGTTCTTAGGAGTTGTAACGCGTCCTACGTTATTCTAACCTGCTTTTCATATTGCTAATGTCGCTTCCTGAGCCATAACATCTCCGGAGTTGTCGTACGATGTTCAAAGGACTTGGACGAAATCATTAGCTTTAGTATGGAGTTTTAAGGTTTCGTACGTTGTTGTAAGGTGTTGTTTGGAGTTTTAAGGTTTCCTTTGTTATTTTAACGTGCATTTCATGGTGTTAATATGGCATACAAAATCTTAAGATGTACAAACTTGTCGTACGATGTTCAAAGGACTCAGACGAATTCATTAGGTGTAATATGGAGTTTTAAGGTTTCGTACGGTTATGTAAGGAGTTCATAGGAGTTGTAAGGCGTCCTACATGATATTAATGTTCTTTTCGAGTTGCTAATGGGGCATAAAGAGTAGTAAGATGCACTAAGTTCTCGTATGATGTTAAAAGGACTCGTACGGGTTTATTATGTATATTACGGAGTTTTAAAGTTTCGTACGGAGTTGTAAGGTGTTCTTAGGAGTTGTAACTCATCCTACATTATTCAAACGTGCTTTTCACGTTGCTAATGTCGCATCCTATGTCGTAATATCTCCTGAGTTTTGGTACGATGTTCAAAGGACCAGGACGAAATCATTAGGTTTAGTATAGAGTTTTAAGGTTTCGTACGTTGTTGTAATGTGTTTTTTGGTGTTTTAAGGTGTCCTGTGTTATTCTAACGTGCTTTTCATGGGGCTAATATGGCATACAAAATCTTAAGATGTACAAACTTTGCGTACGATGTTCAAAGGACTCGGACGAATTCATTAGGTGTATTATGGAGTTTAAGGTTTCGTACGGTGATGTAAGGTGTTCATAGGAGTAGTAAGGCGTCCTACATGATTCTAATGTTCTTTTCGAGTTTCTAATGGGGCATAAAGATTCATAAGATGTCCTAAATTGTCATAGGATGTTCAAACAATTCGTACGAATTTATTAGGTATATTACGGAGTTTAACGTTTCGTACGGTGTTGTAAGGTGTTCTTAGGAGTTGTAACGCGTCCTACATTATTCTAACCTGCTTTTCATATTGCTAATGTCGCATCCTGAGCTGTAACATCTCCTGAGTTATCGTACGATGTTCAAAGGACCTGGACGAAATAATTAGGTTTAGTATGGAGTTTGAAGGTTTTGTACGTTGTTGTAAGGTGTTGTTTGGAGTTTTAAGGTTTCCTGCGGTATTCTAACGTGCATTTCATGGTGCTATTATGGCATACAAAATCTTAAGATGTACAAACTTGTCGTACGATGTTCAAAGCACTCGGACGAATTCATTAGGTGTAATATGGAGTTTTAAGGTTTCGTACGGTAATGTAAGGAGTTCAAAGGAGTGGTAAGGCGTCCTACATGATTCTAATGTTCTTTTCGAGTTGCTAATGGGGCATAAAGAGTAGTAAGATGCACTAAGTTCTCGTATGATGTTAAAAGGACTCGTACGGATTCATTAGGTTTATTATGGAGTTTGAAGGTTTCGTACGGTGTTGTAAGGTGTTGTTAGGAGTTGTAAGGCGTCCAACATTATACTAACGTGCTTTTCAAGGTGCTAGTATCACATACATAGGCCTAAGTTGTCGTACGACGTTCAAAGGACTCGGACGAATTCATTAGGTTTATTATGGAGTTTTAAAGTTTCGTACACTGTTGTAAGGTGTTCTTAGGAGTTGTAACGCGTCCTACGTTATTCTAACCTGCTTTTCATATTGGTAATGTCGCATCCTGAGCCGTAACATCTCTTGAGTTATCGTACGATGTTCAAAGGACCTGGACGAAATCATTAGGTTTAGTATGGAGTTTTAAGGTTTTGTACGTTGTTGTAAGGTGTTGTTTGTAGTTTTAAGGTTTCCTGCGGTATTCTAACGTGAATTTCATGGTGCTAATATGGCATAAAAAATCTTAAGATGTACAAACTTGTAGTACGATGTTCAAAGGACTCAGACGGATTCATTAGGTGTAATATGGTGTTTTATGGTTTCGTACGGTTATGTAAGGAGTTCACAGGAGTTGTAAGGCGTCCTACATGATTCTAATGTTCTTTTCGAATTGCTAATGGGGCATAAAGGGTAGTAAGATGCACTAAGTTCTCGTATGATGTTAAAAGGACTCGTACGGATTCATTAGGTTTATTATGGAGTTTGAAGGTTTCGTACGGTGTTCTAAGGTTTTGTTAGGAGATGTAAGGCGTCCAACATTATACTAACGTGCTTTTCAAGGTGCTAGTATCGCATACATAGGCCTAAGTTGTCGTACGACGTTCAAAGGACTCGGACGAATTCATTAGGTTTATTATGGAGTTTTAAAGTTTCGTACACTGTTGTAAGGTGTTCTTAGGAGTTGTAACGCGTCCTACGTTATTCTAACCTGCTTTTCATATTGCTAATGTCGCATCCTGAGCCGTAACATCTCCTGAGTTATCGTACGATGTTCAAAGGACCTGGACGAAATCATTAGGTTTAGTATGGAGTTTTAAGGTTTTGTACGTGGTCGTAAGGTGTTGTTTGGAGTTTTAAGGTTTCCTGCGGTATTCTAACGTGCATTTCATGGTGCTAATATGGCATACAAAATCTTAAGATGTACAAACTTGTCGTACGATGTTCAAAGGACTCAGACGAATTCATTAGGTGTAATATGGAGTTTTAAGGTTTCGTACGGTTATGTAAGAAGTTCATAGGAGTTGTAAGGCGTCCTACATGATTCTAATGTTCTTTTCGAGTTGCTAATGGGGCATAAATGGTAGTAAGATGCACTAAGTTCTCGTATGATGTTAAAAGGACTCGTACGGATTCATTAGGTTTATTATGGAGTTTGAAGGTTTCGTACGGTGTTGTAAGGTGTTGTTAGGAGATGTAAGGTGTCCAACATTATACTAACGTACTTTTCAAGGTGCTAGTATCGCATACATAGGCCTAAGTTGTCGTACGACGTTCAAAGGAGTCAGACGAATTCATTAGGTTTATTATGGAGTTTTAAAGTTTCGTACACTATTGTAAGGTGTTCTTAGGAGTTGTAACGCGTCCTACGTTATTCTAACCTGCTTTTCATATTGCTAATGTCGCATCCTGAGCCGTAACATCTCCTGAGTTATCGTACGATGTTCAAAGGACCTGGACGAAATCATTAGGTTTAGTATGGAGTTTTAAGGTTTTGTACGTTGTTGTAAGGTGTTGTTTGGAGTTTTAAGGTTTCCTGCGGTATTATAACGTGCATTTCATGGTACTAATATGGCATACAAAATCTTAAGATGTACAAACTTGTCGTACGATGTTCAAAGGACTCAGACGAATTCATTAGGTGTAATATGGAGTTTTAAGGTTTCGTACGGTTATGTAAGAAGTTCATAGGAGTTGTAAGGCGTCCTACATGATTCTAATGTTCTTTTCGAGTTGCTAATGGGGCATAAAGGGTAGTAAGATGCACTAAGTTCTCGTATGATGTTAAAAGGACTCGTACGGATTCATTAGGTTTATTATGGAGTTTGAAGGTTTCGTACGGTGTTCTAAGGTTTTGTTAGGAGATGTAAGGCGTCCAACATTATACTAACGTGCTTTTCAAGGTGCTAGTATCGCATACATAGGCCTAAGTTTTCGTACGACGTTCAAAGGACTCGGACGAATTCATTAGGTTTATTATGGAGTTTTAAAGTTTCGTACACTGTTGTAAGGTGTTCTTAGGAGTTGTAACGCGTCCTACGTTATTCTAACCTGCTTTTCATATTGCTAATGTCGCTTCCTGAGCCATAACATCTCCGGAGTTGTCGTACGATGTTCAAAGGACTTGGACGAAATCATTAGCTTTAGTATGGAGTTTTAAGGTTTCGTACGTTGTTGTAAGGTGTTGTTTGGAGTTTTAAGGTTTCCTTTGTTATTTTAACGTGCATTTCATGGTGTTAATATGGCATACAAAATCTTAAGATGTACAAACTTGTCGTACGATGTTCAAAGGACTCAGACGAATTCATTAGGTGTAATATGGAGTTTTAAGGTTTCGTACGGTTATGTAAGGAGTTCATAGGAGTTGTAAGGCGTCCTACATGATATTAATGTTCTTTTCGAGTTGCTAATGGGGCATAAAGAGTAGTAAGATGCACTAAGTTCTCGTATGATGTTAAAAGGACTCGTACGGGTTTATTATGTATATTACGGAGTTTTAAAGTTTCGTACGGAGTTGTAAGGTGTTCTTAGGAGTTGTAACTCATCCTACATTATTCAAACGTGCTTTTCACGTTGCTAATGTCGCATCCTATGTCGTAATATCTCCTGAGTTTTGGTACGATGTTCAAAGGACCAGGACGAAATCATTAGGTTTAGTATAGAGTTTTAAGGTTTCGTACGTTGTTGTAATGTGTTTTTTGGTGTTTTAAGGTGTCCTGTGTTATTCTAACGTGCTTTTCATGGGGCTAATATGGCATACAAAATCTTAAGATGTACAAACTTTGCGTACGATGTTCAAAGGACTCGGACGAATTCATTAGGTGTATTATGGAGTTTAAGGTTTCGTACGGTGATGTAAGGTGTTCATAGGAGTAGTAAGGCGTCCTACATGATTCTAATGTTCTTTTCGAGTTTCTAATGGGGCATAAAGATTCATAAGATGTCCTAAATTGTCATAGGATGTTCAAACAATTCGTACGAATTTATTAGGTATATTACGGAGTTTAACGTTTCGTACGGTGTTGTAAGGTGTTCTTAGGAGTTGTAACGCGTCCTACATTATTCTAACCTGCTTTTCATATTGCTAATGTCGCATCCTGAGCTGTAACATCTCCTGAGTTATCGTACGATGTTCAAAGGACCTGGACGAAATAATTAGGTTTAGTATGGAGTTTGAAGGTTTTGTACGTTGTTGTAAGGTGTTGTTTGGAGTTTTAAGGTTTCCTGCGGTATTCTAACGTGCATTTCATGGTGCTATTATGGCATACAAAATCTTAAGATGTACAAACTTGTCGTACGATGTTCAAAGCACTCGGACGAATTCATTAGGTGTAATATGGAGTTTTAAGGTTTCGTACGGTAATGTAAGGAGTTCAAAGGAGTGGTAAGGCGTCCTACATGATTCTAATGTTCTTTTCGAGTTGCTAATGGGGCATAAAGAGTAGTAAGATGCACTAAGTTCTCGTATGATGTTAAAAGGACTCGTACGGATTCATTAGGTTTATTATGGAGTTTGAAGGTTTCGTACGGTGTTGTAAGGTGTTGTTAGGAGTTGTAAGGCGTCCAACATTATACTAACGTGCTTTTCAAGGTGCTAGTATCACATACATAGGCCTAAGTTGTCGTACGACGTTCAAAGGACTCGGACGAATTCATTAGGTTTATTATGGAGTTTTAAAGTTTCGTACACTGTTGTAAGGTGTTCTTAGGAGTTGTAACGCGTCCTACGTTATTCTAACCTGCTTTTCATATTGGTAATGTCGCATCCTGAGCCGTAACATCTCTTGAGTTATCGTACGATGTTCAAAGGACCTGGACGAAATCATTAGGTTTAGTATGGAGTTTTAAGGTTTTGTACGTTGTTGTAAGGTGTTGTTTGTAGTTTTAAGGTTTCCTGCGGTATTCTAACGTGAATTTCATGGTGCTAATATGGCATAAAAAATCTTAAGATGTACAAACTTGTAGTACGATGTTCAAAGGACTCAGACGGATTCATTAGGTGTAATATGGTGTTTTATGGTTTCGTACGGTTATGTAAGGAGTTCACAGGAGTTGTAAGGCGTCCTACATGATTCTAATGTTCTTTTCGAATTGCTAATGGGGCATAAAGGGTAGTAAGATGCACTAAGTTCTCGTATGATGTTAAAAGGACTCGTACGGATTCATTAGGTTTATTATGGAGTTTGAAGGTTTCGTACGGTGTTCTAAGGTTTTGTTAGGAGATGTAAGGCGTCCAACATTATACTAACGTGCTTTTCAAGGTGCTAGTATCGCATACATAGGCCTAAGTTGTCGTACGACGTTCAAAGGACTCGGACGAATTCATTAGGTTTATTATGGAGTTTTAAAGTTTCGTACACTGTTGTAAGGTGTTCTTAGGAGTTGTAACGCGTCCTACGTTATTCTAACCTGCTTTTCATATTGCTAATGTCGCATCCTGAGCCGTAACATCTCCTGAGTTATCGTACGATGTTCAAAGGACCTGGACGAAATCATTAGGTTTAGTATGGAGTTTTAAGGTTTTGTACGTGGTCGTAAGGTGTTGTTTGGAGTTTTAAGGTTTCCTGCGGTATTCTAACGTGCATTTCATGGTGCTAATATGGCATACAAAATCTTAAGATGTACAAACTTGTCGTACGATGTTCAAAGGACTTAGACGAATTCATTAGGTGTAATATGGAGTTTTAAGGTTTCGTACGGTTATGTAAGGAGTTCATAGGAGTTGTAAGGCGTCCTACATGATTCTAATGTTCTTTTCGAGTTGCTAATGGGGCATAAATGGTAGTAAGATGCACTAAGTTCTCGTATGATGTTAAAAGGACTCGTACGGATTCATTAGGTTTATTATGGAGTTTGAAGGTTTCGTACGGTGTTGTAAGGTGTTGTTAGGAGATGTAAGGTGTCCAACATTATACTAACGTACTTTTCAAGGTGCTAGTATCGCATACATAGGCCTAAGTTGTCGTACGACGTTCAAAGGAGTCAGACGAATTCATTAGGTTTATTATGGAGTTTTAAAGTTTCGTACACTGTTATAAGGTGTTCTTAGGAGTTGTAACGCGTCCTACGTTATTCTAACCTGCTTTTCATATTGCTAATGTCGCATCCTGAGCCGTAACATCTCCTGAGTTATCGTACGATGTTCAAAGGACCTGGACGAAATCATTAGGTTTAGTATGGAGTTTTAAGATTTTGTACGTTGTTGTAAGGTGTTGTTTGGAGTTTTAAGGTTTCCTGCGGTATTATAACGTGCATTTCATGGTACTAATATGGCATACAAAATCTTAAGATGTACAAACTTGTCGTACGATGTTCAAAGGACTCAGACGAATTCATTAGGTGTAATATGGAGTTTTAAGGTTTCGTACGGTTATGTAAGAAGTTCATAGGAGTTGTAAGGCGTCCTACATGATTCTAATGTTCTTTTCGAGTTGCTAATGGGGCATAAAGGGTAGTAAGATGCACTAAGTTCTCGTATGATGTTAAAAGGACTCGTACGGATTCATTAGGTTTATTATGGAGTTTGAAGGTTTCGTACGGTGTTGTAAGGTGTTGTTAGGAGATGTAAGGCGTCCAACATTATACTAACGTGCTTTTCAAGGTGCTAGTATCGCATACATAGGCCTAAGTTGTCGTACGACGTTCAAAGGACTCGGACGAATTCATTAGGTTTATTATGGAGTTTTAAAGTTTTCTACGGTGATGTAAGGTGTTCTTAGGAGTTGTAACGCGTCCTACATTATTCTAGCGTGCTTTTCATGTCGCTAATGTCGCATCCTGAGCCGTAACATCTCCTGAGTTGTCGTACGATGTTCAAAAGACTTGGACGAAATCATTAGGTTTAGTAGAGTTTTAAGGTTTCGTACTTTGTTGTAAAGTGTTGTTTGGAGTTTTAAGGTTTCCTGCGTTATTCTAACGTGCTTTTCATGCTGCTAATATGTCATACAAAATCTTAAGATGTACAAACTTGTCGTACGATGTTCAAAGGACTCGGACGAATTCATTAGGTGTATTATGGAGTATTAAGGTTTCGTACGGTGATGTAAGGTGTTCATAGGAGAAGTAAGGCGTCCTACATGATACTAACATTCTTTTCGAGTTGCTAATGGGGTATAAAGAGTCGTAAGATGTTCAAACGACTCGTACATATTTATTAGGTATATTATGGAGTTTTAAAGTTTCGTACGGTGTTGTAAGGTGTTGTTAGGAGTTGTAAGGCCTCCAACATTATACTAACGTGCTTTTCTAGGTGCTAATATGGCATATAGAGTCGTAAGATGACTTAAGTAGTCATACGATGATAAAAGGACTCAGACGAATTCAATAGGTTTATTATGGAGTTTTAAAGTTTCGTACGTTGATGTAAGGTGTTCTTAGGAGTTGTAACGCGTCCTACATTATTCTAACCTGCTTTTCATATTGCTAATGTCGCATCCTGAGCTGTAACATCTCCTGACTTATCGTACGATGTTCAAAGGACCTGGACGAAATCATTAGGTTTAGTATGGAGTTTTAAGGTTTTGTACGTTGTTGTAAGGTGTTGTTTGGAGTTTTAAGGTTTCCTGCGGTATTCTAACGTGCATTTCATGGTGCTAATATGGCATACAAAATCTTAAGATGTACAAACTTGTCGTACGATGTTCTAAGGACTCGGATGAATTCATTAGGTGTAATATGGAGTTTTAAGGTTTCGTACGGTGATGTAAGGTGTTCATAGGAGTTGTAAGGCGTCTTACATGATACTAATGTTCTTTTCGAGTTGCTAATGGGGCATAAAGAGTAGTAAGATGCACTAAGTTCTCGTATGATGTTAAAAGGACTCGTACGAATTCATTAGGTTTATTATGGAGTTTGAAGGTTTCGTACGGTGTTGTAAGGTGTTGTTAGGAGATGTAAGGCGTCCAACATTATACTAACGTGCTTTTCAAGGTGCTAGTATGGCATACATAGGCCTAAGTTGTCGTACGACCTTCAAAGGACTCGGGCGAATTCATTAGGTTTATTATGGAGTTTTAAAGTTTTCTACGATGATGTAAGGTGTTCTTAGGAGTTGTAACGCGTCCTACATTATTCTAGCGTTCTTTTCATATCGCTAATGTCGCATCCTGAGCCGTAACATCTCCTGAGTTGTCGGACGATGTTCAAAGGACTTGGACGAAATCATTAGGTTTAGTAGAGTTTTAAGGTTTCGTACATTGTTGTAAAGTGTTGTTTGGAGTTTTAAGGTTTCCTGCGTTATTCTAACGTGCTTTTCATGCTGCTAATTTGTCATACAAAATCTTAAGATGTACAAACTTGTCGTACGATGTTCAAAGGACTCGGACGAATTCATTAGGTGTATTATGGAGTATTAAGGTTTCGTACCGTGATGTAAGGTGTTCATAGGAGAAGTAAGGCGTCCTACATGATACTAACATTCTTTTCAAGTTGCTAATGGGGCATAAAGAGTCGTAAGATGTTCAAACGACTCGTACATATTTATTAGGTATATTATGGAGTTTTAAGGTTTCGTACGGTGTTGTAAGGTGTTGTTAGGAGTTGTAAGGCCTCCAACATTATACTAACGTGCTTTTCAAGGTGCTAATATGGCATATAGAGTCGTAAGATGACTTAAGTAGTCATACGACGTTAAAAGGACTCAGACGAATTCAATAGGTTTATTATGGAGTTTTAAAGTTTCGTACGTTGATGTAAGGTGTTCTTAGGAGTTGTAACGCGTCCTACAATATTCTAACCTGCTTTTCATATTGCTAATGTCGCATCCTGAGCTGTAACATCTCCTGACTTATCGTACGATGTTCAAAGGACCTGGACGAAATCATTAGGTTTAGTATGGAGTTTTAAGGTTTTGTACGTTGTTGTAAGGTGTTGTTTGGAGTTTTAAGGTTTCCTGCGGTATTCTAACGTGCATTTCATGGTGCTAATATGGCATACAAAATCTTAAGATGTACAAACTTGTCGTACGATGTTCTAAGGACTCGGATGAATTCATTAGGTGTAATATGGAGTTTTAAGGTTTCGTACGGTGATGTAAGGTGTTCATAGGAGTTGTAAGGCGTCTTACATGATACTAATGTTCTTTTCGAGTTGCTAATGGGGCATAAAGAGTAGTAAGATGCACTAAGTTCTCGTATGATGTTAAAAGGACTCGTACGAATTCATTAGGTTTATTATGGAGTTTGAAGGTTTCGTACGGTGTTGTAAGGTGTTGTTAGGAGATGTAAGGCGTCCAACATTATACTAACGTGCTTTTCAAGGTGCTAGTATGGCATACATAGGCCTAAGTTGTCGTACGACCTTCAAAGGACTCGGGCGAATTCATTAGGTTTATTATGGAGTTTTAAAGTTTTCTACGATGATGTAAGGTGTTCTTAGGAGTTGTAACGCGTCCTACATTATTCTAGCGTGCTTTTCATATCGCTAATGTCGCATCCTGAGCCGTAACATCTCCTGAGTTGTCGGACGATGTTCAAAGGACTTGGACGAAATCATTAGGTTTAGTAGAGTTTTAAGGTTTCGTACATTGTTGTAAAGTGTTGTTTGGAGTTTTAAGGTTTCCTGCGTTATTCTAACGTGCTTTTCATGCTGCTAATTTGTCATACAAAATCTTAAGATGTACAAACTTGTCGTACGATGTTCAAAGGACTCGGACGAATTCATTAGGTGTATTATGGAGTATTAAGGTTTCGTACCGTGATGTAAGGTGTTCATAGGAGAAGTAAGGCGTCCTACATGATACTAACATTCTTTTCAAGTTGCTAATGGGGCATAAAGAGTCGTAAGATGTTCAAACGACTCGTACATATTTATTAGGTATATTATGGAGTTTTAAGGTTTCGTACGGTGTTGTAAGGTGTTGTTAGGAGTTGTAAGGCCTCCAACATTATACTAACGTGCTTTTCAAGGTGCTAATATGGCATATAGAGTCGTAAGATGACTTAAGTAGTCATACGACGTTAAAAGGACTCAGACGAATTCAATAGGTTTATTATGGAGTTTTAAAGTTTCGTACGTTGATGTAAGGTGTTCTTAGGAGTTGTAACGCGTCCTACAATATTCTAACCTGCTTTTCATATTGCTAATGTCGCATCCTGAGCTGTAACATCTCCTGACTTATCGTACGATGTTCAAAGGACCTGGACGAAATCATTAGGTTTAGTATGGAGTTTTAAGGTTTTGTACGTTGTTGTAAGGTGTTGTTTGGAGTTTTAAGGTTTCCTGCGGTATTCTAACGTGCATTTCATGGTGCTAATATGGCATACAAAATCTTAAGATGTACAAACTTGTCGTACGATGTTCTAAGGACTCGGATGAATTCATTAGGTGTAATATGGAGTTTTAAGGTTTCGTACGGTGATGTAAGGTGTTCATAGGAGTTGTAAGGCGTCTTACATGATACTAATGTTCTTTTCGAGTTGCTAATGGGGCATAAAGAGTAGTAAGATGCACTAAGTTCTCGTATGATGTTAAAAGGACTCGTACGAATTCATTAGGTTTATTATGGAGTTTGAAGGTTTCGTACGGTGTTGTAAGGTGTTGTTAGGAGATGTAAGGCGTCCAACATTATACTAACGTGCTTTTCAAGGTGCTAGTATGGCATACATAGGCCTAAGTTGTCGTACGACCTTCAAAGGACTCGGGCGAATTCATTAGGTTTATTATGGAGTTTTAAAGTTTTCTACGATGATGTAAGGTGTTCTTAGGAGTTGTAACGCGTCCTACATTATTCTAGCGTGCTTTTCATATCGCTAATGTCGCATCCTGAGCCGTAACATCTCCTGAGTTGTCGGACGATGTTCAAAGGACTTGGACGAAATCATTAGGTTTAGTAGAGTTTTAAGGTTTCGTACATTGTTGTAAAGTGTTGTTTGGAGTTTTAAGGTTTCCTGCGTTATTCTAACGTGCTTTTCATGCTGCTAATTTGTCATACAAAATCTTAAGATGTACAAACTTGTCGTACGATGTTCAAAGGACTCGGACGAATTCATTAGGTGTATTATGGAGTATTAAGGTTTCGTACCGTGATGTAAGGTGTTCATAGGAGAAGTAAGGCGTCCTACATGATACTAACATTCTTTTCAAGTTGCTAATGGGGCATAAAGAGTCGTAAGATGTTCAAACGACTCGTACATATTTATTAGGTATATTATGGAGTTTTAAGGTTTCGTACGGTGTTGTAAGGTGTTGTTAGGAGTTGTAAGGCCTCCAACATTATACTAACGTGCTTTTCAAGGTGCTAATATGGCATATAGAGTCGTAAGATGACTTAAGTAGTCATACGACGTTAAAAGGACTCAGACGAATTCAATAGGTTTATTATGGAGTTTTAAAGTTTCGTACGTTGATGTAAGGTGTTCTTAGGAGTTGTAACGCGTCCTACAATATTCTAACCTGCTTTTCATATTGCTAATGTCGCATCCTGAGCTGTAACATCTCCTGACTTATCGTACGATGTTCAAAGGACCTGGACGAAATCATTAGGTTTAATATGGAGTTTTAAGGTTTTGTACGTTGTTGTAAGGTGTTGTTTGGAGTTTTAAGGTTTCCTGCGGTATTCTAACGTGCATTTCATGGTGCTAATATGGCATACAAAATCTTAAGATGTACAAACTTGTCGTACGATGTTCTAAGGACTCAGATGAATTCATTAGGTGTAATATGGAGTTTTAAGGTTTCGTACGGTGATGTAAGGTGTTCATAGGAGTTGTAAGGCGTCCTACATGATACTAATGTTCTTTTCGAGTTGCTAATGGGGCATAAAGAGTAGTAAGATGCACTAAGTTCTCGTATGATGTTAAAAGGACTCGTACGAATTCATTAGGTTTATTATGGAGTTTGAAGGTTTCGTACGGTGTTGTAAGGTGTTGTTAGGAGATGTAAGGCGTCCAACATTATACTAAAGTGCTTTTCAAGGTGCTAGTATGGCATACATAGGCCTAAGTTGTCGTACGACGTTCAAAGGACTCGGACGAATTCATTAGGTTTATTATGGAGTTTTAAAGTTTTCTACGGTGATGTAAGGTGTTCTTAGGAGTTGTAACGCGTCCTACATTATTCTAGCGTGCTTTTCATGTCGCATCCTGAGCCGTAACATCTCCTGAGTTGTCGTACGATGTTCAAAGGACTTGGACGAAATCATTAGGTTTAGTAGAGTTTTAAGGTTTCGTACATTGTTGTAAAGTGTTGTTTGGAGTTTTAAGGTTTCCTGCGTTATTCTAACGTGCTTTTCATGCTGCTAATATGTCATACAAAATCTTAAGATGTACAAACTTGTCGTACGATGTTCAAAGGACTCGGACGAATTCATTAGGTGTATTATGGAGTATTAAGGTTTCGTACGGTGATGTAAGGTGTTCATAGGAGAAGTAAGGCGTCCTACATGATACTAACATTCTTTTCGAGTTGCTAATGGGGCATAAAGAGTCGTAAGATGTTCAAACGACTCGTACATATTTATTAGGTATATTATGGAGTTTTAAGGTTTCGTACGGTGTTGTAAGGTGTTGTTAGGAGTTGTAAGGCCTCCAACATTATACTAACGTGCTTTTCAAGGTGCTAATATGGCATATAGAGTCGTAAGATGACTTAAGTAGTCATACGACGTTAAAAGGACTCAGACGAATTCAATAGGTTTATTATGGAGTTTTAAAGTTTCGTACGTTGATGTAAGGTGTTCTTAGGAGTTGTAACGTGTCCTACATTATTCTAACCTGCTTTTCATATTGCTAATGTCGCATCCTGAGCTGTAACATCTCCTGACTTATCGTACGATGTTCAAAGGACTTGGACGAAATCATTAGGTTTAGTATGGAGTTTTATGGTTTGTACGTTGTTGTAAGGTGTTGTTTGGAGTTTTAAGGTTTCCTTCGGTATTCTAACGTGCTTTTCATGGTGCTAATATGGCATACAAAATCTTAAGATGTACAAACTTGTCGTACGATGTTCTAAGGACTCGGATGAATTCATTTGGTGTATTATGGAGTTTTAAGGTTTCGTACGGTGATGTAAGGTATTCATAGGAGTTGTAAGGCGTCCTACATGATACTAATGTTCTTTTCGAGTTGCTAATGGGGCATAAAGAGTAGTAAGATGCACTAAGTTCTCGTATGATGTTAAAAGGACTCGTACGAATTCATTAGGTTTATTATGGAGTTTGAAGGTTTCGTACGGTGTTGTAAGGTGTTGTTAGGAGATGTATGGCATACATAGGCCTAAGTTGTCGTACGACGTTCAAAGGACTCGGGCGAATTCATTAGGTTTATTATGGAGTTTTAAAGTTTTCTACGGTGATGTAAGGTTTTCTTAGGAGTTGTAACGCGTTCAACATTATTCTAGCGTGCTTTTCATGTCGCTAATGTCGCATCCTGAGCCGTAACATCTCCTGAGTTGTCGTACGATGTTCAAAGGACTTGGACGAAATCATTAGGTTTAGTAGAGTTTTAAGGTTTCGTACATTGTTGTAAAGTGTTGTTTGGAGTTTTAAGGTTTCCTGCGTTATTCTAACGTGCTTTTCATGCTGCTAATATGTCATACAAAATCTTAAGATGTACAAACTTGTCGTACGATGTTCAAAGGACTCAGACGAATTCATTAGGTGTATTATGGAGTATTAAGGTTTCGTACGGTGATGTAAGGTGTTCATAGGAGAAGTAAGGCGTCCTACATGATACTAACATTCTTTTCGAGTTTCTAATGGGGCATAAAGAGTCGTAAGATGTTCAAACGACTCGTACATATTTATTAGGTATATTATGGAGTTTTAAGGTTTCGTACGGTGTTGTAAGGAGTTGTAAGGCCTCCAACATTATACTAACGTGCTTTTCAAGGTGCTAATATGGCATATAGAGTCGTAAGATGACTTAAGTAGTCATACGACGTTAAAAGGACTCAGACGAATTCAATAGGTTTATTATGGAGTTTTAAAGTTTCGTACGTTGATGTAAGGTGTTCTTAGGAGTTGTAACGCGTCCTACATTATTCTAACCTGCTTTTCATATTGCTAATGTCGCATCCTGAGCTGTAACATCTCCTGACTTATCGTATGATGTTCAAAGGACTTGGAAGAAATCATTAGGTTTAGTATGGAGTTTTATGGTTTGTACGTTGTTGTAAGGTGTTGTTTGGAGTTTTAAGGTTTCCTGCGGTATTCTAACGTGCTTTTCATGGTGCTAATATGGCATACAAAATCTTAAGATGTACAAACTTGTCGTACGATGTTCTAAGGACTCGGATGAATTCATTTGGTGTATTATGGAGTTTTAAGGTTTCGTACGGTGATGTAAGGTGTTCATAGGAGTTGTAAGGCGTCCTACATGATACTAATGTTCTTTTCGAGTTGCTAATGGGGCATAAAGAGTAGTAAGATGCACTAAGTTCTCGTATGATGTTAAAAGGACTCGTACGAATTCATTAGGTTTATTATGGAGTTTGAAGGTTTCGTACGGTGTTGTAAGGTGTTGTTAGGAGATGTAAGGCGTCCAACATTATACTAACGTGCTTTTCAAGGTGCTAGTATGGCATACATAGGCCTAAGTTGTCGTACGACGTTCAAAGGACTCGGACGAATTCATTAGGTTTATTATGGAGTTTTAAAGTTTTCTACGGTGATGTAAGGTGTTCTTAGGAGTTGTAACGCGTCCTACATTATTCTAGCGTGCTTTTCATGTCGCTAATGTCGCATCCTAAGCCGTAACATCTCCTGAGTTGTCGTACGATGTTCAAAGGACTTGGACGAAATCTTTAGGTTTAGTAGAGTTTTAAGGTTTTGTACGTTGTCGTAAGGTGTTGTTTGGAGTTTTAAGGTTTCCTACGTTATTCTAACGTGCTTTTCATGCTGCTAATATGTCATACAAAATCTTAAGATGTACAAACTTGTCTTACGATGTTCAAAGGACTCGGACGAATTCATTAGGTGTATTATGGAGTTTTAAGATTTCGTCGGTGATGTAAGGTGTTCATAGGAGAAGTAAGGCGTCCTACATGATACTATCATTCTTTTCGAGTTGCTAATGGGGCATAAAGAGTCGTAGGATGTTCAAACGACTCGTACAAATTTATTAGGTATATTATGGAGTTTTAAGGTTTCGTACGGTGTTGTAAGGTGTTGTTAGGAGTTGTAAGGCCTCCAACATTATACTAACGTGCTTTTCAAGGTGCTAATATGGCATATAGAGTCTCAAGATGACTTAAGTAGTCGTACGACGTTAAAAGGACTCATACGAATTCAATAGGTTTATTATGTAGTTTTAAAGTTTCGTACGTTGATGTAAGGTGTTCTTAGGAGTTGTAACGCGTCCTACATTATTCTAACCTGCTTTTCATATTGCTAATGTCGCATCCTGAGTCGTAACATCTCCTGAGTTATCGTACGATGTTCAAAGGACCTGGACGAAATCATTAGGTTTAGTATGGAGTTTTAAGGTTTGTACGTTGTTGTAAGGTGTTGTTTGGAGTTTTAAGGTTTCCTGCGGTATTCTAAAGTGCTTTTCATGGTGCTAATATGACATACAAAATCTTAAGATGTACAAACTTGTCGTACGATGTTCTAAGGACTCGGATGAATTTATTTGGTGTATTATGGAGTTTTAAGGTTTCGTACGGTGATGTAAGGTGTTCATAGGAGTTGTAAGGCGTCCTACATGATACTAATGTTCTTTTCGAGTTGCTAATGGGGCATAAAGAGTAGTAAGATGCACTAAGTTCTCGTATGATGTTAAAAGGACTCGTACGAATTCATTAGGTTTATTATGGAGTTTGAAGGTTTCGTACGGTGTTGTTAGGAGATGTAAGGCGTCCAACATTATATTAACGTGCATTTCAAGGTGCTAGTATGGCATACATAGGCCTAAGTTGTCGTACGACGTTCAAAGGACTCGGACGAATTCATTAGGTTTATTATGGAGTTTTAAAGTTTCGTACGGTGTTGTAAGGTGTTCTTAGGAGTTGTAACGCGTCCTACATTTTTCTAACCTTCTTTTCATATTGCTAATGTCGCATCCTGAGCCGTAACATCTCCTGAGTTATCGTACGATGTTCAAAGGACCTGGACGAAATCATTAGGTTTAGTATGGAGTTTTAAGGTTTTGTACGTTGTCGTAAGTTGTTGTTTGGAGTTTTAAGGTTTCCTGCGGTATTCTAATGTGCTTTTCATGGTGCTAATATGGCATACAAAATCTTAAGATGTACAAACTTGTCGTACGATGTTCTAAGGACTCGGATGAATTTATTTGGTGTATTATGGAGTTTTAAGGTTTCGTACGGTGATGTAAGGTGTTCATAGGAGTTGTAAGGCGTCCTACATGATACTAATGTTCTTTTCGAGTTGCTAATGGGGCATAAAGAGTAGTAAGATGCACTAAGTTCTCGTATGATGTTAAAAAGACTCGTACGAATTCATTAGGTTTATTATGGAGTTTGAAGGTTTCGTACGGTGTCGTAAGGTGTTGTTAGGAGATGTAAGACGTCCAACATTATACTAACGTCCTTTTCAAGGTGCTAGTATGGCATACATAGGCCTAAGTTGTCGTACGACGTTCAAAGGACTCGGACGAATTCATTAGGTTTATTATGGAGTTTTAAAGTTTTTTGCGGTGATGTAAGGTGTTCTTAGGAGTTGTAACGTGTCCTACATTATTCTAACGTGCTTTTCATGTTGCTAATGTCGCATCATGAGCCGTAACATCTCCTGAGTTGTCGTACGATGTTCAAAGGACTTGGACGAAATCATTAGGTTTAGTATAGAGTTTTAGGGTTTCGTACGTTATTGTAAGGTGTTGTTTGGAGTTTTAAGGTTTTGTACGTTGTCGTAAGGTGTTGTTTGGAGTTTTAAGGTTTCCTGCGTTATTCTAACGTGCTTTTCATGCTGCTAATATGTCATACAAAATCTTAAGATGTACAAACTTGTCGTACGATGTTTTAAGGACTCGGACGAATTCATTAGGTGTATTATGGAGTTTTAAGGTTTCGTACGGTGATGTAAGGTGTTCATAGGAGAAGTAAGGCGTCCTACATGATACTAATATTCTTTTCGAGTTGCTAATGGGTCATAAAGAGTCGTAGGATGTTCAAACGACTCGTACACATTTATTAGGTATATTATGGAGTTTTAAGGTTTCGTACGGTGTTGTAAGGTGTTGTTAGGAGTTGTAAGGCCTCCAACATTATACTAACGTGCTTTTCAAGGTGCTAATATGGCATATAGAGTCGTAAGATGACTTAAGTAGTCATACGACGTTAAAAGGACTCAGACGAATTCAATAGGTTTATTATGGAGTTTTAAAGTTTTGTACGTTGATATAAGGTGTTCTTAGGAGTTGTAACGCGTCCTACATTATTCTAACCTGCTTTTCATATTGCTAATGTCGCATCCTGAGCTGTAACATCTCCTGACTTATCGTACGATGTTCAAAGGACTTGGACGAAATCATTAGGTTTAGTATGGAGTTTTATGGTTTGTACGTTGTTGTAAGGTGTTGTTTTGAGTTTTAAGGTTTCCTGCGGTATTCTAACGTGCTTTTCATGGTGCTAATATGGCATACAAAATCTTAAGATGTACAAACTTGTCGTACGATGTTCTAAGGACTCGGATGAATTCATTTGGTGTATTATGGAGTTTTAAGGTTTCGTACGGTGATGTAAGGTGTTCATAGGAGTTGTAAGGCGTCCTACATGATACTAATGTTCTTTTCGAGTTGCTAATGGGGCATAAAGAGTAGTAAGATGCACTAAGTTCTCGTATGATGTTAAAAGGACTCGTACGAATTCATTAGGTTTATTATGGAGTTTGAAGGTTTCGTACGGTGTTGTAAGGTGTTGTTAGGAGATGTAAGGCGTCCAACATTATACTAACGTGCTTTTCAAGGTGCTAGTATGGCATACATAGGCCTAAGTTGTCGTACGACGTTCAAAGGACTCGGACGAATTCATTAGGTTTATTATGGAGTTTTAAAGTTTTCTACGGTGATGTAAGGTGTTCTTAGGAGTTGTAACGCGTCCTACATTATTCTAGCGTGCTTTTCATGTCGCTAATGTCGCATCCTGAGCCGTAACATCTCCTGAGTTGTCGTACGATGTTCAAAGGACTTGGACGAAATCATTAGGTTTAGTATGGAGTTTTATGGTTTGTACGTTGTTGTAAGGTGTTGTTTGGAGTTTTAAGGTTTCCTGCGGTATTCTAACGTGCTTTTCATGGTGCTAATATGACATACAAAATCTTAAGATGTACAAACTTGTCGTACGATGTTCTAAGGACTCGGATGAATTTATTTGGTGTATTATGGAGTTTTAAGGTTTCGTACGGTGATGTAAGGTGTTCATAGGAGTTGTAAGGCGTCCTACATGATACTAATGTTCTTTTCGAGTTGCTAATGGGGCATAAAGAGTAGTAAGATGCACTAAGTTCTCGTATGATGTTAAAAGGACTCGTACGAATTCATTAGGTTTATTATGGAGTTTGAAGGTTTCGTACGGTGTTGTTAGGAGATGTAAGGCGTCCAACATTATATTAACGTGCATTTCAAGGTGCTAGTATGGCATACATAGGCCTAAGTTGTCGTACGACGTTCAAAGGACTCGGACGAATTCATTAGGTTTATTATGGAGTTTTAAAGTTTCGTACGGTGTTGTAAGGTGTTCTTAGGAGTTGTAACGCGTCCTACATTTTTCTAACCTTCTTTTCATATTGCTAATGTCGCATCCTGAGCCGTAACATCTCCTGAGTTATCGTACGATGTTCAAAGGACCTGGACGAAATCATTAGGTTTAGTATGGAGTTTTAAGGTTTTGTACGTTGTCGTAAGTTGTTGTTTGGAGTTTTAAGGTTTCCTGCGGTATTCTAATGTGCTTTTCATGGTGCTAATATGGCATACAAAATCTTAAGATGTACAAACTTGTCGTACGATGTTCTAAGGACTCGGATGAATTTATTTGGTGTATTATGGAGTTTTAAGGTTTCGTACGGTGATGTAAGGTGTTCATAGGAGTTGTAAGGCGTCCTACATGATACTAATGTTCTTTTCGAGTTGCTAATGGGGCATAAAGAGTAGTAAGATGCACTAAGTTCTCGTATGATGTTAAAAAGACTCGTACGAATTCATTAGGTTTATTATGGAGTTTGAAGGTTTCGTACGGTGTCGTAAGGTGTTGTTAGGAGATGTAAGACGTCCAACATTATACTAACGTCCTTTTCAAGGTGCTAGTATGGCATACATAGGCCTAAGTTGTCGTACGACGTTCAAAGGACTCGGACGAATTCATTAGGTTTATTATGGAGTTTTAAAGTTTTTTGCGGTGATGTAAGGTGTTCTTAGGAGTTGTAACGTGTCCTACATTATTCTAACGTGCTTTTCATGTTGCTAATGTCGCATCATGAGCCGTAACATCTCCTGAGTTGTCGTACGATGTTCAAAGGACTTGGACGAAATCATTAGGTTTAGTATAGAGTTTTAGGGTTTCGTACGTTATTGTAAGGTGTTGTTTGGAGTTTTAAGGTTTTGTACGTTGTCGTAAGGTGTTGTTTGGAGTTTTAAGGTTTCCTGCGTTATTCTAACGTGCTTTTCATGCTGCTAATATGTCATACAAAATCTTAAGATGTACAAACTTGTCGTACGATGTTTTAAGGACTCGGACGAATTCATTAGGTGTATTATGGAGTTTTAAGGTTTCGTACGGTGATGTAAGGTGTTCATAGGAGAAGTAAGGCGTCCTACATGATACTAATATTCTTTTCGAGTTGCTAATGGGTCATAAAGAGTCGTAGGATGTTCAAACGACTCGTACAAATTTATTAGGTATATTATGGAGTTTTAAGGTTTCGTACGGTGTTGTAAGGTGTTGTTAGGAGTTGTAAGGCCTCCAACATTATACTAACGTGCTTTTCAAGGTGCTAATATGGCATATAGAGTCTCAAGATGACTTAAGTAGTCGTACGACGTTAAAAGGACTCATACGAATTCAATAGGTTTATTATGTAGTTTTAAAGTTTCGTACGTTGATGTAAGGTGTTCTTAGGAGTTGTAACGCGTCCTACATTATTCTAACCTGCTTTTCATATTGCTAATGTCGCATCCTGAGTCGTAACATCTCCTGAGTTATCGTACGATGTTCAAAGGACCTGGACGAAATCATTAGGTTTAGTATGGAGTTTTAAGGTTTGTACGTTGTTGTAAGGTGTTGTTTGGAGTTTTAAGGTTTCCTGCGGTATTCTAAAGTGCTTTTCATGGTGCTAATATGACATACAAAATCTTAAGATGTACAAACTTGTCGTACGATGTTCTAAGGACTCGGATGAATTTATTTGGTGTATTATGGAGTTTTAAGGTTTCGTACGGTGATGTAAGGTGTTCATAGGAGTTGTAAGGCGTCCTACATGATACTAATGTTCTTTTCGAGTTGCTAATGGGGCATAAAGAGTAGTAAGATGCACTAAGTTCTCGTATGATGTTAAAAGGACTCGTACGAATTCATTAGGTTTATTATGGAGTTTGAAGGTTTCGTACGGTGTTGTTAGGAGATGTAAGGCGTCCAACATTATATTAACGTGCATTTCAAGGTGCTAGTATGGCATACATAGGCCTAAGTTGTCGTACGACGTTCAAAGGACTCGGACGAATTCATTAGGTTTATTATGGAGTTTTAAAGTTTCGTACGGTGTTGTAAGGTGTTCTTAGGAGTTGTAACGCGTCCTACATTTTTCTAACCTTCTTTTCATATTGCTAATGTCGCATCCTGAGCCGTAACATCTCCTGAGTTATCGTACGATGTTCAAAGGACCTGGACGAAATCATTAGGTTTAGTATGGAGTTTTAAGGTTTTGTACGTTGTCGTAAGTTGTTGTTTGGAGTTTTAAGGTTTCCTGCGGTATTCTAATGTGCTTTTCATGGTGCTAATATGGCATACAAAATCTTAAGATGTACAAACTTGTCGTACGATGTTCTAAGGACTCGGATGAATTTATTTGGTGTATTATGGAGTTTTAAGGTTTCGTACGGTGATGTAAGGTGTTCATAGGAGTTGTAAGGCGTCCTACATGATACTAATGTTCTTTTCGAGTTGCTAATGGGGCATAAAGAGTAGTAAGATGCACTAAGTTCTCGTATGATGTTAAAAAGACTCGTACGAATTCATTAGGTTTATTATGGAGTTTGAAGGTTTCGTACGGTGTCGTAAGGTGTTGTTAGGAGATGTAAGACGTCCAACATTATACTAACGTCCTTTTCAAGGTGCTAGTATGGCATACATAGGCCTAAGTTGTCGTACGACGTTCAAAGGACTCGGACGAATTCATTAGGTTTATTATGGAGTTTTAAAGTTTTTTGCGGTGATGTAAGGTGTTCTTAGGAGTTGTAACGTGTCCTACATTATTCTAACGTGCTTTTCATGTTGCTAATGTCGCATCATGAGCCGTAACATCTCCTGAGTTGTCGTACGATGTTCAAAGGACTTGGACGAAATCATTAGGTTTAGTATAGAGTTTTAGGGTTTCGTACGTTATTGTAAGGTGTTGTTTGGAGTTTTAAGGTTTTGTACGTTGTCGTAAGGTGTTGTTTGGAGTTTTAAGGTTTCCTGCGTTATTCTAACGTGCTTTTCATGCTGCTAATATGTCATACAAAATCTTAAGATGTACAAACTTGTCGTACGATGTTTTAAGGACTCGGACGAATTCATTAGGTGTATTATGGAGTTTTAAGGTTTCGTACGGTGATGTAAGGTGTTCATAGGAGAAGTAAGGCGTCCTACATGATACTAATATTCTTTTCGAGTTGCTAATGGGTCATAAAGAGTCGTAGGATGTTCAAACGACTCGTACACATTTATTAGGTATATTATGGAGTTTTAAGGTTTCGTACGGTGTTGTAAGGTGTTGTTAGGAGTTGTAAGGCCTCCAACATTATACTAACGTGCTTTTCAAGGTGCTAATATGGCATATAGAGTCGTAAGATGACTTAAGTAGTCATACGACGTTAAAAGGACTCAGACGAATTCAATAGGTTTATTATGGAGTTTTAAAGTTTTGTACGTTGATATAAGGTGTTCTTAGGAGTTGTAACGCGTCCTACATTATTCTAACCTGCTTTTCATATTGCTAATGTCGCATCCTGAGCTGTAACATCTCCTGACTTATCGTACGATGTTCAAAGGACTTGGACGAAATCATTAGGTTTAGTATGGAGTTTTATGGTTTGTACGTTGTTGTAAGGTGTTGTTTTGAGTTTTAAGGTTTCCTGCGGTATTCTAACGTGCTTTTCATGGTGCTAATATGGCATACAAAATCTTAAGATGTACAAACTTGTCGTACGATGTTCTAAGGACTCGGATGAATTCATTTGGTGTATTATGGAGTTTTAAGGTTTCGTACGGTGATGTAAGGTGTTCATAGGAGTTGTAAGGCGTCCTACATGATACTAATGTTCTTTTCGAGTTGCTAATGGGGCATAAAGAGTAGTAAGATGCACTAAGTTCTCGTATGATGTTAAAAGGACTCGTACGAATTCATTAGGTTTATTATGGAGTTTGAAGGTTTCGTACGGTGTTGTAAGGTGTTGTTAGGAGATGTAAGGCGTCCAACATTATACTAACGTGCTTTTCAAGGTGCTAGTATGGCATACATAGGCCTAAGTTGTCGTACGACGTTCAAAGGACTCGGACGAATTCATTAGGTTTATTATGGAGTTTTAAAGTTTTCTACGGTGATGTAAGGTGTTCTTAGGAGTTGTAACGCGTCCTACATTATTCTAGCGTGCTTTTCATGTCGCTAATGTCGCATCCTGAGCCGTAACATCTCCTGAGTTGTCGTACGATGTTCAAAGGACTTGGACGAAATCATTAGGTTTAGTATGGAGTTTTATGGTTTGTACGTTGTTGTAAGGTGTTGTTTGGAGTTTTAAGGTTTCCTGCGGTATTCTAACGTGCTTTTCATGGTGCTAATATGACATACAAAATCTTAAGATGTACAAACTTGTCGTACGATGTTCTAAGGACTCGGATGAATTTATTTGGTGTATTATGGAGTTTTAAGGTTTCGTACGGTGATGTAAGGTGTTCATAGGAGTTGTAAGGCGTCCTACATGATACTAATGTTCTTTTCGAGTTGCTAATGGGGCATAAAGAGTAGTAAGATGCACTAAGTTCTCGTATGATGTTAAAAGGACTCGTACGAATTCATTAGGTTTATTATGGAGTTTGAAGGTTTCGTACGGTGTTGTTAGGAGATGTAAGGCGTCCAACATTATATTAACGTGCATTTCAAGGTGCTAGTATGGCATACATAGGCCTAAGTTGTCGTACGACGTTCAAAGGACTCGGACGAATTCATTAGGTTTATTATGGAGTTTTAAAGTTTCGTACGGTGTTGTAAGGTGTTCTTAGGAGTTGTAACGCGTCCTACATTTTTCTAACCTTCTTTTCATATTGCTAATGTCGCATCCTGAGCCGTAACATCTCCTGAGTTATCGTACGATGTTCAAAGGACCTGGACGAAATCATTAGGTTTAGTATGGAGTTTTAAGGTTTTGTACGTTGTCGTAAGTTGTTGTTTGGAGTTTTAAGGTTTCCTGCGGTATTCTAATGTGCTTTTCATGGTGCTAATATGGCATACAAAATCTTAAGATGTACAAACTTGTCGTACGATGTTCTAAGGACTCGGATGAATTTATTTGGTGTATTATGGAGTTTTAAGGTTTCGTACGGTGATGTAAGGTGTTCATAGGAGTTGTAAGGCGTCCTACATGATACTAATGTTCTTTTCGAGTTGCTAATGGGGCATAAAGAGTAGTAAGATGCACTAAGTTCTCGTATGATGTTAAAAAGACTCGTACGAATTCATTAGGTTTATTATGGAGTTTGAAGGTTTCGTACGGTGTCGTAAGGTGTTGTTAGGAGATGTAAGACGTCCAACATTATACTAACGTCCTTTTCAAGGTGCTAGTATGGCATACATAGGCCTAAGTTGTCGTACGACGTTCAAAGGACTCGGACGAATTCATTAGGTTTATTATGGAGTTTTAAAGTTTTTTGCGGTGATGTAAGGTGTTCTTAGGAGTTGTAACGTGTCCTACATTATTCTAACGTGCTTTTCATGTTGCTAATGTCGCA
Source organism: Tagetes erecta (assembly GCA_030867185.1). Lineage (NCBI taxonomy): Eukaryota > Viridiplantae > Streptophyta > Magnoliopsida > Asterales > Asteraceae > Tagetes > Tagetes erecta. The sequence goes on along the minus strand of CM061490.1, from coordinate 33,680,858 downwards.
TCATGAGCCGTAACATCTCCTGAGTTGTCGTACGATGTTCAAAGGACTTGGACGAAATCATTAGGTTTAGTATAGAGTTTTAGGGTTTCGTACGTTATTGTAAGGTGTTGTTTGGAGTTTTAAGGTTTTGTACGTTGTCGTAAGGTGTTGTTTGGAGTTTTAAGGTTTCCTGCGTTATTCTAACGTGCTTTTCATGCTGCTAATATGTCATACAAAATCTTAAGATGTACAAACTTGTCGTACGATGTTTTAAGGACTCGGACGAATTCATTAGGTGTATTATGGAGTTTTAAGGTTTCGTACGGTGATGTAAGGTGTTCATAGGAGAAGTAAGGCGTCCTACATGATACTAATATTCTTTTCGAGTTGCTAATGGGTCATAAAGAGTCGTAGGATGTTCAAACGACTCGTACACATTTATTAGGTATATTATGGAGTTTTAAGGTTTCGTACGGTGTTGTAAGGTGTTGTTAGGAGTTGTAAGGCCTCCAACATTATACTAACGTGCTTTTCAAGGTGCTAATATGGCATATAGAGTCGTAAGATGACTTAAGTAGTCATACGACGTTAAAAGGACTCAGACGAATTCAATAGGTTTATTATGGAGTTTTAAAGTTTTGTACGTTGATATAAGGTGTTCTTAGGAGTTGTAACGCGTCCTACATTATTCTAACCTGCTTTTCATATTGCTAATGTCGCATCCTGAGCTGTAACATCTCCTGACTTATCGTACGATGTTCAAAGGACTTGGACGAAATCATTAGGTTTAGTATGGAGTTTTATGGTTTGTACGTTGTTGTAAGGTGTTGTTTTGAGTTTTAAGGTTTCCTGCGGTATTCTAACGTGCTTTTCATGGTGCTAATATGGCATACAAAATCTTAAGATGTACAAACTTGTCGTACGATGTTCTAAGGACTCGGATGAATTCATTTGGTGTATTATGGAGTTTTAAGGTTTCGTACGGTGATGTAAGGTGTTCATAGGAGTTGTAAGGCGTCCTACATGATACTAATGTTCTTTTCGAGTTGCTAATGGGGCATAAAGAGTAGTAAGATGCACTAAGTTCTCGTATGATGTTAAAAGGACTCGTACGAATTCATTAGGTTTATTATGGAGTTTGAAGGTTTCGTACGGTGTTGTAAGGTGTTGTTAGGAGATGTAAGGCGTCCAACATTATACTAACGTGCTTTTCAAGGTGCTAGTATGGCATACATAGGCCTAAGTTGTCGTACGACGTTCAAAGGACTCGGACGAATTCATTAGGTTTATTATGGAGTTTTAAAGTTTTCTACGGTGATGTAAGGTGTTCTTAGGAGTTGTAACGCGTCCTACATTATTCTAGCGTGCTTTTCATGTCGCTAATGTCGCATCCTGAGCCGTAACATCTCCTGAGTTGTCGTACGATGTTCAAAGGACTTGGACGAAATCATTAGGTTTAGTATGGAGTTTTATGGTTTGTACGTTGTTGTAAGGTGTTGTTTGGAGTTTTAAGGTTTCCTGCGGTATTCTAACGTGCTTTTCATGGTGCTAATATGGCATACAAAATCTTAAGATGTACAAACTTGTCGTACGATGTTCTAAGGACTCGGATGAATTCATTTGGTGTATTATGGAGTTTTAAGGTTTCGTACGGTGATGTAAGGTGTTCATAGGAGAAGTAAGGCGTCCTACATGATACTATCATTCTTTTCGAGTTGCTAATGGGGCATAAAGAGTCGTAGGATGTTCAAACGACTCGTACATATTTATTAGGTATATTATGGAGTTTTAAGGTTTCGTACGGTGTTGTAAGGTGTTGTTAGGAATTGTAAGGCCTCCAACATTTTACTAACGTGCTTTTCAAGGTGCTAATATGGCATATAGAGTCTCAAGATGACTTAAGTAGTCGTACGACGTTAAAAGGACTCATACGAATTCAATAGGTTTATTATGTAGTTTTAAAGTTTCGTACGTTGATGTAAGGTGTTCTTAGGAGTTGTAACGCGTCCTACATTATTGTAACCTGCTTTTCATATTGGTAATGTCGCATCCTGAGCCGTAACATCTCCTGAGTTATCGTACGATGTTCAAAGGACCTGGACGAAATCATTAGGTTTAGTATGGAGTTTTAAGGTTTGTACGTTGTTGTAAGGTGTTGTTTGGAGTTTTAAGGTTTCCTGCGGTATTCTAAAGTGCTTTTCATGGTGCTAATATGACATACAAAATCTTAAGATGTACAAACTTGTCGTATGATGTTCTAAGGACTCGGATGAATTTATTTGGTGTATTATGGAGTTTTATGGTTTCGTACGGTGATGTAAGGTGTTCATAGGAGTTGTAAGGCGTCCTACATGATACTAATGTTCTTTTCGAGTTGCTAATGGGGCATAAAGAGTAGTAAGATGCACTAAGTTCTCGTATGATGTTAAAAGGACTCGTACGAATTCATTAGGTTTATTATGGAGTTTGAAGGTTTCGTACGGTGTTGTTAGGAGATGTAAGGCGTCCAACATTATATTTACGTGCATTTCAAGGTGCTAGTATGGCATACATAGGCCTAAGTTGTCGTACGACGTTCAAAGGACTCGGACAAATTCATTAGGTTTATTATGGAGTTTTAAAGTTTCGTACGGTGTTGTAAGGTGTTCTTAGGAGTTGTAACGCGTCCTACATTTTTCTAACCTTCTTTTCATATTGCTAATGTCGCATCCTGAGCCGTAACATCTCCTGAGTTATCGTACGATGTTCAAAGGACCTGGACGAAATCATTAGGTTTAGTATGGAGTTTTAAGGTTTTGTACGTTGTCGTAAGGTGTTGTTTGGAGTTTTAAGGTTTCCTGCGGTATTCTAATGTGCTTTTCATGGTGCTAATATGGCATACAAAATCTTAAGATGTACAAACTTGTCGTACGATGTTCTAAGGACTCGGATGAATTTATTTGGTGTATTATGGAGTTTTAAGGTTTCGTACGGTGATGTAAGGTGTTCATAGGAGTTGTAAGGCGTCCTACATGATACTAATGTTCTTTTCGAGTTGCTAATGGGGCATAAAGAGTAGTAAGATGCACTAAGTTCTCGTATGATGTTAAAAGGACTCGTACGAATTCATTAGGTTTATTATGGAGTTTGAAGGTTTCGTACGGTGTTGTTAGGAGATGTAAGGCGTCCAACATTATATTAACGTGCATTTCAAGGTGCTAGTATGGCATACATAGGCCTAAGTTGTCGTACGACTTTAAAAGGACTCATACGAATTCAATAGGTTTATTATGTAGTTTTAAAGTTTCGTACGTTGATGTAAGGTGTTCTTAGGAGTTGTAACGCATCCTACATTATTCTAACCTGCTTTTCATATTGCTAATGTCGCATCCTGAGCCATAACATCTCCTGAGTTATCGTACGATGTTCAAAGGACCTGGACGAAATCATTAGGTTTGGTATGAAGTTTTAAGGTTTGTACATTGTTGTAAGGTGTTGTTTGGAGTTTTAAGGTTTCCTGCGGTATTCTAAAGTGCTTTTCATGGTGCTAATATGGCATACAAAATTTTAAGATGTACAAACTTGTCGTACGATGTTCTAAGGACTCGGATGAATTTATTTGGTGTATTATGGATTTTTAATGTTTCGTACGGTGATGTAAGGTGTTCATAGGAGTTGTAAGGCGTCCTACATGATACTAATGTTCTTTTCGAGTTGCTAATGGGGCATAAAGAGTAGTAAGATGCACTAAGTTCTCGTATGATGTTAAAAGGACTCGTACGAATTCATTAGGTTTATTATGGAGTTTGAAGGTTTCGTACGGTGTTGTAAGGTGTTGTTAGGAGATGTAAGGCGTCCAACATTATACTAACGTCCTTTTCAAGGTGTTAGTATGGCATACATAGGCCTAAGTTGTCGTACGACGTTCAAAGGACTCGGACGAATTCATTAGGTTTATTATGGAGTTTTAAAGTTTTTTGCGGTGATGTAAGGTGTTCTTAGGAGTTGTAACGCGTCCTACATTATTCTAACGTGCTTTTCATGTTGCTAATGTCGCATCATGAGCCGTAACATCTCCTGAGTTGTCGTACGATGTTTAAAGGACTTGGACGAAATCATTAGGTTTAGTATAGAGTTTTCGGGTTTCGTACGTTATTGTAAGGTGTTGTTTGGAGTTTTAAGGTTTTGTACGTTGTCGTAAGGTGTTGTTTGGAGTTTTAAGGTTTCCTGCGTTATTCTAACGTGCTTTTCATGCTGCTAATATGTCATACAAAATCTTAAGATGTACAAACTTGTTGTACGATGTTTTAAGGACTCGGACGAATTCATTAGGTGTATTATGGAGTTTTAAGGTTTCGTACGGTGATGTAAGGTGTTCGTAGGAGAAGTAAGGAGTCCTACATGATACTAATATTCTTTTCGAGTTGCTAATGGGTCATAAAGAGTCGTAGGATGTTCAAACGACTCGTACACATTTATTAGGTATATTATGGAGTTTTAAGGTTTCGTACGGTGTTGTAAGGTGTTGTTAGGAGTTGTAAGACCTCCAACATTATACTAACGTGCTTTTCAAGGTGCTAATATGGCATATAGAGTCGTAAGATGACTTAAGTAGTCGTACGACGTTAAAAGGACTCATACGAATTTAATAGGTTTATTATGTAGTTTTAAAGTTTCGTACGTTGATGTAAGGTGTTCTTAGGAGTTGTCACGCGTCCTACATTATTCTAACCTGCTTTTCATATTGCTAATGTCGCATCCTGAGCCATAACATCTCCTGAGTTACCGTACGATGTTCAAAGGACCTGGACGAAATCATTAGGTTTAGTATGAAGTTTTAAGGTTTGTAAATTGTTGTAAGGTGTTTTTTGGAGTTTTAAGGTTTCCTGCGGTATTCTAAAGTGCTTTTCATGGTGCTAATATGGCATACAAAATTTTAAGATGTACAAACTTGTCGTACGATGTTCTAAGGACTCGGATGAATTTATTTGGTGTATTATGGATTTTTAAGGTTTCGTACGGTGATGTAAGGTGTTCATAGGAGTTGTAAGGCGTCCTACATGATACTAATGTTCTTTTCAAGTTGCTAATGGGGCATAAAGAGTAGTAAGATGCACTAAGTTCTCGTATGATGTTAAAAGGACTCGTACGAATTCATTAGGTTTATTATGGAGTTTGAAGGTTTCGTACGGTGTTGTAAGGTGTTGTTAGGAGATGTAAGGCGTCCAACATTATACTAACGTCCTTTTCAAGGTGCTAGTATGGCATACATAGGCCTAAGTTGTCGTATGACGTTCAAAGGACTCAGACGAATTCATTAGGTTTATTATGGAGTTTTAAAGTTTTTTGCGGTGATGTAAGGTGTTCTTAGGAGTTGTAACGCGTCCTACATTATTCTAACGTGCTTTTCATGTTGCTAATGTCGCATCATGAGCCGTAACATCTCCTGAGTTGTCGTACGATGTTCAAAGGACTTGGACGAAATCATTAGGTTTAGTATAGAGTTTTAGGGTTTCGTACGTTATTGTAAGGTGTTGTTTGGAGTTTTAAGGTTTTGTACGTTGTCGTAAGGTGTTGTTTGGAGTTTTAAGGTTTCCTGCGTTATTCTAACGTGCTTTTCATGCTGCTAATATGTCATACAAAATCTTAAGATGTACAAACTTGTTGTACGATGTTTTAAGGACTCGGACGAATTCATTAGGTGTATTATGGAGTTTTAAGGTTTCGTACGGTGATGTAAGGTGTTCGTAGGAGAAGTAAGGAGTCCTACATGATACTAATATTCTTTTCGAGTTGCTAATGGGTCATAAAGAGTCGTAGGATGTTCAAACGACTCGTACACATTTATTAGGTATATTATGGAGTTTTAAGGTTTCGTACGGTGTTGTAAGGTGTTGTTAGGAGTTGTAAGACCTCCAACATTATACTAACGTGCTTTTCAAGGTGCTAATATGGCATATAGAGTCGTAAGATGACTTAAGTAGTCGTACGACGTTAAAAGGACTCATACGAATTTAATAGGTTTATTATGTAGTTTTAAAGTTTCGTACGTTGATGTAAGGTGTTCTTAGGAGTTGTCACGCGTCCTACATTATTCTAACCTGCTTTTCATATTGCTAATGTCGCATCCTGAGCCATAACATCTCCTGAGTTATCGTACGATGTTCAAAGGACCTGGACGAAATCATTAGGTTTAGTATGAAGTTTTAAGGTTTGTAAATTGTTGTAAGGTGTTTTTTGGAGTTTTAAGGTTTCCTGCGGTATTCTAAAGTGCTTTTCATGGTGCTAATATGGCATACAAAATTTTAAGATGTACAAACTTGTCGTACGATGTTCTAAGGACTCGGATGAATTTATTTGGTGTATTATGGATTTTTAAGGTTTCGTACGGTGATGTAAGGTGTTCATAGGAGTTGTAAGGCGTCCTACATGATACTAATGTTCTTTTCGAGTTGCTAATGGGGCATAAAGAGTAGTAAGATGCACTAAGTTCTCGTATGATGTTAAAAGGACTCGTACGAATTCATTAGGTTTATTATGGAGTTTGAAGGTTTCGTACGGTGTTGTAAGGTGTTGTTAGGAGATGTAAGGCGTCCAACATTATACTAACGTCCTGTTCAAGGTGCTAGTATGGCATACATAGGCCTAAGTTGTCGTACGACGTTCAAAGGACTCGGACGAATTCATTAGGTTTATTATGGAGTTTTAAAGTTTTTTGCGGTGATGTAAGGTGTTCTTAGGAGTTGTAACGCGTCCTACATTATTCTAACGTGCTTTTCATGTTGCTAATGTCGCATCATGAGCCGTAACATCTCCTGAGTTGTCGTACGATGTTCAAAGGACTTGGACGAAATCATTAGGTTTAGTATAGAGTTTTAGGGTTTCGTACGTTATTGTAAGGTGTTGTTTGGAGTTTTAAGGTTTCCTGCGTTATTCTAACGTGCTTTTCATGCTGCAAATATGTCATACAAAATCTTAAGATGTACAAACTTGTCGTACGATGTTTTAAGGACTCGGACGAATTCATTAGGTGTATTATGGAGTTTTAAGGTTTCGTACGGTGATGTAAGGTGTTCATAGGAGAAGTAAGGCGTCCTACATGATACTAATATTCTTTTCGAGTTGCTAATGGGTCATAAAGAGTCGTAGGATGTTCAAACGACTTGTACACATTTATTAGGTATGTTATGGAGTTTTAAGGTTTCGTACGGGGTTGTAAGGTGTTGTTAGGAGTTGTAAGACCTCCAACATTATACTAACGTGCTTTTCAAGGTGCTAATATGGCATATAGAGTCGTAAGATGACTTAAGTAGTCGTACGACGTTAAAAGGACTCATACGAATTCAATAGGTTTATTATGTAGTTTTAAAGTTTCGTACGTTGATGTAAGGTGTTCTTAGGAGTTGTAACGCGTCCTACATTATTCTAACCTGCTTTTCATATTGCTAATGTCGCATCTTGAGCCGTAACATCTCCTGAGTTATCGTACGATGTTCAAAGGACCTGGACGAAATCATTAGGTTTAGTATGGAGTTTTAAGGTTTGTACGTTGTTGTAAGGTGTTGTTTGGAGTTTTAAGGTTTTCCTGCGGTATTCTAATGTGCTTTTCATGGTGCTAATATGGCATACCAAATCTTAAGATGTACAAACTTGTCGTACGATGTTCTAAGGACTCGGATGAATTTATTTGGTGTATTATGGTGTTTTAAGGTTTCGTACGGTGATGTAAGGTGTTCATAGGAGTTGTAAGGCGTCCTACATGATACTAATGTTCTTTTCGAGTTGCTAATGGGGCAGAAAGAGTAGTAAGATGCACTAAGTTCTCGTATGATGTTAAAAGGACTCGTACGAATTCATTAGGTTTATTATGGAGTTTGAAGGTTTCGTACGGTGTTGTAAGGTGTTGTTAGGAGATGTAAGGCGTCCAACATTATACTAACGTCCTTTTCAAGGTTCTAGTATGGCATACATAGGCCTAAGTTGTCGTACGACGTTCAAAGGACTCGGACGAATTCAGTAGGTTTATTATGGAGTTTTAAAGTTTTTTGCGGTGATGTAAGGTGTTCTTAGGAGTTGTAACGCGTCCTACATTATTCTAACGTGCTTTTCATGTTGCTAATGTCGCATCATGAGCCGTAACATCTCCTGAGTTGTCGTACGATGTTCAAAGGACTTGGACGAAATCATTAGGTTTAGTATAGAGTTTTAGGGTTTCGTACGTTATTGTAAGGTGTTGTTTGGAGTTTTAAGGTTTTGTACGTTGTCGTAAGGTGTTGTTTGGAGTTTTAAGGTTTCCTGCGTTATTCTAACGTGCTTTTCATGCTGCTAATATGTCATACAAAATCTTAAGATGTACAAACTTGTTGTACGATGTTTTAAGGACTCGGACGAATTCATTAGGTGTATTATGGAGTTTTAAGGTTTCGTACGGTGATGTAAGGTGTTCGTAGGAGAAGTAAGGAGTCCTACATGATACTAATATTCTTTTCGAGTTGCTAATGGGTCATAAAGAGTCGTAGGATGTTCAAACGACTCGTACACATTTATTAGGTATATTATGGAGTTTTAAGGTTTCGTACGGTGTTGTAAGGTGTTGTTAGGAGTTGTAAGACCTCCAACATTATACTAACGTGCTTTTCAAGGTGCTAATATGGCATATAGAGTCGTAAGATGACTTAAGTAGTCGTACGACGTTAAAAGGACTCATACGAATTTAATAGGTTTATTATGTAGTTTTAAAGTTTCGTACGTTGATGTAAGGTGTTCTTAGGAGTTGTCACGCGTCCTACATTATTCTAACCTGCTTTTCATATTGCTAATGTCGCATCCTGAGCCATAACATCTCCTGAGTTATCGTACGATGTTCAAAGGACCTGGACGAAATCATTAGGTTTAGTATGAAGTTTTAAGGTTTGTAAATTGTTGTAAGGTGTTTTTTGGAGTTTTAAGGTTTCCTGCGGTATTCTAAAGTGCTTTTCATGGTGCTAATATGGCATACAAAATTTTAAGATGTACAAACTTGTCGTACGATGTTCTAAGGACTCGGATGAATTTATTTGGTGTATTATGGATTTTTAAGGTTTCATACGGTGATGTAAGGTGTTCATAGGAGTTGTAAGGCGTCCTACATGATACTAATGTTCTTTTCGAGTTGCTAATGGGGCATAAAGAGTAGTAAGATGCACTAAGTTCTCGTATGATGTTAAAAGGACTCGTACGAATTCATTAGGTTTATTATGGAGTTTGAAGGTTTCGTACGGTGTTGTAAGGTGTTTTTAGGAGATGTAAGGCGTCCAACATTATACTAACGTCCTGTTCAAGGTGCTAGTATGGCATACATAGGCCTAAGTTGTCGTACGACGTTCAAAGGACTCGGACGAATTCATTAGGTTTATTATGGAGTTTTAAAGTTTTTTGCGGTGATGTAAGGTGTTCTTAGGAGTTGTAACGCGTCCTACATTATTCTAACGTGCTTTTCATGTTGCTAATGTCGCATCATGAGCCGTAACATCTCCTGAGTTTTCGTACGATGTTCAAAGGACTTGGACGAAATCATTAGGTTTAGTATAGAGTTTTAGGGTTTCGTACGTTATTGTAAGGTGTTGTTTGGAGTTTTAAGGTTTCCTGCGTTATTCTAACGTGCTTTTCATGCTGCAAATATGTCATACAAAATCTTAAGATGTACAAACTTGTCGTACGATGTTTTAAGGACTCGGACGAATTCATTAGGTGTATTATGGAGTTTCAAGGTTTCGTACGGTGATGTAAGGTGTTCATAGGAGAAGAAAGGCGTCCTACATGATACTAATATTCTTTTCGAGTTGCTAATGGGTCATAAAGAGTCGTAGGATGTTCAAACGACTTGTACACATTTATTAGGTATGTTATGGAGTTTTAAGGTTTCGTACGGGGTTGTAAGGTGTTGTTAGGAGTTGTAAGACCTCCAACATTATACTAACGTGCTTTTCAAGGTGCTAATATGGCATATAGAGTCGTAAGATGACTTAAGTAGTCGTACGACGTTAAAAGGACTCATACGAATTCAATAGGTTTATTATGTAGTTTTAAAGTTTCGTACGTTGATGTAAGGTGTTCTTAGGAGTTGTAACGCGTCCTACATTATTCTAACCTGCTTTTCATATTGCTAATGTCGCATCTTGAGCCGTAACATCTCCTGAGTTATATTACGATGTTCAAAGGACCTGGACGAAATCATTAGGTTTAGTATGGAGTTTTAAGGTTTGTACGTTGTTGTAAGGTGTTGTTTGGAGTTTTAAGGTTTTCCTGCGGTATTCTAATGTGCTTTTCATGGTGCTAATATGGCATACCAAATCTTAAGATGTACAAACTTGTCGTACGATGTTCTAAGGACTCGGATGAATTTATTTGGTGTATTATGGTGTTTTAAGGTTTCGTACGGTGATGTAAGGTGTTCATAGGAGTTGTAAGGCGTCCTACATGATACTAATGTTCTTTTCGAGTTGCTAATGGGGCAGAAAGAGTAGTAAGATGCACTAAGTTCTCGTATGATGTTAAAAGGACTCGTACGAATTCATTAGGTTTATTATGGAGTTTGAAGGTTTCGTACGGTGTTGTAAGGTGTTGTTAGGAGATGTAAGGCGTCCAACATTATACTAACGTCCTTTTCAAGGTGCTAGTATGGCATACATAGGCCTAAGTTGTCGTACGACGTTCAAAGGACTCGGACGAATTCATTAGGTTTATTATGGAGTTTTATTGTTTTTTGCTGTGATGTAAGGTGTTCTTAGGAGTTGTAACGCGTCCTACATTATTCTAACGTGCTTTTCATGTTGCTAATGTCGCATCATGAGCCGTAACATCTCCTGAGTTGTCGTACGATGTTTAAAGGACTTGGACGAAATCATTCGGTTTAGTATAGAGTTTTAGGGTTTCGTACGTTATTGTAAGGTGTTGTTTGGAGTTTTAAGGTTTTGTACGTTGTCGTAAGGTGATGTTTGGAGTTTTAAGGTTTCCTGCGTTATTCTAACGTGCTTTTCATACTGCTAATATGTCATACAAAATCTTAAGATGTACAAACTTGTCGTACGATGTTTCAAGGACTCGGACGAATTCATTAGGTACGGTGTATTATGGAGTTTTAAGGTTTCGTACGGTGATGTAAGGTGTTCATAGGAGAAGTAAGGCGTCCTACATGATACTAATATTCTTTTCGAGTTGCTAATGGGTCATAAAGAGTCGTAGGATGTTCAAACGACTCGTACACATTTATTAGGTATATTATGGAGTTTTAAGGTTTCGTACGGTGTTGTAAGGTGTTGTTAGGAGTTGTAAGACCTCCAACATTATACTAACGTGTTTTTCAAGGTGCTAATATGGCATATAGAGTCGTAAGATGACTTAAGTAGTCGTACGACGTTAAAAGGACTCATACGAATTCAATAGGTTTATTATGTAGTTTTAAAGTTTCGTACGTTGATGTAAGGTGTTCTTAGGAGTTGTAACGCGTCCTACATTATGCTAACCTGCTTTTCATATTGCTAATGTCGCATCCTGAGCCATAACATCTCCTGAGTTATCGTACGATGTTCAAAGGACCTGGACAAAATCATTAGGTTTAGTATGAAGTTTTAAGGTTTGTACATTGTTGTAAGGTGTTGTTTGGAGTTTTAAGTTTTCCTGCGGTATTCTAAAGTGCTTTTCATGGTGCTAATATGGCATACAAAATTTTATGACGTACAAACTTGTCGTACGATGTTCTAAGGACTCGGATGAATTTATTTGGTGTATTATGGATTTTTAAGGTTTCGTACGGTGATGTAAGGTGTTCATAGGAGTTGTACGGCGTCCTACATGATTCTAATGTTCTTTTCGAGTTGCTAATGGGGCATAAAGAGTAGTAAGATGCACTAAGTTCTCGTATGATGTTAAATGGACTCGTACGGATTCATTAGGTTTATTATGGAGTTTGAAGGTTTCGTACGGTGTTGTAAGGTGTTGTTAGGAGATGTAAGGCGTCCAACATTATACTAACGTCCTTTTCAAGGTGCTAGTATGGCATACATAGGCCTAAGTTGTCGTACGACGTTCAAAGGACTCGGACGAATTCATTAGGTTTATTATGGAGTTTTAATGTTTTTTGCGGTGATGTAAGGTGTTCTTAGGAGTTGTAACGCGTCCTACATTATTCTAACGTGCTTTTCATGTTGCTAATGTCGCATCATGAGCCGTAACATCTCCTGAGTTGTCGTACGATGTTCAAAGGACTTGGACGAAATCATTAGGTTTAGTATAGAGTTTTAGGGTTTCGTACGTTATGGTAAGGTGTTGTTTGGAGTTTTAAGGTTTTGTACGTTGTCGTAAGGTGTTGTTTGGAGTTTTAAGGTTTCCTGCGTTATTCTAACGTGCTTTTCATACTGCTAATATGTCATACAAAATCTTAAGATGACAAACTTGTCGTACGATGTTTTAAGGACTCGGACGAATTCATTAGGTACGGTGTATTATGGAGTTTTAAGGTTTCGTACTGTGATGTAAGGTGTTCATAGGAGAAGTAAGGCGTCCTACATGATACTAATATTCTTTTCGAGTTGCTAATGGGTCATAAAGAGTCGTAGGATGTTCAAAGGACTCGTACGAATTCATTAGGTTTATTATGGAGTTTTAACACTTCGTACGGTGTTGTAAGGTGTTGTTAGAAGTTTCAAGGCGTCATACATTATACTAACGTGTTTTTTAAGGTGCTAATATGGCATATAGAGTCGTAAGATGACTTAAGTAGTCGTACGACATTAAAAGGACTCATACGAATTCAATAGGTTTATTATGTAGTTTTAAAGTTTCGTACGTTGATGTAAGGTGTTCTTAGGAGTTGTAACGCGTCCTACATTATTCTAACCTGCTTTTCATATTGCTAATGTCGCATCCTGAGCCATAACATCTCCTGAGTTATCGTACGATGTTCAAAGGACCTGGACGAAATCATTAGGTTTAGTATGAAGTTTTAAGGTTAGTAAATTGTTGTAAGGTGTTTTTTGGAGTTTTAAGGTTTCCTGAGGTATTCTAAAGTGCTTTTCATGGTGCTAATATGGCATACAAAATTTTAAGATGTACAAACTTGTCGTACGATGTTCTAAGGACTCAGATGAATTTATTTGGTGTATTATGGATTTTTAAGGTTTCGTACGGTGATGTAAGGTGTTCATAGGAGTTGTAAGGCGTCCTACATGATACTAATGTTCTTTTCGAGTTGCTAATGGGGCATAAAGAGTAGTAAGATGCACTAAGTTCTCGTATGATGTTAAAAGGACTCGTACGAATTCATTAGGTTTATTATGGAGTTTGAAGGTTTCGTACGGTGTTGTAAGGTGTTGTTAGGAGATGTAAGGCGTCCAACATTATACTAACGTCCTTTTCAAGGTTCTAGTATGGCATACATAGGCCTAAGTTGTCGTACGACGTTCAAAGGACTCGGACGAATTCATTAGGTTTATTATGGAGTTTTAAAGTTTTTTGCGGTGATGTAAGGTGTTCTTAGGAGTTGTAACGCGTCCTACATTATTCTAACGTGCTTTTCATGTTGCTAATGTCGCATCATGAGCCGTAACATCTCCTGAGTTGTCGTACGATGTTCAAAGGACTTGGACGAAATCATTAGGTTTAGTATAGAGTTTTAGGGTTTCGTACGTTATTGTAAGGTGTTGTTTGGAGTTTTAAGGTTTCCTGCGTTATTCTAACGTGCTTTTCATGCTGCAAATATGTCATACAAAATCTTAAGATGTACAAACTTGTCGTACGATGTTTTAAGGACTCGGACGAATTCATTAGGTGTATTATGGAGTTTTAAGGTTTCGTACGGTGATGTAAGGTGTTCATAGGAGAAGTAAGGCGTCCTACATGATACTAATATTCTTTTCGAGTTGCTAATGGGTCATAAAGAGTCGTAGGATGTTCAAACGACTTGTACACATTTATTAGGTATGTTATGGAGTTTTAAGGTTTCGTACGGGGTTGTAAGGTGTTGTTAGGAGTTGTAAGACCTCCAACATTATACTAACGTGCTTTTCAAGGTGCTAATATGGCATATAGAGTCGTAAGATGACTTAAGTAGTCGTACGACGTTAAAAGGACTCATACGAATTCAATAGGTTTATTATGTAGTTTTAAAGTTTCGTACGTTGATGTAAGGTGTTCTTAGGAGTTGTAACGCGTCCTACATTATTCTAACCTGCTTTTCATATTGCTAATGTCGCATCTTGAGCCGTAACATCTCCTGAGTTATCGTACGATGTTCAAAGGACCTGGACGAAATCATTAGGTTTAGTATGGAGTTTTAAGGTTTGTACGTTGTTGTAAGGTGTTGTTTGGAGTTTTAAGGTTTTCCTGCGGTATTCTAATGTGCTTTTCATGGTGCTAATATGGCATACCAAATCTTAAGATGTACAAACTTGTCTTACGATGTTCTAAGGACTCGGATGAATTTATTTGGTGTATTATGGTGTTTTAAGGTTTCGTACGGTGATGTAAGGTGTTCATAGGAGTTGTAAGGCGTCCTACATGATACTAATGTTCTTTTCGAGTTGCTAATGGGGCAGAAAGAGTAGTAAGATGCACTAAGTTCTCGTATGATGTTAAAAGGACTCGTACGAATTCATTAGGTTTATTATGGAGTTTGAAGGTTTCGTACGGTGTTGTAAGGTGTTGTTAGGAGATGTAAGGCGTCCAACATTATACTAACGTCCTTTTCAAGGTTCTAGTATGGCATACATAGGCCTAAGTTGTCGTACGACGTTCAAAGGACTCGGACGAATTCATTAGGTTTATTATGGAGTTTTAAAGTTTTCTGCGGTGATGTAAGGTGTTCTTAGGAGTTGTAACGCGTCCTACATTATTCTAACGTGCTTTTCATGTTGCTAATGTCGCATCCTGAGCCGTAACATCTCCTGAGTTGTCGTACGATGTTCAAAGGACTTGGACGAAATCATTAAGTTTAGTATAGAGTTTTAAGGTTTCGTACGTTGTTGTAAGTTGTTGTTTGGAGTTTTAAGGTTTTGTACGTTATCGTAAGGTGTTGTTTGGAGTTTTAAGGTTTCCTGCGTTATTCTAATGTGCTTTTCATGCTGCTAATATGTCATACAAAATCTTAAGATGTACGAACTTGTCCTACGATGTTCAAAGGACTCGGACGAATTCATTAGGTGTATTATGGAGTTTTAAGGTTTCGTACGGTGATGTAAGGTGTTCATAGGAGAAGTAAGGCGTCCTACATGATACTAACATTCTTTTCGAGTTGCTAATAGTGCATAAAGAGTCATAGGATGTTCAAATGACTCGTACAAATTTATTAGGTATATTATGGAGTTTTAAGGTTTCGTACGGTGTTGTAAGGTGTTGTTAAGAGTTGTAAGGCCTCCAACATTATACTAACGTGCTTTTCAAGGTGCTAATATGGCATATAGAGTCGTAAGATGACTTAAGTAGTCGTACGACATTAAAAGGACTCATACGAATTCAATAGGTTTATTATGTAGTTTTAAAGTTTCGTACGTTGATGTAAGGTGGTCTTAGGAGTTGTAACGCGTCCTACATTATTCTAACCTGCTTTTCATATTGCTAATGTCGCATCCTGAGCCATAACATCTCCTGAGTTAACTTACGATGTTCAAAGGACCTGGACGAAATCATTAGGTTTAGTATGAAGTTTTAAGGTTTGTACATTGTTGTAAGGTGTTGTTTGGAGTTTTAAGGTTTCCTGCGGTATTCTAAAGTGCTTTTCATGGTGCTAATATGGCATACAAAATTTTATGATGTACAAACTTGTCGTACGATGTTCTAAGGACTCGGATGAATTTATTTGGTGTATTATGGTGTTTTAAGGTTTCGTACGGTGATGTAAGGTGTTCATAGGAGTTGTAAGGCGTCCTACATGATACTAATGTTCTTTTCGAGTTGCTAATGGGGCAGAAAGAGTAGTAAGATGCACTAAGTTCTCGTATGATGTTAAAAGGACTCGTACGAATTCATTAGGTTTATTATGGAGTTTGAAGGTTTCGTACGGTGTTGTAAGGTGTTGTTAGGAGATGTAAGGCGTCCAACATTATACTAACGTCCTTTTCAAGGTTCTAGTATGGCATACATAGGCCTAAGTTGTCGTACGACGTTCAAAGGACTCGGACGAATTCATTAGGTTTATTATGGAGTTTTAAAGTTTTCTGCGGTTATGTAAGGTGTTCTTAGGAGTTGTAACGCGTCCTACATTATTCTAACGTGCTTTTCATGTTGCTAATGTCGCATCCTGAGCCGTAACATCTCCTGAGTTGTCGTACGATGTTCAAAGGACTTGGACGAAATCATTAAGTTTAGTATAGAGTTTTAAGGTTTCGTACGTTGTTGTAAGTTGTTGTTTGGAGTTTTAAGGTTTTGTACGTTATCGTAAGGTGTTGTTTGGAGTTTTAAGGTTTCCTGCGTTATTCTAATGTGCTTTTCATGCTGCTAATATGTCATACAAAATCTTAAGATGTACGAACTTGTCCTACGATGTTCAAAGGACTCGGACGAATTCATTAGGTATATTATGGAGTTTTAAGGTTTCGTACGGTGATGTAAGGTGTTCATAGGAGAAGTAAGGCGTCCTACATGATACTAACATTCTTTTCGAGTTGCTAATAGTGCATAAAGAGTCATAGGATGTTCAAATGACTCGTACAAATTTATTAGGTATATTATGGAGTTTTAAGGTTTCGTACGGTGTTGTAAGGTGTTGTTAAGAGTTGTAAGGCCTCCAACATTATACTAACGTGCTTTTCAAGGTGCTAATATGGCATATAGAGTCGTAAGATGACTTAAGTAGTCGTACGACATTAAAAGGACTCATACGAATTCAATAGGTTTATTATGTAGTTTTAAAGTTTCGTACGTTGATGTAAGGTGGTCTTAGGAGTTGTAACGCGTCCTACATTATTCTAACCTGCTTTTCATATTGCTAATGTCGCATCCTGAGCCATAACATCTCCTGAGTTAACTTACGATGTTCAAAGGACCTGGACGAAATCATTAGGTTTAGTATGAAGTTTTAAGGTTTGTACATTGTTGTAAGGTGTTGTTTGGAGTTTTAAGGTTTCCTGCGGTATTCTAAAGTGCTTTTCATGGTGCTAATATGGCATACAAAATTTTATGATGTACAAACTTGTCGTACGATGTTCTAAGGACTCGGATGAATTTATTTGGTGTATTATGGATTTTTAAGGTTTCGTACGGTGATGTAAGGTGTTCATAGGAGTTGTAAGGCGTCCTACATGGTACTAATGTTCTTTTCGAGTTGCTAATGGGACATAAAGAGTAGTAAGATGCACTAAGTTCTCGTATGATGTTAAAAGGACTCGTACGAATTCATTAGGTTTATTATGGAGTTTGAAGGTTTCGTACGGTGTTGTAAGGTGTTGTTAGGAGATGTAAGGCGTCCAACATTATACTAACGTCCTTTTCAAGGTGCTAGTATGGCATACATAGGCCTAAGTTGTCGTACGACGTTCAAAGGACTCGGACGAATTCATTAGGTTTATTATGGAGTTTTAATGTTTTTTGCTGTGATGTAAGGTGTTCTTAGGAGTTGTAACGCGTCCTACATTATTCTAACGTGCTTTTCATGTTGCTAATGTCGCATCATGAGCCGTAACATCTCCTGAGTTGTCGTACGATGTTTAAAGGACTTGGACGAAATCATTAGGTTTAGTATAGAGTTTTAGGGTTTCGTACGTTATTGTAAGGTGTTGTTTGGAGTTTTAAGGTTTTGTACGTTGTCGTAAGGTGATGTTTGGAGTTTTAAGGTTTCCTGCGTTATTCTAACGTGCTTTTCATACTGCTAATATGTCATACAAAATCTTAAGATGTACAAACTTGTCGTACGATGTTTCAAGGACTCGGACGAATTCATTAGGTACGGTGTATTATGGAGTTTTAAGGTTTCGTACGGTGATGTAAGGTGTTCATAGGAGAAGTAAGGCGTCCTACATGATACTAATATTCTTTTCGAGTTGCTAATGGGTCATAAAGAGTCGTAGGATGTTCAAACGACTCGTACACATTTATTAGGTATATTATGGAGTTTTAAGGTTTCGTACGGTGTTGTAAGGTGTTGTTAGGAGTTGTAAGACCTCCAACATTATACTAACGTGTTTTTCAAGGTGCTAATATGGCATATAGAGTCGTAAGATGACTTAAGTAGTCGTACGACGTTAAAAGGACTCATACGAATTCAATAGGTTTATTATGTAGTTTTAAAGTTTCGTACGTTGATGTAAGGTGTTCTTAGGAGTTGTAACGCGTCCTACATTATTCTAACCTGCTTTTCATATTGCTAATGTCGCATCTTGAGCCGTAACATCTCCTGAGTTATCGTACGATGTTCAAAGGACCTGGACGAAATCATTAGGTTTAGTATGGAGTTTAAAGGTTTGTACGTTGTTGTAAGGTGTTGTTTGGAGTTTTAAGGTTTTCCTGCGGTATTCTAATGTGCTTTTCATGGTGCTAATATGGCATACCAAATCTTAAGATGTACAAACTTGTCGTACGATGTTCTAAGGACTCGGATGAATTTATTTGGTGTATTATGATGTTTTAAGGTTTCGTACGGTGATGTAAGGTGTTCATAGGAGTTGTAAGGCGTCCTACATGATACTAATGTTCTTTTCGAGTTGCTAATGGGGCAGAAAGAGTAGTAAGATGCACTAAGTTCTCGTATGATGTTAAAAGGACTCGTACGAATTCATTAGGTTTATTATGGAGTTTGAAGGTTTCGTACGGTGTTGTAAGGTGTTGTTAGGAGATGTAAGGCGTCCAACATTATACTAACGTCCTTTTCAAGGTTCTAGTATGGCATACATAGGCCTAAGTTGTCGTACGACGTTCAAAGGACTCGGACGAATTCATTAGGTTTATTATGGAGTTTTAAAGTTTTCTACGGTGATGTAAGGTGTTCTTAGGAGTTGTAACGCGTCCTACATTATTCTAACGTGCTTTTCATGTTGCTAATGTCGCATCCTGAGCCGTAACATCTCCTGAGTTGTCGTACGATGTTCAAAGGACTTGGACGAAATCATTAAGTTTAGTATAGAGTTTTAAGGTTTCGTACGTTGTTGTAAGTTGTTGTTTGGAGTTTTAAGGTTTTGTACGTTATCGTAAGGTGTTGTTTGGAGTTTTAAGGTTTCCTGCGTTATTCTAATGTGCTTTTCATGCTGCTAATATGTCATACAAAATCTTAAGATGTACGAACTTGTCCTACGATGTTCAAAGGACTCGGACGAATTCATTAGGTGTATTATGGAGTTTTAAGGTTTCGTACGGTGATGTAAGGTGTTCATAGGAGAAGTAAGGCGTCCTACATGATACTAACATTCTTTTCGAGTTGCTAATAGTGCATAAAGAGTCATAGGATGTTCAAATGACTCGTACAAATTTATTAGGTATATTATGGAGTTTTAAGGTTTCGTACGGTGTTGTAAGGTGTTGTTAGGAGTTGTAAGGCCTCCAACATTATACTAACGTGCTTTTCAAGGTGCTAATATGGCATATAAAGTCGTAAGATGACTTAAGTAGTCGTACGACATTAAAAGGACTCATACGAATTCAATAGGTTTATTATGTAGTTTTAAAGTTTCGTACGTTGATGTAAGGTGGTCTTAGGAGTTGTAACGCGTCCTACATTATTCTAACCTGCTTTTCATATTGCTAATGTCGCATCCTGAGCCATAACATCTCCTGAGTTAACTTACGATGTTCAAAGGACCTGGACGAAATCATTAGGTTTAGTATGAAGTTTTAAGGTTTGTACATTGTTGTAAGGTGTTGTTTGGAGTTTTAAGGTTTCCTGCGGTATTCTAAAGTGCTTTTCATGGTGCTAATATGGCATACAAAATTTTATGATGTACAAACTTGTCGTACGATGTTCTAAGGACTCGGATGAATTTATTTGGTGTATTATGGATTTTTAAGGTTTCGTACGGTGATGTAAGGTGTTCATAGGAGTTGTAAGGCGTCCTACATGGTACTAATGTTCTTTTCGAGTTGCTAATGGGACATAAAGAGTAGTAAGATGCACTAAGTTCTCGTATGATGTTAAAAGGACTCGTACGAATTCATTAGGTTTATTATGGAGTTTGAAGGTTTCGTACGGTGTTGTAAGGTGTTGTTAGGAGATGTAAGGCGTCCAACATTATACTAACGTCCTTTTCAAGGTGCTAGTATGGCATACATAGGCCTAAGTTGTCGTACGACGTTCAAAGGACTCGGACGAATTCATTAGGTTTATTATGGAGTTTTATTGTTTTTTGCTGTGATGTAAGGTGTTCTTAGGAGTTGTAACGCGTCCTACATTATTCTAACGTGCTTTTCATGTTGCTAATGTCGCATCATGAGCCGTAACATCTCCTGAGTTGTCGTACGATGTTTAAAGGACTTGGACGAAATCATTAGGTTTAGTATAGAGTTTTAGGGTTTCGTACGTTATTGTAAGGTGTTGTTTGGAGTTTTAAGGTTTTGTACGTTGTCGTAAGGTGATGTTTGGAGTTTTAAGGTTTCCTGCGTTATTCTAACGTGCTTTTCATACTGCTAATATGTCATACAAAATCTTAAGATGTACAAACTTGTCGTACGATGTTTCAAGGACTCGGACGAATTCATTAGGTACGGTGTATTATGGAGTTTTAAGGTTTCGTACGGTGATGTAAGGTGTTCATAGGAGAAGTAAGGCGTCCTACATGATACTAATATTCTTTTCGAGTTGCTAATGGGTCATAAAGAGTCGTAGGATGTTCAAACGACTCGTACACATTTATTAGGTATATTATGGAGTTTTAAGGTTTCGTACGATGTTGTAAGGTGTTGTTAGGAGTTGTAAGACCTCCAACATTATACTAACGCGTTTTTCAAGGTGCTAATATGGCATATAGAGTCGTAAGATGACTTAAGTAGTCGTACGACGTTAAAAGGACTCATACTAATTCAATAGGTTTATTATGTAGTTTTAAAGTTTCGTACGTTGATGTAAGGTGTTCTTAGGAGTTGTAACGCGTCCTACATTATGCTAACCTGCTTTTCATATTGCTAATGTCGCATCCTGAGCCATAACATCTCCTGAGTTATCGTACGATGTTCAAAGGACCTGGATAAAATCATTAGGTTTAGTATGAAGTTTTAAGGTTTGTACATTGTTGTAAGGTGTTGTTTGGAGTTTTAAGTTTTCCTGCGGTATTCTAAAGTGCTTTTCATGGTGCTAATATGGCATACAAAATTTTATGACGTACAAACTTGTCGTACGATGTTCTAAGGACTCGGATGAATTTATTTGGTGTATTATGGATTTTTAAGGTTTCGTACGGTGATGTAAGGTGTTCATAGGAGTTGTAAGGCGTCCTACATGATACTAATGTTCTTTTCGAGTTGCTAATGGGGCATAAAGAGTAGTAAGATGCACTAAGTTCTCGTATGATGTTAAAAGGACTCGTACGAATTCATTAGGTTTATTATGGAGTTTGAAGGTTTCGTACGGTGTTGTAAGGTGTTGTTAGGAGATGTAAGGCGTCCAACATTATACTAACGTCCTTTTCAAGGTGCTAGTATGGCATACATAGGCCTAAGTTGTCGTACGACGTTCAAAGGACTCGGACGAATTCATTAGGTTTATTATGGAGTTTTAATGTTTTTTGCGGTGATGTAAGGTGTTCTTAGGAGTTGTAACGCGTCCTACATTATTCTAACGTGCTTTTCATGTTGCTAATGTCGCATCATGAGCCGTAACATCTCCTGAGTTGTCGTACGATGTTCAAAGGACTTGGACGAAATCATTAGGTTTAGTATAGAGTTTTAGGGTTTCGTACGTTATGGTAAGGTGTTGTTTGGAGTTTTAAGGTTTTGTACGTTGTCGTAAGGTGTTGTTTGGAGTTTTAAGGTTTCCTGCGTTATTCTAACGTGCTTTTCATACTGCTAATATGTCATACAAAATCTTAAGATGACAAACTTGTCGTACGATGTTTTAAGGACTCGGACGAATTCATTAGGTACGGTGTATTATGGAGTTTTAAGGTTTCGTACTGTGATGTAAGGTGTTCATAGGAGAAGTAAGGCGTCCTACATGATACTAATATTCTTTTCGAGTTGCTAATGGGTCATAAAGAGTCGTAGGATGTTCAAAGGACTCGTACGAATTCATTAGGTTTATTATGGAGTTTTAACACTTCGTACGGTGTTGTAAGGTGTTGTTAGAAGTTTCAAGGCGTCATACATTATACTAACGTGTTTTTTAAGGTGCTAATATGGCATATAGAGTCGTAAGATGACTTAAGTAGTCGTACGACATTAAAAGGACTCATACGAATTCAATAGGTTTATTATGTAGTTTTAAAGTTTCGTGTCACACCCCGACTCCCAGGGTCCGACACGTTGCATAACATCAGCCAATCAAATAAAATAACATAGCGGAAGACTTTATAAAAGACCACAAATACGGTCCCAAATTTAAACTTTTCATTAAAATAATAACAATATTGTCTGACACTCGAAGTGGGTGCATTACATCATAACAAAACTAAAGACACTAATTCCCAAGCGTCTTCCTTCCTCCTATGTGGAGTACTATCATCTGATCATCTCTAGCTAGGCCTTCCTAGCTAATGTCCATGGTTATTTCTTTCACCTGCATCACGAGCTAAAAGACGTCAACAACTATGTGTTGGTGAGTCGTAACCGGTGACGTAAGACATATAAAACATTTAGACATCATCATTCATATATGTGTGTGGTTATTAAGTCATCTACAAGCCAAATCTTCTCTAACGCCATATCTGATGGTGGCCAACTTTCGTTAGAGACCTGTTAACGTATATGCCGCATACAGGAATAACCGAGGTACCCTTGCGACCACTCTCGGTCTCTTGTTTCTTGTTGCCTAGGCGGGTGGTACCTCTCCTGTTACGAGCAATCAGTCTACCTAATTGGATCCAACTAGACGCATATACATCCCGAGGCGGAGCCGGTAGTTCCTTAACCAACTACCTCTTAGCGCGAAGCCCTGCCCTAATGACTTGCCCTGTGGTATGTAGCCGCCATCCCTATCCAGGGATGACTCTTAACGCGAAGCTTATTACCGCGGACCAACAACACAACAACCGGACGAACCTGGAGTTGAGGTGCGTTGAATCACCAGGTAGCGATCGTCCTTATAACCACATCCATATTCTTAACATTCATATAAACATTTCATACAGCTCGGATACAGCCCCGAAAACATAAAACATATAAGAGGGGCGGTTAGACTCACCTTCAGATGTAGTCTACTTATCACGAGCTAGTGGCTAATCAAGACAACCCTGTAAAACATTTCATACTTATTAGGATTCTTTCCCCTGGGGATAATCCTATCAGTGTCTTTCTCACTGATGCATTGCCTTAGTCATGTTATGTGACTATGGCGATGACTTTAGTCCTTGGCATAGCCATTCCTCTCAGAGTGCATTCAACATCTGAGTCAGGGTTATTCTACATTCTTATTATCATTCTTTTTGAAAAGCCACAACATCATATTATCGTGTTTTTACACGATTCTTATCATTCATTGAAAATATACTTTATTCCTAGTATTATTATATAACTAGGAAGGTTCTATTCTAAAACCCTGGTTCTTCCATGGACTTAAGTCATACATATATCTTACATAGGTACGGAAATCTTAGACGTTACCTAATGAGTCGAGCAGAGTGAGGACCTGGGTACGGAAGTCTCTCTAGAGTTGGGCAGCACTTCGACAGCACCTTGCTTCGTCCAGCAGGTCTTAAGCTCACACGTAGTAGAGAACACCGTTCACTATTATGACGGGTCTCATTTAGCATCTCGGGTTTATATATAATTATATAAAATGGTAAGTACTCGAAGAAATCTAAAAACGAGTCTTACCGATCACCGAAGACACCTCGTAATCTTCTCGTGAGCAAACTCGCACTCGAACCGAGCTTCCAAACACTTCCGTTCTTCACCGAAAGCTTGTCGGAACTTCGTCGTGGCTTCGCCGGGTGTTTTTGGCCGGAGATGGCTTAGAGAGAGAGAGTGAATGTGAAGAGGTGGTGCAAGGAATGAAGGGGGGGTCGCCCCCTTTTTATAGCTGGTGAACCTGCCCTACGCGATACGCGCAGGGCATGCCTCCTCCTGCGCGTATCGCGTAGAGGAGGTGGTTTCGTGCGAGTCTGCGGCTGCCCCTGGTTTCGCGTACCCGGGTTTGGTTACACTAGGCGATACGCGCAGGCCATGTCTTCCCTTGCGCGTATCGCGTAATTTACTCTCTTTTTTTTTTTTTTTTTTTTTTTTTTTTTTTAAGTCTTTTTATTCTCGTATGAGGCGGAGTGTCACATTTCGTACGTTGATGTAAGGTGTTCTTAGGAGTTGTAACGCGTCCTACATTATTCTAACCTGCTTTTCATATTGCTAATGTCGCATCCTGAGCCATAACATCTCCTGAGTTATCGTACGATGTTCAAAGGACCTGGACGAAATCATTAGGTTTAGTATGAAGTTTTAAGTTTAGTAAATTGTTGTAAGGTGTTTTTTGGAGTTTTAAGGTTTCCTGAGGTATTCTAAAGTGCTTTTCATGGTGCTAATATGGCATACAAAATTTTAAGATGTACAAACTTGTCGTACGATGTTCTAAGGACTCAGATGAATTTATTTGGTGTATTATGGATTTTTAAGGTTTCGTACGGTGATGTAAGGTGTTCATAGGAGTTGTAAGGCGTCCTACATGATACTAATGTTCTTTTCGAGTTGCTAATGGGGCATAAAGAGTAGTAAGATGCACTAAGTTCTCGTATGATGTTAAAAGGACTCGTACGAATTCATTAGGTTTATTATGGAGTTTGAAGGTTTCGTACGGTGTTGTAAGGTGTTGTTAGGAGATGTAAGGCGTCCAACATTATACTAA
This sequence comes from Tagetes erecta, assembly GCA_030867185.1. Taxonomy (NCBI): domain Eukaryota; kingdom Viridiplantae; phylum Streptophyta; class Magnoliopsida; order Asterales; family Asteraceae; genus Tagetes; species Tagetes erecta. The sequence continues at coordinate 33,655,960 of CM061490.1, read as the reverse complement.
CGTCCTTTTCAAGATGCTAGTATGGCATACATAGGCCTAAGTTGACGTACGACGTTCAAAGGACTCGGACGAATTCATTAGGTTTATTATGGAGTTTTAAAGTTTTTTGCGGTGAAGTAAGGTGTTCTTTGGAGTTGTAACGCGTCCTACATTATTCTAACGTGCTTTTCATGTTGCTAATGTCGCATCATGAGCCGTAACATCTCCTGAGTTGTCGTACGATGTTCAAAGGACTTGGACGAAATCATTAGGTTTAGTATAGAGTTTTAGGGTTTCGTACGTTATTGTAAGGTGTTGTTTGGAGTTTTAAGGTTTTGTACGTTGTCGTAAGGTGTTGTTTGGAGTTTTAAGGTTTCCTGCGTTATTCTAACGTGCTTTTCATGCTGCTAATATGTCATACAAAATCTTAAGATGTACAAACTTGTCGTACGATGTTTTAAGGACTCGGACGAATTCATTAGGTGTATTATGGAGTTTTAAGGTTTCGTACGGTGATGTAAGGTGTTCATAGGAGAAGTAAGGCGTCCTACATGATACTAATATTCTTTTCGAGTTGCTAATGGGTCATAAAGAGTCGTAGGATGTTCAAACGACTCGTACACATTTATTAGGTATATTATGGAGTTTTAAGGTTTCGTACGGTGTTGTAAGGTGTTGTTAGGAGTTGTAAGACCTCCAACATTATACTAACGTGTTTTTCAAGGTGCTAATATGGCATATAGAGTCGTAAGATGACTTAAGTAGTCGTACGACATTAAAAGGACTCATACGAATTCAATAGGTTTATTATGTAGTTTTAAAGTTTCGTACGTTGATGTAAGGTGTTCTTAAGAGTTGTAACGCGTCCTACATTATTCTAACCTGCTTTTCATATTGCTAATGTCGCATCCTGAGCCATAACATCTCCTGAGTTATCGTACGATGTTCAAAGGACCTGGACGAAATCATTAGGTTTAGTATGAAGTTTTAAGGTTTGTAAATGGTTTTAAGGTGTTTTTTGGAGTTTTAAGGTTTCCTGCGGTATTCTAAAGTGCTTTTCATGGTGCTAATATGGCATACAAAATTTTAAGATGTACAAACTTGTCGTACGATGTTCTAAGGACTCGGATGAATTTATTTGGTGTATTATGGATTTTTAAGGTTTCGTACGGTGATGTAAGGTGTTCATAGGAGTTGTAAGGCGTCCTACATGTTACTAATGTTCTTTTCGAGTTGCTAGTGGGGCATAAAGAGTAGTAAGATGCACTAAGTTCTCGTATGATGTTAAAAGGACTCGTACGAATTCATTAGGTTTATTATGGAGTTTGAAGGTTTCGTACGGTGTTGTAAGGTGTTGTTAGGAGATGTAAGGCGTCCAACATTATACTAACGTGCTTTTCAAGGTGCTAGTATGGCATACATAGGCCTAAGTTGTCGTACGACGTTCAAAGGACTCGGACGAATTCATTAGGTTTATTATGGAGTTTTAAAGTTTTCTACGGTGATGTAAGGTGTTCTTAGGAGTTGTAACGCGTCCTACATTATTCTAACGTGCTTTTCATGTTGCTAATGTCGCATCATGAGCCGTAACATCTCCTGAGTTGTCGTACGATGTTCAAAGGACTTGGACGAACTCATTAGGTTTAGTATAGAGTTTTAGGGTTTCGTACGTTATGGTAAGGTGTTGTTTGGAGTTTTAAGGTTTTGTACGTTGTCGTAAGGTGTTGTTTGGAGTTTTAAGGTTTCCTGCGTTATTCTAACGTGCTTTTCATACTGCTAATATGTCATACAAAATCTTAAGATGTACAAACTTGTCGTACGATGTTTTAAGGACTCGGACGAATTCATTAGGTACGGTGTATTATGGAGTTTTAAGGTTTCGTACTGTGATGTAAGGTGTTCATAGGAGAAGTAAGGCGTCCTACATGATACTAATATTCTTTTCGAGTTGCTAATGGGTCATAAAGAGTCTTAGGATGTTCAAACGACTCGTACACATTTATTAGGTTTATTATGGAGTTTTAACGTTTCCTACGGTGTTGTAAGGTGTAGTTACGAGTTGTAAGGCGTCCTACATTATACTAACGTGCTTTTTAAGGTGCTAATATGGCATACATAGTCGTAAGAAGCCTTAAGTTGCCGTACGAAATTCAAAGGATTCAGACGAATTCATTAGGTTTATTATGGAGATTTATGGTTTTGTATGGTGCTGTAAGGTGTTCTTAGGATTTGTAAGGCGTCCTAAATGATACTAACGTTATTTTCATGTTGCTAATATGGCATACAGAGTCTTATGATGTCCTAACTTGTCGTACGATGTTCAAAGGACTCGTACGAATTCATTAGGTTTATTATGGAGTTTTAACACTTCGTACGGTGTTGTAAGGTGTTGTTAGAAGTTTCAAGGCGTCCTACATTATACTAACGTGTTTTTTAAGGTGCTAATATGGCATATAGAGTCGTAAGATGACTTAAGTAGTCGTACGACATTAAAAGGACTCATACGAATTCAATAGGTTTATTATGTAGTTTTAAAGTTTCGTACGTTGATGTAAGGTGTTCTTAGGAGTTGTAACGCGTCCTACATTATTCTAACCTGCTTTTCATATTGCTAATGTCGCATCCTGAGCCATAACATCTCCTGAGTTATCGTACGATGTTCAAAGGACCTGGACGAAATCATTAGGTTTAGTATGAAGTTTTAAGGTTTGTAAATGGTTTTAAGGTGTTTTTTGGAGTTTTAAGGTTTCCTGCGGTATTCTAAAGTGCTTTTCATGGTGCTAATATGGCATACAAAATTTTAAGATGTACAAACTTGTCGTACGATGTTCTAAGGACTCGGATGAATTTATTTGGTGTATTATGGATTTTTAAGGTTTCGTACGGTGATGTAAGGTGTTCATAGGAGTTGTAAGGCGTCCTACATGTTACTAATGTTCTTTTCGAGTTGCTAATGGGGCATAAAGAGTAGTAAGATGCACTAAGTTCTCGTATGATGTTAAAAGGACTCGTACGAATTCATTAGGTTTATTATGGAGTTTGAAGGTTTCGTACGGTGTTGTAAGGTGTTGTTAGGAGATGTAAGGCGTCCAACATTATACTAACGTGCTTTTCAAGGTGCTAGTATGGCATACATAGGCCTAAGTTGTCGTACGACGTTCAAAGGACTCGGACGAATTCATTAGGTTTATTATGGAGTTTTAAAGTTTTCTACGGTGATGTAAGGTGTTCTTAGGAGTTGTAACGCGTCCTACATTATTCTAACGTGCTTTTCATGTTGCTAATGTCGCATCATGAGCCGTAACATCTCCTGAGTTGTCGTACGATGTTCAAAGGACTTGGACGAACTCATTAGGTTTAGTATAGAGTTTTAGGGTTTCGTACGTTATGGTAAGGTGTTGTTTGGAGTTTTAAGGTTTTGTACGTTGTCGTAAGGTGTTGTTTGGAGTTTTAAGGTTTCCTGCGTTATTCTAACGTGCTTTTCATACTGCTAATATGTCATACAAAATCTTAAGATGTACAAACTTGTCGTACGATGTTTTAAGGACTCGGACGAATTCATTAGGTACGGTGTATTATGGAGTTTTAAGGTTTCGTACTGTGATGTAAGGTGTTCATAGGAGAAGTAAGGCGTCCTACATGATACTAATATTCTTTTCGAGTTGCTAATGGGTCATAAAGAGTCTTAGGATGTTCAAACGACTCGTACACATTTATTAGGTTTATTATGGAGTTTTAACGTTTCCTACGGTGTTGTAAGGTGTAGTTACGAGTTGTAAGGCGTCCTACATTATACTAACGTGCTTTTTAAGGTGCTAATATGGCATACATAGTCGTAAGAAGCCTTAAGTTGCCGTACGAAATTCAAAGGATTCAGACGAATTCATTAGGTTTATTATGGAGATTTATGGTTTTGTATGGTGCTGTAAGGTGTTCTTAGGATTTGTAAGGCGTCCTAAATGATACTAACGTTATTTTCATGTTGCTAATATGGCATACAGAGTCTTATGATGTCCTAACTTGTCGTACGATGTTCAAAGGACTCGTACGAATTCATTAGGTTTATTATGGAGTTTTAACACTTCGTACGGTGTTGTAAGGTGTTGTTAGAAGTTTCAAGGCGTCCTACATTATACTAACGTGTTTTTTAAGGTGCTAATATGGCATATAGAGTCGTAAGATGACTTAAGTAGTCGTACGACATTAAAAGGACTCATACGAATTCAATAGGTTTATTATGTAGTTTTAAAGTTTCGTACGTTGATGTAAGGTGTTCTTAGGAGTTGTAACGCGTCCTACATTATTCTAACCTGCTTTTCATATTGCTAATGTCGCATCCTGAGCCATAACATCTCCTGAGTTATCGTACGATGTTCAAAGGACCTGGACGAAATCATTAGGTTTAGTATGAAGTTTTAAGGTTTGTAAATGGTTTTAAGGTGTTTTTTGGAGTTTTAAGGTTTCCTGAGGTATTCTAAAGTGCTTTTCATGGTGCTAATATGGCATACAAAATTTTAAGATGTACAAACTTGTCGTACGATGTTCTAAGGACTCGGATGAATTTATTTGGTGTATTATGGATTTTTAAGGTTTCGTACGGTGATGTAAGGTGTTCATAGGAGTTGTAAGGCGTCCTACATGTTACTAATGTTCTTTTCGAGTTGCTAATGGGGCATAAAGAGTAGTAAGATGCACTAAGTTCTCGTATGATGTTAAAAGGACTCGTACGAATTCATTAGGTTTATTATGGAGTTTGAAGGTTTCGTACGGTGTTGTAAGGTGTTGTTAGGAGATGTAAGGCGTCCAACATTATACTAACGTGCTTTTCAAGGTGCTAGTATGGCATACATAGGCCTAAGTTGTCGTACGACGTTCAAAGGACTCGGACGAATTCATTAGGTTTATTATGGAGTTTTAAAGTTTTCTACGGTGATGTAAGGTGTTCTTAGGAGTTGTAACGCGTCCTACATTATTCTAACGTGCTTTTCATGTTGCTAATGTCGCATCATGAGCCGTAACATCTCCTGAGTTGTCGTACGATGTTCAAAGGACTTGGACGAACTCATTAGGTTTAGTATAGAGTTTTAGGGTTTCGTACGTTATGGTAAGGTGTTGTTTGGAGTTTTAAGGTTTTGTACGTTGTCGTAAGGTGTTGTTTGGAGTTTTAAGGTTTCCTGCGTTATTCTAACGTGCTTTTCATACTGCTAATATGTCATACAAAATCTTAAGATGTACAAACTTGTCGTACGATGTTTTAAGGACTCGGACGAATTCATTAGGTACGGTGTATTATGGAGTTTTAAGGTTTCGTACTGTGATGTAAGGTGTTCATAGGAGAAGTAAGGCGTCCTACATGATACTAATATTCTTTTCGAGTTGCTAATGGGTCATAAAGAGTCTTAGGATGTTCAAACGACTCGTACACATTTATTAGGTTTATTATGGAGTTTTAACGTTTCCTACGGTGTTGTAAGGTGTAGTTACGAGTTGTAAGGCGTCCTACATTATACTAACGTGCTTTTTAAGGTGCTAATATGGCATACATAGTCGTAAGAAGCCTTAAGTTGCCGTACGAAATTCAAAGGATTCAGACGAATTCATTAGGTTTATTATGGAGATTTATGGTTTTGTATGGTGCTGTAAGGTGTTCTTAGGATTTGTAAGGCGTCCTAAATGATACTAACGTTATTTTCATGTTGCTAATATGGCATACAGAGTCTTATGATGTCCTAACTTGTCGTACGATGTTCAAAGGACTCGTACGAATTCATTAGGTTTATTATGGAGTTTTAACACTTCGTACGGTGTTGTAAGGTGTTGTTAGAAGTTTCAAGGCGTCCTACATTATACTAACGTGTTTTTTAAGGTGCTAATATGGCATATAGAGTCGTAAGATGACTTAAGTAGTCGTACGACATTAAAAGGACTCATACGAATTCAATAGGTTTATTATGTAGTTTTAAAGTTTCGTACGTTGATGTAAGGTGTTCTTAGGAGTTGTAACGCGTCCTACATTATTCTAACCTGCTTTTCATATTGCTAATGTCGCATCCTGAGCCATAACATCTCCTGAGTTATCGTACGATGTTCAAAGGACCTGGACGAAATCATTAGGTTTAGTATGAAGTTTTAAGGTTAGTAAATTGTTGTAAGGTGTTTTTTGGAGCTTTAAGGTTTCCTGAGGTATTTTAAAGTGCTTTTCATGGTGCTAATATGGCATACAAAATTTTAAGATGTACAAACTTGTCGTACGATGTTCTAAGGACTCAGATGAATTTATTTGGTGTATTATGGATTTTTAAGGTTTCGTACGGTGATGTAAGGTGTTCATAGGAGTTGTAAGGCGTCCTACATGATACTAATGTTCTTTTCGAGTTGCTAATGGGGCATAAAGAGTAGTAAGATGCACTAAGTTCTCGTATGATGTTAAAAGGACTCGTACGAATTCATTAGGTTTATTATGGAGTTTGAAGGTTTCGTACGGTGTTGTAAGGTGTTGTTAGGAGATGTAAGGCGTCCAACATTATACTAACGTCCTTTTCAAGATGCTAGTATGGCATACATAGGCCTAAGTTGACGTACGACGTTCAAAGGACTCGGACGAATTCATTAGGTTTATTATGGAGTTTTAAAGTTTTTTGCGGTGAAGTAAGGTGTTCTTAGGAGTTGTAACGCGTCCTACATTATTCTAACGTGCTTTTCATGTTGCTAATGTCGCATCATGAGCCGTAACATCTCCTGAGTTGTCGTACGATGTTCAAAGGACTTGGACGAAATCATTAGGTTTAGTATAGAGTTTTAGGGTTTCGTACGTTATTGTAAGGTGTTGTTTGGAGTTTTAAGGTTTTGTACGTTGTCGTAAGGTGTTGTTTGGAGTTTTAAGGTTTCCTGCGTTATTCTAACGTGCTTTTCATGCTGCTAATATGTCATACAAAATCTTAAGATGTACAAACTTGTCGTACGATGTTTTAAGGACTCGGACGAATTCATTAGGTGTATTATGGAGTTTTAAGGTTTCGTACGGTGATGTAAGGTGTTCATAGGAGAAGTAAGGCGTCCTACATGATACTAATATTCTTTTCGAGTTGCTAATGGGTCATAAAGAGTCGTAGGATGTTCAAACGACTCGTACACATTTATTAGGTATATTATGGAGTTTTAAGGTTTCGTACGGTGTTGTAAGGTGTTGTTAGGAGTTGTAAGACCTCCAACATTATACTAACGTGTTTTTCAAGGTGCTAATATGGCATATAGAGTCGTAAGATGACTTAAGTAGTCGTACGACATTAAAAGGACTCATACGAATTCAATAGGTTTATTATGTAGTTTTAAAGTTTCGTACGTTGATGTAAGGTGTTCTTAGGAGTTGTAACGCGTCCTACATTATTCTAACCTGCTTTTCATATTGCTAATGTCGCATCCTGAGCCATAACATCTCCTGAGTTATCGTACGATGTTCAAAGGACCTGGACGAAATCATTAGGTTTAGTATGAAGTTTTAAGGTTTGTAAATGGTTTTAAGGTGTTTTTTGGAGTTTTAAGGTTTCCTGCGGTATTCTAAAGTGCTTTTCATGGTGCTAATATGGCATACAAAATTTTAAAATGTACAAACTTGTCGTACGATGTTCTAAGGACTCGGATGAATTTATTTGGTGTATTATGGATTTTTAAGGTTTCGTACGGTGATGTAAGGTGTTCATAGGAGTTGTAAGGCGTCCTACATGTTACTAATGTTCTTTTCGAGTTGCTAATGGGGCATAAAGAGTAGTAAGATGCACTAAGTTCTCGTATGATGTTAAAAGGACTCGTACGAATTCATTAGGTTTATTATGGAGTTTGAAGGTTTCGTACGGTGTTGTAAGGTGTTGTTAGGAGATGTAAGGCGTCCAACATTATACTAACGTGCTTTTCAAGGTGCTAGTATGGCATACATAGGCCTAAGTTGTCGTACGACGTTCAAAGGACTCGGACGAATTCATTAGGTTTATTATGGAGTTTTAAAGTTTTCTACGGTGATGTAAGGTGTTCTTAGGAGTTGTAACGCGTCCTACATTATTCTAACGTGCTTTTCATGTTGCTAATGTCGCATCATGAGCCGTAACATCTCCTGAGTTGTCGTACGATGTTCAAAGGACTTGGACGAACTCATTAGGTTTAGTATAGAGTTTTAGGGTTTCGTACGTTATGGTAAGGTGTTGTTTGGAGTTTTAAGGTTTGTACGTTGTCGTAAGGTGTTGTTTGGAGTTTTAAGGTTTCCTGCGTTATTCTAACGTGCTTTTCATACTGCTAATATGTCATACAAAATCTTAAGATGTACAAACTTGTCGTACGATGTTTTAAGGACTCGGACGAATTCATTAGGTACGGTGTATTATGGAGTTTTAAGGTTTCGTACTGTGATGTAAGGTGTTCATAGGAGAAGTAAGGCGTCCTACATGATACTAATATTCTTTTCGAGTTGCTAATGGGTCATAAAGAGTCTTAGGATGTTCAAACGACTCGTACACATTTATTAGGTTTATTATGGAGTTTTAACGTTTCCTACGGTGTTGTAAGGTGTAGTTACGAGTTGTAAGGCGTCCTACATTATACTAACGTGCTTTTTAAGGTGCTAATATGGCATACATAGTCGTAAGAAGCCTTAAGTTGCCGTACGAAATTCAAAGGATTCAGACGAATTCATTAGGTTTATTATGGAGATTTATGGTTTTGTATGGTGCTGTAAGGTGTTCTTAGGATTTGTAAGGCGTCCTAAATGATACTAACGTTATTTTCATGTTCTAATATGGCATACAGAGTCTTATGATGTCCTAACTTGTCGTACGATGTTCAAAGGACTCGTACGAATTCATTAGGTTTATTATGGAGTTTTAACACTTCGTACGGTGTTGTAAGGTGTTGTTAGAAGTTTCAAGGCGTCCTACATTATACTAACGTGTTTTTTAAGGTGCTAATATGGCATATAGAGTCGTAAGATGACTTAAGTAGTCGTACGACATTAAAAGGACTCATACGAATTCAATAGGTTTATTATGTAGTTTTAAAGTTTCGTACGTTGATGTAAGGTGTTCTTAGGAGTTGTAACGCGTCCTACATTATTCTAACCTGCTTTTCATATTGCTAATGTCGCATCCTGAGCCATAACATCTCCTGAGTTATCGTACGATGTTCAAAGGACCTGGACGAAATCATTAGGTTTAGTATGAAGTTTTAAGGTTAGTAAATTGTTGTAAGGTGTTTTTTGGAGTTTTAAGGTTTCCTGAGGTATTCTAAAGTGCTTTTCATGGTGCTAATATGGCATACAAAATTTTAAGATGTACAAACTTGTCGTACGATGTTCTAAGGACTCGGATGAATTTATTTGGTGTATTATGGATTTTTAAGGTTTCGTACGGTGATGTAAGGTGTTCATAGGAGTTGTAAGGCGTCCTACATGATACTAATGTTCTTTTCGAGTTGCTAATGGGGCATAAAGAGTAGTAAGATGCACTAAGTTCTCGTATGATGTTAAAAGGACTCGTACGAATTCATTAGGTTTATTATGGAGTTTGAAGGTTTCGTACGGTGTTGTAAGGTGTTGTTAGGAGAGGTAAGGCGTCCAACATTATACTAACGTCCTTTTCAAGATGCTAGTATGGCATACATAGGCCTAAGTTGTCGTACGACGTTCAAAGGACTCGGACGAATTCATTAGGTTTATTATGGAGTTTTAAAGTTTTTTGCGGTGATGTAAGGTGTTCTTAGGAGTTGTAACGCGTCCTACATTATTCTAACGTGCTTTTCATGTTGCTAATGTCGCATCATGAGCCGTAACATCTCCTGAGTTGTCGTACGATGTTCAAAGGACTTGGACGAAATCATTAGGTTTAGTATAGAGTTTTAGGGTTTCGTACGTTATGGTAAGGTGTTGTTTGGAGTTTTAAGGTTTTGTATGTTGTCGTAAGGTGTTGTTTGGAGTTTTAAGGTTTCCTGCGTTATTCTAACGTGCTTTTCATACTGCTAATATGTCATACAAAATCTTAAGATGTACAAACTTGTCGTACGATGTTTTAAGGACTCGGACGAATTCATTAGGTACGGTGTATTATGGAGTTTTAAGGTTTCGTACTGTGATGTAAGGTGTTCATAGGAGAAGTAAGGCGTCCTACATGATACTAATATTCTTTTCGAGTTGCTAATGGGTCATAAAGAGTCTTAGGATGTTCAAACGACTCGTACACATTTATTAGGTATATTATGGAGTTTTAAGGTTTCGTACGGTGTTGTAAGGTGTTGTTAGGAGTTGTAAGACCTCCAACATTATACTAATGTGTTTTTCAAGGTGCTAATATGGCATATAGAGTCGTAAGATGACTTAAGTAGTCGTATGACATTAAAAGGACTCATACGAATTCAATAGGTTTATTATGTAGTTTTAAAGTTTCGTACGTTGATGTAAGGTGTTCTTAGGAGTTGTAACGCGTCCTACATTATTCTAACCTGCTTTTCATATTGCTAATGTCGCATCCTGAGCCATAACATCTCCTGAGTTATCGTACGATGTTCAAAGGACCTGGACGAAATCATTAGGTTTAGTATGAAGTTTTAAGGTTTGTAAATTGTTGTAAGGTGTTTTTTGGAGTTTTAAGGTTTCCTGCGGTATTCTAAAGTGCTTTTCATGGTGCTAATATGGCATACAAAATTTTAAGATGTACAAACTTGTCGTACGATGTTCTAAGGACTTAGATGAATTTATTTGGTGTATTATGGATTTTTAAGGTTTCATACGGTGATGTAAGGTGTTCATAGGAGTTGTAAGGCGTCCTTCATGATACTAATGTTCTTTTCGAGTTGCTAATGGGGCATAAAGAGTAGTAAGATGCACTAAGTTCTCGTATGATGTTTAAAGGACTCGTACGAATTCATTAGGTTTATTATGGAGTTTGAAGGTTTCGTACGGTGTTGTAAGGTGTTGTTAGGAGATGTAAGGCGTCCAACACTATACTAACGTCCTTTTCAAGATGCTAGTATGGCATACATAGGCCTAAGTTATCGTACGACGTTCAAAGGACTCGGACGAATTCATTAGGTTTATTATGGAGTTTTAAAGTTTTTTGCGGTGATGTAAGGTGTTCTTAGGAGTTGTAACGCGTCCTACATTATTCTAACGTGCTTTTCATGTTGCTAATGTCGCATCATGAGCCGTAACATCTCCTGAGTTGTCGTACGATGTTCAAAGGACTTGGATGAAATCATTAGGTTTAGTATAGAGTTTTAGGGTTTCGTACGTTATCGTAAGGTGTTGTTTGGAGTTTTAAGGTTTTGTACGTTGTCGTAAGGTGTTGTTTGGAGTTTTAAGGTTTCCTGCGTTATTCTAACGTGCTTTTCATGCTGCTAATATGTCATACAAAATCTTAAGATGTACAAACTTGTCGTACGATGTGTTAAGGACTCGGACGAATTCATTAGGTGTATTATGGAGTTTTAAGGTTTCGTACGGTGATGTAAGGTGTTCATAGGAGAAGTAAGGCGTCCTACATGATACTAATATTCTTTTCGAGTTGCTAATGGGTCATAAAGAGTCGTAGGATGTTCAAACGACTCCTACACATTTATTAGGTATATTATGGAGTTTTATGGTTTCGTACGGTGTTGTAAGGTGTTGTTAGGAGTTGTAAGACCTCCAACATTATACTAACGTGTTTTTCAAGGTGCTAATATGGCATATAGAGTCGTAAGATGACTTAAGTAGTCGTACGACATTAAAAGGACTCATACGAATTCAATAGGTTTATTATGTAGTTTTAAAGTTTCGTACGTTGATGTAAGGTGTTCTTAGGAGTTGTAACGCGTCCTACATTATTCTAACCTGCTTTTCATATTGCTAATGTCGCATCCTGAGCCATAACATCTCCTGAGTTATCGTACGATGTTCAAAGGACCTGGACGAAATCATTAGGTTTAGTATGAAGTTTTAAGGTTTGTAAATTGTTGTAAGGTGTTTTTTGGAGTTTTAAGCTTTCCTGCGGTATTCTAAAGTGCTTTTCATGGTGCTAATATGGCATACAAAATCTTAAGATGTACAAACTTGTCGTACGATGTTCAAAGGACTCGGACGAATTCATTAGGTGTATTATGGAGTTTTAAGGTTTCGTACGGTGATGTAAGGAGTTCATAGGAGTTGTAAGGCGTCCTACATGATACTAATGTTCTTTTCGAGTTGCTAATGGGGCATAAAGAGTAGTAAGATGCACTTAGTTCTCGTATGATGTTAAAAGGACTCGTACGAATTCATTAGGTTTATTATGGAGTTTGAAGGTTTCGTACGGTGTTGTAAGGTGTTGTTAGGAGATGTAAGGCGTCCAGCATTATACTAACGTGCTTTTCAAGGTGCTAGTATGGCATACATAGGCCTAAGTTGTCGTACGACGTTCAAAGGACTCGGACGAATTCATTAGGTTTATTATGGAGTTTTAAAGTTTTCTACGGTGATGTAAGGTGTTCTTAGGAGTTGTAACGCGTCCTACATTATTCTAACGTGCTTTTCATGTTGCTAGTGTCGCATCCTGAGCCGTAACATCTCCTGAGTTGTCGTACGATGTTCAAAGGACTTGGACGAAATCATTAGGTTTAGTATAGAGTTTTAAGGTTTCGTACGTTGTAGTAAGGTGTTGTTTGGAGTTTTAAGGTTTCCTGCGTTATTCTAACGTGCTTTTCATGCTGCTAATATGTCATACAAAATCTTAAGATGTACAAACTTGTCGTACGATGTTCAAAGGACTCGAACGAATTCATTAGGTGTATTATGGAGTTTTAAGGTTTCGTACGGTGATGTAAGGAGTTCATAGGAGTTGTAAGGCGTCCTACATGATACTAATGTTCTTTTCGAGTTGCTAATGAGACATAAAGAGTAGTAAGATGCACTTAGTTCTCGTATGATGTTAAAAGGACTCGTACGAATTCATTAGGTTTATTATGGAGTTTGAAGGTTTCGTACGGTGTTGTAAGGTGTTGCTAGGAGATGTAAGGCGTCCAGCATTATACTAACGTGCTTTTCAAGGTGCTAGTATGGCATACATAGGCCTAAGTTGTCGTACGACGTTCAAAGGACTCGGACGAATTCATTAGGTTTATTTTGGAGTTTTAAAGATTTCTACGGTGATGTAAGGTGTTCTTAGGAGTTGTAACGCGTCCTACATTATTCTAACGTGCTTTTCATGTTGCTAGTGTCGCATCCTGAGCCGTAACATCTCCTGAGTTGTCGTACGATGTTCAAAGGACTTGGACGAAATCATTAGGTTTCGTATAGAGTTTTAAGGTTTCGTACGTTGTTGTAAGGTGTTGTTTGGTGTTTTAAGGTTTCCTGCGTTATTCTAACGTGCTTTTCATGCTGCTAATATGTCATACAAAATCTTAAGATGTACAAACTTGTCGTACGATGTTCAAAGGACTCGAACGAATTCATTAGGTGTATTATGGAGTTTTAAGGTTTCGTACGGTGATGTAAGGAGTTCATAGGAGTTGTAAGGCGTCCTACATGATACTAATGTTCTTTTCGAGTTGCTAATGAGACATAAAGAGTAGTAAGATGCACTTAGTTCTCGTATGATGTTAAAAGGACTCGTACGAATTCATTAGGTTTATTATGGAGTTTGAAGGTTTCGTACGGTGTTGTAAGGTGTTGCTAGGAGATGTAAGGCGTCCAGCATTATACTAACGTGCTTTTCAAGGTGCTAGTATGGCATACATAGGCCTAAGTTGTCGTACGACGTTCAAAGGACTCGGACGAATTCATTAGGTTTATTTTGGAGTTTTAAAGATTTCTACGGTGATGTAAGGTGTTCTTAGGAGTTGTAACGCGTCCTACATTATTCTAACGTGCTTTTCATGTTGCTAGTGTCGCATCCTGAGCCGTAACATCTCCTGAGTTGTCGTACGATGTTCAAAGGACTTGGACGAAATCATTAGGTTTCGTATAGAGTTTTAAGGTTTCGTACGTTGTTGTAAGGTGTTGTTTGGTGTTTTAAGGTTTCCTGCGTTATTCTAACGTGCTTTTCATGCTGCTAATATGTCATACAAAATCTTAAGATGTACAAACTTGTCGTACGATGTTCAAAGGACTCGGACGAATTCATTAGGTGTATTATGGAGTTTTAAGGTTTCGTACGGTGATGTAAGGAGTTCATAGTAGTTGTAAGGCGTCCTAAATGATACTAATGTTCTTTTCGAGTTGCTAATGGGGCATAAAGAGTAGTAAGATGCACTTAGTTCTCGTATGATGTTAAAAGGACTCGTACGAATTCATTAGGTTTATTATGGAGTTTGAAGGTTTCGTACGGTGTTGTAAGGTGTTGTTAGGAGATGTAAGGCGTCCAGCATTATACTAACGTGCTTTTCAAGGTGCTAGTATGGCATACATAGGCCTAAGTTGTCGTACGACGTTCAAAGGACTCGGACGAATTCATTAGGTTTATTATGGAGTTTTAAAGTTTTCTACGGTGATGTAAGGTGTTCTTAGGAGTTGTAACGCGTCCTACATTATTCTAACGTGCTTTTCATGTTGCTAGTGTCGCATCCTGAGCCGTAACATCTCCTGAGTTGTCGTACGATGTTCAAAGGACTTGGACGAAATCATTAGGTTTAGTATAGAGTTTTAAGGTTTCGTACGTTGTAGTAAGGTGTTGTTTGGAGTTTTAAGGTTTCCTGCGTTATTCTAACGTGCTTTTCATGCTGCTAATATGTCATACAAAATCTTAAGATGTACAAACTTGTCGTACGATGTTCAAAGGACTCGAACGAATTCATTAGGTGTATTATGGAGTTTTAAGGTTTCGTACGGTGATGTAAGGAGTTCATAGGAGTTGTAAGGCGTCCTACATGATACTAATGTTCTTTTCGAGTTGCTAATGAGACATAAAGAGTAGTAAGATGCACTTAGTTCTCGTATGATGTTAAAAGGACTCGTACGAATTCATTAGGTTTATTATGGAGTTTGAAGGTTTCGTACGGTGTTGTAAGGTGTTGCTAGGAGATGTTAGGCGTCCAGCATTATACTAACGTGCTTTTCAAGGTGCTAGTATGGCATACATAGGCCTAAGTTGTCGTACGACGTTCAAAGGACTCGGACGAATTCATTAGGTTTATTTTGGAGTTTTAAAGATTTCTACGGTGATGTAAGGTGTTCTTAGGAGTTGTAACGCGTCCTACATTATTTTAACGTGTTTTTCATGTTGCTAGTGTCGCATCCTGAGCCGTAACATCTCCTGAGTTGTCGTACGATGTTCAAAGGACTTGGACGAAATCATTAGGTTTAGTATAGAGTTTTAAGGTTTCGTACGTTGTTGTAAGGTGTTGTTTGGAGTTTTAAGGTTTCCTGCGTTATTCTAACGTGCTTTTCATGCTGCTAATATGTCATACAAAATCTTAAGATGTACAAACTTGTCGTACGATGTTCAAAGGACTCGAACGAATTCATTAGGTGTATTATGGAGTTTTAAGGTTTCGTACGGTGATGTAAGGAGTTCATAGGAGTTGTAAGGCGTCCTACATGATACTAATGTTCTTTTCGAGTTGCTAATGAGACATAAAGAGTAGTAAGATGCACTTAGTTCTCGTATGATGTTAAAAGGACTCGTACGAATTCATTAGGTTTATTATGGAGTTTGAAGGTTTCGTACGGTGTTGTAAGGTGTTGCTAGGAGATGTAAGGCGTCCAGTATTATACTAACGTGCTTTTCAAGGTGCTAGTATGGCATACATAGGCCTAAGTTGCCGTACGACGTACAAAGGACTCGGACAAATTCATTAGGTTTATTATGGAGTTTTAAAGTTTTCTACGGTGATGTAAGGTGTTCTTAGGAGTTGTAACGCGTCCTACATTATTCTAACGGGCTTTTCATGTTGCTAGTGTCGCATCCTGAGCCGTAACATCTCCTGAGTTGTCGTACGATGTTCAAAGGACTTGGACGAAATCATTAGGTTTAGTATAGAGTTTTAAGGTTTCGTACGTTGTTGTAAGGTGTTGTTTGGAGTTTTAAGGTTTCCTGCGTTATTCTAACGTGCTTTTCATGCTGCTAATATGTCATACAAAATCTTAAGATGTACAAACTTGTCGTACGATGTTCAAAGGACTCGAACGAATTCATTAGGTGTATTATGGAGTTTTAAGGTTTCGTACGGTGATGTAAGGAGTTCATAGGAGTTGTAAGGCGTCCTACATGATACTAATGTTCTTTTCGAGTTGCTAATGAGACATAAAGAGTAGTAAGATGCACTTAGTTCTCGTATGATGTTAAAAGGACTCGTACGAATTCATTAGGTTTATTATGGAGTTTGAAGGTTTCGTACGGTGTTGTAAGGTGTTGCTAGGAGATGTAAGGCGTCCAGTATTATACTAACGTGCTTTTCAAGGTGCTAGTATGGCATACATAGGCCTAAGTTGCCGTACGACGTACAAAGGACTCGGACAAATTCATTAGGTTTATTATGGAGTTTTAAAGTTTTCTACGGTGATGTAAGGTGTTCTTAGGAGTTGTAACGCGTCCTACATTATTCTAACGGGCTTTTCATGTTGCTAGTGTCGCATCCTGAGCCGTAACATCTCCTGAGTTGTCGTACGATGTTCAAAGGACTTGGACGAAATCATTAGGTTTAGTATAGAGTTTTAAGGTTTCGTACGTTGTTGTAAGGTGTTGTTTGGAGTTTTAAGGTTTCCTGTGTTATTCTAACGTACTTTTCATGCTGCTAATATGTCATACAAAATGTTAAGATGTACAAACTTGTCGTACGATGTTCAAAGGACTCGAACGAATTCATTAGGTGTATTATGGAGTTTTAAGGTTTCGTACGGTGATGTAAGGAGTTCATAGGAGTTGTAAGGCGTCCTACATGATACTAATGTTCTTTTCGAGCTGCTAATGAGACATAAAGAGTAGTAAGATGCACTTAGTTCTCGTATGATGTTAAAAGGACTCGTACGAATTCATTAGGTTTATTATGGAGTTTGAAGGTTTCGTACGGTGTTGTAAGGTGTTGCTAGGAGATGTAAGGCGTCCAGTATTATACTAACGTGCTTTTCAAGGTGCTAGTATGGCATACATAGGCCTAAGTTGCCGTACGACGTACAAAGGACTCGGACGAATTCATTAGGTTTATTATGGAGTTTTAAAGTTTTCTACGGTGATGTAAGGTGTTCTTAGGAGTTGTAACGCGTCCTACATTATTCTAACGGGCTTTTCATGTTGCTAGTGTCGCATCCTGAGCCGTAACATCTCCTGAGTTGTCGTACGATGTTCAAAGGACTTGGACGAAATCATTAGGTTTAGTATAGAGTTTTAAGGTTTCGTACGTTGTTGTAAGGTGTTGTTTGGAGTTTTAAGGTTTCCTGTGTTATTCTAACGTGCTTTTCATGCTGCTAATATGTCATACAAAATCTTAAGATGTACAAACTTGTCGTACGATGTTCAAAGGACTCGAACGAATTCATTAGGTGTATTATGGAGTTTTAAGGTTTCGTACGGTGATGTAAGGAGTTCATAGGAGTTGTAAGGCGTCCTACATGATACTAATGTTCTTTTCGAGTTGCTAATGAGACATAAAGAGTAGTAAGATGCACTTAGTTCTCGTATGATGTTAAAAGGACTCGTACGAATTCATTAGGTTTATTATGGAGTTTGAAGGTTTCGTACGGTGTTGTAAGTTGTTGCTAGGAGATGTAAGGCGTCCAGCATTATACTAACGTGCTTTTCAAGGTGCTAGTATGGCATACATAGGCCTAAGTTGTCGTACGACGTTCAAAGGACTCGGACGAATTCATTAGGTTTATTATGGAGTTTTAAAGTTTTCTACGGTGATGTAAGGTGTTCTTAGGAGTTGTAACGCATCCTACATTATTCTAACGTGTTTTTCATGTTGCTAGTGTCGCATCCTGAGCCGTAACATCTCCTGAGTTGTCGTACGATGTTCAAAGGACTTGGACGAAATCATTAGGTTTAGTATAGAGTTTTAAGGTTTCGTACGTTGTTGTAAGGTGTTGTTTGGAGTTTTAAGGTTTCATGCGTTATTCTAACGTGCTTTTCATGCTGCTAATATGTCATACAAAATCTTAAGATGTACAAACTTGTCGTACGATGTTCAAAGGACTCGAACGAATTCATTAGGTGTATTATGGAGTTTTAAGGTTTCGTACGGTGATGTAAGGAGTTCATAGGAGTTGTAAGGCGTCCTACATGATACTAATGTTCTTTTCGAGTTGCTAATGAGACATAAAGAGTAGTAAGATGCACTTAGTTCTCGTATGATGTTAAAAGGACTCGTACGAATTCATTAGGTTTATTATGGAGTTTGAAGGTTTCGTACGGTGTTGTAAGGTGTTGCTAGGAGATGTAAGGCGTCCAGCATTATACTAACGTGCTTTTCAAGGTGCTAGTATGGCATACATAGGCCTAAGTTGCCGTACGACGTACAAAGGACTCGGACGAATTCATTAGGTTTATTATGGAGTTTTAAAGTTTTCTACGGTGATGTAAAGTGTTCTTAGGAGTTGTAACGCGTCCTACATTATTCTAACGTGCTTTTCATGTTGCTAGTGTCGCATCCTGAGCCGTAACATCTCCTGAGTTGTCGTACGATGTTCAAAGGACTTGGACGAAATCATTAGGTTTAGTATAGAGTTTTAAGGTTTCGTACGTTGTTGTAAGGTGTTGTTTGGAGTTTTAAGGTTTCCTGCGTTATTCTAACGTGCTTTTCATGCTGCTAATATGTCATACAAAATCTTAAGATGTACAAACTTGTCGTACGATGTTCAAAGGACTCGAACGAATTCATTAGGTGTATTATGGAGTTTTAAGGTTTCGTACGGTGATGTAAGGAGTTCATAGGAGTTGTAAGGCGTCCTACATGATACTAATGTTCTTTTCGAGTTGCTAATGAGACATAAAGAGTAGTAAGATGCACTTAGTTCTCGTATGATGTTAAAAGGACTCGTACGAATTCATTAGGTTTATTATGGAGTTTGAAGGTTTCGTACGGTGTTGTAAGGTGTTGCTAGGAGATGTTAGGCGTCCAGCATTATACTAACGTGCTTTTCAAGGTGCTAGTATGGCATACATAGGCCTAAGTTGTCGTACGACGTTCAAAGGACTCGGACGAATTCATTAGGTTTATTTTGGAGTTTTAAAGATTTCTACGGTGATGTAAGGTGTTCTTAGGAGTTGTAACGCGTCCTACATTATTTTAACGTGTTTTTCATGTTGCTAGTGTCGCATCCTGAGCCGTAACATCTCCTGAGTTGTCGTACGATGTTCAAAGGACTTGGACGAAATCATTAGGTTTAGTATAGAGTTTTAAGGTTTCGTACGTTGTTGTAAGGTGTTGTTTGGAGTTTTAAGGTTTCCTGCGTTATTCTAACGTGCTTTTCATGCTGCTAATATGTCATACAAAATCTTAAGATGTACAAACTTGTCGTACGATGTTCAAAGGACTCGAACGAATTCATTAGGTGTATTATGGAGTTTTAAGGTTTCGTACGGTGATGTAAGGAGTTCATAGGAGTTGTAAGGCGTCCTACATGATACTAATGTTCTTTTCGAGTTGCTAATGAGACATAAAGAGTAGTAAGATGCACTTAGTTCTCGTATGATGTTAAAAGGACTCGTACGAATTCATTAGGTTTATTATGGAGTTTGAAGGTTTCGTACGGTGTTGTAAGTTGTTGCTAGGAGATGTAAGGCGTCCAGCATTATACTAACGTGCTTTTCAAGGTGCTAGTATGGCATACATAGGCCTAAGTTGTCGTACGACGTTCAAAGGACTCGGACGAATTCATTAGGTTTATTATGGAGTTTTAAAGTTTTCTACGGTGATGTAAGGTGTTCTTAGGAGTTGTAACGCATCCTACATTATTCTAACGTGTTTTTCATGTTGCTAGTGTCGCATCCTGAGCCGTAACATCTCCTGAGTTGTCGTACGATGTTCAAAGGACTTGGACGAAATCATTAGGTTTAGTATAGAGTTTTAAGGTTTCGTACGTTGTTGTAAGGTGTTGTTTGGAGTTTTAAGGTTTCATGCGTTATTCTAACGTGCTTTTCATGCTGCTAATATGTCATACAAAATCTTAAGATGTACAAACTTGTCGTACGATGTTCAAAGGACTCGAACGAATTCATTAGGTGTATTATGGAGTTTTAAGGTTTCGTACGGTGATGTAAGGAGTTCATAGGAGTTGTAAGGCGTCCTACATGATACTAATGTTCTTTTCGAGTTGCTAATGAGACATAAAGAGTAGTAAGATGCACTTAGTTCTCGTATGATGTTAAAAGGACTCGTACGAATTCATTAGGTTTATTATGGAGTTTGAAGGTTTCGTACGGTGTTGTAAGGTGTTGCTAGGAGATGTAAGGCGTCCAGCATTATACTAACGTGCTTTTCAAGGTGCTAGTATGGCATACATAGGCCTAAGTTGCCGTACGACGTACAAAGGACTCGGACGAATTCATTAGGTTTATTATGGAGTTTTAAAGTTTTCTACGGTGATGTAAAGTGTTCTTAGGAGTTGTAACGCGTCCTACATTATTCTAACGTGCTTTTCATGTTGCTAGTGTCGCATCCTGAGCCGTAACATCTCCTGAGTTGTCGTACGATGTTCAAAGGACTTGGACGAAATCATTAGGTTTAGTATAGAGTTTTAAGGTTTCGTACGTTGTTGTAAGGTGTTGTTTGGAGTTTTAAGGTTTCCTGCGTTATTCTAACGTGCTTTTCATGCTGCTAATATGTCATACAAAATCTTAAGATGTACAAACTTGTCGTACGATGTTCAAAGGACTCGAACGAATTCATTAGGTGTATTATGGAGTTTTAAGGTTTCGTACGGTGATGTAAGGAGTTCATAGGAGTTGTAAGGCGTCCTACATGATACTAATGTTCTTTTCGAGTTGCTAATGAGACATAAAGAGTAGTAAGATGCACTTAGTTCTCGTATGATGTTAAAAGGACTCGTACGAATTCATTAGGTTTATTATGGAGTTTGAAGGTTTCGTACGGTGTTGTAAGGTGTTGCTAGGAGATGTTAGGCGTCCAGCATTATACTAACGTGCTTTTCAAGGTGCTAGTATGGCATACATAGGCCTAAGTTGTCGTACGACGTTCAAAGGACTCGGACGAATTCATTAGGTTTATTTTGGAGTTTTAAAGATTTCTACGGTGATGTAAGGTGTTCTTAGGAGTTGTAACGCGTCCTACATTATTTTAACGTGTTTTTCATGTTGCTAGTGTCGCATCCTGAGCCGTAACATCTCCTGAGTTGTCGTACGATGTTCAAAGGACTTGGACGAAATCATTAGGTTTAGTATAGAGTTTTAAGGTTTCGTACGTTGTTGTAAGGTGTTGTTTGGAGTTTTAAGGTTTCCTGCGTTATTCTAACGTGCTTTTCATGCTGCTAATATGTCATACAAAATCTTAAGATGTACAAACTTGTCGTACGATGTTCAAAGGACTCGAACGAATTCATTAGGTGTATTATGGAGTTTTAAGGTTTCGTACGGTGATGTAAGGAGTTCATAGGAGTTGTAAGGCGTCCTACATGATACTAATGTTCTTTTCGAGTTGCTAATGAGACATAAAGAGTAGTAAGATGCACTTAGTTCTCGTATGATGTTAAAAGGACTCGTACGAATTCATTAGGTTTATTATGGAGTTTGAAGGTTTCGTACGGTGTTGTAAGGTGTTGCTAGGAGATGTAAGGCGTCCAGTATTATACTAACGTGCTTTTCAAGGTGCTAGTATGGCATACATAGGCCTAAGTTGCCGTACGACGTACAAAGGACTCGGACAAATTCATTAGGTTTATTATGGAGTTTTAAAGTTTTCTACGGTGATGTAAGGTGTTCTTAGGAGTTGTAACGCGTCCTACATTATTCTAACGGGCTTTTCATGTTGCTAGTGTCGCATCCTGAGCCGTAACATCTCCTGAGTTGTCGTACGATGTTCAAAGGACTTGGACGAAATCATTAGGTTTAGTATAGAGTTTTAAGGTTTCGTACGTTGTTGTAAGGTGTTGTTTGGAGTTTTAAGGTTTCCTGTGTTATTCTAACGTGCTTTTCATGCTGCTAATATGTCATACAAAATGTTAAGATGTACAAACTTGTCGTACGATGTTCAAAGGACTCGAACGAATTCATTAGGTGTATTATGGAGTTTTAAGGTTTCGTACGGTGATGTAAGGAGTTCATAGGAGTTGTAAGGCGTCCTACATGATACTAATGTTCTTTTCGAGTTGCTAATGAGACATAAAGAGTAGTAAGATGCACTTAGTTCTCGTATGATGTTAAAAGGACTCGTACGAATTCATTAGGTTTATTATGGAGTTTGAAGGTTTCGTACGGTGTTGTAAGGTGTTGCTAGGAGATGTAAGGCGTCCAGTATTATACTAACGTGCTTTTCAAGGTGCTAGTATGGCATACATAGGCCTAAGTTGCCGTACGACGTACAAAGGACTCGGACGAATTCATTAGGTTTATTATGGAGTTTTAAAGTTTTCTACGGTGATGTAAGGTGTTCTTAGGAGTTGTAACGCGTCCTACATTATTCTAACGGGCTTTTCATGTTGCTAGTGTCGCATCCTGAGCCGTAACATCTCCTGAGTTGTCGTACGATGTTCAAAGGACTTGGACGAAATCATTAGGTTTAGTATAGAGTTTTAAGGTTTCGTACGTTGTTGTAAGGTGTTGTTTGGAGTTTTAAGGTTTCCTGTGTTATTCTAACGTGCTTTTCATGCTGCTAATATGTCATACAAAATCTTAAGATGTACAAACTTGTCGTACGATGTTCAAAGGACTCGAACGAATTCATTAGGTGTATTATGGAGTTTTAAGGTTTCGTACGGTGATGTAAGGAGTTCATAGGAGTTGTAAGGCGTCCTACATGATACTAATGTTCTTTTCGAGTTGCTAATGAGACATAAAGAGTAGTAAGATGCACTTAGTTCTCGTATGATGTTAAAAGGACTCGTACGAATTCATTAGGTTTATTATGGAGTTTGAAGGTTTCGTACGGTGTTGTAAGTTGTTGCTAGGAGATGTAAGGCGTCCAGCATTATACTAACGTGCTTTTCAAGGTGCTAGTATGGCATACATAGGCCTAAGTTGTCGTACGACGTTCAAAGGACTCGGACGAATTCATTAGGTTTATTATGGAGTTTTAAAGTTTTCTACGGTGATGTAAGGTGTTCTTAGGAGTTGTAACGCATCCTACATTATTCTAACGTGTTTTTCATGTTGCTAGTGTCGCATCCTGAGCCGTAACATCTCCTGAGTTGTCGTACGATGTTCAAAGGACTTGGACGAAATCATTAGGTTTAGTATAGAGTTTTAAGGTTTCGTACGTTGTTGTAAGGTGTTGTTTGGAGTTTTAAGGTTTCATGCGTTATTCTAACGTGCTTTTCATGCTGCTAATATGTCATACAAAATCTTAAGATGTACAAACTTGTCGTACGATGTTCAAAGGACTCGAACGAATTCATTAGGTGTATTATGGAGTTTTAAGGTTTCGTACGGTGATGTAAGGAGTTCATAGGAGTTGTAAGGCGTCCTACATGATACTAATGTTCTTTTCGAGTTGCTAATGAGACATAAAGAGTAGTAAGATGCACTTAGTTCTCGTATGATGTTAAAAGGACTCGTACGAATTCATTAGGTTTATTATGGAGTTTGAAGGTTTCGTACGGTGTTGTAAGGTGTTGCTAGGAGATGTAAGGCGTCCAGCATTATACTAACGTGCTTTTCAAGGTGCTAGTATGGCATACATAGGCCTAAGTTGCCGTACGACGTACAAAGGACTCGGACGAATTCATTAGGTTTATTATGGAGTTTTAAAGTTTTCTACGGTGATGTAAAGTGTTCTTAGGAGTTGTAACGCGTCCTACATTATTCTAACGTGCTTTTCATGTTGCTAGTGTCGCATCCTGAGCCGTAACATCTCCTGAGTTGTCGTACGATGTTCAAAGGACTTGGACGAAATCATTAGGTTTAGTATAGAGTTTTAAGGTTTCGTACGTTGTTGTAAGGTGTTGTTTGGAGTTTTAAGGTTTCCTGCGTTATTCTAACGTGCTTTTCATGCTGCTAATATGTCATACAAAATCTTAAGATGTACAAACTTGTCGTACGATGTTCAAAGGACTCGGACGAATTCATTAGGTGTATTATGGAGTTTTAAGGTTTCGTACGGTGATGTAAGGAGTTCATAGGAGTTGTAAGGCGTCCTACATGATACTAATGTTCTTTTCGAGTTGCTAATGAGACATAAAGAGTAGTAAGATGCACTTAGTTCTCGTATGATGTTAAAAGGACTCGTACGAATTCATTAGGTTTATTATGGAGTTTGAAGGTTTCGTACGGTGTTGTAAGGTGTTGCTAGGAGATGTAAGGCGTCCAGCATTATACTAACGTGCTTTTCAAGGTGCTAGTATGGCATACATAGGCCTAAGTTGTCGTACGACGTTCAAAGGACTCGGACGAATTCATTAGGTTTATTTTGGGGTTTTAAAGATTTCTACGGTGATGTAAGGTGTTCTTAGGAGTTGTAACGCGTCCTACATTATTCTGACGTGCTTTTCATGTTGCTAGTGTCGCATCCTGAGCCGTAACATCTCCTGAGTTGTCGTACGATGTTCAAAGGACTTGGACGAAATCATTAGGTTTAGTATAGAGTTTTAAGGTTTCGTACGTTGTTGTAAGGTGTTGTTTGGAGTTTTAAGGTTTCCTGCGTTATTCTAACGTGCTTTTCATGCTGCTAATATGTCATACAAAATCTTAAGATGTACAAACTTGTCGTACGATGTTCAAAGGACTCGAACGAATTCATTAGGTGTATTATGGAGTTTTAAGGTTTCGTACGGTGATGTAAGGAGTTCATAGGAGTTGTAAGGCGTCCTACATGATACTAATGTTCTTTTCGAGTTGCTAATGAGACATAAAGAGTAGTAAGATGCACTTAGTTCTCGTATGATGTTAAAAGGACTCGTACGAATTCATTAGGTTTATTATGGAGTTTGAAGGTTTCGTACGGTGTTGTAAGGTGTTGCTAGGAGATGTAAGGCGTCCAGCATTATACTAACGTGCTTTTCAAGGTGCTAGTATGGCATACATAGGCCTAAGTTGCCGTACGACGTACAAAGGACTCGGACGAATTCATTAGGTTTATTATGGAGTTTTAAAGTTTTCTACGGTGATGTAAGGTGTTCTTAGGAGTTGTAACGCGTCCTACATTATTCTAATGTGCTTTTCATGTTGCTAGTGTCGCATCCTGAGCCGTAACATCTCCTGAGTTGTCGTACGATGTTCAAAGGACTTGGACGAAATCATTAGGTTTAGTATAGAGTTTTAAGGTTTCGTACGTTGTTGTAAGGTGTTGTTTGGAGTTTTAAGGTTTCCTGTGTTATTCTAACGTGCTTTTCATGCTGCTAATATGTCATACAAAATCTTAAGATGTACAAACTTGTCGTACGATGTTAAAAGGACTCGAACGAATTCATTAGGTGTATTATGGAGTTTTAAGGTTTCGTACGGTGATGTAAGGAGTTCATAGGAGTTGTAAGGCGTCCTACATGATACTAATGTTCTTTTCGAGTTGCTAATGAGACATAAAGAGTAGTAAGATGCACTTAGTTCTCGTATGATGTTAAAAGGACTCGTACGAATTCATTAGGTTTATTATGGAGTTTGAAGGTTTCGTACGGTGTTGTAAGGTGTTGCTAGGAGATGTAAGGCGTCCAGCATTATACTAACGTGCTTTTCAAGGTGCTAGTATGGCATACATAGGCCTAAGTTGTCGTACGACGTTCAAAGGACTCGGACGAATTCATTAGGTTTATTTTGGGGTTTTAAAGATTTCTACGGTGATGTAAGGTGTTCTTAGGAGTTGTAACGCGTCCTACATTATTCTGACGTGCTTTTCATGTTGCTAGTGTCGCATCCTGAGCCGTAACATCTCCTGAGTTGTCGTACGATGTTCAAAGGACTTGGACGAAATCATTAGGTTTAGTATAGAGTTTTAAGGTTTCGTACGTTGTTGTAAGGTGTTGTTTGGAGTTTTAAGGTTTCCTGCGTTATTCTAACGTGCTTTTCATGCTGCTAATATGTCATACAAAATCTTAAGATGTACAAACTTGTCGTACGATGTTCAAAGGACTCGAACGAATTCATTAGGTGTATTATGGAGTTTTAAGGTTTCGTACGGTGATGTAAGGAGTTCATAGGAGTTGTAAGGCGTCCTACATGATACTAATGTTCTTTTCGAGTTGCTAATGAGACATAAAGAGTAGTAAGATGCACTTAGTTCTCGTATGATGTTAAAAGGACTCGTACGAATTCATTAGGTTTATTATGGAGTTTGAAGGTTTCGTACGGTGTTGTAAGGTGTTGCTAGGAGATGTAAGGCGTCCAGCATTATACTAACGTGCTTTTCAAGGTGCTAGTATGGCATACATAGGCCTAAGTTGCCGTACGACGTACAAAGGACTCGGACGAATTCATTAGGTTTATTATGGAGTTTTAAAGTTTTCTACGGTGATGTAAGGTGTTCTTAGGAGTTGTAACGCGTCCTACATTATTCTAATGTGCTTTTCATGTTGCTAGTGTCGCATCCTGAGCCGTAACATCTCCTGAGTTGTCGTACGATGTTCAAAGGACTTGGACGAAATCATTAGGTTTAGTATAGAGTTTTAAGGTTTCGTACGTTGTTGTAAGGTGTTGTTTGGAGTTTTAAGGTTTCCTGTGTTATTCTAACGTGCTTTTCATGCTGCTAATATGTCATACAAAATCTTAAGATGTACAAACTTGTCGTACGATGTTAAAAGGACTCGAACGAATTCATTAGGTGTATTATGGAGTTTTAAGGTTTCGTACGGTGATGTAAGGAGTTCATAGGAGTTGTAAGGCGTCCTACATGATACTAATGTTCTTTTCGAGTTGCTAATGAGACATAAAGAGTAGTAAGATGCACTTAGTTCTCGTATGATGTTAAAAGGACTCGTACGAATTCATTAGGTTTATTATGGAGTTTGAAGGTTTCGTACGGTGTTGTAAGTTGTTGCTAGGAGATGTAAGGCGTCCAGCATTATACTAACGTGCTTTTCAAGGTGCTAGTATGGCATACATAGGCCTAAGTTGTCGTACGACGTTCAAAGGACTCGGACGAATTCATTAGGTTTATTATGGAGTTTTAAAGTTTTCTACAGTGATGTAAGGTGTTCTTAGGAGTTGTAACGCGTCCTACATTATTCTAACGTGTTTTTCATGTTGCTAGTGTCGCATCCTGAGCCGTAACATCTCCTGAGTTGTCGTACGATGTTCAAAGGACTTGGACGAAATCATTAGGTTTAGTATAGAGTTTTAAGGTTTCGTACGTTGTTGTAAGGTGTTGTTTGGAGTTTTAAGGTTTCCTGCGTTATTCTAACGTGCTTTTCATGCTGCTAATATGTCATACAAAATCTTAAGATGTACAAACTTGTCGTACGATTTTCAAAGGACTCGAACGAATTCATTAGGTGTATTATGGAGTTTTAAGGTTTCGTACGGTGATGTAAGGAGTTCATAGGAGTTGTAAGGCGTCCTACATGATACTAATGTTCTTTTCGAGTTGCTAATGAGACATAAAGAGTAGTAAGATGCACTTAGTTCTCGTATGATGTTAAAAGGACTCGTACGAATTCATTAGGTTTATTATGGAGTTTGAAGGTTTCGTACGGTGTTGTAAGGTGTTGCTAGGAGATGTAAGGCGTCCAGCATTATACTAACGTGCTTTTCAAGGTGCTAGTATGGCATACATAGGCCTAAGTTGCCGTACGACGTACAAAGGACTCGGACGAATTCATTAGGTTTATTATGGAGTTTTAAAGTTTTCTACGGTGATGTAAAGTGTTCTTAGGAGTTGTAACGCGTCCTACATTATTCTAACGTGCTTTTCATGTTGCTAGTGTCGCATCCTGAGCCGTAACATCTCCTGAGTTGTCGTACGATGTTCAAAGGACTTGGACGAAATCATTAGGTTTAGTATAGAGTTTTAAGGTTTCGTACGTTGTTGTAAGGTGTTGTTTGGAGTTTTAAGGTTTCCTGCGTTATTCTAACGTGCTTTTCATGCTGCTAATATGTCATACAAAATCTTAAGATGTACAAACTTGTCGTACGATGTTCAAAGGACTCGGACGAATTCATTAGGTGTATTATGGAGTTTTAAGGTTTCGTACGGTGATGTAAGGAGTTCATAGGAGTTGTAAGGCGTCCTACATGATACTAATGTTCTTTTCGAGTTGCTAATGAGACATAAAGAGTAGTAAGATGCACTTAGTTCTCGTATGATGTTAAAAGGACTCGTACGAATTCATTAGGTTTATTATGGAGTTTGAAGGTTTCGTACGGTGTTGTAAGGTGTTGCTAGGAGATGTAAGGCGTCCAGCATTATACTAACGTGCTTTTCAAGGTGCTAGTATGGCATACATAGGCCTAAGTTGTCGTACGACGTTCAAAGGACTCGGACGAATTCATTAGGTTTATTTTGGGGTTTTAAAGATTTCTACGGTGATGTAAGGTGTTCTTAGGAGTTGTAACGCGTCCTACATTATTCTGACGTGCTTTTCATGTTGCTAGTGTCGCATCCTGAGCCGTAACATCTCCTGAGTTGTCGTACGATGTTCAAAGGACTTGGACGAAATCATTAGGTTTAGTATAGAGTTTTAAGGTTTCGTACGTTGTTGTAAGGTGTTGTTTGGAGTTTTAAGGTTTCCTGCGTTATTCTAACGTGCTTTTCATGCTGCTAATATGTCATACAAAATCTTAAGATGTACAAACTTGTCGTACGATTTTCAAAGGACTCGAACGAATTCATTAGGTGTATTATGGAGTTTTAAGGTTTCGTACGGTGATGTAAGGAGTTCATAGGAGTTGTAAGGCGTCCTACATGATACTAATGTTCTTTTCGAGTTGCTAATGAGACATAAAGAGTAGTAAGATGCACTTAGTTCTCGTATGATGTTAAAAGGACTCGTACGAATTCATTAGGTTTATTATGGAGTTTGAAGGTTTCGTACGGTGTTGTAAGGTGTTGCTAGGAGATGTAAGGCGTCCAGCATTATACTAACGTGCTTTTCAAGGTGCTAGTATGGCATACATAGGCCTAAGTTGCCGTACGACGTACAAAGGACTCGGACGAATTCATTAGGTTTATTATGGAGTTTTAAAGTTTTCTACGGTGATGTAAGGTGTTCTTAGGAGTTGTAACGCGTCCTACATTATTCTAACGTGCTTTTCATGTTGCTAGTGTCGCATCCTGAGCCGTAACATCTCCTGAGTTGTCGTACGATGTTCAAAGGACTTGGACGAAATCATTAGGTTTAGTATAGAGTTTTAAGGTTTCGTACGTTGTTGTAAGGTGTTGTTTGGAGTTTTAAGGTTTCCTGCGTTATTCTAACGTGCTTTTCATGCTGCTAATATGTCATACAAAATCTTAAGATGTACAAACTTGTCGTACGATGTTCAAAGGACTCGGACGAATTCATTAGGTGTATTATGGAGTTTTAAGGTTTCGTACGGTGATGTAAGGAGTTCATAGGAGTTGTAAGGCGTCCTACATGATACTAATGTTCTTTTCGAGTTGCTAATGAGACATAAAGAGTAGTAAGATGCACTTAGTTCTCGTATGATGTTAAAAGGACTCGTACGAATTCATTAGGTTTATTATGGAGTTTGAAGGTTTCGTACGGTGTTGTAAGGTGTTGCTAGGAGATGTAAGGCGTCCAGCATTATACTAACGTGCTTTTCAAGGTGCTAGTATGGCATACATAGGCCTAAGTTGTCGTACGACGTTCAAAGGACTCGGACGAATTCATTAGGTTTATTTTGGGGTTTTAAAGATTTCTACGGTGATGTAAGGTGTTCTTAGGAGTTGTAACGCGTCCTACATTATTCTGACGTGCTTTTCATGTTGCTAGTGTCGCATCCTGAGCCGTAACATCTCCTGAGTTGTCGTACGATGTTCAAAGGACTTGGACGAAATCATTAGGTTTAGTATAGAGTTTTAAGGTTTCGTACGTTGTTGTAAGGTGTTGTTTGGAGTTTTAAGGTTTCCTGCGTTATTCTAACGTGCTTTTCATGCTGCTAATATGTCATACAAAATCTTAAGATGTACAAACTTGTCGTACGATGTTCAAAGGACTCGAACGAATTCATTAGGTGTATTATGGAGTTTTAAGGTTTCGTACGGTGATGTAAGGAGTTCATAGGAGTTGTAAGGCGTCCTACATGATACTAATGTTCTTTTCGAGTTGCTAATGAGACATAAAGAGTAGTAAGATGCACTTAGTTCTCGTATGATGTTAAAAGGACTCGTACGAATTCATTAGGTTTATTATGGAGTTTGAAGGTTTCGTACGGTGTTGTAAGGTGTTGCTAGGAGATGTAAGGCGTCCAGCATTATACTAACGTGCTTTTCAAGGTGCTAGTATGGCATACATAGGCCTAAGTTGCCGTACGACGTACAAAGGACTCGGACGAATTCATTAGGTTTATTATGGAGTTTTAAAGTTTTCTACGGTGATGTAAGGTGTTCTTAGGAGTTGTAACGCGTCCTACATTATTCTAATGTGCTTTTCATGTTGCTAGTGTCGCATCCTGAGCCGTAACATCTCCTGAGTTGTCGTACGATGTTCAAAGGACTTGGACGAAATCATTAGGTTTAGTATAGAGTTTTAAGGTTTCGTACGTTGTTGTAAGGTGTTGTTTGGAGTTTTAAGGTTTCCTGTGTTATTCTAACGTGCTTTTCATGCTGCTAATATGTCATACAAAATCTTAAGATGTACAAACTTGTCGTACGATGTTAAAAGGACTCGAACGAATTCATTAGGTGTATTATGGAGTTTTAAGGTTTCGTACGGTGATGTAAGGAGTTCATAGGAGTTGTAAGGCGTCCTACATGATACTAATGTTCTTTTCGAGTTGCTAATGAGACATAAAGAGTAGTAAGATGCACTTAGTTCTCGTATGATGTTAAAAGGACTCGTACGAATTCATTAGGTTTATTATGGAGTTTGAAGGTTTCGTACGGTGTTGTAAGTTGTTGCTAGGAGATGTAAGGCGTCCAGCATTATACTAACGTGCTTTTCAAGGTGCTAGTATGGCATACATAGGCCTAAGTTGTCGTACGACGTTCAAAGGACTCGGACGAATTCATTAGGTTTATTATGGAGTTTTAAAGTTTTCTACAGTGATGTAAGGTGTTCTTAGGAGTTGTAACGCGTCCTACATTATTCTAACGTGTTTTTCATGTTGCTAGTGTCGCATCCTGAGCCGTAACATCTCCTGAGTTGTCGTACGATGTTCAAAGGACTTGGACGAAATCATTAGGTTTAGTATAGAGTTTTAAGGTTTCGTACGTTGTTGTAAGGTGTTGTTTGGAGTTTTAAGGTTTCCTGCGTTATTCTAACGTGCTTTTCATGCTGCTAATATGTCATACAAAATCTTAAGATGTACAAACTTGTCGTACGATGTTCAAAGGACTCGAACGAATTCATTAGGTGTATTATGGAGTTTTAAGGTTTCGTACGGTGATGTAAGGAGTTCATAGGAGTTGTAAGGCGTCCTACATGATACTAATGTTCTTTTCGAGTTGCTAATGAGACATAAAGAGTAGTAAGATGCACTTAGTTCTCGTATGATGTTAAAAGGACTCGTACGAATTCATTAGGTTTATTATGGAGTTTGAAGGTTTCGTACGGTGTTGTAAGGTGTTGCTAGGAGATGTAAGGCGTCCAGCATTATACTAACGTGCTTTTCAAGGTGCTAGTATGGCATACATAGGCCTAAGTTGCCGTACGACGTACAAAGGACTCGGACGAATTCATTAGGTTTATTATGGAGTTTTAAAGTTTTCTACGGTGATGTAAGGTGTTCTTAGGAGTTGTAACGCGTCCTACATTATTCTAATGTGCTTTTCATGTTGCTAGTGTCGCATCCTGAGCCGTAACATCTCCTGAGTTGTCGTACGATGTTCAAAGGACTTGGACGAAATCATTAGGTTTAGTATAGAGTTTTAAGGTTTCGTACGTTGTTGTAAGGTGTTGTTTGGAGTTTTAAGGTTTCCTGTGTTATTCTAACGTGCTTTTCATGCTGCTAATATGTCATACAAAATCTTAAGATGTACAAACTTGTCGTACGATGTTAAAAGGACTCGAACGAATTCATTAGGTGTATTATGGAGTTTTAAGGTTTCGTACGGTGATGTAAGGAGTTCATAGGAGTTGTAAGGCGTCCTACATGATACTAATGTTCTTTTCGAGTTGCTAATGAGACATAAAGAGTAGTAAGATGCACTTAGTTCTCGTATGATGTTAAAAGGACTCGTACGAATTCATTAGGTTTATTATGGAGTTTGAAGGTTTCGTACGGTGTTGTAAGGTGTTGCTAGGAGATGTAAGGCGTCCAGCATTATACTAACGTGCTTTTCAAGGTGCTAGTATGGCATACATAGGCCTAAGTTGCCGTACGACGTACAAAGGACTCGGACAAATTCATTAGGTTTATTATGGAGTTTTAAAGTTTTCTACGGTGATGTAAGGTGTTCTTAGGAGTTGTAACGCGTCCTACATTATTCTAACGTGTTTTTCATGTTGCTAGTGTCGCATCCTGAGCCGTAACATCTCCTGAGTTGTCGTACGATGTTCAAAGGACTTGGACGAAATCATTAGGTTTAGTATAGAGTTTTAAGGTTTCGTACGTTGTTGTAAGGTGTTGTTTGGAGTTTTAAGGTTTCCTGCGTTATTCTAACGTGCTTTTCATGCTGCTAATATGTCATACAAAATCTTAAGATGTACAAACTTGTCGTACGATGTTCAAAGGACTCGAACGAATTCATTAGGTGTATTATGGAGTTTTAAGGTTTCGTACGGTGATGTAAGGAGTTCATAGGAGTTGTAAGGCGTCCTACATGATACTAATGTTCTTTTCGAGTTGCTAATGAGACATAAAGAGTAGTAAGATGCACTTAGTTCTCGTATGATGTTAAAAGGACTCGTACGAATTCATTAGGTTTATTATGGAGTTTGAAGGTTTCGTACGGTGTTGTAAGGTGTTGCTAGGAGATGTAAGGCGTCCAGCATTATACTAACGTGCTTTTCAAGGTGCTAGTATGGCATACATAGGCCTAAGTTGCCGTACGACGTACAAAGGACTCGGACGAATTCATTAGGTTTATTATGGAGTTTTAAAGTTTTCTACGGTGATGTAAGGTGTTCTTAGGAGTTGTAACGCGTCCTACATTATTCTAACGTGCTTTTCATGTTGCTAGTGTCGCATCCTGAGCCGTAACATCTCCTGAGTTGTCGTACGATGTTCAAAGGACTTGGACGAAATCATTAGGTTTAGTATAGAGTTTTAAGGTTTCGTACGTTGTTGTAAGGTGTTGTTTGGAGTTTTAAGGTTTCCTGCGTTATTCTAACGTGCTTTTCATGCTGCTAATATGTCATACAAAATCTTAAGATGTACAAACTTGTCGTACGATGTTCAAAGGACTCGGACGAATTCATTAGGTGTATTATGGAGTTTTAAGGTTTCGTACGGTGATGTAAGGAGTTCATAGGAGTTGTAAGGCGTCCTACATGATACTAATGTTCTTTTCGAGTTGCTAATGAGACATAAAGAGTAGTAAGATGCACTTAGTTCTCGTATGATGTTAAAAGGACTCGTACGAATTCATTAGGTTTATTATGGAGTTTGAAGGTTTCGTACGGTGTTGTAAGGTGTTGCTAGGAGATGTAAGGCGTCCAGCATTATACTAACGTGCTTTTCAAGGTGCTAGTATGGCATACATAGGCCTAAGTTGTCGTACGACGTTCAAAGGACTCGGACGAATTCATTAGGTTTATTTTGGAGTTTTAAAGATTTCTACGGTGATGTAAGGTGTTCTTAGGAGTTGTAATGCGTCCTACATTATTCTGACGTGCTTTTCATGTTGCTAGTGTCGCATCCTGAGCCGTAACATCTCCTGAGTTGTCGTACGATGTTCAAAGGACTTGGACGAAATCATTAGGTTTAGTATAGAGTTTTAAGGTTTCGTACGTTGTTGTAAGGTGTTGTTTGGAGTTTTAAGGTTTCCTGCGTTATTCTAACGTGCTTTTCATGCTGCTAATATGTCATACAAAATCTTAAGATGTACAAACTTGTCGTACGATGTTCAAAGGACTCGAACGAATTCATTAGGTGTATTATGGAGTTTTAAGGTTTCGTACGGTGATGTAAGGAGTTCATAGGAGTTGTAAGGCGTCCTACATGATACTAATGTTCTTTTCGAGTTGCTAATGAGACATAAAGAGTAGTAAGATGCACTTAGTTCTCGTATGATGTTAAAAGGACTCGTACGAATTCATTAGGTTTATTATGGAGTTTGAAGGTTTCGTACGGTGTTGTAAGGTGTTGCTAGGAGATGTAAGGCGTCCAGCATTATACTAACGTGCTTTTCAAGGTGCTAGTATGGCATACATAGGCCTAAGTTGCCGTACGACGTACAAAGGACTCGGACGAATTCATTAGGTTTATTATGGAGTTTTAAAGTTTTCTACGGTGATGTAAGGTGTTCTTAGGAGTTGTAACGCGTCCTACATTATTCTAACGTGCTTTTCATGTTGCTAGTGTCGCATCCTGAGCCGTAACATCTCCTGAGTTGTCGTACGATGTTCAAAGGACTTGGACGAAATCATTAGGTTTAGTATAGAGTTTTAAGGTTTCGTACGTTGTTGTAAGGTGTTGTTTGGAGTTTTAAGGTTTCCTGCGTTATTCTAACGTGCTTTTCATGCTGCTAATATGTCATACAAAATCTTAAGATGTACAAACTTGTCGTACGATGTTCAAAGGACTCGGACGAATTCATTAGGTGTATTATGGAGTTTTAAGGTTTCGTACGGTGATGTAAGGAGTTCATAGGAGTTGTAAGGCGTCCTACATGATACTAATGTTCTTTTCGAGTTGCTAATGAGACATAAAGAGTAGTAAGATGCACTTAGTTCTCGTATGATGTTAAAAGGACTCGTACGAATTCATTAGGTTTATTATGGAGTTTGAAGGTTTCGTACGGTGTTGTAAGGTGTTGCTAGGAGATGTAAGGCGTCCAGCATTATACTAACGTGCTTTTCAAGGTGCTAGTATGGCATACATAGGCCTAAGTTGTCGTACGACGTTCAAAGGACTCGGACGAATTCATTAGGTTTATTTTGGAGTTTTAAAGATTTCTACGGTGATGTAAGGTGTTCTTAGGAGTTGTAACGCGTCCTACATTATTCTGACGTGCTTTTCATGTTGCTAGTGTCGCATCCTGAGCCGTAACATCTCCTGAGTTGTCGTACGATGTTCAAAGGACTTGGACGAAATCATTAGGTTTCGTATAGAGTTTTAAGGTTTCGTACGTTGTTGTAAGGTGTTGTTTGGTGTTTTAAGGTTTCCTGCGTTATTCTAACGTGCTTTTCATGCTGCTAATATGTCATACAAAATCTTAAGATGTACAAACTTGTCGTACGATGTTCAAAGGACTCGGACGAATTCATTAGGTGTATTATGGAGTTTTAAGGTTTCGTACGGTGATGTAAGGAGTTCATAGGAGTTGTAAGGCGTCCTACATGATACTAATGTTCTTTTCGAGTTGCTAATGGGGCATAAAGAGTAGTAAGATGCACTTAGTTCTCGTATGATGTTAAAAGGACTCGTACGAATTCATTAGGTTTATTATGGAGTTTGAAGGTTTCGTACGGTGTTGTAAGGTGTTGTTAGGAGATGTAAGGCGTCCAGCATTGTACTAACGTGCTTTTCAAGGTGCTAGTATGGCATACATAGGCCTAAGTTGTCGTACGACGTTCAAAGGACTCGGACGAATTCATTAGGTTTATTATGGAGTTTTAAAGTTTTCTACGGTGATGTAAGGTGTTCTTAGGAGTTGTAACGCGTCCTACATTATTCTAACGTGCTTTTCATGTTGCTAGTGTCGCATCCTGAGCCGTAACATCTCCTGAGTTGTCGTACGATGTTCAAAGGACTTGGACGAAATCATTAGGTTTAGTATAGAGTTTTAAGGTTTCGTACGTTGTAGTAAGGTGTTGTTTGGAGTTTTAAGGTTTCCTGCGTTATTCTAACGTGCTTTTCATGCTGCTAATATGTCATACAAAATCTTAAGATGCACAAACTTGTCGTACGATGTTCAAAGGACTCGGACGAATTCATTAGGTGTATTATGGAGTTTTAAGGTTTCGTACGGTGATATAAGGAGTTCATAGGAGTTGTAAGGCGTCCTACATGATACTAATGTTCTTTTCGAGTTGCTAATGAGACATAAAGAGTAGTAAGATGCACTTAGTTCTCGTATGATGTTAAAAGGACTCGTACGAATTCATTAGGTTTATTATGGAGTTTGAAGGTTTCGTACGGTGTTGTAAGGTGTTGCTAGGAGATGTAAGGCGTCCAGCATTATACTAACGTGCTTTTCAAGGTGCTAGTATGGCATACATAGGCCTAAGTTGTCGTACGACGTTCAAAGGACTCGGACGAATTCATTAGGTTTATTTTGGAGTTTTAAAGATTTCTACGGTGATTTAAGGTGTTCTTAGGAGTTGTAACGCGTCCTACATTATTCTAACGTGCTTTTCATTTTGCTAGTGTCGCATCCTGAGCCGTAACATCTCCTGAGTTGTCGTACGATGTTCAAAGGACTTGGAAGAAATCATTAGGTTTCGTATAGAGTTTTAAGGTTTCGTACGTTGTTGTAAGGTGTTGTTTGGTGTTTTAAGGTTTCCTGCGTTATTCTAACGTGCTTTTCATGCTGCTAATATCTCATACAAAATCTTAAGATGTACAAACTTGTCGTACGATGTTCAAAGGACTCGGACGAATTCATTAGGTGTATTATGGAGTTTTAAGGTTTCGTACGGTGATGTAAGGAGTTCATAGGAGTTGTAAGGCGTCCTATATGATACTAATGTTCTTTTCGAGTTGCTAATGGGGCATAAAGAGTAGTAAGATGCACTTAGTTCTCGTATGATGTTAAAAGGACTCGTACGAATTTATTAGGTTTATTATGGAGTTTGAAGGTTTCGTACGGTGTTGTAAGGTGTTGTTAGGAGATGTAAGGCGTCCAGCATTGTACTAACGTGCTTTTCAAGGTGCTAGTATGGCATACATAGGCCTAAGTTGTCGTACGACGTTCAAAGGACTCGGACGAATTCATTAGGTTTATTATGGAGTTTTAAAGTTTTCTACGGTGATGTAAGGTGTTCTTAGGAGTTGTAACGCGTCCTACATTATTCTAACGTGTTTTTCATGTTGCTAGTCTCGCATCCTGAGCCGTAACATCTCCTGAGTTGTCGTACGATGTTCAAAGGACTTGGACGAAATCATTAGGTTTAGTATAGAGTTTTAAGGTTTCGTACGTTGTTGTAAGGTGTTGTTTGGAGTTTTAAGGTTTCCTGCGTTATTCTAACGTGCTTTTCATGCTGCTAATATGTCATACAAAATCTTAAGATGTACAAACTTGTCGTACGATGTTCAAAGGACTCGGACGAATTCATTAGGTGTATTATGGAGTTTTAAGGTTTCGTACGGTGATGTAAGGAGTTCATAGGAGTTGTAAGGCGTCCTACATGATACTAATGTTCTTTTCGAGTTGCTAATGAGACATAAAGAGTAGTAAGATGCACTTAGTTCTCGTATGATGTTAAAAGGACTCGTACGAATTCATTAGGTTTATTATGGAGTTTGAAGGTTTCGTACGGTGTTGTAAGGTGTTGCTAGGAGATGTAAGGCGTCCAGCATTATACTAACGTGCTTTTCAAGGTGCTAGTATGGCATACATAGGCCTAAGTTGTCGTACGACGTTCAAAGGACTCGGACGAATTCATTAGGTTTATTTTGGAGTTTTAAAGATTTCTACGGTGATGTAAGGTGTTCTTAGGAGTTGTAACGCGTCCTACATTATTCTGACGTGCTTTTCATGTTGCTAGTGTCGCATCCTGAGCCGTAACATCTCCTGAGTTGTCGTACGATGTTCAAAGGACTTGGACGAAATCATTAGGTTTCGTATAGAGTTTTAAGGTTTCGTACGTTGTTGTAAGGTGTTGTTTGGTGTTTTAAGGTTTCCTGCGTTATTCTAACGTGCTTTTCATGCTGCTAATATGTCATACAAAATCTTAAGATGTACAAACTTGTCGTACGATGTTCAAAGGACTCGGACGAATTCATTAGGTGTATTATGGAGTTTTAAGGTTTCGTACGGTGATGTAAGGAGTTCATAGGAGTTGTAAGGCGTCCTACATGATACTAATGTTCTTTTCGAGTTGCTAATGGGGCATAAAGAGTAGTAAGATGCACTTAGTTCTCGTATGATGTTAAAAGGACTCGTACGAATTCATTAGGTTTATTATGGAGTTTGAAGGTTTCGTACGGTGTTGTAAGGTGTTGTTAGGAGATGTAAGGCGTCCAGCATTGTACTAACGTGCTTTTCAAGGTGCTAGTATGGCATACATAGGCCTAAGTTGTCGTACGACGTTCAAAGGACTCGGACGAATTCATTAGGTTTATTATGGAGTTTTAAAGTTTTCTACGGTGATGTAAGGTGTTCTTAGGAGTTGTAACGCGTCCTACATTATTCTAACGTGCTTTTCATGTTGCTAGTGTCGCATCCTGAGCCGTAACATCTCCTGAGTTGTCGTACGATGTTCAAAGGACTTGGACGAAATCATTAGGTTTAGTATAGAGTTTTAAGGTTTCGTACGTTGTAGTAAGGTGTTGTTTGGAGTTTTAAGGTTTCCTGCGTTATTCTAACGTGCTTTTCATGCTGCTAATATGTCATACAAAATCTTAAGATGCACAAACTTGTCGTACGATGTTCAAAGGACTCGGACGAATTCATTAGGTGTATTATGGAGTTTTAAGGTTTCGTACGGTGATATAAGGAGTTCATAGGAGTTGTAAGGCGTCCTACATGATACTAATGTTCTTTTCGAGTTGCTAATGAGACATAAAGAGTAGTAAGATGCACTTAGTTCTCGTATGATGTTAAAAGGACTCGTACGAATTCATTAGGTTTATTATGGAGTTTGAAGGTTTCGTACGGTGTTGTAAGGTGTTGCTAGGAGATGTAAGGCGTCCAGCATTATACTAACGTGCTTTTCAAGGTGCTAGTATGGCATACATAGGCCTAAGTTGTCGTACGACGTTCAAAGGACTCGGACGAATTCATTAGGTTTATTTTGGAGTTTTAAAGATTTCTACGGTGATTTAAGGTGTTCTTAGGAGTTGTAACGCGTCCTACATTATTCTAACGTGCTTTTCATTTTGCTAGTGTCGCATCCTGAGCCGTAACATCTCCTGAGTTGTCGTACGATGTTCAAAGGACTTGGAAGAAATCATTAGGTTTCGTATAGAGTTTTAAGGTTTCGTACGTTGTTGTAAGGTGTTGTTTGGTGTTTTAAGGTTTCCTGCGTTATTCTAACGTGCTTTTCATGCTGCTAATATCTCATACAAAATCTTAAGATGTACAAACTTGTCGTACGATGTTCAAAGGACTCGGACGAATTCATTAGGTGTATTATGGAGTTTTAAGGTTTCGTACGGTGATGTAAGGAGTTCATAGGAGTTGTAAGGCGTCCTATATGATACTAATGTTCTTTTCGAGTTGCTAATGGGGCATAAAGAGTAGTAAGATGCACTTAGTTCTCGTATGATGTTAAAAGGACTCGTACGAATTTATTAGGTTTATTATGGAGTTTGAAGGTTTCGTACGGTGTTGTAAGGTGTTGTTAGGAGATGTAAGGCGTCCAGCATTGTACTAACGTGCTTTTCAAGGTGCTAGTATGGCATACATAGGCCTAAGTTGTCGTACGACGTTCAAAGGACTCGGACGAATTCATTAGGTTTATTATGGAGTTTTAAAGTTTTCTACGGTGATGTAAGGTGTTCTTAGGAGTTGTAACGCGTCCTACATTATTCTAACGTGTTTTTCATGTTGCTAGTCTCGCATCCTGAGCCGTAACATCTCCTGAGTTGTCGTACGATGTTCAAAGGACTTGGACGAAATCATTAGGTTTAGTATAGAGTTTTAAGGTTTCGTACGTTGTTGTAAGGTGTTGTTTGGAGTTTTAAGGTTTCCTGCGTTATTCTAACGTGCTTTTCATGCTGCTAATATGTCATACAAAATCTTAAGATGTACAAACTTGTCGTACGATGTTCAAAGGACTCGGACGAATTCATTAGGTGTATTATGGAGTTTTAAGGTTTCGTACGGTGATGTAAGGAGTTCATAGGAGTTGTAAGGCGTCCTACATGATACTAACGTTCTTTTCGAGTTGCTAATGAGAGATAAAGAGTAGTAAGATGCACTTAGTTCTCGTATGATGTTAAAAGGACTCGTACGAATTCATTAGGTTTATTATGGAGTTTGAAGGTTTCGTACGGTGTTGCTAGGAGATGAAAGGGGTCCAGCATTATACTAACGTGCTTTTCAAGGTGCTAGTATGGCATACATAGGCCTAAGTTGTCGTACGATGTTCAAAGGACTCGGACGAATTCATTAG
Organism: Tagetes erecta; assembly: GCA_030867185.1. Taxonomy (NCBI): domain Eukaryota; kingdom Viridiplantae; phylum Streptophyta; class Magnoliopsida; order Asterales; family Asteraceae; genus Tagetes; species Tagetes erecta. Next base: position 33,615,414 of record CM061490.1, on the reverse strand, counting down.
GTTTATTATGGAGTTTTAAAGTTTTCTACGGTGATGTAAGGTGTTCTTAGGAGTTGTAACGCGTCCTACATTATTCTAACGTGTTTTTCATGTTGCTAGTGTCGCATCCTGAGCCGTAACATCTCCTGAGTTGTCGTACGATGTTCAAAGGACTTGGACGAAATCATTAGGTTTAGTATAGAGTTTTAAGGTTTCGTACGTTGTTGTAAGGTGTTGTTTGGAGTTTTAAGGTTTCCTGCGTTATTCTAACGTGCTTTTCATGCTGCTAATATGTCATACAAAATCTTAAGATGTACAAACTTGTCGTACGATGTTCAAAGGACTGGAACGAATTCATTAGGTGTATTATGGAGTTTTAAGGTTTCGTACGGTGATGTAAGGAGTTCATAGGAGTTGTAAGGCGTCCTACATGATACTAATGTTCTTTTCGAGTTGCTAATGAGACATAAAGAGTAGTAAGATGCACTTAGTTCTCGTATGATGTTAATAGGACTCGTACGAATTCATTAGGTTTATTATGGAGTTTGAAGGTTTCGTACGGTGTTGTAAGTTGTTGCTAGGAGATGTAAGGCGTCCAGCATTATACTAACGTGCTTTTCAAGGTGCTAGTATGGCATACATAGGCCTAAGTTGTCGTACGACGTTCAAAGGACTCGGACGAATTCATTAGGTTTATTATGGAGTTTTAAAGTTTTCTACAGTGATGTAAGGTGTTCTTAGGAGTTGTAACGCGTCCTACATTATTCTAACGTGTTTTTCATGTTGCTAGTGTCGCATCCTGAGCCGTAACATCTCCTGAGTTGTCGTACGATGTTCAAAGGACTTGGACGAAATCATTAGGTTTAGTATAGAGTTTTAAGGTTTCGTACGTTGTTGTAAGGTGTTGTTTGGAGTTTTAAGGTTTCCTGCGTTATTCTAACGTGCTTTTCATGCTGCTAATATGTCATACAAAATCTTAAGATGTACAAACTTGTCGTACGATGTTCAAAGGACTCGAACGAATTCATTAGGTGTATTATGGAGTTTTAAGGTTTCGTACGGTGATGTAAGGAGTTCATAGGAGTTGTAAGGCGTCCTACATGATACTAATGTTCTTTTCGAGTTGCTAATGAGACATAAAGAGTAGTAAGATGCACTTAGTTCTCGTATGATGTTAAAAGGACTCGTACGAATTCATTAGGTTTATTATGGAGTTTGAAGGTTTCGTACGGTGTTGTAAGGTGTTGCTAGGAGATGTAAGGCGTCCAGCATTATACTAACGTGCTTTTCAAGGTGCTAGTATGGCATACATAGGCCTAAGTTGCCGTACGACGTACAAAGGACTCGGATGAATTCATTAGGTTTATTATGGAGTTTTAAAGTTTTCTACGGTGATGTAAGGTGTTCTTAGGAGTTGTAACGCGTCCTACATTATTCTAACGTGCTTTTCATGTTGCTAGTGTCGCATCCTGAGCCGTAACATCTCCTGAGTTGTCGTACGATGTTCAAAGGACTTGGACGAAATCATTAGGTTTAGTATAGAGTTTTAAGGTTTCGTACGTTGTAGTAAGGTGTTGTTTGGAGTTTTAAGGTTTCCTGCGTTATTCTAACGTGCTTTTCATGCTGCTAATATGTCATACAAAATCTTAAGATGCACAAACTTGTCGTACGATGTTCAAAGGACTCGGACGAATTCATTAGGTGTATTATGGAGTTTTAAGGTTTCGTACGGTGATATAAGGAGTTCATAGGAGTTGTAAGGCGTCCTACATGATACTAATGTTCTTTTCGAGTTGCTAATGAGACATAAAGAGTAGTAAGATGCACTTAGTTCTCGTATGATGTTAAAAGGACTCGTACGAATTCATTAGGTTTATTATGGAGTTTGAAGGTTTCGTACGGTGTTGTAAGGTGTTGCTAGGAGATGTAAGGCGTCCAGCATTATACTAACGTGCTTTTCAAGGTGCTAGTATGGCATACATAGGCCTAAGTTGTCGTACGACGTTCAAAGGACTCGGACGAATTCATTAGGTTTATTTTGGAGTTTTAAAGATTTCTACGGTGATTTAAGGTGTTCTTAGGAGTTGTAACGCGTCCTACATTATTCTAACGTGCTTTTCATTTTGCTAGTGTCGCATCCTGAGCCGTAACATCTCCTGAGTTGTCGTACGATGTTCAAAGGACTTGGAAGAAATCATTAGGTTTCGTATAGAGTTTTAAGGTTTCGTACGTTGTTGTAAGGTGTTGTTTGGTGTTTTAAGGTTTCCTACGTTATTCTAACGTGCTTTTCATGCTGCTAATATGTCATACAAAATCTTAAGATGTACAAACTTGTCGTACGATGTTCAAAGGACTCGGACGAATTCATTAGGTGTATTATGGAGTTTTAAGGTTTCGTACGGTGATGTAAGGAGTTCATAGGAGTTGTAAGGCGTCCTACATGATACTAATGTTCTTTTCGAGTTGCTAATGGGGCATAAAGAGTAGTAAGATGCACTTAGTTCTCGTATGATGTTAAAAGGACTCGTACGAATTCATTACGTTTATTATGGAGTTTGAAGGTTTCGTACGGTGTTGTAAGGTGTTGTTAGGAGATGTAAGGCGTCCAGCATTGTACTAACGTGCTTTTCAAGGTGCTAGTATGGCATACATAGGCCTAAGTTGCCGTACGACGTACAAAGGACTCGGATGAATTCATTAGGTTTATTATGGAGTTTTAAAGTTTTCTACGGTGATGTAAGGTGTTCTTAGGAGTTGTAACGCGTCCTACATTATTCTAACGTGCTTTTCATGTTGCTAGTGTCGCATCCTGAGCCGTAACATCTCCTGAGTTGTCGTACGATGTTCAAAGGACTTGGACGAAATCATTAGGTTTAGTATACAGTTTTAAGGTTTCGTACGTTGTAGTAAGGTGTTGTTTGGAGTTTTAAGGTTTCCTGCGTTATTCTAACGTGCTTTTCATGCTGCTAATATGTCATACAAAATCTTAAGATGCACAAACTTGTCGTACGATGTTCAAAGGACTCGGACGAATTCATTAGGTGTATTATGGAGTTTTAAGGTTTCGTACGGTGATGTAAGGAGTTCATAGGAGTTGTAAGGCGTCCTACATGATACTAACGTTCTTTTCGAGTTGCTAATGAGACATAAAGAGTAGTAAGATGCACTTAGTTCTCGTATGATGTTAAAAGGACTCGTACGAATTCATTAGGTTTATTATGGAGTTTGAAGGTTTCGTACGGTGTTGTAAGGTGTTGTTAGGAGATGTAAGGCGTCCAGCATTATACTAACGTGCTTTTCAAGGTGCTAGTATGGCATACATAGGCCTAAGTTGTCGTACGACGCTCAAAGGACTCAGACGAATTCATTAGGTTTATTATGGAGTTTTAAAGATTTCTACGGTGATGTAAGGTGTTCTTAGGAGTTGTAACGCGTCCTACATTATTCTAACGTGCTTTTCATTTTGCTAGTGTCGCATCCTGAGCCTTAACATCTCCTGAGTTGTCGTACGATGTTCAAAGGACTTGGACGAAATCATTAGGTTTCGTATAGAGTTTTAAGGTTTCGTACGTTGTTGTAAGGTGTTGTTTGGTGTTTTAAGGTTTCCTGCGTTATTCTAACGTGCTTTTCATGCTGCTAATATGTCATACAAAATCTTAAGATGTACAAACTTGTCGTACGATGTTCAAAGGACTCGGACGAATTCATTAGGTGTATTATGGAGTTTTAACGTTTCGTACCGTGATGTAAGGAGTTCATAGGAGTTGTAAGGCGTCCTACATGATACTAATGTTCTTTTCGAGTTGCTAATGAGACATAAAGAGTAGTAAGATGCACATAGTTCTCGTATGATGTTAAAAGGACTCGTACGAATTCATTAGGTTTATTATGGAGTTTGAAGGTTTCGTACGGTGTTGTAAGGTGTTGTTAGGAGATGCAAGGCGTCCAGCATTATACTAACGTGCTTTTCAAGGTGCTAGTATGGCGTACATAGGCCTAAGTTGTCGTACGACGTTCAAAGGACTCAGACGAATTCATTAGGTTTATTATGGAGTTTTAAAGTTTTCTACGGTGATGTAATGTGTTCTTAGGAGTTGTAACGCGTCCTACATTATTCTAACGTGCTTTTCATGTTGCTAGTGTCGCATCCTGAGCCGTAACATCTCCTGAGTTGTCGTACGATGTTCAAAGGACTTGGACGAAATCATTAGGTTTAGTATAGAGTTTTAAGGTTTCGTACGTTGTTGTAAGGTGTTGTTTGGAGTTTTAAGGTTTCCTGCGTTATTCTAACGTGCTTTTCATGCTGCTAATATGTCATTCAAAATCTTAAGATGTACAAACTTGTCGTACGATGTTCAAAGGACTCGGACGAATTCATTAGGTGTATTATGGAGTTTTAAGGTTTCGTACGGTGATGTAAGGAGTTCATAGGAGTTGTAAGGCGTCCTACATGATACTAACGTTCTTTTCGAGTTGCTAATGAGACATAAAGAGTAGTAAGATGCACTTAGTTCTCGTATGATGTTAAAAGGACTCGTACGAATTCATTAGGTTTATTATGGAGTTTGAAGGTTTCATACGGTGTTGTAAGGTGTTGTTAGGAGATGTAAGGCGTCCAGCATTATACTAACGTGCTTTTCAAGGTGCTAGTATGGCATACATAGGCCTAAGTTGTCGTACGACGTTCAATGGACTCAGACGAATTCATTAGGTTTATTATGGAGTTTTAAAGTTTTCTACGGTGATGTAATGTGTTCTTAGGAGTTGTAACGCGTCCTACATTATTCTAACGTGCTTTTCATGTTGCTAGTGTCGCATCCTGAGCCGTAACATCTCCTGAGTTGTCGTACGATGTACAAAGGACTTGGACGAAATCATTAGGTTTAGTATAGAGTTTTAAGGTTTCGTACGTTGTTGTAAGGTGTTGTTTGGAGTTTTAAGGTTTCCTGCGTTATTCTAACGTGCTTTTCATGCTGCTAATATGTCATTCAAAATCTTAAGATGTACAAACTTGTCGTACGATGTTCAAAGGACTCGGACGAATTCATTAGGTGTATTATGGAGTTTTAAGGTTTCGTACGGTGATGTAAGGAGTTCATAGGAGTTGTAAGGCGTCCTACATGATACTAATGTTCTTTTCGAGTTGCTAATGAGACATAAAGAGTAGTAAGATGCACTTAGTTCTCGTATGATGTTAAAAGGACTCGTACGAATTCATTAGGTTTATTATGGAGTTTGAAGGTTTCGTACGGTGTTGTAAGGTGTTGTTAGGAGATGTAAGGCGTCCAGCATTATACTAACGTGCTTTTCAAGGTGCTAGTATGGCATACATAGGCCTAAGTTGTCGTACGACGTTCAAAGGACTCAGACGAATTCATTAGGTTTATTATGGAGTTTTAAAGTTTTCTACGGTGATGTAAGGTGTTCTTAGGAGTTGTAACGCGTCCTACATTATTCTAACGTGCTTTTCATGTTGCTAGTGTCGCATCCTGAGCCGTAACATCTCCTGAGTTGTCGTACGATGTTCAAAGGACTTGGACGAAATCATTAGGTTTAGTATAGAGTTTTAAGGTTTCGTACGTTGTTGTAAGGTGTTGTTTGGAGTTTTAAGGTTTCCTGCGTTATTCTAACGTGCTTTTCATGCTGCTAATATGTCATTCAAAATCTTAAGATGTACAAACTTGTCGTACGATGTTCAAAGGACTCGGACGAATTCATTAGGTGTATTATGGAGTTTTAACGTTTCGTACCGTGATGTAAGGAGTTCATAGGAGTTGTAAGGCGTCCTACATGATACTAATGTTCTTTTCGAGTTGCTAATGGGGCATAAAGAGTAGTAAGATGCACTTAGTTCTCGTATGATGTTAAAAGGACTCGACGAATTCATTAGGTTTATTATGGAGTTTGAAGGTTTCATACGGTGTTGTAAGGTGTTGTTAGGAGATGTAAGGCGTCCAGCATTATACTAACGTGCTTTTCAAGGTGCTAGTATGGCATACATAGGCCTAAGTTGTCGTACGACGTTCAAAGGACTCAGACGAATTCATTAGGTTTATTATGGAGTTTTAAAGTTTTCTACGGTGATGTAAGGTGTTCTTAGGAGTTGTAACGCGTCCTACATTATTCTAACGTGCTTTTCATGTTGCTAGTGTCGCATCCTGAGCCGTAACATCTCCTGAGTTGTCGTACGATGTTCAAAGGACTTGGACGAAATCATTAGGTTTAGTATAGAGTTTTAAGGTTTCGTACGTTGTTGTAAGGTGTTGTTTGGAGTTTTAAGGTTTCCTGCGTTATTCTAACGTGCTTTTCATGCTGCTAATATGTCATTCAAAATCTTAAGATGTACAAACTTGTCGTACGATGTTCAAAGGACTCGGACGAATTCATTAGGTGTATTATGGAGTTTTAAGGTTTCGTACGGTGATGTAAGGAGTTCATAGGAGTTGTAAGGCGTCCTACATGATACTAATGTTCTTTTCGAGTTGCTAATGAGACATAAAGAGTAGTAAGATGCACTTAGTTCTCGTATGATGTTAAAAGGACTCGTACGAATTCATTAGGTTTATTATGGAGTTTGAAGGTTTCGTACGGTGTTGTAAGGTGTTGTTAGGAGATGTAAGGCGTCCAGCATTATACTAACGTGCTTTTCAAGGTGCTAGTATGGCATACATAGGCCTAAGTTGTCGTACGACGTTCAAAGGACTCAGACGAATTCATTAGGTTTATTATGGAGTTTTAAAGTTTTCTACGGTGATGTAAGGTGTTCTTAGGAGTTGTAACGCGTCCTACATTATTCTAACGTGCTTTTCATGTTGCTAGTGTCGCATCCTGAGCCGTAACATCTCCTGAGTTGTCGTACGATGTTCAAAGGACTTGGACGAAATCATTAGGTTTAGTATAGAGTTTTAAGGTTTCGTACGTTGTTGTAAGGTGTTGTTTGGAGTTTTAAGGTTTCCTGCGTTATTCTAACGTGCTTTTCATGCTGCTAATATGTCATTCAAAATCTTAAGATGTACAAACTTGTCGTACGATGTTCAAAGGACTCGGACGAATTCATTAGGTGTATTATGGAGTTTTAAGGTTTCGTACGGTGATGTAAGGAGTTCATAGGAGTTGTAAGGCGTCCTACATGATACTAATGTTCTTTTCGAGTTGCTAATGAGACATAAAGAGTAGTAAGATGCACTTAGTTCTCGTATGATGTTAAAAGGACTCGTACGAATTCATTAGGTTTATTATGGAGTTTGAAGGTTTCGTACGGTGTTGTAAGGTGTTGTTAGGAGATGTAAGGCGTCCAGCATTATACTAACGTGCTTTTCAAGGTGCTAGTATGGCATACATAGGCCTAAGTTGTCGTACGACGTTCAAAGGACTCAGACGAATTCATTAGGTTTATTATGGAGTTTTAAAGTTTTCTACGGTGATGTAAGGTGTTCTTAGGAGTTGTAACGCGTCCTACATTATTCTAACGTGCTTTTCATGTTGCTAGTGTCGCATCCTGAGCCGTAACATCTCCTGAGTTGTCGTACGATGTTCAAAGGACTTGGACGAAATCATTAGGTTTAGTATAGAGTTTTAAGGTTTCGTACGTTGTTGTAAGGTGTTGTTTGGAGTTTTAAGGTTTCCTGCGTTATTCTAACGTGCTTTTCATGCTGCTAATATGTCATTCAAAATCTTAAGATGTACAAACTTGTCGTACGATGTTCAAAGGACTCGGACGAATTCATTAGGTGTATTATGGAGTTTTAACGTTTCGTACCGTGATGTAAGGAGTTCATAGGAGTTGTAAGGCGTCCTACATGATACTAATGTTCTTTTCGAGTTGCTAATGGGGCATAAAGAGTAGTAAGATGCACTTAGTTCTCGTATGATGTTAAAAGGACTCGACGAATTCATTAGGTTTATTATGGAGTTTGAAGGTTTCATACGGTGTTGTAAGGTGTTGTTAGGAGATGTAAGGCGTCCAGCATTATACTAACGTGCTTTTCAAGGTGCTAGTATGGCATACATAGGCCTAAGTTGTCGTACGACGTTCAAAGGACTCAGACGAATTCATTAGGTTTATTATGGAGTTTTAAAGTTTTCTACGGTGATGTAAGGTGTTCTTAGGAGTTGTAACGCGTCCTACATTATTCTAACGTGCTTTTCATGTTGCTAGTGTCGCATCCTGAGCCGTAACATCTCCTGAGTTGTCGTACGATGTTCAAAGGACTTGGACGAAATCATTAGGTTTAGTATAGAGTTTTAAGGTTTCGTACGTTGTTGTAAGGTGTTGTTTGGAGTTTTAAGGTTTCCTGCGTTATTCTAACGTGCTTTTCATGCTGCTAATATGTCATTCAAAATCTTAAGATGTACAAACTTGTCGTACGATGTTCAAAGGACTCGGACGAATTCATTAGGTGTATTATGGAGTTTTAAGGTTTCGTACGGTGATGTAAGGAGTTCATAGGAGTTGTAAGGCGTCCTACATGATACTAATGTTCTTTTCGAGTTGCTAATGAGACATAAAGAGTAGTAAGATGCACTTAGTTCTCGTATGATGTTAAAAGGACTCGTACGAATTCATTAGGTTTATTATGGAGTTTGAAGGTTTCGTACGGTGTTGTAAGGTGTTGTTAGGAGATGTAAGGCGTCCAGCATTATACTAACGTGCTTTTCAAGGTGCTAGTATGGCATACATAGGCCTAAGTTGTCGTACGACGTTCAAAGGACTCAGACGAATTCATTAGGTTTATTATGGAGTTTTAAAGTTTTCTACGGTGATGTAAGGTGTTCTTAGGAGTTGTAACGCGTCCTACATTATTCTAACGTGCTTTTCATGTTGCTAGTGTCGCATCCTGAGCCGTAACATCTCCTGAGTTGTCGTACGATGTTCAAAGGACTTGGACGAAATCATTAGGTTTAGTATAGAGTTTTAAGGTTTCGTACGTTGTTGTAAGGTGTTGTTTGGAGTTTTAAGGTTTCCTGCGTTATTCTAACGTGCTTTTCATGCTGCTAATATGTCATTCAAAATCTTAAGATGTACAAACTTGTCGTACGATGTTCAAAGGACTCGGACGAATTCATTAGGTGTATTATGGAGTTTTAACGTTTCGTACCGTGATGTAAGGAGTTCATAGGAGTTGTAAGGCGTCCTACATGATACTAATGTTCTTTTCGAGTTGCTAATGGGGCATAAAGAGTAGTAAGATGCACTTAGTTCTCGTATGATGTTAAAAGGACTCGACGAATTCATTAGGTTTATTATGGAGTTTGAAGGTTTCATACGGTGTTGTAAGGTGTTGTTAGGAGATGTAAGGCGTCCAGCATTATACTAACGTGCTTTTCAAGGTGCTAGTATGGCATACATAGGCCTAAGTTGTCGTACGACGTTCAAAGGACTCAGACGAATTCATTAGGTTTATTATGGAGTTTTAAAGTTTTCTACGGTGATGTAAGGTGTTCTTAGGAGTTGTAACGCGTCCTACATTATTCTAACGTGCTTTTCATGTTGCTAGTGTCGCATCCTGAGCCGTAACATCTCCTGAGTTGTCGTACGATGTTCAAAGGACTTGGACGAAATCATTAGGTTTAGTATAGAGTTTTAAGGTTTCGTACGTTGTTGTAAGGTGTTGTTTGGAGTTTTAAGGTTTCCTGCGTTATTCTAACGTGCTTTTCATGCTGCTAATATGTCATTCAAAATCTTAAGATGTACAAACTTGTCGTACGATGTTCAAAGGACTCGGACGAATTCATTAGGTGTATTATGGAGTTTTAAGGTTTCGTACGGTGATGTAAGGAGTTCATAGGAGTTGTAAGGCGTCCTACATGATACTAATGTTCTTTTCGAGTTGCTAATGAGACATAAAGAGTAGTAAGATGCACTTAGTTCTCGTATGATGTTAAAAGGACTCGTACGAATTCATTAGGTTTATTATGGAGTTTGAAGGTTTCGTACGGTGTTGTAAGGTGTTGTTAGGAGATGTAAGGCGTCCAGCATTATACTAACGTGCTTTTCAAGGTGCTAGTATGGCATACATAGGCCTAAGTTGTCGTACGACGTTCAAAGGACTCAGACGAATTCATTAGGTTTATTATGGAGTTTTAAAGTTTTCTACGGTGATGTAAGGTGTTCTTAGGAGTTGTAACGCGTCCTACATTATTCTAACGTGCTTTTCATGTTGCTAGTGTCGCATCCTGAGCCGTAACATCTCCTGAGTTGTCGTACGATGTTCAAAGGACTTGGACGAAATCATTAGGTTTAGTATAGAGTTTTAAGGTTTCGTACGTTGTTGTAAGGTGTTGTTTGGAGTTTTAAGGTTTCCTGCGTTATTCTAACGTGCTTTTCATGCTGCTAATATGTCATTCAAAATCTTAAGATGTACAAACTTGTCGTACGATGTTCAAAGGACTCGGACGAATTCATTAGGTGTATTATGGAGTTTTAACGTTTCGTACCGTGATGTAAGGAGTTCATAGGAGTTGTAAGGCGTCCTACATGATACTAATGTTCTTTTCGAGTTGCTAATGGGGCATAAAGAGTAGTAAGATGCACTTAGTTCTCGTATGATGTTAAAAGGACTCGACGAATTCATTAGGTTTATTATGGAGTTTGAAGGTTTCATACGGTGTTGTAAGGTGTTGTTAGGAGATGTAAGGCGTCCAGCATTATACTAACGTGCTTTTCAAGGTGCTAGTATGGCATACATAGGCCTAAGTTGTCGTACGACGTTCAAAGGACTCAGACGAATTCATTAGGTTTATTATGGAGTTTTAAAGTTTTCTACGGTGATGTAAGGTGTTCTTAGGAGTTGTAACGCGTCCTACATTATTCTAACGTGCTTTTCATGTTGCTAGTGTCGCATCCTGAGCCGTAACATCTCCTGAGTTGTCGTACGATGTTCAAAGGACTTGGACGAAATCATTAGGTTTAGTATAGAGTTTTAAGGTTTCGTACGTTGTTGTAAGGTGTTGTTTGGAGTTTTAAGGTTTCCTGCGTTATTCTAACGTGCTTTTCATGCTGCTAATATGTCATTCAAAATCTTAAGATGTACAAACTTGTCGTACGATGTTCAAAGGACTCGGACGAATTCATTAGGTGTATCATGGAGTTTTAAGGTTTCGTACGGTGATGTAAGGAGTTCATAGGAGTTGTAAGGCGACCTACATGATACTAATGTTCTTTTCGAGTTGCTAATGAGACATAAAGAGTAGTAAGATGCACTTAGTTCTCGTATGATGTTAAAAGGACTCGTACGAATTCATTAGGTTTATTATGGAGTTTGAAGGTTTCGTACGGTGTTGTAAGGTGTTGTTAGGAGATGTAAGGCGTCCAGCATTATACTAACGTGCTTTTCAAGGTGCTAGTATGGCATACATAGGCCTAAGTTGTCGTACGACGTTCAAAGGACTCAGACGAATTCATTAGGTTTATTATGGAGTTTTAAAGTTTTCTACGGTGATGTAATGTGTTCTTAGGAGTTGTAACGCGTCCTACATTATTCTAACGTGCTTTTCATGTTGCTAGTGTCGCATCCTGAGCCGTAACATCTCCTGAGTTGTCGTACGATGTTCAAAGGACTTGGACGAAATCATTAGGTTTAGTATAGAGTTTTAAGGTTTCGTACGTTGTTGTAAGGTGTTGTTTGGAGTTTTAAGGTTTCCTGCGTTATTCTAACGTGCTTTTCATGCTGCTAATATGTCATTCAAAATCTTAAGATGTACAAACTTGTCGTACGATGTTCAAAGGACTCGGACGAATTCATTAGGTGTATCATGGAGTTTTAAGGTTTCGTACGGTGATGTAAGGAGTTCATAGGAGTTGTAAGGCGTCCTACATGATACTAATGTTCTTTTCGAGTTGCTAATGAGACATAAAGAGTAGTAAGATGCACTTAGTTCTCGTATGATGTTAAAAGGACTCGTACGAATTCATTAGGTTTATTATGGAGTTTGAAGGTTTCGTACGGTGTTGTAAGGTGTTGTTAGGAGATGTAAGGCGTCCAGCATTATACTAACGTGCTTTTCAAGGTGCTAGTATGGCATACATAGGCCTAAGTTGTCGTACGACGTTCAAAGGACTCAGACGAATTCATTAGGTTTATTATGGAGTTTTAAAGTTTTCTACGGTGATGTAATGTGTTCTTAGGAGTTGTAACGCGTCCTACATTATTCTAACGTGCTTTTCATGTTGCTAGTGTCGCATCCTGAGCCGTAACATCTCCTGAGTTGTCGTACGATGTTCAAAGGACTTGGACGAAATCATTAGGTTTAGTATAGAGTTTTAAGGTTTCGTACGTTGTTGTAAGGTGTTGTTTGGAGTTTTAAGGTTTCCTGCGTTATTCTAACGTGCTTTTCATGCTGCTAATATGTCATTCAAAATCTTAAGATGTACAAACTTGTCGTACGATGTTCAAAGGACTCGGACGAATTCATTAGGTGTATCATGGAGTTTTAAGGTTTCGTACGGTGATGTAAGGAGTTCATAGGAGTTGTAAGGCGTCCTACATGATACTAATGTTCTTTTCGAGTTGCTAATGAGACATAAAGAGTAGTAAGATGCACTTAGTTCTCGTATGATGTTAAAAGGACTCGTACGAATTCATTAGGTTTATTATGGAGTTTGAAGGTTTCGTACGGTGTTGTAAGGTGTTGTTAGGAGATGTAAGGCGTCCAGCATTATACTAACGTGCTTTTCAAGGTGCTAGTATGGCATACATAGGCCTAAGTTGTCGTACGACGTTCAAAGGACTCAGACGAATTCATTAGGTTTATTATGGAGTTTTAAAGTTTTCTACGGTGATGTAAGGTGTTCTTAGGAGTTGTAACGCGTCCAACATTATTCTAACGTGCTTTTCATGTTGCTAGTGTCGCATCCTGAGCCGTAACATCTCCTGAGTTGTCGTACGATGTTCAAAGGACTTGGACGAAATCATTAGGTTTAGTATAGAGTTTTAAGGTTTCGTACGTTGTTGTAAGGTGTTGTTTGGAGTTTTAAGGTTTCCTGCGTTATTCTAACGTGCTTTTCATGCTGCTAATATGTCATTCAAAATCTTAAGATGTACAAACTTGTCGTACGATGTTCAAAGGACTCGGACGAATTCATTAGGTGTATTATGGAGTTTTAAGGTTTCGTACGGTGATGTAAGGAGTTCATAGGAGTTGTAAGGCGTCCTACATGATACTAATGTTCTTTTCGAGTTGCTAATGAGACATAAAGAGTAGTAAGATGCACTTAGTTCTCGTATGATGTTAAAAGGACTCGTACGAATTCATTAGGTTTATTATGGAGTTTGAAGGTTTCATACGGTGTTGTAAGGTGTTGTTAGGAGATGTAAGGCGTCCAGCATTATACTAACGTGCTTTTCAAGGTGCTAGTATGGCATACATAGGCCTAAGTTGTCGTACGACGTTCAAAGGACTCAGACGAATTCATTAGGTTTATTATGGAGTTTTAAAGTTTTCTACGGTGATGTAAGGTGTTCTTAGGAGTTGTAACGCGTCCTACATTATTCTAACGTGCTTTTCATGTTGCTAGTGTCGCATCCTGAGCCGTAACATCTCCTGAGTTGTCGTACGATGTTCAAAGGACTTGGACGAAATCATTAGGTTTAGTATAGAGTTTTAAGGTTTCGTACGTTGTTGTAAGGTGTTGTTTGGAGTTTTAAGGTTTCCTGCGTTATTCTAACGTGCTTTTCATGCTGCTAATATGTCATTCAAAATCTTAAGATGTACAAACTTGTCGTACGATGTTCAAAGGACTCGGACGAATTCATTAGGTGTATTATGGAGTTTTAACGTTTCGTACCGTGATGTAAGGAGTTCATAGGAGTTGTAAGGCGTCCTACATGATACTAATGTTCTTTTCGAGTTGCTAATGGGGCATAAAGAGTAGTAAGATGCACTTAGTTCTCGTATGATGTTAAAAGGACTCGACGAATTCATTAGGTTTATTATGGAGTTTGAAGGTTTCATACGGTGTTGTAAGGTGTTGTTAGGAGATGTAAGGCGTCCAGCATTATACTAACGTGCTTTTCAAGGTGCTAGTATGGCATACATAGGCCTAAGTTGTCGTACGACGTTCAAAGGACTCAGACGAATTCATTAGGTTTATTATGGAGTTTTAAAGTTTTCTACGGTGATGTAATGTGTTCTTAGGAGTTGTAACGCGTCCTACATTATTCTAACGTGCTTTTCATGTTGCTAGTGTCGCATCCTGAGCCGTAACATCTCCTGAGTTGTCGTACGATGTTCAAAGGACTTGGACGAAATCATTAGGTTTAGTATAGAGTTTTAAGGTTTCGTACGTTGTTGTAAGGTGTTGTTTGGAGTTTTAAGGTTTCCTGCGTTATTCTAACGTGCTTTTCATGCTGCTAATATGTCATTCAAAATCTTAAGATGTACAAACTTGTCGTACGATGTTCAAAGGACTCGGACGAATTCATTAGGTGTATCATGGAGTTTTAAGGTTTCGTACGGTGATGTAAGGAGTTCATAGGAGTTGTAAGGCGTCCTACATGATACTAATGTTCTTTTCGAGTTGCTAATGAGACATAAAGAGTAGTAAGATGCACTTAGTTCTCGTATGATGTTAAAAGGACTCGTACGAATTCATTAGGTTTATTATGGAGTTTGAAGGTTTCGTACGGTGTTGTAAGGTGTTGTTAGGAGATGTAAGGCGTCCAGCATTATACTAACGTGCTTTTCAAGGTGCTAGTATGGCGTACATAGGCCTAAGTTGTCGTACGACGTTCAAAGGACTCAGACGAATTCATTAGGTTTATTATGGAGTTTTAAAGTTTTCTACGGTGATGTAAGGTGTTCTTAGGAGTTGTAACGCGTCCTACATTATTCTAACGTGCTTTTCATGTTGCTAGTGTCGCATCCTGAGCCGTAACATCTCCTAAGTTGTCGTACGATGTTCAAAGGACTTGGACGAAATCATTAGGTTTAGTATAGAGTTTTAAGGTTTCGTACGTTGTTGTAAGGTGTTGTTTGGAGTTTTAAGGTTTCCTGCGTTATTCTAACGTGCTTTTCATGCTGCTAATATGTCATTCAAAATCTTAAGATGTACAAACTTGTCGTACGATGTTCAAAGGACTCGGACGAATTCATTAGGTGTATTATGGAGTTTTAACGTTTCGTACCGTGATGTAAGGAGTTCATAGGAGTTGTAAGGCGTCCTACATGATACTAATGTTCTTTTCGAGTTGCTAATGGGGCATAAAGAGTAGTAAGATGCACTTAGTTCTCGTATGATGTTAAAAGGACTCGACGAATTCATTAGGTTTATTATGGAGTTTGAAGGTTTCATACGGTGTTGTAAGGTGTTGTTAGGAGATGTAAGGCGTCCAGCATTATACTAACGTGCTTTTCAAGGTGCTAGTATGGCATACATAGGCCTAAGTTGTCGTACGAAGTTCAAAGGACTCAGACGAATTCATTAGGTTTATTATGGAGTTTTAAAGTTTTCTACGGTGATGTAATGTGTTCTTAGGAGTTGTAACGCGTCCTACATTATTCTAACGTGCTTTTCATGTTGCTAGTGTCGCATCCTGAGCCGTAACATCTCCTGAGTTGTCGTACGATGTTCAAAGGACTTGGACGAAATCATTAGGTTTAGTATAGAGTTTTAAGGTTTCGTACGTTGTTGTAAGGTGTTGTTTGGAGTTTTAAGGTTTCCTGCGTTATTCTAACGTGCTTTTCATGCTGCTAATATGTCATTCAAAATCTTAAGATGTACAAACTTGTCGTACGATGTTCAAAGGACTCGGACGAATTCATTAGGTGTATCATGGAGTTTTAAGGTTTCGTACGGTGATGTAAGGAGTTCATAGGAGTTGTAAGGCGTCCTACATGATACTAATGTTCTTTTCGAGTTGCTAATGAGACATAAAGAGTAGTAAGATGCACTTAGTTCTCGTATGATGTTAAAAGGACTCGTACGAATTCATTAGGTTTATTATGGAGTTTGAAGGTTTCGTACGGTGTTGTAAGGTGTTGTTAGGAGATGTAAGGCGTCCAGCATTATACTAACGTGCTTTTCAAGGTGCTAGTATGGCATACATAGGCCTAAGTTGTCGTACGACGTTCAAAGGACTCAGACGAATTCATTAGGTTTATTATGGAGTTTTAAAGTTTTCTACGGTGATGTAAGGTGTTCTTAGGAGTTGTAACGCGTCCAACATTATTCTAACGTGCTTTTCATGTTGCTAGTGTCGCATCCTGAGCCGTAACATCTCCTGAGTTGTCGTACGATGTTCAAAGGACTTGGACGAAATCATTAGGTTTAGTATAGAGTTTTAAGGTTTCGTACGTTGTTGTAAGGTGTTGTTTGGAGTTTTAAGGTTTCCTGCGTTATTCTAACGTGCTTTTCATGCTGCTAATATGTCATTCAAAATCTTAAGATGTACAAACTTGTCGTACGATGTTCAAAGGACTCGGACGAATTCATTAGGTGTATTATGGAGTTTTAAGGTTTCGTACGGTGATGTAAGGAGTTCATAGGAGTTGTAAGGCGTCCTACATGATACTAATGTTCTTTTCGAGTTGCTAATGAGACATAAAGAGTAGTAAGATGCACTTAGTTCTCGTATGATGTTAAAAGGACTCGTACGAATTCATTAGGTTTATTATGGAGTTTGAAGGTTTCATACGGTGTTGTAAGGTGTTGTTAGGAGATGTAAGGCGTCCAGCATTATACTAACGTGCTTTTCAAGGTGCTAGTATGGCATACATAGGCCTAAGTTGTCGTACGACGTTCAAAGGACTCAGACGAATTCATTAGGTTTATTATGGAGTTTTAAAGTTTTCTACGGTGATGTAAGGTGTTCTTAGGAGTTGTAACGCGTCCTACATTATTCTAACGTGCTTTTCATGTTGCTAGTGTCGCATCCTGAGCCGTAACATCTCCTGAGTTGTCGTACGATGTTCAAAGGACTTGGACGAAATCATTAGGTTTAGTATAGAGTTTTAAGGTTTCGTACGTTGTTGTAAGGTGTTGTTTGGAGTTTTAAGGTTTCCTGCGTTATTCTAACGTGCTTTTCATGCTGCTAATATGTCATTCAAAATCTTAAGATGTACAAACTTGTCGTACGATGTTCAAAGGACTCGGACGAATTCATTAGGTGTATCATGGAGTTTTAAGGTTTCGTACGGTGATGTAAGGAGTTCATAGGAGTTGTAAGGCGTCCTACATGATACTAATGTTCTTTTCGAGTTGCTAATGAGACATAAAGAGTAGTAAGATGCACTTAGTTCTCGTATGATGTTAAAAGGACTCGTACGAATTCATTAGGTTTATTATGGAGTTTGAAGGTTTCGTACGGTGTTGTAAGGTGTTGTTAGGAGATGTAAGGCGTCCAGCATTATACTAACGTGCTTTTCAAGGTGCTAGTATGGCATACATAGGCCTAAGTTGTCGTACGACGTTCAAAGGACTCAGACGAATTCATTAGGTTTATTATGGAGTTTTAAAGTTTTCTACGGTGATGTAAGGTGTTCTTAGGAGTTGTAACGCGTCCAACATTATTCTAACGTGCTTTTCATGTTGCTAGTGTCGCATCCTGAGCCGTAACATCTCCTGAGTTGTCGTACGATGTTCAAAGGACTTGGACGAAATCATTAGGTTTAGTATAGAGTTTTAAGGTTTCGTACGTTGTTGTAAGGTGTTGTTTGGAGTTTTAAGGTTTCCTGCGTTATTCTAACGTGCTTTTCATGCTGCTAATATGTCATTCAAAATCTTAAGATGTACAAACTTGTCGTACGATGTTCAAAGGACTCGGACGAATTCATTAGGTGTATTATGGAGTTTTAAGGTTTCGTACGGTGATGTAAGGAGTTCATAGGAGTTGTAAGGCGTCCTACATGATACTAATGTTCTTTTCGAGTTGCTAATGAGACATAAAGAGTAGTAAGATGCACTTAGTTCTCGTATGATGTTAAAAGGACTCGTACGAATTCATTAGGTTTATTATGGAGTTTGAAGGTTTCATACGGTGTTGTAAGGTGTTGTTAGGAGATGTAAGGCGTCCAGCATTATACTAACGTGCTTTTCAAGGTGCTAGTATGGCATACATAGGCCTAAGTTGTCGTACGACGTTCAAAGGACTCAGACGAATTCATTAGGTTTATTATGGAGTTTTAAAGTTTTCTACGGTGATGTAAGGTGTTCTTAGGAGTTGTAACGCGTCCTACATTATTCTAACGTGCTTTTCATGTTGCTAGTGTCGCATCCTGAGCCGTAACATCTCCTGAGTTGTCGTACGATGTTCAAAGGACTTGGACGAAATCATTAGGTTTAGTATAGAGTTTTAAGGTTTCGTACGTTGTTGTAAGGTGTTGTTTGGAGTTTTAAGGTTTCCTGCGTTATTCTAACGTGCTTTTCATGCTGCTAATATGTCATTCAAAATCTTAAGATGTACAAACTTGTCGTACGATGTTCAAAGGACTCGGACGAATTCATTAGGTGTATTATGGAGTTTTAACGTTTCGTACCGTGATGTAAGGAGTTCATAGGAGTTGTAAGGCGTCCTACATGATACTAATGTTCTTTTCGAGTTGCTAATGGGGCATAAAGAGTAGTAAGATGCACTTAGTTCTCGTATGATGTTAAAAGGACTCGACGAATTCATTAGGTTTATTATGGAGTTTGAAGGTTTCATACGGTGTTGTAAGGTGTTGTTAGGAGATGTAAGGCGTCCAGCATTATACTAACGTGCTTTTCAAGGTGCTAGTATGGCATACATAGGCCTAAGTTGTCGTACGACGTTCAAAGGACTCAGACGAATTCATTAGGTTTATTATGGAGTTTTAAAGTTTTCTACGGTGATGTAATGTGTTCTTAGGAGTTGTAACGCGTCCTACATTATTCTAACGTGCTTTTCATGTTGCTAGTGTCGCATCCTGAGCCGTAACATCTCCTGAGTTGTCGTACGATGTTCAAAGGACTTGGACGAAATCATTAGGTTTAGTATAGAGTTTTAAGGTTTCGTACGTTGTTGTAAGGTGTTGTTTGGAGTTTTAAGGTTTCCTGCGTTATTCTAACGTGCTTTTCATGCTGCTAATATGTCATTCAAAATCTTAAGATGTACAAACTTGTCGTACGATGTTCAAAGGACTCGGACGAATTCATTAGGTGTATCATGGAGTTTTAAGGTTTCGTACGGTGATGTAAGGAGTTCATAGGAGTTGTAAGGCGTCCTACATGATACTAATGTTCTTTTCGAGTTGCTAATGAGACATAAAGAGTAGTAAGATGCACTTAGTTCTCGTATGATGTTAAAAGGACTCGTACGAATTCATTAGGTTTATTATGGAGTTTGAAGGTTTCGTACGGTGTTGTAAGGTGTTGTTAGGAGATGTAAGGCGTCCAGCATTATACTAACGTGCTTTTCAAGGTGCTAGTATGGCGTACATAGGCCTAAGTTGTCGTACGACGTTCAAAGGACTCAGACGAATTCATTAGGTTTATTATGGAGTTTTAAAGTTTTCTACGTTGATGTAAGGTGTTCTTAGGAGTTGTAACGCGTCCTACATTATTCTAACGTGCTTTTCATGTTGCTAGTGTCGCATCCTGAGCCGTAACATCTCCTAAGTTGTCGTACGATGTTCAAAGGACTTGGACGAAATCATTAGGTTTAGTATAGAGTTTTAAGGTTTCGTACGTTGTTGTAAGGTGTTGTTTGGAGTTTTAAGGTTTCCTGCGTTATTCTAACGTGCTTTTCATGCTGCTAATATGTCATTCAAAATCTTAAGATGTACAAACTTGTCGTACGATGTTCAAAGGACTCGGACGAATTCATTAGGTGTATTATGGAGTTTTAACGTTTCGTACCGTGATGTAAGGAGTTCATAGGAGTTGTAAGGCGTCCTACATGATACTAATGTTCTTTTCGAGTTGCTAATGGGGCATAAAGAGTAGTAAGATGCACTTAGTTCTCGTATGATGTTAAAAGGACTCGACGAATTCATTAGGTTTATTATGGAGTTTGAAGGTTTCATACGGTGTTGTAAGGTGTTGTTAGGAGATGTAAGGCGTCCAGCATTATACTAACGTGCTTTTCAAGGTGCTAGTATGGCATACATAGGCCTAAGTTGTCGTACGAAGTTCAAAGGACTCAGACGAATTCATTAGGTTTATTATGGAGTTTTAAAGTTTTCTACGGTGATGTAATGTGTTCTTAGGAGTTGTAACGCGTCCTACATTATTCTAACGTGCTTTTCATGTTGCTAGTGTCGCATCCTGAGCCGTAACATCTCCTGAGTTGTCGTACGATGTTCAAAGGACTTGGACGAAATCATTAGGTTTAGTATAGAGTTTTAAGGTTTCGTACGTTGTTGTAAGGTGTTGTTTGGAGTTTTAAGGTTTCCTGCGTTATTCTAACGTGCTTTTCATGCTGCTAATATGTCATTCAAAATCTTAAGATGTACAAACTTGTCGTACGATGTTCAAAGGACTCGGACGAATTCATTAGGTGTATTATGGAGTTTTAAGGTTTCGTACGGTGATGTAAGGAGTTCATAGGAGTTGTAAGGTGTCCTACATGATACTAATGTTCTTTTCGAGTTGCTAATGAGACACAAAGAGTAGTAAGATGCACTTAGTTCTCGTATGATGTTAAAAGGACTCGTACGAATTCATTAGGTTTATTATGGAGTTTGAAGGTTTCGTACGGTGTTGTAAGGTGTTGTTAGGAGATGTAAGGCGTCCAGCATTATACTAACGTGCTTTTCAAGGTGCTAGTATGGCATACATAGGCCTAAGTTGTCGTACGACGTTCAAAGGACTCAGACGAATTCATTAGGTTTATTATGGAGTTTTAAAGTTTTCTACGGTGATGTAAGGTGTTCTTAGGAGTTGTAACGCGTCCTACATTATTCTAACGTGCTTTTCATGTTGCTAGTGTCGCATCCTGAGCCGTAACATCTCCTGAGTTGTCGTACGATGTTCAAAGGACTTGGACGAAATCATTAGGTTTAGTATAGAGTTTTAAGGTTTCGTACGTTGTTGTAAGGTGTTGTTTGGAGTTTTAAGGTTTCCTGCGTTATTCTAACGTGCTTTTCATGCTGCTAATATGTCATTCAAAATCTTAAGATGTACAAACTTGTCGTACGATGTTCAAAGGACTCGGACGAATTCATTAGGTGTATTATGGAGTTTTAAGGTTTCGTACGGTGATGTAAGGAGTTCATAGGAGTTGTAAGGTGTCCTACATGATACTAATGTTCTTTTCGAGTTGCTAATGAGACATAAAGAGTAGTAAGATGCACTTAGTTCTCGTATGATGTTAAAAGGACTCGTACGAATTCATTAGGTTTATTATGGAGTTTGAAGGTTTCGTACGGTGTTGTAAGGTGTTGTTAGGAGATGTAAGGCGTCCAGCATTATACTAACGTGCTTTTCAAGGTGCTAGTATGGCATACATAGGCCTAAGTTGTCGTACGACGTTCAAAGGACTCAGACGAATTCATTAGGTTTATTATGGAGTTTTAAAGTTTTCTACGGTGATGTAAGGTGTTCTTAGGAGTTGTAACGCGTCCTACATTATTCTAACGTGCTTTTCATGTTGCTAGTGTCGCATCCTGAGCCGTAACATCTCCTGAGTTGTCGTACGATGTTCAAAGGACTTGGACGAAATCATTAGGTTTAGTATAGAGTTTTAAGGTTTCGTACGTTGTTGTAAGGTGTTGTTTGGAGTTTTAAGGTTTCCTGCGTTATTCTAACGTGCTTTTCATGCTGCTAATATGTCATTCAAAATCTTAAGATGTACAAACTTGTCGTACGATGTTCAAAGGACTCGGACGAATTCATTAGGTGTATTATGGAGTTTTAACGTTTCGTACCGTGATGTAAGGAGTTCATAGGAGTTGTAAGGCGTCCTACATGATACTAATGTTCTTTTCGAGTTGCTAATGGGGCATAAAGAGTAGTAAGATGCACTTAGTTCTCGTATGATGTTAAAAGGACTCGACGAATTCATTAGGTTTATTATGGAGTTTGAAGGTTTCATACGGTGTTGTAAGGTGTTGTTAGGAGATGTAAGGCGTCCAGCATTATACTAACGTGCTTTTCAAGGTGCTAGTATGGCATACATAGGCCTAAGTTGTCGTACGACGTTCAAAGGACTCAGACGAATTCATTAGGTTTATTATGGAGTTTTAAAGTTTTCTACGGTGATGTAATGTGTTCTTAGGAGTTGTAACGCGTCCTACATTATTCTAACGTGCTTTTCATGTTGCTAGTGTCGCATCCTGAGCCGTAACATCTCCTGAGTTGTCGTACGATGTTCAAAGGACTTGGACGAAATCATTAGGTTTAGTATAGAGTTTTAAGGTTTCGTACGTTGTTGTAAGGTGTTGTTTGGAGTTTTAAGGTTTCCTGCGTTATTCTAACGTGCTTTTCATGCTGCTAATATGTCATTCAAAATCTTAAGATGTACAAACTTGTCGTACGATGTTCAAAGGACTCGGACGAATTCATTAGGTGTATCATGGAGTTTTAAGGTTTCGTACGGTGATGTAAGGAGTTCATAGGAGTTGTAAGGCGTCCTACATGATACTAATGTTCTTTTCGAGTTGCTAATGAGACATAAAGAGTAGTAAGATGCACTTAGTTCTCGTATGATGTTAAAAGGACTCGTACGAATTCATTAGGTTTATTATGGAGTTTGAAGGTTTCGTACGGTGTTGTAAGGTGTTGTTAGGAGATGTAAGGCGTCCAGCATTATACTAACGTGCTTTTCAAGGTGCTAGTATGGCGTACATAGGCCTAAGTTGTCGTACGACGTTCAAAGGACTCAGACGAATTCATTAGGTTTATTATGGATTTTTGAAGTTTTCTACGGTGATGTAAGGTGTTCTTAGGAGTTGTAACGCGTCCTACATTATTCTAACGTGCTTTTCATGTTGCTAGTGTCGCATCCTTAGCCGTAACATCTCCTAAGTTGTCGTACGATGTTCAAAGGACTTGGACGAAATCATTAGGTTTAGTATAGAGTTTTAAGGTTTCGTACGTTGTTGTAAGGTGTTGTTTGGAGTTTTAAGGTTTCCTGCGTTATTCTAACGTGCTTTTCATGCTGCTAATATGTCATTCAAAATCTTAAGATGTACAAACTTGTCGTACGATGTTCAAAGGACTCGGACGAATTCATTAGGTGTATTATGGAGTTTTAACGTTTCGTACCGTGATGTAAGGAGTTCATAGGAGTTGTAAGGCGTCCTACATGATACTAATGTTCTTTTCGAGTTGCTAATGGGGCATAAAGAGTAGTAAGATGCACTTAGTTCTCGTATGATGTTAAAAGGACTCGACGAATTCATTAGGTTTATTATGGAGTTTGAAGGTTTCATACGGTGTTGTAAGGTGTTGTTAGGAGATGTAAGGCGTCCAGCATTATACTAACGTGCTTTTCAAGGTGCTAGTATGGCATACATAGGCCTAAGTTGTCGTACGAAGTTCAAAGGACTCAGACGAATTCATTAGGTTTATTATGGAGTTTTAAAGTTTTCTACGGTGATGTAATGTGTTCTTAGGAGTTGTAACGCGTCCTACATTATTCTAACGTGCTTTTCATGTTGCTAGTGTCGCATCCTGAGCCGTAACATCTCCTGAGTTGTCGTACGATGTTCAAAGGACTTGGACGAAATCATTAGGTTTAGTATAGAGTTTTAAGGTTTCGTACGTTGTTGTAAGGTGTTGTTTGGAGTTTTAAGGTTTCCTGCGTTATTCTAACGTGCTTTCATGCTGCTAATATGTCATTCAAAATCTTAAGATGTACAAACTTGTCGTACGATGTTCAAAGGACTCGGACGAATTCATTAGGTGTATTATGGAGTTTTAAGGTTTCGTACGGTGATGTAAGGAGTTCATAGGAGTTGTAAGGTGTCCTACATGATACTAATGTTCTTTTCGAGTTGCTAATGAGACATAAAGAGTAGTAAGATGCACTTAGTTCTCGTATGATGTTAAAAGGACTCGTACGAATTCATTAGGTTTATTATGGAGTTTGAAGGTTTCGTACGGTGTTGTAAGGTGTTGTTAGGAGATGTAAGGCGTCCAGCATTATACTAACGTGCTTTTCAAGGTGCTAGTATGGCATACATAGGCCTAAGTTGTCGTACGACGTTCAAAGGACTCAGACGAATTCATTAGGTTTATTATGGAGTTTTAAAGTTTTCTACGGTGATGTAAGGTGTTCTTAGGAGTTGTAACGCGTCCTACATTATTCTAACGTGCTTTTCATGTTGCTAGTGTCGCATCCTGAGCCGTAACATCTCCTGAGTTGTCGTACGATGTTCAAAGGACTTGGACGAAATCATTAGGTTTAGTATAGAGTTTTAAGGTTTCGTACGTTGTTGTAAGGTGTTGTTTGGAGTTTTAAGGTTTCCTGCGTTATTCTAACGTGCTTTTCATGCTGCTAATATGTCATTCAAAATCTTAAGATGTACAAACTTGTCGTACGATGTTCAAAGGACTCGGACGAATTCATTAGGTGTATTATGGAGTTTTAAGGTTTCGTACGGTGATGTAAGGAGTTCATAGGAGTTGTAAGGTGTCCTACATGATACTAATGTTCTTTTCGAGTTGCTAATGAGACATAAAGAGTAGTAAGATGCACTTAGTTCTCGTATGATGTTAAAAGGACTCGTACGAATTCATTAGGTTTATTATGGAGTTTGAAGGTTTCGTACGGTGTTGTAAGGTGTTGTTAGGAGATGTAAGGCGTCCAGCATTATACTAACGTGCTTTTCAAGGTGCTAGTATGGCATACATAGGCCTAAGTTGTCGTACGACGTTCAAAGGACTCAGACGAATTCATTAGGTTTATTATGGAGTTTTAAAGTTTTCTACGGTGATGTAAGGTGTTCTTAGGAGTTGTAACGCGTCCTACATTATTCTAACGTGCTTTTCATGTTGCTAGTGTCGCATCCTGAGCCGTAACATCTCCTGAGTTGTCGTACGATGTTCAAAGGACTTGGACGAAATCATTAGGTTTAGTATAGAGTTTTAAGGTTTCGTACGTTGTTGTAAGGTGTTGTTTGGAGTTTTAAGGTTTCCTGCGTTATTCTAACGTGCTTTTCATGCTGCTAATATGTCATTCAAAATCTTAAGATGTACAAACTTGTCGTACGATGTTCAAAGGACTCGGACGAATTCATTAGGTGTATTATGGAGTTTTAACGTTTCGTACCGTGATGTAAGGAGTTCATAGGAGTTGTAAGGCGTCCTACATGATACTAATGTTCTTTTCGAGTTGCTAATGGGGCATAAAGAGTAGTAAGATGCACTTAGTTCTCGTATGATGTTAAAAGGACTCGACGAATTCATTAGGTTTATTATGGAGTTTGAAGGTTTCGTACGGTGTTGTAAGGTGTTGTTAGGAGATGTAAGGCGTCCAGCATTATACTAACGTGCTTTTCAAGGTGCTAGTATGGCATACATAGGCCTAAGTTGTCGTACGACGTTCAAAGGACTCCGACGAATTCATTAGGTTTATTATGGAGTTTTAAAGTTTTCTACGGTGATGTAATGTGTTCTTAGGAGTTGTAACGCGTCCTACATTATTCTAACGTGCTTTTCATGTTGCTAGTGTCGCATCCTGAGCCGTAACATCTCCTGAGTTGTCGTACGATGTTCAAAGGACTTGGACGAAATCATTAGGTTTAGTATAGAGTTTTAAGGTTTCGTACGTTGTTGTAAGGTGTTGTTTGGAGTTTTAAGGTTTCCTGCGTTATTCTAACGTGCTTTTCATGCTGCTAATATGTCATTCAAAATCTTAAGATGTACAAACTTGTCGTACGATGTTCAAAGGACTCGGACGAATTCATTAGGTGTATTATGGAGTTTTAAGGTTTCGTACGGTGATGTAAGGAGTTCATAGGAGTTGTAAGGTGATGTGGTTGTAATTTAACATAATTTTATATAAATATTCCTTTCACTTTTGGGTCATCATTGGTCGATTTTTACTTATAACCACTTCATATTCATGTTATAATAATTTAAAAGACCATGGGCTAAAATTATATATTGAAGCTAATTTATTTAGTTTGTTTGTTTTAATTTAAATTGTAGGCCCATGTGTACGGATGACCCAAAACGAGAGAGATGGAAAAGAAAAATAAAACCTAATTGGTATAATATATATTGAAGAGAAAAAAAAGAAAAAGAGGTTGTTGGCTGCCGTCGATCAAAAGAAAAGAAAAAAAAGAAGAATCGAAGTGCTGCTGCTGTATTGTTCGTTCGAAGAAAAAAAAAAGAAGCAGGCAGGTTAGCACGTCAAGAAAGTCAAACGAATTAGTTAAGCTACTAGGCAGACACGTCAATTAATTTAAGCAAGCAAGCAGGTAGCTGATTAATTTTATTTGTTTTCGATGAATGATAACTTGTTTTGTTTTCCGTTTTTGTTTATGTTTTGAACATTATGAGTAGCTAAACTTGTTATGGTTGCTTAGGTTTGATGAACTAGACTTTTTGTTTGAATGAATAATTATTGGTTTTGAATGAATGTGTTGATTTATATGTTTAGACTTTGAATCCGATTCTTATTATTTGTGTGTTGGAATTGGTTGATTTGATAATATATTTGTTGATTCCATTGATCTAGATACTTAGAAATATACTCTAGAGTCAGGAATTAGTCTAAGTTGTCAACTTCTAGTTTTCGGTTTAGACCTTGAAAGTGAGAAATCTAATTCAAGTGTAATAATTATTAAAATCTACCAATTAAGGCGTGCAATCAATTCTTGAATGTGAGAAATCTATTTTAGAATTGCTAGGTTATTAAATAGACGTTGTTTGACAGTTTGGGTAGCCGATAACTCGGGTTCACCTGTTTACTCGCGTCTAGAGTTTCCTGGGATTTTGGTTTTCTAAGTTTATTCGGCTTCGTAACTTGAGGGTTTTAGTATTTAAATTATCTCTTACCTGATAGTTGTGGGATTTGGTGGTCGATAACTCGAGTCAGTCCATTTTAGCACTTCTTCACTTGTCTTACTATCAGGTTCGGTTTATCTTCCGGGGGTTTATCGGATTAGACAGGGTCTTCATTCAATTCCAGAATTAGGATTTCATTCATGAGTCTAGGGATTCTTGCTTAAGTAACCTACTTTAATCCATACTTGAGATTCACTTTATTCTCTAGTTTTCGAGCTTGCCGTTTTGTTCTAGTTAGTTATTTATTTACTTGCAATTAATTTAAGAATCATTCCTCATCAAATCAATTTAGTAGGCTAGGAGTCGATAGAGATTTGTTTTCAAGAGTCGTTAGATCTGTGTCCAAGGTTCGATAATCCGGACTTATTTACTTAGCTACACTGCGACCGGTGCACTTGCCGTTAGTGTGTGGTTTTGTAGGTTTTTCCATCTTTAAAACTTGTTTGAATTTAATAGATACAACTTTCACACATCAAGTTTTTGGCGCCGTTGCCGGGGACACAGTGCGCTTTTGAGGACGATCCGAGTCGGCGATCTAGCCATATTTTATTATTTTATTATTTTAGTTTAGTTTGCTTTGCTTGTTTTTATTATTGTTAGGATAGTTACATTTACTTGACACAGTTGTTTTCTTTTATTTCTACTTTGTTTATTTATTTACTTTTATTATCTTAGTTTATGTCTCACCTTCTACTTTGAGCAAAAATGTACAAACATGATGAGTACAGGAATCCTTGGTGTACACTATGTCACAGATCCCATTGGGCATACGAGTGCTCTATGGTACAAGACTTCCAGTTGTTTCAGGTTGATAAAGAGCAGCATCAAAAGGATATCCAGAAAATGATCGCTGATATAGAATCAAAGCGTCAGAAACAACCTTGTGTAGTATATGATCTAATGGGGAACATTTTGGGTTACACAGATTCAAATGGTAATATGATAGAGCATAGCCCAGAACCAGTGACAATGATGGACGAAGGGGAGTATCTATGGAGCTGTGATTCAATTCCACGCTGTATGTCACATTTGTTTCATAAGGATGACATGATGCAAGGTTCACAAGTACATGACACACATAAGGATGAAGTGCAACACCAAAGCCAACAAACTATACCACAAGTCCCAACTTCAGGTAAGTATTCTGACCCTAGCGACGACCTTAATTTTTCATCTGATTTTATAAACGATCATAAGGTTCCTGGTGATTCTTTACACTTGTCTTGCGAGAGTGATATGATGAAGGAATTAATATTCAAGGATGAGGGAGAGAATGAGCATGTCCTATCATGGGAATACGAGTTTGGTGAAGAGTTGGTGAATTTACCAACCACTCCTGAAGAAGAATATGTATTTGACCCGGTTGGTGATATTTTATATTTGGAGATGTTACTTATGGGAAAGCCGACCATGGAGATCAAAAGAGCAAACAAAGTAGAAGAAGTGGCACTAGAAGATGGCAAGCCCGTGAAAAAGCAACATGGTGGATCGCCACCCAATTCAACAAAGTCATGGGATAACACAGGAAAGAGAGTCGATCAACATATTTTGAGGATTAAAAGGTGGTGCATTCAGAAGCACGGAGCTGAACTAAAGTGCAAGAACGACCAATCTTCACGATATTTGTCATGCATCCGATTCTTTCCAGGTAAGTTTAAATATTGGTGGTCTGACCCGTTCCAAGTTTTTAATTTATTTTTCAAAACCGTTTTCAATTTCACGGTTAATTTTATAAGTATTTGTGTGAAGCGGATGGAATTGAACGGGTTAGATAGGATCCAGATCAAAGAGAAACCTCCTGATTAAGTTCAAGTGTGGGGAGGTTTCTCATTGGTTTGTAGAGTTTGTATATTGAGTCGAATTTTTTATTGTTTATTTTAATTTTAATTTTAATTTATGTCGAGTCAGTATTATGCTCGGGTATTCTTGTTTTTGTTTTTGCAGGTTTAAATCATTCTCACCCGTACTCAATCTCCATTCGGGTGAGTTTGTATTTGTGAAGACGAAGAAGATCTCGAGAGTGTCGGTGAAGCTCGATCGCGACCGAAATGCTATACGATCGAAGCCGAAGATTGGAATGAAGACTAGGAGCATACGCATTCTGCAAATTACCAGCTAAGTCTTTTCCAATTCACTTTTCTATCTTTTATTTTTGCATTTTTGTTTTTATTTTTAGGATGTTTTCTATCTCTACATTGAGGACAATGTAGAACTTAAGTGTGGGGATGGGAAATAGTCATTTCTAGTTTGTTTAGTTGTTTGTTTCGAGTCATATAGTGTCTTAAAAAAAAATCCAAAAAAATTGAAAAATTTGAAAAATGTCTTTGTTTAAGCTGTGCACTTGAAATAGAAAATGATAGTGAACTAATATTGGTTTTTAAATGAGTTGTGGTCTTTAAAACATGAATGAATTCTGGATAAACATTTGGTAACCCAATTAGCTGAGATAGTTTCCCTAAGTGTAATAATAGAAAGTTAATTATCGTGAGTCTCGTGGGTGTTCATCGTAGGAGGAATAGGAAGGCCTTAACTAAATTAGGCACCATTGTAGGCTTTAGAACTTAAATAGGTTAAGGGGTAGTGCCATTTTAGGATTTATAACACACTTCTTGTGAAAGAAGTGGCGCACCCGCAAATAAAATGTCCACCGGGTATAGTACTGAAAAGCGCTCAAAGTAGCTGCTAAATAAAAGAGCTTAAAGAGCCAATTCAAATGAAAAAAAAAAGAAAAAAAAAATTAAAAATATAAGGCAAGTGATCCAAGACCTCATGTGCTCTACCTCCGGGATAGCGACTTGGATACGACACCCCTGGGTGAGGTGATCTTGTTTTATGAAAAAAAAAAGAATAACAGTCTATACCCACAAAATTCATCCATCAAAATCCACCCTAATATGGCACTAGTTCTTAATTTAGTTAAGTTCTTTAGGTTATTTTGGTAGGAAAACCTTTGTGGTTTATCCGATGCCTCGTCAAACAACAATAATTGGGCTAACTTATTTTTCCTCTGTGTGAGGCCTTATAGATAAATGATTTAATTAAATTTAGATTAAACATAAGGGGAAACTTAATAAGCTAGTGTTAGGGTGTTTATGTAAACGCACCAATGTTTATCAGAATTCGGTTCTTGTTTGAGAAACTGTGATGAAATTTGAAGCCTTGATTAGTTGTGATTCTATGTGCATGCTTTTTCGAGGACGAAAAAAAGTTCAAGTGTGGGGATATTTGATGTGGTTGTAATTTAACATAATTTTATATAAATATTCCTTTCACTTTTGGGTCATCATTGGTCGATTTTTACTTATAACCACTTCATATTCATGTTATAATAATTTAAAAGACCATGGGCTAAAATTATATATTGAAGCTAATTTATTTAGTTTGTTTGTTTTAATTTAAATTGTAGGCCCATGTGTACGGATGACCCAAAACGAGAGAGATGGAAAAGAAAAATAAAACCTAATTGGTATAATATATATTGAAGAGAAAAAAAAGAAAAAGAGGTTGTTGGCTGCCGTCGATCAAAAGAAAAGAAAAAAAAGAAGAATCGAAGTGCTGCTGCTGTATTGTTCGTTCGAAGAAAAAAAAAAGAAGCAGGCAGGTTAGCACGTCAAGAAAGTCAAACGAATTAGTTAAGCTACTAGGCAGACACGTCAATTAATTTAAGCAAGCAAGCAGGTAGCTGATTAATTTTATTTGTTTTCGATGAATGATAACTTGTTTTGTTTTCCGTTTTTGTTTATGTTTTGAACATTATGAGTAGCTAAACTTGTTATGGTTGCTTAGGTTTGATGAACTAGACTTTTTGTTTGAATGAATAATTATTGGTTTTGAATGAATGTGTTGATTTATATGTTTAGACTTTGAATCCGATTCTTATTATTTGTGTGTTGGAATTGGTTGATTTGATAATATATTTGTTGATTCCATTGATCTAGATACTTAGAAATATACTCTAGAGTCAGGAATTAGTCTAAGTTGTCAACTTCTAGTTTTCGGTTTAGACCTTGAAAGTGAGAAATCTAATTCAAGTGTAATAATTATTAAAATCTACCAATTAAGGCGTGCAATCAATTCTTGAATGTGAGAAATCTATTTTAGAATTGCTAGGTTATTAAATAGACGTTGTTTGACAGTTTGGGTAGCCGATAACTCGGGTTCACCTGTTTACTCGCGTCTAGAGTTTCCTGGGATTTTGGTTTTCTAAGTTTATTCGGCTTCGTAACTTGAGGGTTTTAGTATTTAAATTATCTCTTACCTGATAGTTGTGGGATTTGGTGGTCGATAACTCGAGTCAGTCCATTTTAGCACTTCTTCACTTGTCTTACTATCAGGTTCGGTTTATCTTCCGGGGGTTTATCGGATTAGACAGGGTCTTCATTCAATTCCAGAATTAGGATTTCATTCATGAGTCTAGGGATTCTTGCTTAAGTAACCTACTTTAATCCATACTTGAGATTCACTTTATTCTCTAGTTTTCGAGCTTGCCGTTTTGTTCTAGTTAGTTATTTATTTACTTGCAATTAATTTAAGAATCATTCCTCATCAAATCAATTTAGTAGGCTAGGAGTCGATAGAGATTTGTTTTCAAGAGTCGTTAGATCTGTGTCCAAGGTTCGATAATCCGGACTTATTTACTTAGCTACACTGCGACCGGTGCACTTGCCGTTAGTGTGTGGTTTTGTAGGTTTTTCCATCTTTAAAACTTGTTTGAATTTAATAGATACAACTTTCACACATCATAAGGCGTCCTACATGATACTAATGTTCTTTTCGAGTTGCTAATGAGACATAAAGAGTAGTAAGATGCACTTAGTTCTCGTATGATGTTAAAAGGACTCGTACGAATTCATTAGGTTTATTATGGAGTTTGAAGGTTTCGTACGGTGTTGTAAGGTGTTGTTAGGAGATGTAAGGCGTCCAGCATTATACTAACGTGCTTTTCAAGGTGCTAGTATGGCATACATAGGCCTAAGTTGTCGTACGACGTTCAAAGGACTCGGACGAATTCATTAGGTTTATTATGGAGTTTTAAAGTTTTCTACGGTGATGTAAGGTGTTCTTAGGAGTTGTAACGCGTCCTACATTATTCTAACGTGCTTTTCATGTTGCTAGTGTCGCATCCTGAGCCGTAACATCTCCTGAGTTGTCGTACGATGTTCAAAGGACTTGGACGAAATCATTAGGTTTAGTATAGAGTTTTAAGGTTTCGTACGTTGTTGTAAGGTGTTGTTTGGAGTTTTAAGGTTTCCTGCGTTATTCTAACGTGCTTTTCATGCTGCTAATATGTCATTCAAAATCTTAAGATGTACAAACTTGTCGTACGATGTTCAAAGGACTCGGACGAATTCATTAGGTGTATTATGGAGTTTTAACGTTTCGTACCGTGATGTAAGGAGTTCATAGGAGTTGTAAGGCGTCCTACATGATACTAATGTTCTTTTCGAGTTGCTAATGGGGCATAAAGAGTAGTAAGATGCACTTAGTTCTCGTATGATGTTAAAAGGACTCGTACGAATTCATTAGGTTTATTATGGAGTTTGAAGGTTTCGTACGGTGTTGTAAGGTGTTGTTAGGAGATGTAAGGCGTCCAGCATTATACTAACGTGCTTTTCAAGGTGCTAGTATGGCATACATAGGCCTAAGTTGTCGTACGACGTTCAAAGGACTCCGACGAATTCATTAGGTTTATTATGGAGTTTTAAAGTTTTCTACGGTGATGTAAGGTGTTCTTAGGAGTTGTAACGCGTCCTACATTATTCTAACGTGCTTTTCATGTTGCTAGTGTCGCATCCTGAGCCGTAACATCTCCTGAGTTGTCGTACGATGTTCAAAGGACTTGGACGAAATCATTAGGTTTAGTATAGAGTTTTAAGGTTTCGTACGTTGTTGTAAGGTGTTGTTTGGAGTTTTAAGGTTTCCTGCGTTATTCTAACGTGCTTTTCATGCTGCTAATATGTCATTCAAAATCTTAAGATGTACAAACTTGTCGTACGATGTTCAAAGGACTCGGACGAATTCATTAGGTGTATTATGGAGTTTTAACGTTTCGTACCGTGATGTAAGGAGTTCATAGGAGTTGTAAGGCGTCCTACATGATACTAATGTTCTTTTCGAGTTGCTAATGGGGCATAAAGAGTAGTAAGATGCACTTAGTTCTTGTATGATGTTAAAAGGACTCGTAAGAATTCATTTGGTTTATTATGGAGTTTGAAGGTTTCGTACGGTGTTGTAAGGTGTTGCTAGGAGATGTAAGGCGTCCAGCATTATACTAACGTGCTTTTCAAGGTGCTAGTATGGCATACATAGGCCTAAGTTGTCGTACGACGTTCAAAGGACTCAGACGAATTCATTAGGTTTATTATGGAGTTTTAAAGTTTTCTACGGTGATGTAAGGTGTTCTTAGGAGTTGTAACGCGTCCAACATTATTCTAACGTGCTTTTCATGTTGCTAGTGTCGCATCCTGAGCCGTAACATCTCCTGAGTTGTCGTACGATGTTCAAAGGACTTGGACGAAATCATTAGGTTTAGTATAGAGTTTTAAGGTTTCGTACGTTGTTGTAAGGTGTTGTTTGGAGTTTTAAGGTTTCCTGCGTTATTCTAACGTGCTTTTCATGCTGCTAATATGTCATACAAAATCTTAAGATGTACAAACTTGTCGTACGATGTTCAAAGGACTCGGACGAATTCATTAGGCGTATTATGGAGTTTTAAGGTTTCGTACGGTGATGTAAGGAGTTCATAGGAGTTGTAAGGCGTCCTACATGATACTAATGTTCTTTTCGAGTTGCTAATGAGACATAAAGAGTAGTAAGATGCACTTAGTTCTCGTATGATGTTAAAAGGACTCGTAAGAATTCATTTGGTTTATTATGGAGTTTGAAGGTTTCGTACGGTGTTGTAAGGTGTTGCTAGGAGATGTAAGGCGTCCAGCATTATACTAACGTGCTTTTCAAGGTGCTAGTATGGCATACATAGGCCTAACTTGTCGTACGACATTCAAAGGACTCAGACGAATTCATTAGGTTTATTATTGAGTTTTAAAGTTTTCTACGGTGATGTAAGGTGTTCTTAGGAGTTGTAACGCGTCCTACATTATTCTAACGTGCTTTTCATGTTGCTAGTGTCGCATCCTGAGCCGTAACATCTCCTGAGTTGTCGTACGATGTTCAAAGGACTTGGACGAAATCATTAGGTTTAGTATAGAGTTTTAAGGTTTCGTACGTTGTTGTAAGGTGTTGTTTGGAGTTTTAAGGTTTCCTGCGTTATTCTAACGTGCTTTTCATGCTGCTAATATGTCATTCAAAATCTTAAGATGTACAAACTTGTCGTACGATGTTCAAAGGACTCGGACTAATTCATTAGGTGTATTATGGTGTTTTAAGGTTTCGTACGGTGATGTAAGGAGTTCATAGGAGTTGTAAGGCGTCCTACATGATACTAATGTTCTTTTCGAGTTGCTAATGGGGCATAAAGAGTAGTAAGATGCACTTAGTTCTCGTATGATGTTAAAAGGACTCGACGAATTCATTAGGTTTATTATGGAGTTTGAAGGTTTCATACGGTGTTGTAAGGTGTTGTTAGGAGATGTAAGGCGTCCAGCATTATACTAACGTGCTTTTCAAGGTGCTAGTATGGCATACATAGGCCTAAGTTGTCGTACGACGTTCAAAGGACTCAGACGAATTCATTAGGTTTATTATGGAGTTTTAAAGTTTTCTACGGTGATGTAAGGTGTTCTTAGGAGTTGTAACGCGTCCTACATTATTCTAACGTGCTTTTCATGTTGTTAGTGTCGCATCCTGAGCCGTAACATCTCCTGAGTTGTCGTACGATGTTCAAAGGACTTGGACGAAATCATTAGGTTTAGTATAGAGTTTTAAGGTTTCGTACGTTGTTGTAAGGTGTTGTTTGGAGTTTTAAGGTTTCCTGCGTTATTCTAACGTGCTTTTCATGCAGCTAATATGTCATTCAAAATCTTAAGATGTACAAACTTGTCGTACGATGTTCAAAGGACTCGGACGAATTCATTAGGTGTATTATGGAGTTTTAAGGTTTCGTACGGTGATGTAAGGAGTTCATAGGAGTTGTAAGGCGTCCTACATGATACTAATGTTCTTTTCGAGTTGCTAATGGGGCATAAAGAGTAGTAAGATGCACTTAGTACTCGTATGATGTTAAAAGGACTCGACGAATTCATTAGGTTTATTATGGAGTTTGAAGGTTTCATACGGTGTTGTAAGGTGTTGTTAGGAGATGTAAGGCGTCCAGCATTATACTAACGTGCTTTTCAAGGTGCTAGTATGGCATACATAGGCCTAAGTTGTCGTACGACGTTCAAAGGACTCAGACGAATTCATTAGGTTTATTATGGAGTTTTAAAGTTTTCTACGGTGATGTAATGTGTTCTTAGGAGTTGTAACGCGTCCTACATTATTCTAACGTGCTTTTCATGTTGCTAGTGTCGCATCCTGAGCCGTAACATCTCCTGAGTTGTCGTACGATGTTCAAAGGACTTGGACGAAATCATTAGGTTTAGTATAGAGTTTTAAGGTTTCGTACGTTGTTGTAAGGTGTTGTTTGGAGTTTTAAGGTTTCCTGCGTTATTCTAACGTGCTTTTCATGCTGCTAATATGTCATTCAAAATCTTAAGATGTACAAACTTGTCGTACGATGTTCAAAGGACTCGGACGAATTCATTAGGTGTATTATGGAGTTTTAAGGTTTCGTACGGTGATGTAAGGAGTTCATAGGAGTTGTAAGGCGTCCTACATGATACTAATGTTCTTTTCGAGTTGCTAATGGGGCATAAAGAGTAGTAAGATGCACTTAGTTCTCGTATGATGTTAAAAGGACTCGACGAATTCATTAGGTTTATTATGGAGTTTGAAGGTTTCATACGGTGTTGTAAGGTGTTGTTAGGAGATGTAAGGCGTCCAGCATTATACTAACGTGCTTTTCAAGGTGCTAGTATGGCATACATAGGCCTAAGTTGTCGTACGACGTTCAAAGGACTCAGACGAATTCATTAGGTTTATTATGGAGTTTTAAAGTTTTCTACGGTGATGTAATGTGTTCTTAGGAGTTGTAACGCGTCCTACATTATTCTAACGTGCTTTTCATGTTGCTAGTGTCGCATCCTGAGCCGTAACATCTCCTGAGTTGTCGTACGATGTTCAAAGGACTTGGACGAAATCATTAGGTTTAGTATAGAGTTTTAAGGTTTCGTACGTTGTTGTAAGGTGTTGTTTGGAGTTTTAAGGTTTCCTGCGTTATTCTAACGTGCTTTTCATGCAGCTAATATGTCATACAAAATCTTAAGATGTACAAACTTGTCGTACGATGTTCAAAGGACTCGGACGAATTCATTAGGTGTATTATGGAGTTTTAAGGTTTCGTACGGTGATGTAAGGAGTTCATAGGAGTTGTAAGGCGTCCTACATGATACTAATGTTCTTTTCGAGTTGCTAATGGGGCATAAAGAGTAGTAAGATGCACTTAGTTCTCGTATGATGTTAAAAGGACTCGACGAATTCATTAGGTTTATTATGGAGTTTGAAGGTTTCATACGGTGTTGTAAGGTGTTGTTAGGAGATGTAAGGCGTCCAGCATTATACTAACGTGCTTTTCAAGGTGCTAGTATGGCATACATAGGCCTAAGTTGTCGTACGACGTTCAAAGGACTCAGACGAATTCATTAGGTTTATTATGGAGTTTTAAAGTTTTCTACGGTGATGTAATGTGTTCTTAGGAGTTGTAACGCGTCCTACATTATTCTAACGTGCTTTTCATGTTGCTAGTGTCGCATCCTGAGCCGTAACATCTCCTGAGTTGTCGTACGATGTTCAAAGGACTTGGACGAAATCATTAGGTTTAGTATAGAGTTTTAAGGTTTCGTACGTTGTTGTAAGGTGTTGTTTGGAGTTTTAAGGTTTCCTGCGTTATTCTAACGTGCTTTTCATGCAGCTAATATGTCATTCAAAATCTTAAGATGTATAAACTTGTCGTACGATGTTCAAAGGACTCGGACGAATTCATTAGGTGTATTATGGAGTTTTAAGGTTTCGTACGGTGATGTAAGGAGTTCATAGGAGTTGTAAGGCGTCCTACATGATACTAATGTTCTTTTCGAGTTGCTAATGAGACATAAAGAGTATTAAGATGCACTTAGTTCTCGTATGATGTTAAAAGGACTCGTACGAATTCATTAGGTTTATTATGGAGTTTGAAGGTTTCGTACGGTGTTGTAAGGTGTTGCTAGGAGATGTAAGGCGTCCAGCATTATACTAACGTGCTTTTCAAGGTGCTAGTATGGCATACATAGGCCTAAGTTGTCGTACGACGTTCAAAGGACTCAGACGAATTCATTAGGTTTATTATGGAGTTTTAAAGTTTTCTACGGTGATGTAAGGTGTTCTTAGGAGTTGTAACGCGTCCTACATTATTCTAACGTGCTTTTCATGTTACTAGTGTCGCATCCTGAGCCGTAACGTCTCCTGAGTTGTCGTACGATGTTCAAAGGACTTGGACGAAATCATTAGGTTTAGTATAGAGTTTTAACGTTTCGTACGTTGTTGTAAGGTGTTGTTTGGAGTTTTAAGGTTTCCTGCGTTATTCTAACGTGCTTTTCATGCAGCTAATATGTCATTCAAAATCTTAAGATGTACAAACTTGTCGTACGATGTTCAAAGGACTCGGACGAATTCATTAGGTGTATTATGGAGTTTTAAGGTTTCGTACGGTGATGTAAGGAGTTCATAGGAGTTGTAAGGCGTCCTACATGATACTAATGTTCTTTTCGAGTTGCTAATGAGACATAAAGAGTATTAAGATGCACTTAGTTCTCGTATGATGTTAAAAGGACTCGTACGAATTCATTTGGTTTATTATGGAGTTTGAAGGTTTCGTACGGTGTTGTAAGGTGTTGCTAGGAGATGTAAGGCGTCCAGCATTATACTAACGTGCTTTTCAAGGTGCTAGTATGGCATACATAGGCCTAAGTTGTCGTACGACGTTCAAAGGACTCAGACGAATTCATTAGGTTTATTATGGAGTTTTAAAGTTTTCTACGGTGATGTAAGGTGTTCTTAGGAGTTGTAACGCGTCCTACATTATTCTAACGTGCTTTTCATGTTGCTAGTGTCGCATCCTGAGCCGTAACATCTCCTGAGTTGTCGTACGATGTTCAAAGGACTTGGACGAAATCATTAGGTTTAGTATAGAGTTTTAACGTTTCGTACGTTGTTGTAAGGTGTTGTTTGGAGTTTTAAGGTTTCCTGCGTTATTCTAACGTGCTTTTCATGCTGCTAATATGTCATTCAAAATCTTAAGATGTACAAACTTGTCGTACGATGTTCAAAGGACTCGGACGAATTCATTAGGTGTATTATGGAGTTTTAAGGTTTCGTACGGTGATGTAAGGAGTTCATAGGAGTTGTAAGGCGTCCTACATGATACTAATGTTCTTTTCGAGTTGCTAATGGGGCATAAAGAGTAGTAAGATGCACTTAGTTCTCGTATGATGTTAAAAGGACTCGACGAATTCATTAGGTTTATTATGGAGTTTGAAGGTTTCATACGGTGTTGTAAGGTGTTGTTAGGAGATGTAAGGCGTCCAGCATTATACTAACGTGCTTTTCAAGGTGCTAGTATGGCATACATAGGCCTAAGTTGTCGTACGACGTTCAAAGGACTCAGACGAATTCATTAGG
The DNA here is from genome assembly GCA_030867185.1 of Tagetes erecta. Taxonomy (NCBI): domain Eukaryota; kingdom Viridiplantae; phylum Streptophyta; class Magnoliopsida; order Asterales; family Asteraceae; genus Tagetes; species Tagetes erecta. The sequence continues at coordinate 33,576,812 of CM061490.1, read as the reverse complement.
TTTATTATGGAGTTTTAAAGTTTTCTACGGTGATGTAATGTGTTCTTAGGAGTTGTAACGCGTCCTACATTATTCTAACGTGCTTTTCATGTTGCTAGTGTCGCATCCTGAGCCGTAACATCTCCTGAGTTGTTGTACGATGTTCAAAGGACTTGGACGAAATCATTAGGTTTAGTATAGAGTTTTAAGGTTTCGTACGTTGTTGTAAGGTGTTGTTTGGAGTTTTAAGGTTTCCTGCGTTATTCTAACGTGCTTTTCATGCAGCTAATATGTCATTCAAAATCTTAAGATGTACAAACTTGTCGTACGATGTTCAAAGGACTCGGACGAATTCATTAGGTGTATTATGGAGTTTTAAGGTTTCGTACGGTGATGTAAGGAGTTCATAGGAGTTGTAAGGCGTCCTACATGATACTAATGTTCTTTTCGAGTTGCTAATGAGACATAAAGAGTATTAAGATGCACTTAGTTCTCGTATGATGTTAAAAGGACTCGTACGAATTCATTAGGTTTATTATGGAGTTTGAAGGTTTCGTACGGTGTTGTAAGGTGTTGCTAGGAGATGTAAGGCGTCCAGCATTATACTAACGTGCTTTTCAAGGTGCTAGTATGGCATACATAGGCCTAAGTTGTCGTACGACGTTCAAAGGACTCAGACGAATTCATTAGGTTTATTATGGAGTTTTAAAGTTTTCTACGGTGATGTAATGTGTTCTTAGGAGTTGTAACGCGTCCTACATTATTCTAACGTGCTTTTCATGTTGCTAGTGTCGCATCCTGAGCCGTAACATCTCCTGAGTTGTCGTACGATGTTCAAAGGACTTGGACGAAATCATTAGGTTTAGTATAGAGTTTTAAGGTTTCGTACGTTGTTGTAAGGTGTTGTTTGGAGTTTTAAGGTTTCCTGCGTTATTCTAACGTGCTTTTCATGCAGCTAATATGTCATTCAAAATCTTAAGATGTACAAACTTGTCGTACGATGTTCAAAGGACTCGGACGAATTCATTAGGTGTATTATGGAGTTTTAAGGTTTCGTACGGTGATGTAAGGAGTTCATAGGAGTTGTAAGGCGTCCTACATGATACTAATGTTCTTTTCGAGTTGCTAATGAGACATAAAGAGTATTAAGATGCACTTAGTTCTCGTATGATGTTAAAAGGACTCGTACGAATTCATTAGGTTTATTATGGAGTTTGAAGGTTTCGTACGGTGTTGTAAGGTGTTGCTAGGAGATGTAAGGCGTCCAGCATTATACTAACGTGCTTTTCAAGGTGCTAGTATGGCATACATAGGCCTAAGTTGTCGTACGACGTTCAAAGGACTCAGACGAATTCATTAGGTTTATTATGGAGTTTTAAAGTTTTCTACGGTGATGTAAGGTGTTCTTAGGAGTTGTAACGCGTCCTACATTATTCTAACGTGCTTTTCATGTTACTAGTGTCGCATCCTGAGCCGTAACGTCTCCTGAGTTGTCGTACGATGTTCAAAGGACTTGGACGAAATCATTAGGTTTAGTATAGAGTTTTAACGTTTCGTACGTTGTTGTAAGGTGTTGTTTGGAGTTTTAAGGTTTCCTGCGTTATTCTAACGTGCTTTTCATGCAGCTAATATGTCATTCAAAATCTTAAGATGTACAAACTTGTCGTACGATGTTCAAAGGACTCGGACGAATTCATTAGGTGTATTATGGAGTTTTAAGGTTTCGTACGGTGATGTAAGGAGTTCATAGGAGTTGTAAGGCGTCCTACATGATACTAATGTTCTTTTCGAGTTGCTAATGAGACATAAAGAGTATTAAGATGCACTTAGTTCTCGTATGATGTTAAAAGGACTCGTACGAATTCATTAGGTTTATTATGGAGTTTGAAGGTTTCGTACGGTGTTGTAAGGTGTTGCTAGGAGATGTAAGGCGTCCAGCATTATACTAACGTGCTTTTCAAGGTGCTAGTATGGCATACATAGGCCTAAGTTGTCGTACGACGTTCAAAGGACTCAGACGAATTCATTAGGTTTATTATGGAGTTTTAAAGTTTTCTACGGTGATGTAAGGTGTTCTTAGGAGTTGTAACGCGTCCTACATTATTCTAACGTGCTTTTCATGTTGCTAGTGTCGCATCCTGAGCCGTAACATCTCCTGAGTTGTCGTACGATGTTCAAAGGACTTGGACGAAATCATTAGGTTTAGTATAGAGTTTTAACGTTTCGTACGTTGTTGTAAGGTGTTGTTTGGAGTTTTAAGGTTTCCTGCGTTATTCTAACGTGCTTTTCATGCTGCTAATATGTCATTCAAAATCTTAAGATGTACAAACTTGTCGTACGATGTTCAAAGGACTCGGACGAATTCATTAGGTGTATTATGGAGTTTTAAGGTTTCGTACGGTGATGTAAGGAGTTCATAGGAGTTGTAAGGCGTCCTACATGATACTAATGTTCTTTTCGAGTTGCTAATGGGGCATAAAGAGTAGTAAGATGCACTTAGTTCTCGTATGATGTTAAAAGGACTCGACGAATTCATTAGGTTTATTATGGAGTTTGAAGGTTTCATACGGTGTTGTAAGGTGTTGTTAGGAGATGTAAGGCGTCCAGCATTATACTAACGTGCTTTTCAAGGTGCTAGTATGGCATACATAGGCCTAAGTTGTCGTACGACGTTCAAAGGACTCAGACGAATTCATTAGGTTTATTATGGAGTTTTAAAGTTTTCTACGGTGATGTAATGTGTTCTTAGGAGTTGTAACGCGTCCTACATTATTCTAACGTGCTTTTCATGTTGCTAGTGTCGCATCCTGAGCCGTAACATCTCCTGAGTTGTTGTACGATGTTCAAAGGACTTGGACGAAATCATTAGGTTTAGTATAGAGTTTTAAGGTTTCGTACGTTGTTGTAAGGTGTTGTTTGGAGTTTTAAGGTTTCCTGCGTTATTCTAACGTGCTTTTCATGCAGCTAATATGTCATTCAAAATCTTAAGATGTACAAACTTGTCGTACGATGTTCAAAGGACTCGGACGAATTCATTAGGTGTATTATGGAGTTTTAAGGTTTCGTACGGTGATGTAAGGAGTTCATAGGAGTTGTAAGGCGTCCTACATGATACTAATGTTCTTTTCGAGTTGCTAATGAGACATAAAGAGTATTAAGATGCACTTAGTTCTCGTATGATGTTAAAAGGACTCGTACGAATTCATTAGGTTTATTATGGAGTTTGAAGGTTTCGTACGGTGTTGTAAGGTGTTGCTAGGAGATGTAAGGCGTCCAGCATTATACTAACGTGCTTTTCAAGGTGCTAGTATGGCATACATAGGCCTAAGTTGTCGTACGACGTTCAAAGGACTCAGACGAATTCATTAGGTTTATTATGGAGTTTTAAAGTTTTCTACGGTGATGTAAGGTGTTCTTAGGAGTTGTAACGCGTCCTACATTATTCTAACGTGCTTTTCATGTTGCTAGTGTCGCATCCTGAGCCGTAACATCTCCTGAGTTGTCGTACGATGTTCAAAGGACTTGGACGAAATCATTAGGTTTAGTATAGAGTTTTAACGTTTCGTACGTTGTTGTAAGGTGTTGTTTGGAGTTTTAAGGTTTCCTGCGTTATTCTAACGTGCTTTTCATGCTGCTAATATGTCATTCAAAATCTTAAGATGTACAAACTTGTCGTACGATGTTCAAAGGACTCGGACGAATTCATTAGGTGTATTATGGAGTTTTAAGGTTTCGTACGGTGATGTAAGGATTTCATAGGAGTTGTAAGGCGTCCTACATGATACTAATGTTCTTTTCGAGTTGCTAATGGGGCATAAAGAGTAGTAAGATGCACTTAGTTCTCGTATGATGTTAAAAGGACTCGACGAATTCATTAGGTTTATTATGGAGTTTGAAGGTTTCATACGGTGTTGTAAGGTGTTGTTAGGAGATGTAAGGCGTCCAGCATTATACTAACGTGCTTTTCAAGGTGCTAGTATGGCATACATAGGCCTAAGTTGTCGTACGACGTTCAAAGGACTCAGACGAATTCATTAGGTTTATTATGGAGTTTTAAAGTTTTCTACGGTGATGTAAGGTGTTCTTAGGAGTTGTAACGCGTCCTACATTATTCTAACGTGTTTTTCATGTTGCTAGTGTCGCATCCTGAGCCGTAACATCTCCTGAGTTGTCGTACGATGTTCAAAGGACTTGGACGAAATCATTAGGTTTAGTATAGAGTTTTAAGGTTTCGTACGTTGTTGTAAGGTGTTGTTTGGAGTTTTAAGGTTTCCTGCGTTATTCTAACGTGCTTTTCATGCTGCTAATATGTCATTCAAAATCTTAAGATGTACAAACTTGTCGTACGATGTTCAAAGGACTCGGACGAATTCATTAGGTGTATTATGGAGTTTTAAGGTTTCGTACGGTGATGTAAGGAGTTCATAGGAGTTGTAAGGCGTCCTACATGATACTAATGTTCTTTTCGAGTTTCTAATGGGGCATAAAGAGTAGTAAGATGCACTTAGTTCTCGTATGATGTTAAAAGGACTCGACGAATTCATTAGGTTTATTATGGAGTTTGAAGGTTTCATACGGTGTTGTAAGGTGTTGTTAGGAGATGTAAGGCGTCCAGCATTATACTAACGTGCTTTTCAAGGTGCTAGTATGGCATACATAGGCCTAAGTTGTCGTACGACGTTCAAAGGACTCAGACGAATTCATTAGGTTTATTATGGAGTTTTAAAGTTTTCTACGGTGATGTAATGTGTTCTTAGGAGTTGTAACGCGTCCTACATTATTCTAACGTGCTTTTCATGTTGCTAGTGTCGCATCCTGAGCCGTAACATCTCCTGAGTTGTCGTACGATGTTCAAAGGACTTGGACGAAATCATTAGGTTTAGTATAGAGTTTTAAGGTTTCGTACGTTGTTGTAAGGTGTTGTTTGGAGTTTTAAGGTTTCCTGCGTTATTCTAACGTGCTTTTCATGCTGCTAATATGTCATTCAAAATCTTATGATGTACAAACTTGTCGTACGATGTTCAAAGGACTCGGACGAATTCATTAGGTGTATTATGGAGTTTTAAGGTTTCGTACGGTGATGTAAGGAGTTCATAGGAGTTGTAAGGCGTCCTACATGATACTAATGTTCTTTTCGAGTTGCTAATGGGGCATAAAGAGTAGTAAGATGCACTTAGTTCTCGTATGATGTTAAAAGGACTCGACGAATTCATTAGGTTTATTATGGAGTTTGAAGGTTTCATACGGTGTTGTAAGGTGTTGTTAGGAGATGTAAGGCGTCCAGCATTATACTAACGTGCTTTTCAAGGTGCTAGTATGGCATACATAGGCCTAAGTTGTCGTACGACGTTCAAAGGACTCAGACGAATTCATTAGGTTTATTATGGAGTTTTAAAGTTTTCTACGGTGATGTAAGGTGTTCTTAGGAGTTGTAACGCGTCCTACATTATTCTAACGTGCTTTTCATGTTGCTAGTGTCGCATCCTGAGCCGTAACATCTCCTGAGTTGTCGTATGATGTTCAAAGGACTTGGACGAAATCATTAGGTTTAGTATAGAGTTTTAAGGTTTCGTACGTTGTTGTAAGGTGTTGTTTGGAGTTTTAAGGTTTCCTGCGTTATTCTAACGTGCTTTTCATGCTGCTAATATGTCATTCAAAATCTTAAGATGTACAAACTTGTCGTACGATGTTCAAAGGACTCGGACGAATTCATTAGGTGTATTATGGAGTTTTAAGGTTTCGTACGGTGATGTAAGGAGTTCATAGGAGTTGTAAGGCGTCCTACATGATACTAATGTTCTTTTCGAGTTGCTAATGGGGCATAAAGAGTAGTAAGATGCACTTAGTTCTCGTATGATGTTAAAAGGACTTGACGAATTCATTAGGTTTATTATGGAGTTTGAAGGTTTCGTACGGTGTTGTAAGGTGTTGTTAGGAAATGTAAGGCGTCCAGCATTATACTAACGTGCTTTTCAAGGTGCTAGTATGGCATACATAGGCCTAAGTTGTCGTACGACGTTCAAAGGACTCAGACGAATTCATTAGGTTTATTATGGAGTTTTAAAGTTTTCTACGGTGATGTAATGTGTTCTTAGGAGTTGTAACGCGTCCTACATTATTCTAACGTGCTTTTCATGTTGCTAGTGTCGCATCCTGAGCCGTAACATCTCCTGAGTTGTCGTACGATGTTCAAAGGACTTGGACGAAATCATTAGGTTTAGTATAGAGTTTTAAGGTTTCGTACGTTGTTGTAAGGTGTTGTTTGGAGTTTTAAGGTTTCCTGCGTTATTCTAACGTGCTTTTCATGCTGCTAATATGTCATTCAAAATCTTAAGATGTACAAACTTGTCGTACGATGTTCAAAGGACTCGGACGAATTCATTAGGTGTATTATGGAGTTTTAAGGTTTCGTACGATGATGTAAGGAGTTCATAGGAGTTGTAAGGTGTCCTACATGATACTAATGTTCTTTTCGAGTTGCTAATGAGACATAAAGAGTAGTAAGATGCACTTAGTTCTCGTATGATGTTAAAAGGACTCGTACGAATTCATTAGGTTTATTATGGAGTTTGAAGGTTTCGTACGGTGTTGTAAGGTGTTGTTAGGAGATGTAAGGCGTCCAGCATTATACTAACGTGCTTTTCAAGGTGCTAGTATGGCATACATAGGCCTAAGTTGTCGTACGACGTTCAAAGGACTCGGACGAATTCATTTGGTTTATTATGGAGTTTTAAAGTTTTCTACGGTGATGTAAGGTGTTCTTAGGAGTTGTAACGCGTCCAACATTATTCTAACGTGCTTTTCATGTTGCTAGTGTCGCATCCTGAGCCTTAACATCTCCTGAGTTGTCGTACGATGTTCAAAGGACTTGGACGAAATCATTAGGTTTAGTATAGAGTTTTAAGGTTTCGTACGTTGTTGTAAGGTGTTGTTTGGAGTTTTAAGGTTTCCTGCGTTATTCTAACGTGCTTTTCATGCTGCGAATATGTCATTCAAAATCTTAAGATGTACAAACTTGTCGTACGATGTTCAAAGGACTCGGACGAATTCATTAGGTGTATTATGGAGTTTTAAGGTTTCGTACGGTGATGTAAGGAGTTCATAGGAGTTGTAAGGCGTCCTACATGATACTAATGTTCTTTTCGAGTTGCTAATGAGACATAAAGAGTAGTAAGATGCACTTAGTTCTCGTATGATGTTAAAAGGACTCGTACGAATTCATTAGGTTTATTATGGAGTTTGAAGGTTTCGTACGGTGTTGTAAGGTGTTGCTAGGAGATGTAAGGCGTCCAGCATTATACTAACGTGCTTTTCAAGGTGCTAGTATGGCATACATAGGCCTAAGTTGTCGTACGACGTTCAAAGGACTCGGACGAATTCATTTGGTTTATTATGGAGTTTTAAAGTTTTCTACAGTGATGTAAGGTGTTCTTAGGAGTTGTAACGCGTCCAACATTATTCTAACGTGCTTTTCATGTTGCTAGTGTCGCATCCTGAGCCTTAACATCTCCTGAGTTGTCGTACGATGTTCAAAGGACTTGGACGAAATCATTAGGTTTAGTATAGAGTTTTAAGGTTTCGTACGTTATTGTAAGGTGTTGTTTGGAGTTTTAAGGTTTCCTGCGTTATTCTAACGTGCTTTTCATGCTGCTAATATGTCATACAAAATCTTAAGATGTACAAACTTGTCGTACGATGTTCAAAGGACTCGGACGAATTCATTAGGCGTATTATGGAGTTTTAAGGTTTCGTACGGTGATGTAAGGAGTTCATAGGAGTTGTAAGGCGTCCTACATGATATTAATGTTCTTTTCGAGTTGCTAATGAGACATAAAGAGTAGTAAGATGCACTTAGTTCTCGTATCATGTTAAAAGGACTCGTAAGAATTCATTAGGTTTATTATGGAGTTTGAAGGTTTCGTACGGTGTTGCAAGGTGTTGTTAGGAGATGTAAGGCGTCCAGCATTATACTAACGTGCTTTTCAAGGTGCTAGTATGGCATACATAGGCCTAAGTTGTCGTACGACGTTCAAAGGACTCAGACGAATTCATTAGGTTTATTATGGAGTTTTAAAGTTTTCTACGGTGATGTAATGTGTTCTTAGGAGTTGTAACGCGTCCTACATTATTCTAACGTGCTTTTCATGTTGCTAGTGTCGCATCCTGAGCCGTAACATCTCCTGAGTTGTCGTACGATGTTCAAAGGACTTGGACGAAATCATTAGGTTTAGTATAGAGTTTTAAGGTTTCGTACGTTGTTGTAAGGTGTTGTTTGGAGTTTTAAGGTTTCCTGCGTTATTCTAACGTGCTTTTCATGCAGCTAATATGTCATTCAAAATCTTAAGATGTACAAACTTGTCGTACGATGTTCAAAGGACTCGGACGAATTCATTAGGTGTATTATGGAGTTTTAAGGTTTCGTACGGTGATGTAAGGAGTTCATAGGAGTTGTAAGGCGTCCTACATGATACTAATGTTCTTTTCGAGTTGCTAATGAGACATAAAGAGTAGTAAGATGCACTTAGTTCTTGTATGATGTTAAAAGGACTCGTAAGAATTCATTTGGTTTATTATGGAGTTTGAAGGTTGCGTACGGTGTTGTAAGGTGTTGCTAGGAGATGTAAGGCGTCCAGCATTATACTAACGTGCTTTTCAAGGTGCTAGTATGGCATACATAGGCCTAAGTTGTCGTACGACGTTCAAAGGACTCAGACGAATTCATTAGGTTTATTATGGAGTTTTAAAGTTTTCTACGGTGATGTAAGGTGTTCTTAGGAGTTGTAACGCGTCCAACATTATTCTAACGTGCTTTTCATGTTGCTAGTGTCGCATCCTGAGCCGTAACATCTCCTGAGTTGTCGTACGATGTTCAAAGGACTTGGACGAAATCATTAGGTTTAGTATAGAGTTTTAAGGTTTCGTACGTTGTTGTAAGGTGTTGTTTGGAGTTTTAAGGTTTCCTGCGTTATTCTAACGTGCTTTTCATGCTGCTAATATGTCATACAAAATCTTAAGATGTACAAACTTGTCGTACGATGTTCAAAGGACTCGGACGAATTCATTAGGCGTATTATGGAGTTTTAAGGTTTCGTACGGTGATGTAAGGAGTTCATAGGAGTTGTAAGGCGTCCTACATGATACTAATGTTCTTTTCGAGTTGCTAATGAGACATAAAGAGTAGTAAGATGCACTTAGTTCTCGTATGATGTTAAAAGGACTCGTAAGAATTCATTTGGTTTATTATGGAGTTTGAAGGTTTCGTACGGTGTTGTAAGGTGTTGCTAGGAGATGTAAGGCGTCCAGCATTATACTAACGTGCTTTTCAAGGTGCTAGTATGGCATACATAGGCCTAAGTTGTCGTACGACATTCAAAGGACTCAGACGAATTCATTAGGTTTATTATTGAGTTTTAAAGTTTTCTACGGTGATGTAAGGTGTTCTTAGGAGTTGTAACGCGTCCTACATTATTCTAACGTGCTTTTCATGTTGCTAGTGTCGCATCCTGAGCCGTAACATCTCCTGAGTTGTCGTACGATGTTCAAAGGACTTGGACGAAATCATTAGGTTTAGTATAGAGTTTTAAGGTTTCGTACGTTGTTGTAAGGTGTTGTTTGGAGTTTTAAGGTTTCCTGCGTTATTCTAACGTGCTTTTCATGCTGCTAATATGTCATTCAAAATCTTAAGATGTACAAACTTGTCGTACGATGTTCAAAGGACTCGGACTAATTCATTAGGTGTATTATGGTGTTTTAAGGTTTCGTACGGTGATGTAAGGAGTTCATAGGAGTTGTAAGGCGTCCTACATGATACTAATGTTCTTTTCGAGTTGCTAATGGGGCATAAAGAGTAGTAAGATGCACTTAGTTCTCGTATGATGTTAAAAGGACTCGACGAATTCATTAGGTTTATTATGGAGTTTGAAGGTTTCATACGGTGTTGTAAGGTGTTGTTAGGAGATGTAAGGCGTCCAGCATTATACTAACGTGCTTTTCAAGGTGCTAGTATGGCATACATAGGCCTAAGTTGTCGTACGACGTTCAAAGGACTCAGACGAATTCATTAGGTTTATTATGGAGTTTTAAAGTTTTCTACGGTGATGTAAGGTGTTCTTAGGAGTTGTAACGCGTCCTACATTATTCTAACGTGCTTTTCATGTTGTTAGTGTCGCATCCTGAGCCGTAACATCTCCTGAGTTGTCGTACGATGTTCAAAGGACTTGGACGAAATCATTCGGTTTAGTATAGAGTTTTAAGGTTTCGTACGTTGTTGTAAGGTGTTGTTTGGAGTTTTAAGGTTTCCTGCGTTATTCTAACGTGCTTTTCATGCAGCTAATATGTCATTCAAAATCTTAAGATGTACAAACTTGTCGTACGATGTTCAAAGGACTCGGACGAATTCATTAGGTGTATTATGGAGTTTTAAGGTTTCGTACGGTGATGTAAGGAGTTCATAGGAGTTGTAAGGCGTCCTACATGATACTAATGTTCTTTTCGAGTTGCTAATGGGGCATAAAGAGTAGTAAGATGCACTTAGTTCTCGTATGATGTTAAAAGGACTCGACGAATTCATTAGGTTTATTATGGAGTTTGAAGGTTTCATACGGTGTTGTAAGGTGTTGTTAGGAGATGTAAGGCGTCCAGCATTATACTAACGTGCTTTTCAAGGTGCTAGTATGGCATACATAGGCCTAAGTTGTCGTACGACGTTCAAAGGACTCAGACGAATTCATTAGGTTTATTATGGAGTTTTAAAGTTTTCTACGGTGATGTAATGTGTTCTTAGGAGTTGTAACGCGTCCTACATTATTCTAACGTGCTTTTCATGTTGCTAGTGTCGCATCCTGAGCCGTAACATCTCCTGAGTTGTCGTACGATGTTCAAAGGACTTGGACGAAATCATTAGGTTTAGTATAGAGTTTTAAGGTTTCGTACGTTGTTGTAAGGTGTTGTTTGGAGTTTTAAGGTTTCCTGCGTTATTCTAACGTGCTTTTCATGCTGCTAATATGTCATTCAAAATCTTAAGATGTACAAACTTGTCGTACGATGTTCAAAGGACTCGGACGAATTCATTAGGTGTATTATGGAGTTTTAAGGTTTCGTACGGTGATGTAAGGAGTTCATAGGAGTTGTAAGGCGTCCTACATGATACTAATGTTCTTTTCGAGTTGCTAATGGGGCATAAAGAGTAGTAAGATGCACTTAGTTCTCGTATGATGTTAAAAGGACTCGACGAATTCATTAGGTTTATTATGGAGTTTGAAGGTTTCATACGGTGTTGTAAGGTGTTGTTAGGAGATGTAAGGCGTCCAGCATTATACTAACGTGCTTTTCAAGGTGCTAGTATGGCATACATAGGCCTAAGTTGTCGTACGACGTTCAAAGGACTCAGACGAATTCATTAGGTTTATTATGGAGTTTTAAAGTTTTCTACGGTGATGTAATGTGTTCTTAGGAGTTGTAACGCGTCCTACATTATTCTAACGTGCTTTTCATGTTGCTAGTGTCGCATCCTGAGCCGTAACATCTCCTGAGTTGTCGTACGATGTTCAAAGGACTTGGACGAAATCATTAGGTTTAGTATAGAGTTTTAAGGTTTCGTACGTTGTTGTAAGGTGTTGTTTGGAGTTTTAAGGTTTCCTGCGTTATTCTAACGTGCTTTTCATGCAGCTAATATGTCATTCAAAATCTTAAGATGTACAAACTTGTCGTACGATGTTCAAAGGACTCGGACGAATTCATTAGGTGTATTATGGAGTTTTAAGGTTTCGTACGGTGATGTAAGGAGTTCATAGGAGTTGTAAGGCGTCCTACATGATACTAATGTTCTTTTCGAGTTGCTAATGGGGCATAAAGAGTAGTAAGATGCACTTAGTTCTCGTATGATGTTAAAAGGACTCGACGAATTCATTAGGTTTATTATGGAGTTTGAAGGTTTCATACGGTGTTGTAAGGTGTTGTTAGGAGATGTAAGGCGTCCAGCATTATACTAACGTGCTTTTCAAGGTGCTAGTATGGCATACATAGGCCTAAGTTGTCGTACGACGTTCAAAGGACTCAGACGAATTCATTAGGTTTATTATGGAGTTTTAAAGTTTTCTACGGTGATGTAATGTGTTCTTAGGAGTTGTAACGCGTCCTACATTATTCTAACGTGCTTTTCATGTTGCTAGTGTCGCATCCTGAGCCGTAACATCTCCTGAGTTGTCGTACGATGTTCAAAGGACTTGGACGAAATCATTAGGTTTAGTATAGAGTTTTAAGGTTTCGTACGTTGTTGTAAGGTGTTGTTTGGAGTTTTAAGGTTTCCTGCGTTATTCTAACGTGCTTTTCATGCAGCTAATATGTCATTCAAAATCTTAAGATGTACAAACTTGTCGTACGATGTTCAAAGGACTCGGACGAATTCATTAGGTGTATTATGGAGTTTTAAGGTTTCGTACGGTGATGTAAGGAGTTCATAGGAGTTGTAAGGCGTCCTACATGATACTAATGTTCTTTTCGAGTTGCTAATGAGACATAAAGAGTATTAAGATGCACTTAGTTCTCGTATGATGTTAAAAGGACTCGTACGAATTCATTAGGTTTATTATGGAGTTTGAAGGTTTCGTACGGTGTTGTAAGGTGTTGCTAGGAGATGTAAGGCGTCCAGCATTATACTAACGTGCTTTTCAAGGTGCTAGTATGGCATACATAGGCCTAAGTTGTCGTACGACGTTCAAAGGACTCAGACGAATTCATTAGGTTTATTATGGAGTTTTAAAGTTTTCTACGGTGATGTAAGGTGTTCTTAGGAGTTGTAACGCGTCCTACATTATTCTAACGTGCTTTTCATGTTACTAGTGTCGCATCCTGAGCCGTAACGTCTCCTGAGTTGTCGTACGATGTTCAAAGGACTTGGACGAAATCATTAGGTTTAGTATAGAGTTTTAACGTTTCGTACGTTGTTGTAAGGTGTTGTTTGGAGTTTTAAGGTTTCCTGCGTTATTCTAACGTGCTTTTCATGCAGCTAATATGTCATTCAAAATCTTAAGATGTACAAACTTGTCGTACGATGTTCAAAGGACTCGGACGAATTCATTAGGTGTATTATGGAGTTTTAAGGTTTCGTACGGTGATGTAAGGAGTTCATAGGAGTTGTAAGGCGTCCTACATGATACTAATGTTCTTTTCGAGTTGCTAATGAGACATAAAGAGTATTAAGATGCACTTAGTTCTCGTATGATGTTAAAAGGACTCGTACGAATTCATTAGGTTTATTATGGAGTTTGAAGGTTTCGTACGGTGTTGTAAGGTGTTGCTAGGAGATGTAAGGCGTCCAGCATTATACTAACGTGCTTTTCAAGGTGCTAGTATGGCATACATAGGCCTAAGTTGTCGTACGACGTTCAAAGGACTCAGACGAATTCATTAGGTTTATTATGGAGTTTTAAAGTTTTCTACGGTGATGTAAGGTGTTCTTAGGAGTTGTAACGCGTCCTACATTATTCTAACGTGCTTTTCATGTTGCTAGTGTCGCATCCTGAGCCGTAACATCTCCTGAGTTGTCGTACGATGTTCAAAGGACTTGGACGAAATCATTAGGTTTAGTATAGAGTTTTAACGTTTCGTACGTTGTTGTAAGGTGTTGTTTGGAGTTTTAAGGTTTCCTGCGTTATTCTAACGTGCTTTTCATGCTGCTAATATGTCATTCAAAATCTTAAGATGTACAAACTTGTCGTACGATGTTCAAAGGACTCGGACGAATTCATTAGGTGTATTATGGAGTTTTAAGGTTTCGTACGGTGATGTAAGGAGTTCATAGGAGTTGTAAGGCGTCCTACATGATACTAATGTTCTTTTCGAGTTGCTGTTGGTCCATAATGATCGTGATTTCAGTGCTTTGTTGACTTGTTTAACCCAAATATGTCAAATACTTGTAGAACAAAGTGTAAAAGTCCAAATAACCCAATAACAAGATCCAACACACAATCGAGGTATATAAGCTACAATGATGAAAGATATAAGCTCCTAGCACCTCAATGGAACGATTACACAACACAAATCAGTAAGAAATCGCTTGAGTAAAAGATGTGCAAAAGTTACATTGATGTGAAGATAAGGTTACAATATATAGTGATGTTAGGTTCGCTGATAGATTCGCTCTAGCGAATCTATCCAGCGAACCAACACAGGTTCGCTGGGCACATAGGTTCGCCCAGTCGATACCTAACACAAAAGACATGTTGGCCTGCGGGCGAATCTATAGATTCGCCCGTAGGTTCGCTAGCACTAATAACAAATACAAGTCAAACTATTACATACAAAAGTAACACCGACAAGCCGGTGGGTCCAACCTATACATAGTGACTATCAATACTCCCCCTAGGTTGGACCTCACCTGGGGAAGTCTTCAGATTAGCTCCGTCTTCATTGGCTTCAAAGTTGTTCGATAAAAGCTCCTGCCCTTTCTTTGATCCCGGCCATTGGGTTTGTATAATCTTCAGTTCCGGCCTCATCTTCACTTAGATTTAGCATTGAATCCACAAACTCAGTTTCTGCGACCTCTGTATCAGGCTCAAGTTGTGCTGTCGATTCCGCCTGTATTTCTGCAGTTGGCTCCTCGCTTTCAACCTCCAAGTCAATCACTTCACTTGGTTTCTCAAACCTCTGCTCAATTGATCGATCTAGCTGTCTAGTTAGATCGTCCATTTCCAGTTTCAGATCATCCGACCTCCTCAACCTCTCATTTACCTCCTTCAGCTCAGCACGAATTCCCCGGGCTTTGTTAGCAACCTTCACAAACAGGTTTGCTTCGGCAGCAGTGTCATCTCCAGCCCCGTGCTTAATTCTGTTCTCGCAAAGCACCTTCAGATCCTCATCACTGAAGGAGAAAACCTCCATAGGATCAAACAAACGAATTTCAGGACGGTCTGCTCCTTGAAGACGGATAACAGCTTCACCCGTACTGTTATCATAAAACCATTTAAGAAACTCCTGTAGTCGGGGTGGCTGTGTGTCTGGGACCCTGACCCTCGTCATCACTTTTGGAGCAGCTATTTTCAGCACGATCTTGCCCTTCCATGACACCCAATGTTTATCCACCTTCTGCCTCATCCTCCTAGGTTTTTGGTATCCGAAATCAACAAAATTTGACTTAGCGGCCTCCCTGATCGCAGCTTCAAACGCACATGCCCTGCCGCTATCCTCTTTCCCTAAAAGTGGTAGCTCTGCAAGCCTACGCAAGTCCCAGCGAGGAAAGGTGGCAAAGTGTTTTCGGTTCTTTACGTACGTAATGTCCCCACCCCTCCTTTTGATCATGTACGCCTCCACCAAACAGTTGTATTTCCATGCAATGATCTGTCTATCTTGCTGTTTGGTGGTGGGTTCGTCTAGATGTTGAAATATCGGTACCTCAGGCACCACTGCTTCCTCTTTCCTGAACCATTCGGATTTGTCTAATTCAGCATGCTCGAACTGATAGCTCATTCCCTTTTCCTCCACTTTATATATCTCCGGCTCCTCATCCAAGTCTTCTTCACTGTTAGCATCAATATCAGTATCAGGTTCATCCACCAAAGTATAATCTACACCAGATCCACCAACAACTTCCTCTCCCTCAAACACATCCAAATTGATCCCCATCTCTTCATCAAACTCTTCCTCTACGGCTTTTCCCTTTCCTTTATTATCAAAATCAATATCCATTAACGGATATTTTGTAATATCCGTCAAGGAGTTCAGTTCCGCTTCAGTCATCGCCGGTTCAGTCCCAGCATTCTCCTTCAAATCGTTTAGTTCTTTGAAGATCCTTACAATCAAACATTGCTGGTCCTTCATCATACGACCCATCTCGTATATGACAGTGGATTTCTCAGCATCCTGTTTCTCCAGTTCTTCATGCCTACCTTTGAGTTCAACCAATTCTGCTTGCAGCCTCTCAACCTCATCCTTCAACCCAATTCCAGGCCCAGCAGATGTACCCCCCATATCATGCTTCGCCTTCTTCGATGCTTCAGAGTGTATATCAGCCTTTCTTTTCGTCCTTAGTTCCCTGCCAGCATCTATTTCATCTTGGATCTCATCCACTTCCCGTTCAAATGAATAATTTTTATCCTTTGCATAAGCCTTCCTTTTCTTTATTTTCTTCTCTACCTCCTCTATGTTTTCACCGCCCCGTTTCTTCTCCGACTCAATCAACTTCTGAATATAAGTCCATCTCTCAGCCGGGTACATATTTTCCCACAAATAAGTAATCCTGCCCACACAATCCGGCCTCACTGATTTACAATCTTTGAAGATCCTGGAATGCATATCCCATACCTTCAGCTCAGCACCAACAACCGGTAGACCCGGCAATTTGTCATTCAGTACCATTTGAATGAATCTTGGATACATTAACCACTTGGTGCCTTTGGTAGCGTGAATGTTCTCGAGAAGATAATTGAATATTAACTTCGCGAGATTGGCCTTTTGCCCCCGGCAAAATAGCACCATAGCCCTTGCCCAGTCAAGGTTCAGCCCGTCCGTGCCTCCCTTCCTATGATCCAGGCACATGATAAACACATGAGCGATGTACCTCCACTCCTGGATCAGGTAAGACTTGACAAACTCCATCTTCTTTTCGCCGGGCATTGGCCCCTCATACCCGGCTGTCCGAAGTGCCCCGTACACTTCCTCTGCGGTCATACTTACTTCCTCTCCTACATCCTCTTCCAGTCTAAGGATCCTGGCTAGATCAGCCTCTGTGAACTCCAGGTTATGCCCACCGACTTTGGCACAAATGCGTGACGGTTGTACCGACACGTTCATAACAGCGGATCCCCAAAAATCCCGAACGTATGTCTCATATATAGTTGGTGAGTGAGAGATGGCATAATGTATATGAGACGATTTCAGCCATTTGATTGCATCTCTATAGCTGCTGGCTTTTTCAAAATTTTCATCAAGTAAAGCACACATGTTGTGCTTTTTCTCGAAGAATAAGGTCGACATTTTGCCTGAAAAATAAACGGAGATTTATTAGAAATGAAGATTTGAAAAACAGAAAATAGATTCGCTGGATTTTAGGTTCGCTGGTATAGCGAACCTGAGATTTTGGCACCAGAACCTATAGATTCGCTGACATGAAAAATCAGTCATTGTAGTCGAGCGAATGTATAGGTTCGCTAGAAACAGTCGGGCGAATCTATGTTGTTGCGCGGACAGCATAACGACATAGGTTCGCTCGAAGTCTTGAACTTTCGTTCAGATTCGCCAGACGAACACTTAGGTTCGCTGGAAACCCTAGTTTTTCAAAAACGGCCGAAATCACATACAGTCAACTATTTTTAGGCATTTAAAGCAACAATCAGGCAGTATAATCACAAGACGAAGCTATAATGAAGTAAAACCCTAACATTTAACACACAATCAGTCATAAAAACACCATATAATCAAAGATTGATAGATTTAACAGACTTAAGATGCGATTAAGGGTTTAAAACACTGATTAGGATGAAAACGATTACATACCAGACAATAAAAAGAAGTTTAATGTGTGAAAAAGCCGTAAAACGGTGAGAATCGAACGTTGGTTGTAAGAATTTTGAAAAACGTGCTACAGTGTTTGTACAGCGAATATATGAATTATCCGCTGTCACTGTATATATATACACCAATAGATTCGCTGGCAGACAGACTAGCGAACCTTAGGTTCGCCGGAAGACCAAGAGACAAAGTCTCTGACTGGTTCGCTAGCAGGTTCGCTGACACATAAACAAGGCTGTTTCATGTCAGCGAAACAAAGAGATTCCGGGCGATCCTTAGAGACCGAGCGAATCTGTAGATTCGCCATAGGTTCGCTAAACAAAAAAACAAAAAAATATTTTTGGATTTTCTTAAATTTTAAAATCTTTGTAAATCCGTGAAAACGTCCCACGACAACAACGCCCCAAAAATAAACATATATACATATGATCCCAAAAATTAAAATTTAAAATTAAAATAAGATGAAATAAAATAAAAAAAATAAGTATAACACGAGACGGTTTTAAACGCTAGAAAGGATATTTATTCTTCATGATGTTTTGAGTAGAATCCGGAGAATCATCGATTGGCGGGATTGCAGATATGTTTGTCCATTTAAACCCATGCCTTAGTCCTTTCAACAAGAGATCAGCAGCTTCTTTTATCATGTTTTCGGTTTGATTGAAGAGTCTCTGACAACATGGTCCCCACAGACGTCTAGGTAAAAGGAACAAGTTCTGTCATCAGGGTATATCTGAGCAATACGATTTACTTTGCTTGAGTTTCAAAGATCAACTTTTGAATGTTGACCGATGCATTTGACACTTGTGCAATTTCTGCATCTTTTCTTTTGTGAGTGGAGCTTTGTCAGCAATTGATTCTTTTGAATACAATGCGACTTATTATTTGGGAAACTCAAATAGTCTAGAGCTCCAGGTCTATACTGACGTATAACAGAGGAGATAAACATTTGAGCATGCTCGGTGAATCTTCAGGTCAATACTTCCGTATAGCAGAGAAGATCCACCAACTCCAGGTCAATACTTTCGTATAGCAGAGGAGTTAAGCACTTGACTCAAAACGTTCTGAGGAGTTAACGAGTAACTCACTCAGAGGCTTTTCCGAAGAGCATCCCTAGCAGCTTTTTATTTTTATTTGTTTTGCATACTAGAAACTCGATTCGGGGATAGGGCGAGGGTGATTTGGAATGTTTTGGGGAAATCAAGACAAAGATTTGACACTCTCAACCCGTTTTTGACAGAACCATTATCTTTGTGCAATCCAATCACGTCAAGGAGATAATCCTTGCTGTCGAGATCTTGAGCGTTATGTTTGGCTGCACAATCACTAGTTTACTTCGTTTTCGGGCTGAGCCTATCTGACATATCCCAAACGCAATGCTTCTGACCTCCTTCAACGACTTTTCAACATCAATCGAAACAGAGATCCTGAAATAGCAAAATTTGAAAAACTATAATTAGTTAATCTTTTATATCTCCCCCAAAATTTTTATATAATAGCCGGCTAATAAGAAATTTTTGTTTTTCAGATTTTCTTAAAATATATATATATATAAATGAAAGAGAAGAAAAAGAAGATAAAGTAAAATAAAGTGACGGAGCAGTGAATCGAGTGACCCACGGATTTTTCAAAGAAGATAAAGCAAAAGAAAAAGTTATTTACGTATTTACAAAAAAGGATTCTCACGGAAAAGGTTTTCAAAAAGATATAAGTCCAAGCATGGAGATCAGTTCATAAAAACGTGGTTTATCAAAAGTTTTTGTGAAAAGATCCGCTTTTTGCTTTCTAGTTTCAATAGGAATAATATCAATAAACCCCTTTTCCTGTGCATCCCTGATTGCATGAATTCTTGTTTCTATGTGCTTGGTTCGAGTGTGATGAATTGGATTCTTGGCAATTCCAACAGCAGCTTCATTGTCACAAAAGAGTGGCGTGTGAAGAAAGTTGATGCCATAATCCATCATCTGATGTTGAATCCACAGCACTTGGCAACAGCAACTTGAGGCAGCAATGTATTCTGCTTCTCCTGTGGACAGAGAGACTGTTGTTTGCTTTTTGCTTTGCCATGAAACAAGGCATTCTCCCAGGTATTGACATCCACCAGTGACTGATTTCCTGTTAATCCTGCAACCAGCATGATCACTGTCAGAGAAAGCATGTAAATCAAAGTTCCCACCTTTTGGGTACCAAAGTCCCAAACGAGAGGAACCCTTAAGATAACGGAAAATTCGTTTAACAGCTTTTTCATGCGATTCTTTTGGATTGGCTTGGAAACGTGCACAGTAACACACGGCGAATGTAATATCTGGACGACTTGCTGTCAGATACATGAGAGATCCGATCATCGAGCAGTACCGATGAGCATCCACAGGATTCCCATTATCATCGGAAGTAAGGCATGTTTGAGCAGTAAAAGGAATCAATTCTGGAGAAGAGTCGTCCATGCCAAACTTCGTGAGGATTTCTTTGATGTATTTCTCTTGGTGGATTAGAATTCCATCCGGCTTTTGCTCCACTTGCAGCCCCAAGAAGAAACACATCTCCCCCATTATTGTCATCTCAAAACGATCCATCATCACCTTCTCAAATTCTCTACACAACCCTTCATTAGTCGAACCAAAAATGATATCATCAACGTACACTTGAACGATCAGCAGCTCGCCATCCACCTCCTTCTTGAACAATGTCATATCTATACTGCCACGAGAGAAACCTTTACTGAGGAGATACTGTGTCAGTGTTTCATACCAGATCCTTGGAGCTTGATGCAACCCATACAATGATTTATCAAGCTTGTAAACCTTTGACGGGAAATCAGGATCCTCGAAGCCTGGTGGTTGACATACGTAGATCTCCTCATCAATGTCTCCGTATAGAAATGCACATTTCACATCCATCTGATAAACCTTAAAGTTTTTGTTTGCGGCATGAGCAAGAAAGATTCTAATGGCTTCCAGGCGAGCAACAGGAGCAAAAACTTCGGTGTAGTCAATTCCCTCCTCCTGAGCAAATCCCTGAACAACCAGTCTCGCTTTATTTCTAATTACAACACCACGATCATCTGGCTTGTTCCGGAAAACCCATTTAGTGCCGATTGGACACTTGTTAGGAGGAAGATCAACCAGTTCCCAAACTTTGAGCTTCCTGAATTGCTGTAGTTCCATTTGCATGGCATCCACCCAACTCGGATCTTCAAGTGCCTGTTTATAATTCTTTGGAACGACTTGAGACAGAAAGGCAGCATAAAGACATTCATTAATCAAACCGCTCTGACTCCGGGTTCGCACACCATCGGTAATAGATCCAATGATATAATCGTGAGGGTGGTTTTTCAGGGTTCTGAAGTCAGTGTTGAGTAGTAAGGGATTTTGGTCGGTTGTGGGTGTTTGATTTGATGGTTGTGGAGGTGTGGGTGTAGGTGATGGAATTGTGTTGGATGTGGATGGAATATCTGATGTGGAAGTTTGAACAGTTTGAGGTGATGGAATATTTGGTGGAGGTGATGGGATGTCAAATGAAGTGGGAGGTAGTTGTGTAGTTGATGTGGAAGGTTGTGATGGTGATGGTGTAGGTGTATGATTGAAAATAGAAACCGATGTGTGTGGAATGATGTCGTCATCGTCAGAGTCGGGAAGATTAAATGATTTGAAAATGGTGGTGGCATCATAAAACCAAGCTGGTTCACTACCGATACTAGTAGTGTTTGATTCTTGCCAATCAACATAGTAGGACTCTTGCACAATCCGCGTTCGCTTATTGTAAACACGATACGCCTTTTGTGTGGTTGAGTATCCTACAAAGAAGCATTCATCAGAAACAGCCCCAAACTTCGTCTTCTGATCTTGAGTATTCAAAAGAGTGCAAGAACATCCAAATGGGCGCAGAAAATCAATCAGCGGCTTAATTCCTCGAAACAGTTGATATGAAGTCTTCATCTTTTCTTTGACAATCAGCACCCTGTTAAGAACATAAGCTGCACAATTAACCGCTTCAGCCCAGAAAATAATTGGAAGTTTTGACTCGATCAGCATAGTTCTAGCGGCCTCCACAAGAGTTCGGTTCTTTCTTTCGGCAACACCATTTTGTTGTGGTGTTCGGGCAGCGCTAAACTGTCTGAGAATACCCCTTTGTTCACAGAAGGAGTTGAAGATGTGGTTCCTGAATTCAGTTCCGTTATCGCTTCTGATGGCTTGAACCTTCTTCTTTCCAAGAACCTCTATTAGAGGTATCAGCTTCATCAATTCTTCTGCTGTCTCACTCTTGTTCGCCATGAATCTTACCCAGGTGTACCTAGAGTAATCATCTTGACCAATCATCTTCCCGCCTTTCTTATCTCCCGCAAAAGCAACATAGCCTCCATTTATGATCCTATAGTTAGTAAGAAGATCCTTCAATCCAGTCATATGTCTGGAACATCCGCTGTCAATATGCCAGTGACTATTTACAACGGCATTTGAATGTTCCTGACATTTATTAAAACAAATGAAAAGTTAGACCTTTGAAATTGGCACCCAAGTCTTTGTGTACTTGGGTGGTGAAGTTGATGAAGTACTACAAAAGAAATTATTTACAAAAGTGTTTAATCGTTTTCCCAAAGATTTTTGCTTTGTGCTCTTTTGGATTAATTTAGGGCATTGCTTGACAGTGTGACCAGTATTTCCGCATTTAAAACAGTGAGACTTCAAACCAGTTTTAGGAATTTTGTTGACAGGAATTTTGTCCATAACGATTTCCTCATCACATTCAGACAGTTGTGAGTCACAGTCACTGTAAGTGTCATAGAGTTCTTTTAACTTACTTGTTGTGACTTTAACTGTATCAGATTCAGGTTTTGGTTTAAGAATGTATGAAAAAGATGATTCCTTCTCTTTTGGTTTTGAAATTCTCACAGGTGTGAAAGATGGAATTTGGTGAGTGAAGAACTTTTGAAAACAGTTTGTTTTGGTTTGACTTTCAGAGACGTGACCTGAAAGTTTGTCTTTGTCATTCACACACACATTATCATTTAAATCAACATCATTAAACATGTTAGGGCTTGAAGTAGAACACCCTAAATTACTATTAAACATTGAATTGTCTGAATATGACACGTTGCTACAAACAGAATTAATTAAACTAGTGTCTTCAAAAAACTTCTTGGAATCAGAACTACTGCAATCACTACTGACAGAACAACCGAGCCCAACACTCCCACCATATGCGTACTCCTCTCTAACTTCCTTAAGGTTTACTTCACTTAAACCTGCAATGGAACTGTCAGTATCGTTCTGCATAATCTCTTCAATTAACTCATTTGAGGGATGAGGAATAGGTGTAGGAGAATAACAGAAAGTACTGGGTGGAGGATATGCATATGTTCCATTTTTACTAAAACCCAAACCTGTCTTGACCCTGGCCCCCCTTTGATTCTTGCACAGTTCCTCCCTTTTCATACCAGATATGGTCCACTGCTGCAATTTGTTTTTAAGTTTTCTTGCTTCAAATTCAGCAAGTGTAACTTGCTCAGTCAAGTAATTAATCTCACAGTTCTTTTCTAAAAGAGTTCTTTTTAAGTGTTCGTTTTCCTTTAAGGCTTCTCTTAACTTAACAAAATATTTTGATTCACTTAATTTAAGCTCTTTGATGGTTCTTTTTAATTCGTTTTCGTTTGACATTAACAATTTATTTGCTTTGTATATGCCAATTAAACGAATTTTGCAAGCAGATGAACACATATCTTCAATAACATCGTAAGGAAGACCGATTACCAGTTTTTCGGCGGCCAGTGCACGGTCACATTGACAGTAGGGAGTGCTTCTTTTGAATTCATCAACTGCATCTAGCCTTGCCTTCTCGATCACTTCTTCCAAGCTAACCTTTGACTCTTCCTCATGCTTCACTTCATTAACAGTTGCTTCACAAACTAACCCAGAATGATTCAGATGTCCTTGAGCAATAACATCTGATTGAACTTTATCAACATTCTCAACCTTCTCCTCCTCTTCTTTTCCATAAAACTCTTTGAACGGATCAAAGAGATTTATATCATTGTCATCAAACTCAGTAATTTCAGCAACAAGGGCATGGTTGATCTCCTCCTTGGTTTCTTCAATTTCTGCGCTCCAGTCAAAGTTGGTAAGCAGTGCAGTTTCATTCTTTGACTTGGCTTCCTCAACCTTTTCTTGAATTGGAGCAGATCTTGGAGTTGCAGAGTTAACTGGCTCAGTAACGATTGGTAATGGGCATTCTCTCTTGAAGTGGCCCAGTTGTTTGCAGTTATAGCATCTTAACTTTCCCTTGTCATAACCCAGCTTAGCATTCTGTCCTTGATTTCCAAAGTTTCTTCTACCAGTCCTTTCCATGAATCGTCTGGCACGAAGAGTGAGCATAGCCATCTGCCATTGAATATCTGTTTCCTCCAGATCATCAGGGTCCACCTGATACATGTCTTCTACTGTCATACCCTTTCCTTTCAACTCACCTGCAACAAGAGCTTCATAACTGTGAACAAACATTCCAAATAAGGCCATAGTATCTGACGGAATCTGTGTGGTGACGGATGCACTTGAGCTCGAACCAGCGTTTGAAGATGCACCAGCAGACTTAGCAGATACATGACCTGAAGATCCTCTAGATGCTGCACTGTAAACATAAGAGTTTGCAGCGGATGAGATAAGTGCAGCATTTTGAGAGGGAATGTTTGGAACCATCATTGACTGATTATACTCTCTTCTTTTTACATCAAGGTCGAAAGACTTCAGCTTGTTGATGACGTCCATCAGTTTGTAATCAGGAAAATTCCTCTCTTGTTTCAGTAGCTTGATTTGAAGGCTCCATTGGGGAGGAAGTGAATCTAACAATTTTGCAACTTGTTCGTGATTGCCCAGCTTTTCATCATATTTCTTCAAATTACTTGACACAGACAGGAATCTATTTGTAATATCAGTCAAGTTCTCTTGTGAATATCCAACAAAAGAGTTGAACTCCTTTTCAGCCTGAGCTTTTCTATCCAGTTTCAGATCTTCATTCCCATCATAAAATTCACACAATGCATCATACAGACTTTTTGCAGTTGTGTGTTCTGCAAACCGGTTGAAGA
This sequence comes from Tagetes erecta, assembly GCA_030867185.1. Taxonomy (NCBI): domain Eukaryota; kingdom Viridiplantae; phylum Streptophyta; class Magnoliopsida; order Asterales; family Asteraceae; genus Tagetes; species Tagetes erecta. The sequence continues at coordinate 33,552,250 of CM061490.1, read as the reverse complement.
TGTCCTGATGTAAGCAAAGTATCAGTGCCCCTAATGCCTTCTTGTCACGATCCAGTAACTTGATATCTGTTTCAGTAAAAGTAGTTGGGTTTGTGTTAACTGAGGTGACGGTTCCTTCAACGGTAGTTGGCACGTGCGGGCCATTCACTATAGATTCCCACTGGTTGTAGTCGGTGTAGTAGAAGAATGCTTTCAAACATCTTTTCCAATCTTCAAAGTTTTCACCACTAACAAGCCTCGGTGGCCTGTTAGGTTGAACGCTGTCTAGATCATTCATATTAAGTGTTGAAGAAGTCATAACTTTGAACAGACTACAGATTCGCTGAAAAATGACAGATTCGCTGGCTAGTTTCGCTAGAAGAACACAGCAGATTCGCTGGAAGATTCGCTGGTGACAGATTCGCTAGACAGTCAAATAGATTCGCTGACGAGCAAGCACAGATTCGCTGGCCTGATTTTGGCAGCAGTTTCGCTTGCATAGTCAGTCAAATAGATGAACTTTCGTTCGATGATATGCTAGATTCGCTGGCCACAACACAACCCAAACAGAACAAAATTTGAATTTAGATTCGCTGGAAGAACTGACAGTTTCGCTGGAAGAACTAATAGTTTCGCTGGTAGCTCAACCACTCTGAAATAGTACGGAAACAGCTCTAAAACCCTCAAAACTTGACCATTTGCCTACAGGTTGGTTTTAAAAGCTTTCTACTTCCAAATGACACAAAACCAGAGCAAAATACGACTCCAAAACACAAGAAACAAGCTTCAAACAGAATCGAAAGAGTTTTGACCCAAAAACTTCAAAAATCAACACAAAAATCACTTGAATCAAACAATCAAGAGCACTAAGGCTCTGATACCATATTGTTGGTCCATAATGATCGTGATTTCAGTGCTTTGTTGACTTGTTTAACCCAAATATGTCAAATACTTGTAGAACAAAGTGTAAAAGTCCAAATAACCCAATAACAAGATCCAACACACAATCGAGGTATATAAGCTACAATGATGAAAGATATAAGCTCCTAGCACCTCAATGGAACGATTACACAACACAAATCAGTAAGAAATCGCTTGAGTAAAAGATGTGCAAAAGTTACATTGATGTGAAGATAAGGTTACAATATATAGTGATGTTAGGTTCGCTGATAGATTCACTCTAGCGAATCTATCCAGCGAACCAACACAGGTTCGCTGGGCACATAGGTTCGCCCAGTCGATACCTAACACAAAAGATATGTTGGCCTGCGGGCGAATCTATAGATTCGCCCGTAGGTTCGCTAGCACTAATAACAAATACAAGTCAAACTATTACATACAAAAGTAACACCGACAAGCCGGTGGGTCCAACCTATACATAGTGACTATCAGTTGCTAATGGGGCATAAAGAGTAGTAAGATGCACTTAGTTCTCGTATGATGTTAAAAGGACTCGACGAATTCATTAGGTTTATTATGGAGTTTGAAGGTTTCATACGGTGTTGTAAGGTGTTGTTAGGAGATGTAAGGCGTCCAGCATTATACTAACGTGCTTTTCAAGGTGCTAGTATGGCATACATAGGCCTAAGTTGTCGTACGACGTTCAAAGGACTCAGACGAATTCATTAGGTTTATTATGGAGTTTTAAAGTTTTCTACGGTGATGTAATGTGTTCTTAGGAGTTTTAACGCGTCCTACATTATTCTAACGTGCTTTTCATGTTGCTAGTGTCGCATCCTGAGCCGTAACATCTCCTGAGTTGTTGTACGATGTTCAAAGGACTTGGACGAAATCATTAGGTTTAGTATAGAGTTTTAAGGTTTCGTACGTTGTTGTAAGGTGTTGTTTGGAGTTTTAAGGTTTCCTGCGTTATTCTAACGTGCTTTTCATGCAGCTAATATGTCATTCAAAATCTTAAGATGTACAAACTTGTCGTACGATGTTCAAAGGACTCGGACGAATTCATTAGGTGTATTATGGAGTTTTAAGGTTTCGTACGGTGATGTAAGGAGTTCATAGGAGTTGTAAGGCGTCCTACATGATACTAATGTTCTTTTCGAGTTGCTAATGAGACATAAAGAGTATTAAGATGCACTTAGTTCTCGTATGATGTTAAAAGGACTCGTACGAATTCATTAGGTTTATTATGGAGTTTGAAGGTTTCGTACGGTGTTGTAAGGTGTTGCTAGGAGATGTAAGGCGTCCAGCATTATACTAACGTGCTTTTCAAGGTGCTAGTATGGCATACATAGGCCTAAGTTGTCGTACGACGTTCAAAGGACTCAGACGAATTCATTAGGTTTATTATGGAGTTTTAAAGTTTTCTACGGTGATGTAATGTGTTCTTAGGAGTTGTAACGCGTCCTACATTATTCTAACGTGCTTTTCATGTTGCTAGTGTCGCATCCTGAGCCGTAACATCTCCTGAGTTGTCGTACGATGTTCAAAGGACTTGGACGAAATCATTAGGTTTAGTATAGAGTTTTAAGGTTTCGTACGTTGTTGTAAGGTGTTGTTTGGAGTTTTAAGGTTTCCTGCGTTATTCTAACGTGCTTTTCATGCTGCTAATATGTCATTCAAAATCTTAAGATGTACAAACTTGTCGTACGATGTTCAAAGGACTCGGACGAATTCATTAGGTGTATTATGGAGTTTTAAGGTTTCGTACGGTGATGTAAGGAGTTCATAGGAGTTGTAAGGCGTCCTACATGATACTAATGTTCTTTTCGAGTTGCTAATGAGACATAAAGAGTATTAAGATGCACTTAGTTCTCGTATGATGTTAAAAGGACTCGTACGAATTCATTAGGTTTATTATGGAGTTTGAAGGTTTCGTACGGTGTTGTAAGGTGTTGCTAGGAGATGTAAGGCGTCCAGCATTATACTAACGTGCTTTTCAAGGTGCTAGTATGGCATACATAGGCCTAAGTTGTCGTACGACGTTCAAAGGACTCAGACGAATTCATTAGGTTTATTATGGAGTTTTAAAGTTTTCTACGGTGATGTAAGGTGTTCTTAGGAGTTGTAACGCGTCCTACATTATTCTAACGTGCTTTTCATGTTACTAGTGTCGCATCCTGAGCCGTAACGTCTCCTGAGTTGTCGTACGATGTTCAAAGGACTTGGACGAAATCATTAGGTTTAGTATAGAGTTTTAACGTTTCGTACGTTGTTGTAAGGTGTTGTTTGGAGTTTTAAGGTTTCCTGCGTTATTCTAACGTGCTTTTCATGCAGCTAATATGTCATTCAAAATCTTAAGATGTACAAACTTGTCGTACGATGTTCAAAGGACTCGGACGAATTCATTAGGTGTATTATGGAGTTTTAAGGTTTCGTACGGTGATGTAAGGAGTTCATAGGAGTTGTAAGGCGTCCTACATGATACTAATGTTCTTTTCGAGTTGCTAATGAGACATAAAGAGTATTAAGATGCACTTAGTTCTCGTATGATGTTAAAAGGACTCGTACGAATTCATTAGGTTTATTATGGAGTTTGAAGGTTTCGTACGGTGTTGTAAGGTGTTGCTAGGAGATGTAAGGCGTCCAGCATTATACTAACGTGCTTTTCAAGGTGCTAGTATGGCATACATAGGCCTAAGTTGTCGTACGACGTTCAAAGGACTCAGACGAATTCATTAGGTTTATTATGGAGTTTTAAAGTTTTCTACGGTGATGTAATGTGTTCTTAGGAGTTGTAACGCGTCCTACATTATTCTAACGTGCTTTTCATGTTGCTAGTGTCGCATCCTGAGCCGTAACATCTCCTGAGTTGTCGTACGATGTTCAAAGGACTTGGACGAAATCATTAGGTTTAGTATAGAGTTTTAAGGTTTCGTACGTTGTTGTAAGGTGTTGTTTGGAGTTTTAAGGTTTCCTGCGTTATTCTAACGTGCTTTTCATGCAGCTAATATGTCATTCAAAATCTTAAGATGTACAAACTTGTCGTACGATGTTCAAAGGACTCGGACGAATTCATTAGGTGTATTATGGAGTTTTAAGGTTTCGTACGGTGATGTAAGGAGTTCATAGGAGTTGTAACGCGTCCTACATGATACTAATGTTCTTTTCGAGTTGCTAATGAGACATAAAGAGTATTAAGATGCACTTAGTTCTCGTATGATGTTAAAAGGACTCGTACGAATTCATTAGGTTTATTATGGAGTTTGAAGGTTTCGTACGGTGTTGTAAGGTGTTGCTAGGAGATGTAAGGCGTCCAGCATTATACTAACGTGCTTTTCAAGGTGCTAGTATGGCATACATAGGCCTAAGTTGTCGTACGACGTTCAAAGGACTCAGACGAATTCATTAGGTTTATTATGGAGTTTTAAAGTTTTCTACGGTGATGTAAGGTGTTCTTAGGAGTTGTAACGCGTCCTACATTATTCTAACGTGCTTTTCATGTTACTAGTGTCGCATCCTGAGCCGTAACGTCTCCTGAGTTGTCGTACGATGTTCAAAGGACTTGGACGAAATCATTAGGTTTAGTATAGAGTTTTAACGTTTCGTACGTTGTTGTAAGGTGTTGTTTGGAGTTTTAAGGTTTCCTGCGTTATTCTAACGTGCTTTTCATGCAGCTAATATGTCATTCAAAATCTTAAGATGTACAAACTTGTCGTACGATGTTCAAAGGACTCGGACGAATTCATTAGGTGTATTATGGAGTTTTAAGGTTTCGTACGGTGATGTAAGGAGTTCATAGGAGTTGTAAGGCGTCCTACATGATACTAATGTTCTTTTCGAGTTGCTAATGAGACATAAAGAGTATTAAGATGCACTTAGTTCTCGTATGATGTTAAAAGGACTCGTACGAATTCATTAGGTTTATTATGGAGTTTGAAGGTTTCGTACGGTGTTGTAAGGTGTTGCTAGGAGATGTAAGGCGTCCAGCATTATACTAACGTGCTTTTCAAGGTGCTAGTATGGCATACATAGGCCTAAGTTGTCGTACGACGTTCAAAGGACTCAGACGAATTCATTAGGTTTATTATGGAGTTTTAAAGTTTTCTACGGTGATGTAAGGTGTTCTTAGGAGTTGTAACGCGTCCTACATTATTCTAACGTGCTTTTCATGTTGCTAGTGTCGCATCCTGAGCCGTAACATCTCCTGAGTTGTCGTACGATGTTCAAAGGACTTGGACGAAATCATTAGGTTTAGTATAGAGTTTTAACGTTTCGTACGTTGTTGTAAGGTGTTGTTTGGAGTTTTAAGGTTTCCTGCGTTATTCTAACGTGCTTTTCATGCTGCTAATATGTCATTCAAAATCTTAAGATGTACAAACTTGTCGTACGATGTTCAAAGGACTCGGACGAATTCATTAGGTGTATTATGGAGTTTTAAGGTTTCGTACGGTGATGTAAGGAGTTCATAGGAGTTGTAAGGCGTCCTACATGATACTAATGTTCTTTTCGAGTTGCTAATGGGGCATAAAGAGTAGTAAGATGCACTTAGTTCTCGTATGATGTTAAAAGGACTCGACGAATTCATTAGGTTTATTATGGAGTTTGAAGGTTTCATACGGTGTTGTAAGGTGTTGTTAGGAGATGTAAGGCGTCCAGCATTATACTAACGTGCTTTTCAAGGTGCTAGTATGGCATACATAGGCCTAAGTTGTCGTACGACGTTCAAAGGACTCAGACGAATTCATTAGGTTTATTATGGAGTTTTAAAGTTTTCTACGGTGATGTAAGGTGTTCTTAGGAGTTGTAACGCGTCCTACATTATTCTAACGTGTTTTTCATGTTGCTAGTGTCGCATCCTGAGCCGTAACATCTCCTGAGTTGTCGTACGATGTTCAAAGGACTTGGACGAAATCATTAGGTTTAGTATAGAGTTTTAAGGTTTCGTACGTTGTTGTAAGGTGTTGTTTGGAGTTTTAAGGTTTCCTGCGTTATTCTAACGTGCTTTTCATGCTGCTAATATGTCATTCAAAATCTTAAGATGTACAAACTTGTCGTACGATGTTCAAAGGACTCGGACGAATTCATTAGGTGTATTATGGAGTTTTAAGGTTTCGTACGGTGATGTAAGGAGTTCATAGGAGTTGTAAGGCGTCCTACATGATACTAATGTTCTTTTCGAGTTGCTAATGGGGCATAAAGAGTAGTAAGATGCACTTAGTTCTCGTATGATGTTAAAAGGACTCGACGAATTCATTAGGTTTATTATGGAGTTTGAAGGTTTCATACGGTGTTGTAAGGTGTTGTTAGGAGATGTAAGGCGTCCAGCATTATACTAACGTGCTTTTCAAGGTGCTAGTATGGCATACATAGGCCTAAGTTGTCGTACGACGTTCAAAGGACTCAGACGAATTCATTAGGTTTATTATGGAGTTTTAAAGTTTTCTACGGTGATGTAATGTGTTCTTAGGAGTTGTAACGCGTCCTACATTATTCTAACGTGCATTTCATGTTGCTAGTGTCGCATCCTGAGCCGTAACATCTCCTGAGTTGTCGTACGATGTTCAAAGGACTTGGACGAAATCATTAGGTTTAGTATAGAGTTTTAAGGTTTCGTACGTTGTTGTAAGGTGTTGTTTGGAGTTTTAAGGTTTCCTGCGTTATTCTAACGTGCTTTTCATGCTGCTAATATGTCATTCAAAATCTTAAGATGTACAAACTTGTCGTACGATGTTCAAAGGACTCGGACGAATTCATTAGGTGTATTATGGAGTTTTAAGGTTTCGTACGGTGATGTAAGGAGTTCATAGGAGTTGTAAGGCGTCCTACAATATACTAATGTTCTTTTCGAGTTGCTAATGAGACATAAAGAGTATTAAGATGCACTTAGTTCTCGTATGATGTTAAAAGGACTCGTACGAATTCATTAGGTTTATTATGGAGTTTGAAGGTTTCGTACGGTGTTGTAAGGTGTTGCTAGGAGATGTAAGGCGTCCAGCATTATACTAACGTGCTTTTCAAGGTGCTAGTATGGCATACATAGGCCTAAGTTGTCGTACGACGTTCAAAGGACTCAGACGAATTCATTAGGTTTATTATGGAGTTTTAAAGTTTTCTACGGTGATGTAAGGTGTTCTTAGGAGTTGTAACGCGTCCTACATTATTCTAACGTGCTTTTCATGTTACTAGTGTCGCATCCTGAGCCGTAACGTCTCCTGAGTTGTCGTACGATGTTCAAAGGACTTGGACGAAATCATTAGGTTTAGTATAGAGTTTTAACGTTTCGTACGTTGTTGTAAGGTGTTGTTTGGAGTTTTAAGGTTTCCTGCGTTATTCTAACGTGCTTTTCATGCAGCTAATATGTCATTCAAAATCTTAAGATGTACAAACTTGTCGTACGATGTTCAAAGGACTCGGACGAATTCATTAGGTGTATTATGGAGTTTTAAGGTTTCGTACGGTGATGTAAGGAGTTCATAGTAGTTGTAAGGCGTCCTACATGATACTAATGTTCTTTTCGAGTTGCTAATGAGACATAAAGAGTATTAAGATGCACTTAGTTCTCGTATGATGTTAAAAGGACTCGTACGAATTCATTAGGTTTATTATGGAGTTTGAAGGTTTCGTACGGTGTTGTAAGGTGTTGCTAGGAGATGTAAGGCGTCCAGCATTATACTAACGTGCTTTTCAAGGTGCTAGTATGGCATACATAGGCCTAAGTTGTCGTACGACGTTCAAAGGACTCAGACGAATTCATTAGGTTTATTATGGAGTTTTAAAGTTTTCTACGGTGATGTAAGGTGTTCTTAGGAGTTGTAACGCGTCCTACATTATTCTAACGTGCTTTTCATGTTGCTAGTGTCGCATCCTGAGCCGTAACATCTCCTGAGTTGTCGTACGATGTTCAAAGGACTTGGACGAAATCATTAGGTTTAGTATAGAGTTTTAACGTTTCGTACGTTGTTGTAAGGTGTTGTTTGGAGTTTTAAGGTTTCCTGCGTTATTCTAACGTGCTTTTCATGCTGCTAATATGTCATTCAAAATCTTAAGATGTACAAACTTGTCGTACGATGTTCAAAGGACTCGGACGAATTCATTAGGTGTATTATGGAGTTTTAAGGTTTCGTACGGTGATGTAAGGAGTTCATAGGAGTTGTAAGGCGTCCTACATGATACTAATGTTCTTTTCGAGTTGCTAATGGGGCATAAAGAGTAGTAAGATGCACTTAGTTCTCGTATGATGTTAAAAGGACTCGACGAATTCATTAGGTTTATTATGGAGTTTGAAGGTTTCATACGGTGTTGTAAGGTGTTGTTAGGAGATGTAAGGCGTCCAGCATTATACTAACGTGCTTTTCAAGGTGCTAGTATGGCATACATAGGCCTAAGTTGTCGTACGACGTTCAAAGGACTCAGACGAATTCATTAGGTTTATTATGGAGTTTTAAAGTTTTCTACGGTGATGTAAGGTGTTCTTAGGAGTTGTAACGCGTCCTACATTATTCTAACGTGTTTTTCATGTTGCTAGTGTCGCATCCTGAGCCGTAACATCTCCTGAGTTGTCGTACGATGTTCAAAGGACTTGGACGAAATCATTAGGTTTAGTATAGAGTTTTAAGGTTTCGTACGTTGTTGTAAGGTGTTGTTTGGAGTTTTAAGGTTTCCTGCGTTATTCTAACGTGCTTTTCATGCTGCTAATATGTCATTCAAAATCTTAAGATGTACAAACTTGTCGTACGATGTTCAAAGGACTCGGACGAATTCATTAGGTGTATTATGGAGTTTTAAGGTTTCGTACGGTGATGTAAGGAGTTCATAGGAGTTGTAAGGCGTCCTACATGATACTAATGTTCTTTTCGAGTTGCTAATGGGGCATAAAGAGTAGTAAGATGCACTTAGTTCTCGTATGATGTTAAAAGGACTCGACGAATTCATTAGGTTTATTATGGAGTTTGAAGGTTTCATACGGTGTTGTAAGGTGTTGTTAGGAGATGTAAGGCGTCCAGCATTATACTAACGTGCTTTTCAAGGTGCTAGTATGGCATACATAGGCCTAAGTTGTCGTACGACGTTCAAAGGACTCAGACGAATTCATTAGGTTTATTATGGAGTTTTAAAGTTTTCTACGGTGATGTAAGGTGTTCTTAGGAGTTGTAACGCGTCCTACATTATTCTAACGTGTTTTTCATGTTGCTAGTGTCGCATCCTGAGCCGTAACATCTCCTGAGTTGTCGTACGATGTTCAAAGGACTTGGACGAAATCATTAGGTTTAGTATAGAGTTTTAAGGTTTCGTACGTTGTTGTAAGGTGTTGTTTGGAGTTTTAAGGTTTCCTGCGTTATTCTAACGTGCTTTTCATGCTGCTAATATGTCATTCAAAATCTTAAGATGTACAAACTTGTCGTACGATGTTCAAAGGACTCGGACGAATTCATTAGGTGTATTATGGAGTTTTAAGGTTTCGTACGGTGATGTAAGGAGTTCATAGGAGTTGTAAGGCGTCCTACATGATACTAATGTTCTTTTCGAGTTGCTAATGGGGCATAAAGAGTAGTAAGATGCACTTAGTTCTCGTATGATGTTAAAAGGACTCGACGAATTCATTAGGTTTATTATGGAGTTTGAAGGTTTCATACGGTGTTGTAAGGTGTTGTTAGGAGATGTAAGGCGTCCAGCATTATACTAACGTGCTTTTCAAGGTGCTAGTATGGCATACATAGGCCTAAGTTGTCGTACGACGTTCAAAGGACTCAGACGAATTCATTAGGTTTATTATGGAGTTTTAAAGTTTTCTACGGTGATGTAATGTGTTCTTAGGAGTTGTAACGCGTCCTACATTATTCTAACGTGCTTTTCATGTTGCTAGTGTCGCATCCTGAGCCGTAACATCTCCTGAGTTGTCGTACGATGTTCAAAGGACTTGGACGAAATCATTAGGTTTAGTATAGAGTTTTAACGTTTCGTACGTTGTTGTAAGGTGTTGTTTGGAGTTTTAAGGTTTCCTGCGTTATTCTAACGTGCTTTTCATGCTGCTAATATGTCATTCAAAATCTTAAGATGTACAAACTTGTCGTACGATGTTCAAAGGACTCGGACGAATTCATTAGGTGTATTATGGAGTTTTAAGGTTTCGTACGGTGATGTAAGGAGTTCATAGGAGTTGTAAGGCGTCCTACATGATACTAATGTTCTTTTCGAGTTGCTAATGGGGCATAAAGAGTAGTAAGATGCACTTAGTTCTCGTATGATGTTAAAAGGACTCGACGAATTCATTAGGTTTATTATGGAGTTTGAAGGTTTCATACGGTGTTGTAAGGTGTTGTTAGGAGATGTAAGGCGTCCAGCATTATACTAACGTGCTTTTCAAGGTGCTAGTATGGCATACATAGGCCTAAGTTGTCGTACGACGTTCAAAGGACTCAGACGAATTCATTAGGTTTATTATGGAGTTTTAAAGTTTTCTACGGTGATGTAAGGTGTTCTTAGGAGTTGTAACGCGTCCTACATTATTCTAACGTGTTTTTCATGTTGCTAGTGTCGCATCCTGAGCCGTAACATCTCCTGAGTTGTCGTACGATGTTCAAAGGACTTGGACGAAATCATTAGATTTAGTATAGAGTTTTAAGGTTTCGTACGTTGTTGTAAGGTGTTGTTTGGAGTTTTAAGGTTTCATGCGTTATTCTAACGTGCTTTTCATGCTGCTAATATGTCATTCAAAATCTTAAGATGTACAAACTTGTCGTACGATGTTCAAAGGACTCGGACGAATTCATTAGGTGTATTATGGAGTTTTAAGGTTTCGTACGGTGATGTAAGGAGTTCATAGGAGTTGTAAGGCGTCCTACATGATACTAATGTTCTTTTCGAGTTGCTAATGGGGCATAAAGAGTAGTAAGATGCACTTAGTTCTCGTATGATGTTAAAAGGACTCGACGAATTCATTAGGTTTATTATGGAGTTTGAAGGTTTCATACGGTGTTGTAAGGTGTTGTTAGGAGATGTAAGGCGTCCAGCATTATACTAACGTGCTTTTCAAGGTGCTAGTATGGCATACATAGGCCTAAGTTGTCGTACGACGTTCAAAGGACTCAGACGAATTCATTAGGTTTATTATGGAGTTTTAAAGTTTTCTACGGTGATGTAATGTGTTCTTAGGAGTTGTAACGCGTCCTACATTATTCTAACGTGCTTTTCATGTTGCTAGTGTCGCATCCTGAGCCGTAACATCTCCTGAGTTGTCGTACGATGTTCAAAGGACTTGGACGAAATCATTAGGTTTAGTATAGAGTTTTAAGGTTTCGTACGTTGTTGTAAGGTGTTGTTTGGAGTTTTAAGGTTTCCTGCGTTATTCTAACGTGCTTTTCATGCTGCTAATATGTCATTCAAAATCTTAAGATGTACAAACTTGTCGTACGATGTTCAAAGGACTCGGACGAATTCATTAGGTGTATTATGGAGTTTTAAGGTTTCGTACGGTGATGTAAGGAGTTCATAGGAGTTGTAAGGCGTCCTACATGATACTAATGTTCTTTTCGAGTTGCTAATGGGGCATAAAGAGTAGTAAGATGCACTTAGTTCTCGTATGATGTTAAAAGGACTCGACGAATTCATTAGGTTTATTATGGAGTTTGAAGGTTTCATACGGTGTTGTAAGGTGTTGTTAGGAGATGTAAGGCGTCCAGCATTATACTAACGTGCTTTTCAAGGTGCTAGTATGGCATACATAGGCCTAAGTTGTCGTACGACGTTCAAAGGACTCAGACGAATTCATTAGGTTTATTATGGAGTTTTAAAGTTTTCTACGGTGATGTAAGGTGTTCTTAGGAGTTGTAACGCGTCCTACATTATTCTAACGTGCTTTTCATGTTGCTAGTGTCGCATCCTGAGCCGTAACATCTCCTGAGTTGTCGTACGATGTTCAAAGGACTTGGACGAAATCATTAGGTTTAGTATAGAGTTTTAAGGTTTCGTACGTTGTTGTAAGGTGTTGTTTGGAGTTTTAAGGTTTCCTGCGTTATTCTAACGTGCTTTTCATGCTGCTAATATGTCATTCAAAATCTTAAGATGTACAAACTTGTCGTACGATGTTCAAAGGACTCGGACGAATTCATTAGGTGTATTATGGAGTTTTAAGGTTTCGTACGGTGATGTAAGGAGTTCATAGGAGTTGTAAGGCGTCCTACATGATACTAATGTTCTTTTCGAGTTGCTAATGGGGCATAAAGAGTAGTAAGATGCACTTAGTTCTCGTATGATGTTAAAAGGACTCGACGAATTCATTAGGTTTATTATGGAGTTTGAAGGTTTCATACGGTGTTGTAAGGTGTTGTTAGGAGATGTAAGGCGTCCAGCATTATACTAACGTGCTTTTCAAGGTGCTAGTATGGCATACATAGGCCTAAGTTGTCGTACGACGTTCAAAGGACTCAGACGAATTCATTAGGTTTATTATGGAGTTTTAAAGTTTTCTACGGTGATGTAAGGTGTTCTTAGGAGTTGTAACGCGTCCTACATTATTCTAACGTGCTTTTCATGTTGCTAGTGTCGCATCCTGAGCCGTAACATCTCCTGAGTTGTCGTACGATGTTCAAAGGACTTGGACGAAATCATTAGGTTTAGTATAGAGTTTTAAGGTTTCGTACGTTGTTGTAAGGTGTTGTTTGGAGTTTTAAGGTTTCCTGCGTTATTCTAACGTGCTTTTCATGCTGCTAATATGTCATTCAAAATCTTAAGATGTACAAACTTGTCGTACGATGTTCAAAGGACTCGGACGAATTCATTAGGTGTATTATGGAGTTTTAAGGTTTCGTACAGTGATGTAAGGAGTTCATAGGAGTTGTAAGGCGTCCTACATGATACTAATGTTCTTTTCGAGTTGCTAATGGGGCATAAAGAGTAGTAAGATGCACTTAGTTCTCGTATGATGTTAAAAGGACTCGACGAATTCATTAGGTTTATTATGGAGTTTGAAGGTTTCATACGGTGTTGTAAGGTGTTGTTAGGAGATGTAAGGCGTCCAGCATTATACTAACGTGCTTTTCAAGGTGCTAGTATGGCATACATAGGCCTAAGTTGTCGTACGACGTTCAAAGGACTCAGACGAATTCATTAGGTTTATTATGGAGTTTTAAAGTTTTCTACGGTGATGTAAGGTGTTCTTAGGAGTTGTAACGCGTCCTACATTATTCTAACGTGCTTTTCATGTTGCTAGTGTCGCATCCTGAGCCGTAACATCTCCTGAGTTGTCGTACGATGTTCAAAGGACTTGGACGAAATCATTAGGTTTAGTATAGAGTTTTAAGGTTTCGTACGTTGTTGTAAGGTGTTGTTGGGAGTTTTAAGGTTTCCTGCGTTATTCTAACGTGCTTTTCATGCTGCTAATATGTCATTCAAAATCTTAAGATGTACAAACTTGTCGTACGATGTTCAAAGGACTCGGACGAATTCATTAGGTGTATTATGGAGTTTTAAGGTTTCGTACGGTGATGTAAGGAGTTCATAGGAGTTGTAAGGCGTCCTACATGATACTAATGTTCTTTTCGAGTTGCTAATGGGGCATAAAGAGTAGTAAGATGCACTTAGTTCTCGTATGATGTTAAAAGGACTCGACGAATTCATTAGGTTTATTATGGAGTTTGAAGGTTTCATACGGTGTTGTAAGGTGTTGTTAGGAGATGTAAGGCGTCCAGCATTATACTAACGTGCTTTTCAAGGTGCTAGTATGGCATACATAGGCCTAAGTTGTCGTACGACGTTCAAAGGACTCAGACGAATTCATTAGGTTTATTATGGAGTTTTAAAGTTTTCTACGGTGATGTAAGGTGTTCTTAGGAGTTGTAACGCGTCCTACATTATTCTAACGTGCTTTTCATGTTGCTAGTGTCGCATCCTGAGCCGTAACATCTCCTGAGTTGTCGTACGATGTTCAAAGGACTTGGACGAAATCATTAGGTTTAGTATAGAGTTTTAAGGTTTCGTACGTTGTTGTAAGGTGTTGTTTGGAGTTTTAAGGTTTCCTGCGTTATTCTAACGTGCTTTTCATGCTGCTAATATGTCATTCAAAATCTTAAGATGTACAAACTTGTCGTACGATGTTCAAAGGACTCGGACGAATTCATTAGGTGTATTATGGAGTTTTAAGGTTTAGTACGGTGATGTAAGGAGTTCATAGGAGTTGTAAGGCGTCCTACATGATACTAATGTTCTTTTCGAGTTGCTAATGGGGCATAAAGAGTAGTAAGATGCACTTAGTTCTCGTATGATGTTAAAAGGACTCGACGAATTCATTAGGTTTATTATGGAGTTTGAAGGTTTCATACGGTGTTGTAAGGTGTTGTTAGGAGATGTAAGGCGTCCAGCATTATACTAACGTGCTTTTCAAGGTGCTAGTATGGCATACATAGGCCTAAGTTGTCGTACGACGTTCAAAGGACTCAGACGAATTCATTAGGTTTATTATGGAGTTTTAAAGTTTTCTACGGTGATGTAATGTGTTCTTTGGAGTTGTAACGCGTCCTACATTATTCTAACGTGCTTTTCATGTTGCTAGTGTCGCATCCTGAGCCGTAACATCTCCTGAGTTGTCGTACGATGTTCAAAGGACTTGGACGAAATCATTAGGTTTAGTATAGAGTTTTAAGGTTTCGTACGTTGTTGTAAGGTGTTGTTTGGAGTTTTAAGGTTTCCTGCGTTATTCTAACGTGCTTTTCATGCAGCTAATATGTCATTCAAAATCTTAAGATGTACAAACTTGTCGTATGATGTTCAAAGGACTCGGACGAATTCATTAGGTGTATTATGGAGTTTTAAGGTTTCGTACGGTGATGTAAGGAGTTCATAGGAGTTGTAAGGCGTCCTACATGATACTAATGTTCTTTTCGAGTTGCTAATGGGGCATAAAGAGTAGTAAGATGCACTTAGTTCTCGTATGATGTTAAAAGGACTCGACGAATTCATTAGGTTTATTATGGAGTTTGAAGGTTTCATACGGTGTTGTAAGGTGTTGTTAGGAGATGTAAGGCGTCCAGCATTATACTAACGTGCTTTTCAAGGTGCTAGTATGGCATACATAGGCCTAAGTTGTCGTACGACGTTCAAAGGACTCAGACGAATTCATTAGGTTTATTATGGAGTTTTAAAGTTTTCTACGGTGATGTAAGGTGTTCTTAGGAGTTGTAACGCGTCCTACATTATTCTAACGTGCTTTTCATGTTGCTAGTGTCGCATCCTGAGCCGTAACATCTCCTGAGTTGTCGTACGATGTTCAAAGGACTTGGACGAAATCATTAGGTTTAGTATAGAGTTTTAAGGTTTCGTACGTTGTTGTAAGGTGTTGTTTGGAGTTTTAAGGTTTCCTGCGTTATTCTAACGTGCTTTTCATGCTGCTAATATGTCATTCAAAATCTTAAGATGTACAAACTTGTCGTACGATGTTCAAAGGACTCGGACGAATTCATTAGGTGTATTATGGAGTTTTAAGGTTTCGTACGGTGATGTAAGGAGTTCATAGGAGTTGTAAGGCGTCCTACATGATACTAATGTTCTTTTCGAGTTGCTAATGGGGCATAAAGAGTAGTAAGATGCACTTAGTTCTCGTATGATGTTTAAAGGACTCGACGAATTCATTAGGTTTATTATGGAGTTTGAAGGTTTCATACGGTGTTGTAAGGTGTTGTTAGGAGATGTAAGGCGTCCAGCATTATACTAACGTGCTTTTCAAGGTGCTAGTATGGCATACATAGGCCTAAGTTGTCGTACGACGTTCAAAGGACTCAGACGAATTCATTAGGTTTATTATGGAGTTTTAAAGTTTTCTACGGTGATGTAATGTGTTCTTAGGAGTTGTAACGCGTCCTACATTATTCTAACGTGCTTTTCATGTTGCTAGTGTCGCATCCTGAGCCGTAACATCTCCTGAGTTGTCGTACGATGTGCAAAGGACTTGGACGAAATCATTAGGTTTAGTATAGAGTTTTAAGGTTTCGTACGTTGTTGTAAGGTGTTGTTTGGAGTTTTAAGGTTTCCTGCGTTATTCTAACGTGCTTTTCATGCTGCTAATATGTCATTCAAAATCTTAAGATGTACAAACTTGTCGTACGATGTTCAAAGGACTCGGACGAATTCATTAGGTGTATTATGGAGTTTTAAGGTTTCGTACGGTGATGTAAGGAGTTCATAGGAGTTGTAAGGCGTCCTACATGATACTAATGTTCTTTTCGAGTTGCTAATGGGGCATAAAGAGTAGTAAGATGCACTTAGTTCTCGTATGATGTTAAAAGGACTCGACGAATTCATTAGGTTTATTATGGAGTTTGAAGGTTTCATACGGTGTTGTAAGGTGTTGTTAGGAGATGTAAGGCGTCCAGCATTATACTAACGTGCTTTTCAAGGTGCTAGTATGGCATACATAGGCCTAAGTTGTCGTACGACGTTCAAAGGACTCAGACGAATTCATTAGGTTTATTATGGAGTTTTAAAGTTTTCTACGGTGATGTAATGTGTTCTTAGGAGTTGTAACGCGTCCTACATTATTCTAACGTGCTTTTCATGTTGCTAGTGTCGCATCCTGAGCCGTAACATCTCCTGAGTTGTCGTACGATGTTCAAAGGACTTGGACGAAATCATTAGGTTTAGTATAGAGTTTTAAGGTTTCGTACGTTGTTGTAAGGTGTTGTTTGGAGTTTTAAGGTTTCCTGCGTTATTCTAACGTGCTTTTCATGCTGCTAATATGTCATTCAAAATCTTAAGATGTACAAACTTGTCGTACGATGTTCAAAGGACTCGGACGAATTCATTAGGTGTATTATGGAGTTTTAAGGTTTCGTACGGTGATGTAAGGAGTTCATAGGAGTTGTAAGGCGTCCTACATGATACTAATGTTCTTTTCGAGTTGCTAATGGGGCATAAAGAGTAGTAAGATGCACTTAGTTCTCGTATGATGTTAAAAGGACTCGACGAATTCATTAGGTTTATTATGGAGTTTGAAGGTTTCATACGGTGTTGTAAGGTGTTGTTAGGAGATGTAAGGCGTCCAGCATTATACTAACGTGCTTTTCAAGGTGCTAGTATGGCATACATAGGCCTAAGTTGTCGTACGACGTTCAAAGGACTCAGACGAATTCATTAGGTTTATTATGGAGTTTTAAAGTTTTCTACGGTGATGTAAGGTGTTCTTAGGAGTTGTAACGCGTCCTACATTATTCTAACGTGCTTTTCATGTTGCTAGTGTCGCATCCTGAGCCGTAACATCTCCTGAGTTGTCGTACGATGTTCAAAGGACTTGGACGAAATCATTAGGTTTAGTATAGAGTTTTAAGGTTTCGTACGTTGTTGTAAGGTGTTGTTTGGAGTTTTAAGGTTTCCTGCGTTATTCTAACGTGCTTTTCATGCTGCTAATATGTCATTCAAAATCTTAAGATGTACAAACTTGTCGTAGGATGTTCAAAGGACTCGGACGAATTCATTAGGTGTATTATGGAGTTTTAAGGTTTCGTACGGTGATGTAAGGAGTTCATAGGAGTTGTAAGGCGTCCTACATGATACTAATGTTCTTTTCGAGTTGCTAATGGGGCATAAAGAGTAGTAAGATGCACTTATTTCTCGTATGATGTTAAAAGGACTCGACGAATTCATTAGGTTTATTATGGAGTTTGAAGGTTTCATACGGTGTTGTAAGGTGTTGTTAGGAGATGTAAGGCGTCCAGCATTATACTAACGCGCTTTTCAAGGTGCTAGTATGGCATACATGGGCCTAAGTTGTCGTACGACGTTCAAAGGACTCAGACGAATTCATTAGGTTTATTATGGAGTTTTAAAGTTTTCTACGGTGATGTAAGGTGTTCTTAGGAGTTGTAACGCGTCCTACATTATTCTAACGTGCTTTTCATGTTGCTAGTGTCGCATCCTGAGCCGTAACATCTCCTGAGTTGTCGTACGATGTTCAAAGGACTTGGACGAAATCATTAGGTTTAGTATAGAGTTTTAAGGTTTCGTACGTTGTTGTAAGGTGTTGTTTGGAGTTTTAAGGTTTCCTGCGTTATTCTAACGTGCTTTTCATGCTGCTAATATGTCATTCAAAATCTTAAGATGTACAAACTTGTCGTACGATGTTCAAAGGACTCGGACGAATTCATTAGGTGTATTATGGAGTTTTAAGGTTTCGTACGGTGATGTAAGGAGTTCATAGGAGTTGTAAGGCGTCCTACATGATACTAATGTTCTTTTCGAGTTGCTAATGGGGCATAAAGAGTAGTAAGATGCACTTAGTTCTCGTATGATGTTAAAAGGACTCGACGAATTCATTAGGTTTATTATGGAGTTTGAAGGTTTCATACGGTGTTGTAAGGTGTTGTTAGGAGATGTAAGGCGTCCAGCATTATACTAACGTGCTTTTCAAGGTGCTAGTATGGCATACATAGGCCTAAGTTGTCGTACGACGTTCAAAGGACTCAGACGAATTCATTAGGTTTATTATGGAGTTTTAAAGTTTTCTACGGTGATGTAATGTGTTCTTAGGAGTTGTAACGCGTCCTACATTATTCTAACGTGCTTTTCATGTTGCTAGTGTCGCATCCTGAGCCATAACATCTCCTGAGTTGTCGTACGATGTTCAAAGGACTTGGACGAAATCATTAGGTTTAGTATAGAGTTTTAAGGTTTCGTACGTTGTTGTAAGGTGTTGTTTGGAGTTTTAAGGTTTCCTGCGTTATTCTAACGTGCTTTTCATGCTGCTAATATGTCATTCAAAATCTTAAGATGTACAAACTTGTCGTACGATGTTCAAAGGACTCGGACGAATTCATTAGGTGTATTATGGAGTTTTAAGGTTTCGTACGGTGATGTAAGGAGTTCATAGGAGTTGTAAGGCGTCCTACATGATACTAATGTTCTTTTCGAGTTGCTAATGGGGCATAAAGAGTAGTAAGATGCACTTAGTTCTCGTATGATGTTAAAAGGACTCGACGAATTCATTAGGTTTATTATGGAGTTTGAAGGTTTCATACGGTGTTGTAAGGTGTTGTTAGGAGATGTAAGGCGTCCAGCATTATACTAACGTGCTTTTCAAGGTGCTAGTATGGCATACATAGGCCTAAGTTGTCGTACGACGTTCAAAGGACTCAGACGAATTCATTAGGTTTATTATGGAGTTTTAAAGTTTTCTACGGTGATGTAAGGTGTTCTTAGGAGTTGTAACGCGTCCTACATTATTCTAACGTGCTTTTCATGTTGCTAGTGTCGCATCCTGAGCCGTAACATCTCCTGAGTTGTCGTACGATGTTCAAAGGACTTGGACGAAATCATTAGGTTTAGTATAGAGTTTTAAGGTTTCGTACGTTGTTGTAAGGTGTTGTTTGGAGTTTTAAGGTTTCCTGCGTTATTCTAACGTGCTTTTCATGCTGCTAATATGTCATTCAAAATCTTAAGATGTACAAACTTGTCGTAGGATGTTCAAAGGACTCGGACGAATTCATTAGGTGTATTATGGAGTTTTAAGGTTTCGTACGGTGATGTAAGGAGTTCATAGGAGTTGTAAGGCGTCCTACATGATACTAATGTTCTTTTCGAGTTGCTAATGGGGCATAAAGAGTAGTAAGATGCACTTATTTCTCGTATGATGTTAAAAGGACTCGACGAATTCATTAGGTTTATTATGGAGTTTGAAGGTTTCATACGGTGTTGTAAGGTGTTGTTAGGAGATGTAAGGCGTCCAGCATTATACTAACGCGCTTTTCAAGGTGCTAGTATGGCATACATGGGCCTAAGTTGTCGTACGACGTTCAAAGGACTCAGACGAATTCATTAGGTTTATTATGGAGTTTTAAAGTTTTCTACGGTGATGTAAGGTGTTCTTAGGAGTTGTAACGCGTCCTACATTATTCTAACGTGCTTTTCATGTTGCTAGTGTCGCATCCTGAGCCGTAACATCTCCTGAGTTGTCGTACGATGTTCAAAGGACTTGGACGAAATCATTAGGTTTAGTATAGAGTTTTAAGGTTTCGTACGTTGTTGTAAGGTGTTGTTTGGAGTTTTAAGGTTTCCTGCGTTATTCTAACGTGCTTTTCATGCTGCTAATATGTCATTCAAAATCTTAAGATGTACAAACTTGTCGTACGATGTTCAAAGGACTCGGACGAATTCATTAGGTGTATTATGGAGTTTTAAGGTTTCGTACGGTGATGTAAGGAGTTCATAGGAGTTGTAAGGCGTCCTACATGATACTAATGTTCTTTTCGAGTTGCTAATGGGGCATAAAGAGTAGTAAGATGCACTTAGTTCTCGTATGATGTTAAAAGGACTCGACGAATTCATTAGGTTTATTATGGAGTTTGAAGGTTTCATACGGTGTTGTAAGGTGTTGTTAGGAGATGTAAGGCGTCCAGCATTATACTAACGTGCTTTTCAAGGTGCTAGTATGGCATACATAGGCCTAAGTTGTCGTACGACGTTCAAAGGACTCAGACGAATTCATTAGGTTTATTATGGAGTTTTAAAGTTTTCTACGGTGATGTAATGTGTTCTTAGGAGTTGTAACGCGTCCTACATTATTCTAACGTGCTTTTCATGTTGCTAGTGTCGCATCCTGAGCCGTAACATCTCCTGAGTTGTCGTACGATGTTCAAAGGACTTGGACGAAATCATTAGGTTTAGTATAGAGTTTTAAGGTTTCGTACGTTGTTGTAAGGTGTTGTTTGGAGTTTTAAGGTTTCCTGCGTTATTCTAACGTGCTTTTCATGCAGCTAATATGTCATTCAAAATCTTAAGATGTACAAACTTGTCGTATGATGTTCAAAGGACTCGGACGAATTCATTAGGTGTATTATGGAGTTTTAAGGTTTCGTACGGTGATGTAAGGAGTTCATAGGAGTTGTAAGGCGTCCTACATGATACTAATGTTCTTTTCGAGTTGCTAATGGGGCATAAAGAGTAGTAAGATGCACTTAGTTCTCGTATGATGTTAAAAGGACTCGACGAATTCATTAGGTTTATTATGGAGTTTGAAGGTTTCATACGGTGTTGTAAGGTGTTGTTAGGAGATGTAAGGCGTCCAGCATTATACTAACGTGATTTTCAAGGTGCTAGTATGGCATACATAGGCCTAAGTTGTCGTACGACGTTCAAAGGACTCAGACGAATTCATTAGGTTTATTATGGAGTTTTAAAGTTTTCTACGGTGATGTAAGGTGTTCTTAGGAGTTGTAACGCGTCCTACATTATTCTAACGTGCTTTTCATGTTGCTAGTGTCGCATCCTGAGCCGTAACATCTCCTGAGTTGTCGTACGATGTTCAAAGGACTTGGACGAAATCATTAGGTTTAGTATAGAGTTTTAAGGTTTCGTACGTTGTTGTAAGGTGTTGTTTGGAGTTTTAAGGTTTCCTGCGTTATTTTAACGTGCTTTTCATGCTGCTAATATGTCATTCAAACTCTTAAGATGTACAAACTTGTCGTACGATGTTCAAAGGACTCGGACGAATTCATTAGGTGTATTATGGAGTTTTAAGGTTTCGTACGGTGATGTAAGGAGTTCATAGGAGTTGTAAGGCGTCCTACATGATACTAATGTTCTTTTCGAGTTGCTAATGGGGCATAAAGAGTAGTAAGATGCACTTAGTTCTCGTATGATGTTAAAAGGACTCGACGAATTCATTAGGTTTATTATGGAGTTTGAAGGTTTCATACGGTGTTGTAAGGTGTTGTTAGGAGATGTAAGGCGTCCAGCATTATACTAACGTGATTTTCAAGGTGCTAGTATGGCATACATAGGCCTAAGTTGTCGTACGACGTTCAAAGGACTCAGACGAATTCATTAGGTTTATTATGGAGTTTTAAAGTTTTCTACGGTGATGTAAGGTGTTCTTAGGAGTTGTAACGCGTCCTACATTATTCTAACGTGCTTTTCATGTTGCTAGTGTCGCATCCTGAGCCGTAACATCTCCTGAGTTGTCGTACGATGTTCAAAGGACTTGGACGAAATCATTAGGTTTAGTATAGAGTTTTAAGGTTTCGTACGTTGTTGTAAGGTGTTGTTTGGAGTTTTAAGGTTTCCTGCGTTATTCTAACGTGCTTTTCATGCTGCTAATATGTCATTCAAAATCTTAAGATGTACAAACTTGTCGTACGATGTTCAAAGGACTCGGACGAATTCATTAGGTGTATTATGGAGTTTTAAGGTTTCGTACGGTGATGTAAGGAGTTCATAGGAGTTGTAAGGCGTCCTACATGATACTAATGTTCTTTTCGAGTTGCTAATGGGGCATAAAGAGTAGTAAGATGCACTTAGTTCTCGTATGATGTTAAAAGGACTCGACGAATTCATTAGTTTTATTATGGAGTTTGAAGGTTTCATACGGTGTTGTAAGGTGTTGTTAGGAGATGTAAGGCGTCCAGCATTATACTAACGTGCTTTTCAAGGTGCTAGTATGGCATACATAGGCCTAAGTTGTCGTACGACGTTCAAAGGACTCAGACGAATTCATTAGGTTTATTATGGAGTTTTAAAGTTTTCTACGGTGATGTAATGTGTTCTTAGGAGTTGTAACGCGTCCTACATTATTCTAACGTGCTTTTCATGTTGCTAGTGTCGCATCCTGAGCCGTAACATCTCCTGAGTTGTCGTACGATGTTCAAAGGACTTGGACGAAATCATTAGGTTTAGTATAGAGTTTTAAGGTTTCGTACGTTGTTGTAAGGTGTTGTTTGGAGTTTTAAGGTTTCCTGCGTTATTCTAACGTGCTTTTCATGCAGCTAATATGTCATTCAAAATCTTAAGATGTACAAACTTGTCGTATGATGTTCAAAGGACTCGGACGAATTCATTAGGTGTATTATGGAGTTTTAAGGTTTCGTACGGTGATGTAAGGAGTTCATAGGAGTTGTAAGGCGTCCTACATGATACTAATGTTCTTTTCGAGTTGCTAATGAGACATAAAGAGTAGTAAGATGCACTTAGTTCTCGTATGATGTTAAAAGGACTCGTACGAATTCATTAGGTTTATTATGGAGTTTGAAGGTTTCATACGGTGTTGTAAGGTGTTGCTAGGAGATGTAAGGCGTCCAGCATTATACTAACGTGCTTTTCAAGGTGCTAGTATGGCATACATAGGCCTAAGTTGTCGTACGACGTTCAAAGGACTCAGACGAATTCATTAGGTTTATTATGGAGTTTTAAAGTTTTCTAAGGTGATGTAAGGTGTTCTTAGGAGTTGTAACGCGTCCTACATTATTCTAACGTGCTTTTCATGTTGCTAGTGTCGCATCCTGAGCCGTAACATCTCCTGAGTTGTCGTACGATGTTCAAAGGACTTGGACGAAATCATTAGGTTTAGTATAGAGTTTTAAGGTTTCGTACGTTGTTGTAAGGTGTTGTTTGGAGTTTTAAGGTTTCCTGCGTTATTCTAACGTGCTTTTCATGCTGCTAATATGTCATTCAAAATCTTAAGATGTACAAACTTGTCGTACGATGTTCAAAGGACTCGGACGAATTCATTAGGTGTATTATGGAGTTTTAAGGTTTCGTACGGTGATGTAAGGAGTTCATAGGAGTTGTAAGGCGTCCTACATGATACTAATGTTCTTTTCGAGTTGCTAATGGGGCATAAAGAGTAGTAAGATGCACTTAGTTCTCGTATGATGTTAAAAGGACTCGACGAATTCATTAGGTTTATTATGGAGTTTGAAGGTTTCATACGGTGTTGTTAGGAGATGTAAGGCGTCCAGCATTATACTAACGTGCTTTTCAAGGTGCTAGTATGGCATACATAGGCCTAAGTTGTCGTACGACGTTCAAAGGACTCAGACGAATTCATTAGGTTTATTATGGAGTTTTAAAGTTTTCTACGGTGATGTAATGTGTTCTTAGGAGTTGTAACGCGTCCTACATTATTCTAACGTGCTTTTCATGTTGCTAGTGTCGCATCCTGAGCCGTAACATCTCCTGAGTTGTCGTACGATGTTCAAAGGACTTGGACGAAATCATTAGGTTTAGTATAGAGTTTTAAGGTTCCGTACGTTGTTGTAAGGTGTTGTTTGGAGTTTTAAGGTTTCCTGCGTTATTCTTACGTGCTTTTCATGCTGCTAATATGTCATTCAAAATCTTAAGATGTACAAACTTGTCGTACGATGTTCAAAGGACTCGGACGAATTCATTAGGTGTATTATGGAGTTTTAAGGTTTCGTACGGTGATGTAAGGAGTTCATAGGAGTTGTAAGGCGTCCTACATGATACTAATGTTCTTTTCGAGTTGCTAATGGGGCATAAACAGTAGTAAGATGCACTTAGTTCTCGTATGATGTTAAAAGGACTCGACGAATTCATTAGGTTTATTATGGAGTTTGAAGGTTTCATACGGTGTTGTTAGGAGATGTAAGGCGTCCAGCATTATACTAACGTGCTTTTCAAGGTGCTAGTATGGCATACATAGGCCTAAGTTGTCGTACGACGTTCAAAGGACTCAGACGAATTCATTAGGTTTATTATGGAGTTTTAAAGTTTTCTACGGTGATGTAATGTGTTCTTAGGAGTTGTAACGCGTCCTACATTATTCTAACGTGCTTTTCATGTTGCTAGTGTCGCATCCTGAGCCGTAACATCTCCTGAGTTGTCGTATGATGTTCAAAGGACTTGGACGAAATCATTAGGTTTAGTATAGAGTTTTAAGGTTTCGTACGTTGTTGTAAGGTGTTGTTTGGAGTTTTAAGGTTTCCTGCGTTATTCTAACGTGCTTTTCATGCTGCTAATATGTCATTCAAAATCTTAAGATGTACAAACTTGTCGTACGATGTTCAAAGGACTCGGACGAATTCTTTAGGTGTATTATGGAGTTTTAAGGTTTCGTACGGTGATGTAAGGAGTTCATAGGAGTTGTAAGGCGTCCTACATGATACTAATGTTCTTTTCGAGTTGCTAATGAGACATAAAGAGTAGTAAGATGCACTTAGTTCTCGTATGATGTTAAAAGGACTCGTACGAATTCATTAGGTTTATTATGGAGTTTGAAGGTTTCGTACGGTGTTGTAAGGTGTTGCTAGGAGATGTAAGGCGTCCAGCATTATACTAACGTGCTTTTCAAGGTGCTAGTATGGCATACATAGGCCTAAGTTGTCGTACGACGTTCAAAGGACTCGGACGAATTCATTAGGTTTATTATGGAGTTTTAAAGTTTTCTACGGTGATGTAAGGTGTTCTTAGGAGTTGTAACGCGTTCTACATTATTATTCTAACGTGCTTTTCATGTTGCTAGTGTCGCATCCTGAGCCGTAACATCTCCTGAGTTGTCGTACGATGTTCAAAGGACTTGGACGAAATCATTAGGTTTAGTATAGAGTTTTAAGGTTTCGTACGTTGTTGTAAGGTGTTGTTTGAGTTTTAAGGTTTCCTGCGTTATTCTAACGTGCTTTTCATGCTGCTAATATGTCATTCAAAATCTTAAGATGTACAAACATGTCGTACGATGTTCAAAGGACTCGGACGAATTCATTAGGTGTATTATGGAGTTTTAAGGTTTCGTACGGTGATGTAAGGAGTTCATAGGAGTTGTAAGGCGTCCTACATGATACTAATGTTCTTTTCGAGTTGCTAATGAGACATAAAGAGTAGTAAGATGCACTTAGTTCTCGTATGATGTTAAAAGGACTCGTACGAATTCATTAGGTTTATTATGGAGTTTGAAGGTTTCGTACGGTGTTGTAAGGTGTTGCTAGGAGATGTAAGGCGTCCAGCATTATACTAACGTGCTTTTCAAGGTGCTAGTATGGCATACATAGGCCTAAGTTGTCGTACGACGTTCAAAGGACTAAGACGAATTCATTAGGTTTATTATGGAGTTTTAAAGTTTTCTACGGTGATGTAAGGTGTTCTTAGGAGTTGTAACGCGTCCTACATTATTCTAACATGCTTTTCATGTTGCTAGTGTCGCATCCTGAGCCGTAACATCTCCTGAGTTGTCGTACGATGTTCAAAGGACTTGGACGAAATCATTAGGTTTAGTATAGAGTTTTAAGGTTTCGTACGTTGTTGTAAGGTGTTGTTAGGAGTTTTAAGGTTTCCTGCGTTATTCTAACGTGCTTTTCATGCTGCTAATATGTCATTCAAAATCTTAAGATGTACAAACTTGTCGTACGATGTTCAAAGGACTCGGACGAATTCATTAGGTGTATTATGGAGTTTTAAGGTTTCGTACGGTGATGTAAGGAGTTCATAGGAGTTGTAAGGCGTCCTACATGATACTAATGTTCTTTTCGAGTTGCTAATGGGGCATAAAGAGTAGTAAGATGCACTTAGTTCTCGTATGATGTTAAAAGGACTCGACGAATTCATTAGGTTTATTATGGAGTTTGAAGGTTTCATACGGTGTTGTAAGGTGTTGTTAGGAGATGTAAGGCGTCCAGCATTATACTAACGTGCTTTTCAAGGTGCTAGTATGGCATACATAGGCCTAAGTTGTCGTACGACGTTCAAAGGACTAAGACGAATTCATTAGGTTTATTATGGAGTTTTAAAGTTTTCTACGGTGATGTAAGGTGTTCTTAGGAGTTGTAACGCGTCCTACATTATTCTAACATGCTTTTCATGTTGCTAGTGTCGCATCCTGAGCCGTAACATCTCCTGAGTTGTCGTACGATGTTCAAAGGACTTGGACGAAATCATTAGGTTTAGTATAGAGTTTTAAGGTTTCGTACGTTGTTGTAAGGTGTTGTTTGGAGTTTTAAGGTTTCCTGCGTTATTCTAACGTGCTTTTCATGCTGCTAATATGTCATACAAAATCTTAAGATGTACAAACTTGTCGTACGATGTTCAAAGGACTCGGACGAATTCATTAGGTGTATTATGGAGTTTTAAGGTTTCGTACGGTGATGTAAGGAGTTCATAGGAGTTGTAAGGCGTCCTACATGATACTAATGTTCTTTTCGAGTTGCTAATGAGACATAAAGAGCAGTAAGATGCACTTAGTTCTCGTATGATGTTAAAAGGACTCGTACGAATTCATTAGGTTTATTATGGAGTTTGAAGGTTTCGTACGGTGTTGTAAGGTGTTGCTAGGAGATGTAAGGCGTCCAGCATTATACTAACGTGCTTTTCAAGGTGCTAGTATGGCATACATAGGCCTAAGTTGTCGTACGACGTTCAAAGGACTCGGACGAATTCATTTGGTTTATTATGGAGTTTTAAAGTTTTCTACGGTGATGTAAGGTGTTCTTAGGAGTTGTAACGCGTCCAACATTATTCTAACGTGCTTTTCATGTTGCTAGTGTCGCATCCTGAGCCGTAACATCTCCTGAGTTGTCGTACGATGTTCAAAGGACTTGGACGAAATCATTAGGTTTAGTATAGAGTTTTAAGGTTTCGTACGTTGTTGTAAGGTGTTGTTTGGAGTTTTAAGGTTTCCTGCGTTATTCTAACGTGCTTTTCATGCTGCTAATATGTCATTCAAAATCTTAAGATGTACAAACTTGTCGTACGATGTTCAAAGGACTCGGACGAATTCATTAGGTGTATTATGGAGTTTTAAGGTTTCGTACGGTGATGTAAGGAGTTCATAGGAGTTGTAAGGCGTCCTACATGATACTAATGTTCTTTTCGAGTTGCTAATGAGACATAAAGAGTAGTAAGATGCACTTAGTTCTCGTATGATGTTAAAAGGACTCGTACGAATTCATTAGGTTTATTATGGAGTTTGAAGGTTTCGTACGGTGTTGTAAGGTGTTGCTAGGAGATGTAAGGCGTCCAGCATTATACTAACGTGCTTTTCAAGGTGCTAGTATGGCATACATAGGCCTAAGTTGTCGTACGACGTTCAAAGGACTAAGACGAATTCATTAGGTTTATTATGGAGTTTTAAAGTTTTCTACGGTGATGTAAGGTGTTCTTAGGAGTTGTAACGCGTCCTACATTATTCTAACATGCTTTTCATGTTGCTAGTGTCGCATCCTGAGCCGTAACATCTCCTGAGTTGTCGTACGATGTTCAAAGGACTTGGACGAAATCATTAGGTTTAGTATAGAGTTTTAAGGTTTCGTACGTTGTTGTAAGGTGTTGTTTGGAGTTTTAAGGTTTCCTGCGTTATTCTAACGTGCTTTTCATGCTGCTAATATGTCATTCAAAATCTTAAGATGTACAAACTTGTCGTACGATGTTCAAAGGACTCGGACGAATTCATTAGGTGTATTATGGAGTTTTAAGGTTTCGTACGGTGATGTAAGGAGTTCATAGGAGTTGTAAGGCGTCCTACATGATACTAATGTTCTTTTCGAGTTGCTAATGGGGCATAAAGAGTAGTAAGATGCACTTAGTTCTCGTATGATGTTAAAAGGACTCGACGAATTCATTAGGTTTATTATGGAGTTTGAAGGTTTCATACGGTGTTGTAAGGTGTTGTTAGGAGATGTAAGGCGTCCAGCATTATACTAACGTGCTTTTCAAGGTGCTAGTATGGCATACATAGGCCTAAGTTGTCGTACGACGTTCAAAGGACTCAGACGAATTCATTAGGTTTATTATGGAGTTTTAAAGTTTTCTACGGTGATGTAAGGTGTTCTTAGGAGTTGTAACGCGTCCTACATTATTCTAACGTGCTTTTCATGTTGCTAGTGTCGCATCCTGAGCCGTAACATCTCCTGAGTTGCCGTACGATGTTCAAAGGACTTGGACGAAATCATTAGGTTTAGTATAGAGTTTTAAGGTTTCGTACGTTGTTGTAAGGTGTTGTTTGGAGTTTTAAGGTTTCCTGCGTTATTCTAACGTGCTTTTCATGCTGCTAATATATCATTCAAAATCTTAAGATGTACAAACTTGTCGTACGATGTTCAAAGGACTCGGACGAATTCATTAGGTGTATTATGGAGTTTTAAGGTTTCGTACGGTGATGTAAGGAGTTCATAGGAGTTGTAAGGCGTCCTACATGATACTAATGTTCTTTTCGAGTTGCTAATGAGACATAAAGAGTAGTAAGATGCACTTAGTTCTCGTATGATGTTAAAAGGACTCGTACGAATTCATTAGGTTTATTATGGAGTTTGAAGGTTTCGTACGGTGTTGTAAGGTGTTGTTAGGAGATGTAAGGCGTCCAGCATTATACTAACGTGCTTTTCAAGGTGCTAGTATGGCATACATAGGCCTAAGTTGTCGTACGACGTTCAAAGGACTCGGACGAATTCATTAGGTTTATTATGGAGTTTTAAAGTTTTCTACGGTGATGTAAGGTGTTCTTAGGAGTTGTAACGCGTCCTACATTATTCTAACGTGCTTTTCATGTTGCTAGTGTCGCAACCTGAGCCGTAACATCTCCTGAGTTGTCGTACGATGTTCAAAGGACTTGGACGAAATCATTAGGTTTAGTATAGAGTTTTAAGGTTTCGTACGTTGTTGTAAGGTGTTGTTTGGAGTTTTAAGGTTTCCTGCGTTATTCTAACGTGCTTTTCATGCTGCTAATATGTCATACAAAATCTTAAGATGTACAAACTTGTCGTACGATGTTCAAAGGACTCGGACGAATTCATTAGGTGTATTATGGAGTTTTAAGGTTTCGTACGGTGATGTAAGGAGTTCATAGGAGTTGTAAGGCGTCCTACATGATACTAATGTTCTTTTCGAGTTGCTAATGAGACATAAAGAGTAGTAAGATGCACTTAGTTCTCGTATGATGTTAAAAGGACTCGTACGAATTCATTAGGTTTATTATGGAGTTTGAAGGTTTCGTACGGTGTTGTAAGGTGTTGTTAGGAGATGTAAGGCGTCCAGCATTATACTAACGTGCTTTTCAAGGTGCTAGTATGGCATACATAGGCCTAAGTTGTCGTACGACGTTCAAAGGACTCGGACGAATTCATTAGGTTTATTATGGAGTTTTAAAGTTTTCTACGGTGATGTAAGGTGTTGTTAGGAGTTGTAACGCGTCCTACATGATACTAATGTTCTTTTCGAGTTGCTAATGAGACATAAAGAGTAGTAAGATGCACTTAGTTCTCGTATGATGTTAAAAGGACTCGTACGAATTCATTAGGTTTATTATGGAGTTTGAAGGTTTCGTACGGTGTTGTAAGGTGTTGTTAGGAGATGTAAGGCGTCCAGCATTATACTAACGTGCTTTTCAAGGTGCTAGTATGGCATACATAGGCCTAAGTTGTCGTACGACGTTCAAAGGACTCGGACGAATTCATTAGGTTTATTATGGAGTTTTAAAGTTTTCTACGGTGATGTAAGGTGTTCTTAGGAGTTGTAACGCGTCCTACATTATTCTAACGTGCTTTTCATGTTGCTAGTGTCGCATCCTGAGCCGTAACATCTCCTGAGTTGTCGTACGATGTTCAAAGGACTTGGACGAAATCATTAGGTTTAGTATAGAGTTTTAAGGTTTCGTACGTTGTTGTAAGGTGTTGTTTGGAGTTTTAAGGTTTCCTGCGTTATTCTAACGTGCTTTTCATGCTGCTAATATGTCATTCAAAATCTTAAGATGTACAAACTTGCCGTACGATGTTCAAAGGACTCGGACGAATTCATTAGGTGTATTATGGAGTTTTAAGGTTTCGTACGGTGATGTAAGGAGTTCATAGGAGTTGTAAGGCGTCCTACATGATACTAATGTTCTTTTCGAGTTGCTAATGGGGCATAAAGAGTAGTAAGATGCACTTAGTTCTCGTATGATGTTAAAAGGACTCGACGAATTCATTAGGTTTATTATGGAGTTTGAAGGTTTCATACGGTGTTGTAAGGTGTTGTTAGGAGATGTAAGGCGTCCAGCATTATACTAACGTGCTTTTCATGGTGCTAGTATGGCATACATAGGCCTAAGTTGTCGTACGATGTTCAAAGGACTCAGACGAATTCATTAGGTTTATTATGGAGTTTTAAAGTTTTCTACGGTGATGTAAGGTGTTCTTAGGAGTTGTAACGCGTCCTACATTATTCTAACGTGCTTTTCATGTTGCTAGTGTCGCATCCTGAGCCGTAACATCTCCTGAGTTGTCGTACGATGTTCAAAGGACTTGGACGAAATCATTAGGTTTAGTATAGAGTTTTAAGGTTTCGTACGTTGTTGTAAGGTGTTGTTTGGAGTTTTAAGGTTACCTGCGTTATTCAAACGTGCTTTTCATGCTGCTAATATGTCATTCAAAATCTTAAGATGTACAAACTTGTCGTACGATGTTCAAAGGACTCGGACGAATTCATTAGGTGTATTATGGAGTTTTAAGGTTTCGTACGGTGATGTAAGGAGTTCATAGGAGTTGTAAGGCGTCCTACATGATACTAATGTTCTTTTCGAGTTGCTAATGGGGCATAAAGAGTAGTAAGATGCACTTAGTTCTCGTATGATGTTAAAAGGACTCGACGAATTCATTAGGTTTATTATGGAGTTTGAAGGTTTCATACGGTGTTGTAAGGTGTTGTTAGGAGATGTAAGGCGTCCAGCATTATACTAACGTGCTTTTCATGGTGCTAGTATGGCATACATAGGCCTAAGTTGTCGTACGATGTTCAAAGGACTCAGACGAATTCATTAGGTTTATTATGGAGTTTTAAAGTTTTCTACGGTGATGTAAGGTGTTCTTAGGAGTTGTAACGCGTCCTACATTATTCTAACGTGCTTTTCATGTTGCTAGTGTCGCATCCTGAGCCGTAACATCTCCTGAGTTGTCGTACGATGTTCAAAGGACTTGGACGAAATCATTAGGTTTAGTATAGAGTTTTAAGGTTTCGTACGTTGTTGTAAGGTGTTGTTTGGAGTTTTAAGGTTACCTGCGTTATTCAAACGTGCTTTTCATGCTGCTAATATGTCATTCAAAATCTTAAGATGTACAAACTTGTCGTACGATGTTCAAAGGACTCGGACGAATTCATTAGGTGTATTATGGAGTTTTAAGGTTTCGTACGGTGATGTAAGGAGTTCATAGGAGTTGTAAGGCGTCCTACATGATACTAATGTTCTTTTCGAGTTGCTAATGGGGCATAAAGAGTAGTAAGATGCACTTAGTTCTCGTATGATGTTAAAAGGACTCGACGAATTCATTAGGTTTATTATGGAGTTTGAAGGTTTCATACGGTGTTGTAAGGTGTTGTTAGGAGATGTAAGGCGTCCAGCATTATTCTAACGTGCTTTTCAAGGTGCTAGTATGGCATACATAGGCCTAAGTTGTCGTACGACGTTCAAAGGACTCAGACGAATTCATTAGGTTTATTATGGAGTTTTAAAGTTTTCTATGGTGATGTAAGGTGTTCTTAGGAGTTGTAACGCGTCCTACATTATTCTAACATGCTTTTCATGTTGCTAGTGTCGCATCCTGAGCCGTAACATCTCCTGAGTTGTCGTACGATGTTCAAAGGACCTGGACGAAATCATTAGGTTTAGTATGGAGTTTTAAGGTTTTGTACGTTGTTGTAAGGTGTTGTTTGGAGTTTTAAGGTTTCCTGCGGTATTCTAACGTGCATTTCATGGTGCTAATATGGCATACAAAATCTTAAGATGTACAAACTTGTCGTACGATGTTCAAAGGACTCGGACGAATTCATTAGGTGTAATATGGAGTTTTAAGGTTTCGTACGGTAATGTAAGGAGTCATAGGAGTTGTAAGGCGTCCTACATGATACTAATGTTCTTTTCGAATTGCTAATGGAGCATAAAGAGTAGTAACGTGCACTAAGTTCTCGTATAATGTTAAAAGGACTCGTACGAATTCATTATGTTTATTATGGAGTTTGAAGGTTTCGTACGGTGTTGTAAGGTGTTGTTAGGAGATGTAAGGCGTCCAACATTATACTAACGTGCTTTTCAAGGTGCTAGTATGGCATACATAGGCCTAAGTTGTCGTACGACGTTCAAAGGACTCGGATGAATTCATTAGGTTTATTATGGAGTTTTAAAGTTTTCTACGGTGATGTAAGGTGTTCTTAGGTGTTGTAACACGTCCTACATTATTCTAACGTGCTTTTCATGTTGTTAATGTCGCATCCTGAGCCGTAACATCTCCTGAGTTCTCGTAAGATGTTCAAAGGACTTCGACGAAATCATTAGGTTTAATATTGAGTTTTAAAGTTTCGTACGTTGTTGTAAGGTGTTGTTTGGAGTTTTAAGGTTTCCTGCGTTATTCTAACATGCTTTTCATGCTCCTAATATGTCATACAAAATCTTAAGATGTACAAACTTGTCGTACGATGTTCAAAGGACTCGGACGAATTCATTAGGTGTATTATGGAGTTTTAAAGTTTTGTACGGTGATGTAAGGTATTCATAGGAGAATTAAGGCGTCCTACATGATACTAACATTCTTTTCGAGTTGCTAATGGGGCATAAAGAGTCGTAATATGTTCAAACGACTCGTACAAATTTATTAGTTATATTATGGAGTTTTAAGGTTTCGTACGGTGTTGTAAGGTGTTGTTAGGAGTTGTAAGGCCTCCAACATTATACTAACGTGTTTTTCAAGGTGCTAATATGGCATATAGAGTCGTAAGATGACTTAAGTAGTCGTACGACGTTAAAAGGACTCAGACGAATTCAATAGGTTTATTATGGAGTTTTAAAGTTTCGTACGTTGATGTAAGGTGTTCTTAGGGGTTGTAACACGTCCTACATTATTCTAACCTGCTTTTTATATTGCTAATGTCGCATCCTGAGCCGTAACATCTCCTGAGTTATTGTACGATGTTCAAAGGACCTGGACGAAATCATTAGGTTTAGTATGGAGTTTTAAGGTTTTGTACGTTGTTGTAAGGTGTTGTTTGGAGTTTTACGGTTTCCTGCGGTATTCTAACGTGCATTTCATGGTGCTAATATGGCATACAAAATCTTAAGATGTACAAACTTGTCGTACGATGTTCAAAGGACTCGGACGAATTCATTAGGTGTAATATGGAGTTTTAAGGTTTCGTACGGTAATGTAAGGAGTCATAGGAGTTGTAAGGCGTCCTACATGATACTAATGTTCTTTTCGAGTTGCTAATGGGGCATAAAGAGTAGTAACATGCACTAAGTTCTCGTATAATGTTAAAAGGACTCGGACGAATTCATTAGGTATATTATGGAGTTTTAAGGTTTCGTACGGTGTTGTAAGGTGTTGTTAGGATTTGTAAGGCGTCCAACATTATACTAACGTGCTTTTCAAGGTGCTAATATGGCATATAAAGTCGTAAGATGTCTTAAGTTGCTGTACGTTGTTCAATGGACTCGTACGAATTCATTAGGTTTATTATAGAGTTTTATAGTTTCGTACGGTAATGTAAGGTGTTCCTAGGAGTTGTAACGCGTCCTACATTATTCTAACGTGCTTTTGATGTTGCTAATGTCACATCCTAAGCCGTAACATCTCCTGAGTTGTCGTACGATTTTCAAAGGACTTGGACGAAATCATTAGGTTTAGTATGGAGTTTTAAGGTTTTGTACGTTGTTGTATGATGTTGTTTGGAGTTTTAAGGCTTCCTGTGTTATTCTAACGTGCTTTTCATGGTGCTAATATGGCATACAAAATCTTAAGATGTACAAACTTGTCGTACGATGTTCAAAGGACTCGGACGAATTCATTAGGTGTATTATGGAGTTTTAAGGTTTCGTACGGTGTTGTAAGGTGTTGTTAGGATTTGTAAGGCGTCCAACATTATACTAACGTGCTTTTCAAGGTGCTAATATGGCATATAAAGTCGTAAGATGTCTTAAGTTGCTGTACGACGTTCAATGGACTCGTACGAATTCATTAAGTTTATTATAGAGTTTTATAGTTTCGTACGGTGATGTAAGGTGTTCCTAGGAGTTGTAACGTGTCCTACATTATTCTAACGTGCTTTTGATGTTGCTAATGTCACATCCTAAGCCGTAACATCTCCTGAGTTGTCGTACGATGTTCAATGGACTTGGACGAAATCATTAGGTTTAGTATAGAGTTTTAAGGTTTTGTACGTTGTTGTATGATGTTGTTTGGAGTTTTAAGGCTTCCTGTGTTATTCTAACGTGCTTTTCTTGGTGCTAATATAGCATACAAAATCTTAAGATGTACAAACTTGTCGTACGATGTTCAAAGGACTCAGACGAATTCATTAGGTATATTATGGAGTTTTAAGGTTTCGTACGGTGTTGTAAGGTGTTGTTAGGAGTTGTAAGGCGTCCAACATTACACTAACATGCTTTTCAAGGTGCTAATATGGCATATAGAGTCGTAAGACGTCTTAAGTTGCCGTACGACGTTCAAAGGACTCGGACGAATTCATTAGGTTTATTATGGACTTTTATAGTTTCGTACGGTGATGTAAGGTGTTCTTAGGAAATGTAACGCGTCCTACATTATTCAAACGTGCTCTTGATGTTGCTAATGTCACATCCTAAGCCGTAACATCTCCTGAGTTGTCGTACGATTTTCAAAGGACTTGGACGAAATCATTAGGTTTAGTATGGAGTTTTAAGGTTTTGTACGTTGTTGTATGATGTTGTTTGGAGTTTTAAGGCTTCCTGTGTTATTCTAACGTGCTTTTCATGGTGCTAATATGGCATACAAAATCTTAAGATGTACAAACTTGTCGTACGATGTTCAAAGGACTCGGACGAATTCATTAGGTATATTATGGAGTTTTAAGGTTTCGTACGGTGTTGTAAGCTGTTGTTAGGATTTGTAAGTCGTCCAACATTATACTAACGTGCTTTTCAAGGTGCTAATATGGCATATAAAGTCGTAAGATGTCTTAAGTTGCCATACGACGTTCAATGGACTCGTACGAATTCATTAGGTTTATTATAGAGTTTTATAGTTTCGTACGGTGATGTAAGGTGTTCCTAGGAGTTGTAACGCGTCCTACATTATTCTAACGTGCTTTTGATGTTGCTAATGTCACATCCTAAGCCGTAACATCTCCTGAGTTGTCGTACGATGTTCAATGGACTTGGACGAAATCATTAGGTTTAGTATGGAGTTTTAAGGTTTTGTACGTTGTTGTATGATGTTGTTTGGAGTTTTAAGGCTTCCTGTGTTATTCTAACGTGCTTTTCTTGGTGCTAATATGGCATACAAAATCTTAAGATGTACAAACTTGTCGTACGATGTTCAAAGGACTCAGACGAATTCATTAGGTATATTATGGAGTTTTAAGGTTTCGTACGGTGTTGTAAGGTGTTGTTAGGAGTTGTAAGGCGTCCAACATTATACTAACATGCTTTTCAAGGTGCTAATATGGCATATAGAGTCGTAAGATGTCTTAAGTTGACGTACGACGTTCAAAGGACTCGGACGAATTCATTAGGTTTATTATGGAGTTTTATAGTTTCGTACGGTGATGTAAGGTGTTCTTAGGAAATGTAACGCGTCGTACATTATTCAAACGTGCTTTTGATGTTGCTAATGTCACATCCTAAGCCGTAACATCTCCTGAGTTGTCGTACGATTTTCAAAGGACTTGGACGAAATCATTAGGTTTAGTATGGAGTTTTAAGGTTTTGTACTTTGTTGTATGATGTTGTTTGGAGTTTTAATGCTTCATGTGTTATTCTAACGTGCTTTTCATGGTGCTAATATGGCATACAAAATCTTAAGATGTACAAACTTGTCGTACGATGTTCAAAGGACTCGGACGAATTCATTAGGTATATTATGGAGTTTTAAAGTTTCGTACGGTGTTGTAAGGTGTTATTAGGATTTGTAAGGCGTCCAACATTATACTAACGTGCTTTTCAAGGTGCTAATATGGCATATAGAGTCGTAAGATGTCTTAAGTTGACGTACGACGTTCAAAGGACTCGGACGAATTCATTAGGTTTATTATGGAGTTTTATAGTTTCGTACGGTGATGTAAGGTGTTCTTAGGAAATGTAACGCGTCGTACATTATTCAAACGTGCTTTGGATGTTGCTAATGTCACATCCTAAGCCGTAACATCTCCTGAGTTGTCGTACGATTTTCAAAGGACTTGGACGAAATCATTAGGTTTAGTATGGAGTTTTAAGGTTTTGTACGTTGTTGTATGATGTTGTTTGGAGTTTTAATGCTTCCTGTGTTATTCTAACGTGCTTTTCATGGTGCTAATATGGCATACAAAATCTTAAGATGTACAAACTTGTCGTACGATGTTCAAAGGACTCGGACGAATTCATTAGGTATATTATGGAGTTTTAAGGTTTCATACGGTGTTGTAAGGTGTTGTTAGGATTTGTAAGGCGTCCAACATTATACTAACGTGCTTTTCAAGGAGCTAATACGGCATATAAAGTCGTAAGATGTCTTAAGTTGCTGTACGACGTTCAATGGACTCGTACGAATTCATTAGGTTTATTATAGAGTTTTATAGTTTCGTACGGTGATGTAAGGTGTTCCAAGGAGTTGTAACGCGTCCTACATTATTCTAACGTGCTTTTGATGTTGCTAATGTCACATCCTAAGCCGTAACATCTCCTGAGTTGTCGTAAGATGTTCAATGGACTTGGACAAAATCATTAGGTTTAGTATGGAGTTTTAAGGTTTTGTACTTTGTTGTATGATGTTGTTTGGAGTTTTAAGGCTTCCTGTGTTATTCTAACGTGCTTTTCTTGGTGCTAATATAGCATACAAAATCTTAAGATGTACAAACTTGTCGTACGATGTTCAAAGGACTCGGACGAATTCATTAGGTATATTATGGAGTTTTAAGGTTTCGTACGGTGTTGTAAGGTGTTGTTAGGAGTTGTAAGGCGTCCAACATTATACTAACATGCTTTTCAAGGTGCTAATATGGCATATAGAGTCGTAAGATGTCTTAAGTTGACGTACGACGTTCAAAGGACTCGGACGAATTCATTAGGTTTATTATGGAGTTTTATAGTTTCGTACGGTGATGTAAGGTGTTCTTAGGAAATGTAACGCGTCGTACATTATTCAAACGTGCTTTTGATGTTGCTAATGTCACATCCTAAGCCGTAACATCTCCTGAGTTATCGTACGATTTTCAAAGGACTTGGACGAAATCATTAGGTTTAGTATGGAGTTTTAAGGTTTTGTACGTTGTTGTATGATGTTGTTTGGAGTTTTAATGCTTCATGTGTTATTCTAACGTGCTTTTCATGGTGCTAATATGGCATACAAAATCTTAAGATGTACAAACTTGTCGTACGATGTTCAAAGGACTCGGACGAATTCATTAGGTATATTATGGAGTTTTAAAGTTTCGTACGGTGTTGTAAGGTATTGTTAGGATTTGTAAGGCGTCCAACATTATACTAACGTGCTTTTCAAGGTGCTAATATGGCATATAGAGTCGTAAGATGTCTTAAGTTGACGTACGACGTTCAAAGGACTCGGACGAATTCATTAGGTTTATTATGGAGTTTTATAGTTTCGTACGGTGATGTAAGGTGTTCTTAGGAAATGTAACGCGTCGTACATTATTCAAACGTGCTTTTGATGTTGCTAATGTCACATCCTAAGCCGTAACATCTCCTGAGTTGTCGTACGATTTTCAAAGGACTTGGACGAAATCATTAGGTTTAGTATGGAGTTTTAAGGTTTTGTACGTTGTTGTATGATGTTGTTTGGAGTTTTAATGCTTCCTGTGTTATTCTAACGTGCTTTTCATGGTGCTAATATGGCATACAAAATCTTAAGATGTACAAACTTGTCGTACGATGTTCAAAGGACTCGGACGAATTCATTAGGTATATTATGGAGTTTTAAGGTTTCGTACGGTGTTGTAAGGTGTTGTTAGGATTTGTAAGGCGTCCAACATTATACTAACGTGCTTTTCAAGGAGCTAATACGGCATATAAAGTCGTAAGATGTCTTAAGTTGCTGTACGACGTTCAATGGACTCGTACGAATTCATTAGGTTTATTATAGAGTTTTATAGTTTCGTACGGTGATGTAAGGTGTTCCAAGGAGTTGTAACGCGTCCTACATTATTCTAACGTGCTTTTGATGTTGCTAATGTCACATCCTAAGCCGTAACATCTCCTGAGTTGTCGTAAGATGTTCAATGGACTTGGACAAAATCATTAGGTTTAGTATGGAGTTTTAAGGTTTTGTACTTTGTTGTATGATGTTGTTTGGAGTTTTAAGGCTTCCTGTGTTATTCTAACGTGCTTTTCTTGGTGCTAATATAGCATACAAAATCTTAAGATGTACAAACTTGTCGTACGATGTTCAAAGGACTCGGACGAATTCATTAGGTATATTATGGAGTTTTAAGGTTTCGTACGGTGTTGTAAGGTGTTGTTAGGAGTTGTAAGGCGTCCAACATTATACTAACATGCTTTTCAAGGTGCTAATATGGCATATAGAGTCGTAAGATGTCTTAAGTTGACGTACGACGTTCAAAGGACTCGGACGAATTCATTAGGTTTATTATGGAGTTTTATAGTTTCGTACGGTGATGTAAGGTGTTCTTAGGAAATGTAACGCGTCGTACATTATTCAAACGTGCTTTTGATGTTGCTAATGTCACATCCTAAGCCGTAACATCTCCTGAGTTATCGTACGATTTTCAAAGGACTTGGACGAAATCATTAGGTTTAGTATGGAGTTTTAAGGTTTTGTACGTTGTTGTATGATGTTGTTTGGAGTTTTAATGCTTCATGTGTTATTCTAACGTGCTTTTCATGGTGCTAATATGGCATACAAAATCTTAAGATGTACAAACTTGTCGTACGATGTTCAAAGGACTCGGACGAATTCATTAGGTATATTATGGAGTTTTAAAGTTTCGTACGGTGTTGTAAGGTATTGTTAGGATTTGTAAGGCGTCCAACATTATACTAACGTGCTTTTCAAGGTGCTAATATGGCATATAGAGTCGTAAGATGTCTTAAGTTGACGTACGACGTTCAAAGGACTCGGACGAATTCATTAGGTTTATTATGGAGTTTTATAGTTTCGTACGGTGATGTAAGGTGTTCTTAGGAAATGTAACGCGTCGTACATTATTCAAACGTGCTTTTGATGTTGCTAATGTCACATCCTAAGCCGTAACATCTCCTGAGTTGTCGTACGATTTTCAAAGGACTTGGACGAAATCATTAGGTTTAGTATGGAGTTTTAAGGTTTTGTACGTTGTTGTATGATGTTGTTTGGAGTTTTAATGCTTCCTGTGTTATTCTAACGTGCTTTTCATGGTGCTAATATGGCATACAAAATCTTAAGATGTACAAACTTGTCGTACGATGTTCAAAGGACTCGGACGAATTCATTAGGTATATTATGGAGTTTTAAGGTTTCGTACGGTGTTGTAAGGTGTTGTTAGGATTTGTAAGGCGTCCAACATTATACTAACGTGCTTTTCAAGGAGCTAATACGGCATATAAAGTCGTAAGATGTCTTAAGTTGCTGTACGACGTTCAATGGACTCGTACGAATTCATTAGGTTTATTATAGAGTTTTATAGTTTCGTACGGTGATGTAAGGTGTTCCAAGGAGTTGTAACGCGTCCTACATTATTCTAACGTGCTTTTGATGTTGCTAATGTCACATCCTAAGCCGTAACATCTCCTGAGTTGTCGTAAGATGTTCAATGGACTTGGACAAAATCATTAGGTTTAGTATGGAGTTTTAAGGTTTTGTACTTTGTTGTATGATGTTGTTTGGAGTTTTAAGGCTTCCTGTGTTATTCTAACGTGCTTTTCTTGGTGCTAATATAGCATACAAAATCTTAAGATGTACAAACTTGTCGTACGATGTTCAAAGGACTCGGACGAATTCATTAGGTATATTATGGAGTTTTAAGGTTTCGTACGGTGTTGTAAGGTGTTGTTAGGAGTTGTAAGGCGTCCAACATTATACTAACATGCTTTTCAAGGTGCTAATATGGCATATAGAGTCGTAAGATGTCTTAAGTTGACGTACGACGTTCAAAGGACTCGGACGAATTCATTAGGTTTATTATGGAGTTTTATAGTTTCGTACGGTGATGTAAGGTGTTCTTAGGAAATGTAACGCGTCGTACATTATTCAAACGTGCTTTTGATGTTGCTAATGTCACATCCTAAGCCGTAACATCTCCTGAGTTATCGTACGATTTTCAAAGGACTTGGACGAAATCATTAGGTTTAGTATGGAGTTTTAAGGTTTTGTACGTTGTTGTATGATGTTGTTTGGAGTTTTAATGCTTCATGTGTTATTCTAACGTGCTTTTCATGGTGCTAATATGGCATACAAAATCTTAAGATGTACAAACTTGTCGTACGATGTTCAAAGGACTCGGACGAATTCATTAGGTATATTATGGAGTTTTAAAGTTTCGTACGGTGTTGTAAGGTATTGTTAGGATTTGTAAGGCGTCCAACATTATACTAACGTGCTTTTCAAGGTGCTAATATGGCATATAGAGTCGTAAGATGTCTTAAGTTGACGTACGACGTTCAAAGGACTCGGACGAATTCATTAGGTTTATTATGGAGTTTTATAGTTTCGTACGGTGATGTAAGGTGTTCTTAGGAAATGTAACGCGTCGTACATTATTCAAACGTGCTTTTGATGTTGCTAATGTCACATCCTAAGCCGTAACATCTCCTGAGTTGTCGTACGATTTTCAAAGGACTTGGACGAAATCATTAGGTTTAGTATGGAGTTTTAAGGTTTTGTACGTTGTTGTATGATGTTGTTTGGAGTTTTAATGCTTCCTGTGTTATTCTAACGTGCTTTTCATGGTGCTAATATGGCATACAAAATCTTAAGATGTACAAACTTGTCGTACGATGTTCAAAGGACTCGGACGAATTCATTAGGTATATTATGGAGTTTTAAGGTTTCGTACGGTGTTGTAAGGTGTTGTTAGGATTTGTAAGGCGTCCAACATTATACTAACGTGCTTTTCAAGGAGCTAATACGACATATAAAGTCGTAAGATGTCTTAAGTTGCTGTACGACGTTCAATGGACTCGTACGAATTCATTAGGTTTATTATAGAGTTTTATAGTTTCGTACGGTGATGTAAGGTGTTCCAAGGAGTTGTAACGCGTCCTACATTATTCTAACGTGCTTTTGATGTTGCTAATGTCACATCCTAAGCCGTAACATCTCCTGAGTTGTCGTAAGATGTTCAATGGACTTGGACAAAATCATTAGGTTTAGTATGGAGTTTTAAGGTTTTGTACTTTGTTGTATGATGTTGTTTGGAGTTTTAAGGCTTCCTGTGTTATTCTAACGTGCTTTTCTTGGTGCTAATATGGCATACAAAATCTTAAGATGTACAAACTTGTCGTACGATGTTCAAAGGACTCGGACGAATTCATTAGGTATATTATGGAGTTTTAAGGTTTCGTACGGTGTTGTAAGGTGTTGTTAGGAGTTGTAAGGCGTCCCACATTATACTAACATGCTTTTCAAGGTGCTAATATGGCATATAGAGTCGTAAGATGTCTTAAGTTGACGTACGACGTTCAAAGGACTCGGACGAATTCATTAGGTTTATTATAGAGTTTTATAGTTTCGTACGGTGATGTAAGGTGTTCTTAGGAAATGTAACGCGTCGTACATTATTCAAACGTGCTTTTGATGTTGCTAATGTCACATCCTAAGCCGTAACATCTCCTGAGTTATCGTACGATTTTCAAAGGACTTGGACGAAATCATTAGGTTTAGTATGGAGTTTTAAGGTTTTGTACGTTGTTGTATGATGTTGTTTGGAGTTTTAATGCTTCATGTGTTATTCTAACGTGCTTTTCATGGTGCTAATATGGCATACAAAATCTTAAGATGTACAAACTTGTCGTACGATGTTCAAAGGACTCGGACGAATTCATTAGGTATATTATGGAGTTTTAAAGTTTCGTACGGTGTTGTAAGGTATTGTTAGGATTTGTAAGGCGTCCAACATTATACTAACGTGCTTTTCAAGGTGCTAATATGGCATATAGAGTCGTAAGATGTCTTAAGTTGACGTACGACGTTCAAAGGACTCGGACGAATTCATTAGGTTTATTATGGAGTTTTATAGTTCCGTACGGTGATGTAAGGTGTTCTTAGGAAATGTAACGCGTCGTACATTATTCAAACGTGCTTTTGATGTTGCTAATGTCACATCCTAAGCCGTAACATCTCCTGAGTTGTCGTACGATTTTCAAAGGACTTGGACGAAATCATTAGCTTTAGTATGGAGTTTTAAGGTTTTGTACGTTGTTGTATGATGTTGTTTGGAGTTTTAATGCTTCATGTGTTATTCTAACGTGCTTTTCATGGTGCTAATATGGCATACAAAATCTTAAGATGTACAAACTTGTCGTACGATGTTCAAAGGACTCGGACGAATTCATTAGGTATATTATGGAGTTTTAAAGTTTCGTACGGTGTTGTAAGGTGTTGTTAGGATTTGTAAGGCGTCCAACATTATACTAACGTGCTTTTCAAGGTGCTAATATGGCATATAGAGTCGTAAGATGTCTTAAGTTGACGTACGACGTTCAAAGGACTCGGACGAATTCATTAGGTTTATTATGGAGTTTTATAGTTTCGTACGGTGATGTAAGGTGTTCTTAGGAAATGTAACGCGTCGTACATTATTCAAACGTGCTTTTGATGTTGCTAATGTCACATCCTAAGCCGTAACATCTCCTGAGTTTTCGTACGATTTTCAAAGGACTTGGACGAAATCATTAGGTTTAGTATGGAGTTTTAAGGTTTTGTACGTTGTTGTATGATGTTGTTTGGAGTTTTAATGCTTCCTGTGTTATTCTAACGTGCTTTTCATGGTGCTAATATGGCATACAAAATCTTAAGATGTACAAACTTGTCGTACGATGTTCAAAGGACTCGGACGAATTCATTAGGTATATTATGGAGTTTTAAGGTTTCGTACGGTGTTGTAAGGTGTTGTTAGGATTTGTAAGGCGTCCAAAATTATACTAACGTGCTTTTCAAGGAGCTAATACGGCATATAAAGTCGTAAGATGTCTTAAGTTGCTGTACGACGTTCAATGGACTCGTACGAATTCATTAGGTTTATTATAGAGTTTTATAGTTTCGTACGGTGATGTAAGGTGTTCCAAGGAGTTGTAACGCGTCCTACATTATTCTAACGTGCTTTTGATGTTGCTAATGTCACATCCTAAGCCGTAACATCTCCTGAGTTGTCGTACGATGTTCAATGGACTTGGACAAAATCATTAGGTTTAGTATGGAGTTTTAAGGGTTTGTACTTTGTTGTATGATGTTGTTTGGAGTTTTAAGGCTTCCTGTGTTATTCTAACGTGCTTTTCTTGGTGCTAATATGACATACAAAATCTTAAGATGTACAAACTTGTCGTACGATGTTCAAAGGACTCGGACGAATTCATTAGGTATATTATGGAGTTTTAAGGTTTCGTACGGTGTTGTAAGGTGTTGTTAGGAGTTGTAAGGCGTCCCACATTATACTAACATGCTTTTCAAGGTGCTAATATGGCATATAGAGTCGTAAGATGTCTT
Source organism: Tagetes erecta (assembly GCA_030867185.1). Classification (NCBI taxonomy): domain Eukaryota; kingdom Viridiplantae; phylum Streptophyta; class Magnoliopsida; order Asterales; family Asteraceae; genus Tagetes; species Tagetes erecta. The sequence continues at coordinate 33,508,046 of CM061490.1, read as the reverse complement.
AAGTTGGCGTACGACGTTCAAAGGACTCGGACGAATTCATTAGGTTTATTATGGAGTTTTATAGTTTCGTACGGTGATGTAAGGTGTTCTTAGGAAATGTAACGCGTCGTACATTATTCAAACGTGCTTTTGATGTTGCTAATGTCACATCCTAAGCCGTAACATCTCCTGAGTTTTCGTACGATTTTCAAAGGACTTGGACGAAATCATTAGGTTTAGTATGGAGTTTTAAGGTTTTGTACGTTGTTGTATGATGTTGTTTGGAGTTTTAATGCTTCCTGTGTTATTCTAACGTGCTTTTCATGGTGCTAATATGGCATACAAAATCTTAAGATGTACAAACTTGTCGTACGATGTTCAAAGGACTCGGACGAATTCATTAGGTATATTATGGAGTTTTAAGGTTTCGTACGGTGTTGTAAGGTGTTGTTAGGATTTGTAAGGCGTCCATAATTATACTAACGTGCTTTTCAAGGAGCTAATACGGCATATAAAGTCGTAAGATGTCTTAAGTTGCTGTACGACGTTCAATGGACTCGTACGAATTCATTAGGTTTATTATAGAGTTTTATAGTTTCGTACGGTGATGTAAGGTGTTCCAAGGAGTTGTAACGTGTCCTACATTATTCTAACGTGCTTTTGATGTTGCTAATGTCACATCCTAAGCCGTAACATCTCCTGAGTTGTCGTACGATGTTCAATGGACTTGGACAAAATCATTAGGTTTAGTATGGAGTTTTAAGGGTTTGTACTTTGTTGTATGATGTTGTTTGGAGTTTTAAGGCTTCCTGTGTTATTCTAACGTGCTTTTCTTGGTGCTAATATGACATACAAAATCTTAAGATGTACAAACTTGTCGTACGATGTTCAAAGGACTCGGACGAATTCATTAGGTATATTATGGAGTTTTAAGGTTCCGTACGGTGTTGTAAGGTGTTGTTAGGAGTTGTAAGGCGTCCCACATTATACTAACATGCTTTTCAAGGTGCTAATATGGCATATAGAGTCGTAAGATGTCTTAAGTTGGCGTACGACGTTCAAAGGACTCGGACGAATTCATTAGGTTTATTATGGAGTTTTATAGTTTCGTACGGTGATGTAAGGTGTTCTTAGGAAATGTAACGCGTCGTACATTATTCAAACGTGCTTTTGATGTTGCTAATGTCACATCCTAAGCCGTAACATCTCCTGAGTTTTCGTACGATTTTCAAAGGACTTGGACGAAATCATTAGGTTTAGTATGGAGTTTTAAGGTTTTGTACGTTGTTGTATGATGTTGTTTGGAGTTTTAATGCTTCATGTGTTATTCTAACGTGCTTTTCATGGTGCTAATATGGCATACAAAATCTTAAGATGTACAAACTTGTCGTACGATGTTCAAAGGACTCGGACGAATTCATTAGGTATATTATGGAGTTTTAAAGTTTCGTACGGTGTTGTAAGGTGTTGTTAGGATTTGTAAGGCGTCCAACATTATACTAACGTGCTTTTCAAGGTGCTAATACGGCATATAAAGTCGTAAGATGTCTTAAGTTGCCGTACGACGTTCAATGGACTCGTACGAATTCATTAGGTTTATTATAGAGTTTTATAGTTTCGTACGGTGATGTAAGGTGTTCCAAGGAGTTGTAACGCGTCCTACATTATTCTAACGTGCATTTGATGTTGCTAATGTCACATCCTAAGCCGTAACATCTCCTGAGTTGTCGTACGATGTTCTATGGACTTGGACAAAATCATTAGGTTTAGTATGGAGTTTTAAGGTTTTGTACTTTGTTGTATGATGTTGTTTGGAGTTTTAAGGCTTCCTGTGTTATTCTAACGTGCTTTTCTTGGTGCTAATATGGCATACAAAATCTTAAGATGTACAAACTTGTCGTACGATGTTCAAAGGACTCGGACGAATTCATTAGGTATATTATGGAGTTTTAAGGTTTCGTACGGTGTTGTAAGGTGTTGTTAGGAGTTGTAAGGCGTCCAACATTATACTAACATGCTTTTCAAGGTGCTAATATGGCATATAGAGTCGTAAGATGTCTTAAGTTGGCGTACGACGTTCAAAGGACTCGGACGAATTCATTAGGTTTATTATGGAGTTTTATAGTTTCGTACGGTGATGTAAGGTGTTCTTAGGAAATGTAACGCGTCGTACATTATTCAAACGTGCTTTTGATGTTGCTAATGTCACATCCTAAGCCGTAACATCTCCTGAGTTGTCGTACGATTTTCAAAGGACTTGGACGAAATCATTAGGTTTAGTATGGAGTTTTAAGGTTTTGTACGTTGTTGTATGATGTTGTTTGGAGTTTTAATGCTTCATGTGTTATTCTAACGTGCTTTTCATGGTGCTAATATGGCATACAAAATCTTAAGATGTACAAACTTGTCGTACGATGTTCAAAGGACTCGGACGAATTCATTAGGTATATTATGGAGTTTTAAAGTTTCGTACGGTGTTATAAGGTGTTGTTAGGATTTGTAAGGCGTCCAACATTATACTAACGTGCTTTTCAAGGTGCTAATACGGCATATAAAGTCGTAAGATGTCTTAAGTTGCCGTACGACGTTCAATGGACTCGTACGAATTCATTAGGTTTATTATAGAGTTTTATAGTTTCGTACGGTGATGTAAGGTGTTCCTAGGAGTTGTAACGCGTCCTACTTTATTCTAACGTGCTTTTGATGTTGCTAATGTCACATCCTAAGCCGTAACATCTCCTGAGTTGTCGTACGATGTTCAATGGACTTGGACGAAATCATTAGGTTTAGTATGGAGTTTTAAGGTTTTGTACGTTGTTGTATGATGTTGTTTGGAGTTTTAAGGCTTCCTGTGTTATTCTAACGTGCTTTTCTTGGTGCTAATATGGCATACAAAATCTTAAGATGTACAAACTTGTCGTACGACGTTCAACGGACTCGGACGAATTCATTAGGTATATTATGGAGTTTTAACGTTTCGTACGGTGTTGTAAGGTGTTGTTAGGAGTTGTAAGGCGTCCAACACTATACTAACATGCTTTTCAAGGTGCTAATATGGCATATAGAGTCGTAAGATGTCTTAAGTTGCCGTACGACGTTCAAAGGACTCGGACGAATTCATTAGGTTTATTATGGAGTTTTATAGTTTCGTACGATGATGTAAGGTGTTCTTAGGAAATGTAACGCGTCCTACACTATTCAAACGTGCTTTTGATGTTGCTAATGTCACATCCTAAGCCGTAACATCTCTTGAGTTGTCGTACGATGTTCAATGGACTTGGACGAAATCATTAGGTTTAGTATGGAGTTTTAAGGTTTTGTACGTTGTTGTATGATGTTGTTTGGAGTTTTAAGGCTTCCTGTGTTATTCTAACGTGCCTTTCATGGTGCTAATATGGCATACAAAATCTTAAGATGTACAAACTTGTCGTACGATGTTCAAAGGACTCGGACGAATTCATTAGGTATATTATGGAGTTTTAAGGTTTCGTACGGTGTTGTAAGGTGTTGTTAGGAGTTGTAAGGTGTCCAACATTATACTAACATGATTTTCAAGGTGCTAATATGGCATATAGAGTCGTAAGATGTCTTAAGTTGGCGTACGACGTTCAATGGACTCGGACGAATTCATTAGGTTTATTATGGAGTGTTATAGTTTCGTACGGTGATGTAAGGTGTTCTTAGGAGTTGTAACGCGTCCTATATTATTCTAGCGTGCTTTTGATGTTGCTAATGTCACATCCTAAGCCGTAACATCTCTTGAGTTGTCGTACGATGTTCAATGGACTTGGACGAAATCATTAGGTTTAGTATGGAGTTTTAAGGTTTTGTACGTTGTTGTATGATGTTGTTTGGAGTTTTAAGGCTTCCTGTGTTATTCTAACGTGCTTTTCATGGTGCTAATATGGCATACTAATTCTTAAGATGTACAAACTTGTCGTACGAAGTTCAAAGGACTCGGACGAATTCATTAGGTATATTATGGAGTTTTAAGGTTTCGTACGGTGTTGTAAGGTGTTGTTAGGAGTTGTAAGGCGTCCAACATTATACTAACATGCTTTTCAAGGTGCTAATATGGCATATAGAGTCGTAAGATGTCTTAAGTTGTCGTACGACGTTCAAAGGACTCAGACGAATTCATTAGGTTTATTATGGAGTGTTATAGTTTCGTACGGTGATGTAAGGTGTTCTTAGGAGTTGTAACGCGTCCTACATTATTCTAGCGTGCTTATGATGTTGCTAATGTCACATCCTAAGCCGTAACATCTCCTGAGTTGTCGTACGATGTTCAAAGGACTAGGACGAAATCATTAGGTTTAGTATGGAGTTTTAAGGTTTTGTACGTTGTTGTATGATGTTGTTTTGAGTTTTAAGGCTTCCTGTGTTATTCTAACGTGCTTTTCATGGTGCTAATATGGCATACAAAATCTTAAGATGTACAAACTTGTCGTACGATGTTCAATGGACTTGGACGAAATCATTAAGTTTAGTATGGAGTTTTAAGGTTTTATACGTTGTTGTATGATGTTGTTTGGAGTTTTAAGGCTTCCTGTTTTATTCTAACGTGCTTTTCATGGTGCTAATATGGCATACAAAATCTTAAGATGTACAAACTTGTCGTACGATGTTCAAAGGACTCGGACGAATTCATTAGTTATATTATGGAGTTTTAAGGTTTCGTACGGTGTTGTAAGGTGTTGTTAGGAGTTGTAAGGCGTCCAACATTATACTAACATGCTTTTCAAGGTGCTAATATGGCATATAGAGTCGTAAGATGTCTTAAGTTGCCGTACGACGTTCAAAGGACTCGGACGAATTCATTAGGTTTATTATGGAGTTTTATAGTTTCGTACGATGATGTAAGGTGTTCTTAGGAAATGTAACGCGTCCTACACTATTCAAACGTGCTTTTGATGTTGCTAATGTCACATCCTAAGCCGTAACATCTCTTGAGTTGTCGTACGATGTTCAAAGGACTAGGACGAAATCATTAGGTTTAGTATGGAGTTTTAAGGTTTTGTACGTTGTTGTATGATGTTGTTTTGAGTTTTAAGGGTTCCTGTGTTATTCTAACGTGCTTTTCATGGTGCTAATATGGCATACAAAATCTTAAGATGTACAAACTTGTCGTACGATGTTCAATGGACTTGGACGAATTCATTAGGTATATTATGGAGTTTTAAGGTTTTATACGTTGTTGTATGATGTTGTTTGGAGTTTTAAGGCTTCCTGTTTTATTCTAACGTGCTTTTCATGGCGCTAATATGGCATACAAAATCTTAAGATGTACAAACTTGTCGTACGATGTTCAAAGGACTCGGACGAATTCATTAGGTATATTATGGAGTTTTAAGGTTTCGTACGGTGTTGTAAGGTGTTGTTAGGAGTTGTAAGGCGTCCAACATTATACTAACATGCTTTTCAAGGTGCTAATATGGCATATAGAGTCGTAAGATGTCTTAAGTTGTCGTACGACGTTCAAAGGACTCGGACGAATTCATTAGGTTTATTATGGAGTGTTATAGTTTCGTACGGTGATGTAAGGTGTTCTTAGTAGTTGTAACGCGTCCTACATTATTCTAGCGTGCTTTTGATGTTGCTAATGTCACATCCTAAGCCGTAACATCTCCTGAGTTGTCGTACGATGTTCAAAGGACTAAGACGAAATCATTAAGTTTAGTATGGAGTTTTAAGGTTTTGTACGTTGTTGTATGATGTTGTTTTGAGTTTTAAGGCTTCCTGTGTTATTCAAACGTGCTTTTCATGGTGCTAATATGGCATACAAAATCTTAAGATGTACAAACTTGTCGTACGATGTTCAACGGACTCGGACGAATTCATTAGGTATATTATGGAGTTTTAACGTTTCGTACGGTGTTGTAAGGTGTTGTTAGGAGTTGTAAGGCGTCCAACATTATACTAACATGCTTTTCAAGGTGCTAATATGGCATATAGAGTCGTAAGATGTCTTAAGTTGCCGTACGACGTTCAAAGGACTCGGACGAATTCATTAGGTTTATTATGGAGTTTTATAGTTTCGTACGATGATGTAAGGTGTTCTTAGGAAATGTAACGCGTCCTACACTATTCAAACGTGCTTTTGATGTTGCTAATGTCACATCCTAAGCCGTAACATCTCTTGAGTTGTCGTACGATGTTCAATGGACTTGGACGAAATCATTAGGTTTAGTATGGAGTTTTAAGGTTTTGTACGTTGTTGTATGATGTTGTTTGGAGTTTTAAGGCTTCCTGTGTTATTCTAACGTGCCTTTCATGGTGCTAATATGGCATACAAAATCTTAAGATGTACAAACTTGTCGTACGATGTTCAAAGGACTCGGACGAATTCATTAGGTATATTATGGAGTTTTAAGGTTTCGTACGGTGTTGTAAGGTGTTGTTAGGAGTTGTAAGGTGTCCAACATTATACTAACATGATTTTCAAGGTGCTAATATGGCATATAGAGTCGTAAGATGTCTTAAGTTGGCGTACGACGTTCAATGGACTCGGACGAATTCATTAGGTTTATTATGGAGTGTTATAGTTTCGTACGGTGATGTAAGGTGTTCTTAGGAGTTGTAACGCGTCCTATATTATTCTAGCGTGCTTTTGATGTTGCTAATGTCACATCCTAAGCCGTAACATCTCTTGAGTTGTCGTACGATGTTCAATGGACTTGGACGAAATCATTAGGTTTAGTATGGAGTTTTAAGGTTTTGTACGTTGTTGTATGATGTTGTTTGGAGTTTTAAGGCTTCCTGTGTTATTCTAACGTGCTTTTCATGGTGCTAATATGGCATACAAATTCTTAAGATGTACAAACTTGTCGTACGATGTTCAAAGGACTCGGACGAATTCATTAGGTATATTATGGAGTTTTATGGTTTCGTACGGTGTTGTAAGGTGTTGTTAGGAGTTGTAAGGCGTCCAACATTATACTAACATGCTTTTCAAGGTGCTAATATGGCATATAGAGTCGTAAGATGTCTTAAGTTGTCGTACGACGTTCAAAGGACTCAGACGAATTCATTAGGTTTATTATGGAGTGTTATAGTTTCGTACGGTGATGTAAGGTGTTCTTAGGAGTTGTAACGCGTCCTACATTATTCTAGCGTGCTTTTGATGTTGCTAATGTCACATCCTAAGCCGTAACATCTCCTGAGTTGTCGTACGATGTTCAAAGGACTAGGACGAAATCATTAGGTTTAGTATGGAGTTTTAAGGTTTTGTACGTTGTTGTATGATGTTGTTTTGAGTTTTAAGGCTTCCTGTGTTATTCTAACGTGCTTTTCATGGTGCTAATATGGCATACAAAATCTTAAGATGTACAAACTTGTCGTACGATGTTCAATGGACTTGGACGAAATCATTAAGTTTAGTATGGAGTTTTAAGGTTTTATACGTTGTTGTATGATGTTGTTTGGAGTTTTAAGGCTTCCTGTTTTATTCTAACGTGCTTTTCATGGTGCTAATATGGCATACAAAATCTTAAGATGTACAAACTTGTCGTACGATGTTCAAAGGACTCGGACGAATTCATTAGTTATATTATGGAGTTTTAAGGTTTCGTACGGTGTTGTAAGGTGTTGTTAGGAGTTGTAAGGCGTCCAACATTATACTAACATGCTTTTCAAGGTGCTAATATGGCATATAGAGTCGTAAGATGTCTTAAGTTGCCGTACGACGTTCAAAGGACTCGGACGAATTCATTAGGTTTATTATGGAGTTTTATAGTTTCGTACGATGATGTAAGGTGTTCTTAGGAAATGTAACGCGTCCTACACTATTCAAACGTGCTTTTGATGTTGCTAATGTCACATCCTAAGCCGTAACATCTCTTGAGTTGTCGTACGATGTTCAAAGGACTAGGACGAAATCATTAGGTTTAGTATGGAGTTTTAAGGTTTTGTACGTTGTTGTATGATGTTGTTTTGAGTTTTAAGGGTTCCTGTGTTATTCTAACGTGCTTTTCATGGTGCTAATATGGCATACAAAATCTTAAGATGTACAAACTTGTCGTACGATGTTCAATGGACTTGGACGAATTCATTAGGTATATTATGGAGTTTTAAGGTTTTATACGTTGTTGTATGATGTTGTTTGGAGTTTTAAGGCTTCCTGTTTTATTCTAACGTGCTTTTCATGGCGCTAATATGGCATACAAAATCTTAAGATGTACAAACTTGTCGTACGATGTTCAAAGGACTCGGACGAATTCATTAGGTATATTATGGAGTTTTAAGGTTTCGTACGGTGTTGTAAGGTGTTGTTAGGAGTTGTAAGGCGTCCAACATTATACTAACATGCTTTTCAAGGTGCTAATATGGCATATAGAGTCGTAAGATGTCTTAAGTTGTCGTACGACGTTCAAAGGACTCGGACGAATTCATTAGGTTTATTATGGAGTGTTATAGTTTCGTACGGTGATGTAAGGTGTTCTTAGTAGTTGTAACGCGTCCTACATTATTCTAGCGTGCTTTTGATGTTGCTAATGTCACATCCTAAGCCGTAACATCTCCTGAGTTGTCGTACGATGTTCAAAGGACTAAGACGAAATCATTAAGTTTAGTATGGAGTTTTAAGGTTTTGTACGTTGTTGTATGATGTTGTTTTGAGTTTTAAGGCTTCCTGTGTTATTCAAACGTGCTTTTCATGGTGCTAATATGGCATACAAAATCTTAAGATGTACAAACTTGTCGTACGATGTTCAATGGACTTGGACGAAATCATTAAGTTTAGTATGGAGTTTTAAGGTTTTGTACGTTGTTGTATGATGTTGTTTGGAGTTTTAAGGCTTCCTGTTTTATTCTAACGTGCTTTTCATGGTGCTAATATGGCATACAAAATCTTAAGATGTACAAACTTGTCGTACGATGTTCAAAGGACTCTGACGAATTCATTAGGTATATTATGGAGTTTTAAGGTTTCGTACGTTGTTGTAAGGTGTTGTTAGGAGTTGTAAGGCGTCCAACATTATACTAACATGCTTTTCAAGGTGCTAATATGGCATATAGAGTTGTAAGATGTCTTAAGTTGTCGTACGACGTTCAAAGGACTCGGACGAATTCATTAGGTTTTATTATGGAGTGTTATAGTTTCGTACGGTGATGTAAGGTGTTCTTAGGAGTTGTAACGCGTCCTACATTATTCTAGCGTGCTTTTGATGTTGCTAATGTCACATCCTAAGCCGTAACATCTCCTGAGTTGTCGTACGATGTTCAAAGGACTAGGACAAAATCATTAGGTTTAGTATGGAGTTTTAAGGTTTTGTACGTTGTTGTATGATGTTGTTTTGAGTTTTAAGGCTTCCTGTGTTATTCTAACGTGCTTTTCATGGTGCTATTATGGCATACAAAATCTTAAGATGTACAAACTTGTCGTACGATGTTCAATGGACTTGGACGAATTCATTAGGTATATTATGGAGTTTTAAGGTTTTATACGTTGTTGTATGATGTTGTTTGGAGTTTTAAGGCTTCCTGTTTTATTCTAACGTGCTTTTCATGGTGCTAATATGGCATACAAAATCCTAAGATGTACAAACTTGTCGTACGATGTTCAAAGGACTCGGACGAATTCATTAGGTATATTATGGAGTTTTAAGGTTTCGTACGGTGTTGTAAGGTGTTGTTAGGAGTTGTAAGGCGTCCAACATTATACTAACATGCTTTTCAAGGTGCTAATATGGCATATAGAGTCGTAAGATGTCTTAAGTTGTCGTACGACGTTCAAAGGACTCGGACGAATTCATTAGGTTTATTATGGAGTGTTATAGTTTCGTACGGTGATGTAAGGTGTTCTTAGTAGTTGTAACACGTCCTACATTATTCTAGCGTGCTTTTGATGTTGCTAATGTCACATCCTAAGCCGTAACATCTCCTGAGTTGTCGTACGATGTTCAAAGGACTAAGACGAAATCATTAAGTTTAGTATGGAGTTTTAAGGTTTTGTACGTTGTTGTATGATGTTGTTTTGAGTTTTAAGGCTTCCTGTGTTATTCTAACGTGCTTTTCATGGTGCTAATATGGCATACAAAATCTTAAGATGTACAAACTTGTCGTACGATGTTCAAAGGACTCGGACGAATTCATTAGGTATATTATGGAGTTTTAAGGTTTCGTACGGTGTTGTAAGGTGTTGTTAGGATTTTTAAGGCGTCTAACATTATACTAACGTGCTTTTCAAGGTGCTAATATGGCATATAAAGTCGTAAGATGTCTTAAGTTGCCGTACGACGTTCAATGGACTCGTACGAATTCATTAGGTTTATTATAGAGTTTTATAGTTTCGTACGGTGATGTAAGGTGTTCCTAGGAGTTGTAACGCGTCCTACATTATTCTAACGTGCTTTTGATGTTGCTAATGTCACATCTTAAGCCGTAACATCTCCTGAGTTGTCGTACGATGTTCAATGGACTTGGACTAAATCATTAGGTTTAGTATGGAGTTTTAAGGTTTTGTACGTTGTTGTATGATGTTGTTTGGAGTTTTAAGGCTTCCTGTGTTATTCTAACGTGCTTTTTATGGTGCTAATATGGCATACAAAATCTTAAGATGTACAAACTTGTCGTACGATGTTCAAAGGACTCGGACGAATTCATTAGGTATATTATGGAGTTTTAAGGTTTCGTACGGTGTTGTAAGGTGTTGTTAGGAATTGTAAGGCGTCCAAGATTATACTAACATGCTTTTAAAGGAGCTAATATGGCATATAGAGTCGTAAGATGTCTTAAGTTGCCGTACGACGTTCAAAGGACTCGGACGAATTCATTAGGTTTATTATGGAGTTTTATAGTTATGTACGGTGATGTAAGGTGTTCTTAGGAGTTGTAACGCGCCCTACATTATTCTAACGTTCTTTTCATGTTGCTATAGTCGCATCCTAAGCCGTAACATCTCCTGAGTTGTCGTTTGATGTTCAAAGGACTTGGACGAAATCAATCGGTTTAGTATGGAGTTTAAAGGTTTTGTACGATGTTGTATAGTGTTGTTTGGTGTTTTAAGGTTTCCTGTGTTATTCTAACGTGCTTTTCATGGTGCTAATATGGCATACAAAATCTTAAGATGTACAAACTTGTCGTACGATGTTCAAAGGACTCGGACGAATTGATTAGGTATATTATGGAGTTTTAAGGTTTCGTAGGGTGTTGTAAGGTTTTTTAGGATTTGTAAGGCGTCCAACATTATACTAACGTGCTTTTCAAGGTGCTAATATGGCATATAAAGTCGTAAGATGTCTTAAGTTGTCGTACGACGTTCAATGGACTCGTACGAATTCTTTAGGTTTATTATAGAGTTTTATAGTTTCGTACGGTGATGTAAGGTGTTCCTAGGAGTTGTAACGCGTCCTACATTATTCTAACGTGCTTTTGATGTTGCTAATGTTCCATCCTAAGCCGTAACATCTCCTGAGTTGTCGTACGATGTTCAATGGACTTGGACGAAATCATTAGGTTTAGTATGGAGTTTTAAGGTTTTGTACGTTGTTGTATGATGTTGTTTGGAGTTTTAAGGCTTCCTGTGTTATTCTAACGTGCTTTTCATGGTGCTAATATGGCATACAAAATCTTAAGATGTACAAACTTGTCTTACGATGTTCAAAGGTCTCGGACGAATTCATTAGGTATATTATGGAGTTTTAAGGTTTCGTACGGTGTTGTAAGGTGTTGTTAGGAGTTGTAAGGCGTCCAAGTTTATACTAACATGCTTTTCAAGGTGCTAATATGGCATATAGAGTCGTAAGATGTCTTAAGTTGCCGTACGACGTTCAAAGGACTCGGACGAATTCATTAGGTTTATTATGGAGTTTTATAGTTTCGTACGGTGATGTAAGGTGTTCTTAGGAGTTCTAACGCGTCCTACATTATTCTAACGTTCTTTTCATGTTGCTATAGTCGCATCCTAAGCCGTAACATCTCCTGAGTTGTCGTTTGATGTTCAAAGGACTTGGACGAAATCATTCGGTTTAGTATGGAGTTTATAGGTTTTGTACGATGTTGTATAGTGTTGTTTGGAGTTTTAAGGTTTGCTGTGTTATTCTAACGTGCTTTTCATGGTGCTAATATGGCATACAAAATCTTAAGATGTACAAACTTGTCGTACGATGTTCAAAGGACTCGAACGAATTCATTAGGTATATTATGGAGTTTTAAGGTTTCGTACGGTGTTGTAAGGTGTTGTTAGGAGTTGTAAGCCGTCCAACATTATACTAACATGCTTTTCAAGGTGCTAATATGGCATATAGAGTCGTAAGTTGTCTTAAGTTGCCGTACGACGTTCAAAGGACTCGGACGAATTCATTAGGTTTATTATGGAGTTTTATAGTTTCGTACGGTGATGTAAGGTGTTCTTAGGAGTTGTAACGCGTCCTACATTATTCTAACGTTCTTTTCATGTTGCTATAGTCGCATCCTAAGCCGTAACATCTCCTGAGTTGTCGTACGATGTTCAAAGGACTTGGACGAAATCATTAGGTTTAGTATGGAGTTTTAAGGTTTTGTACGTTGTTGTATGATGTTGTTTGGAGTTTTAAGGCTTCCTGTGTTATTCTAACGTGCTTTTCATTGTGCTAATATGGCATACAAAATCTTAAGATGTACAAACTTGTCGTACGATGTTCAAAGGACTCGGACGAATTCATTAGGTATATTATGGAGTTTTAAGGTTTCGTACGGTGTTGTAAGGTGTTGTTAGGAGTTGTAAGGCGTCCAACATTATACTAACATGCTTTTCAAGGTGCTAATATGGCATATAGAGTCGTAAGATGTCTTAAGTTGTCGTACGACGTTCAAAGGACTCGGACGAATTCATTAGGTTTATTATGGAGTGTTATAGTTTCGTACGGTGATGTAAGGTGTTCTTAGTAGTTGTAACGCGTCCTACATTATTCTAGCGTGCTTTTGATGTTGCTAATGTCACATCCTAAGCCGAAACATCTCCTGAGTTGTCGTACAATGTTCAAATGACTAGGACGAAATCATTAGCTTTAGTATGGAGTTTTAAGGTTTTGTAGGTTGTTGTATGATGTTGTTTTGAGTTTTAAGGCTTCCTGTGTTATTCTAACGTGCTTTTCATGGTGCTAATATGGCATACAAAATCTTAAGATGTACAAACTTGTCGTACGATGTTCAATGGACTTGGACGAAATCATTAAGTTTAGTATGGAGTTTTAATGTTTTGTACGTTGTTGTATGATGTTGTTTGGAGTTTTAAGGCTTCCTGTGTTATTCTAACGTGCTTTTCATGGTGCTAATATGGCATACAAAATCTTAAGATGTACAAACTTGTCGTACGATGTTCAAAGGACTCGGACGAATTCATTAGGTATATTATGGAGTTTTAAGGTTTCGTACGGTGTTGTAAGGTGTTGTTAGGAGTTGTAAGGCGTCCAACATTATACTAACATGCTTTTCAAGGTGCTAATATGGCATATAGAGTCGTAAGATGTCTTAAGTTGTCGTACGACGTTCAAAGGACTCGGACGAATTCATTAGGTTTTATTATGGAGTGTTATAGTTTCGTACGGTGATGTAAGGTGTTCTTAGGAGTTGTAACGCGTCCTACATTATTCTAGCGTGCTTTTGATGTTGCTAATGTCACATCCTAATCCGTAACATCTCCTGAGTTGTCGTACGATGTTCAAAGGACTAGGACAAAATCATTAGGTTTAGTAAGGAGTTTTAAGGTTTTGTACGTTGTTGTATGATGTTGTTTTGAGTTTTAAGGCTTCCTGTGTTATTCTTACGTGCTTTTCATGGTGCTAATATGGCATACAAAATCTTAAGATGTACAAACTTGTCGTACGATGTTCAAAGGACTCGGACGAATTCATTAGGTATATTATGGAGTTTTAAGGTTTCGTACGGTGTTGTAAGGTGTTGTTAGGAGTTGTAAGGCGTCCAAGATTATACTAACATGCTTTTCAAGGTGCTAATATGGCATATAGAGTCGTAAGATGTCTTAAGTTGTCGTACGACGTTCAAAGGACTCAGATGAATTCATTAGGTTTATTATGGAGTGTTATAATTTCGTACGGTGATGTAAGGTGTTCTTAGTAGTTGTAACGCGTCCTACATTATTCTAGCGTGCTTTTGATGTTGCTAATGTCACATCCTAAGCCGTAACATCTCCTGAGTTGTCGTACGATGTTCAAAGGACTAGGACGAAATCATTAGGTTTAGTATGGAGTTTTAAGGTTTTGTACGTTGTTGTATGATGTTGTTTTGAATTTTAAGGCTTCCTGTGTTATTCTAACGTGCTTTTCATGGTGCTAATATGGCATACAAAATCTTAAGATGTACAAACTTGTCGTACGATGTTCAATGGACTTGGACGAAATCATTAAGTTTAGTATGGAGTTTTAAGGTTTTGTACGTTGTTGTATGATGTTGTTTGGAGTTTTAAGGCTTCCTGTGTTATTCTAACGTGCTTTTCATGGTGCTAATATGGCATACAAAATCTTAAGATGTACAAACTTGTCGTACGATGTTCAAAGGACTCGGACGAATTCATTAGGTATATTATGGAGTTTTAAGGTTTCGTACGGTGTTGTAAGGTGTTGTTAGGAGTTGTAAGGCGTCCAACATTATACTAACATGCTTTTCAAGGTGCTAATATGGCATATAGAGTCGTAAGATGTCTTAAGTTGTCGTACGACGTTCAAAGGACTCGGACGAATTCATTAGGTTTTATTATGGAGTGTTATAGTTTCGTACGGTGATGTAAGGTGTTCTTAGGAGTTGTAACGCGTCCTACATTATTCTAGCGTGCTTTTGATGTTGCTAATGTCACATCCTAAGCCGTAACATCTCCTGAGTTGTCGTACGATGTTCAAAGGACTAGGACAAAATCATTAGGTTTAGTATGGAGTTTTAAGGTTTTGTACGTTGTTGTATGATGTTGTTTTGAGTTTTAAGGCTTCCTGTGTTATTCTAACGTGCTTTTCATGGTGCTAATATGGCATACAAAATCTTAAGATGTACAAACTTGTCGTACGATGTTCAAAGGACTCGGACGAATTCATTAGGTATATTATGGGGTTTTAAGGTTTCGTACGGTGTTGTAAGGTGTTGTTAGGAGTTGTAAGGCGTCCAAGATTATACTAACATGCTTTTCAAGGTGCTAATATGGCATATAGAGTCGTAAGATGTCTTAAGTTGTCGTACGACGTTCAAAGGACTCAGATGAATTCATTAGGTTTATTATGGAGTGTTATAATTTCGTACGGTGATGTAAGGTGTTCTTAGTAGTTGTAACGCGTCCTACATTATTCTAGCGTGCTTTTGATGTTGCTAATGTCACATCCTAAGCCGTAACATCTCCTGAGTTGTCGTACGATGTTCAAAGGACTAGGACGAAATCATTAGGTTTAGTATGGAGTTTTAAGGTTTTGTACGTTGTTGTATGATGTTGTTTTGAATTTTAAGGCTTCCTGTGTTATTCTAACGTGCTTTTCATGGTGCTAATATGGCATACAAAATCTTAAGATGTACAAACTTGTCGTACGATGTTCAATGGACTTGGACGAAATCATTAAGTTTAGTATGGAGTTTTAAGGTTTTGTACGTTGTTGTATGATGTTGTTTGGAGTTTTAAGGCTTCCTGTGTTATTCTAACGTGCTTTTCATGGTGCTAATATGGCATACAAAATCTTAAGATGTACAAACTTGTCGTACGATGTTCAAAGGACTCGGACGAATTCATTAGGTATATTATGGAGTTTTAAGGTTTCGTACGGTGTTGTAAGGTGTTGTTAGGAGTTGTAAGGCGTCCAACATTATACTAACATGCTTTTCAAGGTGCTAATATGGCATATAGAGTCGTAAGATGTCTTAAGTTGTCGTACGACGTTCAAAGGACTCGGACGAATTCATTAGGTTTTATTATGGAGTGTTATAGTTTCGTACGGTGATGTAAGGTGTTCTTAGGAGTTGTAACGCGTCCTACATTATTCTAGCGTGCTTTTGATGTTGCTAATGTCACATCCTAAGCCGTAACATCTCCTGAGTTGTCGTACGATGTTCAAAGGACTAGGACAAAATCATTAGGTTTAGTATGGAGTTTTAAGGTTTTGTACGTTGTTGTATGATGTTGTTTTGAGTTTTAAGGCTTCCTGTGTTATTCTAACGTGCTTTTCATGGTGCTAATATGGCATACAAAATCTTAAGATGTACAAACTTGTCGTACGATGTTCAAAGGACTCGGACGAATTCATTAGGTATATTATGGGGTTTTAAGGTTTCGTACGGTGTTGTAAGGTGTTGTTAGGAGTTGTAAGGCGTCCAACAATATACTAACATGCTTTTCAAGGTGCTAATATGGCATATAGAGTCGTAAGATGTCTTAAGTTGCCGTACGACGTTCAAAGGACTCGGACGAATTCATTAGGTTTATTATGGAGTTTTATAGTTTCGTACGGTGATGTAAGGTGTTCTTAGGAAATGTAACGCGTCCTACATTATTCAAACATGCTTTTGATGTTGCTAATGTCACATCCTAAGCCGTAACATTCCTGAGTTGTCGTACGATTTTCAAAGGACTTGGACGAAATCATTACGTTTAGTATGGAGTTTTAAGGTTTTGTACGTTGTTGTATGATGTTGTTTGGAGTTTTAAGGCTTCCTGTGTTATTCTAACATGCTTTTCATGGTGCTAATATGGCATACAAAATCTTAAGATGTACAAACTTGTCGTACGATGTTCAAAGGACTCGGACGAATTCATTAGGTATATTATGGAGTTTTAAGGTTTCGTACGATGTTGTAAGGTGTTGTTAGGATTTTTAAGGCGTCCAACATTATACTAACGTGCTTTTCAAGGTGCTAATATGGCATATAGAGTCGTAAGATGTCTTAAGTTGCCGTACGACGTTCAATGGACTCGTACGAATTCATTAGGTTTATTATAGAGTTTTATAGTTTCCTACGGTGATGTAAGGTGTTCCTAGGAGTTGTAACGCGTCCTACATTATTCTAACGTGCTTTTGATGTTGCTAATGTCACATCCTAAGCCGTAACGTCTCCTGAGTTGTCGTACGATGTTCAAAGAACTTGGACGAAATCATTAGGTTTAGTATGTAGTTTTAAGGTTTTGTACGTTGTTGTATGATGTTGTTAGGAGTTTTAAGGCTTCCTGTGTTATTCTAACGTGCTTTTGAAGGTGCTAATATGGCATACAAAATCTTAAGATGTACAAACTTGTCGTACGATGATCAAAGGACTCGGACGAATTCATTAGGTATATTATGGAGTTTTAAGGTTTTGTACGGTGTTGTAAGGTGTTGTTAGGAGTTGTAAGGCGTCCAAGATTATACTAACATGCTTTTCAAGGTGCTAATATGGCATATAGAGTCGTAAGATGTCTTAAGTTGCCGTACGACGTTCAAAGGACTCGGACGAATTCATTAGGTTTATTATGGAGTTTTATAGTTTCGTACGGTGATGTAAGGTGTTCTTAGGAGTTGTAACGCGTCCTACATTATTCTAACGTGCTTTTGATGTTGCTAATGTCACATCCTAAGCCGTAAAATCTCCTGAGTTGTCGTACGATGTTCAAAGAACTTGGACGAAATCATTAGGTTTAGTATGTAGTTTTAAGGTTTTGTACGTTGTTGTATGATGTTGTTAGGAGTTTTAAGGCTTCCTGTGTTATTCTAACGTGCTTTTGAAGGTGCTAATATGGCATACAAAATCTTAAGATGTACAAACTTGTCGTACGATGATCAAAGGACTCGGACGAATTCATTAGGTATATTATGGAGTTTTAAGGTTTTGTACGGTTTTGTAAGGTGTTGTTAGGAGTTGTATGGCGTCCAAGATTATACTAACATGCTTTTCAAGGTGCTAATATGGCATATAGAGTCGTAAGATGTCTTAAGTTGCCGTACGACGTTCAAAGGACTCGGACGAATTCATTAGGTTTATTATGGAGTTTTATAGTTTCGTACGGTGATGTAAGGTGTTCTTAGGAGTTGTAACGCGTCCTACATTATTCTAACGTGCTTTTGATGTTGCTAATGTCACATCCTAAGCCGTAAAATCTCCTGAGTTGTCGTACGATGTTCAAAGAACTTGGACGAAATCATTAGGTTTAGTATGTAGTTTTAAGGTTTTGTACGTTGTTGTATGATGTTGTTAGGAGTTTTAAGGCTTCCTGTGTTATTCTAACGTGCTTTTGAAGGTGCTAATATGGCATACAAAATCTTAAGATGTACAAACTTGTCGTACGATGATCAAAGGACTCTTACGAATTCATTAGGTATATTATGGAGTTTTAAGGTTTTGTACGGTGTTGTAAGGTGTTGTTAGGAGTTGTAAGGCGTCCAAGATTATACTAACATGCTTTTCAAGGTGCTAATATGGCATATAGAGTCGTAAGATGTCTTAAGTTGCCGTACGACGTTCAAAGGACTCGGACGAATTCATTAGGTTTATTATGGAATTTTATAGTTTCGTACGGTGATGTAAGGTGTTCTTAGGAGTTGTAACGCGTCCTATATTATTCTAACGTGCTTTTGATGTTGCTAATGTCACATCCTAAGCCGTAACATCTCCTGAGTTGCCGTTCGATGTTCAAAGGACTTGGACGAAATCATTAGGTTTAGTATGGAGTTTAAAGGTTTTGTACGATGTTGTATGGTGTTGTTTGGAGTTTTAAGGTTTCCTGTGTTATTCTAACGTGCTTTTCATGGTGCTAATATGGCATACAAAATCTTAAGATGTACAAACTTATCGTACGATGTTCAAAGGACTCGGACGAATTCATTAGGTTTATTATGGAGTTTTAAGGTTTCGTACGGTGTTGTAAGGAGTTATAAGGCGTCCAACATTATACTAACATGCTTTTCAAGGTGCTAATATGGCATAAAGAGTCGTAAGATGTCTTAAGTTGCCGTACGACGTTCAAAGGACTCGGACGAATTCATTAGGTTTATTATGGAGTTTTATAGTTTCGTACGGTGATGTAAGGTGTTCTTAGGAGTTGTAACGCGTCCTACATTATTCTAACGTGCTTTTGATGTTGCTAATGTCACATCCTAAGCCGTAAAATCTCCTGAGTTGTCGTACGATGTTCAAAGAACTTGGACAAAATCATTAGGTTTAGTATGGAGTTTTAAGGTTTTGTACGTTGTTGTATGATGTTGTTTGGAGTTTTAAGGCTTCCTGTGTTATTCTAACGTGCTTTTGAAGGTGCTAATATGGCATACAAAATCTTAAGATGTACAAACTTGTCGTACGATGTTCAAAGGACTCGGACGAATTCATTAGGTATATTATGGAGTTTTAAGGTTTCGCACGGTGTTGTAAGGTGTTGTTAGGAGTTGTAAGGCGTCCAAGATTATACTAACATGCTTTTCAAGGTGCTAATATGGCATATAGAGTCGTAAGATGTCTTAAGTTGCCGTACGACGTTCAAAGGACTCGGACGAATTCATTAGGTTTATTATGGCGTTTTATAGTTTCGTACGGTGATGTAAGGTGTTCTTAGGAGTTGTAACGCGTCCTACATTATTCTAACGTTCTTTTCATATTACTATAGTAGCATCCTAAGCCGTAACATCTCCTGAGTTATCGTTTGATGTTCAAAAGACTTGGACGAAATCATTCGGTTTAGTATGGAGTTTAAAGGTTTTGTACGATGTTGTATGGTGTTGTTTGGAGTTTTAAGGCTTCCTGTGTTATTCTAACGTGCTTTTCATGGTGCTAATATGGCATACAAAATCTTAAGATGTACAAACTTGTCGTACGATGATCAAAGGACTCGGACGAATTCATTAGGTATATTATGGAGTTTTAAGGTTTTGTACGGTGTTGTAAGGTGTTGTTAGGAGTTGTAAGGCGTCCAAGATTATACAAACATGCTTTTCAAGGTGCTAATATGGCATATAGAGTCGTAAGATGTCTTAAGTTGCCGTACGACGTTCAAAGGACTCGGACGAATTCATTAGGTTTATTATGGAGTTTTATAGTTTCGTACGGTGATGTAAGGTGTTCTTAGGAGTTGTAACGCGTCCTACATTATTCTAACGTGCTTTTGATGTTGCTAATGTCACATCCTAAGCCGTAAAATCTCCTGAGTTGTCGTACGATGTTCAAAGAACTTGGACGAAATCATTAGGTTTAGTATGGAGTTTTAAGGTTTTGTACGTTGTTGTATGATGTTGTTTGGAGTTTTAAGGCTTCCTTTGTTATTCTAACGTGCTTTTGAAGGTGCTAATATGGCATACAAAATCTTAAGATGTACAAACTTGTCGTACGATGATCAAAGGACTCGGACGAATTCATTAGGTATATTATGGAGTTTTAAGGTTTTGTATGGTGTTGTAAGGTGTTGTTAGGAGTTGTAAGGCGTCCAAGATTATACTAACATGCTTTTCAAGGTGCTAATATGGCATATAGAGTCGTAAGATGTCTTAAGTTGCCGTACGACGTTCAAAGGACTCGGACGAATTCATTAGGTTTATTATGGAGTTTTATAGTTTCGTACGGTGATGTAAGGTGTTCTTAGGAGTTGTAACGCGTCCTACATTATTCTAACGTGCTTTTGATGTTGCTAATGTCACATCCTAAGCCGTAAAATCTCCTGAGTTGTCGTACGATGTTCAAAGAACTTGGACGAAATCATTAGGTTTAGTATGGAGTTTTAAGGTTTTGTACGTTGTTGTATGATGTTGTTTGGAGTTTTAAGGCTTCCTGTGTTATTCTAACGTGCTTTTGAAGGTGCTAATATGGCATAAAAAATCTTAAGATGTACAAACTTGTCGTACGATGATCAAAGGACTCGGACGAATTCATTAGGTATATTATGGAGTTTTAAGGTTTTGTACGGTGTTGTAAGGTGTTGTTAGGAGTTGTAAGGCGTCCAAGATTATACTAACATGCTTTTCAAGGTGCTAATATGGCATATAGAGTCGTAAGATGTCTTAAGTTGCCGTACGACGTTCAAAGGACTCGGACGAATTCATTAGGTTTATTATGGAGTTTTATAGTTTCGTACGGTGATGTAAGGTGTTCTTAGGAGTTGTAACGCGTCCTACATTATTCTAACGTGCTTTTGATGTTGCTAATGTCACATCCTAAGCCGTAAAATCTCCTGAGTTGTCGTACGATGTTCAAAGAACTTGGACGAAATCATTAGGTTTAGTATGGAGTTTTAAGGTTTTGTACGTTGTTGTATGATGTTGTTAGGAGTTTTAAGGCTTCCTGTGTTATTCTATCGTGCTTTTGAAGGTGCTAATATGGCATACAAAATCTTAAGATGTACAAACTTGTCGTACGATGATCAAAGGACTCTTACGAATTCATTAGGTATATTATGGAGTTTTAAGGTTTTGTACGATGTTGTAAGGTGTTGTTAGGAGTTGTAAGGCGTCCAAGATTATACTAACATGCTTTTCAAGGTGCTAATATGGCATATAGAGTCGTAAGATGTCTTAAGTTGCCGTACGACGTTCAAAGGACTCGGACGAATTCATTAGGTTTATTATGGAGTTTTATAGTTTCGTACGGTGATGTAAGGTGTTCTTAGGAGTTGTAACGCGTCCTACATTATTCTAACGTGCTTTTGATGTTGCTAATGTCACATCCTAAGCCGTAACATCTCCTGAGTTGCCGTTCGATGTTCAAAGGACTTGGACGAAATCATTAGGTTTAGTATGGAGTTTAAAGGTTTTGTACGATGTTGTATGGTGTTGTTTGGAGTTTTAAGGTTTCCTGTGTTATTCTAACGTGCTTTTCATGGTGCTAATATGGCATACAAAATCTTAAGATGTACAAACTTATCGTACGATGTTCAAAGGACTCGGACTAATTCATTAGGTTTATTATGGAGTTTTAAGGTTTCGTACGGTGTTGTAAGGAGTTATAAGGCGTCCAACATTATACTAACATGCTTTTCAAGGTGCTAATATGGCATATAGAGTCGTAAGATGTCTTAAGTTGCCGTACGACGTTCAAAGGACTCGGACGAATTCATTAGGTTTATTATGGCGTTTTATAGTTTCGTACGGTGATGTAAGGTGTTCTTAGGAGTTGTAACGCGTCCTACATTATTCTAACGTTCTTTTCATATTACTATAGTAGCATCCTAAGCCGTAACATCTCCTGAGTTATCGTTTGATGTTCAAAAGACTTGGACGAAATCATTCGGTTTAGTATGGAGTTTAAAGGTTTTGTACGATGTTGTATGGTGTTGTTTGGAGTTTTAAGGCTTCCTGTGTTATTCTAACGTGCTTTTCATGGTGCTAATATGGCATACAAAATCTTAAGATGTACAAACTTGTCGTACGATGATCAAAGGACTCGGACGAATTCATTAGGTATATTATGGAGTTTTAAGGTTTTGTACGGTGTTGTAAGGTGTTGTTAGGAGTTGTAAGGCGTCCAAGATTATACTAACATGCTTTTCAAGGTGCTAATATGGCATATAGAGTCGTAAGATGTCTTAAGTTGCCGTACGACGTTCAAAGGACTCGGACGAATTCATTAGGTTTATTATGGAGTTTTATAGTTTCGTACGGTGATGTAAGGTGTTCTTAGGAGTTGTAACGCGTCCTACATTATTCTAACGTGCTTTTGATGTTGCTAATGTCACATCCTAAGCCGTAAAATCTCCTGAGTTGTCGTACGATGTTCAAAGAACTTGGACGAAATCATTAGGTTTAGTATGGAGTTTTAAGGTTTTGTACGTTGTTGTATGATGTTGTTTGGAGTTTTAAGGCTTCCTGTGTTATTCTAACGTGCTTTTGAAGGTGCTAATATGGCATAAAAAATCTTAAGATGTACAAACTTGTCGTACGATGATCAAAGGACTCGGACGAATTCATTAGGTATATTATGGAGTTTTAAGGTTTTGTACGGTGTTGTAAGGTGTTGTTAGGAGTTGTAAGGCGTCCAAGATTATACTAACATGCTTTTCAAGGTGCTAATATGGCATATAGAGTCGTAAGATGTCTTAAGTTGCCGTACGACGTTCAAAGGACTCGGACGAATTCATTAGGTTTATTATGGAGTTTTATAGTTTCGTACGGTGATGTAAGGTGTTCTTAGGAGTTGTAACGCGTCCTACATTATTCTAACGTGCTTTTGATGTTGCTAATGTCACATCCTAAGCCGTAAAATCTCCTGAGTTGTCGTACGATGTTCAAAGAACTTGGACGAAATCATTAGGTTTAGTATGGAGTTTTAAGGTTTTGTACGTTGTTGTATGATGTTGTTAGGAGTTTTAAGGCTTCCTGTGTTATTCTATCGTGCTTTTGAAGGTGCTAATATGGCATACAAAATCTTAAGATGTACAAACTTGTCGTACGATGATCAAAGGACTCTTACGAATTCATTAGGTATATTATGGAGTTTTAAGGTTTTGTACGATGTTGTAAGGTGTTGTTAGGAGTTGTAAGGCGTCCAAGATTATACTAACATGCTTTTCAAGGTGCTAATATGGCATATAGAGTCGTAAGATGTCTTAAGTTGCCGTACGACGTTCAAAGGACTCGGACGAATTCATTAGGTTTATTATGGAGTTTTATAGTTTCGTACGGTGATGTAAGGTGTTCTTAGGAGTTGTAACGCGTCCTACATTATTCTAACGTGCTTTTGATGTTGCTAATGTCACATCCTAAGCCGTAACATCTCCTGAGTTGCCGTTCGATGTTCAAAGGACTTGGACGAAATCATTAGGTTTAGTATGGAGTTTAAAGGTTTTGTACGATGTTGTATGGTGTTGTTTGGAGTTTTAAGGTTTCCTGTGTTATTCTAACGTGCTTTTCATGGTGCTAATATGGCATACAAAATCTTAAGATGTACAAACTTATCGTACGATGTTCAAAGGACTCGGACTAATTCATTAGGTTTATTATGGAGTTTTAAGGTTTCGTACGGTGTTGTAAGGAGTTATAAGGCGTCCAACATTATACTAACATGCTTTTCAAGGTGCTAATATGGCATATAGAGTCGTAAGATGTCTAAAGTTGCTGTACGACGTTCAAAGGACTCGGACGAATTCATTAGGTTTATTATGGAGTTTTATAGTTTCGTACGGTGATGTAAGGTGTTCTTAGGAGTTGTAACGCGTCCTACATTATTCTAACGTGCTTTTGATGTTGCTAATGTCACATCCTAAGCCGTAAAATCTCCTGAGTTGTCGTACGATGTTCAAAGAACTTGGACAAAATCATTAGGTTTAGTATGGAGTTTTAAGGTTTTGTACGTTGTTGTATGATGTTGTTTGGAGTTTTAAGGCTTCCTGTGTTATTCTAACGTGCTTTTGAAGGTGCTAATATGGCATACAAAATCTTAAGATGTACAAACTTGTCGTACGATGTTCAAAGGACTCGGACGAATTCATTAGGTATATTATGGAGTTTTAAGGTTTCGCACGGTGTTGTAAGGTGTTGTTAGGAGTTGTAAGGCGTCCAAGATTATACTAACATGCTTTTCAAGGTGCTAATATGGCATATAGAGTCGTAAGATGTCTTAAGTTGCCGTACGACGTTCAAAGGACTCGGACGAATTCATTAGGTTTATTATGGCGTTTTATAGTTTCGTACGGTGATGTAAGGTGTTCTTAGGAGTTGTAACGCGTCCTACATTATTCTAACGTTCTTTTCATATTACTATAGTAGCATCCTAAGCCGTAACATCTCCTGAGTTATCGTTTGATGTTCAAAAGACTTGGACGAAATCATTCGGTTTAGTATGGAGTTTAAAGGTTTTGTACGATGTTGTATGGTGTTGTTTGGAGTTTTAAGGCTTCCTGTGTTATTCTAACGTGCTTTTCATGGTGCTAATATGGCATACAAAATCTTAAGATGTACAAACTTGTCGTACGATGATCAAAGGACTCGGACGAATTCATTAGGTATATTATGGAGTTTTAAGGTTTTGTACGGTGTTGTAAGGTGTTGTTAGGAGTTGTAAGGCGTCCAAGATTATACTAACATGCTTTTCAAGGTGCTAATATGGCATATAGAGTCGTAAGATGTCTTAAGTTGCCGTACGACGTTCAAAGGACTCGGACGAATTCATTAGGTTTATTATGGAGTTTTATAGTTTCGTACGGTGATGTAAGGTGTTCTTAGGAGTTGTAACGCGTCCTACATTATTCTAACGTGCTTTTGATGTTGCTAATGTCACATCCTAAGCCGTAAAATCTCCTGAGTTGTCGTACGATGTTCAAACAACTTGGACGAAATCATTAGGTTTAGTATGGAGTTTTAAGGTTTTGTACGTTGTGGTATGATGTTGTTTGGAGTTTTAAGGCTTCCTGTGTTATTCTAACGTGCTTTTGAAGGTGCTAATATGGCATACAAAATCTTAAGATGTACAAACTTGTCGTACGATGATCAAAGGACTCGGACGAATTCATTAGGTATATTATGGAGTTTTAAGGTTTTGTACGGTGTTGTAAGGTGTTGTTAGGAGTTGTAAGGCGTCCAAGATTATACTAACATGCTTTTCAAGGTGCTAATATGGCATATAGAGTCGTAAGATGTCTTAAGTTGCCGTACGACGTTCAAAGGACTCGGACGAATTCATTAGGTTTATTATGGAGTTTTATAGTTTCGTACGGTGATGTAAGGTGTTCTTAGGAGTTGTAACGCGTCCTACATTATTCTAACGTGCTTTTGATGTTGCTAATGTCACATCCTAAGCCGTAAAATCTCCTGAGTTGTCGTACGATGTTCAAAGAACTTGGACGAAATCATTAGGTTTAGTATGGAGTTTTAAGGTTTTGTACGTTGTTGTATGATGTTGTTAGGAGTTTTAAGGCTTCCTGTGTTATTCTATCGTGCTTTTGAAGGTGCTAATATGGCATACAAAATCTTAAGATGTACAAACTTGTCGTACGATGATCAAAGGACTCTTACGAATTCATTAGGTATATTATGGAGTTTTAAGGTTTTGTACGATGTTGTAAGGTGTTGTTAGGAGTTGTAAGGCGTCCAAGATTATACTAACATGCTTTTCAAGGTGCTAATATGGCATATAGAGTCGTAAGATGTCTTAAGTTGCCGTACGACGTTCAAAGGACTCGGACGAATTCATTAGGTTTATTATGGAGTTTTATAGTTTCGTACGGTGATGTAAGGTGTTCTTAGGAGTTGTAACGCGTCCTACATTATTCTAACGTGCTTTTGATGTTGCTAATGTCACATCCTAAGCCGTAACATCTCCTGAGTTGCCGTACGACGTTCAAAGGACTCGGACGAATTCATTAGGTTTATTATGGCGTTTTATAGTTTCGTACGGTGATGTAAGGTGTTCTTAGGAGTTGTAACGCGTCCTACATTATTCTAACGTTCTTTTCATATTACTATAGTAGCATCCTAAGCCGTAACATCTCCTGAGTTATCGTTTGATGTTCAAAAGACTTGGACGAAATCATTCGGTTTAGTATGGAGTTTAAAGGTTTTGTACGATGTTGTATGGTGTTGTTTGGAGTTTTAAGGCTTCCTGTGTTATTCTAACGTGCTTTTCATGGTGCTAATATGGCATACAAAATCTTAAGATGTACAAACTTGTCGTACGATGATCAAAGGACTCGGACGAATTCATTAGGTATATTATGGAGTTTTAAGGTTTTGTACGGTGTTGTAAGGTGTTGTTAGGAGTTGTAAGGCGTCCAAGATTATACTAACATGCTTTTCAAGGTGCTAATATGGCATATAGAGTCGTAAGATGTCTTAAGTTGCCGTACGACGTTCAAAGGACTCGGACGAATTCATTAGGTTTATTATGGAGTTTTATAGTTTCGTACGGTGATGTAAGGTGTTCTTAGGAGTTGTAACGCGTCCTACATTATTCTAACGTGCTTTTGATGTTGCTAATGTCACATCCTAAGCCGTAAAATCTCCTGAGTTGTCGTACGATGTTCAAACAACTTGGACGAAATCATTAGGTTTAGTATGGAGTTTTAAGGTTTTGTACGTTGTTGTATGATGTTGTTTGGAGTTTTAAGGCTTCCTCTGTTATTCTAACGTGCTTTTGAAGGTGCTAATATGGCATACAAAATCTTAAGATGTACAAACTTGTCGTACGATGATCAAAGGACTCGGACGAATTCATTAGGTATATTATGGAGTTTTAAGGTTTTGTACGGTGTTGTAAGGTGTTGTTAGGAGTTGTAAGGCGTCCAAGATTATACTAACATGCTTTTCAAGGTGCTAATATGGCATATAGAGTCGTAAGATGTCTTAAGTTGCCGTACGACGTTCAAAGGACTCGGACGAATTCATTAGGTTTATTATGGAGTTTTATAGTTTCGTACGGTGATGTAAGGTGTTCTTAGGAGTTGTAACGCGTCCTACATTATTCTAACGTGCTTTTGATGTTGCTAATGTCACATCCTAAGCCGTAAAATCTCCTGAGTTGTCGTACGATGTTCAAAGAACTTGGACGAAATCATTAGGTTTAGTATGGAGTTTTAAGGTTTTGTACGTTGTTGTATGATGTTGTTAGGAGTTTTAAGGCTTCCTGTGTTATTCTATCGTGCTTTTGAAGGTGCTAATATGGCATACAAAATCTTAAGATGTACAAACTTGTCGTACGATGATCAAAGGACTCTTACGAATTCATTAGGTATATTATGGAGTTTTAAGGTTTTGTACGATGTTGTAAGGTGTTGTTAGGAGTTGTAAGGCGTCCAAGATTATACTAACATGCTTTTCAAGGTGCTAATATGGCATATAGAGTCGTAAGATGTCTTAAGTTGCCGTACGACGTTCAAAGGACTCGGACGAATTCATTAGGTTTATTATGGAGTTTTATAGTTTCGTACGGTGATGTAAGGTGTTCTTAGGAGTTGTAACGCGTCCTACATTATTCTAACGTGCTTTTGATGTTGCTAATGTCACATCCTAAGCCGTAACATCTCCTGAGTTGCCGTTCGATGTTCAAAGGACTTGGACGAAATCATTAGGTTTAGTATGGAGTTTAAAGGTTTTGTACGATGTTGTATGGTGTTGTTTGGAGTTTTAAGGTTTCCTGTGTTATTCTAACGTGCTTTTCATGGTGCTAATATGGCATACAAAATCTTAAGATGTACAAACTTATCGTACGATGTTCAAAGGACTCGGACTAATTCATTAGGTTTATTATGGAGTTTTAAGGTTTCGTACGGTGTTGTAAGGAGTTATAAGGCGTCCAACATTATACTAACATGCTTTTCAAGGTGCTAATATGGCATAAAGAGTCGTAAGATGTCTTAAGTTGCCGTACGACGTTCAAAGGACTCGGACGAATTCATTAGGTTTATTATGGAGTTTTATAGTTTCGTACGGTGATGTAAGGTGTTCTTAGGAGTTGTAACGCGTCCTACATTATTCTAACGTGCTTTTGATGTTGCTAATGTCACATCCTAAGCCGTAAAATCTCCTGAGTTGTCGTACGATGTTCAAAGAACTTGGACAAAATCATTAGGTTTAGTATGGAGTTTTAAGGTTTTGTACGTTGTTGTATGATGTTGTTTGGAGTTTTAAGGCTTCCTGTGTTATTCTAACGTGCTTTTGAAGGTGCTAATATGGCATACAAAATCTTAAGATGTACAAACTTGTCGTACGATGTTCAAAGGACTCGGACGAATTCATTAGGTATATTATGGAGTTTTAAGGTTTCGCACGGTGTTGTAAGGTGTTGTTAGGAGTTGTAAGGCGTCCAAGATTATACTAACATGCTTTTCAAGGTGCTAATATGGCATATAGAGTCGTAAGATGTCTTAAGTTGCCGTACGACGTTCAAAGGACTCGGACGAATTCATTAGGTTTATTATGGCGTTTTATAGTTTCGTACGGTGATGTAAGGTGTTCTTAGGAGTTGTAACGCGTCCTACATTATTCTAACGTTCTTTTCATATTACTATAGTAGCATCCTAAGCCGTAACATCTCCTGAGTTATCGTTTGATGTTCAAAAGACTTGGACGAAATCATTCGGTTTAGTATGGAGTTTAAAGGTTTTGTACGATGTTGTATGGTGTTGTTTGGAGTTTTAAGGCTTCCTGTGTTATTCTAACGTGCTTTTCATGGTGCTAATATGGCATACAAAATCTTAAGATGTACAAACTTGTCGTACGATGATCAAAGGACTCGGACGAATTCATTAGGTATATTATGGAGTTTTAAGGTTTTGTACGGTGTTGTAAGGTGTTGTTAGGAGTTGTAAGGCGTCCAAGATTATACTAACATGCTTTTCAAGGTGCTAATATGGCATATAGAGTCGTAAGATGTCTTAAGTTGCCGTACGACGTTCAAAGGACTCGGACGAATTCATTAGGTTTATTATGGAGTTTTATAGTTTCGTACGGTGATGTAAGGTGTTCTTAGGAGTTGTAACGCGTCCTACATTATTCTAACGTGCTTTTGATGTTGCTAATGTCACATCCTAAGCCGTAAAATCTCCTGAGTTGTCGTACGATGTTCAAAGAACTTGGACGAAATCATTAGGTTTAGTATGGAGTTTTAAGGTTTTGTACGTTGTTGTATGATGTTGTTTGGAGTTTTAAGGCTTCCTGTGTTATTCTAACGTGCTTTTGAAGGTGCTAATATGGCATACAAAATCTTAAGATGTACAAACTTGTCGTACGATGATCAAAGGACTCTTACGAATTCATTAGGTATATTATGGAGTTTTAAGGTTTTGTACGGTGTTGTAAGGTGTTGTTAGGAGTTGTAAGGCGTCCAAGATTATACTAACATGCTTTTCAAGGTGCTAATATGGCATATAGAGTCGTAAGATGTCTTAAGTTGTCGTACGACGTTCAAAGGACTCGGACGAATTCATTAGGTTTATTATGGAGTTTTATAGTTTCGTACGGTGATGTAAGGTGTTCTTAGGAGTTGTAACGCGTCCTACATTATTCTAACGTGCTTTTGATGTTGCTAATGTCACATCCTAAGCCGTAAAATCTCCTGAGTTGTCGTACGATGTTCAAAGGACTTGGAAGAAATCATTAGGTTTAGTATGGAGTTTAAAGGTTTTGTACGATGTTATATGGTGTTGTTTGGAGTTTTAAGGTTTCCTGTGTTATTCCAACGTGCTTTTCATGGTGCTAATATGGCATACAAAATCTTAAGATGTACAAACTTATCGTACGATGTTCAAAGGACTCGGACGAATTCATTAGGTTTATTATGGAGTTTTAAGGTTTCGTACGGTGTTGTAAGGAGTTATAAGGCGTCCAACATTATACTAACATGCTTTTCAAGGTGATAATATGGCATAAAGAGTCGTAAGATGTCTTAAGTTGCCGTACGACGTTCAAAGGACTCGGACGAATTCATTAGGTTTATTATGGAGTTTTATAGTTTCGTACGGTGATGTAAGGTGTTCTTAGGAGTTGTAACGCGTCCTACATTATTCTAACGTGCTTTTGATGTTGCTAATGTCACATCCTAAGCCGTAAAATCTCCTGAGTTGTCGTACGATGTTCAAAGAACTTGGACGAAATCATTAGGTTTAGTATGGAGTTTTAAGGTTTTGTACGTTGTTGTATGATGTTGTTTGGAGTTTTAAGGCTTCCTGTGTTATTCTAACGTGCTTTTGAAGGTGCTAATATGGCATACAAAATCTTAAGATGTACAAACTTGTCGTACGATGTTCAAAGGACTCGGACGAATTCATTAGGTATATTATGGAGTTTTAAGGTTTCGCACGGTGTT
Source organism: Tagetes erecta (assembly GCA_030867185.1). Lineage (NCBI taxonomy): Eukaryota > Viridiplantae > Streptophyta > Magnoliopsida > Asterales > Asteraceae > Tagetes > Tagetes erecta. The sequence continues at coordinate 33,477,416 of CM061490.1, read as the reverse complement.
GTAAGGTGTTGTTAGGAGTTGTAAGGCGTCCAAGATTATACTAACATGCTTTTCAAGGTGCTAATATGGCATATAGAGTCGTAAGATGTCTTAAGTTGCCGTACGACGTTCAAAGGACTCGGACGAATTCATTAGGTTTATTATGGCGTTTTATAGTTTCGTACGGTGATGTAAGGTGTTCTTAGGAGTTGTAACGCGTCCTACATTATTCTAACGTTCTTTTCATATTACTATAGTAGCATCCTAAGCCGTAACATCTCCTGAGTTATCGTTTGATGTTCAAAAGACTTGGACGAAATCATTCGGTTTAGTATGGAGTTTAAAGTTTTTGTACGATGTTGTATGGTGTTGTTTGGAGTTTTAAGGCTTCCTGTGTTATTCTAACGTGCTTTTCATGGTGCTAATATGGCATACAAAATCTTAAGATGTACAAACTTGTCGTACGATGTTCAAAGGACTCAGACGAATTCATTAGGTATATTATGGAGTTTTAAGGTTTCGTATGGTCTTGTAAGGTGTTGTTAGGACTTGTAAGGCGTCCAAGATTATACTAACATGCTTTTCAAGGTGCTAATATGGCATATAGAGTCGTAAGATGTCTTAAGTTGTCGTACGACGTTCAAAGGACTCGGACGAATTCATTAGGTTTATTATGGAGTTTTATAGTTTCGTACGGTGATGTAAGGTGTTCTTAGGAGTTGTAACGCGTCCTACATTATTCTAACGTTCTTTTCATGTTGCTATAGTCGTATCCTAAGCCGTAACATCTCCTGAGTTGTCGTTTGATGTTCAAAGGACTTGGACGAAATCATTCGGTTTAGTATGGAGTTTAAAGGTTTTGTACGTTGTTGTATGATGTTGTTTGGAGTTTTAAGGCTTCCTGTGTTATTCTAACGTGCTTTTGATGGTGCTAATATGGCATACAAAATCTTAGAATGTACAAACTTGTCGTACGATGTTCAAAGGACTCAGACGAATTCATTAGGTATATTATGGAGTTTTAAGGTTTCGTACGGTGTTGTAAGGTGTTGTTAGGAGTTGTAAGGCGTCCAACATTATACTAACATGCTTTTCAAGGTGCTAATATGGCATATAGAGTCGTAAGATGTCTTAAGTTGTCGTACGACGTTCAAAGGACTCGGACGAATTCATTATGTTTATTATGGAGTTTTATAGTTTCGTACGGTGATGTAAGGTGTTCTTAGGAGTTGTAACGCGTCCTACATTATTTTAACGTTCTTTTCATGTTGCTAATGTCGCATCCTAAGCCGTAACATCTCCTGAGTTGTCGTTCGATGTTCAAAGGACTTGGACAAAATCATTAGGTTTAGTATAGAGTTTAAAGGTTTTGTACGATGTTGTATGGTGTTGTTTGGAGTTTTAAGGTTTCTTGTGTTATTCTAACGTGCTTTTCATGGTGCTAATATGGCATACAAAATCTTAAGATGTACAAACTTGTCGTACGATGTTCAAAGGACTCAGACGAATTCATTAGGTATATTATGGAGTTTTAAGGTTTCGTACGGTGTTGTAAGGTGTTGTTAGGAGTTGTAAGGCGTCCAACATTATACTAACATGCTTTTCTAGGTGCTAATATGGCATATAGAGTCGTAAGATGTCTTAAGTTGTCGTACGACGTTCAAAGGACTCGGACGAATTCATTAGGTTTGTTATGGAGTTTTATAGTTTCGTACGGTGATGTAAGGTGTTCTTAGGAGTTGTAACGCGTCCTACATTATTTTAACGTTCTTTTCATGTTGCTAATGTCGCATCCTAAGCCGTAACATCTCCTGAGTTGCCGTTCGATGTTCAAAGGACTTGGACGAAATCATTAGGTTTAGTATGGAGTTTAAAGGTTTTGTACGATGTTGTATGGTGTTGTTTGGAGTTTTAAGGTTTCCTGTGTTATTCTAACGTGCTTTTCATGGTGCTAATTTGGCATACAAAATCTTAAGATGTACAAACTTGTCGTACGATGTTCAAAGGACTCGGACGAAATCATTAGGTATATTATGGAGTTTTAAGGTTTCGTACGGTGTTGTAAGGTGTTGTTAGGAGTTGTAAGGCGTCCAACATTATACTAACATGCTTTTCAAGGTGCTAATATGGCATATAGAGTCGTAACATGTCTTAAGTTGCCGTACGACGTTCAACGGACTCGGACGAATTCATTATGTTTATTATGGAGTTTTATAGTTTCGTACGGTGATGTAAGGTGTTCTTAGGAGTTGTAACGCGTCCTACATTATTTTAACGTTCTTTTCATGTTGCTAATGTCGCATCCTAAGCCGTAACATCTCCTGAGTTGCCGTTCGATGTTCAAAGGACTTGGACGAAATCATTAGGTTTAGTATGGAGTTTAAAGGTTTTGTACGATGTTGTATGGTGTTGTTTGGAGTTTTAAGGTTTCCTGTGTTATTCTAACGTGCTTTTCATGGTGCTAATTTGGCATACAAAATCTTAAGATGTACAAACTTGTCGTACGATGTTCAAAGGACTCGGACGAATTCATTAGGTTTATTATGGAGTTTTAAGGTTTCGTACGGTGTTGTTAGGAGTTATAAGGCGTCCAACATTATACTAACATGGTTTTCAAGGTGCTAATATGGCATAAAGAGTCGTAAGATGTCTTAAGTTGCCGTACGACGTTCAAAGGACTCGGACGAATTCATTAGGTTTATTATGGAGTTTTATAGTTTCGTACGGTGATGTAAGGTGTTCTTAGGAGTTGTAACGCGTCCTACATTATTCTAACGTGCTTTTGATGTTGCTAATGTCACATCCTAAGCCGTAAAATCTCCTGAGTTGTCGTACGATGTTCAAAGAACTTGGACGAAATCATTAGGTTTAGTATGGAGTTTTAAGGTTTTGTACGTTGTTGTATGATGTTGTTTGGAGTTTTAAGGCTTCCTGTGTTATTCTAACGTGCTTTTGAAGGTGCTAATATGGCATACAAAATCTTAAGATGTACAAACTTGTCGTACGATGTTCAAAGGACTCGGACGAATTCATTAGGTATATTATGGAGTTTTAAGGTTTCGCACGGTGTTGTAAGGTGTTGTTAGGAGTTGTAAGGCGTCCAAGATTATACTAACATGCTTTTCAAGGTGCTAATATGGCATATAGAGTCGTAAGATGTCTTAAGTTGCCGTACGACGTTCAAAGGACTCGGACGAATTCATTAGGTTTATTATGGCGTTTTATAGTTTCGTACGGTGATGTAAGGTGTTCTTAGGAGTTGTAACGCGTCCTACATTATTCTAACGTTCTTTTCATATTACTATAGTAGCATCCTAAGCCGTAACATCTCCTGAGTTATCGTTTGATGTTCAAAAGACTTGGACGAAATCATTCGGTTTAGTATGGAGTTTAAAGGTTTTGTACGATGTTGTATGGTGTTGTTTGGAGTTTTAAGGCTTCCTGTGTTATTCTAACGTGCTTTTCATGGTGCTAATATGGCATACAAAATCTTAAGATGTACAAACTTGTCGTACGATGTTCAAAGGACTCAGACGAATTCATTAGGTATATTATGGAGTTTTAAGGTTTCGTACGGTCTTGTAAGGTGTTGTTAGGACTTGTAAGGCGTCCAAGATTATACTAACATGCTTTTCAAGGTGCTAATATGGCATATAGAGTCGTAAGATGTCTTAAGTTGTCGTACGACGTTCAAAGGACTCGGACGAATTCATTAGGTTTATTATGGAGTTTTATAGTTTCGTACGGTGATGTAAGGTGTTCTTAGGAGTTGTAACGCGTCCTACATTATTCTAACGTTCTTTTCATGTTGCTATAGTCGTATCCTAAGCCGTAACATCTCCTGAGTTGTCGTTTGATGTTCAAAGGACTTGGACGAAATCATTCGGTTTAGTATGGAGTTTAAAGGTTTTGTACATTGTTGTATGATGTTGTTTGGAGTTTTAAGGCTTCCTGTGTTATTCTAACGTGCTTTTCATGGTGCTAATATGGCATACCAAATCTTAAGATGTACAAACTTGTCGTACGATGTTCAAAGGACTCAGACGAATTCATTAGGTATATTATGGAGTTTTAAGGTTTCGTACGGTGTTGTAAGGTGTTGTTAGGAGTTGTAAGGCGTCCAACATTATACTAACATGCTTTTCAAGGTGCTAATATGGCATATAGAGTCGTAAGATGTCTTAAGTTGTCGTACGACGTTCAAAGGACTCGGACGAATTCATTATGTTTATTATGGAGTTTTATAGTTTCGTACGGTGATGTAAGGTGTTCTTAGGAGTTGTAACGCGTCCTACATTATTTTAACGTTCTTTTCATGTTGCTAATGTCGCATCCTAAGCCGTAACATCTCCTGAGTTGTCGTTCGATGTTCAAAGGACTTGGACAAAATCATTAGGTTTAGTATAGAGTTTAAAGGTTTTGTACGATGTTGTATGGTGTTGTTTGGAGTTTTAAGGTTTCTTGTGTTATTCTAACGTGCTTTTCATGGTGCTAATATGGCATACAAAATCTTAAGATGTACAAACTTGTCGTACGATGTTCAAAGGACTCAGACGAATTCATTAGGTATATTATGGAGTTTTAAGGTTTCGTACGGTGTTGTAAGGTGTTGTTAGGAGTTGTAAGGCGTCCAACATTATACTAACATGCTTTTCTAGGTGCTAATATGGCATATAGAGTCGTAAGATGTCTTAAGTTGTCGTACGACGTTCAAAGGACTCGGACGAATTCATTAGGTTTGTTATGGAGTTTTATAGTTTCGTACGGTGATGTAAGGTGTTCTTAGGAGTTGTAACGCGTCCTACATTATTTTAACGTTCTTTTCATGTTGCTAATGTCGCATCCTAAGCCGTAACATCTCCTGAGTTGCCGTTCGATGTTCAAAGGACTTGGACGAAATCATTAGGTTTAGTATGGAGTTTAAAGGTTTTGTACGATGTTGTATGGTGTTGTTTGGAGTTTTAAGGTTTCTTGTGTTATTCTAACGTGCTTTTCATGGTGCTAATTTGGCATACAAAATCTTAAGATGTACAAACTTGTCGTACGATGTTCAAAGGACTCGGACGAAATCATTAGGTATATTATGGAGTTTTAAGGTTTCGTACGGTGTTGTAAGGTGTTGTTAGGAGTTGTAAGGCGTCCAACATTATACTAACATGCTTTTCAAGGTGCTAATATGGCATATAGAGTCGTAACATGTCTTAAGTTGCCGTACGACGTTCAACGGACTCGGACGAATTCATTATGTTTATTATGGAGTTTTATAGTTTCGTACGGTGATGTAAGGTGTTCTTAGGAGTTGTAACGCGTCCTACATTATTTTAACGTTCTTTTCATGTTGCTAATGTCGCATCCTAAGCCGTAACATCTCCTGAGTTGCCGTTCGATGTTCAAAGGACTTGGACGAAATCATTAGGTTTAGTATGGAGTTTAAAGGTTTTGTACGATGTTGTATGGTGTTGTTTGGAGTTTTAAGGTTTCCTGTGTTATTCTAACGTGCTTTTCATGGTGCTAATTTGGCATACAAAATCTTAAGATGTACAAACTTGTCGTACGATGTTCAAAGGACTCGGACGAATTCATTAGGTTTATTATGGAGTTTTAAGGTTTCGTACGGTGTTGTTAGGAGTTATAAGGCGTCCAACATTATACTAACATGGTTTTCAAGGTGCTAATATGGCATAAAGAGTCGTAAGATGTCTTAAGTTGCCGTACGACGTTCAAAGGACTCGGACGAATTCATTAGGTTTATTATGGAGTTTTATAGTTTCGTACGGTGATGTAAGGTGTTCTTAGGAGTTGTAACGCGTCCTACATTATTCTAACGTGCTTTTGATGTTGCTAATGTCACATCCTAAGCCGTAAAATCTCCTGAGTTGTCGTACGATGTTCAAAGAACTTGGACGAAATCATTAGGTTTAGTATGGAGTTTTAAGGTTTTGTACGTTGTTGTATGATGTTGTTTGGAGTTTTAAGGCTTCCTGTGTTATTCTAACGTGCTTTTGAAGGTGCTAATATGGCATACAAAATCTTAAGATGTACAAACTTGTCGTACGATGTTCAAAGGACTCGGACGAATTCATTAGGTATACTATGGAGTTTTAAGGTTTCGCACGGTGTTGTAAGGTGTTGTTAGGAGTTGTAAGGCGTCCAAGATTATACTAACATGCTTTTCAAGGTGCTAATATGGCATATAGAGTCGTAAGATGTCTTAAGTTGCCGTACGACGTTCAAAGGACTCGGACGAATTCATTAGGTTTATTATGGCGTTTTATAGTTTCGTACGGTGATGTAAGGTGTTCTTAGGAGTTGTAACGCGTCCTACATTATTCTAACGTTCTTTTCATATTACTATAGTAGCATCCTAAGCCGTAACATCTCCTGAGTTATCGTTTGATGTTCAAAAGACTTGGACGAAATCATTCGGTTTAGTATGGAGTTTAAAGGTTTTGTACGATGTTGTATGGTGTTGTTTGGAGTTTTAAGGCTTCCTGTGTTATTCTAACGTGCTTTTCATGGTGCTAATATGGCATACAAAATCTTAAGATGTACAAACTTGTCGTACGATGTTCAAAGGACTCAGACGAATTCATTAGGTATATTATGGAGTTTTAAGGTTTCGTACGGTCTTGTAAGGTGTTGTTAGGACTTGTAAGGCGTCCAAGATTATACTAACATGCTTTTCAAGGTGCTAATATGGCATATAGAGTCGTAAGATGTCTTAAGTTGTCGTACGACGTTCAAAGGACTCGGACGAATTCATTAGGTTTATTATGGAGTTTTATAGTTTCGTACGATGATGTAAGGTGTTCTTAGGAGTTGTAACGCGTCCTACATTATTCTAACGTTCTTTTCATGTTGCTATAGTCGTATCCTAAGCCGTAACATCTCCTGAGTTGTCGTTTGATGTTCAAAGGACTTGGACGAAATCATTCGGTTTAGTATGGAGTTTAAAGGTTTTGTACATTGTTGTATGATGTTGTTTGGAGTTTTAAGGCTTCCTGTGTTATTCTAACGTGCTTTTTATGGTGCTAATATGGCATACCAAATCTTAAGATGTACAAACTTGTCGTACGATGTTCAAAGGACTCAGACGAATTCATTAGGTATATTATGGAGTTTTAAGGTTTCGTACGGTGTTGTAAGGTGTTGTTAGGAGTTGTAAGGCGTCCAACATTATACTAACATGCTTTTCAAGGTGCTAATATGGCATATAGAGTCGTAAGATGTCTTAAGTTGTCGTACGACGTTCAAAGGACTCGGACGAATTCATTATGTTTATTATGGAGTTTTATAGTTTCGTACGGTGATGTAAGGTGTTCTTAGGAGTTGTAACGCGTCCTACATTATTTTAACGTTCTTTTCACGTTGCTAATGTCGCATCCTAAGCCGTAACATCTCCTGAGTTGTCGTTCGATGTTCAAAGGACTTGGACAAAATCATTAGGTTTAGTATAGAGTTTAAAGGTTTTGTACGATGTTGTATGGTGTTGTTTGGAGTTTTAAGGTTTCTTGTGTTATTCTAACGTGCTTTTCATGGTGCTAATATGGCATACAAAATCTTAAGATGTACAAACTTGTCGTACGATGTTCAAAGGACTCAGACGAATTCATTAGGTATATTATGGAGTTTTAAGGTTTCGTACGGTGTTGTAAGGTGTTGTTAGGAGTTGTAAGGCGTCCAACATTATACTAACATGCTTTTCTAGGTGCTAATATGGCATATAGAGTCGTACGATGTCTTAAGTTGTCGTACGACGTTCAAAGGACTCGGACGAATTCATTAGGTTTGTTATGGAGTTTTATAGTTTCGTACGGTGATGTAAGGTGTTCTTAGGAGTTGTAACGCGTCCTACATTATTTTAACGTTCTTTTCATGTTGCTAATGTCGCATCCTAAGCCGTAACATCTCCTGAGTTGCCGTTCGATGTTCAAAGGACTTGGACGAAATCATTAGGTTTAGTATGGAGTTTAAAGGTTTTGTACGATGTTGTATGGTGTTGTTTGGAGTTTTAAGGTTTCCTGTGTTATTCTAACGTGCTTTTCATGGTGCTAATTTGGCATACAAAATCTTAAGATGTACAAACTTGTCGTACGATGTTCAAAGGACTCGGACGAAATCATTAGGTATATTATGGAGTTTTAAGGTTTCGTACGGTGTTGTAAGGTGTTGTTAGGAGTTGTAAGGCGTCCAACATTATACTAACATGCTTTTCAAGGTGCTAATATGGCATATAGAGTCGTAACATGTCTTAAGTTGCCGTACGACGTTCAACGGACTCGGACGAATTCATTATGTTTATTATGGAGTTTTATAGTTTCGTACGGTGATGTAAGGTGTTCTTAGGAGTTGTAACGCGTCCTACATTATTTTAACGTTCTTTTCATGTTGCTAATGTCGCATCCTAAGCCGTAACATCTCCTGAGTTGCCGTTCGATGTTCAAAGGACTTGGACGAAATCATTAGGTTTAGTATGGAGTTTAAAGGTTTTGTACGATGTTGTATGGTGTTGTTTGGAGTTTTAAGGTTTCCTGTGTTATTCTAACGTGCTTTTCATGGTGCTAATTTGGCATACAAAATCTTAAGATGTACAAACTTGTCGTACGATGTTCAAAGGACTCGGACGAATTCATTAGGTTTATTATGGAGTTTTAAGGTTTCGTACGGTGTTGTTAGGAGTTATAAGGCGTCCAACATTATACTAACATGGTTTTCAAGGTGCTAATATGGCATAAAGAGTCGTAAGATGTCTTAAGTTGCCGTACGGCGTTCAAAGGACTCGGACGAATTCATTAGGTTTATTATGGAGTTTTATAGTTTCGTACGGTGATGTAAGGTGTTCTTAGGAGTTGTAACGCGTCCTACATTATTCTAACATGCTTTTGATGTTGCTAATGTCACATCCTAAGCCGTAAAATCTCCTGAGTTGTCGTACGATGTTCAAAGAACTTGGACGAAATCATTAGGTTTTGTATGGAGTTTTAAGGTTTTGTACGTTGTTGTATGATGTTGTTTGGAGTTTTAAGGCTTCCTGTGTTATTCTAACGTGCTTTTGAAGGTGCTAATATGGCATACAAAATCTTAAGATGTACAAACTTGTCGTACGATGTTCAAAGGACTCGGACGAATTCATTAGGTATACTATGGAGTTTTAAGGTTTCGCACGGTGTTGTAAGGTGTTGTTAGGAGTTGTAAGGCGTCCAAGATTATACTAACATGCTTTTCAAGGTGCTAATATGGCATATAGAGTCGTAAGATGTCTTAAGTTGCCGTACGACGTTCAAAGGACTCGGACGAATTCATTAGGTTTATTATGGCGTTTTATAGTTTCGTACGGTGATGTAAGGTGTTCTTAGGAGTTGTAACGCGTCCTACATTATTCTAACGTTCTTTTCATATTACTATAGTAGCATCCTAAGCCGTAACATCTCCTGAGTTATCGTTTGATGTTCAAAAGACTTGGACGAAATCATTCGGTTTAGTATGGAGTTTAAAGGTTTTGTACGATGTTGTATGGTGTTGTTTGGAGTTTTAAGGCTTCCTGTGTTATTCTAACGTGCTTTTCATGGTGCTAATATGGCATACAAAATCTTAAGATGTACAAACTTGTCGTACGATGTTCAAAGGACTCAGACGAATTCATTAGGTATATTATGGAGTTTTAAGGTTTCGTACGGTCTTGTAAGGTGTTGTTAGGACTTGTAAGGCGTCCAAGATTATACTAACATGCTTTTCAAGGTGCTAATATGGCATATAGAGTCGTAAGATGTCTTAAGTTGTCGTACGACGTTCAAAGGACTCGGACGAATTCATTAGGTTTATTATGGAGTTTTATAGTTTCGTACGGTGATGTAAGGTGTTCTTAGGAGTTGTAACGCGTCCTACATTATTCTAACGTTCTTTTCATGTTGCTATAGTCGTATCCTAAGCCGTAACATCTCCTGAGTTGTCGTTTGATGTTCAAAGGACTTGGACGAAATCATTCGGTTTAGTATGGAGTTTAAAGGTTTTGTACATTGTTGTATGATGTTGTTTGGAGTTTTAAGGCTTCCTGTGTTATTCTAACGTGCTTTTTATGGTGCTAATATGGCATACCAAATCTTAAGATGTACAAACTTGTCGTACGATGTTCAAAGGACTCAGACGAATTCATTAGGTATATTATGGAGTTTTAAGGTTTCGTACGGTGTTGTAAGGTGTTGTTAGGAGTTGTAAGGCGTCCAACATTATACTAACATGCTTTTCAAGGTGCTAATATGGCATATAGAGTCGTAAGATGTCTTAAGTTGTCGTACGACGTTCAAAGGACTCGGACGAATTCATTATGTTTATTATGGAGTTTTATAGTTTCGTACGGTGATGTAAGGTGTTCTTAGGAGTTGTAACGCGTCCTACATTATTTTAACGTTCTTTTCACGTTGCTAATGTCGCATCCTAAGCCGTAACATCTCCTGAGTTGTCGTTCGATGTTCAAAGGACTTGGACAAAATCATTAGGTTTAGTATAGAGTTTAAAGGTTTTGTACGATGTTGTATGGTGTTGTTTGGAGTTTTAAGGTTTCTTGTGTTATTCTAACGTGCTTTTCATGGTGCTAATATGGCATACAAAATCTTAAGATGTACAAACTTGTCGTACGATGTTCAAAGGACTCAGACGAATTCATTAGGTATATTATGGAGTTTTAAGGTTTCGTACGGTGTTGTAAGGTGTTGTTAGGAGTTGTAAGGCGTCCAACATTGTACTAACATGCTTTTCTAGGTGCTAATATGGCATATAGAGTCGTAAGATGTCTTAAGTTGTCGTACGACGTTCAAAGGACTCGGACGAATTCATTAGGTTTGTTATGGAGTTTTATAGTTTCGTACGGTGATGTAAGGTGTTCTTAGGAGTTGTAACGCGTCCTACATTATTTTAACGTTCTTTTCATGTTGCTAATGTCGCATCCTAAGCCGTAACATCTCCTGAGTTGCCGTTCGATGTTCAAAGGACTTGGACGAAATCATTAGGTTTAGTATGGAGTTTAAAGGTTTTGTACGATGTTGTATGGTGTTGTTTGGAGTTTTAAGGTTTCCTGTGTTATTCTAACGTGCTTTTCATGGTGCTAATTTGGCATACAAAATCTTAAGATGTACAAACTTGTCGTACGATGTTCAAAGGACTCGGACGAATTCATTAGGTATATTATGGAGTTTTAAGGTTTCGTACGGTGTTGTAAGGTGTTGTTAGGAGTTGTAAGGCGTCCAACATTATACTAACATGCTTTTCAAGGTGCTAATATGGCATATAGAGTCGTAACATGTCTTAAGTTGCCGTACGACGTTCAACGGACTCGGACGAATTCATTATGTTTATTATGGAGTTTTATAGTTTCGTACGGTGATGTAAGGTGTTCTTAGGAGTTGTAACGCGTCCTACATTATTTTAACGTTCTTTTCATGTTGCTAATGTCGCATCCTAAGCCGTAACATCTCCTGAGTTGCCGTTCGATGTTCAAAGGACTTGGACGAAATCATTAGGTTTAGTATGGAGTTTAAAGGTTTTGTACGATGTTGTATGGTGTTGTTTGGAGTTTTAAGGTTTCCTGTGTTATTCTAACGTGCTTTTCATGGTGCTAATTTGGCATACAAAATCTTAAGATGTACAAACTTGTCGTACGATGTTCAAAGGACTCGGACGAATTCATTAGGTTTATTATGGAGTTTTAAGGTTTCGTACGGTGTTGTAAGGTGTTGTTAGGAGTTGTAAGGCGTCCAACATTATACTAACATGCTTTTCAAGGTGCTAATATGGCATATAGAGTCGTAACATGTCTTAAGTTGCCGTACGACGTTCAACGGACTCGGACGAATTCATTATGTTTATTATGGAGTTTTATAGTTTCGTACGGTGATGTAAGGTGTTCTTAGGAGTTGTAACGCGTCCTACATTATTTTAACGTTCTTTTCACGTTGCTAATGTCGCATCCTAAGCCGTAACATCTCCTGAGTTGTCGTTCGATGTTCAAAGGACTTGGACAAAATCATTAGGTTTAGTATAGAGTTTAAAGGTTTTGTACGATGTTGTATGGTGTTGTTTGGAGTTTTAAGGTTTCTTGTGTTATTCTAACGTGCTTTTCATGGTGCTAATATGGCATACAAAATCTTAAGATGTACAAACTTGTCGTACGATGTTCAAAGGACTCAGACGAATTCATTAGGTATATTATGGAGTTTTAAGGTTTCGTACGGTGTTGTAAGGTGTTGTTAGGAGTTGTAAGGCGTCCAACATTGTACTAACATGCTTTTCTAGGTGCTAATATGGCATATAGAGTCGTAAGATGTCTTAAGTTGTCGTACGACGTTCAAAGGACTCGGACGAATTCATTAGGTTTGTTATGGAGTTTTATAGTTTCGTACGGTGATGTAAGGTGTTCTTAGGAGTTGTAACGCGTCCTACATTATTTTAACGTTCTTTTCATGTTGCTAATGTCGCATCCTAAGCCGTAACATCTCCTGAGTTGCCGTTCGATGTTCAAAGGACTTGGACGAAATCATTAGGTTTAGTATGGAGTTTAAAGGTTTTGTACGATGTTGTATGGTGTTGTTTGGAGTTTTAAGGTTTCCTGTGTTATTCTAACGTGCTTTTCATGGTGCTAATTTGGCATACAAAATCTTAAGATGTACAAACTTGTCGTACGATGTTCAAAGGACTCGGACGAATTCATTAGGTATATTATGGAGTTTTAAGGTTTCGTACGGTGTTGTAAGGTGTTGTTAGGAGTTGTAAGGCGTCCAACATTATACTAACATGCTTTTCAAGGTGCTAATATGGCATATAGAGTCGTAACATGTCTTAAGTTGCCGTACGACGTTCAACGGACTCGGACGAATTCATTATGTTTATTATGGAGTTTTATAGTTTCGTACGGTGATGTAAGGTGTTCTTAGGAGTTGTAACGCGTCCTACATTATTTTAACGTTCTTTTCATGTTGCTAATGTCGCATCCTAAGCCGTAACATCTCCTGAGTTGCCGTTCGATGTTCAAAGGACTTGGACGAAATCATTAGGTTTAGTATGGAGTTTAAAGGTTTTGTACGATGTTGTATGGTGTTGTTTGGAGTTTTAAGGTTTCCTGTGTTATTCTAACGTGCTTTTCATGGTGCTAATTTGGCATACAAAATCTTAAGATGTACAAACTTGTCGTACGATGTTCAAAGGACTCGGACGAATTCATTAGGTTTATTATGGAGTTTTAAGGTTTCGTACGGTGTTGTTAGGAGTTATAAGGCGTCCAACATTATACTAACATGCTTTTCAAGGTGCTAATATGGCATAAAGAGTCGTAAGATGTCTTAAGTTGCCGTACGACGTTCAAAGGACTCGGACGAATTCATTAGGTTTATTATGGAGTTTTATAGTTTCGTACGGTGATGTAAGGTGTTCTTAGGAGTTGTAACGCGTCCTACATTATTCTAACGTGCTTTTGATGTTGCTAATGTCACATCCTAAGCCGTAAAATCTCCTGAGTTGTCGTACGATGTTCAAAGAACTTGGACGAAATCATTAGGTTTAGTATGGAGTTTTAAGGTTTTGTACGTTGTTGTATGATGTTGTTTGGAGTTTTAAGGCTTCCTGTGTTATTCTAACGTGCTTTTGAAGGTGCTAATATGGCATACAAAATCTTAAGATGTACAAACTTGTCGTACGATGTTCAAAGGACTCGGACGAATTCATTAGGTATATTATGGAGTTTTAAGGTTTCGCACGGTGTTGTAAGGTGTTGTTAGGAGTTGTAAGGCGTCCAAGATTATACTAACATGCTTTTCAAGGTGCTAATATGGCATATAGAGTCGTAACATGTCTTAAGTTGCCGTACGACGTTCAAAGGACTCGGTCGAATTCATTAGGTTTATTATGGCGTTTTATAGTTTCGTACGGTGATGTAAGGTGTTCTTAGGAGTTGTAACGCGTCCTACATTATTCTAACGTTCTTTTCATGTTACTATAGTAGCATCCTAAGCCGTAATATCTCCTGAGTTATCGTTTGATGTTCAAAAGACTTGGACGAAATCATTCGGTTTAGTATGGAGTTTAAAGGTTTTGTACGATGTTGTATGGTGTTGTTTGGAGTTTTAAGGCTTCCTGTGTTATTCTAACGTGCTTTTCATGGTGCTAACATGGCATACAAAATCTTAAGATGTACAAACTTGTCGTACGATGATCAAAGGACTCGGACGAATTCATTAGGTATATTATGGAGTTTTAAGGTTTTGTACGGTGTTGTAAGGTGTTGTTAGGAGTTGTAAGGCGTCCAAGATTATACTAACATGCTTTTCAAAGTGCTAATATGGCATATAGAGTCGTAAGATGTCTTAAGTTGTCGTACGACGTTCAAAGGACTCGGACGAATTCATTAGGTTTGTTATGGAGTTTTATAGTTTCGTACGGTGATGTAAGGTGTTCTTAGGAGTTGTAACGCGTCCTACATTATTCTAACGTGCTTTTGATGTTGCTAATGTCACATCCTAAGCCGTAACATCCCATGAGTTGCCGTTCGATGTTCAAAGGACTTGGACGAAATCATTAGGTTTAGTATGGAGTTTTAAGGTTGTGTACGTTGTTGTATGATGTTGTTTGGCGTTTTAAGGCTTCCTGTGTTATTCTAACGTGCTTTTCATGGTGCTAATATGGCATACAAAATCTTAAGATGTACAAACTTGTCGTACGATGTTCAAAGGACTCGGACGAAATCATTAGGTATATTATGGAGTTTTAAGGTTTCGTACGGTGTTGTAAGGTGTTGTTAGGAGTTGTAAGGCGTCCAACATTATACTAACATGCTTTTCAAGGTGCTAATATGGCATATAGAGTCGTAACATGTCTTAAGTTGCCGTACGACGTTCAAAGGACTCGGACGAATTCATTATGTTTATTATGGAGTTTTATAGTTTCGTACGGTGATGTAAGGTGTTCTTAGGAGTTGTAACGCGTCCTACATTATTTTAACGTTCTTTTCATGTTGCTAATGTCGCATCCTAAGCCGTAACATCTCCTGAGTTGCCGTTCGATGTTCAAAGGACTTGGACGAAATCATTAGGTTTAGTATGGAGTTTAAAGGTTTTGTACGATGTTGTATGGTGTTGTTTGGAGTTTTAAGGTTTCCTGTGTTATTCTAACGTGCTTTTCATGGTGCTAATATGGCATACAAAATCTTAAGATGTACAAACTTGTCGTACGATGTTCAAAGGACTCGGACGAATTCATTAGGTTTATTATGGAGTTTTAAGGTTTCGTACGGTGTTGTTAGGAGTTATAAGGCGTCCAACATTATACTAACATGCTTTTCAAGGTGCTAATATGGCATAAAGAGTCGTAAGATGTCTTAAGTTGCCGTACGACGTTCAAAGGACTCGGACGAATTCATTAGGTTTATTATGGAGTTTTATAGTTTCGTACGGTGATGTAAGGTGTTCTTAGGAGTTGTAACGCGTCCTACATTATTCTAACGTGCTTTTGATGTTGCTAATGTCACATCCTAAGCCGTAAAATCTCCTGAGTTGTCGTACGATGTTCAAAGAACTTGGACGAAATCATTAGGTTTAGTATGGAGTTTTAAGGTTTTGTACGTTGTTGAATGATGTTGTTTAGAGTTTTAAGGCTTCCTGTGTTATTCTAACGTGCTTTTGAAGGTGCTAATATGGCATACAAAATCTTAAGATGTACAAACTTGTCGTACGATGTTCAAAGGACTCGGACGAATTCATTAGGTATATTATGGAGTTTTAAGGTTTCGCACGGTGTTGTAAGGTGTTGTTAGGAGTTGTAAGGCGTCCAAGATTATACTAACATGCTTTTCAAGGTGCTAATATGGCATATAGAGTCGTAACATGTCTTAAGTTGCCGTACGACGTTCAAAGGACTAGGACGAATTCATTAGGTTTATTATGGCGTTTTATAGTTTCGTACGGTGATGTAAGGTGTTCTTAGGAGTTGTAACGCGTCCTACATTATTCTAACGTTCTTTTCATGTTACTATAGTAGCATCCTAAGCCGTAACATCTCCTGAGTTATCGTTTGATGTTCAAAAGACTTGGACGAAATCATTCGGTTTAGTATGGAGTTTAAAGGTTTTGTACGATGTTGTATGGTGTTGTTTGGAGTTTTAAGGCTTCCTGTGTTATTCTAACGTGCTTTTCATGGTGCTAATATGGCATACAAAATCTTAAGATGTACAAACTTGTCGAACGATGATCAAAGGACTCGGGCGAATTCATTAGGTATATTATGGAGTTTTAAGGTTTTGTACGGTGTTGTAAGGTGTTGTTAGGAGTTGTAAGGCGTCCAAGATTATACTAACATGCTTTTCAAGGTGCTAATATGGCATATAGAGTCGTAAGATGTCTTAAGTTGCCGTACGACGTTCAAAGGACTCGGACGAATTCATTAGGTTTATTATGGAGTTTTATAGTTTCGTACAGTGATGTAAGGTGTTCTTAGGAGTTGTAACGCGTCCTACATTATTCTAACGTGCTTTTGATGTTGCTAATGTCACATCCTAAGCCGTAAAATCTCCTGAGTTGTCGTACGATGTTCAAAGAACTTGGACGAAATCATTAGGTTTAGTATGGAGTTTTAAGGTTTTGTACGTTGTTGTATGATGTTGTTTGGAGTTTTAAGGCTTCCTGTGTTATTCTAACGTGCTTTTGAAGGTGCTAATATGGCATACAAAATCTTAAGATGTACAAACTTGTCGTACGATGTTCAAAGGACTCGGACGAATTCATTAGGTATATTATGGAGTTTTAAGGTTTCGCACGGTGTTGTAAGGTGTTGTTAGGAGTTGTAAGGCGTCCAAGATTATACTAACATGCTTTTCAAGGTGCTAATATGGCATATAGAGTCGTAACATGTCTTAAGTTGCCGTACGACGTTCAAAGGACTAGGACGAATTCATTAGGTTTATTATGGCGTTTTATAGTTTCGTACGGTGATGTAAGGTGTTCTTACGAGTTGTAACGCGTCCTACATTATTCTAACGTTCTTTTCTTGTTACTATAGTAGCATCCTAAGCCGTAACATCTCCTGAGTTATCGTTTGATGTTCAAAAGACTTGGACGAAATCATTCGGTTTAGTATGGAGTTTAAAGGTTTTGTACGATGTTGTATGGTGTTGTTTGGAGTTTTAAGGCTTCCTGTGTTATTCTAACGTGCTTTTCATGGTGCTAATATGGCATGCAAAATCTTAAGATGTACAAACTTGTCGTACGATGATCAAAGGACTCGGGCGAATTCATTAGGTATATTATGGAGTTTTAAGGTTTTGTACGGTGTTGTAAGGTGTTGTTAGGAGTTGTAAGGCGTCCAAGATTATACTAACATGCTTTTCAAGGTGCTAATATGGAATATAGAGTCGTAAGATGTCTTAAGTTGCCGTACGACGTTCAAAGGACTCGGACGAATTCATTAGGTTTATTATGGAGTTTTATAGTTTCGTACAGTGATGTAAGGTGTTCTTAGGAGTTGTAACGCGTCCTACATTATTCTAACGTTCTTTTCATGTTGCTAATGTCACATCCTAAGCCGTAAAATCTCCTGAGTTGTCGTACGATGTTCAAAGAACTTGGACGAAATCATTAGGTTTAGTATGGAGTTTTAAGGTTTTGTACGTTGTTGTATGATGTTGTTTGGAGTTTTAAGGCTTCCTGTGTTATTCTAACGTGCTTTTGAAGGTGCTAATATGGCATACAAAATCTTAAGATGTACAAACTTGTCGTACGATGTTCAAAGGACTCGGACGAATTCATTAGGTATATTATGGAGTTTTAAGGTTTCGCACGGTGTTGTAAGGTGTTGTTAGGAGTTGTAAGGCGTCCAAGATTATACTAACATGCTTTTCAAGGTGCTAATATGGCATATAGAGTCGTAACATGTCTTAAGTTGTCGTACGACGTTCAAAGGACTAGGACGAATTCATTAGGTTTATTATGGCGTTTTATAGTTTCGTACGGTGATGTAAGGTGTTCTTAGGAGTTGTAACGCGTCCTACATTATTCTAACGTTCTTTTCATGTTACTATAGTAGCATCCTAAGCCGTAACATCTCCTGAGTTATCGTTTGATGTTCAAAAGACTTGGACGAAATCATTCGGTTTAGTATGGAGTTTAAAGGTTTTGTACGATGTTGTATGGTGTTGTTTGGAGTTTTAAGGCTTCCTGTGTTATTCTAACGTGCTTTTCATGGTGCTAATATGGCATGCAAAATCTTAAGATGTACAAACTTGTCGTACGATGATCAAAGGACTCGGGCGAATTCATTAGGTATATTATGGAGTTTTAAGGTTTTGTACGGTGTTGTAAGGTGTTGTTAGGAGTTGTAAGGCGTCCAAGATTATACTAACATGCTTTTCAAGGTGCTAATATGGCATATAGAGTCGTAAGATGTCTTAAGTTGCCGTACGACGTTCAAAGGACTCGGACGAATTCATTAGGTTTATTATGGAGTTTTATAGTTTCGTACAGTGATGTAAGGTGTTCTTAGGAGTTGTAACGCGTCCTACATTATTCTAACGTGCTTTTGATGTTGCTAATGTCACATCCTAAGCCGTAAAATCTCCTGAGTTGTCGTACGATGTTCAAAGAACTTGGACGAAATCATTAGGTTTAGTATGGAGTTTTAAGGTTTTGTACGTTGTTGTATGATGTTGTTTGGAGTTTTAAGGCTTCCTGTGTTATTCTAACGTGCTTTTGAAGGTGCTAATATGGCATACAAAATCTTAAGATGTACAAACTTGTCGTACGATGTTCAAAGGACTCGAACGAATTCATTAGGTATATTATGGAGTTTTAAGGTTTCGCACGGTGTTGTAATGTGTTGTTAGGAGTTGTAAGGCGTCCAAGATTATACTAACATGCTTTTCAAGGTGCTAATATGGCATATAGAGTCGTAACATGTCTTAAGTTGCCGTACGACGTTCAAAGGACTCGGACGAATTCATTAGGTTTATTATGGCGTTTTATAGTTTCGTACGGTGATGTAAGGTGTTCTTAGGAGTTGTAACGCGTCCTACATTATTCTAACGTTCTTTTCATGTTACTATAGTAGCATCCTAAGCCGTAACATCTCCTGAGTTATCGTTTGATGTTCAAAAGACTTGGACGAAATCATTCGGTTTAGTATGGAGTTTAAAGGTTTTGTACGATGTTGTATGGTGTTGTTTGGAGTTTTAAGGCTTCCTGTGTTATTCTAACGTGCTTTTCATGGTGCTAATATGTCATACAAAATCTTAAGATGTACAAACTTGTCGTACGATGATCAAAGGACTCGGACGAATTCATTAGGTATATTATGGAGTTTTAAGGTTTTGTACGGTGTTGTAAGGTGTTGTTAGGAGTTGTAAGGCGTCCAAGATTATACTAACATGCTTTTCAAGGTGCTAATATGGCATATAGAGTCGTAAGATGTCTTAAGTTGCCGTACGACGTTCAAAGGACTCGGACGAATTCATATAGTTTATTATGGAGTTTTATAGTTTCGTACGGTGATGTAAGGTGTTCTTAGGAGTTGTAACGCGTCCTACATTATTCTAACGTGCTTTTGATGTTGCTAATGTCACATCCTAAGCCGTAAAATCTCCTGAGTTGTCCTACGATGTTCAAAGAACTTGGATGAAATCATTAGGTTTAGTATGGAGTTTTAAGGTTTTGTACGTTGTTGTATGATGTTGTTTGGAGTTTTAAGGCTTCCTGTGTTATTCTAACGTGCTTTTGAAGGTGCTAATATGGCATACAAAATCTTAAGATGTACAAACTTGTTGTACGATGTTCAACGGACTCGGACGAATTCATTACGTATATTATGGAGTTTTAAGGTTTCGCACGGTGTTGTAAGGTGTTGTTAGGAGTTGTAAGGCGTCCAAGATTATACTAACATGCTTTTCAAAGTGCTAATATGGCATATAGAGTCGTAAGATGTCTTAAGTTGTCGTACGACGTTCAAAGGACTCGGACGAATTCATTAGGTTTATTATGGCGTTTTATAGTTTCGTACGGTGATGTAAGGTGTTCTTAGGAGTTGTAACGTGTCCTACATTATTCTAACGTTCTTTTCATGTTGCTATAGTAGCATCCTAAGCCGTAACATCTCCAGAGTTGTCGTTTGATGTTCAAAGGACTTGGACGAAATCATTCGGTTTAGTATGGAGTTTAAAGGTTTTGTACGTTGTTGTATGATGTTGTTTGGAGTTTTAAGGCTTCCTGTGTTATTCTAACGTGCTTTTCATGGTGCTAATATGGCATACAAAATCTTAAGATGTACAAACTTGTCGTACGATGTTCAAAGGACTCAGACGAAATCATTAGGTATATTATGGAGTTTTAAGGTTTCGTACGATGTTGTAAGGTGTTGTTAGGAGTTGTAAGGTGTCCAAGATTATACTAACATGCTTTTCAAGGTGCTAATATGGCATATAGAGTCGTAACATGTCTTAAGTTGCCGTACGACGTTCAAAGGACTCGGACGAATTCATTAGGTTTATTATGGCGTTTTATAGTTTCGTACGGTGATGTAAGGTGTTCTTAGGAGTTGTAACGCGTCCTACATTATTCTAACGTTCTTTTCATGTTACTATAGTAGCATCCTAAGCCGTAACATCTCCTGAGTTATCGTTTGATGTTCAAAAGACTTGGACGAAATCATTCGGTTTAGTATGGAGTTTAAAGGTTTTGTACGATGTTGTATGGTGTTGTTTGGAGTTTTAAGGCTTCCTGTGTTATTCTAACGTGCTTTTCATGGTGCTAATATGGCATACAAAATCTTAAGATGTACAAACTTGTCGTACGATGATCAAAGGACTCGGGCGAATTCATTAGGTATATTATGGAGTTTTAAGGTTTTGTACGGTGTTGTAAGGTGTTGTTAGGAGTTGTAAGGCGTCCAAGATTATACTAACATGCTTTTCAAGGTGCTAATATGGCATATAGAGTCGTAAGATGTCTTAAGTTGCCGTACGACGTTCAAAGGACTCGGACGAATTCATATAGTTTATTATGGAGTTTTATAGTTTCGTACGGTGATGTAAGGTGTTCTTAGGAGTTGTAACGCGTCCTACATTATTCTAACGTGCTTTTGATGTTGCTAATGTCACATCCTAAGCCGTAAAATCTCCTGAGTTGTCCTACGATGTTCAAAGAACTTGGACGAAATCATTAGGTTTAGTATGGAGTTTTAAGGTGTTAGGGTTATTTCCTGTTAAGATTTACTTTGTATTTTTGTTATTGTATATGTTTGTATAGTTTAGGGTTTATTATGTATTTTCTTTAAACTGGCATTTTGTTTGATATAGGCATGTAGTGTGCGTGTGTTAGGAGAGAGCGACTTTTACACTGTTAGAGAGAGAATTAACTGTGTGTAATTTGTTTCTCCTGCACTTTTGTACTACGAATTGCTTGATCATCAAATACAAAGAGAATTTATGAGTATGAATTGTGTTTGTGATTGAATCGTTTGTTTGTACTTGTTGTTCTGATCATTTGAGTGATATTATCGATCCAATTGAACCTATCAATTGGTATCAGAGCTTTCGGTTTGTGTTCTTCGCTGTTTCTAAGCAAAACACATCAATATTGCTCAAAATATCATGATCTGAATGAATTGTTGGTGTTTTTAGTTGTGATTTATCATCATAATCACTTCTATACACAGCGATTGTGCAGATTCTATCAGATCATCATCAGATCTGAAGAATTAGGAAGAATAGAAAAAGTACTGTTCGATCAATTTTTGCTCAAAATTCATCGAAGAATGAAGATGTTTTGGATTGATTGATATAAGGGTTTGATAATCGGACTATTTCACAGCTTTTGTGTGATTTTTGGACAATTTGGACAAGTTTTAGACAAAACCCAGAAAATCTTCATGAAGAAGATGATGAACAGTTGAGTTTGGTTGAAGATTAACTTGCCGGGTGATATTATTGACTTAGACAATTTCCTTGGACTTAGAATTTGTGAAGAAATTAGGTCCTGTGCTGCCGTGTAAGGGATTTTGCTCTAGACGGGTGAAGTTTTTGACTTGAAAAAGTGCTACTGTTCAGCCGGATCAGACACTGTTGTGCCGGGTGATACACTGTTACGCCGGGTGATAGAGAAAATACAGCCGGGTAAAATCAAACTGTGTAGCCGGGTAATCAATATTTCTGCCGTGTGACCAAGTACTGTTCAGCCGGGCAAAGAACTTTTTGCCGTGTCAAGACTCTGCCGTGTCAAGTTATTGCCGTGTGAAGTTTTTCTTGCTGCCGGGTAACTGTTCATCCGGGTGAAGAACAAAGTATTTTTCAACTGTTTAGCCGGGTAACTATTTAGCCGGGTGAAGACTTATTTCTGCCGGGTGAAGAACAAACACTGTTTAGCCGGCTGAAGAAGATTTTTTCACTGTGTTGCCGTGTGACTTCATTTAGTTGTTTTTAATACTTGTTTCTTATCTTGTCTTTAATTTCTTGTCTTTTTATTAGTATTTTAATCACTTCTTTTCAAAAATTAACAAAAACCAAAAATATTTTCTTTAAAAAAAATTGTTAAAAATGGCTCCTAATGATGATTCTGATAACCGTGTTCCTAGACTTTTGAATCGTGCAGATTTCAAGAACTGGACCATCAGGCTGAGACATCATTTGTGTTCTATTGACAATGACTTATGGAAATCAATTGAGAAGGGTCCTCACATTCCAACACAGACACAACCAGATAGTGCCAGTACCTATACTAAAGATTCTACTACACCTTATCCAGAGGATAATCTGTCAGCTGAAGACTTGAGGAAGGTAAAGAATGATAGCAAGGCCTATTCGTTGATGTGCAAGGGGTTGCCATTACAAGTTTTGTCTAGATTGGATGCATATCAGACTGGTTATACATGCTTCAAGGCATTGAAGTCTATATGTGAAGGAGGAGAGCAGTTAAGAAGTTTGAAGAAATCTAAGTTGAAGAGACAACTGGAACTATTTGAACACATCAATGGAGAGACAGTTCACCAAATGATGAATAGGTTTGTTCATTTAACTACTGAAATGACAAATCTCGGAGTGAAGACTGAACTTCAGGACTTGAATGATCGTTTGTTAGGTGCTTTACCATCATCATGGAAACAAACTGTTACCTTGTTGAAACATACTGAGAAATTTCCAATGGAACTTGACTTGCTTATTGGAAAGATAGAAGAAGTTGAGATTGATGAAGGATCTAGAAACACTGATAGATCAATGTCACAAACTCAATACAAGTATGTGGTAAATCCTGCCAATACTGTGGATAATGCTTTTCTTGTGCAAAATACAACAAAGTCTGAAGATGAGGATGACTTATTCGTTGGTGCAAGTTTCTATACTGATTCAGCATATTTTCCAAATTCACCAACTTATTCTCAACCTCAATCTCCGCCAAGAGCTCAAGTTCACGTCCAAAGTCAGAATCAGAAGCATCAATCAGAAAGTTCAACGTCAAATGTTCAAGCAAAAGTGAAAGATGTCATGAATATCTTGTTGCAAGATGATGAAACGAAAACTGCCTTTACTGCTTTTATGGCAAGTTTTCAAGCGTACCAAGGTAGTCATTTAAGTCAAATGGATGTTGTTCTTCAAGACTTATTTGAAATGGATCCAGTGGATGTTGAGGAAATGGATCTTAACTGGCAAATGGTTATGGTAGCTTATCGTACTCAAAAGCATGCATATGTGAACAGAAGCTACAAACCTCATGCAAACAAGACTGTTGGATTTGACAAATCTAAGGCCAGATGCTTTAACTGTAATCAGTATGGTCATTTCTCAAGAGAATGTAAAGCTCCAAAGAATTTTAATGACCAAGCGAGTTCAAGCAATCAAGTTCAAGGTCAAAATTCTCAACAATCAACAAGTTATCAAGGCAGAAATCAACGTTTCTTTCAGAAACCATATCAAAGTCTACCTATGCCTGAATTGAAGGATGAAGGAAAGAAGCCAGAAGACCAAACAAAGGCGTTGGTTGTAAGTGTGAAAGACGGGTATGATTGGAGCGCTTATGCAGAACAATTCACGTCTGATCTTACATCAAGTCTGGCATTGGTATGTGAAGTAGAAGAAGATTGGTCAGAAGAAGGGGATAGTAAGATGATTGAAGATGTGAGTGAAGATTCAGAAGACTATGACTGGAGTGCAAAATCTGATCCTACTGAAGAATCTGAGTCTGAGCTTGTGCTGATGGCTACTGCCAGTGAGTCTTCATCATCCACAGAACAACCAAAGGTTAATACTGACCTGCCCCCTAACTATGTTCCATTACCTGCTGATGTCAAGGAAAGGCTATGTTCTGAACAGTGCATTCAACAAGTAGAACATTATCGGACTCATTCATTTAAAATCGGTGACAAATTAAGCAAACATGAGAAAATTCATGAACAACTTAAAATTGATCACAAAATTGCTGATGAGAAGATTTTGTCACTTAAAGAATCTTGGAACAAAACCTTAAAGGAACTGGAATTGATAACCAAACAACTTGAAGAAATGACAAAGAACTTTGAACAAGAAAAAGTCGCACATGCTGTCACTCAAGTTGAACTAACAAAGGTTAAAAGCTGTAAAACCATGGTTAAACAACTCATCAAAGAAAGAGGTAACAAAACCAAAACCGGGTTGGGTTTTACACATGAACCGATGCCAAATTCAATCACTCAAACCTTACCGGAAAACTTTAATGAATTTGATCATTCACCTGACAATGAACGAAAATTTAAAGAAATTCAAAGAAGTAAATCCGAGTCTGAAGGATCTGAAGTGTTGATTGAAAGTTTGAGAGAAGAAGATGGAATGACAACTGAAGCTGATGATGAAGCAAGCAACAAATCTGAAAACAAAGTTGAGCCTGTTCTAATCCAACTTGTTGAATATCCAAAGCTTAATCCCGAACCAGAAACACCGGTGAAGGAAGAAGGTGAATTTTCAGGGTACAATGATCCTGAGTACATCAAGTGGAAGAAGAAACAAAAGGCGCAAGTTGCTGCTCAGTTGATCAAAAAGCCAGAAGTGAAAAAGGCTGAAGTTTCGAATGTTAAGAAGCAAAAATCGAAAACAATGAACAATCAATCTGAAACGAAACAGTCAAAAGGCAAAAATGTCTTAAAATCGAATGATAACACAAAAGTTCAAAGTGTTAAAACTGACAAAGTTAAACCTGTCAAGAAAGTGTCAAAAGAAAAGAAAATCAAGTTTGTGTCTGCAGGAACGTTTGATTTGAACGGATCTTATGGTAAACCAATCAATTCTCCAATCAAATCTAACTCTGGTCTGAAAACAGGTTCAGGTCCTAAGTCTTCCGCTGTCAATGAAAAGAGAATTGAAAACAAAAAGGTGACCAAACAGAACAGTTTAAAATCGAACCAAAGTCCCATGCAATCAAAAGCACAAACAATGACTCCACAGAAAAACGTTAATCTAAAACCGAACAACTATGTTAATGAATCACGTTTTGGTTCAACATCTAGAGTTAACAATCGGTTCTTTAGGATTAGCAAGAAATATTGTGAAATTTGTGATAGATATAACCATGCAACTGCTGAATGTTTCTTTAACAGGTACTGCAGTTTCTGTGACAAAAGAAATCATTCTTCAGAAGAATGTTATTTTAACAAATTTTGTGATATCTGTGAGAGAAGAAACCATGACACAAAGGATTGTTTCTTTCGATCAAACTCGACTAGAGAAATGACTCCATATTCAAATTTTCAAAGAAATAATTCATATGGTTTTCAAAATATGAATCAAAGTCATTCTCCGGTTTTGAGAAACTTCAATCGAAACAATTCTGTTTCTAACTTTTCAAGGAATGTGCAGGTTAACAGTTTTAAACCAAGAGCTTTAATGGTTAAAAATCAAAAGTTTGAAAATAACCTTGATCCTAAGCTAGAGGAGAGGTTTATTGCTTTGAGGAGAAAGCAATCATTGAACGCTAATGGGCGAAGTTATCAGCATCAAAATCTTTTAAACGAAACAAATTTTCAAAATGTTCAATACCAACAAGTTACTATTGCAGATAGATTCGGAAAACCCAAGACCGTGTGGGCCTGGGTTGACCAAACTAACTGAATATTTTTGTTGAAATGCAGGTACGCCCAAGAAGACCTATCAACTCGTGGTTCGTTGATAGTGGGTGTAGCCGGCACATGACAGGCAACCATGCCTTGCTTCAGGATTTCAAACTGAAAAATGGTACACACGTAGCGTTTGGAGGTGATGCGGGTGGAAAGATAACAGGAGAAGGAACAGTATCTAATGGGATCATTAGTTTTGATAAAGTCAACTACTGTGCACAGTTGAACTTTAACTTACTAAGTGTATCTCAAATTTGTGATAAATCTTATTCGACTTTATTTGATGATTCTTTCGGTTATATTCTTAAACCAGGTTTCAAGATTGACAATGAGTGGGTAGTGGTTAAAGCTCCTAGAGATCGCGATGTATACAAGTTGGATATGTCGCAGATTGACGCTGATACCGAAACAACCTGTCTCATTGCCCATGCTTCAAATGATGAGAGTCAGCTTTGGCATAGACGGCTGGGCCACTCCAACTTCAGAAACATGAACCGTTTGGTAACTGGAAATCACGCTGTGGGAATCCCATCGAAGAAATTCTCCACAACTGATCTCTGTCCAGCATGTTTGAAGGGCAAACAGCATCGGATGTCTTTTAAGTCCAAGCTCGAGAACTCCATTTCAAAACCTTTGCAGATGTTACATATGGATCTTTTTGGACCGACAAATGTTCAAAGCACCGGCAGAAAATCTTATTGTTTAGTTATCATAGATGACTTCACTAGATTTTCATGGGTTTATTTCTTGCATGCAAAATCTGAAACAGCTGAATTATTGAAAGAATTTATCATTAAAATTGAAAATCAATTGGAATGCAAAGTTAAAACTTTAAGAAGTGATAATGGAACTGAATTTAAGAATGCTAATGTTGATTTATTTTGTGCAGAAAAGGGGATTGCTCGTCAGTATAGTGCTCCAAGAACGCCTCAACAAAATGGGGTTGCGGAACGGAAAAACCGGACACTAATTGAAGCTGCAAGATCCATGCTCGCAGATGCCAAAATCCCTATCACCTTTTGGGATGAAGCTATTGCCACTGCGTGTTTTGTACAAAATAGAACATTATTAGTTCAAGATAAACAGAAAACTTCTTATGAGTTGTTGTTTGGAAGAAAACCAAATATTTCTTACTTGAAAGCATTTGGTTGTCCAGTTTCGATTCTTAATCTAAATGAACATCTCGGGAAGTTTGAGTCAAAATCTGACGATGGATTTTTCCTAGGATATTCGTCTGTTTCTAAAGCTTATCGGGTTTTTAATAGCAAAACAAATACTGTTATTGAAACTTTCAACGTCAAGTTTTTAGAAAATTCGTTTCCTTTAGTGGCTCACGGTCCCGAATGGTTATTTGATTTGGATTCGTTATCTAGATCTTTCAGTTCTAACTTATTTGATTTTTCAGAAAACGCAAGGAAGGAATCAGGTGACTTAGGAAGCTTCAGTGACGATTCTGATAATGACGAAGATGGAAATCTCAACTCTGAATATCCATTTATGTCTTTTCACAATCCTGATCATGTCAAATCTAGTCAAGCTCCGGGTCCTTCTGGTTCGCAAGAAGATCAAGAATCAAACAATCATGAAGAAAATGTGAATTCGCAAATGTCTCCTAATGATGGTGGATCCGTTCAAAACCAACCATCATCGGATCCGAATGGTGAAGTTATTCCAGAATCGTTTGATTACTTCATCAATTCACCGGATCAAGTCCCGAATTTCACACCGCATACTTCATCCATACTACAAGATCTACCAAATCTGAATACTTCAAATCTGGAGACTCAAGTGCAAGGAGGTGATATTCCTGTTCATCGAATTCACAAGAAACATCCTGTCTCTCAGATTATCGGACCGTTGAATCAGAGAACTACAAGAAGTCAGACGGAGCACGCAAATATCTGTCTTTACTCGTGTTTTCTATCTCAAGTGGTGCCAAAGAATATTTCATAGGCGCTGAAAGATAACAGTTGGATTGAGGCAATGCAGGAGGAATTACTTCAGTTTCGCAAACAGGAAGTTTGGAAACTTGTGGACTTACCTGAAGGAGAGAACGCAATAGGTACAAGATGGTTGTACAAAAACAAGCCAGACGAACGTGGCATTGTGGTCAGAAACAAAGCAAGACTGATTGCACAGGGATACACTCAGGAAGAAGGCATAGATTATGAAGAGGTGTTTGCTCCGGTCGCAAGACTTGAAGCCATACGCGTTTTTCTTGCTTATGCTTCCTTCATGCGTTTCAAAGTATTCCAAATGGACGTGAAAGGTGCTTTTCTGTATGGACCGATTACGGATGACGTGTATGTTAGACAACCTCCGGGTTTCGAAGATCCAGACTATCCTCATCGGGTATACAAGTTAAGTAAAGCTCTTTACGGTCTACATCAAGCTCCTAGAATTTGGTACGAGACATTATCTAAGCATTTACTAGAAAATGGATTTACAAGAGGTCAGATTGATCCAACTTTGTTTATGAAGAGGGATAATGATGATTTATTGTGCGTTCAAGTGTATGTGGACGATATTATTTTCGGATCAACTAGTGAGTCAATGTGCAAAGAATTTGAAGAAATCATGAAGTCAAGATTTCAGATGAGTTCGATGGGGGAGATTAATTTCTTTCTGGGATTGCAAGTGAAACAGTCTGCTGACGGAATTTTTATCAACCAATCAAAATTTGTTGAGAAGTTGCTGAAGAAGTTCAAGATGCAAGATTGTCAGACTATCCGAACTCCTTCTGATGTAAATTGCAAGATACAACCTGATCCAAAGGGCAAAGCAGTTGATCAGACAATATACAGATCAATGATCGGTTCTCTGATGTATCTTACTGCATCAAGACCAGACATCATGTATGCTGTGTGTGTATGCGCCAGATACCAGTCAGATCCAAAAGAGTCGCATCTAGTTGCTGTGAAGCGTATATTCAGATATCTCAAAGGGAAACCAAATCTTGGGTTATGGTATCCTTATGAAGGAAATTTTGAACTATATAGCTATTCTGACAGTGATTTTGGTGGTTGTGCTCTTGACAGGAAATCGACTACTGGTGGTTGTCAATTTCTGGGTCCAAGGCTTGTCTCTTGGCAATGCAAGAAGCAAACCAATGTTTCTGTATCCACAGCTGAAGCAGAGTATATCGCTGCATCTGCAGGATGTTCTCAGGTTTTATGGTTACAAAATCAGTTGCTGGACTACGGGTTTAACTTCTTAAAAACTCCTATTTACATAGACAATACTGCTGCTATGTTTATAACTGCTAATCCTGTTCAACATTCTAAAACCAAGCACATCGAAATTAGATATCATTTTTTAAGAGATAACTCTGAAAAGGGTTTAATAATTTTGATTAAAGTTCATACCGACAAACAACTGGCAGATCTTTTCACAAAATCATTTTTGTCAGGCCGGTTTGAATTTTTAATTCAATACATAGGATTAATCAATCATGATTGATTCTATTTTTCGAAAAACAAAAGAAAAATCAGAAAATATAAAAGCCAAAAATATAATAAGTTGATGTTATGTTTTGATTCCTTTGCTTTTGTTTTATGTTTTGCATTGTGTGTGTGCATGAAAAAGAAAAACAAATACAAAATATAAAATCAAAAAGAAAAGAAAATATCATGTCATAAGAATCTATATTGCAAAAAGTGAGAAATGATAGATACACTAGACATTATTTGTTACATCATTTTTAATAAAGACTGATGAATGTTAATTGATGTGCTAGACAGCTCAGGCAATTAGACTGAACAAGTAAGTTGATTGTTGACAAACATAAACTTAATGATCTTTGTGTTAAGTTCCATTGTTCTACATGTCTAGATATATATCTTTTGAAACATTGCTTGTGATGATAGTTGTGCATGGTCGGGTAACGATGTAGTGTATTCAGTGTGATGAACCGCATCGTGAGCTTCTTTGTTGTGGTACCCACAGACCTGAAGTCTCACACGAAGTCTCTTTTGAGCTTCAAGGTGCAGCAAAAGATTCCAAAATGGAACATAAAGAGTCCCAAATGTGGACCAACACCAAACAAAAATTCCAAAAAGGAATTCAGAAGATTCCCAAGGGGAACGATAGGAAAGAAAAATTCCCAAAGATGGAATAAAAAGAAGTCCCAAAGTGGACCAAATCCGAATAGAACCCAGATTCCACACTGTGTATGACTGTAAGTGACCAGGTTCTGTGCAATATGCATTCAAGTAGTGATTGATAAGGAAATATGTTGACATATGTATACATGTGGGTCACATAAGTCATTCTAATCGAACCTTAAATATCATCATGATACTGAAAAAGTAAGTGTGTCAATTCGAGCTAATTGGTATGTTTTCATATCATCACTCAATCAAGCATAAGTCAAATGTCTATTCAAAACTTGCAAAACGTGTTCAAATAATGTGTGGTATGATCTCACTGCGATATATTGATTCATTGCATTGCATATGTCTTTATTTTAATGTGTGTGCTTTGTGTGTGCAGGCATATGGAATCTTTATTGACACATCAACATCCTTGTTAAACTTAAAAATTTCTAGAAAATTTCAAGTTTAGGGGGAGAATAAATTTGAAGAAAAATATTATACAAAAATCCAAAAATATTTTGAATAAGTGTGTTTTTGAATGAACAAGGTTACTAGTTATGAAAAGCAAAGGTATTGGATGTGTTAAAAACAAACCCAAGGTCTCGTAATTTGTTTTTAAGAAATTGCTTCGGGATATAGAAAAATTGGTTGTGCAAAAACAATTTGGAAAAAAAAAAAAAAATGAATTTTAATTGGAAGTAATTTTGTTGCAAATGTTAATATTGTTTGATAATTAATATGGCAAACATTCTTTTTAAGGATATCTTGTCTAATTAATATGTCAGAGAATGTTGCAGGTGTAATAAATGACCGTTGAAAAAGTCAACAGACGAGAAAAGTGAAGAAAAATTGCTTAAGTGTCATAGCCGGGTAAAGATATCAGATACAACTGTGCAGCCGGGCAAAGAACTGTTCAGCCGGGTGATGTTGTATGTCTGATACTTGCCGGGTGATTATGGAAATGGTGAAGATATTGTGACCACTGTAGAGCCGGGCATGATCATGTCAAATACTGCCGGGTGAAGGTCATAGACATCTTGCCGGGTGACAAGTGTATACTATACAGCCGGGTAATGAAGAAATCTTCTTGCCGTGTAAAGTTATTACACTATGCTGCCGGGTGATGAAGAAGTGTGTATGCCGTGTGAAGAAGGATGTCAAAGGTTGCCGTGTAAAGAAGAAAGCAAGCCGGATGAAGAAGGAAAGCAACTGTGTTGCCGGGTGAAGAAGAAAAGTTGCCGGGTGATGTTTTGAAGTCAACTGTGCTGCCGGGTGATGTATAAAACCCATCAGGTGTAGTTGTTCCTTAACCCTTACCCGTCACTACAGTGACTCACTCGTATCTACAGTGCTTGACCCGTCAAGTGATTTTCACTTTGTTGGTGACTTGTTTTATGTACTTGACCCGTATCTACAGTACATGACCCGTCACTACAGTACTTGACCCGGCAAGGTTATTGGGCCTAGTTTGCTTGTGTTGACTCGGCACTTAAAGTTTGACCTAAAATTTTTGACGATACAAATACCGCCTCTTCACAAAACACTTATCATTTCACACACTTTCACTTTCACCAAACACTCTGAACTTCAAATCGCCATTGTTATCATAGTCAATCTGTTGCTCTATAACAGGATTAATAGATTGATTAAGGTAGTGTTTCTGTGTTTTTGACCTAAATCGACCTGAAAATCAACTGTTTAAAGGAAAAACGATGATGAACAGTGTTTTGAACTTGAATCGACACTTTGATTTTGAGCATAAAAACTTAAATCGAATGTTGTTTTAGGGTTAAAATTTGTCGATCATCAACATTCAATCATTCATTTGCACTAAAACACCTTAAAACCAACTGAACAAGTGAAATGGACTTAACTGTTAAAATCGCCATTGATGAACTTTGAAGTTTTTAAATGTTAAACATCAAAACGATGAAATGTTTGTTTTAAAAGTGATTTAACTTGCTAAAACTGAACCAAAACATGTTAAATTTTTCATCATAAAATGTATCAAAATTTTGTGTAAGTGATTAACTGTTAAAAGTTTAAAACATGAAACATAACTTTAAAAATTCAATGTTGTTTGATTAAAATGATGAAAATCAGGTTATTAGAACAATTTAGGATTTAAAATGTTTATGTTAATGTTTTGCCTTCTAACTTTGAGTTAAACACTTAATAAAATTTTTATATGTTTAATGAAGAAACTAATACATTTGCCTTGTTTTGTGTTTTTGTTTATGTTAACAGATGGAGACTCTCAAATTTGAGCCTAAACATAATCTTGTAGCATGTTTAGATGAATCACTGCCTGAGACAGAAGGTTATAGAGACATGATTCAGTTCATCAAGAGGACAAAGTATGTATATGCTATATGTGCCAAACCGGTCATATATGCAAGGCTGATTAAAAGCTTTTGGAGAACAGCAGAGGTTGTAAGGAATGAGGATGGTAGTGCTATTGTCAGAGGACATATCACTAGGGATTGGGTACTAAATGTCACTGAAGAAGCTATTAGACAAGCTCTAAGGATAGATGAGGATGAAGTAGGCATGATGGATGAACTGACAATGGAGGAGTGTAAAACTTGTTTTGTGAACATGGGTCATCCACCTGTGTTTCCAAAGTCACAGTTTTTCAGAGCAAAGTTGGGAAAGAAGTATAAGCTGCTGTGTTATGTGGTACAGCAATGCATGTCAAGGAGAAGTGCAGGTTTTGATAATTTTCCCTCTGACATCGCATCCCCGATAGTGGCAATTGCAGAAAACAAACCATTCAACATGTCGAGATGGATAATGAATGGGTTTGTGTTTAATTTGGTGAAAGGCAAGAGGTTCAAATTTTTGATGTACCCAAGGTTTCTGCAATTGATGATAAACATTGCCTATCCAATAATCAGGAGTGAAGGATATGCTGGAGGCATGTTGTACACTGAGGACATGAACGATCTCTCTTACAAAAAGATGAGTATCGGGAATGTACCTGACATTGCTTTGTTTGACTATATGCGAGATATAGTCAACAATGAAGAAGAAGTAGATGGAGTGTATTATCACATATCTCATGGTGAGATTGTGAATCCACTGGACCTTGTGGATGAGGTGCCAGATAACTTATTGGATGATGACGAGTACTTTGCTCGTCATCCAGAGGATGAAGAAGATGAAGGTGATGATAGTAATGATGATGGTGGTAATGATGCTGAATCTGAATCGAATTCAGAGGAGGTTGAACCAACAAAGACTGAGATAGAGGTTGTTGAGCCTATGGTTGTAGAAGAACCTGCTGAGGTTGCTTCTGTGGTTGAAGAAGTTGTTTCTGAGACTCCAAAAGATGTATCAGTACAATATGTTAGAAAGAAAAGAAAAACTGTAGAAAAGCCTGAGGAGATTGATGTGCTACAAATTGCTCAGACAGTAATGGCCGAAGCTGAATCTATTGCACAGATAGAGGAAGTGGATGCTGGCATTACTGATCCCATTATTGATGATATTCCCACCATGTCACCACAAATTGCTGAAAACATTGGACAAGGTTTGGAGTCTTCACCAAACATTGTGCCAAGTGTTGATGAAGTTTATGAAGAGAAAGAGAAACGAATTGCAGAATTGGAGGAGATGGTTGAGAATCTGATTAAGGCCAATGATTTGTTGAAAGCATCGAATGATCGCAAGAAGAAGAGATTTGATGAATATTGGGATATTCACAATCAAAACTTGAAGATTTTCAAAGAGTTGGATTCGGATCATCAGGAGTTAAAGATTGAACATGCTAAGTTGATAGATGAGCATGAGAAGTTAAAGGAGGAGTATGAAAACCTTAAGTATGATTATGCTGAGGTTAAAGCTGAATGCAATACACTAGAGGATGAGAAGGAGATGTTGGAAAAAGAATTGGAGGATATGAAACCAAAGAAGGCTGGCTCATCATTATCAGACAAAGACTTTTCTGATGATATAGCTGAAGTGACAGGAGCTGAAGTGCCAAAAGTTTACTTAACTAGAGCGCGAGGTGTGGCAAATGCTGGAATCTTGGTTGAATCACCAATTATTGTTCCCGATGAAGCTGTGGCTGAAACTGTCAATATGGAGAAAGCTGAGGGAAAGAGGAAACTAGATGCAATAGCAGAAATATTTGGTGATGAAGAAAGTTCTAAAAGGGCGAAAGTTGATGAACCAGTGCAGATTGAGCCGATTCAATCTGTAGCTGTGATTGAGACTGAAAAAGCAACTGGAGATAAGATTACAAAGTCAGGACAGATTGAGCCGATTCAATCTGGTTCTGTTGCTAAAACTGAAGAGTTTGTTGCTACTGAAAGTGAAAAAGAAGCTGGTTCAGAAGACACAGTTCAGTTTGAGCCGATTCAAGCTGAAGCTGTTGAAGTGGAAAGTGGGCCTGAAATAGTATCTGAAGTTGTTAGTCAATTTGAGCCGATTCAAACTGACGAAGCACCCATGATTGAAGCGTTAGATGATTTGGATATTGATTGGACTGAATCTGAGGATGAAACTGAGCCAGAGCCAGTACAGAATACTGTTGAAGAAGTACCAGATGATTTGGATCAGAGGTTTGCCTATCTTGAAAGAATGAAGTACAATTCTGTGTTTTTGAATGGATTGACGGTGACTCAGATTAATGAAGAATACGAGAAGTGTATGATTCATCAAGATAAAGTTGAAGCAGATAAGAAGGAGATTGTGACTGAAATGGGCGAATGGAATCCATTGCAAGAAAGTCTGAACATAGAAGATCTGCCACCTACTGAGCTATATCACCCAAATCCAGAAGAAATGACTACTTACGAGATGCGAAGTTGGTTAAGTTCAAGGAACTATCCGTACAAAACTTTGCAGAGGTTGAAATCTGGTTCTTTGAAGAAGATAGTGGTCAGCTTCATGAAAACAGAAAAGATGTACAACAGAATGTTTTACTTGGATTATAACAATCCACAGTACTTCGAGTTGACCAAAAGATTCAAGGTGTTGGGTCCAAAAGAAATTCCTGTGATGGCGCTGCCTGAAGATGCTCATAAAAAACGTCACGAACTGATGGATATGTTTCCGAGCGAGGTTAAATCGTACAACATACCGATGGAAGTACGTGAAACTTGGCATAAGGCTGCAACACCTGGAGATGTGGTTAGATCATTGATGAGCAAAGGACAATCAATTGCAGAGTTGTTAGATTCTATGATTGTGCCTGAAAAGAACAAGAAAGTTAAAATAATTGCCTGGAAATATGATGAAGTCTTTGACGCGTTTATGATCAAGAGAGTAAATGGTTTGTGTGACGTTTACCATTACTACTCGAGTATATTCAAGTTGGAGGTTCAGGACCTGAAAGAGTTGAACAAGTTGAGGCTAATTAATCACACG
The DNA here is from genome assembly GCA_030867185.1 of Tagetes erecta. NCBI lineage: Eukaryota > Viridiplantae > Streptophyta > Magnoliopsida > Asterales > Asteraceae > Tagetes > Tagetes erecta. The sequence continues at coordinate 33,441,873 of CM061490.1, read as the reverse complement.
CATGCTGAGCGTGGTGATAAATGCGTGATACTTCTTGATGCTGGTTTGAGTAGAACTGCAAAGTTTCTCGACTTTAGAGGTCAACAAGAAGACACTGCATATGTACAAGCAAAGAAACAGAGAAAGAAGAAGAGATTAGTGGTGACCGAGGATATGTACTTAGAAGAATTCTCGGACGAATATTTTGATAAGATAACTGATCCTGGATTGAAGGTTATAGATGGAAGTCAAACAACAAAGCCGATACTCAGAGCTTTCTACAATCAGGAAACGTTTGAACTAAAGCTTGTTCGCAATTTGGAGGATTGGGATAAGGACATGATCACACTCTTTAGTACTTTTGAGTTGAAATTGCTGCATCCGTCATATATTGATTTTTTGAGAAGTTATAGGATTGAGAAGTGCAAAGATGCTCTTGCTGAGGCTGATCGAAAATTATTTACAGTGATGATTGAAGTAATTGCTGCGGCTTCAGAAAAGATTCGTGTGAGAAAGGCACTACTAAATTCTAATCTCGTGATGGTTGATATACCAGAGATAGAATATATGCGGATCAGTAGAAAGGGTACATTGGAGGTGAAAGTTCAAGGCCAAGAAATGCCATTTGAGTTTTATGCTAATATCGATTTTGCAGGTTTAAATCTGGATTCGCTTAGACGCATGAATGCTCTACCAATTCTGACAAATGAATCCAAGCCTCGACAAGCTAAGATCGCTGAGAAGTTCAAATCCTGCATTGAAGAAGCTCTAAAAGAAAAAGAGGAGTATAAAGGCCGAGAATTATTGGATGTGAAAGAGGAACCAGAAGAATGGTGAGAAAAAGATTGAAGATTGATGCTGATAAACGAAGAAAAAGATTGAAGTTTTTGAAGATCCAAAGATAAATCTTAGGGGGAGTACTGTTAGGGTTATTTCCTGTTAAGATTTACTTTGTATTTTTGTTATTGTATATGTTTGTATAGTTTAGGGTTTATTATGTATTTTCTTTAAACTGGCATTTTGTTTGATATAGGCATGTAGTGTGCGTGTGTTAGGAGAGAGCGACTTTTACACTGTTAGAGAGAGAATTAACTGTGTGTAATTTGTTTCTCCTGCACTTTTGTACTGCGAATTGCTTGATCATCAAATACAAAGAGAATTTATTGAGTATGAATTGTGTTTGTGATTGAATCGTTTGTTTGTACTTGTTGTTCTGATCATTTGAGTGATATTATCGATCCACTTGAACCTATCATAAGGTTTTGTACGTTGTTGTATGATGTTGTTTGGAGTTTTAAGGCTTCCTGTGTTATTCTAACGTGCTTTTGAAGGTGCTAATATGGCATACAAAATCTTAAGATGTACAAACTTGTTGTACGATGTTCAACGGACTCGGACGAATTCATTACGTATATTATGGAGTTTTAAGGTTTCGCACGGTGTTGTAAGGTGTTGTTAGGAGTTGTAAGGCGTCCAAGATTATACTAACATGCTTTTCAAAGTGCTAATATGGCATATAGAGTCGTAAGATGTCTTAAGTTGCCGTACGACGTTCAAAGGACTCGGACGAATTCATTAGGTTTATTATGGCGTTTTATAGTTTCGTACGGTGATGTAAGGTGTTCTTAGGAGTTGTAACGCGTCCTACATTATTCTAACGTTCTTTTCATGTTGCTATAGTAGCATCCTAAGCCGTAACATCTCCTGAGTTGTCGTTTGATGTTCAAAGGACTTGGACGAAATCATTCGGTTTAGTATGGAGTTTAAAGGTTTTGTACGTTGTTGTATGATGTTGTTTGGAGTTTTAAGGCTTCCCGTGTTATTCTAACGTGCTTTTCATGGTGCTAATATGGCATACAAAATCTTAAGATGTACAAACTTGTCGTACGATGTTCAAAGGACTCGGACGAAATCATTAGGGATATTATGGAGTTTTAAGGTTTCGTACGTTGTTGTAAGGTGTTGTTAGGAGTTGTAAGGTGTCCAAGATTATACTAACATGCTTTTCAAGGTGCTAATATGGCATATAGAGTGGTAAGATGTCTTAAGTTGTCGTACGACGTTCAAAGGACTCGGACGAATTCATTAGGTTTATTATGGAGTTTTATAGTTTCGTACGGTGATGTAAGGTGGTCTTAGGAGTTGTAACGCGTCCTACATTATTCTAACGTTCTTTTCATGTTGCTATAGTCGTATCCTAAGCCGTAACATCTCCTGAGTTGTCGTTTGATGTTCAAAGGACTTGGATGAAATCATTCGGTTTAGTATGGAGTTTAAAGGTTTTGTACGTTGTTGTATGATGTTGTTTGGAGTTTTAAGGCTTCCTGTGTTATTCTAACGTGCTTTTCATGGTGCTAATATGGCATACAAAATCTTAAGATGTACAAACTTGTCGTACGATGTCCAAAGGACTCGGACGAATTCATTAGGTATATTATGGAGTGTTAAGGTTTCGTACGGTGTTGTAACGTGTTGTTAGGAGTTGTAAGGCGTCTAACATTATACTAACATGCTTTTCAAGGTGCTAATATGGCATATAGAGTCGTAACATGTCTTAAGTTGCCGTACGACGTTCAAAGGACTAGGACGAATTCATTAGGTTTATTATGGCGTTTTATAGTTTCGTACGGTGATGTAAGTTGTTCTTAGGAGTTGTAACGCGTCCTACATTATACTAACGTTCTTTTCATGTTACTATAGTAGCATCCTAAGCCGTAACATCTCCTGAGTTATCGTTTGATGTTCAAAAGACTTGGACGAAATCATTCGGTTTAGTATGGAGTTTAAAGGTTTTGTACGATGTTGTATGGGGTTGTTTGGAGTTTTAAGGCTTCCTGTGTTATTCTAACGTGCTTTTCATGGTGCTAATATGGCATACAAAATCTTAAGATGTACAAACTTGTCGTACGATGATCAAAGGACTCGGGCGAATTCATTAGGTATATTATGGAGTTTTAAGGTTTTGTACGTTGTTGTAAGGTGTTGTTAGGAGTTGTAAGGCGTCCAAGATTATACTAACATGCTTTTCAAGGTGCTAATATGGCATATAGAGTCGCAAGATGTCTTAAGTTGCCGTACGACGTTCAAAGGACTCGGACGAATTCATTAGGTTTATTATGGAGTTTTATAGTTTCGTACGGTGATGTAAGGTGTTCTTAGGAGTTGTAACGCGTCCTACATTATTCTAACGTGCTTTTGATGTTGCTAATGTCACATCCTAAGCCGTAAAATCTCCTGAGTTGTCGTACGATGTTCAAAGAACTTGGACGAAATCATTAGGTTTAGTATGGAGTTTTAAGGTTTTGTACGTTGTTGTATGATGTTGTTTGGAGTTTTAAGGCTTCCTGTGTTATTCTAACGTGCTTTTGAAGGTGCTAATATGGCATACAAAATCTTAAGATGTACAAACTTGTCGTACGATGTTCAAAGGACTCGGACGAATTCATTACGTATATTATGGAGTTTTAAGGTTTCGCACGGTGTTGTAAGGTGTTGTTAGGAGTTGTAAGGCGTCCAAGATTATACTAACATGCTTTTCAAAGTGCTAATATGGCATATAGAGTCGTAAGATGTCTTAAGTTGTCGTACGACGTTCAAAAGGACTCGGACGAATTCATTAGGTTTATTATGGCGTTTTATAGTTTCGTACGGTGATGTAAGGTGTTCTTAGGAGTTGTAACGCGTCCTACATTATTCTAACGTTCTTTTCATGTTACTATAGTAGCATCCTAAGCCGTAACATCTCCTGAGTTATCGTTTGATGTTCAAAAGACTTGGACGAAATCATTCGGTTTAGTATGGAGTTTAAAGGTTTTGTACGATGTTGTATGCAGTTTTAAGGCTTCCTGTGTTATTCTAACGTGCTTTTCATGGTGCTAATATGGCATACAAAATCTTAAGATGTACAAACTTGTCGTACGATGATCAAAGGACTCGGGCGAATTCATTAGGTATATTATGGAGTTTTAAGGTTTTGTACGGTGTTGTAAGGTGTTGTTAGGAGTTGTAAGGCGTCCAAGATTATACTAACATGCTTTTCAAGGTGCTAATATGGCATATAGAGTCGTAAGATGTCTTAAGTTGTCGTACGACGTTCAAAGGACTCGGACGAATTAATTAGGTTTATTATGGAGTTTTATAGTTTCGTGCGGTGATGTAAGGTGTTCTTAGGAGTTGTAACGCGTCCTACATTATTCTAACGTTCTTTTCATGTTGCTATAGTCGTATCCTAAGCCGTAACATCTCCTGAGTTGTCGTTTGATGTTCAAAGGACTTGGATGAAATCATTCGGTTTAGTATGGAGTTTAAAGGTTTTGTACGTTGTTGTATGATGTTGTTTGGAGTTTTAAGGCTTCCTGTGTTATTCTAACGTGCTTTTCATGGTGCTAATATGGCATACAAAATCTTAAGATGTACAAACTTGTCGTACGATGTTCAAAGGACTCGGACGAATTCATTAGGTATATTATGGAGTGTTAAGGTTTCGTACGGTGTTGTAACGTGTTGTTAGGAGTTGTAAGGCGTCTAACATTATACTAACATGCTTTTCAAGGTGCTAATATGGCATATAGAGTGGTAAGATGTCTTAAGTTGTCGTACGACGTTCAAAGGACTCGGACGAATTCATTAGGTTTATTATGGAGTTTTATAGTTTCGTACGGTGTTGTAACGTGTTGTTAGGAGTTGTAAGGCGTCTAACATTATACTAACATGCTTTTCAAGGTGCTAATATGGCATATAGAGTGGTAAGATGTCTTAAGTTGTCGTACGACGTTCAAAGGACTCGGACGAATTCATTAGGTTTATTATGGAGTTTTATAGTTTCGTACGGTGATGTAAGGTGTTCTTAGGAGTTGTAACGCGTCCTACATTATTCTAACGTTCTTTTCATGTTGCTATAGTCGTATCCTAAGCCGTAACATCTCCTGAGTTGTCGTTTGATGTTCAAAGGACTTGGATGAAATCATTCGGTTTAGTATGGAGTTTAAAGGTTTTGTACGTTGTTGTATGATGTTGTTTGGAGTTTTAAGGCTTCCTGTGTTATTCTAACGTGCTTTTCATGGTGCTAATATGGCATACAAAATCTTAAGATGTACAAACTTGTCGTACGATGTTCAAAGGACTCGGACGAATTCATTAGGTATATTATGGAGTGTTAAGGTTTCGTACGGTGTTGTAATGTGTTGTTAGGAGTTGTAAGGCGTCTAACATTATACTAACATGCTTTTCAAGGTGCTAATATGGCATATAGAGTCGTAACATGTCTTAAGTTGCCGTACGACGTTCAAAGGACTCGGACGAATTCATTAGGTTTATTATGGCGTTTTATAGTTTCGTACGGTGATGTAAGGTGTTCTTAGGAGTTGTAACGCGTCCTACATTATTCTAACGTTCTTTTCATGTTACTATAGTCGTATCCTAAGCCGTAACATCTCCTGAGTTGTCGTTTGATGTTCAAAGGACTTGGATGAAATCATTCGGTTTAGTATGGAGTTTAAAGGTTTTGTACGTTTTTGTATGATGTTGTTTGGAGTTTTAAGGCTTGCTGTGTTATTCTAACGTGCTTTTCATGGTGCTAATATGGCATACAAAATCTTAAGATGTACAAACTTGTCGTACGATGTTCAAAGGACTCAGACGAATTCATTAGGTATATTATGGAGTGTTAAGGTTTCGTACGGTGTTGTAATGTGTTGTTAGGAGTTGTAAGGCGTCTAACATTATACTAACATGCTTTTCAAGGTGCTAATATGGCATATAGAGTCGTAACATGTCTTAAGTTGTCGTACGACGTTCAAAGGACTCGGACGAATTCATTAGGTTTATTATGGAGTTTTATAGTTTCGTACGGTGATGTAAGGTGTTCTTAGGAGTTGTAACGCGTCCTACATTATTCTAACGTTCTTTTCATGTTGCTATAGTCGTATCCTAAGCCGTAACATCTCCTGAGTTGTCGTTTGATGTTCAAATGACTTGGATGAAATCATTCGGTTTAGTATGTAGTTTAAAGGTTTTGTACGTTGTTGTATGATGTTGTTTGGAGTTTTAAGGCTTCCTGTGTTATTCTAACGTGCTTTTCATGGTGCTAATATGGCATACAAAATCTTAAGATGTACAAACTTGTCGTACGATGTTCAAAGGACTCGGACGAATTCATTAGGTATATTATGGAGTGTTAAGGTTTCGTACGGTGTTGTAATGTGTTGTTAGGAGTTGTAAGGCGTCTAACATTATACTAACATGCTTTTCAAGGTGCTAATATGGCATATAGAGTCGTAACATGTCTTAAGATGCCGTACGACGTTCAAAGGACTCGGACGAATTCATTAGGTTTATTATGGCGTTTTATAGTTTCGTACGGTGATGTAAGGTGTTCTTAGGAGTTGTAACGCGTCCTACATTATTCTAACGTTCTTTTCATGTTGCTATAGTAGCATCCTAAGCCGTAACATCTCCTAAGTTGTCGTTTGATGTTCAAAGGACTTGGACGAAATCATTCGGTTTAGTATGGAGTTTAAAGGTTTTGTACGTTGTTGTATGATGTTGTTTGGAGTTTTAAGGCTTCCTGTGTTATTATAACGTGCTTTTGAAGGTGCTAATATGGCATACAAAATCTTAAGATGTACAAACTTGTTGTACGATGTTCAACGGACTCGGACGAATTCATTACGTATATTATGGAGTTTTAAGGTTTCGCACGGTGTTGTAAGGTGTTGTTAGGAGTTGTAAGGCGTCCAAGATTATACTAACATGCTTTTCAAAGTGCTAATATGGCATATAGAGTCGTAAGATGTCTTAAGTTGCCGTACGACGTTCAAAGGACTCGGACGAATTCATTAGGTTTATTATGGCGTTTTATAGTTTCGTACGGTGATGTAAGGTGTTCTTAGGAGTTGTAACGCGTCCTACATTATTCTAACGTTCTTTTCATGTTGCTATAGTAGCATCCTAAGCCGTAACATCTCCTAAGTTGTCGTTTGATGTTCAAAGGACTTGGACGAAATCATTCGGTTTAGTATGGAGTTTAAAGGTTTTGTACGTTGTTGTATGATGTTGTTTGGAGTTTTAAGGCTTCCTGTGTTATTCTAACGTGCTTTTCATGGTGCTAATATGGCATACAAAATCTTAAGACGTACAAACTTGTCGTACGATGTTCAAAGGACTCGGACGAAATCATTAGGTATATTATGGAGTTTTAAGGTTTCGTACGATGTTGTAAGGTGTTGTTAGGAGTTGTAAGGTGTCCAAGATTATACTAACATGCTTTTCAAGGTGCTAATATGGCATATAGAGTGGTAAGATGTCTTAAGTTGTCGTACGACGTTCAAAGGACTCGGACGAATTCATTAGGTTTATTATGGAGTTTTATAGTTTCGTACGGTGATGTAAGGTGTTCTTAGGAGTTGTAACGCGTCCTACATAATTCTAACGTTCTTTTCATGTTGCTATAGTCGTATCTTAAGCCGTAACATCTCCTGAGTTGTCGTTTGATGTTCAAAGGACTTGGATGAAATCATTCGGTTTAGTATGGAGTTTAAAGGTTTTGTACGTTGTTGTATGATGTTGTTTGGAGTTTTAAGGCTTCCTGTGTTATTCTAACGTGCTTTTCATGGTGCTAATATGGCATACAAAATCTTAAGATGTACAAACTTGTCGTACGATGTTCAAAGGACTCGGACGAATTCATTAGGTATATTATGGAGTGTTAAGGTTTCGTACGGTGTTGTAACGTGTTGTTAGGAGTTGTAAGGCGTCTAACATTATACTAACATGCTTTTCAAGGTGCTAATATGGCATATAGAGTCGTAACATGTCTTAAGTTGCCGTACGACGTTCAAAGGACTCGGACGAATTCATTAGGTTTATTATGGCGTTTTATAGTTTCTTACGGTGATGTAAGGTGTTCTTAGGAGTTGTAACGCGTCCTACATTATTCTAACGTTCTTTTCATGTTACTATAGTAGCATCCTAAGCCGTAACATCTCCTGAGTTATCGTTTGATGTTCAAAAGACTTGGACGAAATCATTCGGTTTAGTATGGAGTATAAAGGTTTTGTACGATGTTGTATGGTGTTGTTTGGAGTTTTAAGGCTTCCTGTGTTATTCTAACGTGCTTTTCATGGTGCTAATATGGCATACAAAATCTTAAGATGTACAAACTTGTCGTACGATGATCAAAGGACTCGGGCGAATTCATTAGGTATATTATGGAGTTTTAAGGTTTTGTACGGTGTTGTAAGGTGTTGTTAGGAGTTGTAAGGCGTCCAAGATTATAATAACATGCTTTTCAAGGTGCTAATATGGCATATAGAGTCGTAAGATGTCTTAAGTTGCCGTACGACGTTCAAAGGACTCGGACGAATTCATTAGGTTTATTATGGAGTTTTATAGTTTCGTACGGTGATGTAAGGTGTTCTTAGGAGTTGTAACGCGTCCTACATTATTCTAACGTGCTTTTGATGTTGCTAATGTTACATCCTAAGCCGTAAAATCTCCTGAGTTGTCGTACGATGTTCAAAGAACTTGGACGAAATCATTAGGTTTAGTATGGAGGTTTAAGGTTTTGTACGTTGTTGTATGATGTTGTTTGGAGTTTTAAGGCTTCCTGTGTTATTCTAACGTGCTTTTGAAGGTGCTAATATGGCATACAAAATCTTAAGATGTAGAAACTTGTCGTACGATGTTCAAAGGACTCGGACGAATTCATTACGTATATTATGGAGTTTTAAGGTTTCGCACGGTGTTGTAAGGTGTTGTTAGGAGTTGTAAGGCGTCCAAGATTATACTACCATGCTTTTCAAAGTGCTAATATGGCATATAGAGTCGTAAGATGTCTTAAGTTGTCGTACGACGTTCAAAGGACTCGGACGAATTCATTAGGTTTATTATGGCGTTTTATAGTTTCGTACGGTGATGTAAGGTGTTCTTAGGAGTTGTAACGCGTCCTACATTATTCTAACGTTCTTTTCATGTTGCTATAGTAGCATCCTAAGCCGTAACATCTCCTGAGTTGTCGTTTGAAGTTCAAAGGACTTGGACGAAATCATTCGGTTTAGTATGGAGTTTAAAGGTTTTGTACGTTGTTGTATGATGTTGTTTGGAGTTTTAAGGCTTCCTGTGTTATTCTAACGTGCTTTTCATGGTGCTAATATGGCATACAAAATCTTAAGATGTACAAACTTGTCGTACGATGTTCAAAGGACTCGGACGAATTCATTAGGTATATTATGGAGTGTTAAGGTTTCGTACGGTGTTGTTAGGAGTTGTAAGGCGTCTAACATTATACTAACATGCTTTTCAAGGTGCTAATATGGCATATAGAGTCGTAAGATGTCTTAAGTTGCCGTACGACGTTCAAAGGACTCGGACGAATTCATTAGGTTTATTATGGCGTTTTATAGTTTCGTACGGTGATGTAAGGTGTTCTTAGGAGTTGTAACGCGTCCTACATTATTCTAACGTTCTTTTCATGTTACTATAGTAGCATCCTAAGCCGTAACATCTCCTGAGTTATCGTTTGATGTTCAAAAGACATGGACGAAATCATTCGGTTTAGTATGGAGTTTAAAGGTTTTGTACGATGTTGTATGGTGTTGTTTGGAGTTTTAAGGCTTCCTGTGTTATTCTAACGTGCTTTTCATGGTGCTAATATGGCATACAAAATCTTAAGATGTACAAACTTGTCGTACGATGATCAAAGGACTCGGGCGAATTCATTACGTATATTATGGAGTTTTAAGGTTTCGCACGGTGTTGTAAGGTGTTGTTAGGAGTTGTAAGGCGTCCAAGATTATACTAACATGCTTTTCAAAGTGCTAATATGGCATATAGAGTCGTAAGATGTCTTAAGTTGTCGTACGACGTTCAAAGGACTCGGACGAATTCATTAGGTTTATTATGGCGTTTTATAGTTTCGTACGGTGATGTAAGTTGTTCTTAGGAGTTGTAACGCGTCCTACATTATACTAACGTTCTTTTCATGTTACTATAGTAGCATCCTAAGCCGTAACATCTCCTGAGTTATCGTTTGATGTTCAAAAGACTTGGACGAAATCATTCGGTTTAGTATGGAGTTTAAAGGTTTTGTACGATGTTGTATGGGGTTGTTTGGAGTTTTAAGGCTTCCTGTGTTATTCTAACGTGTTTTTCATGGTGCTAATATGGCATACAAAATCTTAAGATGTACAAACTTGTCGTACGATGATCAAAGGACTCAGGCGAATTCATTAGGTATATTATGGAGTTTTACGGTTTCGTACGATGTTGTAAGGTGTTGTTAGGAGTTGTAAGGTGTCCAAGATTATACTAACATGCTTTTCAAGGTGCTAATATGGCATATAGAGTGGTAAGATGTCTTAAGTTGTCGTACGACGTTCAAAGGACTCGGACGAATTCATTAGGTTTATTATGGAGTTTTATAGTTTCGTACGGTGATGTAAGGTGTTCTTAGGAGTTGTAACGCGTCCTACATTATTCTAACGTTCTTTTCATGTTGCTATAGTCGTATCCTAAGCCGTAACATCTCCTGAGTTGTCGTTTGATGTTCAAAGGACTTGGATGAAATCATTCGGTTTAGTATGGAGTTTAAAGGTTTTGTACGTTGTTGTATGATGTTGTTTGGAGTTTTAAGGCTTCCTGTGTTATTCTAACGTGCTTTTCATGGTGCTAATATGGCATACAAAATCTTAAGATGTACAAACTTGTCGTACGATGTTCAAAGGACTCGGACGAATTCATTACGTATATTATGGAGTTTTAAGGTTTCGCACGGTGTTGTAAGGTGTTGTTAGGAGTTGTAAGGCGTCCAAGATTATACTAACATGCTTTTCAAAGTGCTAATATGGCATATAGAGTCGTAAGATGTCTTAAGTTGCCGTACGACATTCAAAGGACTCGGACGAATTCATTAGGTTTATTATGGCGTTTTATAGTTTCGTACGGTGATGTAAGGTGTTCTTAGGAGTTGTAACGCGTCCTACATTATTCTAACGTTCTTTTCATGTTGCTATAGTAGCATCCTAAGCCGTAATATCTCCTGAGTTGTCGTTTGATGTTCAAAGGACTTGGACGAAATCATTCGGTTTAGTATGGAGTTTAAAGGTTTTGTACGTTGTTGTATGATGTTGTTTGGAGTTTTAAGGCTTCCTGTGTTATTCTAACGTGCTTTTCATGGTGCTAATATGGCATACAAAATCTTAAGATGTACAAACTTGTCGTACGATGTTCAAAGGACTCGGACGAAATCATTAGGTATATTATGGAGTTTTAAGGTTTCGTACGATGTTGTAAGGTGTTGTTAGGAGTTGTAAGGTGTCCAAGATTATACTAACATGCTTTTCAAGGTGCTAATATGGCATATAGAGTGGTAAGATGTCTTAAGTTGTCGTACGACGTTCAAAGGACTCGGACGAATTCATTAGGTTTATTATGGAGTTTTATAGTTTCGTACGGTGATGTAAGGTGTTCTTAGGAGTTGTAACGCGTCCTACATTATTCTAACGTTCTTTTCATGTTGCTATAGTCGTATCCTAAGCCGTAACATCTCCTGAGTTGTCGTTTGATGTTCAAAGGACTTGGATGAAATCATTCGGTTTAGTATGGAGTTTAAAGGTTTTGTACGTTGTTGTATGATGTTGTTTGGAGTTTTAAGGCTTCCTGTGTTATTCTAACGTGCTTTTCATGGTGCTAATATGGCATACAAAATCTTAAGATGTACAAACTTGTCGTACGATGTTCAAAGGACTCGGACGAATTCATTACGTATATTATGGAGTTTTAAGGTTTCGCACGGTGTTGTAAGGTGTTGTTAGGAGTTGTAAGGCGTCCAAGATTATACTAACATGCTTTTCAAAGTGCTAATATGGCATATAGAGTCGTAAGATGTCTTAAGTTGCCGTACGACGTTCAAAGGACTCGGACGAATTCATTAGGTTTATTATGGCGTTTTATAGTTTCGTACGGTGATGTAAGGTGTTCTTAGGAGTTGTAACGCGTCCTACATTATTCTAACGTGCTTTTGATGTTGCTATAGTAGCATCCTAAGCCGTAAAATCTCCTGAGTTGTCGTACGATGTTCAAAGAACTTGGACGAAATCATTAGGTTTAGTATGGAGTTTTAAGGTTTTGTACGTTGTTGTATGATGTTGTTTGGAGTTTTAAGGCTTCCTGTGTTATTCTAACGTGCTTTTGAAGGTGCTAATATGGCATACAAAATCTTAAGATGTAGAAACTTGTCGTACGATGTTCAAAGGACTCGGACGAATTCATTACGTATATTATGGAGTTTTAAGGTTTCGCACGGTGTTGTAAGGTGTTGTTAGGAGTTGTAAGGCGTCCAAGATTATACTAACATGCTTTTCAAGGTGCTAATATGGCATATAGAGTGGTAAGATGTCTTAAGTTGTCGTACGACGTTCAAAGGACTCGGACGAATTCATTAGGTTTATTATGGCGTTTTATAGTTTCGTACGGTGATGTAAGGTGTTCTTAGGAGTTGTAACGCGTCCTACATTATTCTAACGTTCTTTTCATGTTGCTATAGTAGCATCCTAAGCCGTAACATCTCCTGAGTTGTCGTTTGATGTTCAAAGGACTTGGACGAAATCATTCGGTTTAGTATGGAGTTTAAAGGTTTTGTACGTTGTTGTATGATGTTGTTTGGAGTTTTAAGGCTTCCTGTGTTATTCTAACGTGCTTTTCATGGTGCTAATATGGCATACAAAATCTTAAGATGTACAAACTTGTCGTACGATGTTCAAAGGACTCGGACGAATTCATTACGTATATTATGGAGTTTTAAGGTTTCGCACGGTGTAGTAAGGTGTTGTTAGGAGTTGTAAGGCGTCCAAGATTATACTAACATGCTTTTCAAAGTGCTAATATGGCATATAGAGTCGTAAGATGTCTTAAGTTGCCGTACGACGTTCAAAGGACTCGGACGAATTCATTAGGTTTATTATGGCGTTTTATAGTTTCGTACGGTGATGTAAGGTGTTCTTAGGAGTTGTAACGCGTCCTACATTATTCTAACGTGCTTTTGATGTTGCTATAGTAGCATCCTAAGCCGTAAAATCTCCTGAGTTGTCGTACGATGTTCAAAGAACTTGGACGAAATCATTAGGTTTAGTATGGAGTTTTAAGGTTTTGTACGTTGTTGTATGATGTTGTTTGGAGTTTTAAGGCTTCCTGTGTTATTCTAACGTGCTTTTGAAGGTGCTAATATGGCATACAAAATCTTAAGATGTAGAAACTTGTCGTACGATGTTCAAAGGACTCGGACGAATTCATTACGTATATTATGGAGTTTTAAGGTTTCGCACGGTGTTGTAAGGTGTTGTTAGGAGTTGTAAGGCGTCCAAGATTATACTAACATGCTTTTCAAGGTGCTAATATGGCATATAGAGTGGTAAGATGTCTTAAGTTGTCGTACGACGTTCAAAGGACTCGGACGAATTCATTAGGTTTATTATGGCGTTTTATAGTTTCGTACGGTGATGTAAGGTGTTCTTAGGAGTTGTAACGCGTCCTACATTATTCTAACATTCTTTTCATGTTGCTATAGTAGCATCCTAAGCCGTAACATCTCCTGAGTTGTCGTTTGATGTTCAAAGGACTTGGACGAAATCATTCGGTTTAGTATGGAGTTTAAAGGTTTTGTACGTTGTTGTATGATGTTGTTTGGAGTTTTAAGGCTTCCTGTGTTATTCTAACGTGCTTTTCATGGTGCTAATATGGCATACAAAATCTTAAGATGTACAAACTTGTCGTACGATGTTCAAAGGACTCGGACGAATTCATTAGGTATATTATGGAGTGTTAAGGTTTCGTACGGTGTTGTTAGGAGTTGTAAGGCGTCTAACATTATACTAACATGCTTTTCAAGGTGCTAATATGGCATATAGAGTCGTAAGATGTCTTAAGTTGCCGTACGACGTTCAAAGGACTCGGACGAATTCATTAGGTTTATTATGGCGTTTTATAGTTTCGTACGGTGATGTAAGGTGTTCTTAGGAGTTGTAACGCGTCCTACATTATTCTAACGTTCTTTTCATGTTACTATAGTAGCATCCTAAGCCGTAACATCTCCTGAGTTATCGTTTGATGTTCAAAAGACTTGGACGAAATCATTCGGTTTAGTATGGAGTTTAAAGGTTTTGTACGATGTTGTATGGTGTTGTTTGGAGTTTTAAGGCTTCCTGTGTTATTCTAACGTGCTTTTCATGGTGCTAATATGGCATACAAAATCTTAAGATGTACAAACTTGTCGTACGATGATCAAAGGACTCGGGCGAATTCATTAGGTATATTATGGAGTTTTAAGGTTTTGTACGGTGTTGTAAGGTGTTGTTAGGAGTTGTAAGGCGTCCAAGATTATACTAACATGCTTTTCAAGTTGCTAATATGGCATATAGAGTCGTAAGATGTCTTAAGTTGCCGTACGACGTTCAAAGGACTCGGACGAATTCATTAGGTTTATTATGGAGTTTTATAGTTTCGTACGGTGATGTAAGGTGTTCTTAGGAGTTGTAACGCGTCCTACATTATTCTAACGTGCTTTTGATGTTGCTAATGTCACATCCTAAGCCGTAAAATCTCCTGAGTTGTCGTACGATGTTCAAAGAACTTGGACGAAATCATTAGGTTTAGTATGGAGTTTTAAGGTTTTGTACGTTGTTGTATGATATTGTTTGGAGTTTAAAGGCTTCCTGTGTTATTCTAACGTGCTTTTGAAGGTGCTAATATGGCATACAAAATCTTAAGATGTACAAACTTGTCGTACGATGTTCAAAGGACTCGGACGAATTCATTACGTATATTATGGAGTTTTAAGGTTTCGCACGGTGTTGTAAGGTGTTGTTAGGAGTTGTAAGGCGTCCAAGATTATACTAACATGCTTTTCATAGTGCTAATATGGCATATAGAGTCGTAAGATGTCTTAAGTTGCCGTACGACGTTCAAAGGACTCGGACGAATTCATTAGGTTTATTATGGCGTTTTATAGTTTCGTACGGTGATGTAAGGTGTTCTTAGGAGTTGTAACGCGTCCTACATTATTCTAACGTTCTTTTCATGTTGCTATAGTAGCATCCTAAGCCGTAATATCTCCTGAGTTGTCGTTTGATGTTCAAAGGACTTGGACGAAATCATTCGGTTTAGTATGGAGTTTAAAGGTTTTGTACGTTGTTGTATGATGTTGTTTGGAGTTTTAAGGCTTCCTGTGTTATTCTAACGTGCTTTTCATGGTGCTAATATGGCATACAAAATCTTAAGATGTACAAACTTGTCGTACGATGTTCAAAGGACTCAGACGAAATCATTAGGTATATTATGGAGTTTTAAGGTTTCGTACGATGTTGTAAGGTGTTGTTAGGAGTTGTAAGGTGTCCAAGATTATACTAACATGCTTTTCAAGGTGCTAATATGGCATATAGAGTGGTAAGATGTCTTAAGTTGTCGTACGACGTTCAAAGGACTCGGACGAATTCATTAGGTTTATTATGGAGTTTTATAGTTTCGTACGGTGATGTAAGGTGTTCTTAAGAGTTGTAACGCGTCCTACATTATTCTAACGTTCTTTTCATGTTGCTATAGTCGTATCCTAAGCCGTAACATCTCCTAAGTTGTCGTTTGATGTTCAAGAGACTTGGATGAAATCAATCGGTTTAGTATGGAGTTTAAAGGTTTTGTACGTTGTTGTATGATGTTGTTTGGAGTTTTAAGGCTTCCTGTGTTATTCTAACGTGCTTTTCATGGTGCTAATATGGCATACAAAATCTTAAGATGTACAAACTTGTCGTACGATGTTCAAAGGACTCGGACGAATTCATTACGTATATTATGGAGTTTTAAGGTTTCGCACGGTGTTGTAAGGTGTTGTTAGGAGTTGTAAGGCGTCCAAGATTATACTAACATGCTTTTCAAAGTGCTAATATGGCATATAGAGTCGTAAGATGTCTTAAGTTGCCGTACGACGTTCAAAGGACTCGGACGAATTCATTAGGTTTATTATGGCGTTTTATAGTTTCGTACGGTGATGTAAGGTGTTCTTAGGAGTTGTAACGCGTCCTACATTATTCTAACGTTCTTTTCATGTTGCTATAGTAGCATCCTAAGCCGTAACATCTCCTGAGTTGTCGTTTGATGTTCAAAGGACTTGGACGAAATCATTCGGTTTAGTATGGAGTTTAAAGGTTTTGTACGTTGTTGTATGATGTTGTTTGGAGTTTTAAGGCTTCCTGTGTTATTCTAACGTGCTTTTCATGGTGCTAATATGGCATACAAAATCTTAAGATGTACAAACTTGTCGTACGATGTTCAAAGGACTCGGACGAAATCATTAGGTATATTATGGAGTTTTAAGGTTTCGTACGATGTTGTAAGGTGTTGTTAGGAGTTGTTAGGTGTCCAAGATTATACTAACATGCTTTTCAAGGTGCTAATATGGCATATAGAGTGGTAAGATGTCTTAAGTTGTCGTACGACGTTCAAAGGACTCGGACGAATTCATTAGGTTTATTATGGAGTTTTATAGTTTCGTACGGTGATGTAAGGTGTTCTTAGGAGTTGTAACGCGTCCTACATTATTCTAACGTTCTTTTCATGTTGCTATAGTCGTATCCTAAGCCGTAACATCTCCTGAGTTGTCGTTTGATGTTCAAAGGACTTGGATGAAATCATTCAGTTTAGTATGGAGTTTAAAGGTTTTGTACGTTGTTGTATGATGTTGTTTGGAGTTTTAAGGCTTCCTGTGTTATTCTAACGTGCTTTTCATGGTGCTAATATGGCATACAAAATCTTAAGATGTACAAACTTGTCGTACGATGTTCAAAGGACTCGGACGAATTCATTAGGTATATTATGGAGTGTTAAGGTTTCGTACGGTGTTGTAACGTGTTGTTAGGAGTTGTAAGGCGTCTAACATTATACTAACATGCTTTTCAAGGTGCTAATATGGCATATAGAGTCGTAAGATGTCTTAAGTTGCCGTACGACGTTCAAAGGACTCGGACGAATTCATTAGGTTTATTATGGCGTTTTATAGTTTCTTACGGTGATGTAAGGTGTTCTTAGGAGTTGTAACGCGTCCTACATTATTCTAACGTTCTTTTCATGTTGCTAATGTCGCATCCTAAGCCGTAAGATCTCCTGAGTTATCGTTTGATGTTCAAAAGACTTGGACGAAATCATTCGGTTTAGTATGGAGTTTAAAGGTTTTGTACGATGTTGTATGGTGTTGTTTGGAGTTTTAAGGCTTCCTGTGTTATTCTAACGTGCTTTTCATGGTGCTAATATGGCATACAAAATCTTAAGATGTACAAACTTGTCGTACGATGTTCAAAGGACTCGGACGAATTCATTAGGTATATTATGGAGTTTTAAGGTTTCGTACGGTGTTGTAAGGTGTTGTTAGGAGTTGTAAGGCGTCCAACATTATACTAACATGCTTTTCAAGCTGCTAATATGGCATATAGAGTCGTAAGATGTCTTAAGATGTCGTACGACATTCAAAGGACTCGGACGAATTCATTAGGTTTATTATGGAGTTTTATAGTTTCGTACGGTGATGTAAGGTGTTCTTAGGAGTTGTAACGCGTCCTACATTATTCTAACGTGCTTTTGATGTTGCTAATGTCACATCTTAAGCCGTAACATCTCCTGAGTTGTCGTACGATGTTCAAAGAACTCGGACGAAATCATTAGGTTTAGTATGGAGTTTTAAGGTTTTGTACGTTGTTGTATGATGTTGTTTGGAGTTTTAAGGCTTCATGTGTTATTCTAACGTGCTTTTCATGGTGCTAATATGGCATACAAAATCTTAAGATGTACAAACTTGTCGTACGATGTTCAAAGGACTCGGACGAATTCATTAGGTATATTATGGAGTTTTAAGGTTTCGTACGGTGTTGTAAGGTGTTGTTAGGAGTTGTAAGGCGTCCAAGACTATACTAACATGCTTTTCAAGGTGCTAATATGGAATATAGAGTCGTAAGATGTCTAAAGTTGCCGTACGACGTTCAAAGGACTCGGACGAATTCATTAGGTTTATTATGGAGTTTTATAGTTTCGTACGGTGAAGTAAGGTGTTCTTAGGAGTTGTAACGCGTCCTACATTATTCTAACGTGCTTTTGATGTTGCTAATGTCACATCCTAAGCCGTAAAATCTCCTGAGTTGTCATACGATGTTCAAAGAACTTGGACGAAATCATTAGGTTTAGTATGGAGTTTTAAGGTTTTGTACGTTGTTGTATGATGTTGTTTGGAGTTTTAAGGCTTCATGTGTTATTCTAACGTGCTTTTGAAGGTGCTAATATGGCATACAAAATCTTAAGATGTACAAACTTGTCGTACGATGTTCAAAGGACTCGGACGAATTCATTACGTATATTATGGAGTTTTAAGGTTTCGCACGGTGTTGTAAGGTGTTGTTAGGAGTTGTAAGGCGTCCAAGATTATACTAACATGCTTTTCAAGGTGCTAATATGGCATATAGAGTCGTAAGATGTCTTAAGTTGCCGTACGACGTTCAAAGGACTCGGACGAATTCATTAGGTTTAATATGGCGTTTTATAGTTTCGTACGGTGATGTAAGGTGTTCTTGGGAGTTGTAACGCGTCCTACATTATTCTAACGTTCTTTTCATGTTACTATAGTAGCATCCTAAGCCGTAACATCTCCTGAGTTATCGTTTGATGTTCAAAAGACTTGGACGAAATCATTCGGTTTAGTATGGGGTTTAAAGGTTTTGTACGTTGTTGTATGATGTTGTTTGGAGTTTTAAGGCTTCCTGTGTTATTCTAACGTGCTTTTCATGGTGCTAATATGGCATACAAAATCTTAACATGTACAAACTTGTCGTACGATGTTCAAAGGACTCGGACGAATTCATTAGGTATATTATGGAGTGTTAAGGTTTCGTACGGTGTTGTAACGTGTTGTTAGGAGTTGTAAGGCGTCTAACATTATACTAACATGCTTTTCAAGGTGCTACTATGGCATATAGAGTCGTAAGATGTCTTAAGTTGCCGTACGACGTTCAAAGGACTCGGACGAATTCATTAGGTTTATTATGGAGTTTTATAGTTTCGTACGGTGATGTAAGGTGTTCTTAGGAGTTGTAACGCGTCCTACATTATTCTAACATGCTTTTGATGTTGCTAATGTCACATCCTAAGCCGTAACATCTCCTGAGTTGTCGTACGATGTTCAAAGGACTTGGACGAAATTATTAGGTTTAGTATGGTGTTTTAAGGTTTTGTACGTTGTTGTATGATGTTGTATGGAGTTTTAAGGCTTCCTGTGTTATTCTAACGTGCTTTTCATGGTGCTAATATGGCATACAAAATCTTAAGATGTACAAACTTGTCGTACGATGATCAAAGGACTCGGACGAATTCATTAGGTATATTATGGAGTTTAAGGTTTCGTACGGTGTTGTAAGGTGTTGTTAGGAGTTGTAAGGCGTCCAAGATTATACTAACATGCTTTTCAAGGTGCTAATATGGCATATAGAGTCGTAAGATGTCTTAAGTTGTCGTACGACGTTCAAAGGACTCGGACGAATTCATTAGGTTTGTTATGGAGTTTTATAGTTTCGTACGGTGATGAGGTGTTCTTAGGAGTTGTAACGCGTCCTACATTATTCTAACGTTCTTTTCATGTTGCTATAGTCGCATCCTAAGCCGTAACATCTCCTGAGTTGTCGTTTGATGTTCAAAGGACTTGGACGAAATCATTCGGTTTAGTATGGAGTTTAAAGGTTTTGTACGTTGTTGTATGATGTTGTTTGGAGTTTTAAGGCTTCCTGTGTTATTCTAACGTGCTTTTCATGGTGCTAATATGGCATACAAAATCTTAAGATGTACAAACTTGTCGTACGATGATCAAAGGACTCGGACGAATTCATTAGGTATATTATGGAGTTTAAGGTTCCGTACGGTGTTGTAAGGTGTTGTTAGGAGTTGTAAGGCGTCTAACATTATACTAAAATGCTTTTCAAGGTGCTAATATGGCATATAGAGTCGTAAGATGTCTTAAGTTGTCGTACGACGTTCAAAGGACTCGGACGAATTCATTAGGTTTATTATGGAGTTTTATAGTTTCGTACGGTAATGTAAGGTGTTCTTAGGAGTTGTAACGCGTCCTACATTATTTTAACGTTCTTTTCATGTTGCTAATGTCGCATCCTAAGCCGTAACATCTCCTGAGTTGTCGTACGATGTTCAAAGGACTCGGACGAAATTATTAGGTTTAGTATGGAGTTTTAAGGTTTTGTACGTTGTTGTATGATGTTGTATGGAGTTTTAAAGCTTCCTGTGTTATTCTAACGTGCTTTTCATGGTGCTAATATGGCATACAAAATCTTAAGATGTACAAACTTGTCGTACGATGATCAAAGGACTCGGACGAATTCATTAGGTATATTATGGAGTTTTAAGGTGTCGTACGGTGTTGTAAGGTGTTGTTAGGAGTTGTAAGGCGTCCAAGATTATACTAACATGCTTTTCAAGGTGCTAATATGGCATATAGAGTCGTAAGATGTCTTAAGTTGTCGTACGACGTTCAAAGGACTCGGACGAATTCATTAGGTTTATTATGGAGTTTTATAGTTTCGTACGGTGATGTAAGGTGTTCTTAGGAGTTGTAACGCGTCCTACATTATTTTAACGTTCTTTTCATGTTGCTATAGTAGCATCCTAAGCCGTAACATCTCCTGAGTTGTCGTTTGATGTTCAAAGGACTTGGACGAAATCATTCGGTTTAGTATGGAGTTTAAAGGTTTTGTACGTTGTTGTATGATGTTGTTTGGAGTTTTAAGGCTTCCTGTGTTATTCTAACGTGCTTTTCATGGTGCTAATATGGCATACAAAATCTTAAGATGTACAAACTTGTCGTACGATGTTCAAAGGACTCGGACGAATTCATTTGGTATATTATGGAGTGTTAAGGTTTCGTACGGTGTTGTAACGTGTTGTTAGGAGTTGTAAGGCGTCTAACATTATACTAACATGCTTTTCAAGGTGCTAATATGGCATATAGAGTCGTAAGATGTCTTAAGTTGCCGTACGACGTTCAAAGGACTCGGACGAATTCATTAGGTTTATTATGGCGTTTTATAGTTTCGTACGGTGATGTAAGGTGTTCTTAGGAGTTGTAACGCGTCCTACATTATTCTAACGTTCTTTTCATGTTACTATAGTAGCATCCTAAGCCGTAACATCTCCTGAGTTATCGTTTGATGTTCAAAAGACTTGGACGAAATCATTCGGTTTAGTATGGAGTTTAAAGGTTTTGTACGATGTTGTATGGTGTTGTTTGGAGTTTTAAGGCTTCCTGTGTTATTCTAACGTGCTTTTCATGGTGCTAATATGGCATACAAAATCTTAAGATGTACAAACTTGTCGTACGATGATCAAAGGACTCGGGCGAATTCATTAGGTATATTATGGAGTTTTAAGGTTTCGCACGGTGTTGTAAGGTGTTGTTAGGAGTTGTAAGGCGTCCAAGATTATACTAACATGCTTTTCAAGGTGCTAATATGGCATATAGAGTCGTAAGATGTCTTAAGTTGCCGTACGACGTTCAAAGGACTCGGACGAATTCATTAGGTTTATTATGGCGTTTTATAGTTTCGTACGGTGATGTAAGGTGTTCTTGGGAGTTGTAACGCGTCCTACATTATTCTAACGTTCTTTTCATGTTACTATAGTAGCATCCTAAGCCGTAACATCTCCTGAGTTATCGTTTGATGTTCAAAAGACTTGGACGAAATCATTCGGTTTAGTATGGAGTTTAAAGGTTTTGTACGTTGTTGTATGATGTTGTTTGGAGTTTTAAGGCTTCCTGTGTTATTCTAACGTGCTTTTCATGGTGCTAATATGGCATACAAAATCTTAACATGTACAAACTTGTCGTACGATGTTCAAAGGACTCGGACGAATTCATTAGGTATATTATGGAGTGTTAAGGTTTCATACGGTGTTGTAACGTGTTGTTAGGAGTTGTAAGGCGTCTAACATTATACTAACATGCTTTTCAAGGTGCTACTATGGCATATAGAGTCGTAAGATGTCTTAAGTTGCCGTACGACGTTCAAAGGACTCGGACGAATTCATTAGGTTTATTATGGCGTTTTATAGTTTCGTACGGTGATGTAAGGTGTTCTTAGGAGTTGTAACGCGTCCTACATTATTCTAACGTTCTTTTCATGTTACTATAGTAGCATCCTAAGCCGTAACATCTCCTGAGTTATCGTTTGATGTTCAAAAGACTTGGACGAAATCATTCGGTTTAGTATGGAGTTTAAAGGTTTTGTACGATGTTGTATGGTGTTGTTTGGAGTTTTAAGGCTTCCTGTGTTATTCTAACGTGCTTTTCATGGTGCTAATATGGCATACAAAATCTTAAGATGTACAAACTTGTCGTACGATGATCAAAGGACTCGGGCGAATTCATTAGGTATATTATGGAGTTTTAAGGTTTCGCACGGTGTTGTAAGGTGTTGTTAGGAGTTGTAAGGCGTCCAAGATTATACTAACATGCTTTTCAAGGTGCTAATATGGCATATAGAGTGGTAAGATGTCTTAAGTTGTCGTACGACGTTCAAAGGACTCGGACGAATTCATTAGGTTTATTATGGAGTTTTATAGTTTCGTACGGTGATGTAAGGTGTTCTTAGGAGTTGTAACGCGTCCTACATTATTCTAACGTTCTTTTCATGTTGCTATAGTCGTATCCTAAGCCGTAACATCTCCTGAGTTGTCGTTTGATGTTCAAAGGACTTGGATGAAATCATTCGGTTTAGTATGGAGTTTAAAGGTTTTGTACGTTTTTGTATGATGTTGTTTGGAGTTTTAAGGCTTCCTGTGTTATTCTAACGTGCTTTTCATGGTGCTAATATGGCATACAAAATCTTAAGATGTACAAACTTGTCGTACGATGTTCAAAGGACTCGGACGAATTCATTAGGTATATTATGGAGTGTTAAGGTTTCGTACGGTGTTGTAACGTGTTGTTAGGAGTTGTAAGGCGTCTAACATTATACTAACATGCTTTTCAAGGTGCTAATATGGCATATAGAGTCGTAAGATGTCTTAAGTTGCCGTACGACGTTCAAAGGACTCGGACGAATTCATTAGGTTTATTATGGCGTTTTATAGTTTCTTACGGTGATGTAAGGTGTTCTTAGGAGTTGTAACGCGTCCTACATTATTCTAACGTTCTTTTCATGTTGCTAATGTCGCATCCTAAGCCGTAACATCTCCTGAGTTATCGTTTGATGTTCAAAAGACTTGGACGAAATCATTCGGTTTAGTATGGAGTTTAAAGGTTTTGTACGATGTTGTATGGTGTTGTTTGGAGTTTTAAGGCTTCCTGTGTTATTCTAACGTGCTTTTCATGGTGCTAATATGGCATACAAAATCTTAAGATGTACAAACTTGTCGTACGATGTTCAAAGGACTCGGACGAATTCATTAGGTATATTATGGAGTTTTAAGGTTTCGCACGGTGTTGTAAGGTGTTGTTAGGAGTTGTAAGGCGTCCAAGATTATACTAACATGCTTTTCAAGGTGCTAATATGGCATATAGAGTCGTAAGATGTCTTAAGTTGTCGTACGACGTTCAAAGGACTCGGACGAATTCATTAGGTTTATTATGGCGTTTTATAGTTTCGTACGGTGATGTAAGGTGTTCTTGGGAGTTGTAACGCGTCCTACATTATTCTAACGTTCTTTTCATGTTACTATAGTAGCATCCTAAGCCGTAACATCTCCTGAGTTATCGTTTGATGTTCAAAAGACTTGGACGAAATCATTCGGTTTAGTATGGAGTTTAAAGGTTTTGTACGTTGTTGTATGATGTTGTTTGGAGTTTTAAGGCTTCCTGTGTTATTCTAACGTGCTTTTCATGGTGCTAATATGGCATACAAAATCTTAACATGTACAAACTTGTCGTACGATGTTCAAAGGACTCGGACGAATTCATTAGGTATATTATGGAGTGTTAAGGTTTCGTACGGTGTTGTAACGTGTTGTTAGGAGTTGTAAGGCGTCTAACATTATACTAACATGCTTTTCAAGGTGCTACTATGGCATATAGAGTCGTAAGATGTCTTAAGTTGCCGTACGACGTTCAAAGGACTCGGACGAATTCATTAGGTTTATTATGGAGTTTTATAGTTTCGTACGGTGATGTAAGGTGTTCTTAGGAGTTGTAACGCGTCCTACATTATTCTAACATGCTTTTGATGTTGCTAATGTCACATCCTAAGCCGTAACATCTCCTGAGTTGTCGTACGATGTTCAAAGGACTTGGACGAAATTATTAGGTTTAGTATGGTGTTTTAAGGTTTTGTACGTTGTTCTATGATGTTGTATGGAGTTTTAAGGCTTCCTGTGTTATTCTAACGTGCTTTTCATGGTGCTAATATGGCATACAAAATCTTAAGATGTACAAACTTGTCGTACGATGATCAAAGGACTCGGACGAATTCATTAGGTATATTATGGAGTTTAAGGTTTCGTACGGTGTTGTAAGGTGTTGTTAGGAGTTGTAAGGCGTCCAAGATTATACTAACATGCTTTTCAAGGTGCTAATATGGCATATAGAGTCGTAAGATGTCTTAAGTTGTCGTACGACGTTCAAAGGACTCGGACGAATTCATTAGGTTTATTATGGAGTTTTATAGTTTCGTACGGTAATGTAAGGTGTTCTTAGGAGTTGTAACGCGTCCTACATTATTTTAACGTTCTTTTCATGTTGCTAATGTCGCATCCTAAGCCGTAACATCTCCTGAGTTGTCGTTCATGTTCAAAGGACTTGGACGAAATCATTAGGTTTAGTATGGAGTTTAAAGGTTTTGTACGATGTTGTATGGTGTTGTTTGGAGTTTTAAGGTTTCCTGTGTTATTCTAACGTGCTTTTCAAGGTGCTAATATGGCATACAAAATCTTAAGATGTACAAACTTGTCGTACGATGTTCAAAGGACTCGGACGAATTCATTAGGTATATTATGGAGTTTTAAGGTTTCGTACGGTGTTGTAAGGTGTTGTTAGGAGTTGTAAGGCGTCCAACATTATACTAACATGCTTTTCAAGCTGCTAATATGGCATATAGAGTCGTAAGATGTCTTAAGTTGCCGTACGACATTCAAAGGACTCGGACGAATTCATTAGGTTTATTATGGAGTTTTATAGTTTCGTACGGTGATGTAAGGTGTTCTTAGGAGTTGTAACGCGTCCTACATTATTCTAACGTGCTTTTGATGTTGCTAGTGTCACATCTTAAGCCGTAACATCTCCTGAGTTGTCGTACGATGTTCAAAGAACTTGTACGAAATCATTAGGTTTAGTATGGAGTTTTAAGGTTTTGTACGTTGTTGTATGATGTTGTTTGGAGTTTTAAGGCTTCATGTGTTATTCTAACGTGCTTTTCATGGTGCTAATATGGCATACAAAATCTTAAGATGTACAAACTTGTCGTACGATGTTCAAAGGACTCGGACGAATTCATTAGGTATATTATGGAGTTTTAAGGTTTCGTACGGTGTTGTAAGGTGTTGTTAGGAGTTGTAAGGCGTCCAAGATTATACTAACATGCTTTTCAAGGTGCTAATATGGCATATAGAGTCGTAAGATGTCTTAAGTTGCCGTACGACGTTCAAAGGACTCGGACGAATTCATTAGGTTTATTATGGCGTTTTATAGTTTCGTACGGTGATGTAAGGTGTTCTTGGGAGTTGTAACGCGTCCTACATTATTCTAACGTTCTTTTCATGTTACTATAGTAGCATCCTAAGCCGTAACATCTCCTGAGTTATCGTTTGATGTTCAAAAGACTTGGACGAAATCATTCGGTTTAGTATGGAGTTTAAAGGTTTTGTACGTTGTTGTATGATGTTGTTTGGAGTTTTAAGGCTTCCTGTGTTATTCTAACGTGCTTTTCATGGTGCTAATATGGCATACAAAATCTTAACATGTACAAACTTGTTGTACGATGTTCAAAGGACTCGGACGAATTCATTAGGTATATTATGGAGTGTTAAGGTTTCGTACGGTGTTGTAACGTGTTGTTAGGAGTTGTAAGGCGTCTAACATTATACTAACATGCTTTTCAAGGTGCTAATATGGCATATAGAGTCGTAAGAGGTCTTAAGTTGCCGTACGACGTTCAAAGGACTCGGACGAATTCATTAGGTTTATTATGGAGTTTTATAGTTTCGTACGGTGATGTAAGGTGTTCTTAGGAGTTGTAACGCGTCCTACATTATTCTAACATGCTTTTGATGTTGCTAATGTCACATCCTAAGCCGTAACATCTCCTGAGTTGTCGTACGATGTTCAAAGGACTTGGACGAAATTATTAGGTTTAGTATGGTGTTTTAAGGTTTTGTACGTTGTTGTATGATTTTGTATGGAGTTTTAAGGCTTCCTGTGTTATTCTAACGTGCTTTTCATGGTGCTAATATGGCATACAAAATCTTAAGATGTACAAACTTGTCGTACGATGATCAAAGGACTCGGACGAATTCATTAGGTATATTATGGAGTTTAAGGTTTCGTACGGTGTTGTAAGGTGTTGTTAGGAGTTGTAAGGCGTCCAAGATTATACTAACATGCTTTTCAAGGTGCTAATATGGCATATAGAGTCGTAAGATGTCTTAAGTTGTCGTACGACGTTCAAAGGACTCGGACGAATTCATTAGGTTTATTATGGAGTTTTATAGTTTCGTACGGTAATGTAAGGTGTTCTTAGGAGTTGTAACGCGTCCTACATTATTTTAACGTTCTTTTCATGTTGCTAATGTCGCATCCTAAGCCGTAACATCTCCTGAGTTGTCGTTCGATGTTCAAAGGACTTGGACGAAATCATTAGGTTTAGTATGGAGTTTAAAGGTTTTGTACGATGTTGTATGGTGTTGTTTGGAGTTTTAAGGCTTCCTGTGTTATTCTAACGTGCTTTTCATGGTGCTAATATGGCATACAAAATCTTAACATGTACAAACTTGTCGTACGATGTTCAAAGGACTCGGACGAATTCATTAGGTATATTATGGAGTGTTAAGGTTTCGTACGGTGTTGTAACGTGTTGTTAGGAGTTGTAAGGCGTCTAACATTA
Organism: Tagetes erecta; assembly: GCA_030867185.1. Classification (NCBI taxonomy): domain Eukaryota; kingdom Viridiplantae; phylum Streptophyta; class Magnoliopsida; order Asterales; family Asteraceae; genus Tagetes; species Tagetes erecta. The sequence goes on along the minus strand of CM061490.1, from coordinate 33,414,778 downwards.
TACTAACATGCTTTTCAAGGTGCTACTATGGCATATAGAGTCGTAAGATGTCTTAAGTTGCCGTACGACGTTCAAAGGACTCGGACGAATTCATTAGGTTTATTATGGAGTTTTATAGTTTCGTACGGTGATGTAAGGTGTTCTTAGGAGTTGTAACGCGTCCTACATTATTCTAACATGCTTTTGATGTTGCTAATGTCACATCCTAAGCCGTAACATCTCCTGAGTTGTCGTACGATGTTCAAAGGACTTGGACGAAATTATTAGGTTTAGTATGGTGTTTTAAGGTTTTGTACGTTGTTCTATGATGTTGTATGGAGTTTTAAGGCTTCCTGTGTTATTCTAACGTGCTTTTCATGGTGCTAATATGGCATACAAAATCTTAAGATGTACAAACTTGTCGTACGATGATCAAAGGACTCGGACGAATTCATTAGGTATATTATGGAGTTTAAGGTTTCGTACGGTGTTGTAAGGTGTTGTTAGGAGTTGTAAGGCGTCCAAGATTATACTAACATGCTTTTCAAGGTGCTAATATGGCATATAGAGTCGTAAGATGTCTTAAGTTGTCGTACGACGTTCAAAGGACTCGGACGAATTCATTAGGTTTATTATGGAGTTTTATAGTTTCGTACGGTAATGTAAGGTGTTCTTAGGAGTTGTAACGCGTCCTACATTATTTTAACGTTCTTTTCATGTTGCTAATGTCGCATCCTAAGCCGTAACATCTCCTGAGTTGTCGTTCGATGTTCAAAGGACTTGGACGAAATCATTAGGTTTAGTATGGAGTTTAAAGGTTTTGTACGATGTTGTATGGTGTTGTTTGGAGTTTTAAGGTTTCCTGTGTTATTCTAACGTGCTTTTCAAGGTGCTAATATGGCATACAAAATCTTAAGATGTACAAACTTGTCGTACGATGTTCAAAGGACTCGGACGAATTCATTAGGTATATTATGGAGTTTTAAGGTTTCGTACGGTGTTGTAAGGTGTTGTTAGGAGTTGTAAGGCGTCCAACATTATACTAACATGCTTTTCAAGCTGCTAATATGGCATATAGAGTCGTAAGATGTCTTAAGTTGCCGTACGACATTCAAAGGACTCGGACGAATTCATTAGGTTTATTATGGAGTTTTATAGTTTCGTACGGTGATGTAAGGTGTTCTTAGGAGTTGTAACGCGTCCTACATTATTCTAACGTGCTTTTGATGTTGCTAGTGTCACATCTTAAGCCGTAACATCTCCTGAGTTGTCGTACGATGTTCAAAGAACTTGTACGAAATCATTAGGTTTAGTATGGAGTTTTAAGGTTTTGTACGTTGTTGTATGATGTTGTTTGGAGTTTTAAGGCTTCATGTGTTATTCTAACGTGCTTTTCATGGTGCTAATATGGCATACAAAATCTTAAGATGTACAAACTTGTCGTACGATGTTCAAAGGACTCGGACGAATTCATTAGGTATATTATGGAGTTTTAAGGTTTCGTACGGTGTTGTAAGGTGTTGTTAGGAGTTGTAAGGCGTCCAAGATTATACTAACATGCTTTTCAAGGTGCTAATATGGCATATAGAGTCGTAAGATGTCTTAAGTTGCCGTACGACGTTCAAAGGACTCGGACGAATTCATTAGGTTTATTATGGCGTTTTATAGTTTCGTACGGTGATGTAAGGTGTTCTTGGGAGTTGTAACGCGTCCTACATTATTCTAACGTTCTTTTCATGTTACTATAGTAGCATCCTAAGCCGTAACATCTCCTGAGTTATCGTTTGATGTTCAAAAGACTTGGACGAAATCATTCGGTTTAGTATGGAGTTTAAAGGTTTTGTACGTTGTTGTATGATGTTGTTTGGAGTTTTAAGGCTTCCTGTGTTATTCTAACGTGCTTTTCATGGTGCTAATATGGCATACAAAATCTTAACATGTACAAACTTGTTGTACGATGTTCAAAGGACTCGGACGAATTCATTAGGTATATTATGGAGTGTTAAGGTTTCGTACGGTGTTGTAACGTGTTGTTAGGAGTTGTAAGGCGTCTAACATTATACTAACATGCTTTTCAAGGTGCTAATATGGCATATAGAGTCGTAAGAGGTCTTAAGTTGCCGTACGACGTTCAAAGGACTCGGACGAATTCATTAGGTTTATTATGGAGTTTTATAGTTTCGTACGGTGATGTAAGGTGTTCTTAGGAGTTGTAACGCGTCCTACATTATTCTAACATGCTTTTGATGTTGCTAATGTCACATCCTAAGCCGTAACATCTCCTGAGTTGTCGTACGATGTTCAAAGGACTTGGACGAAATTATTAGGTTTAGTATGGTGTTTTAAGGTTTTGTACGTTGTTGTATGATTTTGTATGGAGTTTTAAGGCTTCCTGTGTTATTCTAACGTGCTTTTCATGGTGCTAATATGGCATACAAAATCTTAAGATGTACAAACTTGTCGTACGATGATCAAAGGACTCGGACGAATTCATTAGGTATATTATGGAGTTTAAGGTTTCGTACGGTGTTGTAAGGTGTTGTTAGGAGTTGTAAGGCGTCCAAGATTATACTAACATGCTTTTCAAGGTGCTAATATGGCATATAGAGTCGTAAGATGTCTTAAGTTGTCGTACGACGTTCAAAGGACTCGGACGAATTCATTAGGTTTATTATGGAGTTTTATAGTTTCGTACGGTAATGTAAGGTGTTCTTAGGAGTTGTAACGCGTCCTACATTATTTTAACGTTCTTTTCATGTTGCTAATGTCGCATCCTAAGCCGTAACATCTCCTGAGTTGTCGTTCGATGTTCAAAGGACTTGGACGAAATCATTAGGTTTAGTATGGAGTTTAAAGGTTTTGTACGATGTTGTATGGTGTTGTTTGGAGTTTTAAGGTTTCCTGTGTTATTCTAACGTGCTTTTCAAGGTGCTAATATGGCATACAAAATCTTAAGATGTACAAACTTGTCGTACGATGTTCAAAGGACTCGGACGAATTCATTAGGTATATTATGGAGTTTTAAGGTTTCGTACGGTGTTGTAAGGTGTTGTTAGGAGTTGTAAGGCGTCCAACATTATACTAACATGCTTTTCAAGCTGCTAATATGGCATATAGAGTCGTAAGATGTCTTAAGTTGCCGTACGACATTCAAAGGACTCGGACGAATTCATTAGGTTTATTATGGAGTTTTATAGTTTCGTACGGTGATGTAAGGTGTTCTTAGGAGTTGTAACGCGTCCTACATTATTCTAACGTGCTTTTGATGTTGCTAATGTCACATCTTAAGCCGTAACATCTCCTAAGTTGTCGTACGATGTTCAAAGAACTTGTACGAAATCATTAGGTTTAGTATGGAGTTTTAAGGTTTTGTACGTTGTTGTATGATGTTGTTTGGAGTTTTAAGGCTTCATGTGTTATTCTAACGTGCTTTTCATGGTGCTAATATGGCATACAAAATCTTAAGATGTACAAACTTGTCGTACGATGTTCAAAGGACTCGGACGAATTCATTAGGTATATTATGGAGTTTTAAGGTTTCGTACGGTGTTGTAAGGTGTTGTTAGGAGTTGTAAGGCGTCCAAGATTATACTAACATGCTTTTCAAGGTGCTAATATGGCATATAGAGTCGTAAGATGTCTTAAGTTGCCGTACGACGTTCAAAGGACTCGGACGAATTCATTAGGTTTATTATGGCGTTTTATAGTTTCGTACGGTGATGTAAGGTGTTCTTGGGAGTTGTAACGCGTCCTACATTATTCTAACGTTCTTTTCATGTTACTATAGTAGCATCCTAAGCCGTAACATCTCCTGAGTTATCGTTTGATGTTCAAAAGACTTGGACGAAATCATTCGGTTTAGTATGGAGTTTAAAGGTTTTGTACGTTGTTGTATGATGTTGTTTGGAGTTTTAAGGCTTCCTGTGTTATTCTAACGTGCTTTTCATGGTGCTAATATGGCATACAAAATCTTAACATGTACAAACTTGTCGTACGATGTTCAAAGGACTCGGACGAATTCATTAGGTATATTATGGAGTGTTAAGGTTTCGTACGGTGTTGTAACGTGTTGTTAGGAGTTGTAAGGCGTCTAACATTATACTAACATGCTTTTCAAGGTGCTAATATGGCATATAGAGTCGTAAGAGGTCTTAAGTTGCCGTACGACGTTCAAAGGACTCGGACGAATTCATTAGGTTTATTATGGAGTTTTATAGTTTCGTACGGTGATGTAAGGTGTTCTTAGGAGTTGTAACGCGTCCTACATTATTCTAACATGCTTTTGATGTTGCTAATGTCACATCCTAAGCCGTAACATCTCCTGAGTTGTCGTACGATGTTCAAAGGACTTGGACGAAATTATTAGGTTTAGTATGGTGTTTTAAGGTTTTGTACGTTGTTGTATGATTTTGTATGGAGTTTTAAGGCTTCCTGTGTTATTCTAACGTGCTTTTCATGGTGCTAATATGGCATACAAAATCTTAAGATGTACAAACTTGTCGTACGATGATCAAAGGACTCGGACGAATTCATTAGGTATATTATGGAGTTTAAGGTTTCGTACGGTGTTGTAAGGTGTTGTTAGGAGTTGTAAGGCGTCCAAGATTATACTAACATGCTTTTCAAGGTGCTAATATGGCATATAGAGTCGTAAGATGTCTAAGTTGTCGTACGACGTTCAAAGGACTCGGACGAATTCATTAGGTTTAATATGGAGTTTTATAGTTTCGTACGGTAATGTAAGGTGTTCTTAGGAGTTGTAACGCGTCCTACATTATTTTAACGTTCTTTTCATGTTGCTAATGTCGCATCCTAAGCCGTAACATCTCCTGAGTTGTCGTACGATGTTCAAAGGACTTGGACGAAATTATTAGGTTTAGTATGGAGTTTTAAGGTTTTGTACGTTGTTGTATGATGTTGTATGGAGTTTTAAAGCTTCCTGTGTTATTCTAACGTGCTTTTCATGGTGCTAATATGGCATACAAAATCTTAAGATGTACAAACTTGTCGTACGATGATCAAAGGACTCGGACGAATTCATTAGGTATATTATGGAGTTTTAAGGTTTCGTACGGTGTTGTAAGGTGTTGTTAGGAGTTGTAAGGCGTCCAAGATTATACTAACATGCTTTTCAAGGTGCTAATATGGCATATAGAGTCATAAGATGTCTTAAGTTGTCGTACGACGTTCAAAGGACTCGGACGAATTCATTAGGTTTATTATGGAGTTTTATAGTTTCGTACGGTGATGTAAGGTGTTCTTAGGAGTTGTAACGCGTCCTACATTATTCTAACATGCTTTTGATGTTGCTAATGTCACATCCTAAGCCGTAACATCTCCTGAGTTGTCGTACGATGTTCAAAGGACTTGGACGAAATTATTAGGTTTAGTATGGTGTTTTAAGGTTTTGTACGTTGTTGTATGATTTTGTATGGAGTTTTAAGGCTTCCTGTGTTATTCTAACGTGCTTTTCATGGTGCTAATATGGCATACAAAATCTTAAGATGTACAAACTTGTCGTACGATGATCAAAGGACTCGGACGAATTCATTAGGTATATTATGGAGTTTAAGGTTTCGTACGGTGTTGTAAGGTGTTGTTAGGAGTTGTAAGGCGTCCAAGATTATACTAACATGCTTTTCAAGGTGCTAATATGGCATATAGAGTCGTAAGATGTCTAAGTTGTCGTACGACGTTCAAAGGACTCGGACGAATTCATTAGGTTTATTATGGAGTTTTATAGTTTCGTACGGTAATGTAAGGTGTTCTTAGGAGTTGTAACGCGTCCTACATTATTTTAACGTTCTTTTCATGTTGCTAATGTCGCATCCTAAGCCGTAACATCTCCTGAGTTGTCGTACGATGTTCAAAGGACTTGGACGAAATTATTAGGTTTAGTATGGAGTTTTAAGGTTTTGTACGTTGTTGTATGATGTTGTATGGAGTTTTAAAGCTTCCTGTGTTATTCTAACGTGCTTTTCATGGTGCTAATATGGCATACAAAATCTTAAGATGTACAAACTTGTCGTACGATGATCAAAGGACTCGGACGAATTCATTAGGTATATTATGGAGTTTTAAGGTTTCGTACGGTGTTGTAAGGTGTTGTTAGGAGTTGTAAGGCGTCCAAGATTATACTAACATGCTTTTCAAGGTGCTAATATGGCATATAGAGTCATAAGATGTCTTAAGTTGTCGTACGACGTTCAAAGGACTCGGACGAATTCATTAGGTTTATTATGGAGTTTTATAGTTTCGTACGGTGACGTAAGGTGTTCTTAGGAGTTGTAACGCGTCCTACATTATTTTAACGTTCTTTTCATGTTGCTAATGTCGCATCCTAAGCCGTAACATCTCCTGAGTTGTCGTTCGATGTTCAAAGGACTTGGACGAAATCATTAGGTTTAGTATGGAGTTTAAAGGTTTTGTACGATGTTGTATGGTGTTGTTTGGAGTTTTAAGGTTTCCTGTGTTATTCTAACGTGCTTTTCAAGGTGCTAATATGGCATACAAAATCTTAAGATGTACAAACTTGTCGTACGATGTTCAAAGGACTCGGACGAATTCATTAGGTATATTATGGAGTTTTAAGGTTTCGTACGGTGTTGTAAGGTGTTGTTAGGAGTTGTAAGGCGTCCAAGATTATACTAACATGCTTTTCAAGGTGCTAATATGACATATAGAGTCGTAAGATGTCTAAGTTGTCGTACGACGTTCAAAGGACTCGGACGAATTCATTAGGTTTATTATGGAGTTTTATAGTTTCGTACGGTAATGTAAGGTGTTCTTAGGAGTTGTAACGCGTCCTACATTATTTTAACGTTCTTTTCATGTTGCTAATGTCGCATCCTAAGCCGTAACATCTCCTGAGTTGTCGTACGATGTTCAAAGGACTTGGACGAAATTATTAGGTTTAGTATGGAGTTTTAAGGTTTTGTACGTTGTTGTATGATGTTGTATGGAGTTTTAAAGCTTCCTGTGTTATTCTAACGTGCTTTTCATGGTGCTAATATGGCATACAAAATCTTAAGATGTACAAACTTGTCGTACGATGATCAAAGGACTCGGACGAATTCATTAGGTATATTATGGAGTTTTAAGGTTTCGTACGGTGTTGTAAGGTGTTGTTAGGAGTTGTAAGGCGTCCAAGATTATACTAACATGCTTTTCAAGGTGCTAATATGGCATATAGAGTCATAAGATGTCTTAAGTTGTCGTACGACGTTCAAAGGACTCGGACGAATTCATTAGGTTTATTATGGAGTTTTATAGTTTCGTACGGTGACGTAAGGTGTTCTTAGGAGTTGTAACGCGTCCTACATTATTTTAACGTTCTTTTCATGTTGCTAATGTCGCATCCTAAGCCGTAACATCTCCTGAGTTGTCGTTCGATGTTCAAAGGACTTGGACGAAATCATTAGGTTTAGTATGGAGTTTAAAGGTTTTGTACGATGTTGTATGGTGTTGTTTGGAGTTTTAAGGTTTCCTGTGTTATTCTAACGTGCTTTTCAAGGTGCTAATATGGCATACAAAATCTTAAGATGTACAAACTTGTCGTACGATGTTCAAAGGACTCGGACGAATTCATTAGGTATATTATGGAGTTTTAAGGTTTCGTACGGTGTTGTAAGGTGTTGTTAGGAGTTGTAAGGCGTCCAACATTATACTAACATGCTTTTCTGTAACATCCTGTTTTATGAATAAAAATATAATATTTGAAACTTCAATTTCAAATACTCCTATACGAATAAGTAGGGAGTTGCAATTTAACACAAGATGTGTTTGTAAGTGTTAAATGTTAATAGATGTCAAATTAAAATACGGAATGTGTTTATATACATCATATGTTATTAGATATTAAGTAATAATAACAACATAAATTACAAGATATATACGCTTTATGTATATAAATATCATGTTGGAAAATTAAATGTAATATAAAAATAAAAATAATGATACGTTATTAAAGGCAGTAACAATTACTTGTAGATAGGAACAAGAAATTTAATATTATAAAATTTCATGATAATGTTTATCTATATATGAAGTCGGCAAACTAGCACTATATATATGTGTGTACAATCAATATGAATGGATCATATTTTTAAAAACAATTGAGAACTACAAACAAAAGAGAATAACATAAATACTTGTTTGAAATGCTTTGAGTGTGATATCTCAAACGATAGAACGTACGAGTTATAGCGTATTTTGAAGACGGTTTTGATCACGACAGTTAGTTACTTACCTTTTATGCTTGAAGTTTCTAACACTAAAAGTAAGTATACAAACTCTTAAAAGTATACATGATTATTGCTATGTTCCAATATGAATAATAATATCATTATGTGTTTGATATATATTAATTTGGAACATATATAGACCGGTGGGTCTTAAATATATATGTGATTATTACTGTTGAAAATTTGAGTAGTATATATCCTGTTGATATATATGACAAATAATAGAGACGGTGGTCTCGGTGAATAAAAATAGAGACGGTGGTCTCGGTGAATAAATAGAGACGGTGGTCTCGGTGAATAAAAATAGAGACGGTGGTCTCGGTGAATAAATAGAGACGGTGGTCTCGGTGAATAAAAAAAAATAGAGACGGTGGTCTCGGTGAATAAATAGAGACGGTGGTCTCGGTGAATAAAAATAGAGACGGTGGTCTCGGTGAATAAATAGAGACGGTGGTCTCGGTGAATAAAAAAAATAGAGACGGTGGTCTCGGTGAATAAAAAAAATAGAGACGGTGGTCTCGGTGAATAAATAGAGACGGTGGTCTCGGTGAATAAAAATAGAGACGGTGGTCTCGGTGAATAAATAGAGACGGTGGTCTCGGTGAATAAATAGAGACGGTGGTCTCAGTGAATAAAAATAGAGACAGTGGTCTCAAAAATAAATTAGAGACATGTGGTCTCAGAAATTAAAGTGGCGACGTGTAGTGTGTACTTACTTAGCTATAGCTAATGCGTTATTCATGTATACTTTCAGGGAAGAAAGTGGAGGGGGACTAAAGACCGGCATCGGATCGACCAGTGGAAGTTACTTTTGTTTAAATAAAAGTTGTACAATATCTAATGTAATGACTGTTTTGTAAACTATATATTATAGTGAAAATAGTCACACGAGTGACAAGTTTTGGATGTATATTGGGACCTACTCTGATATGAATTGCGAGATTTTTATATATATAAATATATAAAAAAAAAACTGGGTGTTTCAAGTTGGTATCAGAGCACTGGTTTGAGGGATTTAAGTATTCGGTATGGATACTTAAACTCAAACTGCGAGTGCTCTGGACAAGCAAAGGTGAACTTCGATCCGAAGACGGTCTAAAGCCTATCCAAGTAAGTACACTGACCCGTGGTTAATCATGTTGATTATATGTTATACATGATGTATATTGTAAATTAGTATGATTGTGTGGAAAATGATTTGTGGATTACGGGTCTGTACTCATAAGTTGGAAGGTTGGGAAAACTATGATAGACTGAAACTTGTTATTTGAATTACGATATGATAATTGTAAGAAAACATGAGTATAATATGTATAAGATTACATCTGGCCAATGTAATGTTATATATACGGTACTAGTGTGTTCTTGGAATGTTCATGTTTGTATTTGAAAATAACAAGAGTAAGGGGAATGTGTAAAATATGCATTGACCTATACGTGTATATATAGGAATAAGAATGCATATAAGTGTACGTATGATAAAAATATAAACTTGGGAATGTCGTAGCATAAAACGTACACTAATTAGTACCAATATTTCAGTACGAATTATGACAAACCATGAAGAGCAAAGTCGTCACTCTGGTGATGAAAAGTTTGATAGTAACGAGGAGAGAACGGTGTACTCTCCAAGACGAGAACGTGACGAAAATCCTTTATCCGAAAGGATAAGGAATCAAATATCAACAGAAGTGGGAAAGGCTTTTCAAGCAAATATTCCATTCCTTCTTGCAGAAGTGCAAAGTTCTGTGAGAAACTTAATTCATGACGAGCTATCAAAGTTTAAGAGTCCCCACGAGCAGTTTACCCCTGATAAAGTGAATAATCAGGAGGAATCAAATAAAGAAAAGGAGAAAAGTCGGTGTGCTTATAAAGACTTTATGGCGTGTAAGCCTTTAGAATTCAAAGGTGAGATTGACCCCCTGATAAGTCATAGATGGATTAATGAGATGGAAAGTATTTTTGATAGAAGTCATTGTGATAAAAGTGATGAGGTAATCTTTGCCACGAGCCAACTACGTGAGAGGGCAAAGGACTGGTGGGATATGATCAAAGTGGAAAAAGGTAAAGAAGTCACACGAAAAATGACATGGAGTGAATTCAAAGTAATATATTTAGAACATTTTAGTCCACAAGCGGCTGTGGATAGGATTGCTGAAGAATTCCTCCATATGCGTCAAACGCATCAATCTGTAGATGAAATCACGGCAGAATTTTTCGATAAAGCTAAGTTTTGTCCTTCATTGGTAGCAACAGAACGTATGTGGTTAAATCGCTACCATTTGATTTTAAAGGCAGAAATAAGGGAATTTGTGTCTCCTTCAAAGTGTGAAAAGTTGTCAGAGCTTATTAACTGGGCTCGTGAAAGAGAAATGGAGATAAAAAGGCAGATTGAGAACGGTGAGAAAAGAAAGGCTGAAATCCCAGTAGTTGCCACACCTTCAAAGAAGCTGAAAACGTCAGCAAACCTGACAAGGATGAGGTCAAAGAATGAACAACGTAATTGTTACATATGTGGTAGAGGACATTCAGGGGAATGTCTTTACAAAAATTTAAGTTGTTATAGATGTGGAAAAATTGGGCATACAGCATCCCGATGCACTAGTCCAGTCAATTTATGCTTCAATTGTTACAAGCCGGGTCATATGAGGGGCGACTGTCCGGAGCTAAAAACAAAGGATGGCAAGGTTGCGGAAGGATCCAAAACGACAGGAAATGTCAAGAGATTTGAAGTTCCAAAGCCGCGAGGTAGGGCTTTTCAAATCACTGCAGAAGAAGCAAAAGTTGTACCTGACGTCGTTACAGGTACCTTTCTAATCAATTTTGTCCCTGCATACGTTTTGTTTGACTCTGGAGCAAGTAGATCCTTCATATCCATAAATTTTGCTTGCCATAAGTCCTTTGTTAGAAGTAAGCTAGTAAATGCCTTAGAAGTCGAGGTTGCTAGTAATAAGAGTTTTGTCGTATCCGAAGTATGTCAAAACTGTAAACTAATTATTCAAGAAGAAGAATATTCCATAGACTTAATTCCTATTGAGCTTCGGGAGTTTGACGTAATTATTGGGATGGACTGGTTATCCCAACATCATGCATCAATAGTTTGCAATCAAAAGATCGTCCAATTTATGTCACCAATTGGAGAACAAGTGTGTATTTATGGAGAAAGAAAGAGCAGGATTACCGTGTGCTCAATGGCGAAGGCCAGGAATTATTTAAAGCATGGTCATCAAGCATTTTTAGCCTATGTGACGGATAAGGAAACAAAAGGAAAGGAACTTGATCAAATCCCAGTTGTTAGCGAATTCTCTGACGTCTTCCCTGATGAGCTATCTGGTGTTCCACCGGAAAGAGAAGTCGAATTCAAAATTGATCTAGTTCCCGGAGCTAATCCTGTGGCTAAATCACCATACCGACTGGCACCAAGTGAGATGAAAGAATTGATGTCACAACTCCAAGATCTATTAGATAAAGGTTTTATTCGGCCAAGTGTTTCACCTTGGGGTGCACCAATTTTGTTTGTTAAGAAGAAAGACGGTAGCATGCGAATGTGCATTGATTACCGTGAGTTAAATAAATTGACCATTAAGAATAGGTATCCTTTACCTAGAATTGATGATCTTTTTGATCAATTGCAAGGTTCTAGCTGGTTCTCTAAGATTGATCTAAGGTCAGGATATCATCAAGTAAAGGTAAGAGAAGAAGATGTACCAAAGACGGCTTTTCGTACTCGTTATGGGCATTATGAATTCATTGTGATGCCATTTGGTTTAACGAATGCCCCGGCAGTTTTCATGGATCTCATGAATCGAGTATGTAAACCTATGCTTGATCGTTTTGTTATCGTTTTTATCGATGATATCCTTATCTATTCTCGAACAGAAAAAGATCATGCTCAACATCTTAGGGAAGTTCTCACTACACTAAGAAACGAGAAGCTATACGCAAAGTTTTCAAAGTGTGCATTTTGGCTTCGAGAAGTTCAGTTCTTGGGCCATGTGGTAAATGCAGAGGGTATTTTGGTAGATTCCGCTAAGATAGAGACTATTACGAAATGGTCTCCTCCAAAGACCCCAACTGAAGTTAGAAGTTTTCTGGGTTTAGCGGGTTATTATCGGCGTTTCATTCAGGATTTCTCAAAAATAGCTACCCCGTTGACAAAGCTAACTCGAAAGAACTCCAAATTCGAATGGAAGCCAGAACAAGAGGAAGCATTTCAACTTTTGAAAGAAAAGTTAACTAAAGCTCCCGTTCTAGCTTTACCTGAAGGAACAGAAGATTTTGTTGTTTATTCTGATGCCTCGTATGTTGGACTGGGTTGTGTTCTTATGCAAAGGGGAAAAGTAATTGCATACGCGTCACGGAAATTAAAGCCAACGGAAGCGGGTTATCCAACTCATGATCTTGAATTGGCGGCAGTAGTTTTTGCACTAAAGATTTGGAGACATTATTTGTATGGTACAAAGTGCACAATCTATACCGATCATAAAAGTTTGAAATATTTCTTTGATCAAAAGGAATTAAATATGAGACAACGGCGATGGCTAGAGTTAGTCAAAGATTATGATTGTGAAATACTTTATCATCCGGGTAAAGCCAACGTTGTGGCTGATGCCCTAAGCCGGAAGGAGGGTATTGCTCCAATCAAAGTAAGATCATATAAACTAATTGTGAGTTCAGATTTGTTTGATCAAATTAAAGCTGCACAAATGGAGGCTCTGAAAGAGGAGAATTTGAAACGCGAAAGAATCATCGGTCAAATCCACCAACTTGAAGAAAATGATAAAGGAATTAAAGTTCGTTGTGGACGAATTTGGATTCCTTGGACTTGTAAGATTAAAAATATAATTTTGGATGAGGCACACAAGTCAAAATACTCAATCCATCCAGGTGCGACCAAGATGTATAATGATCTGAAGAAGGAATACTGGTGGCCTGGAATGAAAAGAGACATTGTTAAATATGTGGAGAGGTGTTTGACTTGTTTACAAGTTAAAGCTGAACACCAAAAACCATATGGGAAGATGCAGCCACTTGAAATTCCACTATGGAAATGGGAACATATTACAATGGATCTAGTGACGAAGCTGCCTAAAACGGCCAAAGGTTATGATGCAATATGGGTAGTTGTCGATCGTTTGACAAAAAGTGCTCACTTTATACCCATTCGTGAGAGTTATTCGTCAGAGCGAATGGCGGAAGTGTATATTAGTGAGATAGTGTCAAGTCATGGAGTGCCAGTATCTATTGTATCTGATAGAGACACTCGTTTTACCTCAAGATTTTGGAGAAAGTTTCAAGAAGAAATGGGTACTAAATTATTAATTAGTACGGCGTATCACCCACAGACAGATGGGCAAAGCGAGAGAACGATTCAAACACTTGAAGATATGTTGCGTGCTTGTATTATTGATTTTGGTGGCAGTTGGGACAAGTATTTACCTCTTGTAGAGTTCTCCTACAATAATAGTTACCATTCGAGCATTAAGAGGGCCCCATTTGAAATGCTTTATGGTAGAAAATGTCGCACTCCTGTGTGTTGGGGAAAAATTGGAGAAAGAGAACTTGAAAATAAAGAAGTGATAAATATAACAAATGAAAAGATCGATCAAATTAGGGAACACTTGAAAGCAGCACAAGATCGACAGAAGTCGTATGCTGATAAGCGGAGACGTCCGATCGAATTCCAAGTGGGAGATTTTGTGATGTTAAAAGTTTCCCCATGGAAAGGTGTGATACGTTTCCGTAAACGTGGAAAGTTGAGTCCACGGTTTATTGGTCCGTTTAAAATAATTGCTCGTGTGGGGAAGGTGGCATATCGTTTAGAATTACCAGAAGAATTAAACGGTATCCATAACACATTTCACGTTTCATATCTGCGAAAATGCTTGGCTGATGAAACGGCATGTGTGCCGTTAAATGACATTGAAGTGGATGAAAAGCTTAACTATGTGGAAAAACCGGTGACGATTCTTGATCGCAAAGTTAAGCAACTTCGAAATAAAGTAATAAATCAGGTGAAAGTACAGTGGAAGCATCGGCGTGGTTCTGATACCACATGGGAAGCCGAAGCTGAGATGAGAAAGTATTATCCAGAATTGTTTAATGTTTAAAAAGGTTTCGGGGACGAAACCTAAATAAGAGAAGGAGAGTTGTAACATCCTGTTTTATGAATAAAAATATAATATTTGAAACTTCAATTTCAAATACTCCTATACGAATAAGTAGGGAGTTGCAATTTAACACAAGATATGTTTGTAAGTGTTAAATGTTAATAGATGTCAAATTAAAATACGGAATGTGTTTATATACATCATATGTTATTAGATATTAAGTAATAATAACAACATAAATTACAAGATATATACGCTTTATGTATATAAATATCATGTTGGAAAATTAAATGTAATATAAAAATAAAAATAATGATACGTTATTAAAGGCAGTAACAATTACTTGTAGATAGGAACAAGAAATTTAATATTATAAAATTTCATGATAATGTTTATCTATATATGAAGTCGGCAAACTAGCACTATATATATGTGTGTACAATCAATATGAATGGATCATATTTTTAAAAACAATTGAGAACTACAAACAAAAGAGAATAACATAAATACTTGTTTGAAATGCTTTGAGTGTGATATCTCAAACGATAGAACGTACGAGTTATAGCGTATTTTGAAGACGGTTTTGATCACGACAGTTAGTTACTTACCTTTTATGCTTGAAGTTTCTAACACTAAAAGTAAGTATACAAACTCTTAAAAGTATACATGATTATTGCTATGTTCCAATATGAATAATAATATCATTATGTGTTTGATATATATTAATTTGGAACATATATAGACCGGTGGGTCTTAAATATATATGTGATTATTACTGTTGAAAATTTGAGTAGTATATATCCTGTTGATATATATGACAAATAATAGAGACGGTGGTCTCGGTGAATAAAAATAGAGACGGAGGTCTCGGTGAATAAATAGAGACGGTGGTCTCGGTGAATAAAAATAGAGACGGTGGTCTCGGTGAATAAATAGAGACGGTGGTCTCGGTGAATAAAAAAAAATAGAGACGGTGGTCTCGGTGAATAAATAGAGACGGTGGTCTCGGTGAATAAAAATAGAGACGGTGGTCTCGGTGAATAAATAGAGACGGTGGTCTCGGTGAATAAAAAAAATAGAGACGGTGGTCTCGGTGAATAAAAAAAATAGAGACGGTGGTCTCGGTGAATAAATAGAGACGGTGGTCTCGGTGAATAAAAATAGAGACGGTGGTCTCGGTGAATAAATAGAGACGGTGGTCTCGGTGAATAAATAGAGACGGTGGTCTCAGTGAATAAAAATAGAGACAGTGGTCTCAAAAATAAATTAGAGACATGTGGTCTCAGAAATTAAAGTGGCGACGTGTAGTGTGTACTTACTTAGCTATAGCTAATGCGTTATTCATGTATACTTTCAGGGAAGAAAGTGGAGGGGGACTAAAGACCGGCATCGGATCGACCAGTGGAAGTTACTTTTGTTTAAATAAAAGTTGTACAATATCTAATGTAATGACTGTTTTGTAAACTATATATTATAGTGAAAATAGTCACACGAGTGACAAGTTTTGGATGTATATTGGGACCTACTCTGATATGAATTGCGAGATTTTTATATATATAAATATAAAAAAAAAAAAACTGGGTGTTTCATTTTCAAGCTGCTAATATGGCATATAGAGTCGTAAGATGTCTTAAGTTGCCGTACGACATTCAAAGGACTCGGACGAATTCATTAGGTTTATTATGGAGTTTTATAGTTTCGTACGGTGATGTAAGGTGTTCTTAGGAGTTGTAACGCGTCCTACATTATTCTAACGTGCTTTTGATGTTGCTAATGTCACATCTTAAGCCGTAACATCTCCTGAGTTGTCGTACGATGTTCAAAGAACTTGTACGAAATCATTAGGTTTAGTATGGAGTTTAAAGGTTTTGTACGTTGTTGTATGATGTTGTTTGGAGTTTTAAGGCTTCATGTGTTATTCTAACGTGCTTTTCATGGTGCTAATATGGCATACAAAATCTTAAGATGTACAAACTTGTCGTACGATGTTCAAAGGACTCGGACGAATTCATTAGGTATATTATGGAGTTTTAAGGTTTCGTACGGTGTTGTAAGGTGTTGTTAGGAGTTGTAAGGCGTCCAACATTATACTAACATGCTTTTCAAGGTGCTAATATGGCATATAGAGTCGTAAGATGTCTAAAGTTGCTGTACGACGTTCAAAGGACTCGGACGAATTCATTAGGTTTATTATGGAGTTTTATAGTTTCGTACGGTGATGTAAGGTGTTCTTAGGAGTTGTAACGCGTCCTACATTATTCTAACGTGCTTTTGATGTTGCTAATGTCACATCCTAAGCCGTAAAATCTCCTGAGTTGTCGTACGATGTTCAAAGAACTTGGACGAAATCATTAGGTTTAGTATGGAGTTTTAAGGTTTTGTACGTTGTTGTATGATGTTGTTTGGAGTTTTAAGGCTTCCTGTGTTATTCTAACGTGCTTTTGAAGGTGCTAATATGGCATACAAAATCTTAAGATGTACAAACTTGTCGTACGATGTTCAAAGGACTCGGACGAATTCATTAGGTATATTATGGAGTTTTAAGGTTTCGCACGGTGTTGTAAGGTGTTGTTAGGAGTTGTAAGGCGTCCAAGATTATACTAACATGCTTTTCAAGGTGCTAATATGGCATATAGAGTCGTAAGATGTCTTAAGTTGCCGTACGACGTTCAAAGGACTCGGACGAATTCATTAGGTTTATTTTGGCGTTTTATAGTTTCGTACGGTGATGTAAGGTGTTCTTAGGAGTTGTAACGCGTCCTACATTATTCTAACGTGCTTTTGATGTTGCTAATGTCACATCTTAAGCCGTAACATCTCCTGAGTTGTCGTACGATGTTCAAAGAACTTGTACGAAATCATTAGGTTTAGTATGGAGTTTTAAGGTTTTGTACGTTGTTGTATGATGTTGTTTGGAGTTTTAAGGCTTCATGTGTTATTCTAACGTGCTTTTCATGGTGCTAATATGGCATACAAAATCTTAAGATGTACAAACTTGTCGTACGATGTTCAAAGGACTCGGACGAATTCATTAGGTATATTATGGAGTTTTAAGGTTTCGCACGGTGTTGTAAGGTGTTGTTAGGAGTTGTAAGGCGTCCAAGATTATACTAACATGCTTTTCAAGGTGCTAATATGGCATATAGAGTCGTAAGATGTCTTAAGTTGCCGTACGACGTTCAAAGGACTCGGACGAATTCATTAGGTTTATTTTGGCGTTTTATAGTTTCGTACGGTGATGTAAGGTGTTCTTAGGAGTTGTAACGCGTCCTACATTATTCTAACGTGCTTTTGATGTTGCTAATGTCACATCTTAAGCCGTAACATCTCCTGAGTTGTCGTACGATGTTCAAAGAACTTGTACGAAATCATTAGGTTTAGTATGGAGTTTTAAGGTTTTGTACGTTGTTGTATGATGTTGTTTGGAGTTTTAAGGCTTCATGTGTTATTCTAACGTGCTTTTCATGGTGCTAATATGGCATACAAAATCTTAAGATGTACAAACTTGTCGTACGATGTTCAAAGGACTCGGACGAATTCATTAGGTATATTATGGAGTTTTAAGGTTTCGCACGGTGTTGTAAGGTGTTGTTAGGAGTTGTAAGGCGTCCAAGATTATACTAACATGCTTTTCAAGGTGCTAATATGGCATATAGAGTCGTAAGATGTCTTAAGTTGCCGTACGACGTTCAAAGGACTCGGACGAATTCATTAGGTTTATTTTGGCGTTTTATAGTTTCGTACGGTGATGTAAGGTGTTCTTAGGAGTTGTAACGCGTCCTACATTATTCTAACGTGCTTTTGATGTTGCTAATGTCACATCCTAAACCGTAAAATCTCCTGAGTTGTCGTACGATGTTCAAAGAACTTGGACGAAATCATTAGGTTTAGTATGGAGTTTTAAGGTTTTGTACGTTGTTGTATGATGTTGTTTGGAGTTTTAAGGCTTCCTGTGTTATTCTAACGTGCTTTTGAAGGTGCTAATATGGCATACAAAATCTTAAGATGTACAAACTTTTCGTACGATGTTCAAAGGACTCGGACGAATTCATTAGGTATATTATGGAGTTTTAAGGTTTCGCACGGTGTTGTAAGGTGTTGTTAGGAGTTGTAAGGCGTCCAAGATTATACTAACATGCTTTTCAAGGTGCTAATATGGCATATAGAGTCGTAAGATGTCTTAAGTTGCCGTACGACGTTCAAAGGACTCGGACGAATTCATTAGGTTTATTATGGAGTTTTATAGTTTCGTACGGTGATGTAAGTTGTTCTTAGGAGTTGTAACGCGTCCTACATTATTCTAACGTGCTTTTGATGTTGCTAATGTCACATCTTAAGCCGTAACATCTCCTGAGTTGTCGTACGATGTTCAAAGGACTTGGACGAAATCATTAGGTTTAGTATGGAGTTTTAAGGTTTTGTACGTTGTTGTATGATGTTGTTTGGAGTTTTAAGGCTTCATGTGTTATTCTAACGTGCTTTTCATGGTGCTAATATGGCATACAAAATCTTAAGATGTACAAACTTGTCGTACGATGTTCAAAGGACTCGGACGAATTCATTAGGTATATTATGGAGTTTTAAGGTTTCGTACGGTGTTGTAAGGTGTTGTTAGGAGTTGTAAGGCGTCCAAGATTATACTAACATGCTTTTCAAGGTGCTAATATGGCATATAGAGTCGTAAGATGTCTAAAGTTGCCATACGACATTCAAAGGACTCGGACGAATTCATTAGGTTTATTATGGAGTTTTATAGTTTCGTACGGTGATGTAAGGTGTTCTTAGGAGTTGTAACGCGTCCTACATTATTCTAACGTGCTTTTGATGTTGCTAATGTCACATCTTAAGCCGTAACATCTCCTGAGTTGTCGTACGATGTTCAAAGGACTTGGACGAAATCATTAGGTTTAGTATGGAGTTTTAAGGTTTTGTACGTTGTTGTATGATGTTGTTTGGAGTTTTAAGGCTTCATGTGTTATTCTAACGTGCTTTTCATGGTGCTAATATGGCATACAAAATCTTAAGATGTACAAACTTGTCGTACGATGTTCAAAGGACTCGGACGAATTCATTAGGTATATTATGGAGTTTTAAGGTTTCGTACGGTGTTGTAAGGTGTTGTTAGGAGTTGTAAGGCGTCCAAGATTATACTAACATGCTTTTCAAGGTGCTAATATGGCATATAGAGTCGTAAGATGTCTAAAGTTGCCGTACGACGTTCAATGGACTCGGACGAATTCATTAGGTTTATTATGGAGTTTTATAGTTTCGTACGGTGATGTAAGGTGTTCTTAGGAGTTGTAACGCGTCCTACATTATTCTAACGTGCTTTTGATGTTGCTAATGTCACATCCTAAGCCGTAAAATCTCCTGAGTTGTCGTACGATGTTCAAAGAACTTGGACGAAATCATTAGGTTTAGTATGGAGTTTTAAGGTTTTGTACGTTGTTGTATGATGTTGTTTGGAGTTTTAAGGCTTCCTGTGTTATTCTAACGTGCTTTTGAAGGTGCTAATATGGCATACAAAATCTTAAGATGTACAAACTTTTCGTACGATGTTCAAAGGACTCGGACGAATTCATTAGGTATATTATGGAGTTTTAAGGTTTCGCACGGTGTTGTAAGGTGTTGTTAGGAGTTGTAAGGCGTCCAAGATTATACTAACATGCTTTTCAAGGTGCTAATATGGCATATAGAGTCGTAAGATGTCTTAAGTTGTCGTACGACGTTCAAAGGACTCAGACGAATTCATTAGGTTTATTATGGCGTTTTATAGTTTCGTACGGTGATGTAAGGTGTTCTTAGGAGTTGTAACGCGTCCTACATTATTCTAACGTTCTTTTCATGTTACTATAGTAGCATCCTAAGCCGTAACATCTCCTGAGTTATCGTTTGATGTTCAAAAGACTTGGACGAAATCATTCGGTTTAGTATGGAGTTTAAAGGTTTTGTACGTTGTTGTATGATGTTGTTTGGAGTTTTAAGGCTTCCTGTGTTATTCTAACGTGCTTTTCATGGTGCTAATATGGCATACAAAATCTTAAGATGTACAAACTTGTCGTACGATGTTCAAAGGACTCGGACGAATTCATTAGGTATATTATGGAGTGTTAAGGTTTCGTACGGTGTTGTAACGTGTTGTTAGGAGTTGTAAGGCGTCTAACATTATACTAACATGCTTCTCAAGGTGCTAATATGGCATATAGAGTCGTAAGATGTCTTAAGTTGCCGTACGACGTTCAAAGGACTCGGACGAATTCATTAGGTTTATTATGGAGTTTTATAGTTTCGTACGGTGATGTAAGGTTTTCTTAGGAGTTGTAACGCGTCCTACATTATTCTAACATGCTTTTGATGTTGCTAATGTCACATCCTAAGCCGTAACATCTCCTGAGTTGTCGTACGATGTTCAAAGGACTTGGACGAAATTATTAGGTTTAGTATGGAGTTTTAAGGTTTTGTACGTTGTTGTATGATGTTGTATGGAGTTTTAAGGCTTCCTGTGTTATTCTAACGTGCTTTTCATGGTGCTAATATGGCATACAAAATCTTAAGATGTACAAACTTGTCGTACGATGATCAAAGGACTCGGACGAATTCATTAGGTATATATTATGGAGTTTTAAGGTTTCGTACGGTGTTGTAAGGTGTTGTTAGGAGTTGTAAGGCGTCCAAGATTATACTAACATGCTTTTCAAGGTGCTAATATGGCATATAGAGTCGTAAGATGTCTTAAGTTGTCGTACGACGTTCAAAGGACTCGGACGAATTCATTAGGTTTATTATGGAGTTTTATAGTTTTGTACGTTGATGTAAGGTGTTCTTAGGAGTTGTAACGCGTCCTACATTATTCTAACGTTCTTTTCATGTTGCTAAAGTCGTATCCTAAGGCGTAACATCTCCTGAGTTGTCGTTTGATGTTCAAAGGACTTGGACGAAATCATTCGGTTTAGTATGGAGTTTAAAGGTTTTGTACGTTGTTGTATGATGTTGTTTGGAGTTTTAAGGCTTCCTGTGTTATTCTAACGTGCTTTTCATGGTGCTAATATGGCATACAAAATCTTAAGATGTACAAACTTTTCGTACGATGTTCAAAGGACTCGGACGAATTCATTAGGTATATTATGGAGTGTTAAGGTTTCGTACGGTGTTGTAACGTGTTGTTAGGAGTTGTAAGGCGTCTAACATTATACTAACATGCTTTTCAAGGTGCTATTATGGCATATAGAGTCGTAAGATGTCTTAAGTTGCCGTACGACGTTCAAAGGACTCGGACGAATTCATTAGGTATATTATGGAGTTTTAAGGTTTCGTACGGTGTTGTAAGGTGTTGTTAGGAGTTGTAAGGCGTCCAACATTATACTAACATGCTTTTCAAGATGCTAATATGGCATATAGAGTCGTAAGTTGTCTTAAGTTGCCGTACGACATTCAAAGGACTCGGACGAATTCATTAGGTTTATTATGGAGTTTTATAGTTTCGTACGGTGATGTAAGGTGTTCTTAGGAGTTGTAACGCGTCCTACATTATTCTAACGTGCTTTTGATGTTGCTAATGTCACATCTTAAGCCGTAACATCTCCTGAGTTGTCGTACGATGTTCAAAGGACTTGGACGAAATCATTAGGTTTAGTATGGAGTTTTAAGGTTTTGTACGTTGTTGTATGATGTTGTTTGGAGTTTTAAGGCTTCATGTGTTATTCTAACGTGCTTTTCATGGTGCTAATATGGCATACAAAATCTTAAGATGTACAAACTTGTCGTACGATGTTCAAAGGACTCGGACGAATTCATTAGGTATATTATGGAGTTTTAAGGTTTCGTACGGTGTTGTAAGGTGTTGTTAGGAGTTGTAAGGCGTCCAAGATTATACTAACATGCTTTTCAAGGTGCTAATATGGCATATAGAGTCGTAAGATGTCTAAAGTTGCTGTACGACGTTCAATGGACTCGGACGAATTCATTAGGTTTATTATGGAGTTTTATAGTTTCGTACGGTGATGTAAGGTGTTCTTAGGAGTTGTAACGCGTCCTACATTATTCTAACGTGCTTTTGATGTTGCTAATGTCACATCCTAAGCCGTAAAATCTCCTGAGTTGTCGTACGATGTTCAAAGAACTTGGACGAAATCATTAGGTTTAGTATGGAGTTTTAAGGTTTTGTACGTTGTTGTATGATGTTGTTTGGAGTTTTAAGGCTTCCTGTGTTATTCTAACGTGCTTTTGAAGGTGCTAATATGGCATACAAAATCTTAAGATGTACAAACTTGTCGTACGATGTTCAAAGGACTCGGACGAATTCATTAGGTATATTATGGAGTTTTAAGGTTTCGCACGGTGTTGTAAGGTGTTGTTAGGAGTTGTAAGGCGTCCAAGATTATACTAACATGCTTTTCAAGGTGCTAATATGGCATATAGAGTCGTAAGATGTCTTAAGTTGCCGTACGACGTTCAAAGGACTCGGACGAATTCATTAGGTTTATTATGGCGTTTTATAGTTTCGTACGGTGATGTAAGGTGTTCTTAGGAGTTGTAACGCGTCCTACATTATTCTAACGTTCTTTTCATGTTACTATAGTAGCATCCTAAGCCGTAACATCTCCTGAGTTATCGTTTGATGTTCAAAAGACTTGGACGAAATCATTCGGTTTAGTATGGAGTTTAAAGGTTTTGTACGTTGTTGTATGATGTTGTTTGGAGTTTTAAGGCTTCCTGTGTTATTCTAACGTGCTTTTCATGGTGCTAATATGGCATACAAAATCTTAAGATGTACAAACTTGTCGTACGATGTTCAAAGGACTTGGACGAATTCATTAGGTATATTATGGAGTGTTAAGGTTTCGTACGGTGTTGTAACGTGTTGTTAGGAGTTGTAAGGCGTCTAACATTATACTAACATGCTTTTCAAGGTGCTAATATGGCATATAGAGTCGTAAGATGTCTTAAGTTGCCGTACGACGTTCAAAGGACTCGGACGAATTCATTAGGTTTATTATGGAGTTTTATAGTTTCGTACGGTGATGTAAGGTTTTCTTAGGAGTTGTAACGCGTCCTACATTATTCTAACATGCTTTTGATGTTGCTAATGTCACATCCTAAGCCGTAACATCTCCTGAGTTGTCGTACGATGTTCAAAGGACTTGGACGAAATTATTAGATTTAGTATGGAGTTTTAAGGTTTTGTACGTTGTTGTATGATGTTGTATGGAGTTTTAAGGCTTCCTGTGTTATTCTAACGTGCTTTTCATGGTGCTAATATGGCATACAAAATCTTAAGATGTACAAACTTTTCGTACGATGATCAAAGGACTCGGACGAATTCATTAGGTATATTATGGAGTTTTAAGGTTTCGTACGGTGTTGTAAGGTGTTGTTAGGAGTTGTAAGGCGTCCAAGATTATACTAACATGCTTTTCAAGGTGCTAATATGGCATATAGAGTCGTAAGATGTCTTAAGTTGTCGTACGACGTTCAAAGGACTCGGACGAATTCATTAGGTTTATTATGGAGTTTTATAGTTTCGTACGGTGATGTAAGGTGTTCTTAGGAGTTGTAACGCGTCCTACATTATTCTAACGTTCTTTTCATGTTGCTATAGTCGTATCCTAAGCCGTAACATCTCCTGAGTTGTCGTTTGATGTTCAAAGGACTTGGACGAAATCATTCGGTTTAGTATGGAGTTTAAAGGTTTTGTACGTTGTTGTATGATGTTGTTTGGAGTTTTAAGGCTTCCTGTGTTATTCTAACGTGCTTTTCATGGTGCTAATATGGCATACAAAATCTTAAGATGTACAAACTTGTCGTACGATGTTCAAAGGACTCGGACGAATTCATTAGGTATATTATGGAGTGTTAAGGTTTCGTACGGTGTTGTAACGTGTTGTTAGGAGTTGTAAGGCGTCTAACATTATACTAACATGCTTTTCAAGGTGCTATTATGGCATATAGAGTCGTAAGATGTCTTAAGTTGCCGTACGACGTTCAAAGGACTCGGACGAATTCATTAGGTTTATTATGGAGTTTTATAGTTTCGTACGGTGATGTAAGGTGTTCTTAGGAGTTGTAACGCGTCCTACATTATTTTAACGTTCTTTTCATGTTGCTAATGTCGCATCCTAAGCCGTAACATCTCCTGAGTTGTCGTTCGATGTTCAAAGGACTTGGACGAAATCATTAGGTTTAGTATGGAGTTTAAAGGTTTTGTACGATGTTGTATGGTGTTGTTTGGAGTTTTAAGGTTTCCTGTGTTATTCTAACGTGCTTTTCAAGGTGCTAATATGGCATACAAAATCTTAAGATGTACAAACTTGTCGTACGATGTTCAAAGGACTCGGACGAATTCATTAGGTATATTATGGAGTTTTAAGGTTTCGTACGGTGTTGTAAGGTGTTGTTAGGAGTTGTAAGGCGTCCAACATTATACTAACATGCTTTTCAAGATGCTAATATGGCATATAGAGTCGTAAGATGTCTTAAGTTGCCGTACGACATTCAAAGGACTCAGACGAATTCATTAGGTTTATTATCGAGTTTTATAGTTTCGTACGGTGATGTAAGGTGTTCTTAGGAGTTGTAACGCGTCCTACATTATTCTAACGTGCTTTTGATGTTGCTAATGTCACATCTTAAGCCGTAACATCTCCTGAGTTGTCGTACGATGTTCAAAGGACTTGGACGAAATCATTAGGTTTAGTATGGAGTTTTAAGGTTTTGTACGTTGTTGTATGATGTTGTTTGGAGTTTTAAGGCTTCATGTGTTATTCTAACGTGCTTTTCATGGTGCTAATATGGCATACAAAATCTTAAGATGTACAAACTTGTCGTACGATGTTCAAAGGACTCGGACGAATTCATTAGGTATATTATGGAGTTTTAAGGTTTCGTACGGTGTTGTAAGGTGTTGTTAGGAGTTGTAAGGCGTCCAAGATTATACTAACATGCTTTTCAAGGTGCTAATATGGCATATAGAGTCGTAAGATGTCTAAAGTTGCCGTACGACGTTCAATGGACTCGGACGAATTCATTAGGTTTATTATGGAGTTTTATAGTTTCGTACGGTGATGTAAGGTGTTCTTAGGAGTTGTAACGCGTCCTACATTATTCTAACGTGCTTTTGATGTTGCTAATGTCACATCCTAAGCCGTAAAATCTCCTGAGTTGTCGTACGATGTTCAAAGAACTTGGACGAAATCATTAGGTTTAGTATGGAGTTTTAAGGTTTTGTACGTTGTTGTATGATGTTGTTTGGAGTTTTAAGGCTTCCTGTGTTATTCTAACGTGCTTTTGAAGGTGCTAATATGGCATACAAAATCTTAAGATGTACAAACTTGTCGTACGATGTTCAAAGGACTCGGACGAATTCATTAGGTATATTATGGAGTTTTAAGGTTTCGCACGGTGTTGTAAGGTGTTGTTAGGAGTTGTAAGGCGTCCAAGATTATACTAACATGCTTTTCAAGGTGCTAATATGGCATATAGAGTCGTAAGATGTCTTAAGTTGCCGTACGACGTTCAAAGGACTCGGACGAATTCATTAGGTTTATTATGGCGTTTTATAGTTTCGTACGGTGATGTAAGGTGTTCTTAGGAGTTGTAACGCGTCCTACATTATTCTAACGTTCTTTTCATGTTACTATAGTAGCATCCTAAGCCGTAACATCTCCTGAGTTATCGTTTGATGTTCAAAAGACTTGGACGAAATCATTCGGTTTAGTATGGAGTTTAAAGGTTTTGTACGTTGTTGTATGATGTTGTTTGGAGTTTTAAGGCTTCCTGTGTTATTCTAACGTGCTTTTCATGGTGCAAATATGGCATACAAAATCTTAAGATGTACAAACTTGTCGTACGATGATCAAAGGACACAGACAAATTCATTAGGTATATTATGGAGTTTTAAGGTTTCGTACGGTGTTGTAAGGTGTTGTTAGGAGTTGTAGGGCGTCCAAGATTATACTAACATGCTTTTCAAGGTGCTAATATTGCATATAGAGTCGTAAGATGTCTTAAGTTTCCGTACGACGTTCAAAGGACTCGGACGAATTCATTAGGTTTATTATGGAGTTTTATAGTTTCGTATGGTAATGTAAGGTGTTCTTAGGAGTTGTAACGCGTCCTACATTATTCTAACGTTCTTTTCATGTTGCTATAGTCGTATCCTAAGCCGTAACATCTCCTGAGTTGTCGTTTGATGTTCAAAGGACTTGGACGAAATCATTCGGTTTAGTATGGAGTTTAAAGGTTTTGTACGTTGTTGTATGATGTTGTTTGGAGTTTTAAGGCTTCCTGTGTTATTCTAACGTGCTTTTCATGGTGCTAATATGGCATACAAAATCTTAAGATGTACAAACTTGTCGTACGATGTTCAAAGGACTCGGACGAATTCATTAGGTATATTATGGAGTGTTAAGGTTTCTTACGGTGTTGTAACGTGTTGTTAGGAGTTGTAAGGCGTCTAACATTATACTAACATGCTTTTCAAGGTGCTATTATGGCATATAGAGTCGTAAGATGTCTTAAGTTGCCGTACGACGTTCAAAGGACTCGGACGAATTCATTAGGTTTATTATGGAGTTTTATAGTTTCGTACGGTGATGTAAGGTGTTCTTAGGAGTTGTAACACGTCCTACATTATTTTAACGTTCTTTTCATGTTGCTAATGTCGCATCCTAAGCCGTAACATCTCCTGAGTTGTCGTTCGATGTTCAAAGGACTTGGACGAAATCATTAGGTTTAGTATGGAGTTTAAAGGTTTTGTACGATGTTGTATGGTGTTGTTTGGAGTTTTAAGGTTTCCTGTGTTATTCTAACGTGCTTTTCAAGGTGCTAATATGGCATACAAAATCTTAAGATGTACAAACTTGTCGTACGATGTTCAAAGGACTCGGACGAATTCATTAGGTATATTATGGAGTTTTAAGGTTTCGTACGGTGTTGTAAGGTGTTGTTAGGAGTTGTAAGGCGTCCAACATTATACTAACATGCTTTTCAAGCTGCTAATATGGCATATAGAGTCGTAAGATGTCTTAAGTTGCCGTACGACATTCAAAGGACTCGGACGAATTCATTAGGTTTATTATGGAGTTTTATAGTTTCGTACGGTGATGTAAGGTGTTCTTAGGAGTTGTAACGCGTCCTACATTATTCTAACGTGCTTTTGATGTTGCTAATGTCACATCTTAAGCCGTAACATCTCCTGAGTTGTCGTACGATGTTCAAAGAACTTGTACGAAATCATTAGGTTTAGTATGGAGTTTTAAGGTTTTGAACGTTGTTGTATGATGTTGTTTGGAGTTTTAAGGCTTCATGTGTTATTCTAACGTGCTTTTCATGGTGCTAATATGGCATACAAAATCTTAAGATGTACAAACTTGTCGTACGATGTTCAAAGGACTCGGACGAATTCATTAGGTATATTATGGAGTTTTAAGGTTTCGTACGGTGTTGTAAGGTGTTGTTAGGAGTTGTAAGGCGTCCAAGATTATACTAACATGCTTTTCAAGGTGCTAATATGGCATATAGAGTCGTAAGATGTCTAAAGTTGTCGTACGACGTTCAAAGGACTCGGACGAATTCATTAGGTTTATTATGGAGTTTTATAGTTTCGTACGGTGATGTAAGGTGTTCTTAGGAGTTGTAACGCGTCCTACATTATTCTAACGTGCTTTTGATGTTGCTAATGTCACATCCTAAGCCGTAAAATCTCCTGAGTTGTCGTACGATGTTCAAAGAACTTGGACGAAATCATTAGGTTTAGTATGGAGTTTTAAGGTTTTGTACGTTGTTGTATGATGTTGTTTGGAGTTTTAAGGCTTCCTGTGTTATTCTAACGTGCTTTTGAAGGTGCTAATATGGCATACAAAATCTTAAGATGTACAAACTTGTCGTACGATGTTCAAAGGACTCGGACGAATTCATTAGGTATATTATGGAGTTTTAAGGTTTCGCACGGTGTTGTAAGGTGTTGTTAGGAGTTGTAAGGCGTCCAAGATTATACTAACATGCTTTTCAAGGTGCTAATATGGCATATAGAGTCGTAAGATGTCTTAAGTTGCCGTACGACGTTCAAAGGACTCGGACGAATTCATTAGGTTTATTATGGCGTTTTATAGTTTCGTACGGTGATGTAAGGTGTTCTTAGGAGTTGTAACGCGTCCTACATTATTCTAACGTTCTTTTCATGTTACTATAGTAGCATCCTAAGCCGTAACATCTCCTGAGTTATCGTTTGATGTTCAAAAGACTTGGACGAAATCATTCGGTTTAGTATGGAGTTTAAAGGTTTTGTACGTTGTTGTATGATGTTGTTTGGAGTTTTAAGGCTTCCTGTGTTATTCTAACGTGCTTTTCATGGTGCTAATATGGCATACAAAATCTTAAGATGTACAAACTTGTCGTACGATGATCAACGGACACGGACGAATTCATTAGGTATATTATGGAGTTTTAAGGTTTCGTACGGTGTTGTAAGGTGTTGTTAGGAGTTGTAAGGCGTCCAAGATTATACTAACATGCTTTTCAAGGTGCTAATATGGCATATAGAGTCGTAAGATGTCTTAAGTTTCCGTACGACGTTCAAAGGACTCGGACGAATTCATTAGGTTTATTATGGAGTTTTATAGTTTCGTACGGTGATGTAAGGTGTTCTTAGGAGTCCTAACGCGTCCTACATTATTCTGACGTGCTTTTGATGTTGCTAATGTCACATCCTAAGCCGTAACATCTCCTGAGTTGTCGAACGATGTTCAAAGGACTTGGACGAAATCATTAGGTTTAGTATGGAGTTTTAAGGTTTTGTACGTTGTTGTATGATGTTGTTTGGAGTTTTAAGGCTTCCTGTGTTATTCTAACGTGCTTTTCATGGTGCTAATATGGCATACAAAATCTTAAGATGAACAAACTTGTCGTACGATGTTCAAAGGACTCTGACGAATTCATTAGGTATATTATGGAGTTTTAAGGTTTCGTACGGTGTTGTAACGTGTTGTTAGGAGTTGTAAGGCGTCCAAAATTATACTAACATGTTTTTCAAGGTGCTAATATGGCATATAGAGTCGTAAGATGTCTTAAGTTGTCGTACGACGTTCAAAGGACTCGGACGAATTCATTAGGTTTATTATGGCGTTTTATAGTTTCGTACGGTGATGTAAGGTGTTCTTAGGAGTTGTAACGCGTCCTACATTATTCTAACGTTCTTTTCATGTTGCTATAGTCGCATCCTAAGCCGTAACATCTCCTGAGTTGTCGTTTGATGTTCAAAGGACTTGGACGAAATCATTCGGTTTAGTATGGAGTTTAAAGGTTTTGTACGTTGTTGTATGATGTTGTTTGGAGCTTTAAGGCTTCTTGTGTTATTCTAACGTGCTTTTCATGGTGCTAATATGGCATACAAAATCTTAAGATGTACAAACTTGTCGTACGATGTTCAAAGGACTCGGACGAATTCATTAGGTATATTATGGAGTTTTAAGGTTTCGTACGGTGTTGTAACGTGTTGTTAGGAGTTGTAAGGCGTCCAACATTATACTAACATGTTTTTCAAGGTGCTAGTATGGCATATAGAGTCATAAGATGTCTTAAGTTGTCGTACGACGTTCAAAGGACTTGGACGAATTCATTAGGTTTATTATGGAGTTTTATAGTTTCGTACGGTGATGTAAGGTGTTCTTAGGAGTCGTAACGCGTCCTACATTATTCTGACGTGCTTTTGATGTTGCTAATGTCACATCCTAAGCCGTAACATCTCCTGAGTTGTCGAACGATGTTCAAAGGACTTGGACGAAATCATTAGGTTTAGTATGGAGTTTTAAGGTTTTGTACGTTGTTGTATGATGTTGTTTGGAGTTTTAAGGCTTCCTGTGTTATTCTAACGTGCTTTTCATGGTGCTAATATGGCATACAAAATCTTAAGATGTACAAACTTGTCGTACGATGTTCAAAGGACTCGGACGAATTCATTAGGTATATTATGGAGTTTTAAGGTTTCGTACGGTGTTGTAAGGTGTTGTTAGGAGTTGTAAGGCGTCCAGATTATACTAACATGCTTTTCAAGGTGCTAATATAGCATATAGAGTCGTAAGATGTCTTAAGTTGCCGTACGACGTTCAAAGGACTCGGACGAATTCATTAGGTTTATTATGGAGTTTTATAGTTTCGTACGGTGATGTATGGTGTTCTTAGGAGTCGTAACGCGTCCTACATTATTCTAACGTGCTTTTGATGTTGCTAATGTCACATCCTAAGCCGTAACATCTCCTGAGTTGTCGAACGATGTTCTAAGGACTTGGACGAAATCATTAGGTTTAGTATGGAGTTTTAAGGTTTTGTACGTTGTTGTATGATGTTGTTTGGAGTTTTAAGGCTTCCTGTGTTATTCTAACGTGCTTTTCATGGTGCTAATATGGCATACAAAATCTTAAGATGTACAAACTTGTCGTACGATGTTCAAAGGACTCGGACGAATTCATTAGGTATATTATGGAGTTTTAAGGTTTCGTACGGTGTTGTAACGTGTTGTTAGGAGTGGTAAGGTGTCCAACATTATACTAACATGTTTTTCAAGGTGTTAGTATGGCATATAGAGTCATAAGATGTCTTAAGTTGTCGTACGACGTTCAAAGGACTCGGACGAATTCATTAGGTTTATTATGGAGTTTTATAGTTTCGTACGGTGATGAAAGGTGTTCTTAGGAGTCGTAACGCGTCTTACATTATTCTAACGTGCTTTTGATGTTGCTAATGTCACATCCTAAGCCGTAACATCTCCTGAGTTGTCGAACGATGTTCTAAGGACTTGGACGAAATCATTAGGTTTAGTATGGAGTTTTAAGGTTTTGTACGTTGTTGTATGATGTTGTTTGGAGTTTTAAGGCTTCCTGTGTTATTCTAACGTGCTTTTCATGGTGCTAATATGGCATACAAAATCTTAAGATGTACAAACTTGTCGTACGATGTTCAAAGGACTCGGACGAATTCATTAGGTATATTATGGAGTTTTAAGGTTTCGTACGGTGTTGTAACGTGTTGTTAGGAGTGGTAAGGCGTCCAACATTATACTAACATGTTTTTCAAGGTGCTAGTATGGCATATAGAGTCATAAGATGTCTTAAGTTGTCGTACGACGTTCAAAGGACTCGGACGAATTCATTTGGTTTATTATGGAGTTTTATAGTTTCGTACGGTGATGTAAGGTGTTCTTAGGAGTCGTAACGCGTCCTACATTATTCTAACGTGCTTTTGATGTTGCTAATGTCACATCCTAAGCCGTAACATCTCCTGAGTTGTCGAACGATGTTCAAAGGACTTGGACGAAATCATTAGGTTTAGTATGGAGTTTTAAGGTTTTGTACGTTGTTGTATGATGTTGTTTGGAGCTTTAAGGCTTCCTGTGTTATTCTAATGTGCTTTTCATGGTGCTAATATGGCATACAAAATCTTAAGATGTACAAACTTGCCGTACGATGTTCAAAGGACTCTGACGAATTCATTAGGTATATTATGGAGTTTTAAGGTTTCGTACGGTGTTGTAACGTGTTGTTAGGAGTTGTAAGGCGTCCAAAACTATACTAACATGTTTTTCAAGGTGCTAATATGGCATATAGAGTCGTAAGATGTCTTAAGTTGTCGTACGACGTTCAAAGGACTCGGACGAATTCATTAGGTTTATTATGGAGTTTTATAGTTTCGTACGGTGATGTAAGGTGTTCTTAGGAGTTGTAACGCGTCCTACATTATTCTAACGTTCTTTTCATGTTGCTATAGTCGCATCCTAAGCCGTAACATCTCCTGAGTTGTCGTTTGATGTTCAAAGGACTTGGACAAAATCATTCGGTTTAGTATGGAGTTTAAAGGTTTTGTACGTTGTTGTATGATGTTGTTTGGAGCTTTAAGGCTTCTTGTGTTATTCTAACGTGCTTTTCATGGTGCTAATATGGCATACAAAATCTTAAGATGTACAAACTTGTCGTACGATGTTCAAAGGACTCGGACGAATTCATTAGGTATATTATGGAGTTTTAAGGTTTCGTACGGTGTTGTAACGTGTTGTTAGGAGTTGTAAGGCGTCCAAGATTATACTAACATGCTTTTCAAGGTGCTAATATGGCATATAGAGTCGTAAGATGTCTTAAGTTGCCGTACGACGTTCAAAGGACTCGGACGAATTCATTAGGTTTATTATGGCGTTTTATAGTTTCGTACGGTGATGTAAGGTGTTCTTAGGAGTCGTAACGCGTCCTACATTATTCTAACGTTCTTTTCATGTTACTATAGTAGCATCCTAAGCCGTAACATCTCCTGAGTTATCGTTTGATGTTCAAAAGACTTGGACGAAATCATTAGGTTTAGTATGGAGTTTTAAGGTTTTGTACGTTGTTGTATGATGTTGTTTGGAGTTTTAAGGCTTCCTGTGTTATTCTAACGTGCTTTTCATGGTGCTAATATGGCATACAAAATCTTAAGATGTACAAACTTGTCGTACGATGTTCAAAGGACTCGGACGAATTCATTAGGTATATTATGGAGTTTTAAGGTTTCGTACGGTGTTGTAAGGTGTTGTTAGGAGTTGTAAGGCGTCCAGATTATACTAACATGCTTTTCAAGGTGCTAATATAGCATATAGAGTCGTAAGATGTCTTAAGTTGCCGTACGACGTTCAAAGGATTCGGACGAATTCATTAGGTTTATTATGGAGTTTTATAGTTTCGTACGGTGATGTATGGTGTTCTTAGGAGTCGTAACGCGTCCTACATTATTCTAACGTACTTTTGATGTTGCTAATGTCACATCCTAAGCCGTAACATCTCCTGAGTTGTCGAACGATGTTCTAAGGACTTGGACGAAATCATTAGGTTTAGTATGGAGTTTTAAGGTTTTGTACGTTGTTGTATGATGTTGTTTGGAGTTTTAAGGCTTCCTGTGTTATTCTAACGTGCTTTTCATGGTGCTAATATGGCATACAAAATCTTAAGATGTACAAACTTGTCGTACGATGTTCAAAGGACTCGGACGAATTCATTAGGTATATTATGGAGTTTTAAGGTTTCGTACGGTGTTGTAACGTGTTGTTAGGAGTGGTAAGGCGTCCAACATTATACTAACATGTTTTTCAAGGTGTTAGTATGGCATATAGAGTCATAAGATGTCTTAAGTTGTCGTACGACGTTCAAAGGACTCGGACGAATTCATTAGGTTTATTATGGAGTTTTATAGTTTCGTACGGTGATGTATGGTGTTCTTAG
Organism: Tagetes erecta; assembly: GCA_030867185.1. Lineage (NCBI taxonomy): Eukaryota > Viridiplantae > Streptophyta > Magnoliopsida > Asterales > Asteraceae > Tagetes > Tagetes erecta. The sequence continues at coordinate 33,381,211 of CM061490.1, read as the reverse complement.
GAGTTGTAACGCGTCCTACATTATTCTAACGTTCTTTTCATGTTGCTATAGTCGCATCCTAAGCTGTAACATCTCCTGAGTTATCGTTTGATGTTCAAAGGACTTGGACAAAATCATTCGGTTTAGTATGGAGTTTAAAGGTTTTGTACGTTGTTGTATGATGTTGTTTGGAGATTTAAGGCTTCCTGTGTTATTCTAACGTGCTTTTCATGGTGCTAATATGGCATACAAAATGTTAAGATGTACAAACTTGTCGTACGATGTTCAAAGGACTCGGACGAATTCATTAGGTATATTATGGAGTTTTAAGGTTTCGTACGGTGTTGTAACGTGTTGTTAGGAGTGGTAAGGCGTCCAACATTATACTAACATGCTTTTCAAGGTGCTAATATGGCATATAGAGTCGTAAGATGTCTTAAGTTGCCGTACGACGTTCAAAGGACTATGACGAATTCATTAGGTTTATTATGGAGTTTTATAGTTTCGTACGGTGATGTAAGGTGTTCTTAGGAGTTGTAACGCGTCCTACATTATTCTAACGTTCTTTTCATGTTGCTATAGTCGCATCCTAAGCCGTAACATCTCCTGAGTTGTCGTTTGATGTTCAAAGGACTTGGATGAAATCATTCGGTTTAGTATGGAGCTTAAAGGTTTTGTACGTTGTTGTATGATGTTGTTTGGAGTTTTAAGGCTTCCTGTGTTATTCTAACGTGCTTTTCATGGTGCTAATATGGCATACAAAATCTTAAGATGTACAAACTTGTCGAACGATGTTCAAAGGACTCGGACGAATTCATTAGGTATATTATGGAGTTTCAAGGTTTCGTACGGTGTTGTAACGTGTTGTTAGGAGTGGTAAGGCGTCCAACATTATACTAACATGATTTTCAAGGTGCTAATATGGCATATAGAGTCGTAAGATGTCTTAAGTTGCCGTACGACGTTCAAAGGACTAGGACGAATTCATTAGGTTTATTATGGAGTTTTATAGTTTCGTACGGTGATGTAAGGTGTTCTTAGGAGTTGTAACGCGTCCTACATTATTCTAACGTTCTTTTCATGTTGCTATAGTCGCATCCTAAGCCGTAACATCTCCTGAGTTGTCGTTTGATGTTCAAAGGACTTGGATGAAATCATTCGGTTTAGTATGGAGTTTAAAGGTTTTGTACGTTGTTGTATGATGTTGTTTGGAGTTTTAAGGCTTCCTGTGTTATTCTAACGTGCTTTTCATGGTGCTAATATGGCATACAAAATCTTAAGATGTACAAACTTGTCGAACGATGTTCAAAGGACTCGGACGAATTCATTAGGTATATTATGGAGTTTCAAGGTTTCGTACGGTGTTGTAACGTGTTGTTAGGAGTGGTAAGGCGTCCAACATTATACTAACATGCTTTTCAAGGTGCTAATATGGCATATAGAGTCGTAAGATGTCTTAAGTTGCCGTACGACGTTCAAAGGACTAGGACGAATTCATTAGGTTTATTATGGAGTTTTATAGTTTCGTACGGTGATGTAAGGTGTTCTTAGGAGTTGTAACGCGTCCTACATTATTCTAACGTTCTTTTCATGTTGCTATAGTCGCATCCTAAGCCGTAACATCTCCTGAGTTGTCGTTTGATGTTCAAAGGACTTGGATGAAATCATTCGGTTTAGTATGGAGCTTAAAGGTTTTGTACGTTGTTGTATGATGTTGTTTGGAGTTTTAAGGCTTCCTGTGTTATTCTAACGTGCTTTTCATGGTGCTAATATGGCATACAAAATCTTAAGATGTACAAACTTGTCGAACGATGTTCAAAGGACTCGGACGAATTCATTAGGTATATTATGGAGTTTCAAGGTTTCGTACGGTGTTGTAACGTGTTGTTAGGAGTGGTAAGGCGTCCAACATTATACTAACATGCTTTTCAAGGTGCTAATATGGCATATAGAGTCGTAAGATGTCTTAAGTTGCCGTACGACGTTCAAAGGACTAGGACGAATTCATTAGGTTTATTATGGAGTTTTATAGTTTCGTACGGTGATGTAAGGTGTTCTTAGGAGTTGTAACGCGTCCTACATTATTCTAACGTTCTTTTCATGTTGCTATAGTCGCATCCTAAGCTGTAACATCTCCTGAGTTATCGTTTGATGTTCAAAGGACTTGGATGAAATCATTCGGTTTAGTATGGAGTTTAAAGGTTTTGTACGTTGTTGTATGATGTTGTTTGGAGATTTAAGGCTTCCTGTGTTATTCTAACGTGCTTTTCATGGTGCTAATATGGCATACAAAATGTTAAGATGTACAAACTTGTCGTACGATGTTCAAAGGACTCGGACGAATTCATTAGGTATATTATGGAGTTTTAAGGTTTCGTACGGTGTTGTAACGTGTTGTTAGGAGTGGTAAGGCGTCCAACATTATACTAACATGCTTTTCAAGGTGCTAATATGGCATATAGAGTCGTAAGATGTCTTAAGTTGCCGTACGACGTTCAAAGGACTATGACGAATTCATTAGGTTTATTATGGAGTTTTATAGTTTCGTACGGTGATGTAAGGTGTTCTTAGGAGTTGTAACGCGTCCTACATTATTCTAACGTTCTTTTCATGTTGCTATAGTCGCATCCTAATCCGTAACATCTCCTGAGTTGTCGTTTGATGTTCAAAGGACTTGGATGAAATCATTCGGTTTAGTATGGAGCTTAAAGGTTTTGTACGTTGTTGTATGATGTTGTTTGGAGTTTTAAGGCTTCCTGTGTTATTCTAACGTGCTTTTCATGGTGCTAATATGGCATACAAAATCTTAAGATGTACAAACTTGTCGAACGATGTTCAAAGGACTCGGACGAATTCATTAGGTATATTATGGAGTTTCAAGGTTTCGTACGGTGTTGTAACGTGTTGTTAGGAGTGGTAAGGCGTCCAACATTATACTAACATGATTTTCAAGGTGCTAATATGGCATATAGAGTCGTAAGATGTCTTAAGTTGCCGTACGACGTTCAAAGGACTAGGACGAATTCATTAGGTTTATTATGGAGTTTTATAGTTTCGTACGGTGATGTAAGGTGTTCTTAGGAGTTGTAACGCGTCCTACATTATTCTAACGTTCTTTTCATGTTGCTATAGTCGCATCCTAAGCCGTAACATCTCCTGAGTTGTCGTTTGATGTTCAAAGGACTTGGATGAAATCATTCGGTTTAGTATGGAGTTTAAAGGTTTTGTACGTTGTTGTATGATGTTGTTTGGAGTTTTAAGGCTTCCTGTGTTATTCTAACGTGCTTTTCATGGTGCTAATATGGCATACAAAATCTTAAGATGTACAAACTTGTCGAACGATGTTCAAAGGACTCGGACGAATTCATTAGGTATATTATGGAGTTTCAAGGTTTCGTACGGTGTTGTAACGTGTTGTTAGGAGTGGTAAGGCGTCCAACATTATACTAACATGCTTTTCAAGGTGCTAATATGGCATATAGAGTCGTAAGATGTCTTAAGTTGCCGTACGACGTTCAAAGGACTAGGACGAATTCATTAGGTTTATTATGGAGTTTTATAGTTTCGTACGGTGATGTAAGGTGTTCTTAGGAGTTGTAACGCGTCCTACATTATTCTAACGTTCTTTTCATGTTGCTATAGTCGCATCCTAAGCCGTAACATCTCCTGAGTTGTCGTTTGATGTTCAAAGGACTTGGATGAAATCATTCGGTTTAGTATGGAGCTTAAAGGTTTTGTACGTTGTTGTATGATGTTGTTTGGAGTTTTAAGGCTTCCTGTGTTATTCTAACGTGCTTTTCATGGTGCTAATATGGCATACAAAATCTTAAGATGTACAAACTTGTCGAACGATGTTCAAAGGACTCGGACGAATTCATTAGGTATATTATGGAGTTTCAAGGTTTCGTACGGTGTTGTAACGTGTTGTTAGGAGTGGTAAGGCGTCCAACATTATACTAACATGCTTTTCAAGGTGCTAATATGGCATATAGAGTCGTAAGATGTCTTAAGCTGCCGTACGACGTTCAAAGGACTAGGACGAATTCATTAGGTTTATTATGGAGTTTTATAGTTTCGTACGGTGATGTAAGGTGTTCTTAGGAGTTGTAACGCGTCCTACATTATTCTAACGTTCTTTTCATGTTGCTATAGTCGCATCCTAAGCCGTAACATCTCCTGAGTTGTCGTTTGATGTTCAAAGGACTTGGATGAAATCATTCGGTTTAGTATGGAGTTTAAAGGTTTTGTACGTTGTTGTATGATGTTGTTTGGAGTTTTAAGGCTTCCTGTGTTATTCTAACGTGCTTTTCATGGTGCTAATATGGCATACAAAATCTTAAGATGTACAAACTTGTCGAACGATGTTCAAAGGACTCGGACGAATTCATTAGGTATATTATGGAGTTTCAAGGTTTCGTACGGTGTTGTAACGTGTTGTTAGGAGTGGTAAGGCGTCCAACATTATACTAACATGCTTTTCAAGGTGCTAATATGGCATATAGAGTCGTAAGATGTCTTAAGTTGCCGTACGACGTTCAAAGGACTAGGACGAATTCATTAGGTTTATTATGGAGTTTTATAGTTTCGTACGGTGATGTAAGGTGTTCTTAGGAGTTGTAACGCGTCCTACATTATTCTAACGTTCTTTTCATGTTGCTATAGTCGCATCCTAAGCCGTAACATCTCCTGAGTTGTCGTTTGATGTTCAAAGGACTTGGATGAAATCATTCGGTTTAGTATGGAGCTTAAAGGTTTTGTACGTTGTTGTATGATGTTGTTTGGAGTTTTAAGGCTTCCTGTGTTATTCTAACGTGCTTTTCATGGTGCTAATATGGCATACAAAATCTTAAGATGTACAAACTTGTCGAACGATGTTCAAAGGACTCGGACGAATTCATTAGGTATATTATGGAGTTTCAAGGTTTCGTACGGTGTTGTAACGTGTTGTTAGGAGTGGTAAGGCGTCCAACATTATACTAACATGCTTTTCAAGGTGCTAATATGGCATATAGAGTCGTAAGATGTCTTAAGTTGCCGTACGACGTTCAAAGGACTAGGACGAATTCATTAGGTTTATTATGGAGTTTTATAGTTTCGTACGGTGATGTAAGGTGTTCTTAGGAGTTGTAACGCGTCCTACATTATTCTAACGTTCTTTTCATGTTGCTATAGTCGCATCCTAAGCCGTAACATCTCCTGAGTTGTCGTTTGATGTTCAAAGGACTTGGATGAAATCATTCGGTTTAGTATGGAGTTTAAAGGTTTTGTACGTTGTTGTATGATGTTGTTTGGAGTTTTAAGGCTTCCTGTGTTATTCTAACGTGCTTTTCATGGTGCTAATATGGCATACAAAATCTTAAGATGTACAAACTTGTCGAACGATGTTCAAAGGACTCGGACGAATTCATTAGGTATATTATGGAGTTTCAAGGTTTCGTACGGTGTTGTAACGTGTTGTTAGGAGTGGTAAGGCGTCCAACATTATACTAACATGCTTTTCAAGGTGCTAATATGGCATATAGAGTCGTAAGATGTCTTAAGTTGCCGTACGACGTTCAAAGGACTAGGACGAATTCATTAGGTTTATTATGGAGTTTTATAGTTTCGTACGGTGATGTAAGGTGTTCTTAGGAGTTGTAACGCGTCCTACATTATTCTAACGTTCTTTTCATGTTGCTATAGTCGCATCCTAAGCCGTAACATCTCCTGAGTTGTCGTTTGATGTTCAAAGGACTTGGATGAAATCATTCGGTTTAGTATGGAGCTTAAAGGTTTTGTACGTTGTTGTATGATGTTGTTTGGAGTTTTAAGGCTTCCTGTGTTATTCTAACGTGCTTTTCATGGTGCTAATATGGCATACAAAATCTTAAGATGTACAAACTTGTCGAACGATGTTCAAAGGACTCGGACGAATTCATTAGGTATATTATGGAGTTTCAAGGTTTCGTACGGTGTTGTAACGTGTTGTTAGGAGTGGTAAGGCGTCCAACATTATACTAACATGCTTTTCAAGGTGCTAATATGGCATATAGAGTCGTAAGATGTCTTAAGTTGCCGTACGACGTTCAAAGGACTAGGACGAATTCATTAGGTTTATTATGGAGTTTTATAGTTTCGTACGGTGATGTAAGGTGTTCTTAGGAGTTGTAACGCGTCCTACATTATTCTAACGTTCTTTTCATGTTGCTATAGTCGCATCCTAAGCCGTAACATCTCCTGAGTTGTCGTTTGATGTTCAAAGGACTTGGATGAAATCATTCGGTTTAGTATGGAGTTTAAAGGTTTTGTACGTTGTTGTATGATGTTGTTTGGAGTTTTAAGGCTTCCTGTGTTATTCTAACGTGCTTTTCATGGTGCTAATATGGCATACAAAATCTTAAGATGTACAAACTTGTCGAACGATGTTCAAAGGACTCGGACGAATTCATTAGGTATATTATGGAGTTTCAAGGTTTCGTACGGTGTTGTAACGTGTTGTTAGGAGTGGTAAGGCGTCCAACATTATACTAACATGCTTTTCAAGGTGCTAATATGGCATATAGAGTCGTAAGATGTCTTAAGTTGCCGTACGACGTTCAAAGGACTAGGACGAATTCATTAGGTTTATTATGGAGTTTTATAGTTTCGTACGGTGATGTAAGGTGTTCTTAGGAGTTGTAACGCGTCCTACATTATTCTAACGTTCTTTTCATGTTGCTATAGTCGCATCCTAAGCCGTAACATCTCCTGAGTTGTCGTTTGATGTTCAAAGGACTTGGATGAAATCATTCGGTTTAGTATGGAGTTTAAAGGTTTTGTACGTTGTTGTATGATGTTGTTTGGAGTTTTAAGGCTTCCTGTGTTATTCTAACGTGCTTTTCATGGTGCTAATATGGCATACAAAATCTTAAGATGTACAAACTTGTCGTACGATGTTCAAAGGACTCGGACGAATTCATTAGGTATATTATGGAGTTTCAAGGTTTCGTACGGTGTTGTAACGTGTTGTTAGGAGTGGTAAGGCGTCCAACATTATACTAACATGCTTTTCAAGGTGCTAATATGGCATATAGAGTCGTAAGATGTCTTAAGTTGCCGTACGACGTTCAAAGGACTAGGACGAATTCATTAGGTTTATTATGGAGTTTTATAGTTTCGTACGGTGATGTAAGGTGTTCTTAGGAGTTGTAACGCGTCCTACATTATTCTAACGTTCTTTTCATGTTGCTATAGTCGCATCCTAAGCCGTAACATCTCCTGAGTTGTCGTTTGATGTTCAAAGGACTTGGATGAAATCATTCGGTTTAGTATGGAGCTTAAAGGTTTTGTACGTTGTTGTATGATGTTGTTTGGAGTTTTAAGGCTTCCTGTGTTATTCTAACGTGCTTTTCATGGTGCTAATATGGCATACAAAATCTTAAGATGTACAAACTTGTCGAACGATGTTCAAAGGACTCGGACGAATTCATTAGGTATATTATGGAGTTTCAAGGTTTCGTACGGTGTTGTAACGTGTTGTTAGGAGTGGTAAGGCGTCCAACATTATACTAACATGCTTTTCAAGGTGCTAATATGGCATATAGAGTCGTAAGATGTCTTAAGTTGCCGTACGACGTTCAAAGGACTAGGACGAATTCATTAGGTTTATTATGGAGTTTTATAGTTTCGTACGGTGATGTAAGGTGTTCTTAGGAGTTGTAACGCGTCCTACATTATTCTAACGTTCTTTTCATGTTGCTATAGTCGCATCCTAAGCCGTAACATCTCCTGAGTTGTCGTTTGATGTTCAAAGGACTTGGATGAAATCATTCGGTTTAGTATGGAGTTTAAAGGTTTTGTACGTTGTTGTATGATGTTGTTTGGAGTTTTAAGGCTTCCTGTGTTATTCTAACGTGCTTTTCATGGTGCTAATATGGCATACAAAATCTTAAGATGTACAAACTTGTCGAACGATGTTCAAAGGACTCGGACGAATTCATTAGGTATATTATGGAGTTTCAAGGTTTCGTACGGTGTTGTAACGTGTTGTTAGGAGTGGTAAGGCGTCCAACATTATACTAACATGCTTTTCAAGGTGCTAATATGGCATATAGAGTCGTAAGATGTCTTAAGTTGCCGTACGACGTTCAAAGGACTAGGACGAATTCATTAGGTTTATTATGGAGTTTTATAGTTTCGTACGGTGATGTAAGGTGTTCTTAGGAGTTGTAACGCGTCCTACATTATTCTAACGTTCTTTTCATGTTGCTATAGTCGCATCCTAAGCCGTAACATCTCCTGAGTTGTCGTTTGATGTTCAAAGGACTTGGATGAAATCATTCGGTTTAGTATGGAGCTTAAAGGTTTTGTACGTTGTTGTATGATGTTGTTTGGAGTTTTAAGGCTTCCTGTGTTATTCTAACGTGCTTTTCATGGTGCTAATATGGCATACAAAATCTTAAGATGTACAAACTTGTCGAACGATGTTCAAAGGACTCGGACGAATTCATTAGGTATATTATGGAGTTTCAAGGTTTCGTACGGTGTTGTAACGTGTTGTTAGGAGTGGTAAGGCGTCCAACATTATACTAACATGCTTTTCAAGGTGCTAATATGGCATATAGAGTCGTAAGATGTCTTAAGTTGCCGTACGACGTTCAAAGGACTAGGACGAATTCATTAGGTTTATTATGGAGTTTTATAGTTTCGTACGGTGATGTAAGGTGTTCTTAGGAGTTGTAACGCGTCCTACATTATTCTAACGTTCTTTTCATGTTGCTATAGTCGCATCCTAAGCCGTAACATCTCCTGAGTTGTCGTTTGATGTTCAAAGGACTTGGATGAAATCATTCGGTTTAGTATGGAGTTTAAAGGTTTTGTACGTTGTTGTATGATGTTGTTTGGAGTTTTAAGGCTTCCTGTGTTATTCTAACGTGCTTTTCATGGTGCTAATATGGCATACAAAATCTTAAGATGTACAAACTTGTCGAACGATGTTCAAAGGACTCGGACGAATTCATTAGGTATATTATGGAGTTTCAAGGTTTCGTACGGTGTTGTAACGTGTTGTTAGGAGTGGTAAGGCGTCCAACATTATACTAACATGCTTTTCAAGGTGCTAATATGGCATATAGAGTCGTAAGATGTCTTAAGTTGCCGTACGACGTTCAAAGGACTAGGACGAATTCATTAGGTTTATTATGGAGTTTTATAGTTTCGTACGGTGATGTAAGGTGTTCTTAGGAGTTGTAACGCGTCCTACATTATTCTAACGTTCTTTTCATGTTGCTATAGTCGCATCCTAAGCCGTAACATCTCCTGAGTTGTCGTTTGATGTTCAAAGGACTTGGATGAAATCATTCGGTTTAGTATGGAGTTTAAAGGTTTTGTACGTTGTTGTATGATGTTGTTTGGAGTTTTAAGGCTTCCTGTGTTATTCTAACGTGCTTTTCATGGTGCTAATATGGCATACAAAATCTTAAGATGTACAAACTTGTCGTACGATGTTCAAAGGACTCGGACGAATTCATTAGGTATATTATGGAGTTTCAAGGTTTCGTACGGTGTTGTAACGTGTTGTTAGGAGTGGTAAGGCGTCCAACATTATACTAACATGCTTTTCAAGGTGCTAATATGGCATATAGAGTCGTAAGATGTCTTAAGTTGCCGTACGACGTTCAAAGGACTAGGACGAATTCATTAGGTTTATTATGGAGTTTTATAGTTTCGTACGGTGATGTAAGGTGTTCTTAGGAGTTGTAACGCGTCCTACATTATTCTAACGTTCTTTTCATGTTGCTATAGTCGCATCCTAAGCCGTAACATCTCCTGAGTTGTCGTTTGATGTTCAAAGGACTTGGATGAAATCATTCGGTTTAGTATGGAGCTTAAAGGTTTTGTACGTTGTTGTATGATGTTGTTTGGAGTTTTAAGGCTTCCTGTGTTATTCTAACGTGCTTTTCATGGTGCTAATATGGCATACAAAATCTTAAGATGTACAAACTTGTCGAACGATGTTCAAAGGACTCGGACGAATTCATTAGGTATATTATGGAGTTTCAAGGTTTCGTACGGTGTTGTAACGTGTTGTTAGGAGTGGTAAGGCGTCCAACATTATACTAACATGCTTTTCAAGGTGCTAATATGGCATATAGAGTCGTAAGATGTCTTAAGTTGCCGTACGACGTTCAAAGGACTAGGACGAATTCATTAGGTTTATTATGGAGTTTTATAGTTTCGTACGGTGATGTAAGGTGTTCTTAGGAGTTGTAACGCGTCCTACATTATTCTAACGTTCTTTTCATGTTGCTATAGTCGCATCCTAAGCCGTAACATCTCCTGAGTTGTCGTTTGATGTTCAAAGGACTTGGATGAAATCATTCGGTTTAGTATGGAGTTTAAAGGTTTTGTACGTTGTTGTATGATGTTGTTTGGAGTTTTAAGGCTTCCTGTGTTATTCTAACGTGCTTTTCATGGTGCTAATATGGCATACAAAATCTTAAGATGTACAAACTTGTCGAACGATGTTCAAAGGACTCGGACGAATTCATTAGGTATATTATGGAGTTTCAAGGTTTCGTACGGTGTTGTAACGTGTTGTTAGGAGTGGTAAGGCGTCCAACATTATACTAACATGCTTTTCAAGGTGCTAATATGGCATATAGAGTCGTAAGATGTCTTAAGTTGCCGTACGACGTTCAAAGGACTAGGACGAATTCATTAGGTTTATTATGGAGTTTTATAGTTTCGTACGGTGATGTAAGGTGTTCTTAGGAGTTGTAACGCGTCCTACATTATTCTAACGTTCTTTTCATGTTGCTATAGTCGCATCCTAAGCCGTAACATCTCCTGAGTTGTCGTTTGATGTTCAAAGGACTTGGATGAAATCATTCGGTTTAGTATGGAGTTTAAAGGTTTTGTACGTTGTTGTATGATGTTGTTTGGAGTTTTAAGGCTTCCTGTGTTATTCTAACGTGCTTTTCATGGTGCTAATATGGCATACAAAATCTTAAGATGTACAAACTTGTCGTACGATGTTCAAAGGACTCGGACGAATTCATTAGGTATATTATGGAGTTTTAAGGTTTCGTACGGTGTTGTAACGTGTTGTTAGGAGTGGTAAGGCGTCCAAAATTATACTAACATGTTTTTCAAGGTGCTAATATGGCATATAGAGTCGTAAGATGTCTTAAGTTGTCGTACGACGTTCAAAGGACTCGGACGAATTCATTAGGTTTATTATGGAGTTTTATAGTTTCGTACGGTGATGTAAGGTGTTCATAGGAGTCGTAACGCGTCCTACATTATTCTAACGTGCTTTTGATGTTGCTAATGTCACATCCTAAGCCGTAACATCTCCTGAGTTGTCGAACGAAGTTCTAAGGACTTGGACGAAATCATTAGGTTTAGTATGGAGTTTTAAGGTTTTGTACATTGTTGTATGATGTTGTTTGGAGTTTTTAGGCTTCCTGTGTTATTCTAACGTGCTTTTCATGGTGCTAATATGGCATACAAAATCTTAAGATGTACAAACTTGTCGTACGATGTTCAAAGGACTCGGACGAATTCATTAGGTATATTATGGAGTTTAAGGTTTCGTACGGTGTTGTAACGTGTTGTTAGGAGTGGTAAGGCGTCCAACATTATACTAATATGTTTTTCAAGGTGCTAATATGGCATATAGAGTCGTAAGATGTCTTAAGTTGTCGTACGACGTTCAAAAGACTCGGACGAATTCATTAGGTTTATTATGGAGTTTTATAGTTTCGTACGGTGATGTAAGGTCTTCTTAGGAGTCGTAACGCGTCCTACATTATTCTAACGTGCTTTTGATGTTGCTAATGTCACATCCTAAGCCGTAACATCTCCTGAGTTGTCGAACGATGTTCAAAGGACTTGGACGAAATCATTAGGTTTGGTATGGAGTTTTAAGGTTTTGTACGTTGTTGTATGATGTTGTTTGGAGTTTTAAGGCTTCCTGTGTTATTCTAACGTGCTTTTCATGGTGCTAATATGGCATACAAAATCTTAAGATGTACAAACTTGTCGTACGATGTTCAAAGGACTCAGACGAATTCATTAGGTATATTATGGAGTTTCAAGGTTTCGTACGGTGTTGTAAGGTGTTGTTAGGAGTGGTAAGGCGTCCAACATTATACTAACATGCTTTTCAAGGTGCTAATATGGCATATAGAGTCGTAAAATGTCTTAAGTTGCCGTACGACGTTCAAAGGACTCGGACGAATTCATTATGTTTATTATGGAGTTTTATAGTTTCGTACGGTGATGTATGGTGTTCTTAGGAGTTGTAACGCGTCCTACATTATTCTAACGTTCTTTTCATGTTGCTATAGTCGCATCTTAAGCTGTAACATCTCCTGAGTTATCGTTTGATGTTCAAAGAACTTGGACGAAATCATTCGGTTTAGTATGGAGTTTAAAGGTTTTGTACGTTGTTGTATGATGTTGTTTGGAGTTTTAAGGCTTCCTGTGTTATTCTAACGTGCTTTTCATGGTGCTAATATGGCATACAAAATCTTAAGATGTACAAACTTGTCGTACGATGTTCAAAGGACTCGGACGAATTCATTAGGTATATTATGGAGTTTTAAGGTTTCGTACGGTGTTGTAACGTGTTGTTAGGAGTTGTAAGGCGTCCAACATTATAATAACATGCTTTTCAAGGTGCTAATATGGCATGTAGAGTCGTAAGATGTCTTAAGTTGCCGTACGACGTTCAAAGGACTCGGACGAATTCATTAGGTTTATTATGGAGTTTTATAGTTTCGTACGGTGATGTAAGGTGTTCTTAGGAGTTGTAACGCGTCCTACATTATTCTAACGTTCTTTTCATGTTGCTATAGTCGCATCCTAAGCCGTAACATCTCCTGAGTTGTCGTTTGATGTTCAAAGGACTTGGACGAAATCATTCGGTTTAGTATGGAGTTTAAAGGTTTTGTACGTTGTTGTATGATGTTGTTTGGAGTTTTAAGGCTTCCTGTGTTATTCTAACGTGCTTTTCATGGTGCTAATATGGCATACAAAATCTTAAGATGTACAAACTTGTCGTACGATGTTCAAAGGACTCGGACGAATTCATTAGGTATATTATGGAGTTTTAAGGTTTCGTACGGTGTTGTAACGTGTTGTTAGGAGTGGTAAGGCGTCCAACATTATACTAACATGCTTTTCAAGGTGCTAATATGGCATATAGAGTCGTAAGATGTCTTAAGTTGCCGTACGACGTTCAAAGGACTAGGACGAATTCATTAGGTTTATTATGGAGTTTTATAGTTTCGTACGGTGATGTAAGGTGTTCTTAGGAGTTGTAACGCGTCCTTCATTATTCTAACGTTCTTTTCATGTTGCTATAGTCGCATCCTAAGCCGTAACATCTCCTGAGTTGTCGTTTGATGTTCAAAGGACTTGGACGAAATCATTCGGTTTAGTATGGAGTTTAAAGGTTTTGTATGTTGTTGTATGATGTTGTTTGGAGTTTTAAGGCTTCCTGTGTTATTCTAACGTGCTTTTCATGGTGCTAATATGGCATACAAAATCTTAAGATGTACAAACTTGTCGTACGATGTTCGAAGGACTCGGACGAATTCATTAGGTATATTATGGAGTTTTAAGGTTTCGTACGGTGTTGTAACGTGTTGTTAGGAGTGGTAAGGCGTCCAACATTATACTAACATGCTTTTCAAGGTGCTAATATGGCATATAGAGTCGTAAGATGTCTTAAGTTGCCGTACGACGTTCAAAGGACTAGGACGAATTCATTAGGTTTATTATGGAGTTTTATAGTTTCGTATGGTGATGTAAGGTGTTCTTAGGAGTTGTAACGCGTCCTACATTATTCTAACGTTCTTTTCATGTTGCTATAGTCGCATCCTAAGCCGTAACATCTCCTGAGTTGTCGTTTGATGTTCAAAGGACTTGGATGAAATCATTCGGTTTAGTATGGAGTTTAAAGGTTTTGTACGTTGTTTTATGATGTTGTTTGGAGTTTTAAGGCTTCCTGTGTTATTCTAACGTGCTTTTCATGGTACTAATATGGCATACAAAATCTTAAGATGTACAAACTTGTCGTACGATGTTCAAAGGACTCGGACGAATTCATTAGGTATATTATGGAGTTTTAAGGTTTCGTACGGTGTTGTAACGTGTTGTTAGTAGTTGTAAGGCGTCCAACATTATAATAACATGCTTTTCAAGGTGCTAATATGGCATATAGAGTCGTAAGATGTCTTAAGTTGCCGTACGACGTTCAAAGGACTCGGACGAATTCATTAGGTTTATTATGGAGTTTTATAGTTTCGTACGGTGATGTATGGTGTTCTTAGGAGTTGTAACGCGTCCTACATTATTCTAAAGTTCTTTTCATGTTGCTATAGTCGCATCCTAAGCCGTAACATCTCCTGAGTTGTCGTTTGATGTTCAAAGGACTTGGACGAAATCATTCGGTTTAGTATGGAGTTTAAAGGTTTTGTACGTTGTTGTATGATGTTGTTTGGAGTTTTAAGGCTTCCTGTGTTATTCTAACGTGCTTTTCATGGTGCTAATATAGCATACAAAATCTTAAGATGTACAAACTTGTCGTACGATGTTCAAAGGACTCGGACGAATTCATTAGGTATATTATGGAGTTTTAAGGTTTCGTACGGTGTTGTAACGTGTTGTTAGGAGTGGTAAGGCGTCCAACATTATACTAACATGCTTTTCAAGGTGCTAATATGGCATATAGAGTCGTAAGATGTCTTAAGTTGCCGTACGACGTTCAAAGGACTAGGACGAATTCATTAGGTTTATTATGGAGTTTTATAGTTTCGTACGGTGATGTATGGTGTTCTTAGGAGTTGTAACGCGTCCTACATTATTCTAACGTTCTTTTCATGTTGCTATAGTCGCATCCTAAGCCGTAACATCTCCTGAGTTGTCGTTTGATGTTCAAAGGACTTGGACGAAATCATTCGGTTTAGTATGGAGTTTAAAGGTTTTGTACGTTGTTGTATGATGTTGTTTGGAGTTTTAAGGCTTCCTTTGTTATTCTAACGTGCTTTTCATGGTGCTAATATGGCATACAAAATCTTAAGATGTACAAACTTGTCGTACGATGTTCAAAGGACTCGGACGAATTCATTAGGTATATTATGGAGTTTTAAGGTTTCGTACGGTGTTGTAACGTGTTGTTAGGAGTGGTAAGGCGTCCAACATTATACTAACATGCTTTTCAAGGTGCTAATATGGCATATAGAGTCGTAAGATGTCTTAAGTTGCCGTACGACGTTCAAAGGACTAGGACGAATTCATTAGGTTTATTATGGAGTTTTATAGTTTCGTACGGTGATGTAAGGTGTTCTTAGGAGTTGTAACGCGTCCTTCATTATTCTAACGTTCTTTTCATGTTGCTATAGTCGCATCCTAAGCCGTAACATCTCCTGAGTTGTCGTTTGATGTTCAAAGGACTTGGACGAAATCATTCGGTTTAGTATGGAGTTTAAAGGTTTTGTATGTTGTTGTATGATGTTGTTTGGAGTTTTAAGGCTTCCTGTGTTATTCTAACGTGCTTTTCATGGTGCTAATATGGCATACAAAATCTTAAGATGTACAAACTTGTCGTACGATGTTCGAAGGACTCGGACGAATTCATTAGGTATATTATGGAGTTTTAAGGTTTCGTACGGTGTTGTAACGTGTTGTTAGGAGTGGTAAGGCGTCCAACATTATACTAACATGCTTTTCAAGGTGCTAATATGGCATATAGAGTCGTAAGATGTCTTAAGTTGCCGTACGACGTTCAAAGGACTAGGACGAATTCATTAGGTTTATTATGGAGTTTTATAGTTTCGTACGGTGATGTAAGGTGTTCTTAGGAGTTGTAACGCGTCCTTCATTATTCTAACGTTCTTTTCATGTTGCTATAGTCGCATCCTAAGCCGTAACATCTCCTGAGTTGTCGTTTGATGTTCAAAGGACTTGGACGAAATCATTCGGTTTAGTATGGAGTTTAAAGGTTTTGTATGTTGTTGTATGATGTTGTTTGGAGTTTTAAGGCTTCCTGTGTTATTCTAACGTGCTTTTCATGGTGCTAATATGGCATACAAAATCTTAAGATGTACAAACTTGTCGTACGATGTTCGAAGGACTCGGACGAATTCATTAGGTATATTATGGAGTTTTAAGGTTTCGTACGGTGTTGTAACGTGTTGTTAGGAGTGGTAAGGCGTCCAACATTATACTAACATGCTTTTCAAGGTGCTAATATGGCATATAGAGTCGTAAGATGTCTTAAGTTGCCGTACGACGTTCAAAGGACTAGGACGAATTCATTAGGTTTATTATGGAGTTTTATAGTTTCGTACGGTGATGTAAGGTGTTCTTAGGAGTTGTAACGCGTCCTTCATTATTCTAACGTTCTTTTCATGTTGCTATAGTCGCATCCTAAGCCGTAACATCTCCTGAGTTGTCGTTTGATGTTCAAAGGACTTGGATGAAATCATTCGGTTTAGTATGGAGTTTAAAGGTTTTGTACGTTGTTTTATGATGTTGTTTGGAGTTTTAAGGCTTCCTGTGTTATTCTAACGTGCTTTTCATGGTGCTAATATGGCATACAAAATCTTAAGATGTACAAACTTGTCGTACGATGTTCAAAGGACTCGGACGAATTCATTAGGTATATTATGGAGTTTTAAGGTTTCGTACGGTGTTGTAACGTGTTGTTAGTAGTTGTAAGGCGTCCAACATTATAATAACATGCTTTTCAAGGTGCTAATATGGCATATAGAGTCGTAAGATGTCTTAAGTTGCCGTACGACGTTCAAAGGACTCGGACGAATTCATTAGGTTTATTATGGAGTTTTATAGTTTCGTACGGTGATGTATGGTGTTCTTAGGAGTTGTAACGCGTCCTACATTATTCTAACGTTCTTTTCATGTTGCTATAGTCGCATCCTAAGCCGTAACATCTCCTGAGTTGTCGTTTGATGTTCAAAGGACTTGGACGAAATCATTCGGTTTAGTATGGAGTTTAAAGGTTTTGTACGTTGTTGTATGATGTTGTTTGGAGTTTTAAGGCTTCCTGTGTTATTCTAACGTGCTTTTCATGGTGCTAATATAGCATACAAAATCTTAAGATGTACAAACTTGTCGTACGATGTTCAAAGGACTCGGACGAATTCATTAGGTATATTATGGAGTTTTAAGGTTTCGTACGGTGTTGTAACGTGTTGTTAGGAGTGGTAAGGCGTCCAACATTATACTAACATGCTTTTCAAGGTGCTAATATGGCATATAGAGTCGTAAGATGTCTTAAGTTGCCGTACGACGTTCAAAGGACTAGGACGAATTCATTAGGTTTATTATGGAGTTTTATAGTTTCGTACGGTGATGTATGGTGTTCTTAGGAGTTGTAACGCGTCCAACATTATTCTAACGTTCTTTTCATGTTGCTATAGTCGCATCCTAAGCCGTAACATCTCCTGAGTTGTCGTTTGATGTTCAAAGGACTTGGACGAAATCATTCGGTTTAGTATGGAGTTTAAAGGTTTTGTACGTTGTTGTATGATGTTGTTTGGAGTTTTAAGGCTTCCTGTGTTATTCTAACGTGCTTTTCATGGTGCTAATATGGCATACAAAATCTTAAGATGTACAAACTTGTCGTACGATGTTCAAAGGACTCGGACGAATTCATTAGGTATATTATGGAGTTTTAAGGTTTCGTACGGTGTTGTAACGTGTTGTTAGGAGTGGTAAGGCGTCCAACATTATACTAACATGCTTTTCAAGGTGCTAATATGGCATATAGAGTCGTAAGATGTCTTAAGTTGCCGTACGACGTTCAAAGGACTAGGACGAATTCATTAGGTTTATTATGGAGTTTTATAGTTTCGTACGGTGATGTAAGGTGTTCTTAGGAGTTGTAACGCGTCCTTCATTATTCTTACGTTCTTTTCATGTTGCTATAGTCGCATCCTAAGCCGTAACATCTCCTGAGTTGTCGTT
Source organism: Tagetes erecta (assembly GCA_030867185.1). Taxonomy (NCBI): domain Eukaryota; kingdom Viridiplantae; phylum Streptophyta; class Magnoliopsida; order Asterales; family Asteraceae; genus Tagetes; species Tagetes erecta. The sequence continues at coordinate 33,363,274 of CM061490.1, read as the reverse complement.
TGATGTTCAAAGGACTTAGACAAAATCATTCGGTTTAGTATGGAGTTTAAAGGTTTTGTATGTTGTTGTATGATGTTGTTTGGAGTTTTAAGGCTTCCTGTGTTATTCTAACGTGCTTTTCATGGTGCTAATATGGCATACAAAATCTTAAGATGTACAAACTTGTCGTACGATGTTCGAAGGACTCGGACGAATTCATTAGGTATATTATGGAGTTTTAAGGTTTCGTACGGTGTTGTAACGTGTTGTTAGGAGTGGTAAGGCGTCCAACATTATACTAACATGCTTTTCAAGGTGCTAATATGGCATATAGAGTCGTAAGATGTCTTAAGTTGCCGTACGACGTTCAAAGGACTAGGACGAATTCATTAGGTTTATTATGGAGTTTTATAGTTTCGTACGGTGATGTAAGGTGTTCTTAGGAGTTGTAACGCGTCCTTCATTATTCTAACGTTCTTTTCATGTTGCTATAGTCGCATCCTAAGCCGTAACATCTCCTGAGTTGTCGTTTGATGTTCAAAGGACTTGGATGAAATCATTCGGTTTAGTATGGAGTTTAAAGGTTTTGTACGTTGTTTTATGATGTTGTTTGGAGTTTTAAGGCTTCCTGTGTTATTCTAACGTGCTTTTCATGGTGCTAATATGGCATACAAAATCTTAAGATGTACAAACTTGTCGTACGATGTTCAAAGGACTCGGACGAATTCATTAGGTATATTATGGAGTTTTAAGGTTTCGTACGGTGTTGTAACGTGTTGTTAGTAGTTGTAAGGCGTCCAACATTATAATAACATGCTTTTCAAGGTGCTAATATGGCATATAGAGTCGTAAGATGTCTTAAGTTGCCGTACGACGTTCAAAGGACTCGGACGAATTCATTAGGTTTATTATGGAGTTTTATAGTTTCGTACGGTGATGTATGGTGTTCTTAGGAGTTGTAACGCGTCCTACATTATTCTAACGTTCTTTTCATGTTGCTATAGTCGCATCCTAAGCCGTAACATCTCCTGAGTTGTCGTTTGATGTTCAAAGGACTTGGACGAAATCATTCGGTTTAGTATGGAGTTTAAAGGTTTTGTACGTTGTTGTATGATGTTGTTTGGAGTTTTAAGGCTTCCTGTGTTATTCTAACGTGCTTTTCATGGTGCTAATATAGCATACAAAATCTTAAGATGTACAAACTTGTCGTACGATGTTCAAAGGACTCGGACGAATTCATTAGGTATATTATGGAGTTTTAAGGTTTCGTACGGTGTTGTAACGTGTTGTTAGGAGTGGTAAGGCGTCCAACATTATACTAACATGCTTTTCAAGGTGCTAATATGGCATATAGAGTCGTAAGATGTCTTAAGTTGACGTACGACGTTCAAAGGACTAGGACGAATTCATTAGGTTTATTATGGAGTTTTATAGTTTCGTACGGTGATGTAAGGTGTTCTTAGGAGTTGTAACGCGTCCTTCATTATTCTAACGTTCTTTTCATGTTGCTATAGTCGCATCCTAAGCCGTAACATCTCCTGAGTTGTGGTTTGATGTTCAAAGGACTTGGATGAAATCATTCGGTTTAGTATGGAGTTTAAAGGTTTTGTACGTTGTTGTATGATGTTGTTTGGAGTTTTAAGGCTTCCTGTGTTATTCTAACGTGCTTTTCATGGTGCTAATATGGCATACAAAATCTTAAAATGTACAAACTTGTCGTACGATGTTCAAAGGACTCGGACGAATTCATTAGGTATATTATGGAGTTTTAAGGTTTCGTACGGTGTTGTAACGTGTTGTTAGGAGTGGTAAGGCGTCCAACATTATACTAACATGCTTTTCAAGGTGCTAATATGGCATATAGAGTCGTAAGATGTCTTAAGTTGCCGTACGACGTTCAAAGGACTAGGATGAATTCATTAGGTTTATTATGGAGTTTTATAGTTTCGTACGGTGATGTAAGGTGTTCTTAGGAATTGTAATGCGTCCTACATTATTCTAACGTTCTTTTCATGTTGCGATAGTCGCATCCTAAGCCGTAACATCTCCTGAGTTGTCGTTTGATGTTCAAAGGACTTGGACGAAATCATTCGGTTTAGTATGGAGTTTAAAGGTTTTGTACGTTGTTGTATGATGTTGTTTGGAGTTTTAAGGCTTCCTGTGTTATTCTAACGTGCTTTTCATGGTGCTAATATGGCATACAAAATCTTAAGATGTACAAACTTGTCAAACGATGTTCGAAGGACTCGGACGAATTCATTAGGTATATTATGGAGTTTTAAGGTTTCGTACGGTGTTGCTAGGACTTGTTAGGAGTTGTAAGGCGTCCAACATTATAATAACATGCTTTTCAAGGTGCTAATATGACATATAGAGTAGTAAGATGTCTTAAGTTGCCGTACGACGTTCAAAGGACTCGGACGAATTCATTAGGTTTATTATAGAGTTTTATAGTTTCGTACGGTGATGAGGTGTTCTTAGGAGTTGTAACGCGTCCTACATTATTCTAACGTTCTTTTCATGTTGCTATAGTCGCATCCTAAGCCGTAACATCTCCTGAGTTGTCGTTTGATGTTCAAAGGACTTGGACGAAATCATTCGGTTTAGTATGGAGTTTAAAGGTTTTGTACGTTGTTGTATGATGTTGTTTGGAGTTTTAAGGCTTCCTGTGTTATTCTAACGTGCTTTTCATGGTGCTAATATGGCATACAAAATCTTAAGATGTACAAACTTGTACGATGTTCAAAGGACTCGGACGAATTCATTAGGTATATTATGGAGTTTTAAGGTTTCGTACGGTGTTGCTAGGAGTTGTTAGGAGTTGTAAGGCGTCCAACATTATAATAACATGCTTTTCAAGGTGCTAATATGACATATAGAGTAGTAAGATGTCTTAAGTTGCCGTACGACGTTCAAACGACTCGGACGAATTCATTAGGTTTATTATGGAGTTTTATAGTTTCGTACGGTGATGTATGGTGTTCTTAGGAGTTGTAACGCGTCCTACATTATTCTAACGTTCTTTTCATGTTGCTATAGTCGCATCTTAAGCTGTAACATCTCCTGAGTTATCGTTTGATGTTCAAAGAACTTGGACGAAATCATTCGGTTTAGTATGGAGTTTAAAGGTTTTGTACGTTGTTGTATGATGTTGTTTGGAGTTTTAAGGCTTCCTGTGTTATTCTAACGTGCTTTTCATGGTGCTAATATGGCATACAAAATCTTAAGATGTACAAACTTGTCGTACGATGTTCAAAGGACTCGGACGAATTCATTAGGTATATTATGGAGTTTTAAGGTTTCGTACGGTGTTGCTAGGACTTGTTAGGAGTTGTAAGGCGTCCAACATTATAATAACATGCTTTTCAAGGTGCTAATATGACATATAGAGTAGTAAGATGTCTTAAGTTGTCGTACGACGTTCAAAGGACTCGGACGAATTCATTAGGTTTATTATAGAGTTTTATAGTTTCGTACGGTGATGAGGTGTTCTTAGGAGTTGTAACGCGTCCTACATTATTCTAACGTTCTTTTCATGTTGCTATAGTCGCATCCTAAGCCGTAACATCTCCTGAGTTGTCGTTTGATGTTCAAAGGACTTGGACGAAATCATTCGGTTTAGTATGGAGTTTAAAGGTTTTGTATGTTGTTGTATGATGTTGTTTGGAGTTTTAAGGCTTCCTGTGTTATTCTAACGTGCTTTTCATGGTGCTAATATGGCATACAAAATCTTAAGATGTACAAACTTGTACGATGTTCAAAGGACTCGGACGAATTCATTAGGTATATTATGGAGTTTTAAGGTTTCGTACGGTGTTGCTAGGAGTTGTTAGGAGTTGTAAGGCGTCCAACATTATAATAACATGCTTTTCAAGGTGCTAATATGACATATAGAGTAGTAAGATGTCTTAAGTTGCCGTACGACGTTCAAAGGACTCGGACGAATTCATTAGGTTTATTATGGAGTTTTATAGTTTCGTACGGTGATGTAAGGTGTTCTTAGGAGTTGTAACGCGTCCTACATTATTCTAACGTTCTTTTCATGTTGCTATAGTCGCATCCTAAGCCGTAACATCTCCTGAGTTGTCGTTTGATGTTCAAAGGACTTGGATGAAATCATTCGGTTTAGTATGGAGTTTAAAGGTTTTGTATGTTGTTTTATGATGTTGTTTGGAGTTTTAAGGCTTCCTGTGTTATTCTAACGTGCTTTTCATGGTGCTAATATGGCATACAAAATCTTAAGATGTACAAACTTGTCGTACGATGTTCAAAGGACTCGGACGAATTCATTAGGTATATTATGGAGTTTTAAGGTTTCGTACGGTGTTGTAACGTGTTGTTAGTAGTTGTAAGGCGTCCAACATTATAATAACATGCTTTTCAAGGTGCTAATATGGCATATAGAGTCGTAAGATGTCTTAAGTTGCCGTACGACGTTCAAAGGACTCGGACGAATTCATTAGGTTTATTATGGAGTTTTATAGTTTCGTACGGTGATGTATGGTGTTCTTAGTAGTTGTAACGCGTCCTACATTATTCTAACGTTCTTTTCATGTTGCTATAGTCGCATCCTAAGCCGTAACATCTCCTGAGTTGTCGTTTGATGTTCAAAGGACTTGGACGAAATCATTCGGTTTAGTATGGAGTTTAAAGGTTTTGTACGTTGTTGTATGATGTTGTTTGGAGTTTTAAGGCTTCCTGTGTTATTCTAACGTGCTTTTCATGGTGCTAATATAGCATACAAAATCTTAAGATGTACAAACTTGTCGTACGATGTTCAAAGGACTCGGACGAATTCATTAGGTATATTATGGAGTTTTAAGGTTTCGTACGGTGTTGTAACGTGTTGTTAGGAGTGGTAAGGCGTCCAACATTATACTAACATGCTTTTCAAGGTGCTAATATGGCATATAGAGTCGTAAGATGTCTTAAGTTGACGTACGACGTTCAAAGGACTAGGACGAATTCATTAGGTTTATTATGGAGTTTTATAGTTTCGTACGGTGATGTAAGGTGTTCTTAGGAGTTGTAACGCGTCCTTCATTATTCTAACGTTCTTTTCATGTTGCTATAGTCGCATCCTAAGCCGTAACATCTCCTGAGTTGTCGTTTGATGTTCAAAGGACTTGGATGAAATCATTCGGTTTAGTATGGAGTTTAAAGGTTTTGTACGTTGTTGTATGATGTTGTTTGGAGTTTTAAGGCTTCCTGTGTTATTCTAACGTGCTTTTCATGGTGCTAATATGGCATACAAAATCTTAAAATGTACAAACTTGTCGTACGATGTTCAAAGGACTCGGACGAATTCATTAGGTATATTATGGAGTTTTAAGGTTTCGTACGGTGTTGTAACGTGTTGTTAGGAGTGGTAAGGCGTCCAACATTATACTAACATGCTTTTCAAGGTGCTAATATGGCATATAGAGTCGTAAGATGTCTTAAGTTGCCGTACGACGTTCAAAGGACTAGGACGAATTCATTAGGTTTATTATGGAGTTTTATAGTTTCGTACGGTGATGTAAGGTGTTCTTAGGAATTGTAACGCGTCCTACATTATTCTAACGTTCTTTTCATGTTGCGATAGTCGCATCCTAAGCCGTAACATCTCCTGAGTTGTCGTTTGATGTTCAAAGGACTTGGACGAAATCATTCGGTTTAGTATGGAGTTTAAAGGTTTTGTACGTTGTTGTATGATGTTGTTTGGAGTTTTAAGGCTTCCTGTGTTATTCTAACGTGCTTTTCATGGTGCTAATATGGCATACAAAATCTTAAGATGTACAAACTTGTCAAACGATGTTCGAAGGACTCGGACGAATTCATTAGGTATATTATGGATTTTTAAGGTTTCGTACGGTGTTGTAAGGTGTTGTTAGGAGTTGTAAGGCGTCCAGATTATACTAACATGCTTTTCAAGGTGCTAATATGGCATATAGAGTCATAAGATGTCTTAAGTTGCCGTACGACGTTCAAAGGACTCGGACGAATTCATTAGGTTTATTATGGAGTTTTATAGTTTCGTACGGTGATGTAAGGTGTTCTTAAGAGTTGTAACGCGTCCTACATTATTCTAACGTTCTTTTCATGTTGCTATAGTCGCATCCTAAGCCGTAACATCTCCTGAGTTGTCGTTTGATGTTCAAAGGACTTGGACGAAATCATTCGGTTTAGTATGGAGTTTAAAGGTTTTGTACGTTGTTGTATGATGTTGTTTGGAGTTTTAAGGCTTCCTTTGTTATTCTAACGTGCTTTTCATGGTGCTAATATGGCATACAAAATCTTAAGATGTACAAACGTGTCGTACGATGTTCAAAGGACTCGGACGAATTCATTAGGTATATTATGGAGTTTTAAGGTTTCGTACGGTGTTGCTAGGAGTTGTTAGGAGTTGTAAGGCGTCCAACATTATAATAACATGCTTTTCAAGGTGCTAATATGACATATAGAGTAGTAAGATGTCTTAAGTTGTCGTACGACGTTCAAAGGACTCGGACGAATTCATTAGGTTTATTATGGAGTTTTATAGTTTCGTACGGTGATGAGGTGTTCTTAGGAGTTGTAACGCGTCCTACATTATTCTAACGTTCTTTTCATGTTGCTATAGTCGCATCCTAAGCCGTAACATCTCCTGAGTTGTCGTTTGATGTTCAAAGGACTTGGACGAAATCATTCGGTTTAGTATGGAGTTTAAAGGTTTTGTACGTTGTTGTATGATGTTGTTTGGAGTTTTAAGGCTTCCTGTGTTATTCTAACGTGCTTTTCATGGTGCTAATATGGCATACAAAATCTTAAGATGTACAAACTTGTCGTACGATGTTCAAAGGACTCGGACGAATTCATTAGGTATATTATGGAGTTTTAAGGTTTCGTACGGTGTTGCTAGGACTTGTTAGGAGTTGTAAGGCGTCCAACATTATAATAACATGCTTTTCAAGGTGCTAATATGACATATAGAGTAGTAAGATGTCTTAAGTTGCCGTACGACGTTCAAAGGACTCGGACGAATTCATTAGGTTTATTATAGAGTTTTATAGTTTCGTACGGTGATGAGGTGTTCTTAGGAGTTGTAACGCGTCCTACATTATTCTAACGTTCTTTTCATGTTGCTATAGTCGCATCCTAAGCCGTAACATCTCCTGAGTTGTCGTTTGATGTTCAAAGGACTTGGACGAAATCATTCGGTTTAGTATGGAGTTTAAAGGTTTTGTACGTTGTTGTATGATGTTGTTTGGAGTTTTAAGGCTTCCTGTGTTATTCTAACGTGCTTTTCATGGTGCTAATATGGCATACAAAATCTTAAGATGTACAAACTTGTACGATGTTCAAAGGACTCGGACGAATTCATTAGGTATATTACGGAGTTTTAAGGTTTCGTACGGTGTTGCTAGGAGTTGTTAGGAGTTGTAAGGCGTCCAACATTATAATAACATGCTTTTCAAGGTGCTAATATGACATATAGAGTAGTAAGATGTCTTAAGTTGCCGTACGACGTTCAAAGGACTCGGACGAATTCATTAGGTTTATTATGGAGTTTTATAGTTTCGTACGGTGATGTAAGGTGTTCTTAGGAGTTGTAACGCGTCCTACATTATTCTAACGTTCTTTTCATGTTGCTATAGTCGCATCCTAAGCCGTAACATCTCCTGAGTTGTCGTTTGATGTTCAAAGGACTTGGACGAAATCATTCGGTTTAGTATGGAGTTTAAAGGTTTTGTACGTTGTTGTATGATGTTGTTTGGAGTTTTAAGGCTTCCTGTGTTATTCTAACGTGCTTTTCATGGTGCTAATATGGCATACAAAATCTTAAGATGTACAAACTTGTCGTACGATGTTCAAAGGACTCGGACGAATTCATTAGGTATATTATGGAGTTTTAAGGTTTCGTACGGTGTTGTAACGTGTTGTTAGGAGTGGTAAGGCGTCCAACATTATACTAACATTCTTTTCAACGTGCTAATATAGCATATAGAGTCGTAAGATGTCTTAAGTTGCCGTACGACGTTCAAAGGACTCGGACGAATTCATTAGGTTTATTATGGAGTTTTATAGTTTCGTACGGTGATGTAAGGTGTTCTTAGGAGTTGTAACGCGTCCTACATTATTCTAACGTTCTTTTCATGTTGCTATAGTCGCATCCTAAGCCGTAACATCTCCTGAGTTGTCGTTTGATGTTCAAAGGACTTGGACGAAATCATTCGGTTTAGTATGGAGTTTAAAGGTTTTGTACGTTGTTGTATGATGTTGTTTGGAGTTTTAAGGCTTCCTGTGTTATTCTAACGTGCTTTTCATGGTGCTAATATGGCATACAAAATCTTAAAATGTTCAAACTTGTCGTACGATGTTCAAAGGACACGGACGAATTCATTAGGTATATTATGGAGTTTTATGGTTTCGTACGGTGTTGTTAGGAGTTGTAAGGCGTCCAACATTATACTAACATGCTTTTCAAGGTGCTAATATGGCATATAGAGTCGTAAGATGTCTTAAGTTGCCGTACGACGTTCAAAGGACTCGGACGAATTCATTAGGTTTATTATGGAGTTTTATAGTTTCGTACGGTGATGTAAGGTGTTCTTAGGAGTTGTAACGCGTCCTACATTATTCTAACGTTCTTTTCATGTTGCTATAGTCGCATCCTAAGCCGTAACATCTCCTGAGTTGTCGTTTGATGTTCAAAGGACTTGGACGAAATCATTCGTTTTAGTATGGAGTTTAAAGGTTTTGTACGATGTTGTATAGTGTGGTTTGGAGTTTTAAGGTTTCCTGTGTTATTCTAACGTGCTTTTCATGGTGCTAATATGGCATACAAAATCTTAAGATGTACAAACTTGTCGAACAATGTTCAAAGGACTCGGACGAATTCATTAGGTATATTATGGAGTTTTAAGGTTTCGTACGGTGTTGTAACGTGATGTTAGGAGTTGTAAGGCGTCCAACATTATACTAACATGCTTTTCAAGGTGCTAATATGGCATATAGAGTCGTAAGATGTCTTAAGTTGCCGTACGACGTTCAAAGGACTCGGACAAATTCATTAGGTTTATTATGGAGTTTCATAGTTTCGTACGGTGATGTAAGGTGTTCTTAGGAGTTGTAACGCGTCCTACATTATTCTAACGTGCTTTTGATGTTGCTAATGTCACATCCTAAGCCGTAACATCTCCTGAGTTGTCGTACGATGTTCAAAGGACTTGGACGAAATCATTAGGTCTAGTATGGAGTTTTAAGGTTTTGTACGTTGTTGTATGATGTTGTTTGGAGTTTTAAGGCTTCCTGTGTTATTCTAACGTGCTTTTCATGGTGCTAATATGGCATACAAAATCTTAAGATGTACAAACTTGTCGTACGATGTTCAAAGGACTCGGACGAATTCATTAGGTATATTATGGAGTTTTAAGGTTTCGTACGGTGTTGTAACGTGTTGTTAGGAGTGGTAAGGCGTCCAACATTATACTAACATTCTTTTCAACGTGCTAATATAGCATATAGAGTCGTAAGATGTCTTAAGTTGCCGTACGACGTTCAAAGGACTCGGACGAATTCATTAGGTTTATTATGGAGTTTTATAGTTTCGTACGGTGATGTAAGGTGTTCTTAGGAGTTGTAACGCGTCCTACATTATTCTAACGTTCTTTTCATGTTGCTATAGTCGCATCCTAAGCCGTAACATCTCCTGAGTTGTCGTTTGATGTTCAAAGGACTTGGACGAAATCATTCGGTTTAGTATGGAGTTTAAAGGTTTTGTACGTTGTTGTATGATGTTGTTTGGAGTTTTAAGGCTTCCTGTGTTATTCTAACGTGCTTTTCATGGTGCTAATATGGCATACAAAATCTTAAAATGTTCAAACTTGTCGTACGATGTTCAAAGGACACGGACGAATTCATTAGGTATATTATGGAGTTTTATGGTTTCGTACGGTGTTGTTAGGAGTTGTAAGGCGTCCAACATTATACTAACATGCTTTTCAAGGTGCTAATATGGCATATAGAGTCGTAAGATGTCTTAAGTTGCCGTACGACGTTCAAAGGACTCGGACGAATTCATTAGGTTTATTATGGAGTTTTATAGTTTCGTACGGTGATGTAAGGTGTTCTTAGGAGTTGTAACGCGTCCTACATTATTCTAACGTTCTTTTCATGTTGCTATAGTCGCATCCTAAGCCGTAACATCTCCTGAGTTGTCGTTTGATGTTCAAAGGACTTGGACGAAATCATTCGTTTTAGTATGGAGTTTAAAGGTTTTGTACGATGTTGTATAGTGTGGTTTGGAGTTTTAAGGTTTCCTGTGTTATTCTAACGTGCTTTTCATGGTGCTAATATGGCATACAAAATCTTAAGATGTACAAACTTGTCGAACAATGTTCAAAGGACTCGGACGAATTCATTAGGTATATTATGGAGTTTTAAGGTTTCGTACGGTGTTGTAACGTGTTGTTAGGAGTTGTAAGGCGTCCAACATTATACTAACATGCTTTTCAAGGTGCTAATATGGCATATAGAGTCGTAAGATGTCTTAAGTTGCCGTACGACGTTCAAAGGACTCGGACAAATTCATTAGGTTTATTATGGAGTTTCATAGTTTCGTACGGTGATGTAAGGTGTTCTTAGGAGTTGTAACGCGTCCTACATTATTCTAACGTGCTTTTGATGTTGCTAATGTCACATCCTAAGCCGTAACATCTCCTGAGTTGTCGTACGATGTTCAAAGGACTTGGACGAAATCATTAGGTCTAGTATGGAGTTTTAAGGTTTTGTACGTTGTTGTATGATGTTGTTTGGAGTTTTAAGGCTTCCTGTGTTATTCTAACGTGCTTTTCATGGTGCTAATATGGCATACAAAATCTTAAGATGTACAAACTTGTCGTACGATGTTCAAAGGACTCGGACGAATTCATTAGGTATATTATGGAGTTTTAAGGTTTCGTACGGTGTTGTAACGTGTTGTTAGGAGTGGTAAGGCGTCCAACATTATACTAACATTCTTTTCAACGTGCTAATATAGCATATAGAGTCGTAAGATGTCTTAAGTTGCCGTACGACGTTCAAAGGACTCGGACGAATTCATTAGGTTTATTATGGAGTTTTATAGTTTCGTACGGTGATGTAAGGTGTTCTTAGGAGTTGTAACGCGTCCTACATTATTCTAACGTTCTTTTCATGTTGCTATAGTCGCATCCTAAGCCGTAACATCTCCTGAGTTGTCGTTTGATGTTCAAAGGACTTGGACGAAATCATTCGGTTTAGTATGGAGTTTAAAGGTTTTGTACGTTGTTGTATGATGTTGTTTGGAGTTTTAAGGCTTCCTGTGTTATTCTAACGTGCTTTTCATGGTGCTAATATGGCATACAAAATCTTAAAATGTTCAAACTTGTCGTACGATGTTCAAAGGACACGGACGAATTCATTAGGTATATTATGGAGTTTTATGGTTTCGTACGGTGTTGTTAGGAGTTGTAAGGCGTCCAACATTATACTAACATGCTTTTCAAGGTGCTAATATGGCATATAGAGTCGTAAGATGTCTTAAGTTGCCGTACGACGTTCAAAGGACTCGGACGAATTCATTAGGTTTATTATGGAGTTTTATAGTTTCGTACGGTGATGTAAGGTGTTCTTAGGAGTTGTAACGCGTCCTACATTATTCTAACGTTCTTTTCATGTTGCTATAGTCGCATCCTAAGCCGTAACATCTCCTGAGTTGTCGTTTGATGTTCAAAGGACTTGGACGAAATCATTCGTTTTAGTATGGAGTTTAAAGGTTTTGTACGATGTTGTATAGTGTGGTTTGGAGTTTTAAGGTTTCCTGTGTTATTCTAACGTGCTTTTCATGGTGCTAATATGGCATACAAAATCTTAAGATGTACAAACTTGTCGAACAATGTTCAAAGGACTCGGACGAATTCATTAGGTATATTATGGAGTTTTAAGGTTTCGTACGGTGTTGTAACGTGTTGTTAGGAGTTGTAAGGCGTCCAACATTATACTAACATGCTTTTCAAGGTGCTAATATGGCATATAGAGTCGTAAGATGTCTTAAGTTGCCGTACGACGTTCAAAGGACTCGGACAAATTCATTAGGTTTATTATGGAGTTTCATAGTTTCGTACGGTGATGTAAGGTGTTCTTAGGAGTTGTAACGCGTCCTACATTATTCTAACGTGCTTTTGATGTTGCTAATGTCACATCCTAAGCCGTAACATCTCCTGAGTTGTCGTACGATGTTCAAAGGACTTGGACGAAATCATTAGGTCTAGTATGGAGTTTTAAGGTTTTGTACGTTGTTGTATGATGTTGTTTGGAGTTTTAAGGCTTCCTGTGTTATTCTAACGTGCTTTTCATGGTGCTAATATGGCATACAAAATCTTAAGATGTACAAACTTGTCGTACGATGTTCAAAGGACTCGGACGAATTCATTAGGTATATTATGGAGTTTTAAGGTTTCGTACGGTGTTGTAACGTGTTGTTAGGAGTGGTAAGGCGTCCAACATTATACTAACATTCTTTTCAACGTGCTAATATAGCATATAGAGTCGTAAGATGTCTTAAGTTGCCGTACGACGTTCAAAGGACTCGGACGAATTCATTAGGTTTATTATGGAGTTTTATAGTTTCGTACGGTGATGTAAGGTGTTCTTAGGAGTTGTAACGCGTACTACATTATTCTAACGTTCTTTTCATGTTGCTATAGTCGCATCCTAAGCCGTAACATCTCCTGAGTTGTCGTTTGATGTTCAAAGGACTTGGACGAAATAATTCGGTTTAGTATGGAGTTTAAAGGTTTTGTACGTTGTTGTATGATGTTGTTTGGAGTTTTAAGGCTTCCTGTGTTATTCTAACGTGCTTTTCATGGTGCTAATATGGCATACAAAATCTTAAGATGTACAAACTTGTCGTACGATGTTCAAAGGACTCGGACGAATTCATTAGGTATATTATGGAGTTTTAAGGTTTCGTACGGTGTTGTAACGTGTTGTTAGGAGTGGTAAGGCGTCCAACATTATACTAACATTCTTTTCAACGTGCTAATATAGCATATAGAGTCGTAAGATGTCTTAAGTTGCCGTACGACGTTCAAAGGACTCGGACGAATTCATTAGGTTTATTATGGAGTTTTATAGTTTCGTACGGTGATGTAAGGTGTTCTTAGGAGTTGTAACGCGTCCTACATTATTCTAACGTTCTTTTCATGTTGCTATAGTCGCATCCTAAGCCGTAACATCTCCTGAGTTGTCGTTTGATGTTCAAAGGACTTGGACGAAATCATTCGGTTTAGTATGGAGTTTAAAGGTTTTGTACGTTGTTGTATGATGTTGTTTGGAGTTTTAAGGCTTCCTGTGTTATTCTAACGTGCTTTTCATGGTGCTAATATGGCATACAAAATCTTAAGATGTTCAAACTTGTCGTACGATGTTCAAAGGACACGGACGAATTCATTAGGTATATTATGGAGTTTTATGGTTTCGTACGGTGTTGTTAGGAGTTGTAAGGCGTCCAACATTATACTAACATGCTTTTCAAGGTGCTAATATGGCATATAGAGTCGTAAGATGTCTTAAGTTGCCGTACGACGTTCAAAGGACTCGGACGAATTCATTAGGTTTATTATGGAGTTTTATAGTTTCGTACGGTGATGTAAGGTGTTCTTAGGAGTTGTAACGCGTCCTACATTATTCTAACGTTCTTTTCATGTTGCTATAGTCGCATCCTAAGCCGTAACATCTCCTGAGTTGTCGTTTGATGTTCAAAGGACTTGGACGAAATCATTCGTTTTAGTATGGAGTTTAAAGGTTTTGTACGATGTTGTATAGTGTGGTTTGGAGTTTTAAGGTTTCCTGTGTTATTCTAACGTGCTTTTCATGGTGCTAATATGGCATACAAAATCTTAAGATGTACAAACTTGTCGAACAATGTTCAAAGGACTCGGACGAATTCATTAGGTATATTATGGAGTTTTAAGGTTTCGTACGGTGTTGTAACGTGTTGTTAGGAGTTGTAAGGCGTCCAACATTATACTAACATGCTTTTCAAGGTGCTAATATGGCATATAGAGTCGTAAGATGTCTTAAGTTGCCGTACGACGTTCAAAGGACTCGGACAAATTCATTAGGTTTATTATGGAGTTTCATAGTTTCGTACGGTGATGTAAGGTGTTCTTAGGAGTTGTAACGCGTCCTACATTATTCTAACGTGCTTTTGATGTTGCTAATGTCACATCCTAAGTCGTAACATCTCCTGAGTTGTCGTACGATGTTCAAAGGACTTGGACGAAATCATTAGGTCTAGTATGGAGTTTTAAGGTTTTGTACGTTGTTGTATGATGTTGTTTGGAGTTTTAAGGCTTCCTGTGTTATTCTAACGTGCTTTTCATGGTGCTAATATGGCATACAAAATCTTAAGATGTACAAACTTGTCGTACGATGTTCAAAGGACTCGGACGAATTCATTAGGTATATTATGGAGTTTTAAGGTTTCGTACGGTCTTGTAAGGTGTTGTTAGGATTTGTAAGGCGTCCAACATTATACTAACGTGCTTTTCAAGGTGCTAATATGGCATATAAAGTCGTAAGATGTCTTAAGTTGTCGTACGACGTTCAAAGGACTCGGACGAATTCATTAGGTTTATTATGGAGTTTTATAGTTTCGTACGGTGATGTAAGGTGTTCTTAGGAGTTGTAACGCGTCCTACATTATTCTAACGTTCTTTTCATGTTGCTATAGTCGCATCCTAAGCCGTAACATCTCCTGAGTTGTCGTTTGATGTTCAAAGGACTTGGACGAAATCATTCGGTTTAGTATGGAGTTTAAAGGTTTTGTACGTTGTTGTATGATGTTGTTTGGAGTTTTTAGGCTTCCTGTGTTATTCTAACGTGCTTTTCATGGTGCTAATATGGCATACAAAATCTTAAGATGTACAAACTTGTCGTACGATGTTCAAAGGACTCGGATGAATTCATTAGGTATATTATGGAGTTTTAAGGTTTCGTACGGTCTTGTAAGGTGTTGTTAGGATTTGTAAGGCGTCCAACATTATACTAACGTGCTTTTCAAGGTGCTAATATGGCATATAAAGTCGTAAGATGTCTTAAGTTGTCGTACGACGTTCAAAGGACTCGGACGAATTCATTAGGTTTTTATGGAGTTTTATAGTTTCGTACGGTGATGTTAGGTGTTCTTAGGAGTTGTAATGCGTCCTACATTATTCTAACGTTCTTTTCATGTTGCTATAGTCGCATCCTAAGCCGTAACATCTCCTGAGTTGTCGTTTGATGTTCAAAGGACTTGGACGAAATCATTCGTTTTAGTATGGAGTTTAAAGGTTTTGTACGATGTTGTATAGTGTTGTTTGGAGTTTTAAGGTTTCCTGTGTTATTCTAACGTGCTTTCAATGGTGCTAATATGGCATACAAAATCTTAAGATGTACAAACTTGTCGAACGATGTTCAAAGGACTCGGACGAA
The DNA here is from genome assembly GCA_030867185.1 of Tagetes erecta. NCBI lineage: Eukaryota > Viridiplantae > Streptophyta > Magnoliopsida > Asterales > Asteraceae > Tagetes > Tagetes erecta. The sequence continues at coordinate 33,347,839 of CM061490.1, read as the reverse complement.
TTCATTAGGTATATTATGGAGTTTTAAGGTTTCGTACGGTGTTGTAACGTGTTGTTAGGAGTTGTAAGGCGTCCAACATTATACTAACATGCTTTTCAAGGTGCTAATATGGCATATAGAGTTGTAAGATGTCTTAAGTTGCCGTACGACGTTCAAAGGACTCGGACAAATTCATTAGGTTTATTATGGAGTTTCATAGTTTCGTACGGTGATGTAAGGTGTTCTTAGGAGTTGTAACGCGTCCTACATTATTCTAACGTGCTTTTGATGTTGCTAATGTCACATCCTAAGCCGTAACATCTCCTGAGTTGTCGTACGATGTTCAAAGGACTTGGACGAAATCATTAGGTCTAGTATGGAGTTTTAAGGTTTTGTACGTTGTTGTATGATGTTGTTTGGAGTTTTAAGGCTTCCTGTGTTATTCTAACGTGCTTTTCATGGTGTTAATATGGCATACAAAATCTTAAGATGTACAAACTTGTCGTACGATGTTCAAAGGACTCGGACGAATTCATTAGGTATATTATGGAGTTTTAAGGTTTCGTACGGTGTTGTAAGGTGTTGTTAGGATTTGTAAGGCGTCCAACATTATACTAACGTGCATTTCAAGGTGCTAATATGGCATATAAAGTCGTAAGATGTCTTAAGTTGTCGTACGACGTTCAAAGGACTCGGACGAATTCGTTAGGTTTATTATGGAGTTTTATAGTTTCGTACGGTGATGTTAGGTGTTCTTAGGAGTTGTAACGCGTCCTACATTATTCTAACGTTCTTTTCATGTTGCTATAGTCGCATCCTAAGCCGTAACATCTCCTGAGTTGTCGTTTGATGATCAAAGGACTTGGACGAAATCATTCGTTTTAGTATGGAGTTTAAAGGTTTTGTACGATGTTGTATAGTGTTGTTTGGAGTTTTAAGGTTTCCTGTGTTATTCTAACGTGCTTTTCATGGTGCTAATATGGCATACAAAATCTTAAGATGTACAAACTTGTCGAACGATGTTCGAAGGACTCGGACGAATTCATTAGGTATATTATGGAGTTTTAAGGTTTCGTACGGTGTTGTAACGTGTTGTTAGGAGTTGTAAGGCGTCCAACATTATACTAACATGCTTTTCAAGGTGCTAATATGGCATATAGATTCGTAAGATGTCTTAAGTTGCCGTACGACGTTCAAAGGACTCGGACAAATTCATTAGGTTTATTATGGAGTTTCATAGTTTCGTACGGTGATGTAAGGTGTTCTTAGGAGTTGTAACGCGTCCTACATTATTCTAACGTGCTTTTGATGTTGCTAATGTCACATCCTAAGCCGTAACATCTCCTGAGTTGTCGTACGATGTTCAAAGGACTTGGACGAAATCATTAGGTCTAGTATGGAGTTTTAAGGTTTTGTACGTTGTTGTATGATGTTGTTTGGAGTTTTAAGGCTTCCTGTGTTATTCTAACGTGCTTTTCATGGTGCTAATATGGCATACAAAATCTTAAGATGTACAAACTTGTCGTACGATGTTCAAAGGACTCGGACGAATTCATTAGGTATATTATGGAGTTTTAAGGTTTCGTACGGTGTTGTAAGGTGTTGTTAGGATTTGTAAGGCGTCCAACATTATACTAACGTGCTTTTCAAGGTGCTAATATGGCATATAAAGTCGTAAGATGTCTTAAGTTGTTGTACGACGTTCAAAGGACTCGGACGAATTCATTAGGTTTATTATGGAGTTTTATAGTTTCGTACGGTGATGTAAGGTGTTCTTAGGAGTTGTAACGCGTCCTACATTATTCTAACGTTCTTTTCATGTTGCTATAGTCGCATCCTAAGCCGTAACATCTCCTGAGTTGTCGTTTGATGTTCAAAGGACTTGGACGAAATCATTCGGTTTAGTATGGAGTTTAAAGGTTTTGTACGTTGTTGTATGATGTTGTTTGGAGTTTTAAGGCTTCCTGTGTTATTCTAACGTGCTTTTCATGGTGCTAATATGGCATACAAAATCTTAAGATGTACAAACTTGTCGTACGATGTTCAAAGGACTCAGACGAATTCATTAGGTATATTATGGAGTTTTAAGGTTTCGTACGGTGTTGTTAGGAGTTGTAAGGCGTCCAACATTATAATAACATGCTTTTCAAGGTGCTAATATGACATATAGAGTCGTAAGATGTCTTAAGTTGTCGTACGACGTTCAAAGGACTCGGACGAATTCATTAGGTTTATTATGGAGTTTTATAGTTTCGTACGGTGATGTAAGGTGTTCTTAGGAGTTGTAACGCGTCCTACATTATTCTAACGTTCTTTTCATGTTGCTATAGTCGCATCCTAAGCCGTAACATCTCCTGAGTTGTCGTTTGATGTTCAAAGGACTTGGACGAAATCATTCGTTTTAGTATGGAGTTTAAAGGTTTTGTACGATGTTGTATAGTGTTGTTTGGAGTTTTAAGGTTTCCTGTGTTATTCTAACGTGCTTTTCATGGTGCTAATATGGCATACAAAATCTTAAGATGTACAAACTTGTCGAACGATGTTCAAAGGACTCGGACGAATTCATTAGGTATATTATGGAGTTTTAAGGTTTCGTACGGTGTTGTAACGTGTTGTTAGGAGTTGTAAGGCGTCCAACATTATACTAACATGCTTTTCAAGGTGCTAATATGGCATATAGAGTCGTAAGATGTCTTAAGTTGCCGTACGACGTTCAAAGGACTCGGACAAATTCATTAGGTTTATTATGGAGTTTCATAGTTTCGTACGGTGATGTAAGGTGTTCTTAGGAGTTGTAACGCGTCCTACATTATTCTAACGTGCTTTTGATGTTGCTAATGTCACATCCTAAGCCGTAACATCTCCTGAGTTGTCGTACGATGTTCAAAGGACTTGGACGAAATCATTAGGTCTAGTATGGAGTTTTAAGGTTTTGTACGTTGTTGTATGATGTTGTTTGGAGTTTTAAGGCTTCCTGTGTTATTCTAACGTGCTTTTCATGGTGCTAATATGGCATACAAAATCTTAAGATGTACAAACTTGTCGTACGATGTTCAAAGGACTCGGACGAATTCATTAGGTATATTATGGAGTTTTAAGGTTTCGTACGGTGTTGTAAGGTGTTGTTAGGATTTGTAAGGCGTCCAACATTATACTAACGTGCTTTTCAAGGTGCTAATATGGCATATAAAGTCTTAAAATGTCTTAAGTTGTCGTACGACGTTCAAAGGACTCGAACGAATTCATTAGGTTTATTATGGAGTTTTATAGTTTCGTACGGTGATGTAAGGTGTTCTTAGGAGTTGTAATGCGTCCTACATTATTCTAACGTTCTTTTCATGTTGCTATAGTCGCATCCTAAGCCGTAACGTCTCCTGAGTTGTCGTTTGATGTTCAAAGGACTTGGACGAAATCATTCGTTTTAGTATGGAGTTTAAAGGTTTTGTACGATGTTGTATCGTGTTGTTTGGAGTTTTAAGGTTTCCTATGTTATTCTAACGTGCTTTTCATGGTGCTAATATGGCATACAAAATCTTAAGATGTACAAACTTGTCGAACGATGTTCGAAGGACTCGGACGAATTCATTAGGTATATTATGGAGTTTTAAGGTTTCGTACGGTGTTGTAACGTGTTGTTAGGAGTTGTAAGGCGTCCAACATTATACTAACATGCTTTTCAAGGTGCTAATATGGCATATAGAGTCGTAAGATGTCTTAAGTTGCCGTACGACGTTCAAAGGACTCGGACAAATTCATTAGGTTTATTATGGAGTTTCATAGTTTCGTACGGTGATGTAAGGTGTTCTTAGGAGTTGTAACGCGTCCTACATTATTCTAACGTGCTTTTGATGTTGCTAATGTCACATCCTAAGCCGTAACATCTCCTGAGTTGTCGTACGATGTTCAAAGGACTTGGACGAAATCATTAGGTCTAGTATGGAGTTTTAAGGTTTTGTACGTTGTTGTATGATGTTGTTTGGAGTTTTAAGGCTTCCTGTGTTATTCTAACGTGCTTTTCATGGTGTTAATATGGCATACAAAATCTTAAGATGTACAAACTTGTCGGACGATGTTCAAAGGACTCGGACGAATTCATTAGGTATATTATGGAGTTTTAAGATTTCGTACGGTCTTGTAAGGTGTTGTTAGGATTTGTAAGGCGTCCAACATTATACTAACGTGCTTTTCAAGGTGCTAATATGGCATATAAAGTCGTAAGATGTCTTAAGTTGTCGTACGACGTTCAAAGGACTCGGACGAATTCATTAGGTTTATTATGGAGTTTTATAGTTTCGTACGGTGATGTTAGGTGTTCTTAGGAGTTGTAACGCGTCCTACATTGTTCTAACGTTCTTTTCATGTTGCTGTAGTCGCATCCTAAGCCGTAACATCTCCTGAGTTGTCGTTTGATGTTCAAAGGACTTGGACGAAATCATTCGTTTTAGTATGGAGTTTAAAGGTTTTGTACGATGTTGTATTGTGTTGTTTGGAGTTTTAAGGTTTCCTGTGTTATTCTAACGTGCTTTTCATGGTGCTAATATGGCATACAAAATCTTAAGATGTACAAACTTGTCGAACGATGTTCAAAGGACTCGGACGAATTCATTAGGTATATTATGGAGTTTTAAGGTTTCCTGTGTTATTCTAACGTGCTTATCAACATTATACTAACATTGATAGGAACAATTGGATCGATAATATCACTCAAATGATCAGAACAACAAGTACAAACAAACGATTCAATCACAAACACAATTCATACTCATAAATTCTCTTTGTATTTGATGATCAAGCAATTCGTAGTACAAAAGTGCAGGAGAAACAAATTACACACAGTTAATTCTCTCTCTAACAGTGTAAAAGTCGCTCTCTCCTAACACACGCACACTACATGCCTATATCAAACAAAATGCAAGTTTAAGAAAAATACATAATAAACCCTAAACTATACAAACATATACAATAACAAAAATACAAAGTAAATCTTAACAGGAAATAACCCTAACAGTACTCCCCCTAAGATTTATCTTTGGATCTTCAAAAACTTCAATCTTTTTCTTCGTTTATCAGCATCAATCTTCAATCTTTTTCTCACCATTCTTCTGGTTCCTCTTTCACATCCAACAATTCTCGGCCTTTATACTCTTCTTTTTCTTTCAGAGCTTCTTCAATGCAGGATTTGAACTTCTCAGCGATCTTAGCTTGTCGAGGCTTGGATTCATTTGTCAGAATTGGTAGAGCATTCATGCGTCTAAGCGAATCCAGATTTAAACCTGCAAAATCGATATTAGCATAAAACTCAAATGGCATTTCTTGTCCTTGAACTTTCACCTCCAATGTACCCTTTCTACTGATCCGCATATATTCTATCTCTGGTATATCAACCATCACGAGATTAGAATTTAGTAGTGCCTTTCTCACACGAATCTTTTCTGAAGCCGCAGCAATTACTTCAATCATCACTGTAAATAATTTTCGATCAGCCTCAGCAAGAGCATCTTTGCACTTCTCAATCCTATAACTTCTCAAAAAATCAATATACGACGGATGCAGCAATTTCAACTCAAAAGTACTAAAGAGTGTGATCATGTCCTTATCCCAATCCTCCAAATTGCGAACAAGCTTTAGTTCAAACGTTTCCTGATTGTAGAAAGCTCTGAGTATCGGCTTTGTTGTTTGACAAACCATTTACTCTCTTGATCATAAACGCGTCAAAGACTTCATCATATTTCCAGGCAATTATTTTAACTTTCTTGTTCTTTTCAGGCACAATCATAGAATCTAACAACTCTGCAATTGATTGTCCTTTGCTCATCAATGATCTAACCACATCTCCAGGTGTTGCTGCCTTATGCCAAGTTTCACGTACTTCCATCGGTATGTTGTACGATTTAACCTCGCTCGGAAACATATCCATCAGTTCGTGACGTTTTTTATGAGCATCTTCAGGCAGCGCCATCACAGGAATTTCTTTTGGACCCAACACCTTGAATCTTTTGGTCAACTCGAAGTACTGTGGATTGTTATAATCCAAGTAAAACATTCTGTTGTACATCTTTTCTGTTTTCATGAAGCTGACCACTATCTTCTTCAAAGAACCAGATTTCAACCTCTGCAAAGTTTTGTACGGATAGTTCCTTGAACTTAACCAACTTCGCATCTCGTAAGTAGTCATTTCTTCTGGATTTGGGTGATATAGCTCAGTAGGTGGCAGATCTTCTATGTTCAGACTTTCTTGCAATGGGTTCCATTCGCCCATTTCAGTCACAATCTCCTTCTTATCTGCTTCAACTTTATCTTGATGTATCATACACTTCTCGTATTCTTCATTAATCTGAGTCACCGTCAATCCATTCAAAAACACAGAATTGTACTTCATTCTTTCAAGATAGGCAAACCTCTGATCCAAATCATCTGGTACTTCTTCAACAGTATTCTGTACTGGCTCTGGCTCAGCTTCATCCTCAGATTCAGTCCAATCAATATCCAAATCATCTAACGCTTCAATCATGGGTGCTTCGTCAGTTTGAATCGGCTCAAATTGACTAACAACTTCAGATACTATTTCAGGCCCACTTTCCACTTCAACAGCTTCAGCTTGAATCGGCTCAAACTGAACTGTATCTTCTGAACCAGCTTCTTTTTCACTTTCAGTAGCAACAAACTCTTCAGTTTTAGCAACAGAACCAGATTGAATCGGCTCAATCTGTCCTGACTTTGTAATCTCATCTCCAGTTGCTTTTTCAGTCTCAATCACAGCTACAGATTGAATCGGCTCAATTTGCACTGGTTCATCAACTTTCGCCCTTTTAGAACTTTCTTCATCACCAAATATTTCTGGTATTGCATCTAGTTTCCTCTTTCCCTCAGCTTTCTCCATATTGACAGTTTCAGCCACAGCTTCATCGGGAACAATAATTGGTGATTCAACCAAGATTCCAGCATTTGCCACACCTCGCGCTCTAGTTAAGTAAACTTTTGGCACTTCAGCTCCTGTCACTTCAGCTATATCATCAGAAAAGTCTTTGTCTGATAATGATGAGCCAGCCTTCTTTGGTTTCATATCCTCCAATTCTTTTTCCAACATCTCCTTCTCATCCTCTAGTGTATTGCATTCAGCTTTAACCTCAGCATAATCATACTTAAGGTTTTCATACTCCTCCTTTAACTTCTCATGCTCATCTATCAACTTAGCATGTTCAATCTTTAACTCCTGATGATCCGAATCCAACTCTTTGAAAATCTTCAAGTTTTGATTGTGAATATCCCAATATTCATCAAATCTCTTCTTCTTGCGATCATTCGATGCTTTCAACAAATCATTGGCCTTAATCAGATTCTCAACCATCTCCTCCAATTCTGCAATTCGTTTCTCTTTCTCTTCATAAACTTCATCAACACTTGGCACAATGTTTGGTGAAGACTCCAAACCTTGTCCAATGTTTTCAGCAATTTGTGGTGACATGGTGGGAATATCATCAATAATGGGATCAGTAATGCCAGCATCCACTTCCTCTATCTGTGCAATAGATTCAGCTTCGGCCATTACTGTCTGAGCAATTTGTAGCACATCAATCTCCTCAGGCTTTTCTATAGTTTTCCTTTTCTTTCTAACATACTGTACTGATACATCTTTTGGAGTCTCAGAAACAACTTCTTCAACCACAGAAGCAACCTCAGCAGGTTCTTCTACAACCATAGGCTCAACAACCTCTATCTCAGTCTTTGTTGGTTCAACCTCCTCTGAATTCGATTCAGATTCAGCATCATTACCACCATCATCATTACTATCATCACCTTCATCTTCTTCATCCTCTGGATGACGAGCAAAGTACTCGTCATCATCCAATAAGTTATCTGGCACCTCATCCACAAGGTCCAGTGGATTCACAATCTCACCATGAGATATGTGATAATACACTCCATCTACTTCTTCTTCATTGTTGACTATATCTCGCATATAGTCAAACAAAGCAATGTCAGGCACATTCCCGATACTCATCTTTTTGTAAGAGAGATCGTTCATGTCCTCAGTGTACAACATGCCTCCAGTATAACCTTCACTCCTGATTATTGGATAGGCAATGTTTATCATCAATTGCAGAAACCTTGGGTACATCAAAAATTTGAACCTCTTGCCTTTCACCAAATTAAACACAAACCCATTCATTATCCATCTCGACATGTTGAATGGTTTGTTTTCTGCAATTGCCACTATCGGGGATGCGATGTCAGAGGGAAAATTATCAAAACCTGCACTTCTCCTTGACATGCATTGCTGTACCACATAACACAGCAGCTTATACTTCTTTCCCAACTTGGCTCTGAAAAACTGTGACTTTGGAAACACAGGTGGATGACCCATGTTCACAAAACAAGTTTTACACTCCTCCATTGTCAGTTCATCCATCATGCCTACTTCATCCTCATCTATCCTTAGAGCTTGTCTAATAGCTTCTTCAGTGACATTTAGTACCCAATCCCTAGTGATATGTCCTCTGACAATAGCACTACCATCCTCATTCCTTACAACCTCTGCTGTTCTCCAAAAGCTTTTAATCAGCCTTGCATATATGACCGGTTTGGCACATATAGCATATACATACTTTGTCCTCTTGATGAACTGAATCATGTCTCTATAACCTTCTGTCTCAGGCAGTGATTCATCTAAACATGCTACAAGATTATGTTTAGGCTCAAATTTGAGAGTCTCCATCTGTTAACATAAACAAAAACACAAAACAAGGCAAATGTATTAGTTTCTTCATTAAACATATAAAAATTTTATTAAGTGTTTAACTCAAAGTTAGAAGGCAAAACATTAACATAAACATTTTAAATCCTAAATTGTTCTAATAACCTGATTTTCATCATTTTAATCAAACAACATTGAATTTTTAAAGTTATGTTTCATGTTTTAAACTTTTAACAGTTAATCACTTACACAAAATTTTGATACATTTTATGATGAAAAATTTAACATGTTTTGGTTCAGTTTTAGCAAGTTAAATCACTTTTAAAACAAACATTTCATCGTTTTGATGTTTAACTTTTAAAAGCTTCAAAGTTCATCAATGGCGATTTTAACAGTTAAGTCCATTTCACTTGTTCAGTTGGTTTTAAGGTGTTTTAGTGCAAATGAATGATTGAATGTTGATGATCGACAAATTTTAACCCTAAAACAACATTCGATTTAAGTTTTTATGCTCAAAATCAAAGTGTCGATTCAAGTTCAAAACACTGTTCATCATCGTTTTTCCTTTAAACAGTTGATTTTCAGGTCGATTTAGGTCAAAAACACAGAAACACTACCTTAATCAATCTATTAATCCTGTTATAGAGCAACAGATTGACTATGATAACAATGGCGATTTGAAGTTCAGAGTGTTTGGTGAAAGTGAAAGTGTGTGAAATGATAAGTGTTTTGTGAAGAGGCGGTATTTGTATCGTCAAAAATTTTAGGTCAAACTTTAAGTGCCGGGTCAACACAAGCAAATTAGGCCCAATAACCTTGCCGGGTCAAGTACTGTAGTGACGGGTCATGTACTGTAGATACGGGTCAAGTACATAAAACAAGTCACCAACAAAGTGAAAATCACTTGACGGGTCAAGCACTGTAGATACGGGTGAGTCACTGTAGTGACGGGTAAGGGTTAAGGAACAACTACACCTGATGGGTTTTATACATCACCCGGCAGCATAGTTGACTTCAAAACATCACCCGGCAACTTTTCTTCTTCACCCGGCAACACAGTTGCTTTCCTTCTTCATCCGGCTTGCTTTCTTCTTTACACGGCAACCTTTGACATCCTTCTTCACACGGCATACACACTTCTTCATCACCCGGCAGCATAGTGTAATAACTTTACACGGCAAGAAGATTTCTTCATTACCCGGCTGTATAGTATACACTAGTCACCCGGCAAGATATTTATGACCTTCACCCGGCTGTATTTGACATGATCATTGCCCGGCTGTACAGTGGTCACAATATCTTCACCATTTCCTTAATCACCCGGCAAGTTATCAGACTTACAACTTCATCCGGCTGAACAGTTCTTTACCCGGCTGCACAGTTGTACCTGATATCTTTACCCGGCTATGACACTTAAGCAATTTTTCTTCACTTTTCTCGTCTGTTGACTTTTTCAACGGTCATTTATTACACCTGCAACATTCTCCGACATATTAATTAGACAAGATATCCTTAAAAAGAATGTTTGTCATATTAATTATCAAACAACATTAAACATTGCAACAAATTAATTTTCACTTTAAAATTCAATTTCCTTTTTCTTTTTCAAAAATGTTTTTGCACAACCAATTTTTCTATATCCCGAAGCAATTTCTTAAAAACAAATTACAAGACCTTGGGTTTGTTTTTAACACATCCAATACCTTTGCTTTTCATAACTAGTAACCTTGTTCATTCAAAAACACACTTATTCAAAATATTTTTGGATTTTTTGTAGATATTTTTCTTTTTAATCTTATTCTCCCCCTAAACTTGAAATTTCTAGAAATTTTTAAGTTTAACAAGGATGTTGATGTAGCAATAATGATTCCAAATGCCTGCACACACAAAGCACACACATTAAAGTAAATACATATGCAATGCAATGAATCAAAATATCGCAGTGAGATCATACTACACATTATCTGAACATGTTTTGCAAGTTTTGAATAGACATTTGACTTATGCTTGATTGAGTGATGATATGAAAACATACCAATTAGCTCGAATTGACACACTTACTTTTTCAGTATCATGATGATATTTAAGGTTCGATTAGAATGACTTATGTGACCCACATGTATACATATGTCAACATATTTCCTTATCAACCACTACCTGAATGCATATTGCACAAAGCCTGGTCACTTACAGTCATACACAGTGTGGAATATGGGTTCTATTCGGATTTGGTCCACTTTGGGACTTCTTTTTATTCCATCTTTGGGAATTTGTCATTTCCTATCGTTCCCCTTGGGAATCTTCTGAATTCCATTTTGGAATTTTTGTTTGGTGTTGGTCCACATTTGGGACTCTTTTTGTTCCATTTTGGAATCTTTTGCTGCATCTTGAAGCTCAAAAGAGACTTCGTGTGAGACTTCAGGTCTGTGGGTACCACAACAAAGAAGCTCACGATGCGGTTCATCACACTGAATACACTGCATCATTACCCGATCATGCACAACTATCATCACAAGCAATGTTTCAAAAGATATATATCTAGACATGTATAACAATGGAACGTAACACAAATATCATTAAGTTTATGTTTGTCAACAATCAACTTACTTGTTCAGTCTAATTGCCTGAGCTGTCTAGCACATCAATTAACATTCATCAGTCTTTATTAAAAATGATGTAACAAATAATGTCTAGTGTATCTATCATTTCTCACTTTTTGCAATATAGATTCTTATGACATGATATTTTCTTTTCTTTTTGATTTTATATTTTGTATTTGATTTTCTTTTTCATGCACACACACAATGCAAAACATAAGATAAAAGACAACGGAATCAAAACTTAACATCAACTTATTATATTTTTGGCTTTTATATTTTCTGATTTTTCTTTTGTTTTTCGAAAAATAGAATCAATCATGATTGATTAATCCTATGGATTGAATTAAAAATTCAAACCGGCCTGACAAAAATGATTTTGTGAAAAGATCTGCCAGTTGTTTGTCGGTATGAACTTTAATCAAAATTATTAAACCTTTTTCAGAGTTGTCTCTTAAAAAGTGATATCTAATTTCAATGTGTTTGGTTTTAGAATGTTGAACAGGATTAGCAGTTATGAACATAGCAGCAGTATTGTCTATGTAAATAGGAGTTTTTAAGAAGTTAAACCCGTAGTCCAGCAACTGATTTTGTAACCATAAAACCTGAGAACATCCTGCAGATGCAGCGATATACTCTGCTTCAGCTGTGGATACAGAAACATTGGTCTGCTTCTTACATTGCCAAGAGACAAGCCTTGGACCCAGAAATTGACAACCACCAGTAGTCGATTTCCTGTCAAGAGCACAACCACCAAAATCACTGTCAGAATAGCTATATAGTTCAAAATTTCCTTCATAAGGATACCATAACCCAAGATTTGGTTTCCCTTTGAGATATCTGAATATACGCTTCACAGCAACTAGATGCGACTCTTTTGGATCTGACTGGTATCTGGCGCATACACACACAGCGTACATGATGTCTGGTCTTGATGCAGTAAGATACATCAGAGAACCGATCATTGATCTGTATAGTGTTTGATCAACTGCTTTGCCCTTTGGATCCGGTTGAATCTTGCAATTTACATCAGATGGAGTTCGAATTGTTTGACAATCTTGCATCTTGAATTTCTTTAACAACTTCTCAACGAACTTTGATTGATTGATAAAAATTCCGTCAGCTGATTGTTTCACTTGTAATCCAAGAAAGAAATTAATCTCCCCCATAGAACTCATCTGGAATCTGCTTTTCATGATTTCCTCAAATTCTTTGCACATTGATTCACTAGTTGATCCGAAAATAATATCGTCCACATACACTTGAACGCACAATAAATCATCATTATCCCTCTTCATAAACAAAGTTGGATCAATCTGACCTCTTGTAAATCCATTTTCTAGTAAATGCTTGGATAATGTCTCGTACCAGATTCTAGGAGCTTGATGTAGACCGTAAAGAGCTTTACTTAACTTGTATACCCGATGAGGATAGTCTGGATCTTCGAAACCCGGAGGTTGTCTAACATACACGTCATCCGTAATCGGTCCATACAGAAAAGCACCTTTCACGTCCATTTGGAATACTTTGAAACGCATGAAGGAAGCATAAGCAAGAAAAACGCGTATGGCTTCAAGTCTTGCGACCGGAGCAAACACCTCTTCATAATCTATGCCTTCTTCCTGAGTGTATCCCTGTGCAATCAGTCTTGCTTTGTTTCTGACCACAATGCCACGTTCGTCTGGTTTGTTTTTGTACAACCATCTTGTACCTATTGCGTTCTCTCCTTCAGGTAAGTCCACAAGTTTCCAAACTTCCTGTTTGCGAAACTGAAGTAATTCCTCCTGCATTGCCTCAATCCAACTGTTATCTTTCAGCGCCTCTGAAATATTCTTTGGCACCACTTGAGATAGAAAACACGAGTAAAGACAGATATTTGCGTGCTCCGTCTGACTTCTTGTAGTTCTCTGATTCAACGGTCCGATAATCTGAGAGACAGGATGTTTCTTGTGAATTCGATGAACAGGAATATCACCTCCTTGCACTTGAGTCTCCAGATTTGAAGTATTCAGATTTGGTAGATCTTGTAGTATGGATGAAGTATGCGGTGTGAAATTCGGGACTTGATCCGGTGAATTGATGAAGTAATCAAACGATTCTGGAATAACTTCACCATTCGGATCCGATGATGGTTGGTTTTGAACGGATCCACCATCATTAGGAGACATTTGCGAATTCACATTTTCTTCATGATTGTTTGATTCTTGATCTTCTTGCGAACCAGAAGGACCCGGAGCTTGACTAGATTTGACATGATCAGGATTGTGAAAAGACATAAATGGATATTCAGAGTTGAGATTTCCATCTTCGTCATTATCAGAATCGTCACTGAAGCTTCCTAAGTCACCTGATTCCTTCCTTGCGTTTTCTGAAAAATCAAATAAGTTAGAATTGAAAGATCTAGATAACGAATCCAAATCAAATAACCATTCGGGACCATGAGCCACTAACGGAAACGAATTTTCTAAAAACTTGACGTTGAAAGTTTCAATAACAGTATTTGTTTTGCTATTAAAAACCCGATAAGCTTTAGAAACAGACGAATATCCTAGGAAAAATCCATCGTCAGATTTTGACTCAAACTTCCCGAGATGTTCATTTAGATTAAGAATCGAAACTGGACAACCAAATGCTTTCAAGTAAGAAATATTTGGTTTTCTTCCAAACAACAACTCATAAGAAGTTTTCTGTTTATCTTGAACTAATAATGTTCTATTTTGTACAAAACACGCAGTAGCAATGGCTTCATCCCAAAAGGTGATAGGGATTTTGGCATCTGCGAGCATGGATCTTGCAGCTTCAATTAGTGTCCGGTTTTTCCGTTCCGCAACCCCATTTTGTTGAGGCGTTCTTGGAGCACTATACTGACGAGCAATCCCCTTTTCTGCACAAAATAAATCAACATTAGCATTCTTAAATTCAGTTCCATTATCACTTCTTAAAGTTTTAACTTTGCATTCCAATTGATTTTCAATTTTAATGATAAATTCTTTCAATAATTCAGCTGTTTCAGATTTTGCATGCAAGAAATAAACCCATGAAAATCTAGTGAAGTCATCTATGATAACTAAACAATAAGATTTTCTGCCGATGCTTTGAACATTTGTCGGTCCAAAAAGATCCATATGTAACATCTGCAAAGGTTTTGAAATGGAGTTCTCGAGCTTGGACTTAAAAGACATCCGATGCTGTTTGCCCTTCAAACATGCTGGACAGAGATCAGTTGTGGAGAATTTCTTCGATGGGATTCCCACAGCGTGATTTCCAGTTACCAAACGGTTCATGTTTCTGAAGTTGGAGTGGCCCAGCCGTCTATGCCAAAGCTGACTCTCATCATTTGAAGCATGGGCAATGAGACAGGTTGTTTCAGTATCAGCGTCAATCTGCGACATATCCAACTTGTATACATCGCGATCTCTTGGAGCTTTAACCACTACCCACTCATTGTCAATCTTGAAACCTGGTTTCAGAATATAACAGAAAGAATCATCAAAAAGAGTTGAATAAGATTTATCACAGATTTGAGATACACTAAGTAAGTTAAAGTTCAACTGTGCACAGTAGTTGACTTTATCAAAACTTATAATCCCATTTGAAACTGTTCCTTCGCCTGTGATTTTACCACCCGCATCACCTCCAAACGCCACGTGAGTACCATTTTTCAACTTAAAGTCTTGAAGTAAGGCATGGTTGCCTGTCATGTGCCGGCTACACCCACTATCAACGAACCACGAGTTGATAGGTCTTCTTGGGCGTACCTGCATTTCAACAAAAACATTCAGTTAGTTTGGTCAACCCAGGCCCACACGGTCTTGGGTTTTCCGAATCTATCTGCAATAGTAACTTGTTGATATTGAACATTTTGAAAATTTGTTTCGTTTAAAAGATTTTGATGCTGATAACTTCGCCCATTGGCGTTCAATGATTGCTTTCTCCTCAAAGCAATAAACCTCTCCTCTAGCTTAGGATCAAGGTTATTTTCAAACTTTTGATTTTTAACCATTAAAGCTCTTGGTTTAAAACTGTTAACCTGCACATTCCTTGAAAAGTTAGAAACAGAATTGTTTCGATTGAAGTTTCTCAAAACCGGAGAATGACTTTGACTCATATTTTGAAAACCATATGAATTATTTCTTTGAAAATTTGAATATGGAGTCATTTCTCTAGTCGAGTTTGATCGAAAGAAACAATCCTTTGTGTCATGGTTTCTTCTCTCACAGATATCACAAAATTTGTTAAAATAACATTCTTCTGAAGAATGATTTCTTTTGTCACAGAAACTGCAGTACCTGTTAAAGAAACATTCAGCAGTTGCATGATTATATCTATCACAAATTTCACAATATTTCTTGCTAATCCTAAAGAGCCGATTGTTAACTCTAGATGTTGAACCAAAACGTGATTCATTATCATAGTTGTTCGGTTTTAGATTAACGCTCCTTTGTGGAGTCATTGTTTGTGTTTTTGATTGCATGGGACTTTGGTTCGATTTTAAACTGTTCTGTTTGGTCACCTTTTTGTTTTCAATTCTCTTTTCATTGACAGCGGAAGACTTAGGACCTGAACCTGTTTTCAGACCAGAGTTAGATTTGATTGGAGAATTGATTGGTTTACCATAAGATCCGTTCAAATCAAACGTTCCTGCAGACACAAACTTGATTTTCTTTTCTTTTGACACTTTCTTGACAGGTTTAACTTTGTCAGTTTTAACACTTTGAACTTTTGTGTTATCATTCGATTTTAAGACATTTTTGCCTTTTGACTGTTTCGTTTCAGATTGATTGTTCATTGTTTTCGTCCGAGTCCTTTGAACATCGTACGACAAGTTTGTACATCTTAAGATTTTGTATGCCATATTAACACCATGAAAAGCACGTTAGAATAACACAGGAAGCCTTAAAACTCCAAACAACATCATACAACAACGTATAAAACCTTAAAACTCCATACTAGACCTAATGATTTCGTCCAAGTCCTTTGAACATCGTACGACAACTCAGGAGATGTTACGGCTTAGGATGTGACATTAGCAACATCAAAAGCACGTTAGAATAATGTAGGACGCGTTACAACTCCTAAGAACACCTTACATCACCGTACGAAACTATGAAACTCCATAATAAACCTAATGAATTTGTCCGAGTCCTTTGAACGTCGTACGGCAACTTAAGACATCTTACGACTCTATATGCCATATTAGCACCTTGAAAAGCATGTTAGTATAATGTTGGACGCCTTACAACTCCTAACAACACGTTACAACACCGTACGAAACCTTAAAACTGCATAATATACCTAATGAATTCGTCCGAGTCCTTTGAACATCGTTCGACAAGTTTGTACATCTTAAGATTTTGTATGCCATATTAGCACCATGAAAAGCACGTTAGAATAACACAGGAAACCTTAAAACTCCAAACAACACTATACAACATCGTACAAAACCTTTAAACTCCATACTAAAACGAATGATTTCGTCCAAGTCCTTTGAACATCAAACGACAACTCAGGAGATGTTACGGCTTAGGATGCGACTATAGCAACATGAAAAGAACGTTAGAATAATGTAGGACGCGTTACAACTCCTAAGAACACCTAACATCACCGTACGAAACTATAAAACTCCATAATAAACCTAATGAATTCGTCCGAGTCCTTTGAACATCGTACGACAACTTAAGACATCTTACGACTTTATATGCCATATTAGCACCTTGAAAAGCATGTTATTATAATGTTGGACGCCTTACAACTCCTAACAACACCGTACGAAACCTTAAAACTCCATAATATACCTAATGAATTCGTCCGAGTCCTTTGAAAATCGTACGACAAGTTTGTACATCTTAAGATTTTGTATGCCATATTAGCACCATGAAAAGCACGTTAGAATAACACAGGAAGCCTTAAAACTCCAAACAACATCATACAACAACGTACAAAACCTTAAAACTCCATACTAGACCTAATGATTTCGTCCAAGTCCTTTGAACATCGTACGACAACTCAGGAGATGTTACGGCTTAGGATGTGACATTAGCAACATCAAAAGCACGTTAGAATAATGTAGGACGCGTTACAACTCCTAAGAAGACCTTACATCACCGTACGAAACTATGAAACTCCATAATAAACCTAATGAATTTGTCCGAGTCCTTTGAACGTCGTACGGCAACTTAAGACATCTTACGACTCTATATGCCATATTAGCACCTTGAAAAGCATGTTAGTATAATGTTGGACGCCTTACAACTCCTAACAACATGTTACAACACCGTACGAAACCTTAAAACTCCATAATATACCTAATGAATTCGTCCGAGTCCTTTGAACATCGTTCGACAAGTTTGTACATCTTAAGATTTTGTATGCCATATTAGCACCATGAAAAGCACGTTAGAATAACACAGGAAACCTTAAAACTCCAAACAACACTATACAACATCGTACAAAACCTTTAAACTCCATACTAAAACGAATGATTTCGTCCAAGTCCTTTGAACATCAAACGACAACTCAGGAGATGTTACGGCTTAGGATGCGACTATAGCAACATGAAAAGAACGTTAGAACAATGTAGGACGCGTTACAACTCCTAAGAACACCTAACATCACCGTACGAAACTATAAAACTCCATCATAAACCTAATGAATTCGTCCGAGTCCTTTGAACGTCGTACGACAACTTAAGACATCTTACGACTTTATATGCCATATTAGCACCTTGAAAAGCACGTTAGTATAATGTTGGACGCCTTACAAATCCTAACAACACCGTACGAAACCTTAAAACTCCATAATATACCTAATGAATTCGTCCGAGTCCTTTGAACATCGTACGACAAGTTTGTACATCTTAAGATTTTGTATGCCATATTAACACCATGAAAAACACGTTAGAATAACACAGGAAGCCTTAAAACTCCAAACAACATCATACAACAACGTACAAAACCTTAAAACTCCATACTAGACCTAATGATTTTGTCCAAGGCCTTTGAACATCGTACAACAACTCAGGAGATGTTACGGCTTAGGATGTGACATTAGCAACATCAAAAGCACGTTAGAATAATGTAGGACGCGTTACAACTCCTAAGAACACCTTACATCACCGTACGAAACTATGAAACTCCATAACAAACCTAATGAATTTGTCCGAGTCCTTTGAACGTCGTACGGCAACTTAAGACATCTTACGACTCTATATGCCATATTAGCACCTTGAAAAGCATGTTAGTATAATGTTGGACGCCTTACAACTCCTAACAACACGTTACAACACCGTACGAAACCTTAAAACTCCATAATATACCTAATGAATTCGTCCGAGTCCTTTGAACATCGTTCGACAAGTTTGTACATCTTAAGATTTTGTATGCCATATTAGCACCATGAAAAGCACGTTAGAATAACACAGGAAACCTTAAAACTCCAAACAACACTATACAACATCGTACAAAACCTTTAAACTCCATACTAAAACGAATGATTTCGTCCAAGTCCTTTGAACATCAAACGACAACTCAGGAGATGTTACGGCTTAGGATGCGACTATAGCAACATGAAAAGAACGTTAGAATAATGTAGGACGCGTTACAACTCCTAAGAACACCTAACATCACCGTACGAAACTATAAAACTCCATAATAAACCTAATGAATTCGTCCGACTCCTTTGAACATCGTACGACAACTTAAGACATCTTACGACTTTATATGCCATATTAGCACCTTGAAAAGCATGTTATTATAATGTTGGACGCCTTACAACACCTAACAACACCGTACGAAACCTTAAAACTCCATAATATACCTAATGAATTCGTCCGAGTCCTTTGAACATCGTACGACAAGTTTGTACATCTTAAGATTTTGTATGCCATATTAGCACCATGAAAAGCACGTTAGAATAACACAGGAAGCCTTAAAACTCCAAACAACATCATACAACAATGTACAAAACCTTAAAACTCCATACTAGACCTAATGATTTCGTCCAAGTCCTTTCAACATCGTACGACAACTCAGGAGATGTTACGGCTTAGGATGTGACATTAGCAACATCAAAAGCACGTTAGAATAATGTAGGACGCGTTACAACTCCTAAGAACACCTTACATCACCGTACGAAACTATAAAACTCCATAATAAACCTAATGAATTCGTCCGAGTCCTTTGAACGTCGTACGACAACTTAAGACATCTTACGACTTTATATGCCATATTAGCACCTTGAAAAGCACGTTAGTATAATGTTGGACGCCTTACAAATCCTAACAACACCTTACAAGACCGTACGAAATCTTAAAACTCCATAATATACCTAATGAATTCGTCCGAGTCCTTTGAACATCGTCCGACAAGTTTGTACATCTTAAGATTTTGTATGCCATATTAACACCATGAAAAGCACGTTAGAATAACACAGGAAGCCTTAAAACTCCAAACAACACTATACAACATCGTACAAAACCTTTAAACTCCATACTAAAACGAATGATTTCGTCCAAGTCCTTTGAACATCAAACGACAACTCAGGAGATGTTACGGCTTAGGATGCGACTATAGCAACATGAAAAGAACGTTAGAACAATGTAGGACGCGTTACAACTCCTAAGAACACCTAACATCACCGTACGAAACTATAAAACTCCATAATAAACCTAATGAATTCGTCCGAGTCCTTTGAACGTCGTACGACAACTTAAGACATCTTACGACTTTATATGCCATATTAGCACCTTGAAAAGCACGTCAGTATAATGTTGGACGCCTTACAAATCCTAACAACACCTTACAAGACCGTACGAAACCTTAAAACTCCATAATATACCTAATGAATTCGTCCGTGTCCTTTGAACATCGTACGACAAGTTTGTACATCTTAAGATTTTGTATGCCATATTAACACCATGAAAAGCACGTTAGAATAACACAGGAAGCGTTAAAACTCCAAACAACATCATACAACAACGTACAAAACCTTAAAACTCCATACTAGACCTAATGATTTCGTCCAAGTCCTTTGAACATCGTACGACAACTCAGGAGATGTTACGGATTAGGATGTGACATTAGCAACATCAAAAGCACGTTAGAATAATGTAGGACGCGTTACAACTCCTAAGAACACCTTACATCACCGTACGAAACTATGAAACTCCATAATAAACCTAATGAATTTGTCCCAGTCCTTTGAACGTCGTACGGCAACTTAAGACATCTTACGACTCTATATGCCATATTAGCACCTTGAAAAGCATGTTAGTATAATGTTGGACGCCTTACAACTCCTAACAACACGTTACAACACCGTACGAAACCTTAAAACTCCATAATATACCTAATGAATTCGTCCGAGTCCTTTGAACATCGTTCGACAAGTTTGTACATCTTAAGATTTTGTATGCCATATTAGCACCATGAAAAGCACGTTAGAATAACACAGGAAACCTTAAAACTCCAAACAACACTATACAACATCTTACAAAACCTTTAAACTCCATACTAAAACGAATGATTTCGTCCAAGTCCTTTGAACATCAAACGACAACTCAGGAGATGTTACGGCTTAGGATGCGACTATAGCAACATGAAAAGAACGTTAGAATAATGTAGGACGCGTTACAACTCCTAAGAACACCTAACATCACCGTACGAAACTATAAAACTCCATAATAAACCTAATGAATTCGTCCGATTCCTTTGAACATCGTACGACAACTTAAGACATCTTACGACTTTATATGCCATATTAGCACCTTGAAAAGCATGTTATTATAATGTTGGACGCCTTACAACTCCTAACAACACCGTACGAAACCTTAAAACTCCATAATATACCTAATGAATTCGTCCGAGTCCTTTGAACATCGTACGACAAGTTTGTACATCTTAAGATTTTGTATGCCATATTAGCACCATGAAAAGCACGTTAGAATAACACAGGAAGCCTTAAAACTCCAAACAACATCATACAACAATGTACAAAACCTTAAAACTCCATACTAGACCTAATGATTTCGTCCAAGTCCTTTCAACATCGTACGACAACTCAGGAGATGTTACGGCTTAGGATGTCACATTAGCAACATCAAAAGCACGTTAGAATAATGTAGGACGCGTTACAACTCCTAAGAACACCTTACATCACCGTACGAAACTATGAAACTCCATAATAAACCTAATGAATTTGTCCGAGTCCTTTGAACGTCGTACGGCAACTTAAGACATCTTACGACTCTATATGCCATATTAGCACCTTGAAAAGCATGTTTGTTAGGGTTATTTCCTGTTAAGATTTACTTTGTATTTTTGTTATTGTATATGTTTGTATAGTTTAGGGTTTATTATGTATTTTTCTTAAACTTGCATTTTGTTTGATATAGGCATGTAGTGTGCGTGTGTTAGGAGAGAGCGACTTTTACACTGTTAGAGAGAGAATTAACTGTGTGTAATTTGTTTCTCCTGCACTTTTGTACTACGAATTGCTTGATCATCAAATACAAAGAGAATTTATGAGTATGAATTGTGTTTGTGATTGAATCGTTTGTTTGTACTTGTTGTTCTGATCATTTGAGTGATATTATCGATCCAATTGTTCCTATCAATTGGTATCAGAGCTGTTGGGTGATCTTTGATTGTTGTTGTTATTGATGGAATTTTAGCTACCATTAGCTTTGATTCATGTTTGTGTAAAGAACTGCAAAGTTTGAGATCAATTGGTGAAGATTTGACTGAGTTTTTGAAGAAATTGTTCATTTTCGTCATTTCACTGCTCAAATTTGAGATCTGGAATTTGTTGATGTTATTGAGAAATTGATGATTGAGATGTGTTAGAAATCACTATCCTAAGCTTCGTTCATAATCAAACATTACTGATTTGTTGATTTCGATCCATATTTTGTCAAATTGTCTCAAAACCCACTTGTTGTGTTCTTCATCAAAAATCCAGATCTGAATGAGATTTAGCTTGATTCAAGGTAGAAAAACTTTGAAGGATTGTTAGAAACATCATTCCTTAGCTAATACGAGTGTTGAATTGAACAAAAACAACAAAAATTGAAGAATTGATCTTGTGTTCATCACAATTTTGACTTTAAAAAGTCAATCTGATATGAAGATTTGAAGAAGTTGTCAGCCGGGTGATACACTATTCAGCCGTGTGAAGAAGTAGAAGAAATCACTGTTCAGACAGGTGAAAAGGAAGAAAAACACTGTTCAGCCGTGTAAGCACTGTTCAGCCGTGTGAAACACTGTTCATCCGGGTGAAGACACTGTTCAGCAGGTTAAAGACACTGTTCAGCCGGGTGAGACACTGTTCAGCCGGGTGAGACACTGTTCAGCCGGGTGAAGCACTGTTCAGCCGGGTGAAGGAATTGTTCAGCCGGGTGAAGTTACTTTTCAGCCGGGTGATAGAAGGAAAACACTATTTTGCCGGGTGAAGCACTGTTCTGCCGGGTGAAGCACTGTTCAGCCGTCCCAAGTTGTTTACCCGTCCCAACAGTGACCCGTATCTAAAAAAAAAAAAAAAAAAAAAAAAAAAAAAAAAAAAAAAAATGACTTTGAAAATCGAAAATTTCATTTTTCCAAAATTTCATATTAGTCATTTTTAGCCACCATGACTTCCCAGAAAAATTATCAAAATGACTTTGAAAATTCAAGAAAAATGTCAACGGGCATGTTCACCGTGATCCGAGAAGAAAATAAACGAGAAGATATCAATGAATTTATTACAGAATTCAATCATATGTTTGAAACAACATATCTTCAAGTAGCCAAAGCTTGTGATCAAAAGAGAAGAGACTTTAATGAACACACAAAACTTGCTCTTGTGAGTCAAGAAAATTCTCATGACAATCAGGAAGATGAAGAAGAATATGATTGGAGTGAAAACAATGATGTTGTTTCCATTCAAGAGATTGAAAAGAAAGATAAAGAAATCAGCAACTTGTCAGAAACCATTGCAAAGCAAGATGAGACAATTGCTCAATTGAAATCAGAAATGGAGAAATTAATGTCTGAAAAGGAAATCAAGAAAGATGAAAACAGTTCTTATGTTGAAATGCCAATTGAAGTCAGAGAAAAGATGTGCACCAAAGAATGTTTTCAACAAGTTGAACACTACAGAATATATTCTTTCAAGATTTGTGATAAACTCAAGAAGGAAGAGCAAATGCACAAGAATCTGAAAGAACAACACGAAATATCTGATCAAAGAATCACATCTCTTGAAGAGTCACTCAAGAAAAGTGAAAGAGAAGCAATGAATATGAAGAATGAAGCTGCAAAATCAAATGCACACTCATCTAGTGTGATCAAAGATTTGCAAGAAGAGATTCTACAGTTGAAGAAGTTGTCTGAGATGGTTAATTCAGAGAACAACATTCTGAAAACCAAGTTGCAAAAAGAACAAGAGAAACACGCAAGTCTTCAAGAAGATCACAAAATGTGTGAAGACAAATTCAAATCTCTTACACTGAATGTTGATTCAATGCTTATCGAAAAGCATAATCTGAATGTTCAGCTCATGGAGCTCACTGATAAACTCAACAGATCACAATCTGATCTTGTGTTTATCAAAGAAGAAGTCGAAAAAGAAAAGTCTGTTGAAAAGAAAGATGAGGGATTAGTGCCAACCGGAATTGTTGGATCACTATCTTCTCAAGAAGAAGAAGAAAAGACACAAGAGTCTCAGTCGAAGAAGAAGAAGAAGGTTAGAAGAAAGAAGAGCAAAGCCAAGAAGAACAAGACAAAGGGCGCTTCATCTGATTCTACACCACAGACTCCTTCTACTTCAAAGTCTCAAGATTCCGAATCCCCGAGTGATTCAAACAGTGACGTATACTGTTTAATCTGTGACTCTGAAACTCATCATATCTCAGATTGTATTTACAGTCAAGGTGTCTTTCCTTTTGGGTCAAAAGGTGACAAGTTCAAGACTCCAGCTCCTTCAAGAAAGATTCAACAAGATTCAGAGGTCAAAGCTTCTCAGAAACAACAATCTTCAACAGCAAAGACTTCTCAGAAGAAAGGAAAGAAGTCTCCCTTCAATGCTCATCAGAAGTACTGCGAGATTTGTGAGATGTACAATCACAAGACGTCAGAGTGCTACTACAACAAGTACTGCACCAACTGTCAGATGTACAACCACGACACAATGGAATGTTACTACAACAAGTATTGCTCTATTTGTGACATGGTCAATCACAACACATCCGAGTGCTACTACAAGCCGAGAAGGTCAGTCCAAAGAAGTTCATCATATGCATACCCTTCCAGGTATTTTTCTAACTTTAAAAGATCTAATCATAGACATTCGTTTGATGAAAATCAACATGTCAATGATTCATGGACACCAAAGTTTGTCAAAAACAAAAAGGGAAATTATGATTTAAATGATAAAAAGATTCCAATTGTGAATCAATCTTTGAATAAGAAATATAGTCAACAAAACCTGTTTTTAAAAGAAAATCATAATCTGTTTGAAAATGACTATAATTACTCTTTTGACAAACAATCCATGAAAGAAAATGAAGGTACAAATTACATTGTATCATCAGAACCACCACCTGAAGGTATTCCTTGCACTTATGAGAATATCTCTTATGTTGATGAATTTGGACGACCCAAAACTGAAATGGTTTGGGTCATTATCTCTAACTGATTTGTTAGTGTGTTAGGGACAGTTATGGAGGCCGGTCAAACAGAGAAAAGAAGACTGTGGCTGATCCCTTATCATGACAAGATACCGAATCTTGTTCATGATGCTTTCGATGCAACTGACACCAAATGGAGTTGGGAACAAAAAGGAATCATTGGAGGAACTTTTAAAACATTTTAAAAAATAAACGATGATGGCTGTGCAAGAAACAACCGATGTTTCATTTCGTCTGTTTAGATTAAGTACATTGCATGCACTCTTCATACGTTGATAACATATCTGTCATTTTCTTTTCATTAAACTTTCAATTTTCTTAGAAATTTAAAAGTTTAGGGGGAGAGGTCATTATAAAAAAAAAAAATGATAAAATCAGAAAAATGCAAAAATATGTTGAATCTACTTGCACGTACATGAGAAATGATAGTACACTAGGGTTATTCAACGCATCATTTTACACAATAAAGACTGAAGCGTGAAAATTGATGTGCGAGACGGCTCAGACAATTATACTGAACAAGTATATTCTTTGATGATTTAACTAAATTCTAATGAGTTTTTGTGGTTGAAACGTCTTTAGTGCATGTGAAACGTTTATACAAATCAAATAGATATCTCGTGAAGCATCCAAATTACATCGGGTAATGATGCAATCTATTCAGTGTGATGAACCGCATCGTGAGCTTCTTTGTTGTGGTATCCACAGACCTGAAGTCTCACATGAAGTCTCTTTGAGCTTCAAGATGCAGCAAAAGATTCCAAAATGGAACAAAAAGAGTCCCAAATGTGGACCAACACCAAACAAAAATTCCAAAAAGGAATTCAGAAGATTCCCAAGGGGAACAATAGGAAAAAGAAAAATTCCAAAAAGGAATTCAAAAGAAGTCCCAAAGTGGACCAAATCCAAATAGAACCCAAATTCCACACTGTTTATGATTGTAAGTGACCTGACGTGTTGAATTGTTCTCAGGATATTTAGATGAGGTGTATAACTTTCTAATGTGCAAAGTATGGGTCACTCAAAACTTATTCTTAATCAACCTAATTGATCATCAAGAATAGAAAAAGTAAGTGTGTCACTTTGAGCTAATTGATTTGTTCAACAATTCATCACTCAGTTATTTCACAATTCAAATGTCTATTCTTAAAACTGCAAAACATGTGTTGGATTAATTGCTGGTATGATCTCATTGCAGGTTAAAGATTCAGAATGTAAAGAGAAAATTCCAAAAATATCAAAAACATTAAAAAAAAAAATTCAAAAAGAACAAAAAGATTTTCTTTTTAATCTTTTTCTTTTGTGTTGGCAGTTTAACATATGTTATTGATGTAGGAGTTGTTCATCAAGCAATATCTCATCCGATTGAGAACTTAATCTTTACATTGATGATAAATGCACATTATTGCCTGAGTTTTAATGTTTTTCTTTGAGTTGCAGGAACAGTTTCCATTGCAGAACAAGCTTCCACGCGACTTGAAGATGTTCCTGTTCAAGCCTGATTCCAGTCCAAAGATTTCCAAGTCAGATTGCTGAGTGTTAAGAATCCTCCTCTTAATATCTCATACACAGATCCCGTTAACCTCTAGAGAAAAAGTTGAGGGGGAGTATTCTAAGTCAAAGAAGTCTTCTCATTCTACTTCAACTGTTGAAGAAGATCCCGTTGCTGATATATAGATTCACCGGAATCTACTCTCTGCTTATTTCTTTCCATAGCCTCTGATGTTACTCAAAAGGGAGAGAAGGATGCAGATTGCTTGTTGAAAGACAGAGTTTTGATAGCATCATCTTAGGGGGAGTACTGTTGGGTCCTCTTGAAGATAATGCATACGAAAACTTTAAGTTGCTCTCTATGCTCGCCACATGAAGATTTAAGCTGATATGTCGGATTTGTAAAGTGTCATCTTAGGGGGAGTACTGTTGGGGTTATTTGAAGATGTCACTTTCCAAATATAAGCGAGTGAAGATATCGAGCATCATCACGAGCAAGCACGGGTGAAGACGTTAATAATTTGTATTTGTCTTAGAATATTTGTGTAATCGTTTTGTGCTTAATTGCACGTCTTTTAGGTTACTTTGTAAGGTGAATGGTATGGACTATAATACCATCACCTAGGTCATTTGTTAAAAGAGTTGCCTATTCTTGTTAGTCATATTCTCTTGTAACATCCTTTGATCTAATACAATTCACCTATTCTAATTATCATCATCTTCATCATACTTTGCATTGATCTTCATGAACATTCAAGCATCAATACGTGATCAGTGAGATTCCGCATCACTGATTGCAAACAACATCACCAAACAATCTCAGATCTAGATCCAAGCTCGCTCCCTCCTGAACTATCAATTATGGAGTTTTAAGGTTTCGTACGGTCTTGTAAGGTGTTGTTAGGATTTGTAAGGCGTCCAACATTATACTAACGTGCTTTTCAAGGTGCTAATATGGCATATAAAGTCGTAAGATGTCTTAAGTTGTCGTACGACGTTCAAAGGACTCGGACGAATTCATTAGGTTTATTATGGAGTTTTATAGTTTCGTACGGTGATGTTAGGTGTTCTTAGGAGTTGTAACGTGTCCTACATTGTTCTAGCGTTCTTTTCATGTTGCTATAGTCGCATCCTAAGCCGTAACATCTCCTGAGTTGTCGTTTGATGTTCAAAGGACTTGGACGAAATCATTCGTTTTAGTATGGAGTTTAAAGGTTTTGTACGATGTTGTATAGTGTTGTTTGGAGTTTTAAGGTTTCCTGTGTTATTCTAACGTGCTTTTCATGGTGCTAATATGGCATCCAAAATCTTAAGATGTACAAACTTGTCGAACGATGTTCAAAGGACTCGGACGAATTCATTAGGTATATTATGGAGTTTTAAGGTTTCGTACGGTGTTGTAACGTGTTGTTAGGAGTTGTAAGGCGTCCAACATTATACTAACATGCTTTTCAAGGTGCTAATATGGCATATAGAGTCGTAAGATGTCTTAAGTTGTCGTACGACGTTCAAAGGACTCGGACAAATTCATTAGGTTTATTATGGAGTTTCATAGTTTCGTACGGTGATGTAAGGTGTTCTTAGGAGTTGTAACGCGTCCTACATTATTCTAACGTGCTTTTGATGTTGCTAATGTCACATCCTAAGCCGTAACATCTCCTGAGTTGTCGTACGATGTTCAAAGGACTTGGACGAAATCATTAGGTCTAGTATGGAGTTTTAAGGTTTTGTACGTTGTTGTATGATGTTGTTTGGAGTTTTAAGGCTTCCTGTGTTATTCTAACGTGCTTTTCATGGTGCTAATATGGCATACAAAATCTTAAGATGTACAAACTTGTCGTACGATGTTCAAAGGACTCGGACGAATTCATTAGGTATATTATGGAGTTTTAAGGTTTCGTACGGTGTTGTTAGGATTTGTAAGGCGTCCAACATTATACTAACGTGCTTTTCAAGGTGCTAATATGGCATATAAAGTCGTAAGATGTCTTAAGTTGTCGTACGACGTTCAAAGGACTCGGACGAATTCATTAGGTTTATTATGGAGTTTTATAGTTTCGTACGGTGATGTTAGGTGTTCTTAGGAGTTGTAACGTGTCCTTCATTGTTCTAGCGTTCTTTTCATGTTGCTATAGTCGCATCCTAAGCCGTAACATCTCCTGAGTTGTCGTTTGATGTTCAAAGGACTTGGACGAAATCATTCGTTTTAGTATGGAGTTTAAAGGTTTTGTACGATGTTGTATAGTGTTGTTTGGAGTTTTAAGGTTTCCTGTGTTATTCTAACGTGCTTTTCATGGTGCTAATATGGCATCCAAAATCTTAAGATGTACAAACTTGTCGAACGATGTTCAAAGGACTCGGACGAATTCATTAGGTATATTATGGAGTTTTAAGGTTTCGTACGGTGTTGTAACGTGTTGTTAGGAGTTGTAAGGCGTCCAACATTATACTAACATGCTTTTCAAGGTGCTAATATGGCATATAGAGTCGTAAGATGTCTTAAGTTGTCGTACGACGTTCAAAGGACTCGGACAAATTCATTAGGTTTATTATGGAGTTTCATAGTTTCGTACGGTGATGTAAGGTGTTCTTAGGAGTTGTAACGCGTCCTACATTATTCTAACGTGCTTTTGATGTTGCTAATGTCACATCCTAAGCCGTAACATCTCCTGAGTTGTCGTACGATGTTCAAAGGACTTGGACGAAATCATTAGGTCTAGTATGGAGTTTTAAGGTTTTGTACGTTGTTGTATGATGTTGTTTGGAGTTTTAAGGCTTCCTGTGTTATTCTAACGTGCTTTTCATGGTGCTAATATGGCATACAAAATCTTAAGATGTACAAACTTGTCGTACGATGTTCAAAGGACTCGGACGAATTCATTAGGTATATTATGGAGTTTTAAGGTTTCGTACGGTGTTGTTAGGAGTTGTAAGGCGTCCAACATTATAATAACATGCTTTTCAAGGTGCTAATATGGCATATAAAGTCGTAAGATGTCTTAAGTTGTCGTACGATGTTCAAAGGACTCGGACGAATTCATTAGGTTTATTATAGAGTTTTATAGTTTCGTACGGTGATGTTAGGTGTTCTTAGGAGTTGTAACGCGTCCTACATTATTCTAACGTTCTTTTCATGTTGCTATAGTCGCATCCTAAGCCGTAACATCTCCTGAGTTGTCGTTTGATGTTCAAAGGACTTGGACGAAATCATTCGTTTTAGTATGGAGTTTAAAGGTTTTGTACGATGTTGTATAGTGTTGTTTGGAGTTTTAAGGTTTCCTGTGTTATTCTAACGTGCTTTTCATGGTGCTAATATGGCATACAAAATCTTAAGATGTACAAACTTGTCGAACGATGTTCAAAGGACTCGGACGAATTCATTAGGTATATTATGCAGTTTTAAGGTTTCGTACGGTGTTGTAACGTGTTGTTAGGAGTTGTAAGGCGTCCAACATTATACTAACATGCTTTTCAAGGTGCTAATATGGCATATAGAGTCGTAAGATGTCTTAAGTTGCCGTACGACGTTCAAAGGACTCGGACAAATTCATTAGGTTTATTATGGAGTTTCATAGTTTCGTACGGTGATGTAAGGTGTTCTTAGGAGTTGTAACGCATCCTACATTATTCTAACGTGCTTTTGATGTTGCTAAT
This sequence comes from Tagetes erecta, assembly GCA_030867185.1. Classification (NCBI taxonomy): domain Eukaryota; kingdom Viridiplantae; phylum Streptophyta; class Magnoliopsida; order Asterales; family Asteraceae; genus Tagetes; species Tagetes erecta. Next base: position 33,317,763 of record CM061490.1, on the reverse strand, counting down.
GTCACATCCTAAGCCGTAACATCTCCTGAGTTGTCGTACGATGTTCAAAGGACTTGGACGAAATCATTAGGTCTAGTATGGAGTTTTAAGGTTTTGTACGTTGTTGTATGACGTTGTTTGGAGTTTTAAGGCTTCCTGTGTTATTCTAACGTGCTTTTCATGGTGTTAATATGGCATACAAAATCTTAAGATGTACAAACTTGTCGTACGATGTTCAAAGGACTCGGACGAATTCATTAGGTATATTATGGAGTTTTAAGGTTTCGTACTGTCTTGTAAGGTGTTGTTAGGATTTGTAAGGCGTCCAACATTATACTAACGTGCTTTTCAAGGTGCTAATATGGCATATAAAGTCGTAAGATGTCTTAAGTTGTCGTACGACGTTCAAAGGACTCGGACGAATTCATTAGGTTTATTATGGAGTTTTATAGTTTCGTACGGTGTTGTAACGTGTTGTTAGGAGTTGTAACGCGTCCTACATTATTCTAACGTTCTTTTCATGTTGCTATAGTCGCATCCTAAGCCGTAACATCTCCTGAGTTGTCGTTTGATGTTCAAAGGACTTGGACGAAATCATTCGTTTTAGTATGGAGTTTAAAGGTTTTGTACGATGTTGTATAGTGTTGTTTGGAGTTTTAAGGTTTCCTGTGTTATTCTAACGTTCTTTTCGAGTTACTAATGGGGTATAAAGAGTCGTAAGATGTCCTAAGTTGTCGTACGATGTTCAAAGGACTCGGACGAATTCATTAGGTATATTATGGAGTTTTAAGGTTTCGTACGGTGTTGTAACGTGTTGTTAGGAGTTGTAAGGCGTCCAACATTATACTAACATGCTTTTCAAGGTGCTAATATGGCATATAGAGTCGTAAGATGTCTTAAGTTGTCGTACGACGTTCAAAGGACTCGGACAAATTCATTAGGTTTATTATGGAGTTTCATAGTTTCGTACGGTGATGTAAGGTGTTCTTAGGAGTTGTAACGCGTCCTACATTATTCTAACGTGCTTTTGATGTTGCTAATGTCACATCCTAAGCCGTAACATCTCCTGAGTTGTCGTACGATGTTCAAAGGACTTGGACGAAATCATTAGGTCTAGTATGGAGTTTTAAGGTTTTGTACGTTGTTGTATGATGTTGTTTGGAGTTTTAAGGCTTCCTGTGTTATTCTAACGTGCTTTTCATGGTGCTAATATGGCATACAAAATCTTAAGATGTACAAACTTGTCGTACGATGTTCAAAGGACTCGGACGAATTCATTAGGTATATTATGGAGTTTTAAGGTTTCGTACGGTGTTGTTAGGAGTTGTAAGGCGTCCAACATTATAATAACATGCTTTTCAAGGTGCTAATATGGCATATAAAGTCGTAAGATGTCTTAAGTTGTCGTACGATGTTCAAAGGACTCGGACGAATTCATTAGGTTTATTATAGAGTTTTATAGTTTCGTACGGTGATGTTAGGTGTTCTTAGGAGTTGTAACGCGTCCTACATTATTCTAACGTTCTTTTCATGTTGCTATAGTCGCATCCTAAGCCGTAACATCTCCTGAGTTGTCGTTTGATGTTCAAAGGACTTGGACGAAATCATTCGTTTTAGTATGGAGTTTAAAGGTTTTGTACGATGTTGTATAGTGTTGTTTGGAGTTTTAAGGTTTCCTGTGTTATTCTAACGTGCTTTTCATGGTGCTAATATGGCATACAAAATCTTAAGATGTACAAACTTGTCGAACGATGTTCAAAGGACTCGGACGAATTCATTAGGTATATTATGCAGTTTTAAGGTTTCGTACGGTGTTGTAACGTGTTGTTAGGAGTTGTAAGGCGTCCAACATTATACTAACATGCTTTTCAAGGTGCTAATATGGCATATAGAGTCGTAAGATGTCTTAAGTTGCCGTACGACGTTCAAAGGACTCGGACAAATTCATTAGGTTTATTATGGAGTTTCATAGTTTCGTACGGTGATGTAAGGTGTTCTTAGGAGTTGTAACGCATCCTACATTATTCTAACGTGCTTTTGATGTTGCTAATGTCACATCCTAAGCCGTAACATCTCCTGAGTTGTCGTACGATGTTCAAAGGACTTGGACGAAATCATTAGGTCTAGTATGGAGTTTTAAGGTTTTGTACGTTGTTGTATGACGTTGTTTGGAGTTTTAAGGCTTCCTGTGTTATTCTAACGTGCTTTTCATGGTGTTAATATGGCATACAAAATCTTAAGATGTACAAACTTGTCGTACGATGTTCAAAGGACTCGGACGAATTCATTAGGTATATTATGGAGTTTTAAGGTTTCGTACTGTCTTGTAAGGTGTTGTTAGGATTTGTAAGGCGTCCAACATTATACTAACGTGCTTTTCAAGGTGCTAATATGGCATATAAAGTCGTAAGATGTCTTAAGTTGTCGTACGACGTTCAAAGGACTCGGACGAATTCATTAGGTTTATTATGGAGTTTTATAGTTTCGTACGGTGATGTTAGGTGTTCTTAGGAGTTGTAACGCGTCCTACATTGTTCTAACGTTCTTTTCATGTTGCTATAGTCGCATCCTAAGCCGTAACATCTCCTGAGTTGTCGTTTGATGTTCAAAGGACTTGGACGAAATCATTCGTTTTAGTATGGAGTTTAAAGGTTTTGTACGATGTTGTATAGTGTTGTTTGGAGTTTTAAGGTTTCCTGTGTTATTCTAACGTGCTTTTCATGGTGCTAATATGGCATACAAAATCTTAAGATGTACAAACTTGTCGAACGATGTTCAAAGGACTCGGACGAATTCATTAGGTATATTATGGAGTTTTAAGGTTTCGTACGGTGTTGTAACGTGTTGTTAGGAGTTGTAAGGCGTCCAACATTATACTAACATGCTTTTCAAGGTGCTAATATGGCATATAGAGTCGTAAGATGTCTTAAGTTGTCGTACGACGTTCAAAGGACTCGGACAAATTCATTAGGTTTATTATGGAGTTTCATAGTTTCGTACGGTGATGTAAGGTGTTCTTAGGAGTTGTAACGCGTCCTACATTATTCTAACGTGCTTTTGATGTTGCTAATGTCACATCCTAAGCCGTAACATCTCCTGAGTTGTCGTACGATGTTCAAAGGACTTGGACGAAATCATTAGGTCTAGTATGGAGTTTTAAGGTTTTGTACGTTGTTGTATGATGTTGTTTGGAGTTTTAAGGCTTCCTGTGTTATTCTAACGTGCTTTTCATGGTGTTAATATGGCATACAAAATCTTAAGATGTACAAACTTGTCGGACGATGTTTAAAGGACTCGGACGAATTCATTAGGTATATTATGGAGTTTTAAGGTTTCGTACGGTCTTGTAAGGTGTTGTTAAGATTTGTAAGGCGTCCAACATTATACTAACGTGCTTTTCAAGGTGCTAATATGGCATATAAAGTCGTAAGATGTCTTAAGTTGTCGTACGACGTTCAAAGGACTCGGACGAATTCATTAGGTTTATTATGGAGTTTTATAGTTTCGTACGGTGATGTTAGGTGTTCTTAGGAGTTGTAACGCGTCCTACATTGTTCTAACGTTCTTTTCATGTTGCTGTAGTGGCATCCTAAGCCGTAACATCTCCTGAGTTGTCGTTTGATGTTCAAAGGACTTGGACGAAATCATTCGTTTTAGTATGGAGTTTAAAGGTTTTGTACGATGTTGTATAGTGTTGATTGGAGTTTTAAGGTTTCCTGTGTTATTCTAACGTGCTTTTCATGGTGCTAATATGGCATACAAAATCTTAAGATGTACAAACTTGTCGAACGATGTTCAAAGGACTCGGACGAATTCATTAGGTATATTATGGAGTTTTAAGGTTTCGTACGGTGTTGTAACGTGTTGTTAGGAGTTGTAAGGCGTCCAACATTATACTAACATGCTTTTCAAGGTGCTAATATGGCATATAGAGTCGTAAGATGTCTTAAGTTGTCGTACGACGTTCAAAGGACTCGGACAAATTCATTAGGTTTATTATGGAGTTTCATAGTTTCGTACGGTGATGTAAGGTGTTCTTAGGAGTTGTAACGCGTCCTACATTATTCTAACGTGCTTTTGATGTTGCTAATGTCACATCCTAAGCCGTAACATCTCCTGAGTTGTCGTACGATGTTCAAAGGACTTGGACGAAATCATTAGGTCTAGTATGGAGTTTTAAGGTTTTGTACGTTGTTGTATGATGTTGTTTGGAGTTTTAAGGCTTCCTGTGTTATTCTAACGTGCTTTTCATGGTGCTAATATGGCATACAAAATCTTAAGATGTACAAACTTGTCGTACGATGTTCAAAGGACTCGGACGAATTCATTAGGTATATTATGGAGTTTTAAGGTTTCGTACGGTGTTGTTAGGAGTTGTAAGGCGTCCAACATTATAATAACATGCTTTTCAAGGTGCTAATATGGCATATAAAGTCGTAAGATGTCTTAAGTTGTCGTACGATGTTCAAAGGACTCGGACGAATTCATTAGGTTTATTATAGAGTTTTATAGTTTCGTACGGTGATGTTAGGTGTTCTTAGGAGTTGTAACGCGTCCTACATTATTCTAACGTTCTTTTCATGTTGCTATAGTCGCATCCTAAGCCGTAACATCTCCTGAGTTGTCGTTTGATGTTCAAAGGACTTGGACGAAATCATTCGTTTTAGTATGGAGTTTAAAGGTTTTGTACGATGTTGTATAGTGTTGTTTGGAGTTTTAAGGTTTCCTGTGTTATTCTAACGTGCTTTTCATGGTGCTAATATGGCATACAAAATCTTAAGATGTACAAACTTGTCGAACGATGTTCAAAGGACTCGGACGAATTCATTAGGTATATTATGCAGTTTTAAGGTTTCGTACGGTGTTGTAACGTGTTGTTAGGAGTTGTAAGGCGTCCAACATTATACTAACATGCTTTTCAAGGTGCTAATATGGCATATAGAGTCGTAAGATGTCTTAAGTTGCCGTACGACGTTCAAAGGACTCGGACAAATTCATTAGGTTTATTATGGAGTTTCATAGTTTCGTACGGTGATGTAAGGTGTTCTTAGGAGTTGTAACGCATCCTACATTATTCTAACGTGCTTTTGATGTTGCTAATGTCACATCCTAAGCCGTAACATCTCCTGAGTTGTCGTACGATGTTCAAAGGACTTGGACGAAATCATTAGGTCTAGTATGGAGTTTTAAGGTTTTGTACGTTGTTGTATGACGTTGTTTGGAGTTTTAAGGCTTCCTGTGTTATTCTAACGTGCTTTTCATGGTGTTAATATGGCATACAAAATCTTAAGATGTACAAACTTGTCGTACGATGTTCAAAGGACTCGGACGAATTCATTAGGTATATTATGGAGTTTTAAGGTTTCGTACTGTCTTGTAAGGTGTTGTTAGGATTTGTAAGGCGTCCAACATTATACTAACGTGCTTTTCAAGGTGCTAATATGGCATATAAAGTCGTAAGATGTCTTAAGTTGTCGTACGACGTTCAAAGGACTCGGACGAATTCATTAGGTTTATTATGGAGTTTTATAGTTTCGTACGGTGATGTTAGGTGTTCTTAGGAGTTGTAACGCGTCCTACATTGTTCTAACGTTCTTTTCATGTTGCTATAGTCGCATCCTAAGCCGTAACATCTCCTGAGTTGTCGTTTGATGTTCAAAGGACTTGGACGAAATCATTCGTTTTAGTATGGAGTTTAAAGGTTTTGTACGATGTTGTATAGTGTTGTTTGGAGTTTTAAGGTTTCCTGTGTTATTCTAACGTGCTTTTCATGGTGCTAATATGGCATACAAAATCTTAAGATGTACAAACTTGTCGAACGATGTTCAAAGGACTCGGACGAATTCATTAGGTATATTATGGAGTTTTAAGGTTTCGTACGGTGTTGTAACGTGTTGTTAGGAGTTGTAAGGCGTCCAACATTATACTAACATGCTTTTCAAGGTGCTAATATGGCATATAGAGTCGTAAGATGTCTTAAGTTGTCGTACGACGTTCAAAGGACTCGGACAAATTCATTAGGTTTATTATGGAGTTTCATAGTTTCGTACGGTGATGTAAGGTGTTCTTAGGAGTTGTAACGCGTCCTACATTATTCTAACGTGCTTTTGATGTTGCTAATGTCACATCCTAAGCCGTAACATCTCCTGAGTTGTCGTACGATGTTCAAAGGACTTGGACGAAATCATTAGGTCTAGTATGGAGTTTTAAGGTTTTGTACGTTGTTGTATGATGTTGTTTGGAGTTTTAAGGCTTCCTGTGTTATTCTAACGTGCTTTTCATGGTGTTAATATGGCATACAAAATCTTAAGATGTACAAACTTGTCGGACGATGTTTAAAGGACTCGGACGAATTCATTAGGTATATTATGGAGTTTTAAGGTTTCGTACGGTCTTGTAAGGTGTTGTTAAGATTTGTAAGGCGTCCAACATTATACTAACGTGCTTTTCAAGGTGCTAATATGGCATATAAAGTCGTAAGATGTCTTAAGTTGTCGTACGACGTTCAAAGGACTCGGACGAATTCATTAGGTTTATTATGGAGTTTTATAGTTTCGTACGGTGATGTTAGGTGTTCTTAGGAGTTGTAACGCGTCCTACATTGTTCTAACGTTCTTTTCATGTTGCTGTAGTGGCATCCTAAGCCGTAACATCTCCTGAGTTGTCGTTTGATGTTCAAAGGACTTGGACGAAATCATTCGTTTTAGTATGGAGTTTAAAGGTTTTGTACGATGTTGTATAGTGTTGATTGGAGTTTTAAGGTTTCCTGTGTTATTCTAACGTGCTTTTCATGGTGCTAATATGGCATACAAAATCTTAAGATGTACAAACTTGTCGAACGATGTTCAAAGGACTCGGACGAATTCATTAGGTATATTATGGAGTTTTAAGGTTTCGTACGGTGTTGTAACGTGTTGTTAGGAGTTGTAAGGCGTCCAACATTATACTAACATGCTTTTCAAGGTGCTAATATGGCATATAGAGTCGTAAGATGTCTTAAGTTGTCGTACGACGTTCAAAGGACTCGGACAAATTCATTAGGTTTATTATGGAGTTTCATAGTTTCGTACGGTGATGTAAGGTGTTCTTAGGAGTTGTAACGCGTCCTACATTATTCTAACGTGCTTTTGATGTTGCTAATGTCACATCCTAAGCCGTAACATCTCCTGAGTTGTCGTACGATGTTCAAAGGACTTGGACGAAATTATTAGGTCTAGTATGGAGTTTTAAGGTTTTGTACGTTGTTGTATGATGTTGTTTGAAGTTTTAAGGCTTCCTGTGTTATTCTAACGTGCTTTTCATGGTGTTAATATGGCATACAAAATCTTAAGATGTACAAACTTGTCGGACGATGTTTAAAGGACTCGGACGAATTCATTAGGTATATTATGGAGTTTTAAGGTTTCGTACGGTCTTGTAAGGTGTTGTTAAGATTTGTAAGGCGTCCAACATTATACTAACGTGCTTTTCAAGGTGCTAATATGGCATATAAAGTCGTAAGATGTCTTAAGTTGTCGTACGACGTTCAAAGGACTCGGACGAATTCATTAGGTTTATTATGGAGTTTTATAGTTTCGTACGGTGATGTTAGGTGTTCTTAGGAGTTGTAACGCGTCCTACATTGTTCTAACGTTCTTTTCATGTTGCTGTAGTCGCATCCTAAGCCGTAACATCTCCTGAGTTGTCGTTTGATGTTCAAAGGACTTGGACGAAATCATTCGTTTTAGTATGGAGTTTAAAGGTTTTGTACGATGTTGTATAGTGTTGTTTGGAGTTTTAAGGTTTCCTGTGTTATTCTAACGTGCTTTTCATGGTGCTAATATGGCATACAAAATCTTAAGATGTACAAACTTGTCGAACGATGTTCAAAGGACTCGGACGAATTCATTAGGTATATTATGGAGTTTTAAGGTTTCGTACGGTGTTGTAACGTGTTGTTAGGAGTTGTAAGGCGTCCAACATTATACTAACATGCTTTTCAAGGTGCTAATATGGCATATAGAGTCGTAAGATGTCTTAAGTTGCCGTACGACGTTCAAAGGACTCGGACAAATTCATTAGGTTTATTATGGAGTTTCATAGTTTCGTACGGTGATGTAAGGTGTTCTTAGGAGTTGTAACGCGTCCTACATTATTCTAACGTGCTTTTGATGTTGCTAATGTCACATCCTAAGCCGTAACATCTCCTGAGTTGTCGTACGATGTTCAAAGGACTTGGACGAAATCATTAGGTCTAGTATGGAGTTTTAAGGTTTTGTACGTTGTTGTATGATGTTGTTTGGAGTTTTAAGGCTTCCTGTGTTATTCTAACGTGCTTTTCATGGTGTTAATATGGCATACAAAATCTTAAGATGTACAAACTTGTCGTACGATGTTCAAAGGACTCGGACGAATTCATTAGGTATATTATGGAGTTTTAAGGTTTCGTACGGTGTTGTTAGGAGTTGTAAGGCGTCCAACATTATAATAACATGCTTTTCAAGGTGCTAATATGGCATATAAAGTCGTAAGATGTCTTAAGTTGTCGTACGATGTTCAAAGGACTCGGACGAATTCATTAGGTTTATTATAGAGTTTTATAGTTTCGTACGGTGATGTTAGGTGTTCTTAGGAGTTGTAACGCGTCCTACATTATTCTAACGTTCTTTTCATGTTGCTATAGTCGCATCTTAAGCCGTAACATCTCCTGAGTTGTCGTTTGATGTAAAACCCTAAATTTTGACGTAAGTATATGTCGATAATGGGCGGGTGTTCATGTAAATAGCACGTTGAATAAACAGTCCTAATCTATATTGATAAACCCTAGGGGTGGTAGAGGACTGAAAATGAAGAGCGTGGGCGAAAACGGAACTCAAATCGGAGTTATAACGAAGCGGGAAATGCGAAAACACCCGAGGAATGCCCGAAAACTTGTTTCGAGCATATCTTGACTTAGAAGAAGAGTTACGGAGCCCATAATATATGAATTCCACGTGTTTCGACGAGAGGAATCTGAAAATGTGGGTTACGCGGTCCGCGCATCAAGGGGTAGTGCCCTGCGCGTATCGCCTAGTGTCAGTCGGGTGGAAAACAGCTGGCAGCCACTCACCATCTACGCGATACGCGCAGATGGTGCATGTGGGCTGCGCGTATCGCCTGGAACAGCCCAGACAGCCTATTTAAAGGGGTGCAACCCCCCTTCACTTGTGCTCAAAGTTCTCTCTCTCTCTAGAACGTTTTAGAGAGAGAAAACACATAGTTTTCTTGCGGAATCGCGCCTCGAGTGCGGTACCCTGCGTCGTGACGTTCCTTCGAGTCTCGGGCGCGTGTAGATCGCTTAGCGTGCGTCGAGGTTCTGTCCGAGTGAAGAACGGTGATCATCAAGGTGTTGCGCGACTGAAGATCGGTGATCGACGAGGTAATAGTCTTTCATTCTCGATCTAGTTTAGGACGGGAATCGGGTTGGGAACTCGATGGGAATGCGGGGTGAAGATACCCGCATAGCACGAGGGACGTGCTAGGGGAAATAGTTGCGGGATTAAACACCCGCAACTAACGGGTAGATTACCCGGGGAGGGTGCGGATTGAATATCCGTACCCTAGGGGTATGATATCCGTTGTGAACGGGTAACATATCTCTGTAGAATTCGTTTAGATCCCCGAGGTGTGGGATTTGGTAGGCGTAGGTGGCAACGACTCGTGTCTAGTCGTATGCTTCGCTAGTTATGCCCTAGGACTTACATAGTCTTAGGAATCGTTATTTATAACGTTGTGATATCACGTTATAGGTGGATTATAGCTATTGAAGTTGATTGTCAGTATAGCTATTTGTGTTGATTGCAAAGATAGTCATTTGGATTGATTGTCGGGATTAGATCAAGGAACGAAGCTAGTTGTGAGCTTGTTGTGATCTTGTTGAGGTGAGTTCATACACTTAAACTCTTTTGAAATGATGGTATGTTTTACAAAACTGGATGTGTTGCTTAAACCTGTTTTGGTTGCAAATGATTGTGAGTTTTTGTATAAACTCTTTTGGATTGGTTGTGTTCTTAAACTGTTGTTTTTGAACGGTTGGCTAGCAATCTACGGTAAATATCGGGCAATACCACTCCAGATTATAGGGGTGACAGCGGGTAAAACTTAGAAGGGTATATGCATATATTCTGCTCCAGCGCAGACGTGCCAGACGGAGTTGTTGAGGGGTTTTATTCGTATTGTCTGGGAATATTTAACGGATGATACTAGCATGTTTGTGAAATGTTTGTAAGTGATGAAATTCGTGGTAACTCTTTGATCAATGGAGCTTGGTAACTCGTTGATCAATGTTTTTACAAGCATTTGGTTGATTGTTTTGAAATGTTTTGTAAAATGTTTTATTATGAACTCACCAGCGTAAGCTGACCCTTTCTTTTAAACTTTTTGGCACACATCCTAGGTGCCGAGTGATGCAGGAAAGCATTGTTGAGGCTAGAGCAGGTAGAGGGCTTGCGGGCTTAGAAGATAGACGCTCTGGACCTAGAATAGTTACTAGCTTTAGTTTGTTAATGTCATGTATCAAACAAACAATGGTCGTTTTGTAACCAATGTATTGTATATATGAAGTTTAATGTATGCACAACTTTAAGATTTAAGCTGTGTGTATGTATGTTTGTTGAATTCCGCTGCGTTGCTACTGATATCCATTCGTCACACGCGTGATAACCCCCGGGCACCTGGGACCGCCCGCCGTGTTGGGGTTGTGACAGGCTTGGTATCAGAGCCGTAGTTTAAGCGAACTAGGTACAAGCTTAGTATCTAGACTTAAACTAAGATAAGATAGGATAAGTGCCCGCATAGGTGTATAGAAGTTTCCTTTCTGGATAGGGAAATGGGTTTTGGTACGAACGTGGCGGAGAATGGCTAAGAACACGATCAGCGCGGTAAATAAATAATTGCAACTGGCCACTGTCATTATTTGTTTACAAGCACTATATTGTTCTTAATCATGGTCCATCATGTGAATACTGACTCCCTGCTCTCTTTCGTAGGTAGAGTTATGGCCGGTAAAAAGAAAGGTAGTGGTAGACATCTTCCTACAATAAGAAGTACTAGGACTAACACGAATAAAGAAACTAATAATGATGGGACTATCGGGAGTCATGATAATGACGGGGAGGAAGATATCATGACGGAAACCCAATTTATTTCGGCGGTTGCTAATCAAGTCTCCAAGGTACTAAAAGCCACGTTGCCCATGATTATAGACTCTGCATTGCAGAGGAGGTCATATGAAGGAGAAAGGAAGAGGAAGTCAGAGGATAAAAAGAGTGGTTCTGGTGGTAGATTCAAGTTCAAAAAGGGGAAGGCTGGAGAGGAATCTCAAGAGAAGAGGTGTTACCGATGTCAGCAATCGGGACATCTCTCAAGATCGTGTCCGATGATTAAGTGTTATAATTGTCAGGAAGCAGGGCATTTTAAGAATGATTGCCCTAAAATTAAAGGAGGAAAGAACCAAGCCAAAGGGCGGGTGTTTGTTACGAAGAAGGATGGTGATAAGGAAGTAAATGAGGATGTTATGACAGGTATGATTCCTGTAAACAATGTTTATGCTAAGATTTTATTTGACACGGGTGCAAATAAGAGTTTTGTGTCAACTTCCTTTGGTAAATACCTAGGAAAAGAACCTGTTGTACTAGATCTTGCATATGAGGTAGAAACCGCAAATGGAGGAAGTGATATGATAAAAGTAGTGTATAAGGATTGCTTGCTTAATTTAAATGGTGTTGAGTTTCCAGTTGATGTTATGCCTATGAACTTGTGTGGTTATGATGTAGTCATAGGAATGGACTGGTTAACTTATAACCGAGCCCAAGTTGATTGTGAGAAAAAGTTGGTTAGGGTATGTAATTCAGATGGTGAAACATTAGTGGTTAAGGGAGATAGTAACGGAGGTAATATCCGGATGATATCTGCAATTAAGGCTAGTAAGTGTCTGATGAGAGGTTGTGAGGCTTTTATAGCCTATGCTTTAGAAGCTAAGCCCGAAAAACAGATATCGGATATTCCAGACGTGTGTGATTACCCTGATGTGTTTCCTGACGACTTACCTGGACTCCCTCCCAACCGACAAATCGAATTTCGAATCGATTTAATACCTGAAGCAAGGCCGATTGCGAAGGCTCCTTATCGTTTGGCGCCCTCCGAATTGCAAGAACTGATGAAGCAAGTCCTGGAGTTGCTCGACTTAGGCTTCATTAGACCGAGTTCATCCCCTTAGGGTGCACCAGTGTTGTTTGTAAAGAAGAAGGACGGTTCCATGCGGATGTGCATCGACTACCGTGAGCTGAACAAGTTGACAATCAAGGATAAGTATCCATTGCCGAGGATAGACGATCTGTTTGATCAGCTGCAAGGCGCTAGTTATTTTTCCAAGATCGATCTTAGGTCTGGATACCATCAGCTGAAGGTGCGGGAAGAAGATATTCCCAAGACGGCCTTTAGAAGCCGTTATGGGCACTATGAGTTTTTGGTTATGTCCTTTGGACTAACCAATGCCCCTGCAGCATTCATGGATCTCATGAACAGAGTCTGCAAGCCGTATCTAGACAAGTTTGTCATTGTCTTTATCGATGATATTTTGGTCTATTCGAGAGATCAAAATGATCATGCTGAACACTTGAAGAAGGTTTTGGAAACTCTCAGGCAGGAGAAGCTGTACGCTAAGTTCTCCAAGTGTGATTTTTGAGAAGTTCAATTTCTCGGGCATGCGATAAATGAAGCTGGTGTTCAGGTAGATCCAACTAAGATAGAGGCTATAATGAAATGGGAAGTCCCGAAGACTCCCACGGAAATTAGAAGCTTCTTAGGCTTAGCTGGGTACTACCGAAGATTTATCAAAGACTTCTCCAAGATTGCTACACCGATGACTGCATTAACGCGGAAGAAGGCTGAGTTCAAATGGGGACCCGAGCAAGAGGAAGCCTTTAATGTCTTGAAGAAGAAGCTTTGTAGCGCTCCAATCCTTTCATTACCCGAAGGTAATGAGGATTTTGTGGTATGTTGTGATGCCTCACTTAATGGTCTTGGTTGCGTGCTGATGCAACGAGATAAGGTCATTGCCTATGCATCACGACAATTAAGCGTTCATGAGAAACGTTACACCACACATGATTTGGAATTAGGTGCCATAGTGTTTGCCTTGAAGACTTGGCGACACTATCTTTATGGTACTAGATTCGTGATATATTCTGATCACAAAAGTCTTCAACACCTTTTTAATCAGAAGGAGCTAAATATGAGGCAACGTAGATGGATGGAATTGCTTAGCAATTATGATTGTGAGATCAGATACCACCCTGGCAAGGCCAATGTGGTAGCAGATGCCCTAAGTCGGAAGGAGAGGGTTAAACCCATTAGAGTAAGGGCTTTGCAGATCATTGTAACGATTGATTGGAAGGATCAGATCGTTGAAGCTCAGACAAATGCCTTGAAGGAAGGAAGCATCAGGAAGGAGCGAATGGTTGGAAAGGAAGGTTTGTTGACAAAAGGAAAGGATGAAATTCTAAGGTTTGGATCAAGAATCTGGGTTCCAAAGTTTGGAGGTATCCAGGATAAGATTCTTGACGAAACCCACAAGTCTAAGTACTCGATTCATCCTGGAACGGATAAGATGTTCAAGAGCTTGAAAGAACATTATTGGTGGCCCAATATGAAGAGATCAATTGCACAGTATGTGCAAAGGTGCTTAACTTGTTTGCAAGTTAAGATTGAGCATCAAAAACCAGCAGGCCTGTTACAACAGATAGAATTACCAGTTTGGAAGTGGGAAAGAATAACGATGGATTATGTTACGAAGCTCCCAAGAACTCGTGTAGGGCATAATGCCATATGGGTGATTGTGGATCGATTGACCAAGTCGTCCCATTTCATACCATATAACGAGAGTTACTCACCAGAGAAGATGGCGAAATTGTATATCAAAGAGATTGTGAGTAGACATGGCGTGCCACTTTCGATCATCTCTGACAGAGATAGTCGATTCACGTCAAGGTTTTGGTCGAGTTTGCAAAAAGATCTAGAAACTAGATTGAATTTGAGCACGGCATATCATCCTCAAACTGATGGGCAGAGTGAGCGTACGATCCAAACCCTTGAGGATATGTTGCGTGCGTGTGTGATTGACTTTAGTGGTAGTTGGGATGAATTCTTACCATTGGTTGAGTTTTCATACAACAACAGTTATCATACCAGCATAGGGATGGCACCGTTTGAAGCACTTTATGGAAGAAAGTGCAGAACTCCTGTTTGTTGGACGGAAGTTGGGGATGATCAGTTGTGTAGTACAGAGATGATGCTGGAAACAACTGATAAAATCCAACAGATTAGGCAAAGGCTGAAAGCTGCCCAGGATAGGAAGAAAAGTTATGCTGATGTTCGTAGAAGGCCCTTAGAATTCAAAGTTGGGGACCATGTGATGTTGAAAGTATCTCCTTGGAAAGGAGTGGTAAGGTTTATCAAACGTGGAAAGTTAGCCCCGAGGTACATTGGTCCATTCAAGATTGTTGCGAGAGTTGGGAAAGTTGGTTATAAGCTTGAGTTACCGGAAACCTTGAAAGGTGTACACGATACCTTTCATGTGTCAAACTTAAGGAAATGTTTGGCAGATCCAAATCAAGCTGTACCTCTCGAAGATGTTCAAGTAAGCGAGAAGCTATCTTTTACGGAGAAGCCGGTAAAGATTCTTGATACGCAAGAAAGGAAATTAAGAAAGAAAAGAATCCGGTTGGTGTTGGTCCAATGGGAAGGACAAAGAGGACCGGAGAAGACTTGGGAATTGGCTAGTGAGATGAAAGCCAAATACCCTCAGTTATTTTTGTAATATTCGAATTTCGAGGACGAAATTCTTTTAAGGAGGGGAGAAATGTAAAACCCTAAATTTTGACGTAAGTATATGTCGATAATGGGCGGGTGTTCATGTAAATAGCACGTTGAATAAACAGTCCTAATCTATATTGATAAACCCTAGGGGTGGTAGAGGACTGAAAATGAAGAGCGTGGGCGAAAACGGAACTCAAATCGGAGTTATAACGAAGCGGGAAATGCGAAAACACCCGAGGAATGCCCGAAAACTTGTTTCGAGCATATCTTGACTTAGAAGAAGAGTTACGGAGCCCATAATATATGAATTCCACGTGTTTCGACGAGAGGAATCTGAAAATGTGGGTTACGCGGTCCGCGCATCAAGGGGTAGTGCCCTGCGCGTATCGCCTAGTGTCAGTCGGGTGGAAAACAGCTGGCAGCCACTCACCATCTACGCGATACGCGCAGATGGTGCATGTGGGCTGCGCGTATCGCCTGGAACAGCCCAGACAGCCTATTTAAAGGGGTGCAACCCCCCTTCACTTGTGCTCAAAGTTCTCTCTCTCTCTAGAACGTTTTAGAGAGAGAAAACACATAGTTTTCTTGCGGAATCGCGCCTCGAGTGCGGTACCCTGCGTCGTGACGTTCCTTCGAGTCTCGGGCGCGTGTAGATCGCTTAGCGTGCGTCGAGGTTCTGTCCGAGTGAAGAACGGTGATCATCAAGGTGTTGGGCGACTGAAGATCGGTGATCGACGAGGTAATAGTCTTTCATTCTCGATCTAGTTTACGACGGGAATCGGGTTGGGAACTCGATGGGAATGCGGGGTGAAGATACCCGCATAGCACGAGGGACGTGCTAGGGGAAATAGTTGCGGGATTAAACACCCGCAACTAACGGGTAGATTACCCGGGGAGGGTGCGGATTGAATATCCGTACCCTAGGGGTATGATATCCGTTGTGAACGGGTAACATATCTCTGTAGAATTCGTTTAGATCCCCGAGGTGTGGGATTTGGTAGGCGTAGGTGGCAACGACTCGTGTCTAGTCGTATGCTTCGCTAGTTATGCCCTAGGACTTACATAGTCTTAGGAATCGTTATTTATAACGTTGTGATATCACGTTATAGGTGGATTATAGCTATTGAAGTTGATTGTCAGTATAGCTATTTGTGTTGATTGCAAAGATAGTCATTTGGATTGATTGTCGGGATTAGATCAAGGAACGAAGCTAGTTGTGAGCTTGTTGTGATCTTGTTGAGGTGAGTTCATACACTTAAACTCTTTTGAAATGATGGTATGTTTTACAAAACTGGATGTGTTGCTTAAACCTGTTTTGGTTGCAAATGATTGTGAGTTTTTGTATAAACTCTTTTGGATTGGTTGTGTTCTTAAACTGTTGTTTTTGAACGGTTGGCTAGCAATCTACGGTAAATATCGGGCAATACCACTCCAGATTATAGGGGTGACAGCGGGTAAAACTTAGAAGGGTATATGCATATATTCTGCTCCAGCGCAGACGTGCCAGACGGAGTTGTTGAGGGGTTTTATTCGTATTGTCTGGGAATATTTAACGGATGATACTAGCATGTTTGTGAAATGTTTGTAAGTGATGAAATTCGTGGTAACTCTTTGATCAATGGAGCTTGGTAACTCGTTGATCAATGTTTTTACAAGCATTTGGTTGATTGTTTTGAAATGTTTTGTAAAATGTTTTATTATGAACTCACCAGCGTAAGCTGACCCTTTCTTTTAAACTTTTTGGCACACATCCTAGGTGCCGAGTGATGCAGGAAAGCATTGTTGAGGCTAGAGCAGGTAGAGGGCTTGCGGGCTTAGAAGATAGACGCTCTGGACCTAGAATAGTTACTAGCTTTAGTTTGTTAATGTCATGTATCAAACAAACAATGGTCGTTTTGTAACCAATGTATTGTATATATGAAGTTTAATGTATGCACAACTTTAAGATTTAAGCTGTGTGTATGTATGTTTGTTGAATTCCGCTGCGTTGCTACTGATATCCATTCGTCACACGCGTGATAACCCCCGGGCACCTGGGACCGCCCGCCGTGTTGGGGTTGTGACAGGCTTGGTATCAGAGCCGTAGTTTAAGCGAACTAGGTACAAGCTTAGTATCTAGACTTAAACTAAGATAAGATAGGATAAGTGCCCGCATAGGTGTATAGAAGTTTCCTTTCTGGATAGGGAAATGGGTTTTGGTACGAACGTGGCGGAGAATGGCTAAGAACACGATCAGCGCGGTAAATAAATAATTGCAACTGGCCACTGTCATTATTTGTTTACAAGCACTATATTGTTCTTAATCATGGTCCATCATGTGAATACTGACTCCCTGCTCTCTTTCGTAGGTAGAGTTATGGCCGGTAAAAAGAAAGGTAGTGGTAGACATCTTCCTACAATAAGAAGTACTAGGACTAACACGAATAAAGAAACTAATAATGATGGGACTATCGGGAGTCATGATAATGACGGGGAGGAAGATATCATGACGGAAACCCAATTTATTTCGGCGGTTGCTAATCAAGTCTCCAAGGTACTAAAAGCCACGTTGCCCATGATTATAGACTCTGCATTGCAGAGGAGGTCATATGAAGGAGAAAGGAAGAGGAAGTCAGAGGATAAAAAGAGTGGTTCTGGTGGTAGATTCAAGTTCAAAAAGGGGAAGGCTGGAGAGGAATCTCAAGAGAAGAGGTGTTACCGATGTCAGCAATCGGGACATCTCTCAAGATCGTGTCCGATGATTAAGTGTTATAATTGTCAGGAAGCAGGGCATTTTAAGAATGATTGCCCTAAAATTAAAGGAGGAAAGAACCAAGCCAAAGGGCGGGTGTTTGTTACGAAGAAGGATGGTGATAAGGAAGTAAATGAGGATGTTATGACAGGTATGATTCCTGTAAACAATGTTTATGCTAAGATTTTATTTGACACGGGTGCAAATAAGAGTTTTGTGTCAACTTCCTTTGGTAAATACCTAGGAAAAGAACCTGTTGTACTAGATCTTGCATATGAGGTAGAAACCGCAAATGGAGGAAGTGATATGATAAAAGTAGTGTATAAGGATTGCTTGCTTAATTTAAATGGTGTTGAGTTTCCAGTTGATGTTCAAAGGACTCGGACGAATTCATTAGGTATATTATGGAGTTTTAAGGTTTCGTACGGTGTTGTAAGGTGTTGTTAGGATTTGTAAGGCGTCCAACATTATACTAACGTGCTTTTCAAGGTGCTAATATGGCATATAAAGTCGTAAGATGTCTTAAGTTGTCGTACGACGTTCAAAGGACTCGGACGAATTCATTAGGTTTATTATGGAGTTTTATAGTTTCGTACGGTGATGTTAGGTGTTCTTAGGAGTTGTAACGCGTCCTACATTGTTCTAACGTTCTTTTCATGTTGCTATAGTCGCATCCTAAGCCGTAACATCTCCTGAGTTGTCGTTTGATGTTCAAAGGACTTGGACGAAATCATTCGTTTTAGTATGGAGTTTAAAGGTTTTGTACGATGTTGTATAGTGTTGTTTGGAGTTTTAAGGTTTCCTGTGTTATTCTAACGTGCTTTTCATGGTGCTAATATGGCATACAAAATCTTAAGATGTACAAACTTGTCGAACGATGTTCAAAGGACTCGGACGAATTCATTAGGTATATTATGGAGTTTTAAGGTTTCGTACGGTGTTGTAACGTGTTGTTAGGAGTTGTAAGGCGTCCAACATTATACTAACATGCTTTTCAAGGTGCTAATATGGCATATAGAGTCGTAAGATGTCTTAAGTTGCCGTACGACGTTCAAAGGACTCGGACAAATTCATTAGGTTTATTATGGAGTTTCATAGTTTCGTACGGTGACGTAAGGTGTTCTTAGGAGTTGTAACGCGTCCTACATTATTCTAACGTGCTTTTGATGTTGCTAATGTCACACCCTAAGCCGTAACATCTCCTGAGTTGTCGTACGATGTTCAAAGGACTTGGACGAAATCATTAGGTCTAGTATGGAGTTTTAAGGTTTTGTACGTTGTTGTATGATGTTGTTTGGAGTTTTAAGGCTTCCTGTGTTATTCTAACGTGCTTTTCATGGTGTTAATATGGCATACAAAATCTTAAGATGTACAAACTTGTCGGACGATGTTCAAAGGACTCGGACGAATTCATTAGGTATATTATGGAGTTTTAAGGTTTCGTACGGTGTTGTAAGGTGTTGTTAGGATTTGTAAGGCGTCCAACATTATACTAACGTGCTTTTCAAGGTGCTAATATGGCATATAAAGTCGTAAGATGTCTTAAGTTGTCGTACGACGTTCAAAGGACTCGGACGAATTCATTAGGTTTATTATGGAGTTTTATAGTTTCGTACGGTGATGTTAGGTGTTCTTAGGAGTTGTAACGCGTCCTACATTGTTCTAACGTTCTTTTCATGTTGCTATAGTCGCATCCTAAGCCGTAACATCTCCTGAGTTGTCGTTTGATGTTCAAAGGACTTGGACGAAATCATTCGTTTTAGTATGGAGTTTAAAGGTTTTGTACGATGTTGTATAGTGTTGTTTGGAGTTTTAAGGTTTCCTGTGTTATTCTAACGTGCTTTTCATGGTGCTAATATGGCATACAAAATCTTAAAATGTACAAACTTGTCGAACGATGTTCAAAGGACTCGGACGAATTCATTAGGTATATTATGGAGTTTTAAGGTTTCGTACGGTGTTGTAACGTGTTGTTAGGAGTTGTAAGGCGTCCAACATTATACTAACATGCTTTTCAAGGTGCTAATATGGCATATAGAGTCGTAAGATGTCTTAAGTTGCCGTACGACGTTCAAAGGACTCGGACAAATTCATTAGGTTTATTATGGAGTTTCATAGTTTCGTACGGTGATGTAAGGTGTTCTTAGGAGTTGTAACGCGTCCTACATTATTCTAACGTGCTTTTGATGTTGCTAATGTCACATCCTAAGCCGTAACATCTCCTGAGTTGTCGTACGATGTTCAAAGGACTTGGACGAAATCATTAGGTCTAGTATGGAGTTTTAAGGTTTTGTACGTTGTTGTATGATGTTGTTTGGAGTTTTAAGGCTTCCTGTGTTATTCTAACGTGCTTTTCATGGTGTTAATATGGCATACAAAATCTTAAGATGTACAAACTTGTCGGACGATGTTCAAAGGACTCGGACGAATTCATTAGGTATATTATGGAGTTTTAAGGTTTCGTACGGTGTTGTAAGGTGTTGTTAGGATTTGTAAGGCGTCCAACATTATACTAACGTGCTTTTCAAGGTGCTAATATGGCATATAAAGTCGTAAGATGTCTTAAGTTGTCGTACGACGTTCAAAGGACTCGGACGAATTCATTAGGTTTATTATGGAGTTTTATAGTTTCGTACGGTGATGTTAGGTGTTCTTAGGAGTTGTAACGCGTCCTACATTGTTCTAACGTTCTTTTCATGTTGCTATAGTCGCATCCTAAGCCGTAACATCTCCTGAGTTGTCGTTTGATGTTCAAAGGACTTGGACGAAATCATTCGTTTTAGTATGGAGTTTAAAGGTTTTGTACGATGTTGTATAGTGTTGTTTGGAGTTTTAAGGTTTCCTGTGTTATTCTAACGTGCTTTTCATGGTGCTAATATGGCATACAAAATCTTAAGATGTACAAACTTGTCGAACGATGTTCAAAGGACTCGGACGAATTCATTAGGTATATTATGGAGTTTTAAGGTTTCGTACGGTGTTGTAACGTGTTGTTAGGAGTTGTAAGGCGTCCAACATTATACTAACATGCTTTTCAAGGTGCTAATATGGCATATAGAGTCGTAAGATGTCTTAAGTTGCCGTACGACGTTCAAAGGACTCGGACAAATTCATTAGGTTTATTATGGAGTTTCATAGTTTCGTACGGTGATGTAAGGTGTTCTTAGGAGTTGTAACGCGTCCTACATTATTCTAACGTGCTTTTGATGTTGCTAATGTCACATCCTAAGCCGTAACATCTCCTGAGTTGTCGTACGATGTTCAAAGGACTTGGACG
Organism: Tagetes erecta; assembly: GCA_030867185.1. Taxonomy (NCBI): domain Eukaryota; kingdom Viridiplantae; phylum Streptophyta; class Magnoliopsida; order Asterales; family Asteraceae; genus Tagetes; species Tagetes erecta. The sequence goes on along the minus strand of CM061490.1, from coordinate 33,296,941 downwards.
AAATCATTAGGTCTAGTATGGAGTTTTAAGGTTTTGTACGTTGTTGTATGATGTTGTTTGGAGTTTTAAGGCTTCCTGTGTTATTCTAACGTGCTTTTCATGGTGTTAATATGGCATACAAAATCTTAAGATGTACAAACTTGTCGGACGATGTTCAAAGGACTCGGACGAATTCATTAGGTATATTATGAAGTTTTAAGGTTTCGTACGGTGTTGTAAGGTGTTGTTAGGATTTGTAAGGCGTCCAACATTATACTAACGTGCTTTTCAAGGTGCTAATATGGCATATAAAGTCGTAAGATGTCTTAAGTTGTCGTACGACGTTCAAAGGACTCGGACGAATTCATTAGGTTTATTATGGAGTTTTATAGTTTCGTACGGTGATGTTAGGTGTTCTTAGGAGTTGTAACGCGTCCTACATTGTTCTAACGTTCTTTTCATGTTGCTATAGTCGCATCCTAAGCCGTAACATCTCCTGAGTTGTCGTTTGATGTTCAAAGGACTTGGACGAAATCATTCGTTTTAGTATGGAGTTTAAAGGTTTTGTACGATGTTGTATAGTGTTGTTTGGAGTTTTAAGGTTTCCTGTGTTATTCTAACGTGCTTTTCATGGTGCTAATATGGCATACAAAATCTTAAGATGTACAAACTTGTCGAACGATGTTCAAAGGACTCGGACGAATTCATTAGGTATATTATGGAGTTTTAAGGTTTCGTACGGTGTTGTAACGTGTTGTTAGGAGTTGTAAGGCGTCCAACATTATACTAACATGCTTTTCAAGGTGCTAATATGGCATATAGAGTCGTAAGATGTCTTAAGTTGCCGTACGACGTTCAAAGGACTCGGACAAATTCATTAGGTTTATTATGGAGTTTCATAGTTTCGTACGGTGATGTAAGGTGTTCTTAGGAGTTGTAACGCGTCCTACATTATTCTAACGTGCTTTTGATGTTGCTAATGTCACATCCTAAGCCGTAACATCTCCTGAGTTGTTGTACGATGTTCAAAGGACTTGGACGAAATCATTAGGTCTAGTATGGAGTTTTAAGGTTTTGTACGTTGTTGTATGATGTTGTTTGGAGTTTTAAGGCTTCCTGTGTTATTCTAACGTGCTTTTCATGGTGTTAATATGGCATACAAAATCTTAAGATGTACAAACTTGTCGGACGATGTTCAAAGGACTCAGACGAATTCATTAGGTATATTATGGAGTTTTAAGGTTTCGTAAGGTCTTGTAAGGTGTTGTTAGGATTTGTAAGGCGTCCAACATTATACTAACGTGCTTTTCAAGGTGCTAATATGGCATATAAAGTCGTAAGATGTCTTACGTTGTCGTACGACGTTCAAAGGACTCGGACGAATTCATTAGGTTTATTATGGAGTTTTATAGTTTCGTACGGTGATGTTAGGTGTTCTTAGGAGTTGTAACACGTCCTACATTGTTCTAACGTTCTTTTCATGTTGCTGTAGTCGCATCCTAAGCCGTAACATCTCCTGAGTTGTCGTTTGATGTTCAAAGGACTTGGACGAAATCATTCGTTTTATTATGGAGTTTAAAGGTTTTGTACGATGTTGTATAGTGTTGTTTGGAGTTTTAAGGTTTCCTGTGTTATTTTAACGTGCTTTTCATGGTGCTAATATGGCATACAAAATCTTAAGATGTACAAACTTGTCGAACGATGTTCAAAGGACTCGGACGAATTCATTAGGTATATTATAGAGTTTTAAGGTTTCGTACGGTGTTGTAACGTGTTGTTAGGAGTTGTAAGGCGTCCAACATTATACTAACATGCTTTTCAAGGTGCTAATATGGCATATAGAGTCGTAAGATGTCTTAAGTTGCCGTACGACGTTCAAAGGACTCGGACAAATTCATTAGGTTTATTATGGAGTTTCATAGTTTCTTACGGTGATGTAAGGTGTTCTTAGGAGTTGTAACGCGTCCTACATTATTCTAACGTGCTTTTGATGTTGCTAATGTCACATCCTAAGCCGTAACATCTCCTGAGTTGTCGTACGATGTTGAAAGGACTTGGACGAAATCATTAGGTCTAGTATGGAGTTTTAAGGTTTTGTGCATTGTTGTATGATGTTGTTTGGAGTTTTAAGGCTTCCTGTGTTATTCTAACGTGCTTTTCATGGTGCTAATATGGCATACAAAATCTTAAGATGTACAAACTTGTCGTACGATGTTCAAAGGACTCGGACGAATTCATTAGGTATATTATGGAGTTTTAAGGTTTCGTACGGTGTTGTTAGGAGTTGTAAGGCGTCCAACATTATAATAACATGCTTTTCAAGGTGCTAATATGGCATATAAAGTCGTAAGATGTCTTAAGTTGTCGTACGATGTTCAAAGGACTCGGACGAATTCATTAGGTTTATTATGGAGTTTTATAGTTTCGTACGGTGATGTTAGGTGTTCTTAGGAGTTGTAACGCGTCCTACATTATTCTAACGTTCTTTTCATGTTGCTATAGTCGCATCCTAAGCCGTAACATCTCCTGAGTTGTCGTTTGATGTTCAAAGGACTTGGACGAAATCATTCGTTTTAGTATGGAGTTTAAAGGTTTTGTACGATGTTGTATAGTGTTGTTTGGAGTTTTAAGGTTTCCTGTGTTATTCTAACGTGCTTTTCATGGTGCTAATATGGCATACAAAATCTTAAGATGTACAAACTTGTCGAACGATGTTCAAAGGACTCGGACGAATTCATTAGGTATATTATGGAGTTTTAAGGTTTCGTACGGTGTTGTAACGTGTTGTTAGGAGTTGTAAGGCGTCCAACATTATACTAACATGCTTTTCAAGGTGCTAATATGGCATATAGAGTCGTAAGATGTCTTAAGTTGCCGTACGACGTTCAAAGGACTCGGACAAATTCATTAGGTTTATTATGGAGTTTCATAGTTTCGTACGGTGATGTAAGGTGTTCTTAGGAGTTGTAACGCGTCCTACATTATTCTAACGTGCTTTTGATGTTGCTAATGTCACATCCTAAGCCGTAACATCTCCTGAGTTGTCGTACGATGTTCAAAGGACTTGGACGAAATCATTAGGTCTAGTATGGAGTTTTAAGGTTTTGTACGTTGTTGTATGATGTTGTTTGGAGTTTTAAGGCTTCCTGTGTTATTCTAACGTGCTTTTCATGGTGCTAATATGGCATACAAAATCTTAAGATGTACAAACTTGTCGTACGATGTTCAAAGGACTCGGACGAATTCATTAGGTATATTATGGAGTTTTAAGGTTTCGTACGGTGTTGTAAGGTGTTGTTAGGATTTGTAAGGCGTCCAACATTATACTAACGTGCTTTTCAAGGTGCTAATATGGCATATAAAGTCGTAAGATGTCTTAAGTTGTGGTACGACGTTCAAAGGACTCGGACGAATTCATTAGGTTTATTATGGAGTTTTATAGTTTCGTACGGTGATGTAAGGTGGTCTTAGGAGTTGTAACGCGTCCTACATTATTCTAACGTTCTTTTCATATTGCTATAGTCGCATCCTAAGCCGTAACATCTCCTGAGTTGTCGTTTGATGTTCAAAAGACTTGGACGAAATCATTCGGTTTAGTATGGAGTTTAAAGGTTTTGTACGATGTTGTATGGTGTTGTTTGGAGTTTTAAGGTTTCCTGTGTTATTATGACGTGCTTTTCATGGTGGTAATATGGCATACAAAGTCTTAAGATGTACAAACTTGTCGTACGATGTTCAAAGGACTCGGACGAATTCATTAGGTATATTATGGAGTTTTAAGGTTTCGTACGGTGTTGTAACGTTTTGTTAGGAGTTGTAAGGCGTCCAACATTATACTAACATGCTTTTCAAGGTGCTAATATGGCATATAGAGTCGTAAGATGTCTTAAGTTGCCGTACGACGTTCAAAGGACTCGGACGAATTCATTAGGTTTATTATGGAGTTTCATAGTTTCGTACGGTGATGTAAGGTGTTCTTAGGAGTTGTAACGCGTCCTACATTATTCTAACGTGCTTTTGATGTTGCTAATGTCACACCCTAAGCCGTAACATCTCCTGAGTTGTCGTACGATGTTCAAAGGACTTGGACGAAATCATTAGGTCTAGTATGGAGTTTTAAGGTTTTGTACGTTGTTGTATGATGTTGTTTGGAGTTTTAAGGCTTCCTGTGTTATTCTAACATGCTTTTCATGGTGTTAATATGGCATACAAAATCTTAAGATGTACAAACTTGTCGGACGATGTTCAAAGGACTCGGACGAATTCATTAGGTATATTATGGAGTTTTAAGGTTTCGTACGGTGTTGTAAGGTGTTGTTAGGATTTGTAAGGCGTCCAACATTATACTAACGTGCTTTTCAAGGTGCTAATATGGCATATAAAGTCGTAAGATGTCTTAAGTTGTCGTACGACGTTCAAAGGACTCGGACGAATTCATTAGGTTTATTATGGAGTTTTATAGTTTCGTACGGTGATGTTAGGTGTTCTTAGGAGTTGTAACGCGTCCTACATTGTTCTAACGTTCTTTTCATGTTGCTATAGTCGCATCCTAAGCAGTAACATCTCCTGAGTTGTCGTTTGATGTTCAAAGGACTTGGACGAAATCATTCGTTTTAGTATGGAGTTTAAAGGTTTTGTACGATGTTATATAGTGTTGTTTGGAGTTTTAAGGTTTCCTGTGTTATTCTAACGTGCTTTTCATGGTGCTAATATGGCATACAAAATCTTAAGATGTACAAACTTGTCGAACGATGTTCAAAGGACTCGGACGAATTCATTAGGTATATTATGGAGTTTTAAGGTTTCGTACGGTGTTGTAACGTGTTGTTAGGAGTTGTAAGGCGTCCAACATTATACTAACATGCTTTTCAAGGTGCTAATATGGCATATAGAGTCGTAAGATGTCTTAAGTTGCCGTACGACGTTCAAAGGACTCGGACAAATTCATTAGGTTTATTATGGAGTTTCATAGTTTCTTACGGTGATGTAAGGTGTTCTTAGGAGTTGTAACGCGTCCTACATTATTCTAACGTGCTTTTGATGTTGCTAATGGGACATAAAAAGTCGTAAGATGTCCTAAGTTATCAGACGATGTTTAAAGGACTCGTACGAATTCATTAGGTATATTATGGAGTTTTATAGTTTCGTACGGTGATGTAAGGTGTTCTTAGGAGTTGTAACGCGTCTTACATTAATCTAACGTTCTTTTCATGTTGCTAATGTCACATCCTAAGCCGTAACATCTCCTGAGTTGTCATTCGATGTTCAAAGGACATGGACGAAATCATTAGGTTTAGTATGGACTTTTAAGGTTTCGTACGTTGTCGTAAGGTGTTGTTTGGAGTTTTAAGGCTTCTTGTGTTATTCTAACGTGCTTTTCATGTTGCTAATATGGCATACAAAATCTTAAGATGTACAAACTTGTCGTATGACGTTCAAAGGACTCGGACGAATTCATTAGGCGTATTATGGAGGTTTAAGGTTTCGTAAGCTGATGTAAGGTGTTCATAGGAGTTGTAAGGCGTCCTACATGATACTAACATTTTTTTCGAGTTGCCAATGGGACATAAAGAGTCGTAAGATGTCCTAAGTTGTCGTACGATATTCAAAGGACTCGTACAAATTCATTAGGTATATTATGGAGTTTTAAGGTTTCGTACGGTGTTGTAAGGTGTTGTTAGGATTTGTAAGGCGTCCAACATTATACTAACGTGCTTTTCAAGGTGCTAATATGGCATATAAGGTCGTAAGATGTCTTAAGTTGCCGTACGACGTTCAATGTACTCGTACGAATTCATTAGGTCTATTATAGAGTTTTATAGTTTCGTACGGTGATGTAAGATGTTCCTAGGAGTTGTAACGCGTCCTACATTATTCTAAAGTGCTTTTGATGTTGCTAATGTCACATCCTAAGCCGTAACATCTCCTGAGTTGTCGTACGATGTTCAAAGGACTTGGACGAAATCATTAGGTTTAGTATGGAGTTTTATGGTTTTGTACGTTGTTGTATGATGTTCTTTGGAGTTTTAAGGCTTCCTGTGTTATTTTAACGTGCTTTTCATGGTGCTAATATGGCATACAAAATCTTAAAATGTACAAACTTGTCGTATGATGTTCAAAGGACTCGGACGAATTCATTAGGTGTATTATGGATGTTTAAGGTTTCGTACGGTGATGTAAGGTGTTCATAGGAGTTGTAAGGCATCCTACATGATACTAACGTTCTTTCGAGTTGCTAATGGGACATAAAGAGTCGTAAGATATATGTCCTAAGTTATCGGACGATGTTTAAAGGACTCGTACGAATTCATTAGGTATATTATGGAGTTTTATAGTTTCGTACGGTGATGTAAGGTGTTCTTAGGAGTTGTAACGCGTCTTACATTATTCTAAAGTTCTTTTCATGTTGCTAATGTCGCATCTTAAGCCGTAACATCTCCTGAGTTGTCATTCGATGTTCAAAGGACATGGACGAAATCATTAGGTTTAGTATGGACTTTTAAGGTTTCGTACGTTGTCGTAAGGTGTTGTTTGGAGTTTTAAGGCTTCATGTGTTATTCTAACGTGCTTTTCATGTTGCTAATATGGCATACAATATCTTAAGATGTACAAACTTGTCGTATGACGTTCAAAGGACTCAGACGAATTCATTAGGTGTATTATGGAGGTTTAAGGTTTCGTAAGGTGATGTAAGGTGTTCATAGGAGTTGTAAGGCATCCTATATGATACTAACGTTCTTTTCGAGTTCCTAATGGGGCATAAAGAGTCGTAAGATGTCCTAAGTTGTCGTACGATGTTCAAAGGACTCGTACGAATTCATTAGGTATTTTATGGAGTTTTTAAAGGATTCTTACGGTGTTGTAAAGTGTTGTAAGGCGTCCAACATTATACAAACGTGCTTTTCAAAGTGCTAAAATGGCATATAGAGTCGTAAGATGTCTTAAGTTGCCGTACGACGTTCAATGTACTCGTACGAATTCATTAGGTTTATTATAGAGTTTTATAGTTTCGTACGGTGATGTAAGATGTTCCTAGGAGTTGTAACGCGTCCTACATTATTCTAACGTGCTTTTGATGTTGCTAATGTCACATCCTAAGTCGTAACATTTCCTGAGTTGTCGTACGATGTTCAAAGGACTTGGACGAAATCATTAGGTTTAGTATGGAGTTTTAAGGTTTTGTACGTTGTTGTATGATGTTCTTTGGAGTTTTAAGGCTTCCTGTGTTATTTTAACGTGCTTTTCATGGTGCTAATATGGCATAAAAATCTTAAAATGTACAAACTTGTCGTATGATGTTCAAAGGACTCGGACGAATTCATTAGGTGTATTATGGATGTTTAAGGTTTCGTACGGTGATGTAAGGTGTTCATAGGAGTTGTAAGGCATCCTACATGATACTAACGTTCTTTCGAGTTGCTAATGGGACATAAAGAGTCGTAAGATATATGTCCTAAGTTATCGGACGATGTTTAAATGACTCGTACGAATTCATTACGTTTATTATGGAGTTTAATAGTTTCGTACGGTGATGTAAGGTGTTCTTAGGAGTTGTTACGCGTCTTACATTATTCAAAAGTTCTTTTCATGTTGCTATAGTCGCATCCTAAGCCGTAACATCTCCTGAGTTGTCGTTTGATGTTCAAAGGACTTGGACGAAATCATTCGGTTTAGTATGGAGTTTAAAGGTTTTGTACGATGTTGTATGGTGTTGTTTGGAGTTTTAAGGTTCCTGTGTTATTCTAACGTGCTTTTCATGGTGCTAATATGGCATACAAAATCTTAAGATGTAAAAGCTTGTCGTACGATGTTCAAAGGACTTGGACGAATTCATTAGGTGTATTATGGAGTTTTAAGGTTTTGTACGGTGTTGTAAGGTGTTGTTAGGAGTTGTAAGGCGTCCAACATTATACTAACGTGCTTTTCAAGGTGCTAATATGGCATATAGAGTCGTAAGATGTCTTAAGTTGTCGTACGACGTTCAATGGACATAAAGAGTCGTAAGATGTCCTAAGTTGTCGTACGATGTTCAAAGACTTGTAAGAATTCATTAGGTATATTATGGAGTTTTAAGGTTTTGTACGGTGTTGTAAGGTGTTGTTAGGAATTGAAAGACGTCCAATATTATACTAACGTGCTTTTCAAGGTGCTAAAATGGCATATAGAGTCGTAAGATGTCTTAAGTTTCCGTACGACGTTCAATGGACTCGGACGAATTCATTAGGTTTATTATGGAGTTTTATAGTTTCGTACGGTGATGTAAGGTGTTCTTAGGAGTTGTAACGCGTCCTACATTATTCTAACGTGCTTTTCATGGTGCTAATATCGCATATAGAGTCGTAAGATGTCTTAAGTTGTCGTACGACGTTCAAAGGACTCGGACGAATTCATTAGGTTTATTATGGAGTTTTATAGTTTTGTACGGTGATGTAAAGTGTTCTTAGGAGTTGTAACGCGTCCTACATTATTCTAACGTGCTTTTGATGTTGCTAATGTCAGATCCTAAGCCGTAACATCTCCTGAGTTGTCGTACGATGTTCAAAGGACTTGGACGAAATCATTAGGTTTAGTATGGAGTTTTAAGGTTTTGTACGTTGTTGTATGATGTTGTTTGGAGTTTTAAGGCTTCCTGTGTTATTCTAACGTGCTTTTCATGGTGCTAATATGGCATACAAAATCTTAAGATGTACAAACTTGTCGTACGATGTTCAAAGGACTCGGACGAATTCATTAGGTATATTATGGAGTTTTAAGATTTCGTACGGTGTTGTAAGGTGTTGTTAGGAGTTGTAAGGCGTCCAACATTATACTAACATGCTTTTCAAGGTGCTAATATGGCATATACAGTCGTAAGATGTCTTAAGTTGTCGTACGACGTTCAAAGGACTCGGACGAATTCATTAGGTTTATTATGGAGTTTTATAGTTTCGTACGGTGATGTAAGGTGTTCTTAGGAGTTGTAACGCGTCCTACATTATTCTAACGTGCTTTTCTTGGTGCTAATGTCACATCCTAAGCCGTAACATCTCCTGAGTTGTCGTAAGATGTTCAAAGGACTTGGACGGAATCATTAGGTTTAGTATGGACTTTTAAGGTTTCGTACGTTGTCGTAAGGTGTTGTTTGGAGTTTTAAGGCTTCCTGCGTTATTCTAACGTGCTTTTCATGGTGCTAATATGGCATAAAAAATCTTAAGATGTACAAACTAGTCGTACGATGTTCAAAGGACTCGGACGAATTCATTAGGTGTATTATGGAGTTTTAAGGTTTCGTACGGTGATGTAAGGTGTTCTTAGGAGTTGTAAGGCGTCCTACATGATACTAACAATCTTTTCGAGTTGTTAATGGGACATAAAGAGTCGTAAGATGTCCTAAGTTGTCGTACGATGTTCAAAGGACTCGTACGAATTCATTAGGTATTTTATGGAGTTTTTAAAGGATTCTTACGGTGTTGTAAAGTGTTGTAAGGCGTCCAACATTATACAAACGTGCTTTTCAAAGTGCTAAAATGGCATATAGAGTCGTAAGATGTCTTAAGTTGCCGTACGACGTTCAATGTACTCGTACGAATTCATTAGGTTTATTATAGAGTTTTATAGTTTCGTACGGTGATGTAAGATGTTCCTAGGAGTTGTAACGCGTCCTACATTATTCTAACGTGCTTTTGATGTTGCTAATGTCACATCCTAAGTCGTAACATTTCCTGAGTTGTCGTACGATGTTCAAAGGACTTGGACGAAATCATTAGGTTTAGTATGGAGTTTTAAGGTTTTGTACGTTGTTGTATGATGTTCTTTGGAGTTTTAAGGCTTCCTGTGTTATTTTAACGTGCTTTTCATGGTGCTAATATGGCATAAAAATCTTAAAATGTACAAACTTGTCGTATGATGTTCAAAGGACTCGGACGAATTCATTAGGTGTATTATGGATGTTTAAGGTTTCGTACGGTGATGTAAGGTGTTCATAGGAGTTGTAAGGCATCCTACATGATACTAACGTTCTTTCGAGTTGCTAATGGGACATAAAGAGTCGTAAGATATATGTCCTAAGTTATCGGACGATGTTTAAATGACTCGTACGAATTCATTACGTTTATTATGGAGTTTAATAGTTTCGTACGGTGATGTAAGGTGTTCTTAGGAGTTGTTACGCGTCCTACATTATTCAAAAGTTCTTTTCATGTTGCTATAGTCGCATCCTAAGCCGTAACATCTCCTGAGTTGTCGTTTGATGTTCAAAGGACTTGGACGAAATCATTCGGTTTAGTATGGAGTTTAAAGGTTTTGTACGATGTTGTATGGTGTTGTTTGGAGTTTTAAGGTTCCTGTGTTATTCTAACGTGCTTTTCATGGTGCTAATATGGCATACAAAATCTTAAGATGTAAAAGCTTGTCGTACGATGTTCAAAGGACTTGGACGAATTCATTAGGTGTATTATGGAGTTTTAAGGTTTTGTACGGTGTTGTAAGGTGTTGTTAGGAGTTGTAAGGCGTCCAACATTATACTAACGTGCTTTTCAAGGTGCTAATATGGCATATAGAGTCGTAAGATGTCTTAAGTTGTCGTACGACGTTCAATGGACATAAAGAGTCGTAAGATGTCCTAAGTTGTCGTACGATGTTCAAAGACTTGTAAGAATTCATTAGGTATATTATGGAGTTTTAAGGTTTTGTACGGTGTTGTAAGGTGTTGTTAGGAATTGAAAGACGTCCAATATTATACTAACGTGCTTTTCAAGGTGCTAAAATGGCATATAGAGTCGTAAGATGTCTTAAGTTTCCGTAGGACGTTCAATGGACTCGGACGAATTCATTAGGTTTATTATGGAGTTTTATAGTTTCGTACGGTGATGTAAGGTGTTCTTAGGAGTTGTAACGCGTCCTACATTATTCTAACGTGCTTTTCATGGTGCTAATATCGCATATAGAGTCGTAAGATGTCTTAAGTTGTCGTACGACGTTCAAAGGACTCGGACGAATTCATTAGGTTTATTATGGAGTTTTATAGTTTTGTACGGTGATGTAAAGTGTTCTTAGGAGTTGTAACGCGTCCTACATTATTCTAACGTGCTTTTGATGTTGCTAATGTCAGATCCTAAGCCGTAACATCTCCTGAGTTGTCGTACGATGTTCAAAGGACTTGGACGAAATCATTAGGTTTAGTATGGAGTTTTAAGGTTTTGTACGTTGTTGTATGATGTTGTTTGGAGTTTTAAGGCTTCCTGTGTTATTCTAACGTGCTTTTCATGGTGCTAATATGGCATACAAAATCTTAAGATGTACAAACTTGTCGTACGATGTTCAAAGGACTCGGACGAATTCATTAGGTATATTATGGAGTTTTAAGATTTCGTACGGTGTTGTAAGGTGTTGTTAGGAGTTGTAAGGCGTCCAACATTATACTAACATGCTTTTCAAGGTGCTAATATGGCATATAGAGTCGTAAGATGTCTTAAGTTGTCGTACGACGTTCAAAGGACTCGGACGAATTCATTAGGTTTATTATGGAGTTTTATAGTTTCGTACGGTGATGTAAGGTGTTCTTAGGAGTTGTAACGCGTCCTACATTATTCTAACGTGCTTTTCTTGGTGCTAATGTCACATCCTAAGCCGTAACATCTCCTGAGTTGTCGTAAGATGTTCAAAGGACTTGGACGGAATCATTAGGTTTAGTATGGACTTTTAAGGTTTCGTACGTTGTCGTAAGGTGTTGTTTGGAGTTTTAAGGCTTCCTGCGTTATTCTAACGTGCTTTTCATGGTGCTAATATGGCATAAAAAATCTTAAGATGTACAAACTAGTCGTACGATGTTCAAAGGACTCGGACGAATTCATTAGGTGTATTATGGAGTTTTAAGGTTTCGTACGGTGATGTAAGGTGTTCTTAGGAGTTGTAAGGCGTCCTACATGATACTAACAATCTTTTCGAGTTGTTAATGGGACATAAAGAGTCGTAAGATGTCCTAAGTTGTCGTACGATGTTCAAAGGACTCGTACGAATTCATTAGGTATATTATGGAGTTTTAAGGTTTCGTACGGTGTTGTAAGGTGTTGTTAGGATTTGTAAGGCGTCCAACATTATACTAACGTGCTTTTCAAGGTGCTAATATGGCATATAAAGTCGTAAGATGTCTTAAGTTGTCGTACGACGTTCAATGGACTCGTACAAATTCATTAGGTTTATTATAGAGTTTTATAGTTTCGTACGGTGATGTAAGGTGTTCCTAGGAGTTGTAACGCGTCCTACATTATTCTAACGTGCTTTTGATGTTGCTAATGTCACATCCTAAGCCGTAACATCTCCTGAGTTGTCGTACGATGTTCAATGGACTTGGACGAAATCATTAGGTTTAGTATGGAGTTTTAAGGTTTTATACGTTGTTGTATGGTGTTGTTTGGAGTTTTAAGGCTTCCTGTGTTATACTAACGTGCTTTTCATGGTGCTAAGATGGCATACAAAATCTTAAGATGTTGAAACTTGTCGGACGATGTTCAAAGGACTCGGACGAATTCATTAGGTGTATTATGGAGTTTTAAGGTTTTGTACGGTGTTGTAAGGTGTTGTTAGTAGTTGTAAGGCGTCCAACATTATACTAACGTGCTTTTCAAAGTGCTAATATCGCATATAGAGTCGTAAGATGTCTTAAGTTGTCGTACGACGTTCAATGGGATTAAAGAGTCGTAAGATGTCCTAATTTGTTGTACGATGTTCAAGGACTTGTAAGAATTCATTAGGTATATTATGGAGTTTTAAGGTTTTGTACGATGTTGTTAGGAGTTGTCAGGCGTTCAATATTATACTAACGTGCTTTTCAAGGTGCTAATATGGCATATAGAGTTGTAAGATGTCTTAAGTTGCCGTACGACATTCAAAGGACTCGGACGAATTCATTAGGTTTATTATGGAGTTTTATAGTTTCGTACGGTGATGTAAGGTGTTCTTAGGAGTTGTAACGCGTCCTACATTATTCTAACGTGCTTTTCATGTTGCTAATGTCGCATCCTAAGCCGTAACATCTCCTGAGTTGTCGTTCGATGTTCAAAGGACTTGGACGAAATCATTAGGTTTAGTATGGAGTTTAAAGGTTTTGTACGATGTTGTATGGTGTTGTTTGGAGTTTTAAGGTTTACTGTGTTATTTTAACGTGCTTTTCATGGTGCTAATATGGCATACAAAATCTTAAGATGTACAAACTTGTCGTACGATGTTCAAAGGACTCGGACGAATTCATTAGGTGTATTATGGAGTTTTAAGGTTTTGTACGGTGTTGTAAGGTGTTGTTAGGAGTTGTAAGGCGTCCAACATTATACTAACGTGCTTTTCAAGGTGCTAATATCGCATATAGAGTCGTAAGATGTCTTAAGTTGTCGTACGACGTTCAATGGACATAAAGAGTCGTAAGATGTCCTAAGTTGTCGTACGATGTTCAAAGGACTCGTACGAATTCATTAGGTATATTATGGAGTTTTAAGGTTTCGTACAGTGTTGTAAGGTGTTGTTAGGAGTTGAAAGGCGTCCAATATTATACTAACGTGCTTTTCAATGTGCTAAAATGGCATATAGAGTCGTAAGATGTCTTAAGTTTCCGTACGACGTTCAATGGACTCGGACGAATTCATTAGGTTTATTATGGAGTTTTATAGTTTCGTACGGTGATGTAAGGTGTTCTTAGGAGTTGTAACGCGTCCTACATTATTCTAACGTGCTTTTCATGGTGCTAATATCGCATATATAGTCGTAAGATGTCTTAAGTTCCCGTAAGACGTTCAAAGGACTCGGACGAATTCATTAGGTTTAGTATGGAGTTTTAAGGTTTGTACGTTGTTGTATGATGTTGTTTGGAATTTTAAGGCTTCCTGTGTAATTCTAACGTGCTTTTCTTGGTGCTAATATGGCATACAAAATCTTAAGATGTACAAACTTGTCGTACGATGTTCAAAGGACTCGGACGAAATCATTAGGTGTATTATGGAGTTTTAAGGTTTTTTACGGTGTTATAAGGTGTTATTAGGAGTTGTAAGGCATCCAACATTATACTAACATGCTTTTCAAGGTGCTAATATGGCATATAGAGTCGTAAGATGTCTTAAGTTGCCGTACGACGTTCAATGGACTCGGACGAATTCATTACGTTTATTATGGAGTTTTGTAGTTTCGTACGTTGATGTAAGGTGTTCTTAGGAGTTCTAACGCATCCTACATTATTCTAACATGATTTTCTTGGTGCTAATGTCGCATCCTAAGCCGTAACATCTCCTGATTTGTCGTACGATGTTCAAAGGACTTGGACGGAATCATTAGGTTTAGTATGGACTTTTAAGGTTTCGTACGTTGTCGTAAGGTGTTGTTTGGAGTTTTAAGGCTTCCTGCGTTATTCTAACGTGCTTTTTATGGTGCTAATATGGCATAAAAAATCTTAAGATGTACAAACTAGTTGTACGATGTTCAAAGGACTCGGACGAATTCATTAGGTGTATTATGGATGTTTAAGGTTTCGTACGGTGATGTAAGGTGTTCATAGGAGTTGTAAGGCATCCTACATGATACTAACGTTCTTTCGAGTTGCTAATGGGACATAAAGAGTCGTAAGATGTCCAAAGTTATCGGACGATGTTTAAAGGACTCGTACGAATTCATTAGGTATATTATGGAGTTTTATAGTTTCGTACGGTGATGTAAGGTGTTCTTAGGAGGTGTAACGCGTCTTACATTATTCTAACGTTCTTTTCATGTTGCTAATGTCGCATCCTAAGCCGTAACATCTCCTGAGTTGTCATTCGATGTTCAAAGGACATGGACGAAATCATTAGGTTTAGTATGGACTTTTAAGGTTTCGTACGTTGTCGTAAGGTGTTGTTTGGAGTTTTAAGGCTTCTTGTGTTATTCTAACGTGCTTTTCATGTTGCTAATATGGCATACAATATCTTAAGATGTACAAACTTGTCGTGTGACGTTCAAAGGACTCGGACGAATTCATTAGGTGTATTATGGAGGTTTAAGGTTTCGTAAGGTGATGTAAGGTGTTCATAGGAGTTGTAAGGCATCCTATATGATACTAACGTTCTTTTCGAGTTCCTTATGGGGCATAAAGAGTCGTAAGATGTCCTAAGTTGTCGTACGATGTTCAAAGGACTCGTACGAATTCATTAGGTATTTTATGGAGTTTTTAAGGATTCTTACGGTGTTGTAAAGTGTTGTAAGGCGTCCAACATTATACTAACGTGCTTTTCAAAGTGCTAAAATGGCATATAGAGTCGTAAGATGTCTTAAGTTGCCGTACGACGTTCAATGGACTCGGACGAATTCATTACGTTTATTATGGAGTTTAATAGTTTCGTACGGTGATGTAAGGTGTTCTTAGGAGTTGTTACGCGTCCTACATTATTCTAACGTTCTTTTCATGTTGCTATAGTCGCATCCTAAGCCGTAACATCTCCTGAGTTGTCGTTTGATGTTCAAAGGACTTGGACGGAATCATTCGGTTTAGTATGGAGTTTAAAGGTTTTGTACGATGTTGTATGGTGTTGTTTCGAGTTTTAAGGTTTCCTGTGTTATTCTAACGTGCTTTTCATGGTGCTAATATGGCATACAAAATCTTAAGATGTAAAAACTTGTCGTACGATGTTCAAAGGACTTGGACGAATTCATTAGGTGTATTATGGAGTTTTAAGGTTTTGTACGGTGTTGTAAGGTGTTGTTAGGAGTTGTAAGGCGTCCAACATTATACTAACGTGCTTTTCAAGGTGCTAATATGGCATATAGAGTCGTAAGATGTCTTAAGTTGTCGTACGAAGTTCAATGGACATAAAGAGTCGTAAGATGTCCTAAGTTGTCGTATGATGTTCAAGGACTTGTAAGAATTCATTAGGTATATTATGGAGTTTTAAGGTTTTGTACGGTGTTGTAAGGTGTTGTTAGGAATTGAAAGGCGTCCAATATTATACTAACGTGCTTTTCAAGGTGCTAAAATGGCATATAGAGTCGTAAGATGTCTTAAGTTTCCGTACGACGTTCAATGGACTCGGACGAATTCATTAGGTCTATTATGGAGTTTTATAGTTTCGTACGGTGATGTAAGGTGTTCTTAGGAGTTGTAACGCGTCCTACATTATTCTAACGTGCTTTTCATGGTGCTAATATCGCATATAGAGTCGTAAGATGTCTTAAGTTGTCGTACGACGTTCAAAGGACTCGGACGAATTCATTAGGTTTATTATGGAGTTTTATAGTTTTGTACGGTGATGTAAAGTGTTCTTAGGAGTTGTAACGCGTCCTACATTATTCTAACGTGCTTTTGATGTTGCTAATGTCAGATCCTAAGCCGTAACATCTCCTGAGTTGTCGTACGATGTTCAAAGGACTTGGACGAAATCATTAGGTTTAGTATGGAGTTTTAAGGTTTTGTACGTTGTTGTATGATGTTCTTTGGAGTTTTAAGGCTTCCTGTGTTATTCTAACGTGCTTTTCATGGTGCTAATATGGCATACAAAATCTTAAAATGTACAAACTTGTCGTATGATGTTCAAAGGATTCGGACGAATTCATTAGGTGTATTATGGATGTTTAAGGTTTCGTACGGTGATGTAAGGTGTTCATAGGAGTTGTAAGGCATCCTACATGATACTAACGTTCTTTCGAGTTGCTAATGGGACATAAAGAGTCGTAAGATGTCCTAAGTTATCGGACGATGTTTAAAGGACTCGTACGAATTCATTAGGTATATTATGGAGTTTTATAGTTTCGTACGGTGATGTAAGGTGTTCTTAGGAGTTGTAACGCGTCTTACATTATTCTAACGTTCTTTTCATGTTGCTAATGTCGCATCCTAAGCCGTAACATCTCCTGAGTTGTCATTCGATGTTCAAAGGACATGGACGAAATCATTAGGTTTAGTATGGACTTTTAAGGATTCGTACGTTGTCGTAAGGTGTTGTTTGGAGTTTTAAGGCTTCTTGTGTTATTCTAACGTGCTTTTCATGTTGCTAATATGGCATACAATATCTTAAGATGTACAAACTTGTCGTATGACGTTCAAAGGACTCGGACGAATTCATTAGGTGTATTATGGAGGTTTAAGGTTTCGTAAGGTGATGTAAGGTGTTCATAGGAGTTGTAAGGCATCCTATATGATACTAACGTTCTTTTCGAGTTCCTTATGGGGCATAAAGAGTCGTAAGATGTCCTAAGTTGTCGTACGATGTTCAAAGGACTCGTACGAATTCATTAGGTATTTTATGGAGTTTTTAAGGATTCTTACGGTGTTGTAAAGTGTTGTAAGGCGTCCAACATTATACTAACGTGCTTTTCAAAGTGCTAAAATGGCATATAGAGTCGTAAGATGTCTTAAGTTGCCGTACGACGTTCAATGGTCTCGGACGAATTCATTACGTTTATTATGGAGTTTAATAGTTTCGTACAGTGATGTAAGGTGTTCTTAGGAGTTGTTACGCGTCCTACATTATTCTAACGTTCTTTTCATGTTGCTATAGTCGCATCCTAAGCCGTAACTTCTCCTGAGTTGTCGTTTGATGTTCAAAGGACTTGGGCAAAATAATTCGGTTTAGTATGGAGTTTAAAGGTTTTGTACGATGTTGTATGGTGTTGTTTCGAGTTTTAAGGTTTCCTGTGTTATTCTAACGTGCTTTTCATGGTGCTAATATGGCATACAAAATCTTAAGATGTAAAAACTTGTCGTACGATGTTCAAAGGACTTGGACGAATTCATTAGGTGTATTATGGAGTTTTAAGGTTTTGTACGGTGTGGTAAGGTGTTGTTAGGAGTTGTAAGGCGTCCAACATTATACTAACGTGCTTTTCAAGGTGCTAATATGGCATATAGAGTCGTAAGATGTCTTAAGTTGTCGTACGACGTTCAATGGACATAAAGAGTTGTAAGATGTCCTAAGTTGTCGTACGATGTTCAAGGACTTGTAAGAATTCATTAGGTATATTATGGAGTTTTAAGGTTTTGTACGGTGTTGTAAGGTGTTGTTAGGAATTGAAAGGCGTCCAATATTATACTAACGTACTTTTCAAGGTGCTAAAATGGCATATAGAGTCGTAAGATGTCTTAAGCTTCCGTACGACGTTCAATGGACTCGGACGAATTCATTAGGTTTATTATGGAGTTTTATAGTTTCGTACGGTGATGTAAGGTGTTCTTAGGAGTTGTAACGCGTCCTACATTATTCTAACGTGCTTTTCATGGTGCTAATATCGCATATAGAGTCGTAAGATGTCTTAAGTTGTCGTACGACGTTCAAAGGACTCGGACGAATTCATTAGGTTTATTATGGAGTTTTATAGTTTTGTACGGTTATGTAAAGTGTTCTTAGGAGTTGTAACGCGTCCTACATTATTCTAACGTGCTTTTGATGTTGCTAATGTTAGATCCTAAGCCGTAACATCTCCTGAGTTGTCGTACAATGTTCAAAGGACTTGGACGAAATCATTAGGTTTAGTATGGAGTTTTAAGGTTTTGTAAGTTGTTGTATGATGTTGTTTGGAGTTTTAAGGCTTCCTGTGTTATTCTAACGTGCTTTTCATGGTGCTAATATGGCATACAAAATCTTAAGATGTACAAACTTGTCGTACGATGTTCAAAGGACTCGGACGAATTCATTAGGTATATCATGGAGTTTTAAGCTTTCGTACGGTGTTGTAAGGTGTTGTTAGGAGTTGTAAGGCGTCCAACATTATACTAACATGCTTTTCAAGGTGCTAATATGGCATATAGAGTCGTAAGATGTCTTAAGTTGCCGTACGACGTTCAAAGGACTCGGACGAATTCATTAGGTTTATTATGGAGTTTTATAGTTTCGTACGGTGATGTAAGGTGTTCTTAGGAGTTGTAACGCGTCCTACATTATTCTAACTTGCTTTTCTTGGTGCTAATGTCACATCCTAAGCCGTAACATCTCCTGAGTTGTCGTAAGATGTTCAAAGGACTTAGACGGAATCATTAGCTTTAGTATGGACTTTTAAGGTTTCGTACGTTGTCGTAAGGTGTTGTTTGGAGTTTTAAGGCTTCCTGCGTTATTCTAACGTGCTTTTCATGGTGCTAATATGGCATAAAAAATCTTAAGATGTACAAACTAGTCGTACGATGTTCAAAGGACTCAGACAAATTCATTAGGTGTATTATGGAGTTTTAAGGTTTCGTACGGTGATGTAAGGTGTTCTTAGGAGTTGTAAGGCGTCCTACATGATACTAACAATCTTTTCGAGTTGCTAATGGGACATAAAGAGTCGTAAGATGTCCTAAGTTGTCGTACGACGTTCAAAGGACTCGTACGAAGTCATTAGGTATATTATGGAGTTTTAAGGTTTCGTACGGTGTTGTAAGGTGTTGTTAGGATTTGTAAGGCGTCCAACATTATACTAACGTGCTTTTCAAGGTGCTAATATGGCATATAAAGTCGTAAGATGTCTTAAGTTGTCGTACGACGTTCAATGGACTCGTACAAATTCATTAGGTTTATTATAGAGTTTTATAGTTTCGTACGGTGATGTAAGGTGTTCCTAGGAGTTGTAACGCGTCCTACATTATTCTAACGTGCTTTTGATGTTGCTAATGTCATATCCTAAGCCGTAACATCTCCTGAGTTGTCGTACGATGTTCAATGGACTTGGACGAAATCATTAGGTTTAGTATGGAGTTTTAAGGTTTTGTACGTTGTTGTATGGTGTTCTTTGGAGTTTTAAGGCTTCCTGTGTTATACTAACGTGCTTTTCATGGTGCTAAGATGGCATACAAAATCTTAAGATGTTGAAACTTGTCGGACGATGTTCAAAAGACTCGGACGAATTCATTAGGTGTATTATGGAGTTTTAAGGTTTTGTACGGTGTTGTAGGGTGTTCATAGGAGTTGTAAGGCGTCCTACATGATGCTAACGTTCTTTTCGAATTCCTAATGGGGCATAAAGAGTCGTAAGATGTCCTAAGTTGTCGTACGATGTTCAAAGGACTTGGACGAAATCATTAGGTTTAGTATGGAGTTTTAAGGTTATGTACGTTGTTGTATGGTGTTGTTTGGAGTTTTAAGGCTTCTTGTGTTATTCTAACGTGTTTTTCATGGAGCTAATATGGCATACAAAATTTAAGATGTACAAACTGGTCGTACGATGTTCAAAGGACTCGGACGAATTCATTAGGTGTTTTATGGAGTTTTAAGGTTTCGTACGATGATGTAAGGTGTTCATAGGAGTTGTAAGGCGTCCTACATGATACCAACGTTCTTTTCGAGTTTCTAATAGGGCATAAAGAGTCGTAAGTTGTCCTAAGTTGGCGTACGATGTTCAAAGTACTCGTACGAATTCATTAGGTATTTTATGGAGTTTTTAAGGCTTCTTACGGTGTTGTAAGGTGTTGTTAGGAGTTGTAAGGCGTCCAACATTATACTAACGTGCTTTTCAAGGTGCTAATATGGCATATAGAGTCGTAAGATGTCTTAAGTTGCCGTACGACGTTCAAAGGACTCGGACGAATTCATCAGGTTTATTATGGAGTTTTATAATTTCGTACGGCGATGTAAGGTGTTCTTAGGAGTTGTAACACGTCCTACATTATTCTAACGTGCTTTTCATGTTGCTAATGTCGCATCCTAGGCCGTAACATCTCCTGAGTTGTCGTACGATGTTCAAAGGACTTGGACGAAATCATTAGGTTTAGTATGGAGTTTCAAGGTTTTGGTACGTTGTTGTATGGTGTTGTTTGGAGTTTTAAGGCTTCCTGTGTTATTCTAACGTGCTTTTCATGGTGCTAATATGGCATACAAAATCTTAAGATGTACAAACTTGTCGTTCGATGTTCAAAGGACTCGGACGAATTCATTAGGTTTATTATGGAGTTTTATAGTTTCCAACAGTGATGTAAGGTGTTCTTAGGAGTTGTAACGCGTCCTACATTATTCTAACGTGCTTTTCTTGTTGCTAATGTCGCATCCTAAGCCGTATCATCTCCTGAGTTGTCGAACGATGTTCAAAGGACTTGGACGAAATCATTAGGTTGAGTATGGAGTTTTAAGGTTTTGTACGTTGTTGTATGGTGTTGTTTGGAGTTTTAAGGCATCCTGTGTTATTCTAACGTGCTTTCAAGGTGCTAATATGGCATACAAAATCTTAAAATGTACAAACTTGTAGTACGATGTTCAAAGGACTCGGACGAATTCAGTAGGTGTATTATGGAGTTTTATTGTTTCGTACGGAGATGTAAGGTGTTCATAGGAGTTGTAAAGCGTCCTACATGATGCTAACGTTCTTTTCGAATTTCTAATGGGGCATAAAGAGTCGTAAGATGTCCTAAGTTGTCGTACGATGTTCAAAGGACTCGTACGAATTCATTAGGTATTTTATGGAGTTTTTAAGGCTTCTTACGGTGTTGTAATGTGTTGTTAGGAGTTGTAAGGCGTCCAATATTATACTAACGTGCTTTTCAAGGTGTTAATATGGCATATAGAGTCGTAAGATGTCTTAAGTTGCCGTACGATGTTCAAAGGACTCGGACGAATTCATCAGGTTTATTATGGAGTTTTATAGTTTCGTACGGCGATGTAAGGTGTTCTTAGGAGTTGTAACACGTCCTACATTATTCTAACGTGCTTTTCATGTTGCTAATGTCGCATCCTAGGCCGTAACATCTCCTGAGTTGTCGTACGATGTTCAAAGGACTTGGACGAAATCATTAGGTTTAGTATGGAGTTTTAAGGTTTTGGTACGTTGTTGTATGGTGTTGTTTGGAGTTTTAAAGCTTCCTGTGTTATTCTAACGTGCTTTCATGGTGCTAATATGGCATACAAAATCTTAAAATGTACAAACTTGTCGTACGATGATCAAAGGACTCGGACGAATTCATTAGGTGTATTATGGAGTTTTAAGGTTTCGTACTGTGATGTAAGGTGTTCATAGGAGTTGTAAGGCGTCCTACATAATATCAACGTTCTTTTCGAGTTTCTAATGGGGCATAAAGAGTCGTAAGATGTCCTAAGTCGGCGTACGATGTTCAAAGGACTCGTACGAATTCATTAGGTATTTTATTGAGTTTTTAAGGTTTCTTACGGTGTTGTAAGGTGTTGTTAGGAGTTGTAAGGCGTCCAACATTATACTAACGTGCTTTTCAAGGTGCTAATATGGCATATAGAGTCGTAAGATGTCTTAAGTTGCCGTACGACGGTCAAAGGACTCGGACGAATTCATCAGGTTTATTATGGAGTTTTATAGTTTCGTACGGTGATGTAAGGTATTTTTAGGAGTTGTAACGCGTCCTACATTATTCTAACGTGCTTTTCATGTTGCTAATGTCGCATTCTAGGCCATAACATCTCCTGAGTTGTCGTACTATGTTCAAAGGACTTGGACGAAATCATTAGGTTTAGTATGGAGTTTTAAGGTTTTGGAACGTTGTTGTATGGTGTTGTTTGGAGTTTTAAGGCTTCCTGTGTTATTCTAACGTGCTTTTCATGGTGCTAATATGGTATACAAAATCTTAAGATGTACAAACTTGTCGTTCGATGTTCAAAAGACTCGGACGAATTCATTAGGTGTATTATGGAGTTTTAAGGTTTCGTACGGTGATGTAAGGTGTTCACAGGAGTTCTAAGGCGTCCTACATGATACTAACGTTCTTTTCGAGTTTCTAATGGGGCATAAAGAGTCGTAAGATGTCCTAAGTTGGCGTACGATGTTCAAAGGACTCGTACGAATTCATTAGGTATTTTATGGAGTTTTTAAGGCTTCTTACGGTGTTGTAAGGTGTTGTTAGGAGTTGTAAGGCGTCCAACATTATACTAACGTGCTTTTCAAGGTGTTAATATGGCATATAGAGTCGTAAGATGTCTTAAGTTGCCGTACGATGTTCAAAGGACTCGGACGAATTCATCAGGTTTATTATGGAGTTTTATAGTTTCGTACGGCGATGTAAGGTGTTCTTAGGAGTTGTAACACGTCCTACATTATTCTAACGTGCTTTTCATGTTGCTAATGTCGCATCCTAGGCCGTAACATCTCCTGAGTTGTCGTACGATGTTCAAAGGACTTGGACGAAATCATTAGGTTTAGTATGGAGTTTTAAGGTTTTGGAACGTTGTTGTATGGTGTTGTTTGGAGTTTTAAGGCTTCCTGTGTTATTCTAACGTGCTTTTCATGGTGCTAATATGGCATACAAAATCTTAAAATGTACAAACTTGTCGTACGATGATCAAAGGACTCGGACGAATTCATTAGGTGTATTATGGAGTTTTAAGGTTTCGTACTGTGATGTAAGGTGTTCACAGGAGTTCTAAGGCGTCCTACATGATACTAACGTTCTTTTCGAGTTTCTAATGGGGCATAAAGAGTCGTCAGATGTCCTAAGTTGGCGTACGATGTTCAAAGGACTAGTACGAATTCATTAGGTATTTTATTGAGTTTTTAAGGCTTCTTACGGTGTTGTAAGGTGTTGTTAGGAGTTGTAAGGCGTCCAACATTATACTAACGTGCTTTTCAAGGTGTTAATATGGCATATAGAGTCGTAAGATGTCTTAAGTTGCCGTACGATGTTCAAAGGACTCGGACGAATTCATCAGGTTTATTATGGAGTTTTATAGTTTCGTACGGCGATGTAAGGTGTTCTTAGGAGTTGTAACACGTCCTACATTATTCTAACGTGCTTTTCATGTTGCTAATGTCGCATCCTAGGCCGTAACATCTCCTGAGTTGTCGTACGATGTTCAAAGGACTTGGACGAAATCATTAGGTTTAGTATGGAGTTTTAAGGTTTTGGAACGTTGTTGTATGGTGTTGTTTGGAGTTTTAAGGCTTCCTGTGTTATTCTAATGTGCTTTTCATGGTGCTAATATGGCATACAAAATCTTAAAATGTACAAACTTGTCGTACGATGATCAAAGGACTCGGACGAATTCATTAGGTGTATTATGGAGTTTTAAGGTTTCGTACTGTGATGTAAGGTGTTCACAGGAGTTCTAAGGCGTCCTACATGATACTAACGTTCTTTTCGAGTTACTAATGGGGCATAAAGAGTCGTAAGATGTCCTAAGTTGTCGTACGATGTTCAAAGGACTCGTACGAATTCATTAGGTATTTTACGGAGTTTTTAAGGTTTCGTACGGTGTTGTAAGGTGTTTTTAGGATTTGTAAGGCGTCCAACGTTATACTAACGTGCTTTTCAAGGTGCTAATATGGCATATAGAGTCGTATGCTGTCTTAAGTTGACGTACGACGTTCAAAGGACTCGGACGAATTCATCAGGTTTATTATGGAGTTTTATAGTTTCGTACGGTGATGTAAGCTATTTTTAGGAGTTGTAACGCGTCCTACATTATTCTAACGTGCTTTTCATGTTGCTAATGTCGCATCCTAGGCCATAACATCTCCTGAGTTGTCGTACTATGTTCAAAGGACTTGGACGAAATCATTAGGTTTAGTATGGAGTTTTAAGGTTTTGGAACGTTGTTGTATGGTGTTGTTTGGAGTTTTAAGGCTTCCTGTGTTATTCTAACGTGCTTTTCATGGTGCTAATATGGCATACAAAATCTTAAGATGTACAAACTTGTCGTTCGATGTTCAAAAGACTCGGACGAATTCATTAGGTGTATTATGGAGTTTTAAGGTTTCGTACGGTGATGTAAGGTGTTCACAAGAGTTCTAAGGCGTCCTACATGATACTAACGTTCTTTTCGAGTTACTAATGGGGCATAAAGAGTCGTAAGATGTCCTAAGTTGTCGTACGATGTTCAAAGGACTCGTACGAATTCATTAGGTATTTTATGGAGTTTTTAAGGTTTCGTACGGTGTTGTAAGGTGTTTTTAGGATTTGTAAGGCGTCCAACGTTATACTAACGTGCTTTTCAAGGTGCTAATATGGCATATAGAGTCGTATGCTGTCTTAAGTTGACGTACGACGTTCAAAGGACTCGGACGAATTCATCAGGTTTATTATGGAGTTTTATAGTTTCGTACGGTGATGTAAGGTATTCTTAGGAGTTGTAACGCGTCCTACATTATTCTATAGTGCTTTTCATGTTGCTAATGTCGCATCCTAGGCCATAACATCTCCTGAGTTGTCGTACGATGTTCAAAGGACTTGGACGAAATCATTAGGTTTAGTATGGAGTTTTAAGGTTTTGGAACGTTGTCGTATGGTGTTGTTTGGAGTTTTAAGGCTTCCTGTGTTATTCTAACGTGCTTTTCATGGTGCTAATATTGCATACAAAATCTTAAGATGTACAAACTTGTCGTTCGATGTTCAAAAGACTCGGACGAATTCATTAGGTGTATTATGGAGTTTTAAGGTTTCGTACGGTGATGTAAGGTGTTCACAGGAGTTCTAAGGCGTCCTACATGATACTAACGTTCTTTTCGAGTTACTAATGGGGCATAAAGAGTCGTAAGATGTCCTAAGTTGTCGTACGATGTTCAAAGGACTCGTACGAATTCATTAGGTATTTTACGGAGTTTTTAAGGTTTCGTACGGTGTTGTAAGGTGTTTTTAGGATTTGTAAGGCGTCCAACATTATACTAACGTGCTTTTCAGGGTGCTAATATGGCATATAGAGTCGTATGCTGTCTTAAGTTGACGTACGACGTTCAAAGGACTCGGACGAATTCATCAGGTTTATTATGGAGTTTTATAGTTTCGTACGGTGATGTAAGGTATTCTTTGGAGTTGTAACGCGTCCTACATTATTCTATAGTGCTTTTCATGTTGCTAATGTCGCATCCTAGGCCATAACATCTCCTGAGTTGTCGTACGATGTTCAAAGGACTTGGACGAAATCATTAGGTTTAGTATGGAGTTTTAAGGTTTTGGAACGTTGTCGTATGGTGTTGTTTGGAGTTTTAAGGCTTCCTGTGTTATTCTAACGTGCTTTTCATGGTGCTAATATTGCATACAAAATCTTAAGATGTACAAACTTGTCGTTCGATGTTCAAAAGACTCGGACGAATTCATTAGTTGTATTATGGAGTTTTAAGGTTTCGTACGGTGATGTAAGGTGTTCACAGGAGTTCTAAGGCGTCCTATATGATACTAACTTTCTTTTCGAGTTACTAATGGGGCATAAAGAGTCGTAAGATGTCCTAAGTTGTCGTACGATGCTCAAAGGACTTGTACGAATTCATTAGGTATTTTATGGAGTTTTTAAGGTTTCGTACGGTGTTGTAAGGTGTTTTTAGGATTTGTAAGGCGTCCAACATTATACTAACGTGCTTTTCAGGGTGCTAATATGGCATATAGAGTCGTATGCTGTCTTAAGTTGACGTACGACGTTCAAAGGACTCGGACGAATTCATCAGGTTTATTACGGAGTTTTTTAGTTTCGTACGGTGATGTAAGGTGTTCTTAGGCGTTGTAACGCGTCCTACATTATTCTAACGTGCTTTTCATGTTGCTAATGTCGCATCCTAAGCCGTAACATCTCCTGAGTTGTCGTACGATGTTCAATGGACTTGGACGAAATCATTAGGTTTTGTATGGAGTTTTAAGGTTTTGGAACGTTGTTGTATGGTGTTGTTTGGAGTTTTAAGGCTTCCTGTGTTATTCTAACGTGTTTTTCAAGGTGCTAATATGGCATACAAAATCTTAAGATGTACAAACTTGTCGTTCGATGTTCAAAAGACTCGGACGAATTCATTAGGTGTATTATGGAGTTTTAAGGTTTCGTACGGTGATGTAAGGTGTTCACAGGAGTTCTAAGGCGTCCTACATGATACTAACGTTCTTTTCGAGTTTCTAATGGGGCATAAAGAGTCGTAAGATGTCCTAAGTTGGCGTACGATGTTCAAAGTACTCGTACGAATTCATTAGGTATTTTATTGAGTTTTTAAGGTTTCTTACGGTGTTGTAAGGTGTTGTTAGGAGTTGTAAGGCGTCCAACATTATACTAACGTGCTTTTCAAAGTGCTAATATGGCATATAGAGTCGTAAGATGTCTTAAGTTGCCGTACGACGTTCAAAGGACTCGGACGAATTCATCAGGTTTATTATGGAGTTTTATAGTTTCGTACGGTGATGTAAGCTATTTTTAGGAGTTGTAACGCGTCCTACATTATTCTAACGTGCTTTTCATGTTGCTAATGTCGCATCCTAGGCCATAACATCTCCTGAGTTGTCGTACTATGTTCAAAGGACTTGGACGAAATCATTAGGTTTAGTATGGAGTTTTAAGGTTTTGGAACGTTGTTGTATGGTGTTGTTTGGAGTTTTAAGGCTTCCTGTGTTATTCTAACGTGCTTTTCATGGTGCTAATATGGCATACAAAATCTTAAGATGTACAAACTTGTCGTTCGATGTTCAAAAGACTCGGACGAATTCATTAGGTGTATTATGGAGTTTTAAGGTTTCGTACGGTGATGTAAGGTGTTCACAAGAGTTCTAAGGCGTCCTACATGATACTAACGTTCTTTTCGAGTTACTAATGGGGCATAAAGAGTCGTAAGATGTCCTAAGTTGTCGTACGATGTTCAAAGGACTCGTACGAATTCATTAGGTATTTTATGGAGTTTTTAAGGTTTCGTACGGTGTTGTAAGGTGTTTTTAGGATTTGTAAGGCGTCCAACATTATACTAACGTGCTTTTCAAGCTGCTAATATGGCATATAGAGTCGTATGCTGTCTTAAGTTGACGTACGACGTTCAAAGGACTCGGACGAATTCATCAGGTTTATTATGGAGTTTTATAGTTTCGTACGGTGATGTAAGGTATTCTTAGGAGTTGTAACGCGTCCTACATTATTCTATAGTGCTTTTCATGTTGCTAATGTAGCATCCTAGGCCATAACATCTCCTGAGTTGTCGTACGATGTTCAAAGGACTTGGACGAAATCATTAGGTTTAGTATGGAGTTTTAAGGTTTTGGAACGTTGTCGTATGGTGTTGTTTGGAGTTTTAAGGCTTCCTGTGTTATTCTAACGTGCTTTTCATGGTGCTAATATTGCATACAAAATCTTAAGATGTACAAACTTGTCGTTCGATGTTCAAAAGACTCGGACGAATTCATTAGTTGTATTATGGAGTTTTAAGGTTTCGTACGGTGATGTAAGGTGTTCACAGGAGTTCTAAGGCGTCCTACATGATACTAACGTTCTTTTCGAGTTACTAATGGGGCATAAAGAGTCGTAAGATGTCCTAAGTTGTCGTACGATGTTCAAAGGACTCGTACGAATTCATTAGGTATTTTATGGAGTTTTTAAGGTTTCGTACGGTGTTGTAAGGTGTTGTTAGGAGTTGTAAGGCGTCCAACATTATACTAACGTGCTTTTCAGGGTGCTAATATGGCATATAGAGTCGTATGCTGTCTTAAGTTGACGTACGACGTTCAAAGGACTCGGACGAATTCATCAGGTTTATTATGGAGTTTTATAGTTTCGTACGGTGATGTAAGGTATTTTTAGGAGTTGTAACGCGTCCTACATTATTCTAACGTGCTTTTCATGTTGCTAATGTCGCATCCTAGGCCATAATATCTCCTGAGTTGTCGTACTATGTTCAAAGGACTTGGACGAAATCATTAGGTTTTGTATGGAGTTTTAAGGTTTTGGAACGTTGTTGTATGGTGTTGTTTGGAGTTTTAAGGCTTCCTGTGTTATTCTAACGTGTTTTTCAAGGTGCTAATATGGCATACAAAATCTTAAGATGTACAAACTTGTCGTTCGATGTTCAAAAGACTCGGACGAATTCATTAGGTGTATTATGGAGTTTTAAGGTTTCGTACGGTGATGTAAGGTGTTCACAGGAGTTCTAAGGCGTCCTACATGATACTAACGTTCTTTTCGAGTTACTAATGGGGCATAAAGAGTCGTAAGATGTCCTAAGTTGTCGTACGATGTTCGAAGGACTCGTACGAATTCATTAGGTATTTTATGGAGTTCTTAAGGTTTCGTACGGTGTTGTAAGGTGTTGTTAGGAGTTGTAAGGCGTCGAACATTATACTAACGTGCTTTTCAGGGTGCTAATATGGCATATAGAGTCGTATGCTGTCTTAAGTTGACGTACGACGTTCAAAGGACTCGGACGAATTCATCAGGTTTATTATGGAGTTTTTTAGTTTCGTACGGTGATGTAAGGTGTTCTTAGGAGTTGTAACGCGTCCTACATTATTCTAACGTGCTTTTCATGTTGCTAATGTCGCATCCTAAGCCGTAACATCTCCTGAGTTGTCGTACGATGTTCAATGGACTTGGACGAAATCATTAGGTTTTGTATGGAGTTTTAAGGTTTTGGAACGTTGTTGTATGGTGTTGTTTGGAGTTTTAAGGCTTCCTGTGTTATTCTAACGTGTTTTTCAAGGTGCTAATATGGCATACAAAATCTTAAGATGTACAAACTTGTCGTTCGATGTTCAAAAGACTCGGACGAATTCATTAGGTGTATTATGGAGTTTTAAGGTTTCGTACGGTGATGTAAGGTGTTCACAGGAGTTCTAAGGCGTCCTACATGATACTAACGTTCTTTTCGAGTTACTAATGGGGCATAAAGAGTCGTAAGATGTCCTAAGTTGTCGTACGATGTTCGAAGGACTCGTACGAATTCATTAGGTATTTTATGGAGTTTTTAAGGTTTCGTACGGTGTTGTAAGGTGTTGTTAGGAGTTGTAAGGCGTCGAACATTATACTAACGTGCTTTTCAGGGTGCTAATATGGCGTATAGAGTCGTATGCTGTCTTAAGTTGACGTACGACGTTCAAAGGACTCGGTCGAATTCATCAGGTTTATTATGGAGTTTTTTAGTTTCGTACGGTGATGTAAGGTGTTCTTAGGAGTTGTAACGCGTCGTACATTAATCTAACGTGCTTTTCATGTTGCTAATGTCGCATCCTAAGCCGTAACATCTCCTGAGTTGTCGTACGATGGTCAATGGACTTGGACGAAATCATTAGGTTTAGTATGGAGTTTTAAGGTTTTGGAACGTTGTTGTATGGTGTTGTTTGGAGTTTTAAGGCTTCTTGTGTTATTCTAACGTGTTTTTCAAGGTGCTAATATGGCATACAAAATCTTAAGATGTACAAACTTGTCGTTCGATGTTCAAAAGACTCGGACGAATTCATTAGGTGTATTATGGAGTTTTAAGGTTTCGTACGGTGATGTAAGGTGTTCATAGGAGTTCTAAGGCGTCTTACATGATACTAACGTTCTTTTCGAGTTACTAATGGGGCATAAAGAGTCGTAAGATGTCCTAAGTTGTCGTACGATGTTCGAAGGACTCTTACGAATTCATTAGGTATTTTATGGAGTTTTTAAGGTTTCGTACGGTGTTGTAAGGTGTTGTTAGGAGTTGTAAGGCGTCGAACATTATACTAACGTGCTTTTCAGGGTGCTAATATGGCATATAGAGTCGTATGCTGTCTTAAGTTGACGTACGACGTTCAAAGGACTCGGACGAATTCATCAGGTTTATTATGGAGTTTTATAGTTTCGTACGGTGATGTAAGGTATTTTTAGGAGTTGTAACGCGTCCTACATTATTCTAACGTGCTTTTCATGTTGCTAATGTCGCATCCTAGGCCATAACATCTCCTGAGTTGTCGTACTATGTTCAAAGGACTTGGACGAAATCATTAGGTTTAGTATGGAGTTTTAAGGTTTTGGAACGTTGTTGTATGGTGTTGTTTGGAGTTTTAAGGCTTCCTGTGTTATTCTAACGTGCTTTTCATGGTGCTAATATGGCATACAAAATCTTAAGATGTACAAACTTGTCGTTCGATGTTCAAAAGACTCGGACGAATTCATTAGGTGTATTATGGAGTTTTAAGGTTTCGTACGGTGATGTAAGGTGTTCACAAGAGTTCTAAGGCGTCCTACATGATACTAACGTTCTTTTCGAGTTACTAATGGGGCATAAAGAGTCGTAAGATGTCCTAAGTTGTCGTACGATGTTCAAAGGACTCGTACGAATTCATTAGGTATTTTATGGAGTTTTTAAGGTTTCGTACGGTGTTGTAAGGTGTTTTTAGGATTTGTAAGGCGTCCAACATTATACTAACGTGCTTTTCAAGCTGCTAATATGGCATATAGAGTCGTATGCTGTCTTAAGTTGACGTACGACGTTCAAAGGACTCGGACGAATTCATCAGGTTTATTATGGAGTTTTATAGTTTCGTACGGTGATGTAAGGTATTCTTAGGAGTTGTAACGCGTCCTACATTATTCTATAGTGCTTTTCATGTTGCTAATGTAGCATCCTAGGCCATAACATCTCCTGAGTTGTCGTACGATGTTCAAAGGACTTGGACGAAATCATTAGGTTTAGTATGGAGTTTTAAGGTTTTGGAACGTTGTCGTATGGTGTTGTTTGGAGTTTTAAGGCTTCCTGTGTTATTCTAACGTGCTTTTCATGGTGCTAATATTGCATACAAAATCTTAAGATGTACAAACTTGTCGTTCGATGTTCAAAAGACTCGGACGAATTCATTAGTTGTATTATGGAGTTTTAAGGTTTCGTACGGTGATGTAAGGTGTTCACAGGAGTTCTAAGGCGTCCTACATGATACTAACGTTCTTTTCGAGTTACTAATGGGGCATAAAGAGTCGTAAGATGTCCTAAGTTGTCGTACGATGTTCAAAGGACTCGTACGAATTCATTAGGTATTTTATGGAGTTTTTAAGGTTTCGTACGGTGTTGTAAGGTGTTTTTAGGATTTGTAAGGCGTCCAACATTATACTAACGTGCTTTTCAGGGTGCTAATATGGCGTATAGAGTCGTATGCTGTCTTAAGTTGACGTACGACGTTCAAAGGACTCGGTCGAATTCATCAGGTTTATTATGGAGTTTTTTAGTTTCGTACGGTGATGTAAGGTGTTCTTAGGAGTTGTAACGCGTCGTACATTAATCTAACGTGCTTTTCATGTTGCTAATGTCGCATCCTAGGCCATAACATCTCCTGAGTTGTCGTACTATGTTCAAAGGACTTGGACGAAATCATTAGGTTTAGTATGGAGTTTTAAGGTTTTGGAACGTTGTTGTATGGTGTTGTTTGGAGTTTTAAGGCTTCCTGTGTTATTCTAACGTGCTTTTCATGGTGCTAATATGGCATACAAAATCTTAAGATGTACAAACTTGTCGTTCGATGTTCAAAAGACTCGGACGAATTCATTAGGTGTATTATGGAGTTTTAAGGTTTCGTACGGTGATGTAAGGTGTTCACAGGAGTTCTAAGGCGTCCTACATGATACTAACGTTCTTTTCGAGTTACTAATGGGGCATAAAGAGTCGTAAGATGTCCTAAGTTGTCGTACGATGTTCGAAGGACTCTTACGAATTCATTAGGTATTTTATGGAGTTTTTAAGGTTTCGTACGGTGTTGTAAGGTGTTGTTAGGAGTTGTAAGGCGTCGAACATTATACTAACGTGCTTTTCAGGGTGCTAATATGGCATATAGAGTCGTATGCTGTCTTAAGTTGACGTACGACGTTCAAAGGACTCGGACGAATTCATCAGGTTTATTATGGAGTTTTATAGTTTCGTACGGTGATGTAAGGTATTTTTAGGAGTTGTAACGCGTCCTACATTATTCTAACGTGCTTTTCATGTTGCTAATGTCGCATCCTAGGCCATAACATCTCCTGAGTTGTCGTACTATGTTCAAAGGACTTGGACGAAATCATTAGGTTTAGTATGGAGTTTTAAGGTTTTGGAACGTTGTTGTATGGTGTTGTTTGGAGTTTTAAGGCTTCCTGTGTTATTCTAACGTGCTTTTCATGGTGCTAATATGGCATACAAAATCTTAAGATGTACAAACTTGTCGTTCGATGTTCAAAAGACTCGGACGAATTCATTAGGTGTATTATGGAGTTTTAAGGTTTCGTACGGTGATGTAAGGTGTTCATAGGAGTTCTAAGGCGTCCTACATGATACTAACGTTCTTTTCGAGTTACTAATGGGGCATAAAGAGTCGTAAGATGTCCTAAGTTGTCGTACGATGTTCGAAGGACTCTTACGAATTCATTAGGTATTTTATGGAGTTTTTAAGGTTTCGTACGGTGTTGTAAGGTGTTGTTAGGAGTTGTAAGGCGTCGAACATTATACTAACGTGCTTTTCAGGGTGCTAATATGGCATATAGAGTCGTATGCTGTCTTAAGTTGACGTATGACGTTCAAAGGACTCGGACGAATTCATCAGGTTTATTATGGAGTTTTATAGTTTCGTACGGTGATGTAAGGTATTTTTAGGAGTTGTAACGCGTCCTACATTATTCTAACGTGCTTTTCATGTTGCTAATGTCGCATCCTAGGCCATAACATCTCCTGAGTTGTCGTACTATGTTCAAAGGACTTGGACGAAATCATTAGGTTTAGTATGGAGTTTTAAGGTTTTGGAACGTTGTTGTATGGTGTTGTTTGGAGTTTTAAGGCTTCCTGTGTTATTCTAACGTGCTTTTCATGGTGCTAATATGGCATACAAAATCTTAAGATGTACAAACTTGTCGTTCGATGTTCAAAAGACTCGGACGAATTCATTAGGTGTATTATGGAGTTTTAAGGTTTCGTACGGTGATGTAAGGTGTTCACAGGAGTTCTAAGGCGTCCTACATGATACTAACGTTCTTTTCGAGTTACTAATGGGGCATAAAGAGTCGTAAGATGTCCTAAGTTGTCGTACGATGTTCGAAGGACTCTTACGAATTCATTAGGTATTTTATGGAGTTTTTAAGGTTTCGTACGGTGTTGTAAGGTGTTGTTAGGAGTTGTAAGGCGTCGAACATTATACTAACGTGCTTTTCAGGGTGCTAATATGGCATATAGAGTCGTATGCTGTCTTAAGTTGACGTACGACGTTCAAAGGACTCGGACGAATTCATCAGGTTTATTATGGAGTTTTATAGTTTCGTACGGTGATGTAAGGTATTTTTAGGAGTTGTAACGCGTCCTACATTATTCTAACGTGCTTTTCATGTTGCTAATGTCGCATCCTAGGCCATAACATCTCCTGAGTTGTCGTACTATGTTCAAAGGACTTGGACGAAATCATTAGGTTTAGTATGGAGTTTTAAGGTTTTGGAACGTTGTTGTATGGTGTTGTTTGGAGTTTTAAGGCTTCCTGTGTTATTCTAACGTGCTTTTCATGGTGCTAATATGGCATACAAAATCTTAAGATGTACAAACTTGTCGTTCGATGTTCAAAAGACTCGGACGAATTCATTAGGTGTATTATGGAGTTTTAAGGTTTCGTACGGTGATGTAAGGTGTTCACAGGAGTTCTAAGGCGTCCTACATGATACTAACGTTCTTTTCGAGTTACTAATGGGGCATAAATAGTCGTAAGATGTCCTAAGTTGTCGTACGATGTTCAAAGGACTCATACGAACTCATTAGGTATTTTATGGAGTTTTTAAGGTTTCGTACGGTGTTGTAAGGTGTTTTTAGGATTTGTAAGGCGTCCAACATTATACTAACGTGCTTTTCAAGGTGCTAATATGGCATATAGAGTCGTATGCTGTCTTAAGTTGACGTACGACGTTCAAAGGACTCGGACGAATTCATCAGGTTTATTATGGAGTTTTCTAGTTTCGTACGGTGATGTAAGGTATTCTTAGGAGTTGTAACGCGTCCTACATTATTCTAACGTGCTTTTCATGTTGCTAATGTCGCATCCTAGGCCATAACATCTCCTGAGTTGTCGTACGATGTTCAAAGGACTTGGACGAAATCATTAGGTTTAGTATGGAGTTTTAAGGTTTTGGAACGTTGTTGTATGGTGTTGTTTGGAGTTTTAAGGCTTCCTGTGTTATTCTAACGTGCTTTTCATGGTGCTAATATTGCATACAAAATCTTAAGATGTACAAACTTGTCGTTCGATGTTCAAAAGACTCGGACGAATTCATTAGTTGTATTATGGAGTTTTAAGGTTTCGTACGGTGATGTAAGGTGTTCACAGGAGTTCTAAGGCGTCCTACATGA
Organism: Tagetes erecta; assembly: GCA_030867185.1. Classification (NCBI taxonomy): domain Eukaryota; kingdom Viridiplantae; phylum Streptophyta; class Magnoliopsida; order Asterales; family Asteraceae; genus Tagetes; species Tagetes erecta. The sequence continues at coordinate 33,262,078 of CM061490.1, read as the reverse complement.
TACTAACGTTATTTTCGAGTTACTAATGGGGCATAAAGAGTCGTAAGATGTCCTAAGTTGTCGTACGATGTTCAAAGGACTCGTACGAATTCATTATGTATTTTATGGAGTTTTTAAGGTTTCGTACGGTGTTGTAAGGTGTTTTTAGGATTTGTAAGGCGTCCAACATTATACTAACGTGCTTTTCAGGGTGCTAATATGGCATATAGAGTCGTATGCTGTCTTAAGTTGACGTACGACGTTCAAAGGACTCGGACGAATTCATCAGGTTTATTATGGAGTTTTTTAGTTTCGTACGGTGATGTAAGGTGTTCTTAGGAGTTGTAACGCGTCCTACATTATTCTAACGTGCTTTTCATGTTGCTAATGTCGCATCCTAAGCCGTAACATCTCCTGAGTTGCCGTACGATGTTCAATGGACTTGGACGAAATCATTAGGTTTAGTATGGAGTTTTAAGGTTTTGGAACGTTGTTGTATGGTGTTGTTTGGAGTTTTAAGGCTTCCTGTGTTATTCTAACGTGTTTTTCAAGGTGCTAATATGGCATACAAAATCTTAAGATGTACAAACTTGTCGTTCGATGTTCAAAAGACTCGGACGAATTCATTAGGTGTATTATGGAGTTTTAAGGTTTCGTACGGTGATGTAAGGTGTTCACAGGAGTTCTAAGGCGTCCTACATGATACTAACGTTCTTTTCGAGTTACTAATGGGGCATAAAGAGTCGTAAGATGTCCTAAGTTGTCGTACGATGTTCGAAGGACTCGTACGAATTCATTAGGTATTTTATGGAGTTTTTAAGGTTTCGTACGGTGTTGTAAGGTGTTGTTAGGAGTTGTAAGGCGTCGAACATTATACTAACGTGCTTTTCAGGGTGCTAATATGGCGTATAGAGTCGTATGCTGTCTTAAGTTGACGTACGACGTTCAAAGGACTCGGACAAATTCATTAGGTTTATTATGGAGTTTCATAGTTTCGTACGGTGATGTAAGGTGTTCTTAGGAATTGTAACGCGTCCTACATTATTCTAACGTGCTTTTGATGTTGCTAATGTCACATCCTAAGCCGTAACATCTCCTGAGTTGTCGTACGATGTTCAAAGGACTTGGACGAAATCATTAGGTCTAGTATGGAGTTTTAAGGTTTTGTACGTTGTTGTATGATGTTGTTTGGAGTTTTAAGGCTTCCTGTGTTATTCTAACGTGCTTTTCATGGTGTTAATATGGCATACAAAATCTTAAGATGTACAAACTTGTCGAACGATGTTCAAAGGACTCGGACGAATTCATTAGGTATATTATGCAGTTTTAAGATTTCGTAAGGTGTTGTAACGTGTTGTTAGGAGTTGTAAGGCGTCCAACATTATACTAACATGCTTTTCAAGGTGCTAATATGGCATATAGAGTCGTAAGATGTCTTAAGTTGCCGTACGACGTTCAAAGGACTCGGACAAATTCATTAGGTTTATTATGGAGTTTCATAGTTTCGTACGGTGATGTAAGGTGTTCTTAGGAGTTGTAACGCGTCCTACATTATTCTAACGTGCTTTTGATGTTGCTAGTGTCACATCCTAAGCCGTAACATCTCCTGAGTTGTCGTACGATGTTCAAAGGACTTGGACGAAATCATTAGGTCTAGTATGGAGTTTTAAGGTTTTGTACGTTGTTGTATGATGTTGTTTGGAGTTTTAAGGCTTCCTGTGTTATTCTAACGTGCTTTTCATGGTGTTAATATGGCATACAAAATCTTAAGATGTACAAACTTGTCGGACGATGTTCAAAGGACTCGGACGAATTCATTAGGTATATTATGGAGTTTTAAGGTTTCGTACGGTGTTGTAAGGTGTTGTTAGGATTTGTAAGGCGTCCAACATTATACTAACGTGCTTTTCAAGGTGCTAATATGGCATATAAAGTCGTAAGATGTCTTAAGTTGTCGTACGACGTTCAAAGGACTCGGACGAATTCATTAGGTTTATTATGGAGTTTTATAGTTTCGTACGGTGATGTTAGGTGTTCTTAGGAGTTGTAACGCGTCCTACATTGTTCTAACGTTCTTTTCATGTTGCTATAGTCGCATCCTAAGCCGTAACATCTCCTGAGTTGTCGTTTGATGTTCAAAGGACTTGGACGAAATCATTCGTTTTAGTATGGAGTTTAAAGGTTTTGTACGATGTTGTATAGTGTTGTTTGGAGTTTTAAGGTTTCCTGTGTTATTCTAACGTTCTTTTCATGGTGCTAATATGGCATACAAAATCTTAAGATGTACAAACTTGTCGAACGATGTTCAAAGGACTCGGACGAATTCATTAGGTATATTATGGAGTTTTAAGGTTTCGTACGGTGTTGTAACGTGTTGTTAGGAGTTGTAAGGCGTCCAACATTATACTAACATGCTTTTCAAGGTGCTAATATGGCATATAGAGTCGTAAGATGTCTTAAGTTGCCGTACGACGTTCAAAGGACTCGGACAAATTCATTAGGTTTATTATGGAGTTTCATAGTTTCTACGGTGATGTAAGGTGTTCTTAGGAGTTGTAACGCGTCCTACATTATTCTAACGTGCTTTTGATGTTGCTAATGTCACATCCTAAGCCGTAACATCTCCTGAGTTGTCGTACGATGTTCAAAGGACTTGGACGAAATCATTAGGTCTAGTATGGAGTTTTAAGGTTTTGTACGTTGTTGTATGATGTTGTTTGGAGTTTTAAGGCTTCCTGTGTTATTCTAACGTGCTTTTCATGGTGTTAATATGGCATACAAAATCTTAAGATGTACAAACTTGTCGGACGATGTTCAAAGGACTCGGACGAATTCATTAGGTATATTATGGAGTTTTAAGGTTTCGTACGGTGTTGTAAGGTGTTGTTAGGATTTGTAAGGCGTCCAACATTATACTAACGTGCTTTTCAAGGTGCTAATATGGCATATAAAGTCGTAAGATGTCTTAAGTTGTCGTACGACGTTCAAAGGACTCGGACGAATTCATTAGGTTTATTATGGAGTTTTATAGTTTCGTACGGTGATGTTAGGTGTTCTTAGGAGTTGTAACGCGTCCTACATTGTTCTAACGTTCTTTTCATGTTGCTATAGTCGCATCCTAAGCCGTAACATCTCCTGAGTTGTCGTTTGATGTTCAAAGGACTTGGACGAAATCATTCGTTTTAGTATGGAGTTTAAAGGTTTTGTACGATGTTGTATAGTGTTGTTTGGAGTTTTAAGGTTTCCTGTGTTATTCTAACGTGCTTTTCATGGTGCTAATATGGCATACAAAATCTTAAGATGTACAAACTTGTCGAACGATGTTCAAAGGACTCGGACGAATCATTAGGTATATTATGGAGTTTTAAGGTTTCGTACGGTGTTGTAACGTGTTGTTAGGAGTTGTAAGGCGTCCAACATTATACTAACATGCTTTTCAAGGTGCTAATATGGCATATAGAGTCGTAAGATGTCTTAAGTTGCCGTACGACGTTCAAAGGACTCGGACAAATTCATTAGGTTTATTATGGAGTTTCATAGTTTCGTACGGTGATGTAAGGTGTTCTTAGGAGTTGTAACGCGTCCTACATTATTCTAACGTGCTTTTGATGTTGCTAATGTCACATCCTAAGCCGTAACATCTCCTGAGTTGTCGTACGATGTTCAAAGGACTTGGACGAAATCATTAGGTCTAGTATGGAGTTTTAAGGTTTTGTACGTTGTTGTATGATGTTGTTTGGAGTTTTAAGGCTTCCTGTGTTATTCTAACGTGCTTTTCATGGTGTTAATATGGCATACAAAATCTTAAGATGTACAAACTTGTCGGACGATGTTCAAAGGACTCGGACGAATTCATTAGGTATATTATGGAGTTTTAAGGTTTCGTACGGTCTTGTAAGGTGTTGTTAGGATTTGTAAGGCGTCCAACATTATACTAACGTGCTTTTCAAGGTGCTAATATGGCATATAAAGTCGTAAGATGTCTTACGTTGTCGTACGACGTTCAAAGGACTCGGACGAATTCATTAGGTTTATTATGGAGTTTTATAGTTTCGTACGGTGATGTTAGGTGTTCTTAGGAGTTGTAACGCGTCCTACATTGTTCTAACGTTCTTTTCATGTTGCTGTAGTCGCATCCTAAGCCGTAACATCTCCTGAGTTGTCGTTTGATGTTCAAAGGACTTGGACGAAATCATTCGTTTTAGTATGGAGTTTAAAGGTTTTGTACGATGTTGTATAGTGTTGTTTGGAGTTTTAAGGTTTCCTGTGTTATTCTAACGTGCTTTTCATGGTGCTAATATGGCATACAAAATCTTAAGATGTACAAACTTGTCGAACGATGTTCAAAGGACTCGGACGAATTCATTAGGTATATTATGGAGTTTTAAGGTTTCGTACGGTGTTGTAACGTGTTGTTAGGAGTTGTAAGGCGTCCAACATTATACTAACATGCTTTTCAAGGTGCTAATATGGCATATAGAGTCGTAAGATGTCTTAAGTTACCGTACGACGTTCAAAGGACTCGGACAAATTCATTAGGTTTATTATGGAGTTTTATAGTTTCGTACGGTGATGTAAGGTGTTCTTAGGAGTTGTAACGCGTCCTACATTATTCTAACGTGCTTTTGATGTTGCTAATGTCACATCCTAAGCCGTAACATCTCCTGAGTTGTCGTACGATGTTCAAAGGACTTGGACGAAATCATTAGGTCTAGTATGGAGTTTTAAGGTTTTGTACGTTGTTGTATGATGTTGTTTGGAGTTTTAAGGCTTCCTGTGTTATTCTAACGTGCTTTTCATGGTGCTAATATGGCATACAAAATCTTAAGATGTACAAACTTGTCGTACGATGTTCAAAGGACTCGGACGAATTCATTTGGTATATTATGGAGTTTTAAGGTTTCGTACGGTGTTGTAAGGTGTTGTTAGGATTTGTAAGGCGCCCAACATTATACTAACGTGCTTTTCAAGGTGCTAATATGGCATATAATGTCGTAAGATGTCTTAAGTTGTCGTACGACGTTCAAAGGACTCGGACGAATTCATTAGGTTTATTATGGAGTTTTATAGTTTCGTACGGTGATGTTAGGTGTTCTTAGGAGTTGTAACGCGTCCTACATTATTCTAACGTTCTTTTCATGTTGCTATAGTCGCTTCCTAAGCCGTAACATCTCCTGAGTTGTCGTTTGATGTTCAAAGGACTTGGACGAAATCATTTGTTTTAGTATGGAGTTTAAAGGTTTTGTACGATGTTGTATAGTGTTGTTTGGAGTTTTAAGGTTTCCTGTGTTATTCTAACGTGCTTTTCATGGTGCTAATATGGCATACAAAATCTTAAGATGTACAAACTTGTCGAACGATGTTCGAAGGACTCGGACGAATTCATTAGGTATATTATGGAGTTTTAAGGTTTCGTACGGTGTTGTAACGTGTTGTTAGGAGTTGTAAGGCGTCCAACATTATACTAACATGCTTTTCAAGGTGCTAATATGGCATATAGAGTCGTAAGATGTCTTAAGTTACCGTACGACGTTCAAAGGACTCGGACAAATTCATTAGGTTTATTATGGAGTTTTATAGTTTCGTACGGTGATGTAAGGTGTTCTTAGGAGTTGTAACGCGTCCTACATTATTCTAACGTGCTTTTGATGTTGCTAATGTCACATCCTAAGCCGTAACATCTCCTGAGTTGTCGTACGATGTTCAAAGGACTTGGACGAAATCATTAGGTCTAGTATGGAGTTTTAAGGTTTTGTACGTTGTTGTATGATGTTGTTTGGAGTTTTAAGGCTTCCTGTGTTATTCTAACGTGCTTTTCATGGTGCTAATATGGCATACAAAATCTTAAGATGTACAAACTTGTCGTACGATGTTCAAAGGACTCGGACGAATTCATTAGGTATATTATGGAGTTTTAAGGTTTCGTACGGTGTTGTAAGGTGTTGTTAGGATTTGTAAGGCGTCCAACATTATACTAACGTGCTTTTCAAGGTGCTAATATGGCATATAAAGTCGTAAGATGTCTTAAGTTGTGGTACGACGTTCAAAGGACTCGGACGAATTCATTAGGTTTATTATGGAGTTTTATAGTTTCGTACGGTGATGTAAGGTGGTCTTAGGATATGTAACGCGTCCTACATTATTCTAACGTTCTTTTCATATTGCTATAGTCGCATCCTAAGCCGTAACATCTCCTGAGTTGTCGTTTGATGTTCAAAAGACTTGGACGAAATCATTCGGTTTAATATGGAGTTTAAAGGTTTTGTACGATGTTGTATGGTGTTGTTTGGAGTTTTAAGGTTTCCTGTGTTATTATGACGTGCTTTTCATGGTGGTAATATGGCATACAAAGTCTTAAGATGTACAAACTTGTCGTACGATGTTCAAAGGACTCGGACGAATTCATTAGGTATATTATGGAGTTTTAAGGTTTCGTACGGTGTTGTAACGTTTTGTTAGGAGTTGTAAGGCGTCCAACATTATACTAACATGCTTTTCAAGGTGCTAATATGGCATATAGAGTCGTAAGATGTCTTAAGTTGCCGTACGACGTTCAAAGGACTCGGACGAATTCATTAGGTTTATTATGGAGTTTCATAGTTTCGTACGGTGATGTAAGGTGTTCTTAGGAGTTGTAACGCGTCCTACATTATTCTAACGTGCTTTTGATGTTGCTAATGTCACATCCTAAGCCGTAACATCTCCTGAGTTGTCGTACGATGTTCAAAGGACTTGGACGAAATCATTAGGTTTAGTATGGAGTTTTAAGGTTTTGTACGTTGTTGTATGATGTTGTTTGGAGTTTTAAGGCTTCCTTTGTTATTCTAACGTGCTTTTCATGGTGCTAATATGGCATACAAAATCTTAAAATGTACAAACTTGTGGTACTATGTTCAAAGGACTCGGACGAATTCATTAGGTGTATTATAGATTTTTAAGGTTTCGTACGGTGATGTAAGGTGTTCATAGGAGTTGTAAGGCATCCTACATAATACTAACGTTCTTTCGAGTTGCTAATGGGACATAAAAAGTCGTAAGATGTCCTAAGTTATCAGACGATGTTTAAAGGACTCGTACGAATTCATTAGGTATATTATGGAGTTTTATAGTTTCGTACGGTGATGTAAGGTGTTCTTAGGAGTTGTAACGCGTCTTACATTAATATAACGTTCTTTTCATGTTGCTAATGTCACATCCTAAGCCGTAACATCTCCTGAGTTGTCATTCGATGTTCAAAGGACATGGACGAAATCATTAGGTTTAGTATGGACTTTTAAGGTTTCGTACGTTGTCGTAAGGTGTTGTTTGGAGTTTTAAGGCTTCTTGTGTTATTCTAACGTGCTTTTCATGTTGCTAATATGGCATACAAAATCTTAAGATGTACAAACTTGTCGTATGACGTTCAAAGGACTCGGACGAATTCATTAGGCGTATTATGGAGGTTTAAGGTTTCGTAAGGTGATGTAAGGTATTCATAGGAGTTGTAAGGCGTCCTACATGATACTAACATTTTTTTCGAGTTGCCAATGGGACATAAAGAGTCGTAAGATGTCCTAAGTTGTCGTACGATATTCAAAGGACCCGTACAAATTCATTAGGTATATTATGGAGTTTTAAGGTTTCGTACGGTGTTGTAAGGTGTTGTTAGGATTTGTAAGGCGTCCAACATTATACTAACGTGCTTTTCAAGGTGCTAATATGGCATATAAAGTCGTAAGATGTCTTAAGTTGCCGTACGACGTTCAATGTACTCGTACGAATTCATTAGGTTTATTATAGAGTTTTATAGTTTCGTACGGTGATGTAAGATGTTCCTAGGAGTTGTAACGCGTCCTACATTATTCTAACGTGCTTTTGATGTTGCTAATGTCACATCCTAAGCCGTAACATCTCCTGAGTTGTCGTACGATGTTCAAAGGACTTGGACGAAATCATTAGGTTTAGTATGGAGTTTTATGGTTTTGTACGTTGTTGTATGATGTTCTTTGGAGTTTTAAGGCTTCCTGTGTTATTTTAACGTGCTTTTCATGGTGCTAATATGGCATACAAAATCTTAAAATGTACAAACTTGTCGTATGATGTTCAAAGGACTCGGACGAATTCATTAGGTGTATTATGGATGTTTAAGGTTTCGTACGGTGATGTAAGGTGTTCATAGGAGTTGTAAGGCATCCTACATGATACTAACGTTCTTTCGAGTTGCTAATGGGACATAAAGAGTCGTAAGATATATGTCCTAAGTTATCGGACGATATTTAAAGGACTCGTACGAATTCATTAGGTATATTATGGAGTTTTATAGTTTCGTACGGTGATGTAAGGTGTTCTTAGGAGTTGTAACGCGTCTTACATTATTCTAAAGTTCTTTTCATGTTGCTAATGTCGCATCTTAAGCCGTAACATCTCCTGAGTTGTCATTCGATGTTCAAAGGACATGGACGAAATCATTAGGTTTAATATGGACTTTTAAGGTTTCGTACGTTGTCGTAAGGTGTTGTTTGGAGTTTTAAGGCTTCATGTGTTATTCTAACGTGCTTTTCATGTTGCTAATATGGCATACAATATCTTAAGATGTACAAACTTGTCGTATGACGTTCAAAGGACTCGGACGAATTCATTAGGTGTATTATGGAGGTTTAAGGTTTCGTAAGGTGATGTAAGGTGTTCATAGGAGTTGTAAGGCATCCTATATGATACTAACGTTCTTTTCGAGTTCCTAATGGGGCATAAAGAGTCGTAAGATGTCCTAAGTTGTCGTACGATGTTCAAAGGACTCGTACGAATTCATTAGGTATTTTATGGAGTTTTTAAGGATTCTTACGGTGTTGTAAAGTGTTGTAAGGCGTCCAACATTATACAAACGTGCTTTTCAAAGTGCTAAAATGGCATATAGAGTCGTAAGATGTCTTAAGTTGCCGTACGACGTTCAATGTACTCGTACGAATTCATTAGGTTTATTATAGAGTTTTATAGTTTCGTACGGTGATGTAAGATGTTCCTAGGAGTTGTAACGCGTCCTACATTATTCTAACGTGCTTTTGATGTTGCTAATGTCACATCCTAAGCCGTAACATCTCCTGAGTTGTCGTACGATGTTCAAAGGACTTGGACGAAATCATTAGGTTTAGTATGGAGTTTTAAGGTTTTGTACGTTGTTGTATGATGTTCTTTAGAGTTTTAAGGCTTCCTGTGTTATTTTAACGTGCTTTTCATGGTGCTAATATGGCAGAAAAATCTTAAAATGTACAAACTTGTCGTATGATGTTCAAAGGACTCGGACGAATTCATTAGGTGTATTATGGATGTTTAAGGTTTCGTACGGTGATGTAAGGTGTTCATAGGAGTTGTAAGGCATCCTACATGATACTAACGTTCTTTCGAGTTGCTAATGGGACATAAAGAGTCGTAAGATATATGTCCTAAGTTATCGGACGATGTTTAAAGGACTCGTACGAATTCATTACGTTTATTATGGAGTTTAATAGTTTCGTACGGTGATGTAAGGTGTTCTTAGGAGTTGTTACGCGTCCTACATTATTCAAAAGTTCTTTTCATGTTGCTATAGTCGCATCCTAAGCCGTAACATCTCCTGAGTTGTCGTTTGATGTTCAAAGGACTTGGACGAAATCATTCGGTTTAGTATGGAGTTTAAAGGTTTTGTACGATGTTGTATGGTGTTGTTTGGAGTTTTAAGGTTCCTGTATTATTCTAACGTGCTTTTCATGGTGCTAATATGGCATACAAAATCTTAAGATGTAAAAGCTTGTCGTACGATGTTCAAAGGACTTGGACGAATTCATTAGGTGTATTATGGAGTTTTAAGGTTTTGTACGGTGTTGTAAGGTGTTGTTAGGAGTTGTAAGGCGTCCAACATTATACTAACGTGCTTTTCAAGGTGCTAATATGGCATATAGAGTCGTAAGATGTCTTAAGTTGTCGTACGACGTTCAATGGACATAAAGAGTCGTAAGATGTCCTAAGTTGTCGTACGATGTTCAAAGACTTGTAAGAATTCATTAGGTATATTATGGAGTTTTAAGGTTTTGTACGGTGTTGTAAGGTGTTGTTAGGAATTGAAAGACGTCCAATATTATACTAACGTGCTTTTGAAGGTGCTAAAATGGCATATAGAGTCGTAAGATGTCTTAAGTTTCCGTACGACGTTCAATGGACTCGGACGAATTCATTAGGTTTATTATGGAGTTTTATAGTTTCGTACGGTGATGTAAGGTGTTCTTAGGAGTTGTAACGCGTCCTACATTATTCTAACGTGCTTTTCATGGTGCTAATATCGCATATAGAGTCGTAAGATGTCTTAAGTTGTCGTACGACGTTCAAAGGACTCGGACGAATTCATTAGGTTTATTATGGAGTTTTATAGTTTTGTACGGTGATGTAAAGTGTTCTTAGGAGTTGTAACGCGTCCTACATTATTCTAACGTGCTTTTGATGTTGCTAATGTCAGATCCTAAGCCGTAACATCTCCTGAGTTGTCGTACGATGTTCAAAGGACTTGGACGAAATCATTAGGTTTAGTATGGAGTTTTAAGGTTTTGTACGTTGTTGTATGATGTTGTTTGGAGTTTTAAGGCTTCCTGTGTTATTCTAACGTGCTTTTCATGGTGCTAATATGGCATACAAAATCTTAAGATGTACAAACTTGTCGTACGATGTTCAAAGGACTCGGACGAATTCATTAGGTATATTATGGAGTTTTAAGATTTCGTACGGTGTTGTAAGGTGTTGTTAGGAGTTGTAAGGCGTCCAACATTATACTAACATGCTTTTCAAGGTGCTAATATGGCATATAGAGTCGTAAGATGTCTTAAGTTGTCGTACGACGTTCAAAGGACTCGGACGAATTCATTAGGTTTATTATGGAGTTTTATAGTTTTGTACGGTGATGTAAGGTGTTCTTAGGAGTTGTAACGCGTCCTACATTATTCTAACGTGCTTTTCTTGGTGCTAATGTCACATCCTAAGCCGTAACATCTCCTGAGTTGTCGTAAGATGTTCAAAGGACTTGGACGGAATCATTAGGTTTAGTATGGACTTTTAAGGTTTCGTACGTTGTCGTAAGGTGTTGTTTGGAGTTTTAAGGCTTCCTGCGTTATTCTAACGTGCTTTTCATGGTGCTAATATGGCATAAAAAATCTTAAGATGTACAAACTAGTCGTACGATGTTCAAAGGACTCGGACGAATTCATTAGGTGTATTATGGAGTTTTAAGGTTTCGTACGGTGATGTAAGGTGTTCTTAGGAGTTGTAAGGCGTCCTACATGATACTAACAATCTTTTCGAGTTGTTAATGGGACATAAAGAGTCGTAAGATGTCCTAAGTTGTCGTACGATGTTCAAAGGACTCGTACGAATTCATTAGGTATATTATGGAGTTTTAAGGTTTCGTACGGTGTTGTAAGGTGTTGTTAGGATTTGTAAGGCGTCCAACATTATACTAACGTGCTTTTCAAGGTGCTAATATGGCATATAAAGTCGTAAGATGTCTTAAGTTGTCGTACGACGTTCAATGGACTCGTACAAATTCATTAGGTTTATTATAGAGTTTTATAGTTTCGTACGGTGATGTAAGGTGTTCCTAGGAGTTGTAACGCATCCTACATTATTCTAACGTGCTTTTGATGTTGCTAATGTCACATCCTAAGCCGTAACATCTCCTGAGTTGTCGTACGATGTTCAATGGACTTGGACAAAAACATTAGGTTTAGTATGGAGTTTTAAGGATTTATACGTTGTTGTATGGTGTTGTTTGGAGTTTTAGGGCTTCCTGTGTTATACTAACGTGCTTTTCATGGTGCTAAGATGGCATACAAAATCTTAAGATGTTGAAACTTGTCGGACGATGTTCAAAGGACTCGGACGAATTCATTAGGTGTATTATGGAGTTTTAAGGTTTTGTACGGTGTTGTAAGGTGTTGTTAGTAGTTGTAAGGCGTCCAACATTATACTAACGTGCTTTTCAAAGTGCTAATATCGCATATAGAGTCGTAAGATGTCTTAAGTTGTCGTACGACGTTCAATGGGATTAAAGAGTCGTAAGATGTCCTAATTTGTTGTACGATGTTCAAGGACTTGTAAGAATTCATTAGGTATATTATGGAGTTTTAAGGTTTTGTACGATGTTGTTAGGAGTTGTCAGGCGTTCAATATTATACTAACGTGCTTTTCAAGGTGCTAATATGGCATATAGAGTTGTAAGATGTCTTAAGTTGCCGTACGACATTCAAAGGACTCGGACGAATTCATTAGGTTTATTATGGAGTTTTATAGTTTCGTACGGTGATGTAAGGAGTTCTTAGGAGTTGTAACGCGTCCTACATTATTCTAACGTGCTTTTCATGTTGCTAATGTCGCATCCTAAGCCGTAACATCTCCTGAGTTGTCGTTCGATGTTCAAAGGACTTGGACGAAATCATTAGGTTTAGTATGGAGTTTAAAGGTTTTGTACGATGTTGTATGGTGTTGTTTGGAGTTTTAAGGTTTAGTGTTATTTTAACGTGCTTTTCATGGTGCTAATATGGCATACAAAATCTTAAGATGTACAAACTTGTCGTACGATGTTCAAAGGACTCGGACGAATTCATTAGGTGTATTATGGAGTTTTAAGGTTTTGTACGGTGTTGTAAGGTGTTGTTAGGAGTTGTAAGGCGTCCAACATTATACTAACGTGCTTTTCAAGGTGCTAATATCGCATATAGAGTCGTAAGATGTCTTAAGTTGTCGTACGACGTTCAATGGACATAAAGAGTCGTAAGATGTCCTAAGTTGTCGTACGATGTTCAAAGGACTCGTACGAATTCATTAGGTATATTATGGAGTTTTAAGGTTTCGTACAGTGTTGTAAGGTGTTGTTAGGAGTTGAAAGGCGTCCAATATTATACTAACGTGCTTTTCAATGTGCTAAAATGGCATATAGAGTCGTAAGATGTCTTAAGTTTCCGTACGACGTTCAATGGACTCGGACGAATTCATTAGGTTTATTATGGAGTTTTATAGTTTCGTACGGTGATGTAAGGTGTTCTTAGGAGTTGTAACGCGTCCTACATTATTCTAACGTGCTTTTCATGGTGCTAATATCGCATATATAGTCGTAAGATGTCTTAAGTTCCCGTAAGACGTTCAAAGGACTCGGACGAATTCATTAGGTTTAGTATGGAGTTTTAAGGTTTGTACGTTGTTGTATGATGTTGTTTGGAATTTTAAGGCTTCCTGTGTAATTCTAACGTGCTTTTCTTGGTGCTAATATGGCATACAAAATCTTAAGATGTACAAACTTGTCGTACGATGTTCAAAGGACTCGGACGAAATCATTAGGTGTATTATGGAGTTTTAAGGTTTTGTACGGTGTTATAAGGTGTTATTAGGAGTTGTAAGGCATCCAACATTATACTAACATGCTTTTCAAGATGCTAATATGGCATATAGAGTCGTAAGATGTCTTAAGTTGCCGTACGACGTTCAATGGACTCGGACGAATTCATTACGTTTATTATGGAGTTTTGTAGTTTCGTACGTTGATGTAAGGTGTTCTTAGGAGTTCTAACGCATCCTACATTATTCTAACGTGCTTTTCTTGGTGCTAATGTCGCATCCTAAGCCGTAACATCTCCTGATTTGTCGTACGATGTTCAAAGGACTTGGACGGAATCATTAGGTTTAGTATGGACTTTTAAGGTTTCGTACGTTGTCGTAAGGTGTTGTTTGGAGTTTTAAGGCTTCCTGCGTTATTCTAACGTGCTTTTTATGGTGCTAATATGGCATAAAAAATCTTAAGATGTACAAACTAGTTGTACGATGTTCAAAGGACTCGGACGAATTCATTAGGTGTATTATGGATGTTTAAGGTTTCGTACGGTGATGTAAGGTGTTCATAGGAGTTGTAAGGCATCCTACATGATACTAACGTTCTTTCGAGTTGCTAATGGGACATAAAGAGTCGTAAGATGTCCAAAGTTATCGGACGATGTTTAAAGGACTCGTACGAATTCATTAGGTATATTATGGAATTTTATAGTTTCGTACGGTGATGTAAGGTGTTCTTAGGAGGTGTAACGCGTCTTACATTATTCTAACGTTCTTTTCATGTTGCTAATGTCGCATCCTAAGCCGTAACATCTCCTGAGTTGTCATTCGATGTTCAAAGGACATGGACGAAATCATTAGGTTTAGTATGGACTTTTAAGGTTTCGTACGTTGTCGTAAGGTGTTGTTTGGAGTTTTAAGGCTTCTTGTGTTATTCTAACGTGCTTTTCATGTTGCTAATATGGCATACAATATCTTAAGATGTACAAACTTGTCGTATGACGTTCAAAGGACTCGGACGAATTCATTAGGTGTATTATGGAGGTTTAAGGTTTCGTAAGGTGATGTAAGGTGTTCATAGGAGTTGTAAGGCATCCTATATGATACTAACGTTCTTTTCGAGTTCCTTATGGGGCATAAAGAGTCGTAAGATGTCCTAAGTTGTCGTACGATGTTCAAAGGACTCGTACGAATTCATTAGGTATTTTATGGAGTTTTTAAGGATTCTTACGGTGTTGTAAAGTGTTGTAAGGCGTCCAACATTATACTAACGTGCTTTTCAAAGTGCTAAAATGGCATATAGAGTCGTAAGATGTCTTAAGTTGCCGTACGACGTTCAATGGACTCGGACGAATTCATTACGTTTATTATGGAGTTTAATAGTTTCGTACGGTGATGTAAGGTGTTCTTAGGAGTTGTTACGCGTCCTACATTATTCTAACGTTCTTTTCATGTTGCTATAGTCGCATCCTAAGCCGTAACATCTCCTGAGTTGTCGTTTGATGTTCAAAGGACTTGGACGAAATCATTCGGTTTAGTATGGAGTTTAAAGGTTTTGTACGATGTTGTATGGTGTTGTTTCGAGTTTTAAGGTTTCCTGTGTTATTCTAACGTGCTTTTCATGGTGCTAATATGGCATACAAAATCTTAAGATGTAAAAACTTGTCGTACGATGTTCAAAGGACTTGGACGAATTCATTAGGTGTATTATGGAGTTTTAAGGTTTTGTACGGTGTTGTAAGGTGTTGTTAGGAGTTGTAAGGCGTCCAACATTATACTAACGTGCTTTTCAAGGTGCTAATATGGCATATAGAGTCGTAAGATGTCTTAAGTAGTCGTACGACGTTCAATGGACATAAAGAGTCGTAAGATGTCCTAAGTTGTCGTATGATGTTCAAGGACTTGTAAGAATCCATTAGGTATATTATGGAGTTTTAAGGTTTTGTACGGTGTTGTAAGGTGTTGTTAGGAATTGAAAGGCGTCCAATATTATACTAACGTGCTTTTCAAGGTGCTAAAATGGCATATAGAGTCGTAAGATGTCTTAAGTTTCCGTACGACGTTCAATGGACTCGGACGAATTCATTAGGTCTATTAGGGAGTTTTATAGTTTCGTACGGTGATGTAAGGTGTTCTTAGGAGTTGTAACGCGTCCTACATTATTCTAACGTGCTTTTCATGGTGCTAATATCGCATATAGAGTCGTAAGATGTCTTAAGTTGTCGTACGACGTTCAAAGGACTCGGACGAATTCATTAGGTTTATTATGGAGTTTTATAGTTTTGTACGATGATGTAAAGTGTTCTTAGGAGTTGTAACGCGTCCTACATTATTCTAACGTGCTTTTGATGTTGCTAATGTCAGATCCTAAGCCGTAACATCTCCTGAGTTGTCGTACGATGTTCAAAGGACTTGGACGAAATCATTAGGTTTAGTATGGAGTTTTAAGGTTTTGTACGTTGTTGTATGATGTTCTTTGGAGTTTTAAGGCTTCCTGTGTTATTCTAACGTGCTTTTCATGGTGCTAATATGGCATACAAAATCTTAAAATGTACAAACTTGTCGTATGATGTTCAAAGGATTCGGACGAATTCATTAGGTGTATTATGGATGTTTAAGGTTTCGTACGGTGATGTAAGGTGTTCATAGGAGTTGTAAGGCATCCTACATGATACTAACGTTCTTTCGAGTTGCTAATGGGACATAAAGAGTCGTAAGATGTCCTAAGTTATCGGACGATGTTTAAAGGACTCGTACGAATTCATTAGGTATATTATGGTGTTTTATAGTTTCGTACGTTGATGTAAGGTGTTCTTAGGAGTTGTAACGCGTCTTACATTATTCTAACGTTCTTTTCATGTTGCTAATGTCGCATCCTAAGCCGTAACATCTCCTGAGTTGTCATTCGATGTTCAAAGGACATGGACGAAATCATTAGGTTTAGTATGGACTTTTAAGGTTTCGTACGTTGTCGTAAGGTGTTGTTTGGAGTTTTAAGGCTTCTTGTGTTATTCTAACGTGCTTTTCATGTTGCTAATATGGCATACAATATCTTAAGATGTACAAACTTGTCGTATGACGTTCAAAGGACTCGGACGAATTCATTAGGTGTATTATGGAGGTTTAAGGTTTCGTAAGGTGATGTAAGGTGTTCATAGGAGTTGTAAGGCATCCTATATGATACTAACGTTCTTTTCGAGTTCCTTATGGGGCATAAAGAGTCGTAAGATGTCCTAAGTTGTCGTACGATGTTCAAAGGACTCGTACGAATTCATTAGGTATTTTATGGAGTTTTTAAGGATTCTTACGGTGTTGTAAAGTGTTGTAAGGCGTCCAACATTATACTAACGTGCTTTTCAAAGTGCTAAAATGGCATATAGAGTCGTAAGATGTCTTAAGTTGCCGTACGACGTTCAATGGACTCGGACGAATTCATTACGTTTATTATGGAGTTTAATAGTTTCGTACGGTGATGTAAGGTGTTTTTAGGAGTTGTTACGCGTCCTACATTATTCTAACGTTCTTTTCATGTTGCTATAGTCGCATCCTAAGCCGTAACATCTCCTGAGTTGTCGTTTGATGTTCAAAGGACTTGGGCGAAATCATTCGGTTTAGTATGGAGTTTAAAGGTTTTGTACGATGTTGTATGGTGTTGTTTCGAGTTTTAAGGTTTCCTGTGTTATTCTAACGTGCTTTTCATGGTGCTAATATGGCATACAAAATCTTAAGATGTAAAAACTTGTCGTACGATGTTCAAAGGACTTGGACGAATTCATTAGGTGTATTATGGAGTTTTAAGGTTTTGTACGGTGTTGTAAGGTGTTGTTAGGAGTTGTAAGGCGTCCAACATTATACTAACGTGCTTTTCAAGGTGCTAATATGGCATATAGAGTCGTAAGATGTCTTAAGTTGTCGTACGACGTTCAATGGACATAAAGAGTCGTAAGATGTCCTAAGTTGTCGTATGATGTTCAAGGACTTGTAAGAATCCATTAGGTATATTATGGAGTTTTAAGGTTTTGTACGGTGTTGTAAGGTGTTGTTAGGAATTGAAAGGCGTCCAATATTATACTAACGTGCTTTTCAAGGTGCTAAAATGGCATATAGAGTCGTAAGATGTCTTAAGTTTCCGTACGACGTTCAATGGACTCGGACGAATTCATTAGGTCTATTAGGGAGTTTTATAGTTTCGTACGGTGATGTAAGATGTTCTTAGGAGTTGTAACGCGTCCTACATTATTCTAACGTGCTTTTCATGGTGCTAATATCGCATATAGAGTCGTAAGATGTCTTAAGTTGTCGTACGACGTTCAAAGGACTCGGACGAATTCATTAGGTTTATTATGGAGTTTTATAGTTTTGTACGATGATGTAAAGTGTTCTTAGGAGTTGTAACGCGTCCTACATTATTCTAACGTGCTTTTGATGTTGCTAATGTCAGATCCTAAGCCGTAACATCTCCTGAGTTGTCGTACGATGTTCAAAGGACTTGGACGAAATCATTAGGTTTAGTATGGAGTTTTAAGGTTTTGTACGTTGTTGTATGATGTTCTTTGGAGTTTTAAGGCTTCCTGTGTTATTCTAACGTGCTTTTCATGGTGCTAATATGGCATACAAAATCTTAAAATGTACAAACTTGTCGTATGATGTTCAAAGGATTCGGACGAATTCATTAGGTGTATTATGGATGTTTAAGGTTTCGTACGGTGATGTAAGGTGTTCATAGGAGTTGTAAGGCATCCTACATGATACTAACGTTCTTTCGAGTTGCTAATGGGACATAAAGAGTCGTAAGATGTCCTAAGTTATCGGACGATGTTTAAAGGACTCGTACGAATTCATTAGGTATATTATGGTGTTTTATAGTTTCGTACGTTGATGTAAGGTGTTCTTAGGAGTTGTAACGCGTCTTACATTATTCTAACGTTCTTTTCATGTTGCTAATGTCGCATCCTAAGCCGTAACATCTCCTGAGTTGTCATTCGATGTTCAAAGGACATGGACGAAATCATTAGGTTTAGTATGGACTTTTAAGGTTTCGTACGTTGTCGTAAGGTGTTGTTTGGAGTTTTAAGGCTTCTTGTGTTATTCTAACGTGCTTTTCATGTTGCTAATATGGCATACAATATCTTAAGATGTACAAACTTGTCGTATGACGTTCAAAGGACTCGGACGAATTCATTAGGTGTATTATGGAGGTTTAAGGTTTCGTAAGGTGATGTAAGGTGTTCATAGGAGTTGTAAGGCATCCCATATGATACTAACGTTCTTTTCGAGTTCCTTATGGGGCATAAAGAGTCGTAAGATGTCCTAAGTTGTCGTACGATGTTCAAAGGACTCGTACGAATTCATTAGGTATTTTATGGAGTTTTTAAGGATTCTTACGGTGTTGTAAAGTGTTGTAAGGCGTCCAACATTATACTAACGTGCTTTTCAAAGTGCTAAAATGGCATATAGAGTCGTAAGATGTCTTAAGTTGCCGTACGACGTTCAATGGTCTCGGACGAATTCATTACGTTTATTATGGAGTTTAATAGTTTCGTACAGTGATGTAAGGTGTTCTTAGGAGTTGTTACGCGTCCTACATTATTCTAACGTTCTTTTCATGTTGCTATAGTCGCATCCTAAGCCGTAACTTCTCCTGAGTTGTCGTTTGATGTTCAAAGGACTTGGGCGAAATAATTCGGTTTAGTATGGAGTTTAAAGGTTTTGTACGATGTTGTATGGTGTTGTTTCGAGTTTTAAGGTTTCCTGTGTTATTCTAACGTGCTTTTCATGGTGCTAATATGGCATACAAAATCTTAAGATGTAAAAACTTGTCGTACGATGTTCAAAGGACTTGGACGAATTCATTAGGTGTATTATGGAGTTTTAAGGTTTTGTACGGTGTTGTAAGGTGTTGTTAGGAGTTGTAAGGCGTCCAACATTATACTAACGTGCTTTTCAAGGTGCTAATATGGCATATAGTGTGACACCCCGCCCGGTGGCGGAAAACACCGGGCTGTCATAGAATTGGATATCCATAGTAAACAAAGCACATGGTGTTACTTTTATTAAAGTCTAATAATTATTATCATAAGTTTGGAACACGAGTCTTAAATATAAACGACAAAAGTAATAAAACCGAAATAGTAAATGCAATTGTGTTTTTATTATTCTAGGTCCAAGGCAATCCTATGTCTTGGCAAACGCAGCAAAACAACATCAAAGCATCACCTGAAATATGTGAAAATAAAGTTAGCTAATTAATGCTAGTGAGTAAAACCCAAATTGAATAGTAATAGTATTGAAATCCGAGATCAACAAGATATGCTGCGCAATCCCACATGTAAAGTAATTTCGTAATATCACCCTACCAGGACCCCTAGAATAGAATAGTACACCAACCACAATAGAAACCATAGTATCTCGTTTAGCCATTTGTCATGAGAACCACTCATGTAATAAATAATGATAACTTTTAATAACCGTCGTTTACCGTCTCGATATATAAGTCATCATTTAGCAATTTAGGGACATGGCATAGTATAGCATCATAGCATAGCAACATAGTATAGCAACATAGCATCTCGACATAGTAAACATGGAATTAGAAAGGCCGGGTTTAAATCACCTATCGATGTTGTACAAGCAGGTGGGTTTGTCAAACCATTAGCGCTAACATTGTACCGGTGGGATTACAAAGCAATAAAACTACTTTTAACTAACACATAAGATTGCATCAAGCCGCGAACTAGATTAACATATTTGTATGATCTCTGTTAGAAAACGAATAGAAAACGCAATATAGTAAAAGACATATTTCAGCCCCAAAATAGTAAAATGGAAAAAGGGGAGTGAGTTTACTCACCTGAACAATATAGATATTAGCAAACGCAAGAAAGTAACTTATAGAATCGAGGATCGCCCAGATATTAGAATCACCTAATTAACCGGGAAACCTAATTTAGCAACGAGACAAATAATATAGTAACTAGAATCAAGAACTTAGAAATTCTAGGGTTTTGGATTTGGGGTTTTAAGGTTTTAAATTATAAATTGAAAATTAGGGTTTCAAAATATAATTTGGGAATTTAGGGTTTTAAAGTACCAATTGGGAGTTAGGGTTTAAAAATACAAATTTGGGAATTTAGGATTTCAAACCCAATTTAGGGTTTCAAAATCCAATTTGAAGATTTAGGGTTTCAAATCCAATTTAGGGTTTCAAAATCCAATTTGGGAATTTAGGGTTTCAAGAACCAATTTTTGATAAACGACAACGTTTTAAGCAATATATATATTTTATACAAATCCATACATGTATGTATTTTAAATTACAAAACTTACTTATATTATTTAGGTTATTTAGAAAAGTATAATTAAATGTTTTACAATTGAAAAACATGAAGATTTAAAGAAAGGAGGCCAATGGGTTCGAACCCGTGACCTTAGAGTAGAAACTAACAATAACTAACCGCTAGACCAGAAGGCCTTTTTGTTAATGAATCTCGTTTTTTATTGTTTTAACATTTGTTTACCAACAAGACCCATTTCCAAATGAACCCTAGAATGAAGATCGATCCAATTGATCCAAACCTGATAACCCCAACCAAATTAACCATAGGGCTTTTAATCTACGTTGAATCGTGATCATTTTGATATAAAATGCTTACTTGATTAATGAAGAAACGAGTTGATGAATTGAAGAACAATACGCGACGGTTTTAGAAACAAGAAGTTAGTTTGACGCTATTGAAAATCGATTCAATCTCCAGAAAGAATCTTTGTGATGTGTTGAGTGAAAACCCAATGTAATTTCAGATAACATCATCGTTTTAATGCTCGATCGATGTGTTGCAGTTTACGAACATGATGAACAGGGGAGTTGAGATTGAGAGTGTTTTGATTGAAATTGGTGTACCAGATAGTGAATTCGATATAGATGGCTTGTATTACAGCAATTCAATTCAATTACTTTTGAATTAGAAACGTCTTTCTCGGTCGGTTTCGTTTTGAGTTTAAAGAAACTCAATTGATGATCATTTAGTTGATTTCAATTCGATTAAACGTTGTAGAGACCGATTCCTATCGTTTGTGTTACTGTTTTTGTCGATTCGTTTCGATTAAAACGGATGTTTTGGTTGAATTGAGAAAGTGGGTTTTTGATTGAAACCGAACACAATATAATTGGATTAAATTGATTCGTTTGAGCGTTAGAAATAAATTAAAGATGTCTACGAGTTCGAGTCTAGCATGACGACGGTTTTACCGAGCTTGAATTTGCTAAAAAAAAAGGCTAAAACGCGTTTTGGAGGTCGCCGGAGTGTCGCCGGATTCCGGCGAGAATGGCCAGAACTTTGAGATCGGAAATGCGGGACATTTTTTTTTGGGGGGGGGGGGCTGGTCAAATGATTTAATTCCAATGTTTCACATTAGCCCTTGAATGTTGAGTTAATATTTATTTTAAACTTAAAACTTTATTATAAGTTTCAAATTTGACACTTTTGGCACAAAGTTAAATAAATACTTATTGTTACAAACTAACTTAATCGAGTTGACACGTAACGTTACAGTAGTGACGTTTTTATATCTTTAGCTTATTTTTTGACGTTAAAAGGTTATTTTGAGATTTAATAGTTTTTATCCTTAATAATATTTATAAAACTATTTTTGTAAAAATACAAGATATATATACATTTTGGGGATTTAATTATTGTGAATAGTAATTAATTTGTAAACGTTGGATAATAACTCGGTCGTTAATATTAAAAGCGAGAAATAACGTAAGGCTCGAGATATCTATTATATATATTTTTATTAATGAAGCGTTATATTTAAAGAGAGATAAATACAAATACGAATAGAATGAAAATAGATGACTTCGGGTTCGAGTCGGGCATTCGGGCTCGGGTTGGGCAGATGTCACATATAGAGTCGTAAGATGTCTTAAGTTGTCGTACGACGTTCAATGGACATAAAGAGTTGTAAGATGTCCTAAGTTGTCGTACGATGTTCAAAGGACTCGGACGAATTCATTAGGTATATCATGGAGTTTTAAGCTTTCGTACGGTGTTGTAAGGTGTTGTTAGGAATTGAAAGGCGTCCAATATTATACTAACGTACTTTTCAAGCTGCTAAAATGGCATATAGAGTCGTAAGATGTCTTAAGTTGCCGTACGACGTTCAAAGGACTCGGACGAATTCATTAGGTTTATTATGGAGTTTTATAGTTTCGTACGGTGATGTAAGGTGTTCTTAGGAGTTGTAACGCGTCCTACATTATTCTAACTTGCTTTTCTTGGTGCTAATGTCACATCCTAAGCCGTAACATCTCCTGAGTTGTCGTAAGATGTTCAAAGGACTTAGACGGAATCATTAGGTTTAGTATGGACTTTTAAGGTTTCGTACGTTGTCGTAAGGTGTTGTTTGGAGTTTTAAGGCTTCCTGCGTTATTCTAACGTGCTTTTCATGGTGCTAATATGGCATAAAAAATCTTAAGATGTACAAACTAGTCGTACGATGTTCAAAGGACTCAGACGAATTCATTAGGTGTATTATGGAGTTTTAAGGTTTCGTACGGTGATGTAAGGTGTTCTTAGGAGTTGTAAGGCGTCCTACATGATACTAACAATCTTTTCGAGTTGCTAATGGGACATAAAGAGTCGTAAGATGTCCTAAGTTGTCATACGACGTTCAAAGGACTCGTACGAAGTCATTAGGTATATTATGGAGTTTTAAGGTTTCGTACGGTGTTGTAAGGTGTTGTTAGGATTTGTAAGGCGTCCAACATTATACTAACGTGCTTTTCAA
This sequence comes from Tagetes erecta, assembly GCA_030867185.1. NCBI lineage: Eukaryota > Viridiplantae > Streptophyta > Magnoliopsida > Asterales > Asteraceae > Tagetes > Tagetes erecta. The sequence continues at coordinate 33,238,990 of CM061490.1, read as the reverse complement.
GGTGCTAATATGGCATATAAAGTCGTAAGATGTCTTAAGTTGTCGTACGACGTTCAATGGACTCGTACAAATTCATTAGGTTTATTATAGAGTTTTATAGTTTCGTACGGTGATGTAAGGTGTTCCTAGGAGTTGTAACGCGTCCTACATTATTCTAACGTGCTTTTGATGTTGCTAATGTCATATCCTAAGCCGTAACATCTCCTGAGTTGTCGTACGATGTTCAATGGACTTGGACGAAATCATTAGGTTTAGTATGGAGTTTTAAGGTTTTGTACGTTGTTGTATGGTGTTCTTTGGAGTTTTAAGGCTTCCTGTGTTATACTAACGTGCTTTTCATGGTGCTAAGATGGCATACAAAATCATAAGATGTTGAAACTTGTCGGACGATGTTCAAAAGACTCGGACGAATTCATTAGGTGTATTATGGAGTTTTAAGGTTTTGTACGGTGTTGTAAGGTGTTCATAGGAGTTGTAAGGCGTCCTACATGATGCTAACGTTCTTTTCGAATTCCTAATGGGGCATAAAGAGTCTTAAGATGTCCTAAGTTGTCGTACGATGTTCAAAGGACTTGGACGAAATCATTAGGTTTAGTATGGAGTTTTAAGGTTATGTACGTTGTTGTATGGTGTTGTTTGGAGTTTTAAGGCTTCTTGTGTTATTCTAACGTGTTTTTCATGGTGCTAATATGGCATACAAAATTTAAGATGTACAAACTGGTCGTACGATGTTCAAAGGACTCGGACGAATTCATTAGGTGTTTTATGGAGTTTTAAGGTTTCGTACGATGATGTAAGGTGTTCATAGGAGTTGTAAGGCGTCCTACATGATTCCAACGTTCTTTTCGAGTTTCTAATAGGGCATAAAGAGTCGTAAGTTGTCCTAAGTTGGCGTACGATGTTCAAAGTACTCGTACGAATTCATTAGGTATTTTATGGAGTTTTTAAGGCTTCTTACGGTGTTGTAAGGTGTTGTTAGGAGTTGTAAGGCGTCCAACATTATACTAACGTGCTTTTCAAGGTGCTAATATGGCATATAGAGTCGTAAGATGTCTTAAGTTGCCGTACGACGTTCAAAGGACTCGGACGAATTCATCAGGTTTATTATGGAGTTTTATAATTTCGTACGGCGATGTAAGGTGTTCTTAGGAGTTGTAACACGTCCTACATTATTCTAACGTGCTTTTCATGTTGCTAATGTCGCATCCTAGGCCGTAACATCTCCTGAGTTGTCGTACGATGTTCAAAGGACTTGGACGAAATCATTAGGTTTAGTATGGAGTTTTAAGGTTTTGGTACGTTGTTGTATGGTGTTGTTTGGAGTTTTAAGGCTTCCTGTGTTATTCTAACGTGCTTTTCATGGTGCTAATATGGCATACAAAATCTTAAGATGTACAAACTTGTCGTTCGATGTTCAAAGGACTCGGACGAATTCATTAGGTTTATTATGGAGTTTTATAGTTTCCAACAGTGATGTAAGGTGTTCTTAGGAGTTGTAACGCGTCCTACATTATTCTAACGTGCTTTTCTTGTTGCTAATGTCGCATCCTAAGCCGTATCATCTCCTGAGTTGTCGAACGATGTTCAAAGGACTTGGACGAAATCATTAGGTTGAGTATGGAGTTTTAAGGTTTTGTACGTTGTTGTATGGTGTTGTTTGGAGTTTTAAGGCATCCTGTGTTATTCTAACGTGCTTTCAAGGTGCTAATATGGCATACAAAATCTTAAAATGTACAAACTTGTAGTACGATGTTCAAAGGACTCAGACGAATTCAGTAGGTGTATTATGGAGTTTTATTGTTTCGTACGGAGATGTAAGGTGTTCATAGGAGTTGTAAAGCGTCCTACATGATGCTAACGTTCTTTTCGAATTTCTAATGGGGCATAAAGAGTCGTAAGATGTCCTAAGTTGTCGTACGATGTTCAAAGGACTCGTACGAATTCATTAGGTATTTTATGGAGTTTTTAAGGCTTCTTACGGTGTTGTAATGTGTTGTTAGGAGTTGTAAGGCGTCCAACATTATACTAACGTGCTTTTCAAGGTGTTAATATGGCATATAGAGTCGTAAGATGTCTTAAGTTGCCGTACGATGTTCAAAGGACTCGGACGAATTCATCAGGTTTATTATGGAGTTTTATAGTTTCGTACGGCGATGTAAGGTGTTCTTAGGAGTTGTAACACGTCCTACATTATTCTAACGTGCTTTTCATGTTGCTAATGTCGCATCCTAGGCCGTAAAATCTCCTGAGTTGTCGTACGATGTTCAAAGGACTTGGACGAAATCATTAGGTTAAGTATGGAGTTTTAAGGTTTTGGTACGTTGTTGTATGGTGTTGTTTGGAGTTTTAAAGCTTCCTGTGTTATTCTAACGTGCTTTCATGGTGCTAATATGGCATACAAAATCTTAAAATGTACAAACTTGTCGTACGATGATCAAAGGACTCGGACGAATTCATTAGGTGTATTATGGAGTTTTAAGGTTTCGTACTGTGATGTAAGGTGTTCATAGGAGTTGTAAGGCGTCCTACATAATATCAACGTTCTTTTCGAGTTTCTAATGGGGCATAAAGAGTCGTAAGATGTCCTAAGTCGGCGTACGATGTTCAAAGGACTCGTACATATTCATTAGGTATTTTATTGAGTTTTTAAGGTTTCTTACGGTGTTGTTAGGAGTTGTAAGGCGTCCAACATTATACTAACGTGCTTTTCAAGGTGCTAATATGGCATATAGAGTCGTAAGATGTCTTAAGTTGCCGTACGACGTTCAAAGGACTCGGACGAATTCATCAGGTTTATTATGGAGTTTTATAGTTTCGTACGGTGATGTAAGGTATTTTTAGGAGTTGTAACGCGTCCTACATTATTCTAACGTGCTTTTCATGTTGCTAATGTCGCATTCTAGGCCATAACATCTCCTGAGTTGTCATACTATGTTCAAAGGACTTGGACGAAATCATTAGGTTTAGTATGGAGTTTTAAGGTTTTGGAACGTTGTTGTATGGTGTTGTTTGGAGTTTTAAGGCTTCCTGTGTTATTCTAACGTGCTTTTCATGGTGCTAATATGGCATACAAAATCTTAAGATGTACAAACTTGTCGTTCGATGTTCAAAAGACTCGGACGAATTCATTAGGTGTATTATGGAGTTTTAAGGTTTCGTACGGTGATGTAAGGTGTTCACAGGAGTTCTAAGGCGTCCTACATGATACTAACGTTCTTTTCGAGTTTCTAATGGGGCATAAAGAGTCGTAAGATGTCCTAAGTTGGCGTACGATGTTCAAAGGACTCGTACGAATTCATTAGGTATTTTATGGAGTTTTTAAGGCTTCTTACGGTGTTGTAAGGTGTTGTTAGGAGTTGTAAGGCGTCCAACATTATACTAACGTGCTTTTCAAGGTGTTAATATGGCATATAGAGTCGTAAGATGTCTTAAGTTGCCGTACGATGTTCAAAGGACTCGGACGAATTCATCAGGTTTATTATGGAGTTTTATAGTTTCGTACGGCGATGTAAGGTGTTCTTAGGAGTTGTAACACGTCCTACATTATTCTAACGTGCTTTTCATGTTGCTAATGTCGCATCCTAGGCCGTAACATCTCCTGAGTTGTCGTACGATGTTCAAAGGACTTGGACGAAATCATTAGGTTTAGTATGGAGTTTTAAGGTTTTGGTACGTTGTTGTATGGTGTTGTTTGGAGTTTTAAAGCTTCCTGTGTTATTCTAACGTGCTTTCATGGTGCTAATATGGCATACAAAATCTTAAAATGTACAAACTTGTCGTACGATGATCAAAGGACTCGGACGAATTCATTAGGTGTATTATGGAGTTTTAAGGTTTCGTACTGTGATGTAAGGTGTTCATAGGAGTTGTAAGGCGTCCTACATGATATCAACGTTCTTTTCGAGTTTCTAATGGGGCATAAAGAGTCGTAAGATGTCCTAAGTCGGCGTATGATGTTCAAAGGACTCGTACGAATTCATTAGGTATTTTATTGAGTTTTTAAGGTTTCTTACGGTGTTGTAAGGTGTTGTTAGGAGTTGTAAGGCGTCCAACATTATACTAACGTGCTTTTCAAGGTGTTAATATGGCATATAGAGTCGTAAGATGTCTTAAGTTGCCGTACGACGTTCAAAGGACTCGGACGAATTCATCAGGTTTATTATGGAGTTTTATAGTTTCGTACGGTGATGTAAGGTATTTTTAGGAGTTGTAACGCGTCCTACATTATTCTAACGTGCTTTTCATGTTGCTAATGTCGCATTCTAGGCCATAACATCTCCTGAGTTGTCGTACTATGTTCAAAGGACTTGGACGAAATCATTAGGTTTAGTATGGAGTTTTAAGGTTTTGGAACGTTGTTGTATGGTGTTGTTTGGAGTTTTAAGGCTTCCTGTGTTATTCTAACGTGCTTTTCATGGTGCTAATATGGCATACAAAATCTTAAGATGTACAAACTTGTCGTTCGATGTTCAAAAGACTCGGACGAATTCATTAGGTGTATTATGGAGTTTTAAGGTTTCGTACGGTGATGTAAGATGTTCACAGGAGTTCTAAGGCGTCCTACATGATACTAACGTTCTTTTCGAGTTTCTAATGGGCCATAAAGAGTCGTAAGATGTCCTAAGTTGGCGTACGATGTTCAAAGGACTCGTACGAATTCATTAGGTATTTTATTGAGTTTTTAAGGTTTCTTACGGTGTTGTAAGGTGTTGTTAGGAGTTGTAAGGCGTCCAACATTATACTAACGTGCTTTTCAAAGTGCTAATATGGCATATAGAGTCGTAAGATGTCTTAAGTTGCCGTACGACGTTCAAAGGACTCGGACGAATTCATCAGGTTTATTATGGAGTTTTATAGTTTCGTACGGTGATGTAAGGTATTTTTAGGAGTTGTAACGCGTCCTACATTATTCTAACGTGCTTTTCATGTTGCTAATGTCGCATTCTAGGCCATAACATCTCCTGAGTTGTCGTACTATGTTCAAAGGACTTGGACGAAATCATTAGGTTTAGTATGGAGTTTTAAGGTTTTGGAACGTTGTTGTATGGTGTTGTTTGGAGTTTTAAGGCTTCCTGTGTTATTCTAACGTGCTTTTCATGGTGCTAATATGGCATACAAAATCTTAAGATGTACAAACTTGTCGTTCGATGTTCAAAAGACTCGGACGAATTCATTAGGTGTATTATGGAGTTTTAAGGTTTCGTACGGTGATGTAAGATGTTCACAGGAGTTCTAAGGCGTCCTACATGATACTAACGTTCTTTTCGAGTTTCTAATGGGCCATAAAGAGTCGTAAGATGTCCTAAGTTGGCGTACGATGTTCAAAGGACTCGTACGAATTCATTAGGTATTTTATTGAGTTTTTAAGGTTTCTTACGGTGTTGTAAGGTGTTGTTAGGAGTTGTAAGGCGTCCAACATTATACTAACGTGCTTTTCAAAGTGCTAATATGGCATATAGAGTCGTAAGATGTCTTAAGTTGCCGTACGACGTTCAAAGGACTCGGACGAATTCATCAGGTTTATTATGGAGTTTTATAGTTTCGTACGGTGATGTAAGGTATTTTTAGGAGTTGTAACGCGTCCTACATTATTCTAACGTGCTTTTCATGTTGCTAATGTCGCATTCTAGGCCATAACATCTCCTGAGTTGTCGTACTATGTTCAAAGGACTTGGACGAAATCATTAGGTTTAGTATGGAGTTTTAAGGTTTTGGAACGTTGTTGTATGGTGTTGTTTGGAGTTTTAAGGCTTCCTGTGTTATTCTAACGTGCTTTTCATGGTGCTAATATGGCATACAAAATCTTAAGATGTACAAACTTGTCGTTCGATGTTCAAAAGACTCGGACGAATTCATTAGGTGTATTATGGAGTTTTAAGGTTTCGTACGGTGATGTAAGATGTTCACAGGAGTTCTAAGGCGTCCTACATGATACTAACGTTCTTTTCGAGTTTCTAATGGGCCATAAAGAGTCGTAAGATGTCCTAAGTTGGCGTACGATGTTCAAAGGACTCGTACGAATTCATTAGGTATTTTATTGAGTTTTTAAGGTTTCTTACGGTGTTGTAAGGTGTTGTTAGGAGTTGTAAGGCGTCCAACATTATACTAACGTGCTTTTCAAAGTGCTAATATGGCATATAGAGTCGTAAGATGTCTTAAGTTGCCGTACGACGTTCAAAGGACTCGGACGAATTCATCAGGTTTATTATGGAGTTTTATAGTTTCGTACGGTGATGTAAGCTATTTTTAGGAGTTGTAACGCGTCCTACATTATTCTAACGTGCTTTTCATGTTGCTAATGTCGCATCCTAGGCCATAACATCTCCTGAGTTGTCGTACTATGTTCAAAGGACTTGGACGAAATCATTAGGTTTAGTATGGAGTTTTAAGGTTTTGGAACGTTATTGTATGGTGTTCTTTGGAGTTTTAAGGCTTCCTGTGTTATTCTAACGTGCTTTTCATGGTGCTAATATGGCATACAAAATCTTAAGATGTACAAACTTGTCGTTCGATGTTCAAAAGACTCGGACGAATTCATTAGGTGTATTATGGAGTTTTAAGGTTTCGTACGGTGATGTAAGGTGTTCACAAGAGTTCTAAGGCGTCCTACATGATACTAACGTTCTTTTCGAGTTACTAATGGGGCATAAAGAGTCGTAAGATGTCCTAAGTTGTCGTACGATGTTCAAAGGACTCGTACGAATTCATTAGGTATTTTATGGAGTTTTTAAGGTTTCGTACGGTGTTGTAAGGTGTTTTTAGGATTTGTAAGGCGTCCAACATTATACTAACGTGCTTTTCAAGGTGCTAATATGGCATATAGAGTCGTATGCTGTCTTAAGTTGACGTACGACGTTCAAAGGACTCGGACGAATTCATCAGGTTTATTATGGAGTTTTATAGTTTCGTACGGTGATGTAAGGTATTTTTAGGAGTTGTAACGCGTCCTACATTATTCTAACGTGCTTTTCATGTTGCTAATGTCGCATTCTAGGCCATAACATCTCCTGAGTTGTCGTACTATGTTCAAAGGACTTGGACGAAATCATTAGGTTTAGTATGGAGTTTTAAGGTTTTGGAACGTTGTTGTATGGTGTTGTTTGGAGTTTTAAGGCTTCCTGTGTTATTCTAACGTGCTTTTCATGGTGCTAATATGGCATACAAAATCTTAAGATGTACAAACTTGTCGTTCGATGTTCAAAAGACTCGGACGAATTCATTAGGTGTATTATGGAGTTTTAAGGTTTCGTACGGTGATGTAAGATGTTCACAGGAGTTCTAAGGCGTCCTACATGATACTAACGTTCTTTTCGAGTTTCTAATGGGCCATAAAGAGTCGTAAGATGTCCTAAGTTGGCGTACGATGTTCAAAGGACTCGTACGAATTCATTAGGTATTTTATTGAGTTTTTAAGGTTTCTTACGGTGTTGTAAGGTGTTGTTAGGAGTTGTAAGGCGTCCAACATTATACTAACGTGCTTTTCAAAGTGCTAATATGGCATATAGAGTCGTAAGATGTCTTAAGTTGCCGTACGACGTTCAAAGGACTCGGACGAATTCATCAGGTTTATTATGGAGTTTTATAGTTTCGTACGGTGATGTAAGGTATTTTTAGGAGTTGTAACGCGTCCTACATTATTCTAACGTGCTTTTCATGTTGCTAATGTCGCATTCTAGGCCATAACATCTCCTGAGTTGTCGTACTATGTTCAAAGGACTTGGACGAAATCATTAGGTTTAGTATGGAGTTTTAAGGTTTTGGAACGTTGTTGTATGGTGTTGTTTGGAGTTTTAAGGCTTCCTGTGTTATTCTAACGTGCTTTTCATGGTGCTAATATGGCATACAAAATCTTAAGATGTACAAACTTGTCGTTCGATGTTCAAAAGACTCGGACGAATTCATTAGGTGTATTATGGAGTTTTAAGGTTTCGTACGGTGATGTAAGATGTTCACAGGAGTTCTAAGGCGTCCTACATGATACTAACGTTCTTTTCGAGTTTCTAATGGGCCATAAAGAGTCGTAAGATGTCCTAAGTTGGCGTACGATGTTCAAAGGACTCGTACGAATTCATTAGGTATTTTATTGAGTTTTTAAGGTTTCTTACGGTGTTGTAAGGTGTTGTTAGGAGTTGTAAGGCGTCCAACATTATACTAACGTGCTTTTCAAAGTGCTAATATGGCATATAGAGTCGTAAGATGTCTTAAGTTGCCGTACGACGTTCAAAGGACTCGGACGAATTCATCAGGTTTATTATGGAGTTTTATAGTTTCGTACGGTGATGTAAGCTATTTTTAGGAGTTGTAACGCGTCCTACATTATTCTAACGTGCTTTTCATGTTGCTAATGTCGCATCCTAGGCCATAACATCTCCTGAGTTGTCGTACTATGTTCAAAGGACTTGGACGAAATCATTAGGTTTAGTATGGAGTTTTAAGGTTTTGGAACGTTATTGTATGGTGTTCTTTGGAGTTTTAAGGCTTCCTGTGTTATTCTAACGTGCTTTTCATGGTGCTAATATGGCATACAAAATCTTAAGATGTACAAACTTGTCGTTCGATGTTCAAAAGACTCAGACGAATTCATTAGGTGTATTATGGAGTTTTAAGGTTTCGTACGGTGATGTAAGGTGTTCACAAGAGTTCTAAGGCGTCCTACATGATACTAACGTTCTTTTCGAGTTACTAATGGGGCATAAAGAGTCGTAAGATGTCCTAAGTTGTCGTACGATGTTCAAAGGACTCGTACGAATTCATTAGGTATTTTATGGAGTTTTTAAGGTTTCGTACGGTGTTGTAAGGTGTTTTTAGGATTTGTAAGGCGTCCAACATTATACTAACGTGCTTTTCAAGGTGCTAATATGGCATATAGAGTCGTATGCTGTCTTAAGTTGACGTACGACGTTCAAAGGACTCGGACGAATTCATCAGGTTTATTATGGAGTTTTATAGTTTCGTACGGTGATGTAAGGTATTTTTAGGAGTTGTAACGCGTCCTACATTATTCTAACGTGCTTTTCATGTTGCTAATGTCGCATTCTAGGCCATAACATCTCCTGAGTTGTCGTACTATGTTCAAAGGACTTGGACGAAATCATTAGGTTTAGTATGGAGTTTTAAGGTTTTGGAACGTTGTTGTATGGTGTTGTTTGGAGTTTTAAGGCTTCCTGTGTTATTCTAACGTGCTTTTCATGGTGCTAATATGGCATACAAAATCTTAAGATGTACAAACTTGTCGTTCGATGTTCAAAAGACTCGGACGAATTCATTAGGTGTATTATGGAGTTTTAAGGTTTCGTACGGTGATGTAAGATGTTCACAGGAGTTCTAAGGCGTCCTACATGATACTAACGTTCTTTTCGAGTTTCTAATGGGCCATAAAGAGTCGTAAGATGTCCTAAGTTGGCGTACGATGTTCAAAGGACTCGTACGAATTCATTAGGTATTTTATTGAGTTTTTAAGGTTTCTTACGGTGTTGTAAGGTGTTGTTAGGAGTTGTAAGGCGTCCAACATTATACTAACGTGCTTTTCAAAGTGCTAATATGGCATATAGAGTCGTAAGATGTCTTAAGTTGCCGTACGACGTTCAAAGGACTCGGACGAATTCATCAGGTTTATTATGGAGTTTTATAGTTTCGTACGGTGATGTAAGCTATTTTTAGGAGTTGTAACGCGTCCTACATTATTCTAACGTGCTTTTCATGTTGCTAATGTCGCATCCTAGGCCATAACATCTCCTGAGTTGTCGTACTATGTTCAAAGGACTTGGACGAAATCATTAGGTTTAGTATCGAGTTTTAAGGTTTTGGAACGTTATTGTATGGTGTTGTTTGGAGTTTTAAGGCTTCCTGTGTTATTCTAACGTGCTTTTCATGGTGCTAATATGGCATACAAAATCTTAAGATGTACAAACTTGTCGTTCGATGTTCAAAAGACTCGGACGAATTCATTAGGTGTATTATGGAGTTTTAAGGTTTCGTACGGTGATGTAAGGTGTTCACAAGAGTTCTAAGGCGTCCTACATGATACTAACGTTCTTTTCGAGTTACTAATGGGGCATAAAGAGTCGTAAGATGTCCTAAGTTGTCGTACGATGTTCAAAGGACTCGTACGAATTCATTAGGTATTTTATGGAGTTTTTAAGGTTTCGTACGGTGTTGTAAGGTGTTTTTAGGATTTGTAAGGCGTCCAACATTATACTAACGTGCTTTTCAGGGTGCTAATATGGCATATAGAGTCGTATGCTGTCTTAAGTTGACGTACGACGTTCAAAGGACTCGGACGAATTCATCAGGTTTATTATGGAGTTTTATAGTTTCGTACGGTGATGTAAGGTATTCTTAGGAGTTGTAACGCGTCCTACATTATTCTATAGTGCTTTTCATGTTGCTAATGTCGCATCCTAGGCCATAACATCTCCTGAGTTGTCGTACGATGTTCAAAGGACTTGGACGAAATCATTAGGTTTAGTATGGAGTTTTATGGTTTTGGAACGTTGTCGTATGGTGTTGTTTGGAGTTTTAAGGCTTCCTGTGTTATTCTAACGTGCTTTTCATGGTGCTAATATTGCATACAAAATCTTAAGATGTACAAACTTGTCGTTCGATGTTCAAAAGACTCGGACGAATTCATTAGTTGTATTATGGAGTTTTAAGGTTTCGTACGGTGATGTAAGGTGTTCACAGGAGTTCTAAGGCGTCCTACATGATACTAACGTTCTTTTCGAGTTTCTAATGGGGCATAAAGAGTCGTAAGATGTCCTAAGTTGGCGTACGATGTTCAAAGGACTCGTACGAATTCATTAGGTATTTTATGGAGTTTTTAAGGCTTCTTACGGTGTTGTAAGGTGTTGTTAGGAGTTGTAAGGCGTCCAACATTATACTAACGTGCTTTTCAAGGTGTTAATATGGCATATAGAGTCGTAAGATGTCTTAAGTTGCCGTACGATGTTCAAAGGACTCGGACGAATTCATCAGGTTTATTATGGAGTTTTATAGTTTCGTACGGCGATGTAAGGTGTTCTTAGGAGTTGTAACACGTCCTACATTATTCTAACGTGCTTTTCATGTTGCTAATGTCGCATCCTAGGCCGTAACATCTCCTGAGTTGTCGTACGATGTTCAAAGGACTTGGACGAAATCATTAGGTTTAGTATGGAGTTTTAAGGTTTTGGTACGTTGTTGTATGGTGTTGTTTGGAGTTTTAAAGCTTCCTGTGTTATTCTAACGTGCTTTCATGGTGCTAATATGGCATACAAAATCTTAAAATGTACAAACTTGTCGTACGATGATCAAAGGACTCGGACGAATTCATTAGGTGTATTATGGAGTTTTAAGGTTTCGTGCTGTGATGTAAGGTGTTCATAGGAGTTGTAAGGCGTCCTACATGATATCAACGTTCTTTTCGAGTTTCTAATGGGGCATAAAGAGTCGTAAGATGTCCTAAGTCGGCGTATGATGTTCAAAGGACTCGTACGAATTCATTAGGTATTTTATTGAGTTTTTAAGCTTTCTTACGGTGTTGTAAGGTGTTGTTAGGAGTTGTAAGGCGTCCAACATTATACTAACGTGCTTTTCAAGGTGTTAATATGGCATATAGAGTCGTAAGATGTCTTAAGTTGCCGTACGACGTTCAAAGGACTCGGACGAATTCATCAGGTTTATTATGGAGTTTTATAGTTTCGTACGGTGATGTAAGGTATTTTTAGGAGTTGTAACGCGTCCTACATTATTCTAACGTGCTTTTCATGTTGCTAATGTCGCATTCTAGGCCATAACATCTCCTGAGTTGTCGTACTATGTTCAAAGGACTTGGACGAAATCATTAGGTTTAGTATGGAGTTTTATGGTTTTGGAACGTTGTTGTATGGTGTTGTTTGGAGTTTTAAGGCTTCCTGTGTTATTCTAACGTGCTTTTCATGGTGCTAATATGGCATACAAAATCTTAAGATGTACAAACTTGTCGTTCGATGTTCAAAAGACTCGGACGAATTCATTAGGTGTATTATGGAGTTTTAAGGTTTCGTACGGTGATGTAAGATGTTCACAGGAGTTCTAAGGCGTCCTACATGATACTAACGTTCTTTTCGAGTTTCTAATGGGCCATAAAGAGTCGTAAGATGTCCTAAGTTGGCGTACGATGTTCAAAGGACTCGTACGAATTCATTAGGTATTTTATTGAGTTTTTAAGGTTTCTTACGGTGTTGTAAGGTGTTGTTAGGAGTTGTAAGGCGTCCAACATTATACTAACGTGCTTTTCAAAGTGCTAATATGGCATATAGAGTCGTAAGATGTCTTAAGTTGCCGTACGACGTTCAAAGGACTCGGACGAATTCATCAGGTTTATTATGGAGTTTTATAGTTTCGTACGGTGATGTAAGCTATTTTTAGGAGTTGTAACGCGTCCTACATTATTCTAACGTGCTTTTCATGTTGCTAATGTCGCATCCTAGGCCATAACATCTCCTGAGTTGTCGTACTATGTTCAAAGGACTTGGACGAAATCATTAGGTTTAGTATGGAGTTTTAAGGTTTTGGAACGTTGTTGTATGGTGTTGTTTGGAGTTTTAAGGCTTCCTGTGTTATTCTAACGTGCTTTTCATGGTGCTAATATGGCATACAAAATCTTAAGATGTACAAACTTGTCGTTCGATGTTCAAAAGACTCGGACGAATTCATTAGGTGTATTATGGAGTTTTAAGGTTTCGTACGGTGATGTAAGGTGTTCACAAGAGTTCTAAGGCGTCCTACATGATACTAACGTTCTTTTCGAGTTACTAATGGGGCATAAAGAGTCGTAAGATGTCCTAAGTTGTCGTACGATGTTCAAAGGACTCGTACGAATTCATTAGGTATTTTATGGAGTTTTTAAGGTTTCGTACGGTGTTGTAAGGTGTTTTTAGGATTTGTAAGGCGTCCAACATTATACTAACGTGCTTTTCAAGGTGCTAATATGGCATATAGAGTCGTATGCTGTCTTAAGTTGACGTACGACGTTCAAAGGACTCGGACGAATTCATCAGGTTTATTATGGAGTTTTATAGTTTCGTACGGTGATGTAAGGTATTCTTAGGAGTTGTAACGCGTCCTACATTATTCTATAGTGCTTTTCATGTTGCTAATGTCGCATCCTAGGCCATAACATCTCCTGAGTTGTCGTACGATGTTCAAAGGACTTGGACGAAATCATTAGGTTTAGTATGGAGTTTTAAGGTTTTGGAACGTTGTTGTATGGTGTTGTTTGGAGTTTTAAGGCTTCCTGTGTTATTCTAACGTGCTTTTCATGGTGCTAATATTGCATACAAAATCTTAAGATGTACAAACTTGTCGTTCGATGTTCAAAAGACTCGGACGAATTCATTAGTTGTATTATGGAGTTTTAAGGTTTCGTACGGTGATGTAAGGTGTTCACAGGAGTTCTAAGGCGTCCTACATGATACTAACGTTCTTTTCGAGTTACTAATGGGGCATAAAGAGTCGTAAGATGTCCTAAGTTGTCGTACGATGTTCAAAGGACTCGTACGAATTCATTAGGTATTTTATGGAGTTTTTAAGGTTTCGTACGGTGTTGTAAGGTGTTTTTAGGATTTGTAAGGCGTCCAACATTATACTAACGTGCTTTTCAGGGTGCTAATATGGCATATAGAGTCGTATGCTGTCTTAAGTTGACATACGACGTTCAAAGGACTCGGACGAATTCATCAGGTTTATTATGGAGTTTTATAGTTTCGTACGGTGATGTAAGGTATTCTTAGGAGTTGTAACGCGTCCTACATTATTCTATAGTGCTTTTCATGTTGCTAATGTCGCATCCTAGGCCATAACATCTCCTGAGTTGTCGTACGATGTTCAAAGGACTTGGACGAAATCATTAGGTTTAGTATGGAGTTTTAAGGTTTTGGAACGTTGTCGTATGGTGTTGTTTGGAGTTTTAAGGCTTCCTGTGTTATTCTAACGTGCTTTTCATGGTGCTAATATTGCATACAAAATCTTAAGATGTACAAACTTGTCGTTCGATGTTCAAAAGACTCGGACGAATTCATTAGTTGTATTATGGAGTTTTAAGGTTTCGTACGGTGATGTAAGGTGTTCACAGGAGTTCTAAGGCGTCCTACATGATACTAACGTTTCTTTTCGAGTTACTAATGGGGCATAAAGAGTCGTAAGATGTCCTAAGTTGTCGTACGATGTTCAAAGGACTCGTACGAATTCATTAGGTATTTTATGGAGTTTTTAAGGTTTCGTACGGTGTTGTAAGGTGTTTTTAGGATTTGTAAGGCGTCCAACATTATACTAACGTGCTTTTCAGGGTGCTAATATGGCATATAGAGTCGTATGCTGTCTTAAGTTGACATACGACGTTCAAAGGACTCGGACGAATTCATCAGGTTTATTATGGAGTTTTATAGTTTCGTACGGTGATGTAAGGTATTCTTAGGAGTTGTAACGCGTCCTACATTATTCTATAGTGCTTTTCATGTTGCTAATGTCGCATCCTAGGCCATAACATCTCCTGAGTTGTCGTACGATGTTCAAAGGACTTGGACGAAATCATTAGGTTTAGTATGGAGTTTTAAGGTTTTGGAACGTTGTCGTATGGTGTTGTTTGGAGTTTTAAGGCTTCCTGTGTTATTCTAACGTGCTTTTCATGGTGCTAATATTGCATACAAAATCTTAAGATGTACAAACTTGTCGTTCGATGTTCAAAAGACTCGGACGAATTCATTAGTTGTATTATGGAGTTTTAAGGTTTCGTACGGTGATGTAAGGTGTTCACAGGAGTTCTAAGGCGTCCTACATGATACTAACGTTTCTTTTCGAGTTACTAATGGGGCATAAAGAGTCGTAAGATGTCCTAAGTTGTCGTACGATGTTCAAAGGACTCGTACGAATTCATTAGGTATTTTATGGAGTTTTTAAGGTTTCGTACGGTGTTGTAAGGTGTTTTTAGGATTTGTAAGGCGTCCAACATTATACTAACGTGCTTTTCAGGGTGCTAATATGGCATATAGAGTCGTATGCTGTCTTAAGTTGACGTACGACGTTCAAAGGACTCGGACGAATTCATCAGGTTTATTATGGAGTTTTTTAGTTTCGTACGGTGATGTAAGGTGTTCTTAGGAGTTGTAACGCGTCCTACATTATTCTAACGTGCTTTTCATGTTGCTAATGTCGCATCCTAAGCCGTAACATCTCCTGAGTTGTCGTACGATGTTCAATGGACTTGGACGAAATCATTAGGTTTTGTATGGAGTTTTAAGGTTTTGGAACGTTGTTGTATGGTGTTGTTTGGAGTTTTAAGGCTTCCTGTGTTATTCTAACGTGTTTTTCAAGGTGCTAATATGGCATACAAAATCTTAAGATGTACAAACTTGTCGTTCGATGTTCAAAAGACTCGGACGAATTCATTAGGTGTATTATGGAGTTTTAAGGTTTCGTACGGTGATGTAAGGTGTTCACAGGAGTTCTAAGGCGTCCTACATGATACTAACGTTCTTTTCGAGTTTCTAATGGGGCATAAAGAGTCGTAAGATGTCCTAAGTTGGCGTACGATGTTCAAAGGACTCGTACGAATTCATTAGGTATTTTATTGAGTTTTTAAGGTTTCTTACGGTGTTGTAAGGTGTTGTTAGGAGTTGTAAGGCGTCCAACATTATACTAACGTGCTTTTCAAAGTGCTAATATGGCATATAGAGTCGTAAGATGTCTTAAGTTGCCGTACGACGTTCAAAGGACTCGGACGAATTCATCAGGTTTATTATGGAGTTTTATAGTTTCGTACGGTGATGTAAGCTATTTTTAGGAGTTGTAACGCGTCCTACATTATTCTAACGTGCTTTTCATGTTGCTAATGTCGCATCCTAGGCCATAACATCTCCTGAGTTGTCGTACTATGTTCAAAGGACTTGGACGAAATCATTAGGTTTAGTATGGAGTTTTAAGGTTTTGGAACGTTGTTGTATGGTGTTGTTTGGAGTTTTAAGGCTTCCTGTGTTATTCTAACGTGCTTTTCATGGTGCTAATATGGCATACAAAATCTTAAGATGTACAAACTTGTCGTTCGATGTTCAAAAGACTCGGACGAATTCATTAGGTGTATTATGGAGTTTTAAGGTTTCGTACGGTGATGTAAGGTGTTCACAAGAGTTCTAAGGCGTCCTACATGATACTAACGTTCTTTTCGAGTTACTAATGGGGCATAAAGAGTCGTAAGATGTCCTAAGTTGTCGTACGATGTTCAAAGGACTCGTACGAATTCATTAGGTATTTTATGGAGTTTTTAAGGTTTCGTACGGTGTTGTAAGGTGTTTTTAGGATTTGTAAGGCGTCCAACATTATACTAACGTGCTTTTCAAGGTGCTAATATGGCATATAGAGTCGTATGCTGTCTTAAGTTGACGTACGACGTTCAAAGGACTCGGACGAATTCATCAGGTTTATTATGGAGTTTTATAGTTTCGTACGGTGATGTAAGGTATTCTTAGGAGTTGTAACGCGTCCTACATTATTCTATAGTGCTTTTCATGTTGCTAATGTCGCATCCTAGGCCATAACATCTCCTGAGTTGTCGTACGATGTTCAAAGGACTTGGACGAAATCATTAGGTTTAGTATGGAGTTTTAAGGTTTTGGAACGTTGTCGTATGGTGTTGTTTGGAGTTTTAAGGCTTCCTGTGTTATTCTAACGTGCTTTTCATGGTGCTAATATTGCATACAAAATCTTAAGATGTACAAACTTGTCGTTCGATGTTCAAAAGACTCGGACGAATTCATTAGTTGTATTATGGAGTTTTAAAGTTTCGTACGGTGATGTAAGGTGTTCACAGGAGTTCTAAGGCGTCCTACATGATACTAACGTTATTTTCGAGTTACTAATGGGGCATAAAGAGTCGTAAGATGTCCTAAGTTGTCGTACGATGTTCAAAGGACTCGTACGAATTCATTATGTATTTTATGGAGTTTTTAAGGTTTCGTACGGTGTTGTAAGGTGTTTTTAGGATTTGTAAGGCGTCCAACATTATACTAACGTGCTTTTCAGGGTGCTAATATGGCATATAGAGTCGTATGCTGTCTTAAGTTGACGTACGACGTTCAAAGGACTCGGACGAATTCATCAGGTTTATTATGGAGTTTTTTAGTTTCGTACGGTGATGTAAGGTGTTCTTAGGAGTTGTAACGCGTCCTACATTATTCTAACGTGCTTTTCATGTTGCTAATGTCGCATCCTAAGCCGTAACATCTCCTGAGTTGCTGTACGATGTTCAATGGACTTGGACGAAATCATTAGGTTTAGTATGGAGTTTTAAGGTTTTGGAACGTTGTTGTATGGTGTTGTTTGGAGTTTTAAGGCTTCCTGTGTTATTCTAACGTGTTTTTCAAGGTGCTAATATGGCATACAAAATCTTAAGATGTACAAACTTGTCGTTCGATGTTCAAAAGACTCGGACGAATTCATTAGGTGTATTATGGAGTTTTAAGGTTTCGTACGGTGATGTAAGGTGTTCACAGGAGTTCTAAGGCGTCCTACATGATACTAACGTTCTTTTCGAGTTACTAATGGGGCATAAAGAGTCGTAAGATGTCCTAAGTTGTCGTACGATGTTCGAAGGACTCGTACGAATTCATTAGGTATTTTATGGAGTTTTTAAGGTTTCGTACGGTGTTGTAAGGTGTTGTTAGGAGTTGTAAGGCGTCGAACATTATACTAACGTGCTTTTCAGGGTGCTAATATGGTGTATAGAGTCGTATGCTGTCTTAAGTTGACGTACGACGTTCAAAGGACTCGGTCGAATTCATCAGGTTTATTATGGAGTTTTTTAGTTTCGTACGGTGATGTAAGGTGTTCTTAGGAGTTGTAACGCGTCGTACATTATTCTAACGTGCTTTTCATGTTGCTAATGTCGCATCCTAAGCCGTAACATCTCCTGAGTTGTCGTACGATGGTTAATGGACTTGGACGAAATCATTAGGTTTAGTATGGAGTTTTAAGGTTTTGGAACGTTGTTGTATGGTGTTGTTTGGAGTTTTAAGGCTTCTTGTGTTATTCTAACGTGTTTTTCAAGGTGCTAATATGGCATACAAAATCTTAAGATGTACAAACTTGTCGTTCGATGTTCAAAAGACTCGGACAAATTCATCAGGTGTATTATGGAGTTTTAAGGTTTCGTACGGTGATGTAAGGTGTTCATAGGAGTTCTAAGGCGTCTTACATGATACTAACGTTCTTTTCGAGTTACTAATGGGGCATAAAGAGTCGTAAGATGTCCTAAGTTGTCGTACGATGTTCGAAGGACTCTTACGAATTCATTAGGTATTTTATGGAGTTTTTAAGGTTTCGTACGGTGTTGTAAGGTGTTGTTAGGAGTTGTAAGGCGTCGAACATTATACTAACGTGCTTTTCAGGGTGCTAATATGGCATATAGAGTCGTATGCTGTCTTAAGTTGACGTACGACGTTCAAAGGACTCGGACGAATTCATCAGGTTTATTATGGAGTTTTATAGTTTCGTACGGTGATGTAAGGTATTTTTAGGAGTTGTAACGCGTCCTACATTATTCTAACGTGCTTTTCATGTTGCTAATGTCGCATCCTAGGCCATAATATCTCCTGAGTTGTCGTACTATGTTCAAAGGACTTGGACGAAATCATTAGGTTTAGTATGGAGTTTTAAGGTTTTGGAACATTGTTGTATGGTGTTGTTTGGAGTTTTAAGGCTTCCTGTGTTATTCTAACGTGCTTTTCATGGTGCTAATATGGCATACAAAATCTTAAGATGTACAAACTTGTCGTTCGATGTTCAAAAGACTCGGACGAATTCATTAGGTGTATTATGGAGTTTTAAGGTTTCGTACGGTGATGTAAGGTGTTCACATGAGTTCTAAGGCGTCCTACATGATACTAACGTTCTTTTCGAGTTACTAATGGGGCATAAAGAGTCGTAAGATGTCCTAAGTTGTCGTACGATGTTCAAAGGACTCGTACGAATTCATTAGGTATTTTATGGAGTTTTTAAGGTTTCGTACGGTGTTGTAAGGTGTTTTTAGGATTTGTAAGGCGTCCAACATTATACTAACGTGCTTTTCAAGGTGCTAATGTGGCATATAGAGTCGTATGCTGTCTTAAGTTGACGTACGACGTTCAAAGGACTCAGACGAATTCATCAGGTTTATTATGGAGTTTTATAGTTTCGTACGGTGATGTAAGGTATTCTTAGGAGTTGTAACGCGTCGTACATTATTCTAACGTGCTTTTCATGTTGCTAATGTCGCATCCTAAGCCGTAACATCTCCTGAGTTGTCGTACGATGTTCAATGGACTTGGACGAAATCATTAGGTTTAGTATGGAGTTTTAAGGTTTTGGAACGTTGTTGTATGGTGTTGTTTGGAGTTTTAAGGCTTCTTGTGTTATTCTAACGTGTTTTTCAAGGTGCTAATATGGCATACAAAATCTTAAGATGTACAAACTTGTCGTTCGATGTACAAAAGACTCGGACGAATTCATTAGGTGTATTATGGAGTTTTAAGGTTTCGTACGGTGATGTAAGGTGTTCATAGGAGTTCTAAGGCGTCCTACATGATACTAACGTTCTTTTCGAGTTACTAATGGGGCATAAAGAGTCGTAATATGTCCTAAGTTGTCGTACGATGTTCGAAGGACTCTTACGAATTCATTAGGTATTTTATGGAGTTTTTAAGGTTTCGTACGGTGTTGTAAGGTGTTGTTAGGAGTTGTAAGGCGTCGAACATTATACTAACGTGCTTTTCAGGGTGCTAATATAGCATATAGAGTCGTATGCTGTCTTAAGTTGACGTACGACGTTCAAAGGACTCGGACGAATTCATCAGGTTTATTATGGAGTTTTATAGTTTCGTACGGTGATGTAAGGTATTTTTAGGAGTTGTAACGCGTCCTACATTATTCTAACGTGCTTTTCATGTTGCTAATGTCGCATCCTAGGCCATAACATCTCCTGAGTTGTCGTACTATGTTCAAAGGACTTGGACGAAATCATTAGGTTTAGTATGGAGTTTTAAGGTTTTGGAACGTTGTTGTATGGTGTTGTTTGGAGTTTTAAGGCTTCCTGTGTTATTCTAACGTGCTTTTCATGGTGCTAATATGGCATACAAAATCTTAAGATGTACAAACTTGTCGTTCGATGTTCAAAAGACTCGGACGAATTCATTAGGTGTATTATGGAGTTTTAAGGTTTCGTACGGTGATGTAAGGTGTTCACAGGAGTTCTAAGGCGTCCTACATGATACTAACGTTCTTTTCGAGTTACTAATGGGGCATAAAGAGTCGTAAGATGTCCTAAGTTGTCGTACGATGTTCGAAGGACTCTTACGAATTCATTAGGTATTTTATGGAGTTTTTAAGGTTTCGTACGGTGTTGTAAGGTGTTGTTAGGAGTTGTAAGGCGTCGAACATTATACTAACGTGCTTTTCAGGGTGCTAATATGGCATATAGAGTCGTATGCTGTCTTAAGTTGACGTACAACGTTCAAAGGACTCGGACGAATTCATCAGGTTTATTATGGAGTTATATAGTTTCGTACGGTGATGTAAGGTATTTTTAGGAGTTGTAACGCGTCCTACATTATTCTAACGTGCTTTTCATGTTGCTAATGTCGCATCCTAGGCCATAACATCTCCTGAGTTGTCGTACTATGTTCAAAGGACTTGGACGAAATCATTAGGTTTAGTATGGAGTTTTAAGGTTTTGGAACGTTGTTGTATGGTGTTGTTTGGAGTTTTAAGGCTTCCTGTGTTATTCTAACGTGCTTTTCATGGTGCTAATATGGCATACAAAATCTTAAGATGTACAAACTTGTCGTTCGATGTTCAAAAGACTCGGACGAATTCATTAGGTGTATTATGGAGTTTTAAGGTTTCGTACGGTGATGTAAGGTGTTCACAGGAGTTCTAAGGCGTCCTACATGATACTAACGTTCTTTTCGAGTTACTAATGGGGCATAAAGAGTCGTAAGATGTCCTAAGTTGTCGTACGACGTTCAAAGGACTCGTACAAATTCATTAGGTATTTTATGGAGTTTTTAAGGTTTCGTACGGTGTTGTAAGGTGTTTTTAGGATTTGTAAGGCGTCCAACATTATACTAACGTGCTTTTCAAGGTGCTAATATGGCATATAGAGTCGTATGCTGTCTTAAGTTGACGTACGACGTTCAAAGGACTCGGACGAATTCATCAGGTTTATTATGGAGTTTTATAGTTTCGTACGGTGATGTATGGTATTCTTAGGAGTTGTAACGCGTCCTACATTATTCTAACGTGCTTTTCATGTTGCTAATGTCGCATCCTAGGCCATAACATCTCCTGAGTTGTCGTACGATGTTCAAAGGACTTGGACGAAATCATTAGGTTTAGTATGGAGTTTTAAGGTTTTGGAACGTTGTTGTATGGTGTTGTTTGGAGTTTTAAGGCTTCCTGTGTTATTCTAACGTGCTTTTCATGGTGCTAATATTGCATACAAAATCTTAAGATGTACAAACTTGTCGTTCGATGTTCAAAAGACTCGGACGAATTCATTAGTTGTATTATGGAGTTTTAAGGTTTCGTACGGTGATGTAAGGTGTTCACAGGAGTTCTAAGGCGTCCTACATGATACTAACGTTATTTTCGAGTTACTAATGGGGCATAAAGAGTCGTAAGATGTCCTAAGTTGTCGTACGATGTTCAAAGGACTCGTACGAATTCATTATGTATTTTATGGAGTTTTTAAGGTTTCGTACGGTGTTGTAAGGTGTTTTTAGGATTTGTAAGGCGTCCAACATTATACTAACGTGCTTTTCAGGGTGCTAATATGGCATATAGAGTCGTATGCTGTCTTAAGTTGACGTACGACGTTCAAAGGACTCGGACGAATTCATCAGGTTTATTATGGAGTTTTTTAGTTTCGTACGTTGATGTAAGGTGTTCTTAGGAGTTGTAACGCGTCCTACATTATTCTAACGTGCTTTTCATGTTGCTAATGTCGCATCCTAAGCCGTAACATCTCCTGAGTTGCCGTACGATGTTCAATGGACTTGGACGAAATCATTAGGTTTAGTATGGAGTTTTAAGGTTTTGGAACGTTGTTGTATGGTGTTGTTTGGAGTTTTAAGGCTTCCTGTGTTATTCTAACGTGTTTTTCAAGGTGCTAATATGGCATACAAAATCTTAAGATGTACAAACTTGTCGTTCGATGTTCAAAAGACTCGGACGAATTCATTAGGTGTATTATGGAGTTTTAAGGTTTCGTACGGTGATGTAAGGTGTTCACAGGAGTTCTAAGGCGTCCTACATGATACTAACGTTCTTTTCGAGTTACTAATGGGGCATAAAGAGTCGTAAGATGTCCTAAGTTGTCGTACGATGTTCGAAGGACTCGTACGAATTCATTAGGTATTTTATGGAGTTTTTAAGGTTTCGTACGGTGTTGTAAGGTGTTGTTAGGAGTTGTAAGGCGTCGAACATTATACTAACGTGCTTTTCAGGGTGCTAATATGGCGTATAGAGTCGTATGCTGTCTTAAGTTGACGTACGACGTTCAAAGGACTCGGTCGAATTCATCAGGTTTATTATGGAGTTTTTTAGTTTCGTACGGTGATGTAAGGTGTTCTTAGGAGTTGTAACGCGTCGTACATTATTCTAACGTGCTTTTCATGTTGCTAATGTCGCATCCTAAGCCGTAACATCTCCTGAGTTGTCGTACGATGTTCAATGGACTTGGACGAAATCATTAGGTTTAGTATGGAGTTTTAAGGTTTTGGAACGTTGTTGTATGGTGTTGTTTGGAGTTTTAAGGCTTCTTGTGTTATTCTAACGTGTTTTTCAAGGTGCTAATATGGCATACAAAATCTTAAGATGTACAAACTTGTCGTTCGATGTTCAAAAGACTCGGACGAATTCATTAGGTGTATTATGGAGTTTTAAGGTTTCGTACGGTGATGTAAGGTGTTCATAGGAGTTCTAAGGCGTCCTACATGATACTAACGTTCTTTTCGAGTTACTAATGGGGCATAAAGAGTCGTAAGATGTCCTAAGTTGTCGTACGATGTTCAAAGGACTCGTACGAATTCATTATGTATTTTATGGAGTTTTTAAGGTTTCGTACGGTGTTGTAAGGTGTTTTTAGGATTTGTAAGGCGTCCAACATTATACTAACGTGCTTTTCAGGGTGCTAATATGGCATATAGAGTCGTATGCTGTCTTAAGTTGACGTACGACGTTCAAAGGACTCGGACGAATTCATCAGGTTTATTATGGAGTTTTTTAGTTTCGTACGGTGATGTAAGGTGTTCTTAGGAGTTGTAACGCGTCCTACATTATTCTAACGTGCTTTTCATGTTGCTAATGTCGCATCCTAGGCCATAACATCTCCTGAGTTGTCGTACTATGTTCAAAGGACTTGGACGAAATCATTAGGTTTAGTATGGAGTTTTAAGGTTTTGGAACGTTGTTGTATGGTGTTGTTTGGAGTTTTAAGGCTTCCTGTGTTATTCTAACGTGCTTTTCATGGTGCTAATATGGCATACAAAATCTTAAGATGTACAAACTTGTCGTTCGATGTTCAAAAGACTCGGACGAATTCATTAGGTGTATTATGGAGTTTTAAGGTTTCGTACGGTGATGTAAGGTGTTCATAGGAGTTCTAAGGCGTCCTACATGATACTAACGTTCTTTTCGAGTTACTAATGGGGCATAAAGAGTCGTAATATGTCCTAAGTTGTCGTACGATGTTCGAAGGACTCTTACGAATTCATTAGGTATTTTATGGAGTTTTTAAGGTTTCGTACGGTGTTGTAAGGTGTTGTTAGGAGTTGTAAGGCGTCGAACATTATACTAACGTGCTTTTCAGGGTGCTAATATAGCATATAGAGTCGTATGCTGTCTTAAGTTGACGTACGACGTTCAAAGGACTCGGACGAATTCATCAGGTTTATTATGGAGTTTTTTAGTTTCGTACGGTGATGTAAGGTGTTCTTAGGAGTTGTAACGCGTCCTACATTATTCTAACGTGCTTTTCATGTTGCTAATGTCGCATCCTAGGCCATAACATCTCCTGAGTTGTCGTACTATGTTCAAAGGACTTGGACGAAATCATTAGGTTTAGTATGGAGTTTTAAGGTTTTGGAACGTTGTTGTATGGTGTTGTTTGGAGTTTTAAGGCTTCCTGTGTTATTCTAACGTGCTTTTCATGGTGCTAATATGGCATACAAAATCTTAAGATGTACAAACTTGTCGTTCGATGTACAAAAGACTCGGACGAATTCATTAGGTGTATTATGGAGTTTTAAGGTTTCGTACGGTGATGTAAGGTGTTCATAGGAGTTCTAAGGCGTCCTACATGATACTAACGTTCTTTTCGAGTTACTAATGGGGCATAAAGAGTCGTAATATGTCCTAAGTTGTCGTACGATGTTCGAAGGACTCTTACGAATTCATTAGGTATTTTATGGAGTTTTTAAGGTTTCGTACGGTGTTGTAAGGTGTTGTTAGGAGTTGTAAGGCGTCGAACATTATACTAACGTGCTTTTCAGGGTGCTAATATAGCATATAGAGTCGTATGCTGTCTTAAGTTGACGTACGACGTTCAAAGGACTCGGACGAATTCATCAGGTTTATTATGGAGTTTTATAGTTTCGTACGGTGATGTAAGGTATTTTTAGGAGTTGTAACGCGTCCTACATTATTCTAACGTGCTTTTCATGTTGCTAATGTCGCATCCTAGGCCATAACATCTCCTGAGTTGTCGTACTATGTTCAAAGGACTTGGACGAAATCATTAGGTTTAGTATGGAGTTTTAAGGTTTTGGAACGTTGTTGTATGGTGTTGTTTGGAGTTTTAAGGCTTCCTGTGTTATTCTAACGTGCTTTTCATGGTGCTAATATGGCATACAAAATCTTAAGATGTACAAACTTGTCGTTCGATGTTCAAAAGACTCGGACGAATTCATTAGGTGTATTATGGAGTTTTAAGGTTTCGTACGGTGATGTAAGGTGTTCACAGGAGTTCTAAGGCGTCCTACATGATACTAACGTTCTTTTCGAGTTACTAATGGGGCATAAAGAGTCGTAAGATGTCCTAAGTTGTCGTACGATGTTCAAAGGACTCGTACAAATTCATTAGGTATTTTATGGAGTTTTTAAGGTTTCGTACGGTGTTGTAAGGTGTTTTTAGGATTTGTAAGGCGTCCAACATTATACTAACGTGCTTTTCAAGGTGCTAATATGGCATATAGAGTCGTATGCTGTCTTAAGTTGACGTACGACGTTCAAAGGACTCGGACGAATTCATCAGGTTTATTATGGAGTTTTATAGTTTCGTACGGTGATGTATGGTATTCTTAGGAGTTGTAACGCGTCCTACATTATTCTAACGTGCTTTTCATGTTGCTAATGTGGCATCCTAGGCCATAACATCTCCTGAGTTGTCGTACTATGTTCAAAGGACTTGGACGAAATCATTAGGTTTAGTATGGAGTTTTAAGGTTTTGGAACGTTGTTGTATGGTGTTGTTTGGAGTTTTAAGGCTTCCTGTGTTATTCTAACGTGCTTTTCATGGTGCTAATATGGCATACAAAATCTTAAGATGTACAAACTTGTCGTTCGATGTTCAAAAGACTCGGACGAATTCATTAGGTGTATTATGGAGTTTTAAGGTTTCGTACGGTGATGTAAGGTGTTCACAGGAGTTCTAAGGCGTCCTACATGATACTAACGTTCTTTTCGAGTTACTAATGGGGCATAAAGAGTCGTAAGATGTCCTAAGTTGTCGTACGATGTTCAAAGGACTCGTACAAATTCATTAGGTATTTTATGGAGTTTTTAAGGTTTCGTACGGTGTTGTAAGGTGTTTTTAGGATTTGTAAGGCGTCCAACATTATACTAACGTGCTTTTCAGGGTGCTAATATGGCATATAGAGTCGTATGCTGTCTTAAGTTGACGTACGACGTTCAAAGGACTCGGACGAATTCATCAGGTTTATTATGGAGTTTTTTAGTTTCGTACGGTGATGTAAGGTGTTCTTAGGAGTTGTAACGCGTCCTACATTATTCTAACGTGCTTTTCATGTTGCTAATGTCGCATCCTAGGCCATAACATCTCCTGAGTTGTCGTACTATGTTCAAAGGACTTGGACGAAATCATTAGGTTTAGTATGGAGTTTTAAGGTTTTGGAACGTTGTTGTATGGTGTTGTTTGGAGTTTTAAGGCTTCCTGTGTTATTCTAACGTGCTTTTCATGGTGCTAATATGGCATACAAAATCTTAAGATGTACAAACTTGTCGTTCGATGTTCAAAAGACTCGGACGAATTCATTAGGTGTATTATGGAGTTTTAAGGTTTCGTACGGTGATGTAAGGTGTTCACAGGAGTTCTAAGGCGTCCTACATGATACTAACGTTCTTTTCGAGTTACTAATGGGGCATAAAGAGTCGTAAGATGTCCTAAGTTGTCGTACGATGTTCAAAGGACTCGTACAAATTCATTAGGTATTTTATGGAGTTTTTAAGGTTTCGTACGGTGTTGTAAGGTGTTTTTAGGATTTGTAAGGCGTCCAACATTATACTAACGTGCTTTTCAAGGTGCTAATATGGCATATAGAGTCGTATGCTGTCTTAAGTTGACGTACGACGTTCAAAGGACTCGGACGAATTCATCAGGTTTATTATGGAGTTTTATAGTTTCGTACGGTGATGTATGGTATTCTTAGGAGTTGTAACGCGTCCTACATTATTCTAACGTGCTTTTCATGTTGCTAATGTCGCATCCTAGGCCATAACATCTCCTGAGTTGTCGTACGATGTTCAAAGGACTTGGACGAAATCATTAGGTTTAGTATGGAGTTTTAAGGTTTTGGAACGTTGTTGTATGGTGTTGTTTGGAGTTTTAAGGCTTCCTGTGTTATTCTAACGTGCTTTTCATGGTGCTAATATTGCATACAAAATCTTAAGATGTACAAACTTGTCGTTCGATGTTCAAAAGACTCGGACGAATTCATTAGTTGTATTATGGAGTTTTAAGGTTTCGTACGGTGATGTAAGGTGTTCACAGGAGTTCTAAGGCGTCCTACATGATACTAACGTTATTTTCGAGTTACTAATGGGGCATAAAGAGTCGTAAGATGTCCTAAGTTGTCGTACGATGTTCAAAGGACTCGTACGAATTCATTATGTATTTTATGGAGTTTTTAAGGTTTCGTACGGTGTTGTAAGGTGTTTTTAGGATTTGTAAGGCGTCCAACATTATACTAACGTGCTTTTCAGGGTGCTAATATGGCATATAGAGTCGTATGCTGTCTTAAGTTGACGTACGACGTTCAAAGGACTCGGACGAATTCATCAGGTTTATTATGGAGTTTTTTAGTTTCGTACGTTGATGTAAGGTGTTCTTAGGAGTTGTAACGCGTCCTACATTATTCTAACGTGCTTTTCATGTTGCTAATGTCGCATCCTAAGCCGTAACATCTCCTGAGTTGCCGTACGATGTTCAATGGACTTGGACGAAATCATTAGGTTTAGTATGGAGTTTTAAGGTTTTGGAACGTTGTTGTATGGTGTTGTTTGGAGTTTTAAGGCTTCCTGTGTTATTCTAACGTGTTTTTCAAGGTGCTAATATGGCATACAAAATCTTAAGATGTACAAACTTGTCGTTCGATGTTCAAAAGACTCGGACGAATTCATTAGGTGTATTATGGAGTTTTAAGGTTTCGTACGGTGATGTAAGGTGTTCACAGGAGTTCTAAGGCGTCCTACATGATACTAACGTTCTTTTCGAGTTACTAATGGGGCATAAAGAGTCGTAAGATGTCCTAAGTTGTCGTACGATGTTCGAAGGACTCGTACGAATTCATTAGGTATTTTATGGAGTTTTTAAGGTTTCGTACGGTGTTGTAAGGTGTTGTTAGGAGTTGTAAGGCGTCGAACATTATACTAACGTGCTTTTCAGGGTGCTAATATGGCGTATAGAGTCGTATGCTGTCTTAAGTTGACGTACGACGTTCAAAGGACTCGGTCGAATTCATCAGGTTTATTATGGAGTTTTTTAGTTTCGTACGGTGATGTAAGGTGTTCTTAGGAGTTGTAACGCGTCGTACATTATTCTAACGTGCTTTTCATGTTGCTAATGTCGCATCCTAAGCCGTAACATCTCCTGAGTTGTCGTACGATGTTCAATGGACTTGGACGAAATCATTAGGTTTAGTATGGAGTTTTAAGGTTTTGGAACGTTGTTGTATGGTGTTGTTTGGAGTTTTAAGGCTTCTTGTGTTATTCTAACGTGTTTTTCAAGGTGCTAATATGGCATACAAAATCTTAAGATGTACAAACTTGTCGTTCGATGTTCAAAAGACTCGGACGAATTCATTAGGTGTATTATGGAGTTTTAAGGTTTCGTACGGTGATGTAAGGTGTTCATAGGAGTTCTAAGGCGTCCTACATGATACTAACGTTCTTTTCGAGTTACTAATGGGGCATAAAGAGTCGTAAGATGTCCTAAGTTGTCGTACGATGTTCGAAGGACTCGTACGAATTCATTAGTTATTTTATGGAGTTTTTAAGGTTTCGTACGGTGTTGTAAGGTGTTGTTAGGAGTTGTAAGGCGTCCAACATTATACTAACGTGCTTTTCAGGGTGCTAATATGGCATATAGAGTCGTATGCTGTCTTAAGTTGACGTACGACGTTCAAAGGACTCGGACGAATTCATTAGGTTTATTATGGAGTTTTATAGTTTCGTACGGTGATGTAAGGTGTTCTTAGGAGTTGTAACGCGTCGTACATTATTCTAACGTGCTTTTCATGTTGCTAATGTCGCATCCTAAGCCGTAACATCTCCTGAGTTGTCGTATGATGTTCAATGGACTTGGACGAAATCATTAGGTTTAGTATGGAGTTTTAAGGTTTTGTACGTTGTTGTATGGTGTTGGTTGGAGTTTTAGGGCTTCCTGTGTTATTCTAACGTGCTTTCATGGTGCTAATATGGCATACAAAATCTAAAAATGTACAAACTTGTCGTACGATGATCAAAGGACTCGGACGAATTCATTAGGTGTATTAGGGAGTTTTAAGGTTTCGTACGGTGATGTAAGGTGTTCACAGGAGTTGTAAGGCGTCCTACATGATACTAACGTTCTTTTCGAGTTCCTAATGGGGCATAAAGAGTCGTAAGATGTCCTAAGTTGTCGTACGATGTTCGAAGGACTCGTACGAATTCATTAGGTATTTTATGGAGTTTTTAAGGTTTCGTACGGTGTTGTAAGGTGTTGTTAGGAGTTGTAAGGCGTCGAACATTATACTAACGTGCTTTTCAGGGTGCTAATATGGCGTATAGAGTCGTATGCTGTCTTAAGTTGACGTACGACGTTCAAAGGACTCGGTCGAATTCATCAGGTTTATTATGGAGTTTTTTAGTTTCGTACGGTGATGTAAGGTGTTCTTAGGAGTTGTAACGCGTCGTACATTATTCTAACGTGCTTTTCATGTTGCTAATGTCGCATCCTAAGCCGTAACATCTCCTGAGTTGTCGTACGATGTTCAATGGACTTGGACGAAATCATTAGGTTTAGTATGGAGTTTTAAGGTTTTGGAACGTTGTTGTATGGTGTTGTTTGGAGTTTTAAGGCTTCTTGTGTTATTCTAACGTGTTTTTCAAGGTGCTAATATGGCATACAAAATCTTAAGATGTACAAACTTGTCGTTCGATGTTCAAAAGACTCGGACGAATTCATTAGGTGTATTATGGAGTTTTAAGGTTTCGTACGGTGATGTAAGGTGTTCATAGGAGTTCTAAGGCGTCCTACATGATACTAACGTTCTTTTCGAGTTACTAATGGGGCATAAAGAGTCGTAAGATGTCCTAAGTTGTCGTACGATGTTCGAAGGAACCGTACGAATTCATTAGGTATTTTATGGAGTTTTTAAGGTTTCGTACGGTGTTGTAAGGTGTTGTTAGGAGTTGTAAGGCGTCCAACATTATACTAACGTGCTTTTCAGGGTGCTAATATGGCATATAGAGTCGTATGCTGTCTTAAGTTGACGTACGACGTTCAAAGGACTCGGACGAATTCATTAGGTTTATTATGGAGTTTTATAGTTTCGTACGGTGATGTAAGGTGTTCTTAGGAGTTGTAACGCGTCGTACATTATTCTAACGTGCTTTTCATGTTGCTAATGTCGCATCCTAAGCCGTAACATCTCCTGAGTTGTCGTATGATGTTCAATGGACTTGGACGAAATCATTAGGTTTAGTATGGAGTTTTAAGGTTTTGTACGTTGTTGTATGGTGTTGGTTGGAGTTTTAGGGCTTCCTGTGTTATTCTAACGTGCTTTCATGGTGCTAATATGGCATACAAAATCTAAAAATGTACAAACTTGTCGTACGATGATCAAAGGACTCGGACGAATTCATTAGGTGTATTAGGGAGTTTTAAGGTTTCGTACAGTGATGTAAGGTGTTCACAGGAGTTGTAAGGCGTCCTACATGATACTAACGTTCTTTTCGAGTTTCTAATGGGGCATAAAGAGTCGTAAGATGTCCTAAGTTGTAGTACGATGTTCAAAGGACTCGTACGAATTCATTAGGTATTTTATGGAGTTTTTAAGGTTTCGTACGGTGTTGTAAGGTGTTGTTAGGAGTTGTAAGGCGTCCAACATTATACTAACGTGCTTTTCAAGGTGCTAATATGGAATATAGAGTCGTATGCTGTCTTAAGTTGCCGTACGGCGTTCAAAGGACTCGGACGAATTCATTAGGTTTATTATGGAGTTTTATAGTTTCGTACGGTGATGTAAGGTGTTCTTAGGAGTTGTAACGCGTCGTACATTATTCTAACGTGTCGTACATTATTCTAACGTGTCGTACATTATTCTAACGTGCTTTTCATGTTGCTAATGTCGCATCCTAAGCCGTAAGATCTCCTGAGTTGTCGTACGATGTTCAAAGGACTTGGACGAAATCATTAGGTTTAGTATGGAGTTTTAAGGTTTTGTACGTTGTTGTATGGTGTTGTTTGGAGTTTTAGGGCTTCCTGTGTTATTCTAACGTGCTTTCATGGTGCTGATATGGCATATGTTGACCACATGTAGGGTGGTACTTCACTCTGTGGTTATTTGTATTTTTGTTTATCTTGTAATAGTTTAGTCGTATTTCGTTTCCGCTGTAATAGTTAGATTTGTCTTTGTTTAGAGTGTCGCATGCAGCCTGTCTTTGCTTAGCGATCAGGCAGTGTCGTGTTTGCGACACTGCCTGCGACACTATGACCTGTATAAATAGTTATGTTAGGTCATTTTGTACACAACTCTTTGGAACTTTATTGAATACAATTCTCTCTTTGATACTGAGTTCGAATCTTATTGTGTGTTTGCAAGGAATTGGATCTGTTATATCTTTGTTGCAATTCCTTAATCCTTCTTCTTCTACTAATCTTCTTAATCAATAATTTGTTAATGGGTCATAATGGTTTGTGTGAGTTTTGGTCACAAATCTCAACCAATTGATGCTAGATCTAGTGGTATCAACTGATTGTGATTAGATCTAAATCATATATAGCACGATGTACTGTTTTCTTGGACCAACAATATGGTATCAGAGCCATTGTGCTCATGATTTGTGGTTTTTGAGGGTTTTTGATAATATTCATATTTCATCAATTCTGGATCTGATCTTGTGTGAATTGCTATGGAATTGGATTGAGATTTGCTTTCCTTTAGTGTTAGAATCAATCGAAATCAGTAGATCTATCATCATCATATATATCTGTGATTTAGGTGTGATTTAGAGATATTATTCATAGGGTTTTGGACAAAAGACTTAATCAATCAAATTGGATCTTATTTGTTGTTATCACGGACTGAATTTGGTTTGGGATTGGTTTATTTTGTATTGTTTTTCAATCGAAATCATCAGATCATCATTTGGATCTGATTGGTGTTTTCTGTGGTGATTGGTTTGTGTATTACTTGGAGAAGAAGGTGTTTCTGTTCATCTTCCTACACTAGTGTTCATATTGCGACACTAGTGTGCTTGCGACAGTACTGTTTTTGTGCTGATCTTTGGTTGTTTTGTCCGGCTTGCCTACTAAGTGAACGAAAGTTCACGACATTGTCCACGACATTGTGCACGACACTGTGCAAGACATTGTGCACGACATTGCCCCGACATTGTGCCTGATTTCACCCCGACATTAGCCTGAACGAAAGCTCAAATTGCGTGTTTGCTTGCGACACTGACTTGTCTGCGACACTACTATTTTGGGACACTATAGTTTCTTGCGACACTGTTGTCTGATCAAAATGTCAATGTCTTTTACCCTAGCCGACCTGGAAAGTGGATCACCAAATAGACCACCGAAACTGATCAATGGAGATAACTTTGAAGACTGGAAGAGAAGGTTAAAAGCTTTTTACTTGTATACAGATCATACTCAATGGGATTCAATCGTAAAAGGTCCTCATGTTCCGGTAACAACTGTAGGAGAAGCAACGGTCATGAACACAAATCCTGAAACATTCAATGAACGTGACAGAAAACTTGTTGATCGTGATAACAAGGCATTCGGTGCATTAACACTGTGTTTAAGTTCTGAAATATACAATCGTTTTGGAGATCAGAAAACTGCGAAGGATTTGTACGATGCTCTTTGTGAGTTCTATGATGGAAACATCGATCTACAGAAAGATAAGGGAGTTCAGGCACAAAAGGAGTTTAATTCTTTCATGGGGCTGAGAAATGAGAAAATCACCGATCTCACAAATCGTTTCCTAACTGTCACGAGCAACTTGAAGAAATACGAGCAATTGACTACAGTGGAACAGGTGACAAAATTGTTGGATTCACTCCCTCCTGAATGGAGTCTACAGGTAAGATTGCTGAAACAAGAGAAGATGTTTACCGAGTATAAGCTCATGGATGTTATTAACAAACTAAAATCTTTTGAGCTTGATATCAAGAGGAGAGAATACAATCAGGCTGTTTATCCTCCAATACAGACTCAGAATGCTGCATTACTCTCATCTACATTTGAACATTCAACAAACAACTCTGGTACTCTCTCATACATCTCAGGAGGTGGACCATCGGAACAAAAGAATGTTGGAAAGGAACCAGTCACATCTCAAGTTCCTAATGATATGATGGCCTTGTTTGGAATGTTTGTAAACAGCTATGAAGCTTTAATTGCAGGAGATGTCAAGGGAAAAGGCATCACAATGGAGGATATGTTGCAAGTTGACCCAGAAGATCTTGAAGAAGCAGATATACAATGGCAAATGGCTATGTTGACTGTCAGAGCAAGACGTTTCATGGAGAGAACTAGAAAAAGAAACTTCGGTAATCAAAATGCAAAGGTTTGGTTCGACAAATCTAAACTTCGATGCTTCAATTGTAAACAACTAGGACATTTCAAGAGAGATTGCCCATCACCAGTTGTGTTTGAACCACCATCTCCTAACACAAGAAATGTTGTTACTGTCGAAAGAGGAAACACCAGTAACACAAGAGAAACTGCTTTGCTGACAAACTTTGACTTGAGTGCTGAGATTGCAGAAGTTCAGGAAGAAATTAACCATGCTCTTGTTGCTGAGACCATTCTGAATGCTGGAAGGAAATTCGAAAAAATTATCAACCAGGCTAATGAAGGAAGCAAAAATGAAGAAAGTGTGAAAGCTGAGAAAGAAGGAAAAGAGACTGAAGATGAAAAGAAGGAAGAAAGGAAGAAAAATACACCTGTCTGCAACTGTGAAAAGGCCCTGGCCACTGAGAAGATTATCATGGGCCTTCCTTATGAGGTAATTCAGGACATGTGCTCATCAGCATGTCGGGTCCGTCTTTTTGCTGTATATAAAGCTAATAGTTTATTGTTAACAAACCAAGCAGAATTAACCACAATCAACTCTGACCTTAAAAAGAAGGAAGCAAATTGTTATGTAAAATTAAATGAGTCTCTGCAAGAAATAGATCATTTAAATAGAAAACTTCTTGAAAGGAATGTTGAGGTTAATCTGTTAGAGGAACGTGTCAAACTGGCTGAATTTGAAAGTAGTAAACTCCAATCTAAACTCGATAGATGGACCATTGCCGGGATGAAAAGAGAGGAATTAAACCGTAGACAAAGAGGATCCAGAATCAAAACTGGTATAGGATATGATGAGTCTTCTCATGTTTATCCTCCTCCAAGCACTTTTTGTTACTCTCCTATACCCAAACCTCATCCCACAAATGATTTAATTCCTGAAAATACTAATAGTTTATTTACAGGTTTAGAAGGGATTAATCATCAGGAGGTTCGTGAGGAGTATGGCTATGGTGCATCCACCGGTCTGGGGTGTTCTAGTTCAAGCATTAGTTCTAATTCCAAGACATCTAGTTTAGACATGAGTGTTAATTTGGATGTTTTGTCGAATGATTCGAGTAGTTCAAACTTAAAATCGTCTATATTAAACACTAATTCTGTTATGTCTGTTTTGAATGATTGTAATGATGAACATGTTTCTGATGTTAAACCTATTGATGCATTGCATGAAAAGAACTGTTTTGAAAAGTTTGTCTCAACACCTATACCGACCTTTGTACCTATACGAATATCCAGACCAGTTGAAACAAACAATTCCCAGATAAATACAGGTGTTAAAGCAAGCTCATCAAAGGGTAAGACAAAAGAAATGTATGTTTCTTTTAGTGATTCAGACACAAACACGTCTGAGTGTGATGAGGAAATCGTATGTGATCCCATTCCTCCAGTTAAAACCATAAAGAAATGTTTGAAATCACATTGCTTTCGCTGTGGAAAAGACACTCATGTTGTCAAAAATTGTCCAGAACTGGTTCGAAAGGGAGTAAATAAGTCTAGTTTTTCAAATAGATTAAATAACTTTGTACATAATCATTTCTCTGTTTCTTTTTCCTTGTTTAAACCCACGTCTAATAAGGCATGGGTTCCTGTT
Source organism: Tagetes erecta (assembly GCA_030867185.1). Taxonomy (NCBI): domain Eukaryota; kingdom Viridiplantae; phylum Streptophyta; class Magnoliopsida; order Asterales; family Asteraceae; genus Tagetes; species Tagetes erecta. The sequence continues at coordinate 33,204,053 of CM061490.1, read as the reverse complement.
TCTAATTAATTCTATTTTGTGTTTTGTCAGGAACGTCCAAGGAAGCCTAAAAGTTTATGGCATGTAGATAGTGGATGTTCCCGACACATGAACGGTCTGAAAGATCTTCTTACTAATTTTCGCATAATAAATGGTGGTTATGTGGCATTCGGGGGTGACAAGAAAGGTGGTAAAATGATTGGACAAGGAGAGGTATCAAACGGTTCGCTGACTCTGGAGAAAGTCAACCATGTCCCGGAGTTACATTTCAATTTACTGAGCGTATCTCAAATTTGTGACAAGAATATTCCGGTCCTTTTCAAAGCTGATGAATGTCTATTTCTGAAACCGGATTTCTCAATTCCAGAAGATTTTATCATGATGCGTGCTCCTCGAAAGAACGACACCTATCTACTTGACATGAATTCAAGGGAGTCTTCTTCAACTGTCACTTGCTTACTATCTAAGGCTTCATCCTCCGAAGCATTCTTATGGCATCGAAAACTGGGTCATGTTAATTTTAACAATATTAACAAATTGGTGAAACATAATCTTGTTCGTGGCTTACCTATCAAAGATTTTTCTGTAATCGAGAAATGTATGGCTTGTGCTAAAGGCAAACAACATAAAAAGTCACATAAGTCTAAAGTGATAAATTCTATTTCTGATCCCCTTGAGTTATTACATGCTGACTTGTTTGGACCAATCAGTGTCAAAAGCATTGCTAAAAAATCTTATTGTTTGGTTGTGACAGATGATTTTTCCAGGTACTCATGGATGAGCTTTCTAACAAACAAGGGAGAAACTGCAGGAGCATTCAGGAGCTTGATACTCAAGATTGAAACTATCAGCGGAAAGAAAGTGAAGACAATAAGGAGCGATAATGGAACAGAATTCAGAAATCACATTTTTGACTCATTCTGTGAAGAGAAAGGGATCTTGAGACAATTCAGTGCTGCTCGAACACCTCAGCAGAATGGAGTGGCAGAGAGAAAGAACCGAACCTTGATTGAGGCCGCTAGAACTATGTTGATAGAGTCCAAACTTCCGATAATCTTCTAGGTTGAAGCTGTCAACTGTGCATCTTATGTGTTGAATAGGGTGTTAATCGTTAAAGAAAAAAATGAAGACATCATATGAATTATTTCACAAGCGGAAGCCTTTGATCGATTTCTTTCGACCATTTGGCTGCTTCTGTACTTTGTTGAATACCCAAGCTCAAACATCAAAATTTGGTGTTGTCTCTGATGAATGCTTCTTCGTTGGATACTCTTCTTCTCAGAAAGCGTATCGGGTTTACAATAGGCGCACCAAGATCGTTCAAGAGTCATTTTATGTTGATTGGTAGGAATCAAATATGTGCGATACTGGTTCTGAACCCACCTGGTTTTATGATGCCACAACTGTGTTTAATTCATTTAATTTACCATTGTTCCTTGAAGAAGATGAGATCATTCCCATACACCTTGATCCCATACTTGATCCCATCATTTCCTCATCTTCTCCAATATCTCCGCAACAACCGTCACCATTACCTAATGTTGTTAGTACTGCCGATTCTATGCCATCACCACCATCTCCACCATCCCCTGTCATGCATCCTCCAGTTTCTTCTATTACTGACACACTACATGTTTCAACTTCATCACAATCCAATGACGTTACCCCAAATTCTCTTTATAAGGAGCTAAAGGTTCATCCTCATGACTTAGTCATTGGATCTATTTCAGATGGAGTGCGAACGCGTCATCAATCAGGTTTAATCAATGAGTGTTTGTTTTCATGCTTTCTGTCTCAGACTGTTCCCAAAAATATTAATATGGCATTGCAAGATCCAAGCTGGGTGGATTCAATGCAGTTAGAACTTCAACAGTTCAGAAAGCTTAAAGTTTGGGAGTTAGTCGATCTTCCACAAAACAAATATCCAATCAGGACGAAGTGGGTGTACAAAAACAAACCTGATGATAGAGGGGTTGTTGTTCGCAATAAATCTCGATTGGTTGTTCAGGGTTTCGCACAAGAAGAAGGCATCGATTATACTGACGTGTTTGCTCCTGTTGCTCGTATCGAAGCCATACGAATCTTCCTTGCACATGCCGCACACAAAAATTTCAAAGTTTATCAAATGGATGTAAAGTGCGCTTTCTTATATGGAGATATCGACGAAGAGATATATGTTTGCCAACCTCCAGGTTTTGAGGATCCGGATTTCCCTGACAAAGTCTACAAGTTGGACAAATCACTGTATGGTTTACACCAAGCTCCTCGAATCTGGTATGAGACGCTGACACAATATTTGTTGAGCAAAGGATTTACAAGAGGAACGATTGACATGACACTGTTCAAGAAAGTGATTGATGATGATATTCTTTTAGTTCAAGTGTATGTAGATGATATCATTTTTGGTTCGTCAAATGACGAATTGTGCAGAGAATTTGAGGAGGTTATGAAGGAAAGATTTGAGATGAGCATGATGGGGGAGATGTGCTTCTTTCTCGGTTTACAGGTTGTACAAAAACCTGATGGCATTCTTATTCACCAGGAGAAATATATATTCAGGAGATTTTGGTCAAATACAAGATGGACGACAGTTCTTCTGAACTATCTCCATTCACTGCAGAGACATGTCTCACTCCTGACGAATCCGGGAATTCCGTTGATGCTCACCGTTACAGGTCGATGATTGGATCGTTAATGTACTTACCTGCAAGTCGTCCAGACATAGCTTTTGCTGTTGGATATTGTTCAAGGTATCAATCCAATCCAAAGGAGTCACATGAAAAAGCTGTGAAGCGTATCTTTCGTTATCTAAAAGGAACTCCACGTCTCGGTCTGTGGTGTCCAAAAGGGGGGAGCTTTGATCTTCATGCGTTTACTGATAGTGACTATGGGGGATGCAAACTTGATCGAAAATCGGTTTCTGGTGGCTGTCAGTATCTGGGGGAGTGTCTAGTTTCGTGGCAGAGCAAGAAAAAAACCACTCTTTCTCTATCCACAGGAGAGGCTGAATACACTGCTGCATCAAGTTGCTGTTGTCAAGTACTGTGGATACAACATCAAATGATGGATTATGGCTTCAATTTCTTGCATACCCCGATATTCTGCGATAATGAGGCAGCCATTGGAATTACCAAGAATCCGTTTCATCATACCCGAACAAACATATTGAAACACGCATTCATGCCATCCGGGATGCACAAGAAAAAGGGTTTATCAATATCATATCGATCGATACCAAAAATCAAAAGACTGATTTATTTACTAAAATGTTTGATAAACCTCTCTTTTATGAATTAATCAACATGCTTGGTCTAATTTCTTTTTAATTTAAAAAAAATCTTTTTTGTTTTTTACTTATATTTTCTTATAATGTCGGCCTTTCTTATGTGTTTGATCTGATATTTTATTAAAATTGTGAAAAATTTCAGTTTTTACGAAACTGAAAGTTTTGGGGGAGTAAATACTACAAATTTCATAATTTTGCTTTGCTTCATCTCATGTTATATATTGTTTGTTTCTTGCAGGAATTCTGTTATGGGTTGATGGCGTCAACAGGAGGAAAGTGATCTGCTTTGATGTGTCAGTAGGCTCAGCTTGAATACTATTAGACCTCAATTCTGTGATCAAACTAAAATTCACAAAGAACTCGGTGATGAGGAGCATTTTCACAGACATTTGGCCTGCACAAAGTGATAAGTTTTGACAAAAATGGACTGAGAGAATTTGTTTCGTGCTTGATTCTTTCCAAAACCACCCTTAGCCGCAGCCCTGAATGACGCTTCTAGTTAGCTCTTCAGAATTTTTTTGTTCTCGTGTTAATCTCCTCTGCTATGCGGAAGCATTGACCTGGAGTGATGATCTTCTCTGTTATATGTAAATATAGACCTGAAGCTCTCATCAGCCCATACAGATAATCATCTCCTCTGTTATACGTCAGTATAGACCTGGAGCTCTGGTCATCTGTAAAACCCATATTAATGCAAGCTCAAATGTTTATACATCATGATTAATTGCTTGATATCTAATCTACACTCCACTTCACTCCCGAAATACATTTTCCTTGATCACTTGATCTGGGTCTATGTTCCTTACAATTACAAGAGTCTTGCTGAAACATCTAAACTCAATATGTCATGTGGTCAAAACAAGTTACTTTGCTGAATGTCTGTGGAAACCAAGTTGCCAGAGCTTCTTAAAATCGAACCAAAACATGATAAAATCGTCACAGGTTGTTTGTTGAAAGGAAGAAGGCATGGGTTTAAGTGGACAAACATACTGACAATCTCTGCAAATCCTTTTTCTCTTGATGATTGCCAGTAACTCGCTTCGGTTTTTTCTTCTTGATTCACGTAGGTATAATGTGTGGATTGTTCATGATGTTGCGTTATTTAAACGGGTTGTCACATTGGCTCTCTCACATCTGTTTTGGTCTGACATTATTTTAAAATATTCGTAATTCTAAAAAGATTTGTCTTTTATTTTTATTTAATTTTATTAAATTTTCCTTTTCTTTTTCTTAAATTTCTTTTGAAAATTTTGATTTATGCGACACTATAGTGTGCTGGCTGCGACACTATACTCTTTGCGACACTATAGTGTCGGACATGCGACACTGCCTGTTGTTTTATATCCATCTGATATGGATCAAACGGTTCATTGTTCAAATTTTTTCTTCACACGACACTAAAGCCGACTCTAAACCCTAAAACACGCACTAACTTCAAATCCATCATTTTTTGGGTGTTTTTGCTGATTCCAACCGGTAAGATTTCATCTACTATATGTTACCAAGGTTATTCTGACCATACTGTGTTGGTAGTGTCGGAAGTTTGGGATGCTGCGACATTGTAGTGTCGATGCACATTACCTGTTGCTGCGACACTACAATGTCGATGAACTTGCGACACTATGGCGACACTACTGTGTCGCATCTTTGCGACTCTACATTTTCTTTTATTATTATTTTATTTTATCTTATCATTTATTACTTTTATATATATTATTTTTTTTCTTTATTTTTCATTATAATTAACAAATCCCCTTTTTTAGTGTTTCAGAGACAATCATGGAGCCAGAGCCTCCGCAACCGTTGAAGTTCGACAAACGGTCGAATGTGGTCGCTTATCTCAATGATAAGGACCCGAAGTCTGTTGGGTTTCGAGACGCTATATCCTGGTTGAAGGCGTCTCCTATTTCTTATGCCGTCACGAAGGATGTGACTATTGATCAACAACATGTCCGAGACTTTTGGGAGTCTGCGACATATAATCTCAATGCTAAACCAGCTGAGATTAGAGCAAGGGTTATGGGGGAGGATATTTTGCTCACTGCAAAGTCCATTGCACGCATGCTGAGAATGGAACGTGACGTTGGATCTCCAATGTTACTGAGCTTGGAGGATGTACATGCTGGATTTTTGGAGATGGGATACGAAGGGACTGATTATCTGGAGCGTCGGGAGATAAAGAAGACTTTTTTATCGAAGGAATAGAGGTTCATAGCCCACGTCATTATCGTTTGCTTAAACCATCGAAAGGGGGGAACAGATGGTCTAAATTTTGAGTGGGCCCGGGCGATGCTGAACCTATGCAGAGGAGACAAAGCAAATATCCCACAAATGATATTTGAGTATATGCTAGAGAATATCGCCGCTGAGAAGAAGGATAAATGGTTGTTGTACCCGAGATTTATTCAGATTTTTATTGATGAGTTGAAACCAGGTTTACAAAAATTTGGAGATCCATTGATACTAACAAAGATGAATGTTAGAATTTTTGCTGATTGCTCCTCAACCAGACATGACGTTTCGGGAAAGATAACTTATCTTTTCCGAAATATGTATACAGACGAAACGTGGGATTATGTAGGAAAACTGAATATTTCTGAGGAGAAGAGATTTGAGGAGCTTAGAGATAAAATAAAAGAAGATATCAAGAAAAGAAAAAAATTTGTTGGAAAAAGGGCTGTTCCATTTGAAGAAGAACTGGACGAGATCGAAGCAGAGATATTTAAACGAAAAGGAGAGAAGAGGAGAAAGGCAGGGGATAAAGCATGAAATGATTCTGATACTGATGTCAGAATCAATAAAGGTAAAGGTAAGGAGCCTGAAGTGTCTGAATCTGTACCTAAAACGTTTACAAAGAAGCCGGAGAAGAAAGGGTTTGCTGGACTTGACGAGGACGTGATTCGAGGGGTGAATACGTCGCTCGCAAATGAACTAAGTATGATATAGACAAAACTGATAAATGCTGAAGAAAGAGAGAGGCACCGGGAATCTGAGTGGTGGATTTACGAAAGATTGTTTTGGATCAACACATGCTTATCAAGAAATTGTTATTAGAGTTAAATGAGGTAAAGAAAAAAGTGAAAGTTGGTGTAATGGAGACTGAAAGGGAGAATAACGAGATGGTGAGCATTGAGAAGTACCCTACTTTGAAGGAAATGGTACAGACAAGTAGGAGCCGAAAAGATTTTGCTGGGTTCAGCGGTGCAGGTACGAGCGATATGGGAAAAGAAGCAGAAATTACTGATGATTTCTGTTTCGACGTTGATTCTGACTTAGTGGGAGATGAGGTTGTAGCAGAAGAAACAAAGAAGGTCGAAATGAAGATAGTTGATGTAGAAGATGAGGAGGTGCAACTGATTGATTATGATTCAGAGCCCTAGTTTTACGAGGTGGACGAAAAAGAAATGGTGTATGTGGCTCAGAGGACTGGAGCCGAGGGTGACGTATTCGAATTAGACAAATCAGATTGGTTCAAGAAGGTTGATGAACCTGAATACGTCACGCCTCTATTTCAAAACCTGGATGCCCCTGCCCCCAAAGACACTGACAACAAGATTTTCAGCTGGAAATACAGTATGGAGCTTCAAAAGTTTATGATAAAGAGATGAGGGGGAGGGATCAGCTATGTGAGTAACCGCAAACATTTCAAAACTTTCCCAAAATGGGATTTGAGGCGTTTGGCAGTTCTACCTTTGATTAATGCAGATCAAAATGATCGTGCAAAACTGTTGGAAGAAGAGATTCAGGCAGGGTTGAAAGATAATTTCATGAGTTTTGGGTATAACAAACTGGAGCGCAAACGTTCAAAGAAGGATTTAGATTGGGCTACAGGGAAAGGAAAGATTGTGTTGAAAATGAAGACGATCAAGACAGTGTTGAGGGTGAGAGTTCCAGATCCAAGCCTGTCGAGACTTATGGATTTTGAGAAATGGTGTTACGACAATCAAAAAGGGGAGGCGGTGATTAGAGTAAAGGATGGATCTGAATGGAGGATATTTGATCCGATGGAGGTGTTTGGCTTCTCGGACAATGATCTGAAGATATTATGCGAGAATTCTATTAGAGTTGGAGCCGGAGCTAATACTAGGAAAGAAGCTGCTTTGTTCGAAAGATTGGCTAATAGAGCTCGTGGGATTAGGGCTGAAGTAAAAGAACTTACTGAGAAAATATAGAAGCAGGTGGCGCTGAATGAAGACGTTCGAGAACTGACCGGATTGATGGATGCTGCTAAAGCTGGAGCTGAAGAAGAAGAACCAACAGGTGAAGTACCTCCCTAGGGGGAGTATTGTTGACCACATGTAGGGTGGTACTTCACTCTATTGTTATTTGTATTTTTGTTTATCTAGTAATAGTTTAGTCGTATTTCGTTTCCGCTGTAATAGTTAGATTTGTCTTTGTTTAGTTTGTTTTAGTGCAGGTTTTTGCGACATTGCATATAGTGTCGCATGCAGCCTGTCTTTGCTTAGCGATCAGGCAGTATCGTGTCTGCGACACTGCCTGCGACACTATGACCTGTATAAATAGTTATGTTAGGGCATTTTGTACACAACTCTTTGGAACTTTATTGAATACAATTATCTCTTTGATACTGAGTTCGAACCTTATTGTGTGTTTGCAAGGAATTGGATCTGTTATATCTTTGTTGCAAATGCTTAATCCATCTTCTTCTACTAATCTTCTTAATCAATCATTTGTTAATGGGTCATAATGGTTTGTGTGAGTTTGGGTCACAAATTTCAACCAATTGATGCTAGATCTAGTGGTATCAACTGATTGTGATTAGATCTAAATCATATATAGCACAATTTACAGTTTTCTTGGACCAACAGCATAGAAAATCTTAAAATGTACAAACTTGTCGTACGATGATCAAAGGACTCGGACGAATTCATTAGGTGTATTAGGGAGTTTTAAGGTTTCGTACGGTGATGTAAGGTGTTCACAGGAGTTGTAAGGCGTCCTACATGATACTAACGTTCTTTTCGAGTTCCTAATGGGGCATAAAGAGTGGTAAGATGTCCTAAGTTGTCGTACGATGTTCAAAGGACTCGTACGAATTCATTAGGTATTTTATGGAGTTTTTAAGGTTTCGTACGGTGTTGTAAGGTGTTGTTAGGAGTAGTAAGGCGTCCAACATTATACTAACGTGCTTTTCTAGGTGCTAATATGGCATATAGAGTCGTATGATGTCTTAAGTTGCCGTACGACGTTCAAAGGACTCGGACGAATTTATTAGGTTTATTATGGAGTTTTATAGTTTCGTACGGTGATGTAAGGTGTTCTTAGGAGTTGTAACGCGGCGTACATTATTCTAACGTGCTTTTCATGTTGCTAATGTCGCATCCTAAGCCGTAACATCTCCTGAGTTGTCGTACGATGTTCAAAGGACTTGGACGAAATCATTAGGTTTAGTATGGAGTTTTAAGGTTTTGTACGTTGTTGTATGGTGTTGTTTGGAGTTTTAAGGCTTCCTGTGTTATTCTAACGTGCTTTCATGGTGCTAATATGGCATAAAAAATCTTAAAATGTACAAACTTGTCGTACGATGATCAAAGGACTCGGACGAATTCATTAAGTGTATTAGGGAGTTTTAAGGTTTCGTACGGTGATGTAAGGTGTTCACAGGAGTTGTAAGGCGTCCTACATGAAACTAACGTTCTTTTCGAGTTCCTAATGGGGCATAAAGAGTCGTAAGATGTCCTAAGTTGTCGTACGTGTTCAAAGGACTCGTACGAATTCATTAGGTATTTTATGGAGTTTTTAAGGTTTCGTACGGTGTTGTAAGGTGATGTTAGGAGTTGTAAGGCGTCCAACATTATACTAACGTGCTTTTCAAGGTGCTAATATGGCATATAGAGTCGTATGCTGTCTTAAGTTGCCGTACGACATTCAAAGGACTCTGACGAATTCATTAGGTTTATTATAGAGTTTTATAGTTTCGTACGGTGATGTAAGGTGTTCTTAGGAGTTGTAACGCGTCGTACATTATTCTAACGTGCTTTTCATGTTGCTAATGTCGCATCCTAAGCCGTAACATCTCCTGAGTTTTCGTACGATGTTCAAAGGACTTGGTCGAAATCATTAGGTTTAGTATGGATTTTTAAGGTTTTGTACGTTGTTGTATGGTGTTGTTTGGAGTTTTAGGGCTTCCTGTGTTATTCTTAAGTGCTTTCATGGTGCTAATATGGCATACAAAATCTTAAAATGTACAAACTTGTCGTACGATGATCAAAGGACTCGGACGAATTCATTAAGTGTATTAGGGAGTTTTAAGGTTTCGTACTGTGATGTAAGGTGTTCACAGGAGTTGTAAGGCGTCCTACATGATACTAACGTTCTTTTCGAATTCCTAATGGGGCATAAAGAGTCGTAAGATGTCCTAAGTTGTCGTACGATGTTCAAAGGACTCGTACGAATTCATTAGGTATTTTATAGAGTTTTTAAGGTTTCGTAAGGTGTTGTTAGGAGTTGTAAGGCGTCCAACATTATACTAACGTGCTTTTCAAGGTGCTAATATGGCATATAGGGTCGTATGATGTCTTAAGTTGCCGTACGACGTTCAAAGGATTCGGACGAATTCATTAGGTTTATTATGGAGTTTTATAGTTTCGTACGGTGATGTAAGGTGTTCTTAGGAGTTGTAACGCGTCATACATTATTTTAACGTGCTTTTAATGTTGCTATTGTCGCATCCTAAGCCGTAACATCTCCTGAGTTGTCGTACGATGTTCAAAGGACTTGGACGAAATCATTAGGTTTAGTATGTAGTTTTAAAGTTTTGTACGTTGTTGTATGGTGTTGTTTGGAGTTTTAAGGCTTCCTGTGTTATTCTAACGTGCTTTCATGGTGCTAATATGGCATAAAAAATCTTAAAATGTACAAACTTGTCGTACGATGATCAAAGGACTCGGACGAATTCATTAAGTGTATTAGGGAGTTTTAAGATTTCGTACGGTGATGTAAGGTGTTCACAGGAGTTGTAAGGCGTCCTACATGATACTAACGTTCTTTTCGAATTCCTAATGGGGCATAAAGAGTCGTAAGATGTCCTAAGTTGTCGTACGATGTTCAAAGGACTCGTACGAATTCATTAGGTATTTTATGGAGTTTTTAAGGTTTCGTAAGGTGTCGTTAGGAGTTGTAAGGCGTCCAACATTATACTAACGTGCTTTTCAAGGTGCTAATATGGCATATAGAGTCGTATGATGTCTTAAGTTGCCGTACGACGTTCAAAGGATTCAGACGAATTCATTAGGTTTATTATGGAGTTTTATAGTTTCGTACGGTGATGTAAGGTGTTCTTAGGAGTTGTAACGCGTCATACATTATTTTAACGTGCTTTTCATGTTGCTATTGTCGCATCCTAAGCCGTAACATCTCCTGAGTTGTCGTACGATGTTCAAAGGACTTGGACGAAATCATTAGGTTTAGTATGTAGTTTTAAAGTTTTGTACGTTGTTGTATGGTGTTGTTTGGAGTTTTAAGGCTTCCTGTGTTATTCTAACGTGCTTTCATGGTGCTAATATGGCATAAACAATCTTAAAATGTACAAACTTGTCGTACGATGATCAAAGGACTCGGACGAATTCATTAAGTGTATTAGGGAGTTTTAAGATTTCGTACGGTGATGTAAGGTGTTCACAGGAGTTGTAAGGCGTCCTACATGATACTAACGTTCTTTTCGAATTCCTAATGGGGCATAAAGAGTCGTAAGATGTCCTAAGTTGTCGTACGATGTTCAAAGGACTCGTACGAATTCATTAGGTATTTTATGGAGATTTTAAGGTTTCGTAAGGTGTCGTTAGGAGTTGTAAGGCGTCCAACATTATACTAACGTGCTTTTCAAGGTGCTAATATGGCATATAGAGTCGTATGATGTCTTAAGTTGCCGTACGACGTTCAAAGGATTCGGACGAATTCATTAGGTTTATTATGGAGTTTTATAGTTTCGTACGGTGATGTAAGGTGTTCTTAGGAGTTGTAACGCGTCATACATTATTCTAACGTGCTTTTCATGTTGCTATTGTCGCATCCTAAGCCGTAACATCTCCTGAGTTGTCGTACGATGTTCAAAGGACTTGGACGAAATCATTAGGTTTAGTATGGAGTTTTAAGGTTTTGTACGTTGTTGTATGGTGTTGTTTGGAGTTTTAGGGCTTCCTGTGTTATTCTTAAGTGCTTTCATGGTGCTAATATGGCATACAAAATCTTAAAATGTACAAACTTGTCGTACGATGATCAAAGGACTCGAACGAATTCATTAGGTGTATTAGGGAGTTTTAAGGTTTCGTACGGTGATGTAAGGTGTTCACAGGAGTTGTAAGGCGTCCTACATGATACTAACGTTCTTTTCGAGTTCCTAATGGGGCATAAAGAGTGGTAAGATGTCCTAAGTTGTCGTACGATGTTCAAAGGACTCGTACGAATTCATTAGGTAATTTATGGAGTTTTTAAGGTTTCGTACGGTGTTGTAAGGTGTTGTTAGGAGTTGTAAGGCGTCCAACATTATACTAAAGTGCTTTTCTAGGTGCTAATATGGCATATAGAGTCGTATGATGTCTTAAGTTGCCGTACGACGTTCAAAGGACTCGGACAAATTTATTAGGTTTATTATGGAGTTTTATAGTTTCGTACGGTGATGTAAGGTGTTCTTAGGAGTTGTAACGCGTCGTACATTATTCTAACGTGCTTTTCATGTTGCTAATGTCGCATCCTAAGCCGTAACATCTCCTGAGTTGTCGTACGATGTTCAAAGGACTTGGACGAAATCATTAGGTTTAGTATGGAGTTTTAAGGTTTTGTACGTTGTTGTATGGTGTTGTTTGGAGTTTTAAGGCTTCCTGTGTTATTCTAACGTGCTTTCATGGTGCTAATATGGCATAAAAAATCTTAAAATGTACAAACTTGTCGTACGATGATCAAAGGACTCGGACGAATTCATTAAGTGTATTAGGGAGTTTTAAGGTTTCGTACTGTGATGTAAGGTGTTCACAGGAGTTGTAAGGCGTCCTACATGATACTAACGTTCTTTTCGAATTCCTAATGGGGCATAAAGAGTCGTAAGATGTCCTAAGTTGTCGTACGATGTTCAAAGGACTCGTACGAATTCATTAGGTATTTTATGGAGTTTTTAAGGTTTCGTAAGGTGTCGTTAGGAGTTGTAAGGCGTCCAACATTATACTAACGTGCTTTTCAAGGTGCTAATATGGCATATAGAGTCGTATGATGTCTTAAGTTGCCGTACGACGTTCAAAGGATTCGGACGAATTCATTAGGTTTATTATGGAGTTTTATAGTTTCGTACGGTGATGTAAGGTGTTCTTAGGAGTTGTAACGCGTCATACATTATTCTAACGTGCTTTACATGTTGCTAATTTCGCATCCTAAGCCGTAACATCTCCTGAGTTGTCGTACGATATTCAAAGGACTTGGACGAAATCATTAGGTTTAGTATGTAGTTTTAAAGTTTTGTACGTTGTTGTATGGTGTTGTTTGGAGTTTTAAGGCTTCCTGTGTTATTCTAACGTGCTTTCATGGTGCTAATATGGCATAAAAAATCTTAAAATGTACAAACTTGTCGTACGATGATCAAAGGACTCGGACGAATTCATTAAGTGTATTAGGGAGTTTTAAGATTTCGTACGGTGATGTAAGGTGTTCACAGGAGTTGTAAGGCGTCCTACATGATACTAACGTTCTTTCGAATTCCTAATGGGGCATAAAGAGTCGTAAGATGTCCTAAGTTGTCGTACGATGTTCAAAGGACTTGGACGAAATCATTAGGTTTAGTATGGAGTTTTAAGGTTTTGTACGTTGTTGTATGGTGTTGTTTGGAGTTTTAGGGCTTCCTGTGTTATTCTTAAGTGCTTTCATGGTGCTAATATGGCATACAAAATCTTAAAATGTACAAACTTGTCGTACGATGATCAAAGGACTCGAACGAATTCATTAGGTGTATTAGGGAGTTTTAAGGTTTCGTACGGTGATGTAAGGTGTTCACAGGAGTTGTAAGGCGTTCTACATGATACTAACGTTCTTTTCGAGTTCCTAATGGGGCATAAAGAGTGGTAAGATGTCCTAAGTTGTCGTACGATGTTCAAAGGACTCGTACGAATTCATTAGGTAATTTATGGAGTTTTTAAGGTTTCGTACGGTGTTGTAAGGTGTTGTTAGGAGTTGTAAGGCGTCCAACATTATACTAAAGTGCTTTTCTAGGTGCTAATATGGCATATAGAGTCGTATGATGTCTTAAGTTGCCGTACGACGTTCAAAGGACTCGGACAAATTTATTAGGTTTATTATGGAGTTTTATAGTTTCGTACGGTGATGTAAGGTGTTCTTAGGAGTTGTAACGCGTCGTTCATTATTCTAACGTGCTTTTCATGTTGCTAATGTCGCATCCTAAGCCGTAACATCTCCTGAGTTGTCGTACGATGTTCAAAGGACTTGGACGAAATCATTAGGTTTAGTATGGAGTTTTAAGGTTTTGTACGTTGTTGTATGGTGTTGTTTGGAGTTTTAAGGCTTCCTGTGTTATTCTAACGTGCTTTCATGGTGCTAATATGGCATAAAAAATCTTAAAATGTACAAACTTGTCGTACGATGATCAAAGGACTCGGACGAATTCATTAAGTGTATTAGGGAGTTTTAAGGTTTCGTACTGTGATGTAAGGTGTTCACAGGAGTTGTAAGGCGTCCTACATGATACTAACGTTCTTTTCGAATTCCTAATGGGGCATAAAGAGTCGTAAGATGTCCTAAGTTGTCGTACGATGTTCAAAGGACTCGTACGAATTCATTAGGTATTTTATGGAGTTTTTAAGGTTTCGTAAGGTGTCGTTAGGAGTTGTAAGGCGTCCAACATTATACTAACGTGCTTTTCAAGGTGCTAATATGGCATATAGAGTCGTATGATGTCTTAAGTTGCCGTACGACGTTCAAAGGATTCGGACGAATTCATTAGGTTTATTATGGAGTTTTATAGTTTCGTACGGTGATGTAAGGTGTTCTTAGGAGTTGTAACGCGTCATACATTATTCTAACGTGCTTTACATGTTGCTAATTTCGCATCCTAAGCCGTAACATCTCCTGAGTTGTCGTACGATGTTCAAAGGACTTGGACGAAATCATTAGGTTTAGTATGTAGTTTTAAAGTTTTGTACGTTGTTGTATGGTGTTGTTTGGAGTTTTAAGGCTTCCTGTGTTATTCTAACGTGCTTTCATGGTGCTAATATGGCATAAAAAATCTTAAAATGTACAAACTTGTCGTACGATGATCAAAGTACTCGGACGAATTCATTAAGTGTATTAGGGAGTTTTAAGATTTCGTACGGTGATGTAAGGTGTTCACAGGAGTTGTAAGGCGTCCTACATGATACTAACGTTCTTTTCGAATTCCTAATGGGGCATAAAGAGTCGTAAGATGTCCTAAGTTGTCGTACGATGTTCAAAGGACTCGTACGAATTCATTAGGTATTTTATGGAGTTTTTAAGGTTTCGTAAGGTGTCGTTAGGAGTTGTAAGGCGTCCAACATTATACTAACGTGCTTTTCAAGGTGCTAATATGGCATATAGAGTCGTATGATGTCTTAAGTTGCCGTACGACGTTCAAAGGATTCGGACGAATTCATTAGGTTTATTATGGAGTTTTATAGTTTCGTACGGTGATGTAAGGTGTTCTTAGGAGTTGTAACGCGTCATACATTATTCTAACGTGCTTTTCATGTTGCTATTGTCGCATCCTAAGCCGTAACATCTCCTGAGTTGTCGTACGATGTTCAAAGGACTTGGACGAAATCATTAGGTTTAGTATGGAGTTTTAAGGTTTTGTACGTTGTTGTATGGTGTTGTTTGGAGTTTTAGGGCTTCCTGTGTTATTCTTAAGTGCTTTCATGGTGCTAATATGGCATACAAAATCCTAAAATGTACAAACTTGTCGTACGATGATCAAAGGACTCGAACGAATTCATTAGGTGTATTAGGGAGTTTTAAGGTTTCGTACGGTGATGTAAGGTGTTCACAGGAGTTGTAAGGCGTCCTACATGATACTAACGTTCTTTTCGAGTTCCTAATGGGGCATAAAGAGTGGTAAGATCTCCTAAGTTGTCGTACGATGTTCAAAGGACTCGTACGAATTCATTAGGTATTTTATGTAGTTTTTAAGGTTTCGTACGGTGTTGTAAGGTGATGTTAGGAGTTGTAAGGCGTCCAAGATTATACTAACGTGCTTTTCAAGGTGCTAATATGGCATATAGAGTCGTATGCTGTCTTAAGTTACCGTACGACATTCAAAGGACTCTGACGAATTCATTAAGTTTATTATAGAGTTTTATAGTTTCGTACGGTGATGTAAGGTGTTCTTAGGAGTTGTAACGCGTCGTACATTATTCTAACGTGCTTTTCATGTTGCTAATGTCGCATCCTAAGCCGTAACATCTCCTGAGTTGTCGTACGATGTTCAAAGGACTTGGTCGAAATCATTAGGTTTAGTATGGAGTTTTAAGGTTTTGTACGTTGTTGTATGGTGTTGTTTGGAGTTTTAGGGCTTCCTGTGTTATTCTTAAGTGCTTTCATGGTGCTAATATGGCATACAAAATCTTAAAACGTACAAACTTGTCGTACGATGATCAAAGGACTCGGACGAATTCATTAGGTGTATTAGGGAGTTTTAAGGTTTCGTACGGTGATGTAAGGTGTTCACAGGAGTTGTAAGGCGTCCTACATGATACTAACGTTCTTTTCGAGTTCCTAATGGGGCATAAAGAGTCGTAAGATGTCCTAAGTTGTCGTACGATGTTCAAAGGACTCGTACGAATTCATTAGGTATTTTATGGAGTTTTTAAGGTTTCGTAAGGTGTCGTTAGGAGTTGTAAGGCGTCCAACATTATACTAACGTGCTTTTCAAGGTGCTAATATGGCATATAGAGTCGTATGATGTCTTAAGTTGCCGTACGACGTTCAAAGGATTCGGACGAATTCATTAGGTTTATTATGGAGTTTTATAGTTTCGTACGGTGATGTAAGGTGTTCTTAGGAGTTGTAACGCGTCATACATTATTCTAACGTGCTTTTCATGTTGCTATTGTTAGGGTTATTTCCTGTTAAGATTTACTTTGTATTTTTGTTATTGTGTATATGTTTGTATAGTTTAGGGTTTATTATGTAATTTCCTAAACTTGCATTTTGTTTGATATAGGCATGTAGTGTGCGTGTGTTCAGAGAGCGACTTTTACACTGTTAGAGAGAGAATTAACTGTGTGTAATTTGTTTCTCCTGCACTTTTGTACTGCGAATTGCTTGATCATCAAATACAAAGAGAATTTATGAGTATGAATTGTGTTTGTGATTGAATCGTTTGTTTGTACTTGTTGTTCTGATCATTTGAGTGATATTATCAATCCAATTGAACCTATCAATTGGTATCAGAGCTTTCGGTTTGTGTTCTTCGCTGTTTCTAAGCAAAACACATCAATATTGCTCAAAATATCATGATCTGAATGAATTGTTGGTGTTTTTAGTTGTGATTTATCATCATAATCACTTCTATACACAGCGATTGTGCAGATTCTACCAGATCATCATCAGATCTGAAGAATTAAGAAGAATAGAAAAAGTACTGTTCGATCAATTTTTGCTCAAAATTCATCGAAGAATGAAGATGTTTTGGATTGATTGATATAAGGGTTTGATAATCGGACTATTTCACAGCTTGTGTGTGAATTTTGGACAATTTGGACAAGTTTTAGATAAAACCCAGAAAATCTTCATGAAGATGATGAACAGTTGAGTTTGGTTGAAGATTAATTTGCCGGGTAACATATTTGACTTAGACATTTTCCTTGGACTTAGATTTTGTGAAGAAATTAGGTCCTGTACTGCCGTGTGAAGGAATCTGTTTTAGACGGGTGAAGAATTTGACTTGTAAAGTTGCTACTGTTCAGCCGGATCAGACACTGTTGTGCCGGGTAATACACTGTTACGCCGGGTGATAGAGAAAATACAGCCGGGTAAGCTCAACTGTGTAGCCGGGTAATTAACAAAGTGCCGTGTGACCAAGTACTGTTCAGCCGGGCAAAGACTTTTGCCGTGTCAAGATTCTGCCGTGTCAAGACTTGTTGTCGTGTGAAGTTTTTCTTGCTGCCGGGTAACTGTTCATCCGGGTGAAGAACAAAGTATTTTTCAACTGTTTAGCCGGGTAACTATTTAGACGGGTGAAGACTTTTTCCTGCCGGGTGAAGAACAAATACACTGTTTAGCCGGTTGAAGAAGGATTTTTCACTGTTTTGCCGGTTGACTCAATTTAGTTGTTTTTAATACTTGTTTCTTATCTTGTCTTTAATTTCTTGTCTTTATTTTAGTATTTTAATCACTTCTTTTCAAAAATTAACAAAAACCAAAAATATTTTCTTTAAAAATTGTTAAAATGGCTCCTAATGATGATTCTGATAACCGTGTTCCTAGACTTTTGAATCGTGCAGATTTCAAGAACTGGACCATCAGGCTGAGACATCATCTATGCTCTATTGACAATGACTTGTGGAAATCAATTGAGAAGGGTCCTCACATTCCAACACAGACACAACCAGATAGTGCCAGTACCTATATTAAAGATTCTACTACACCTTATCCAGAGGATAATCTGTCAGCTGAAGACTTGAGGAAGGTAAAGAATGATAGCAAGGCCTATTCGTTGATGTGCAAGGGGTTGCCATTACAAGTTTTGTCTAGATTGGATGCATATCAGACGGGTTATACATGCTTTAAGGCATTGAAGTCTATATGTGAAGGAGGAGAGCAGTTAAGAAGTTTGAAGAAATCTAAGCTGAAAAGACAACTGGAATTATTTGAACACATCAATGGAGAGACAGTACACCAAATGATGAATAGGTTTGTGCATTTAACTACTGAAATGACAAATCTCGGAGTGAAGACTGAACTTCAGGACTTGAATGATCGTTTGTTAGGTGCTTTACCATCATCATGGAAACAAACTGTTACCTTGTTGAAACATACTGAGAAATTTCCAATGGAACTTGACTTGCTTATTGGAAAGATAGAAGAAGTTGAGATTGATGAAGGATCTAGAAACACTGATAGATCAATGTCACAAACTCAATACAAGTATGTGGTAAATCCTGCCAATACTGTGGATAATGCTTTTCTTGTGCAAAATACAACAAAGTCTGAAGATGAGGATGACTTATTCGTTGGTGCAAGTTTCTATACTGATTCAGCATATTTTCCAAATTCACCAACTTATTCTCAACCTCAATCTCCGCCAAGAGCTCAAGTTCACGTCCAAAGTCAGAATATGAAGAATCAATCAGAAAATCAAAGTTCAAATGTTCAAGCCAAGGTGAAAGACGTCATGAATATTCTGTTACAAGATGACGAAACAAAAACTGCCTTTACTGCTTTTATGGCAAGTTTTCAAGCGTACCAAGGTAGTCATTTAAGTCAAATGGATGTTGTTCTTCAAGACTTATTTGAAATGGATCCAGTGGATGTTGAGGAAATGGATCTTAACTGGCAAATGGTTATGGTAGCTTATCGTACTCAAAAGCATGCATATGTCAACAGAAGCTACAAACCTCATGCAAACAAGACTGTTGGATTTGACAAATCTAAGGCCAGATGCTTTAACTGTAATCAGTATGGTCATTTCTCAAGAGAATGTAAAGCTCCAAAGAATTTTAATGACCAAGCGAGTTCAAGCAATCCAGGTCAAGGTCAAAATTCTCAACAATCAACAAGTTATCAAGGCAGAAATCAACGTTTCTTTCAGAAACCATACCAAAGTCTTCCTATGCCTGAATTGAAGGATGAAGGAAAGAAGCCAGAAGACCAAACAAAGGCGTTGGTTGTAAGTGTGAAAGACGGGTATGATTGGAGCGCTTATGCAGAACAATTCACGTCTGATCTTACATCAAGTCTGGCATTGGTATGTGAAGTAGAAGAAGATTGGTCAGAAGAAGGGGATTGTAAGATGATTGAAGATGTGAGTGAAGATTCAGAAGACTATGACTGGAGTGCAAAATCTGATCCTACTGAAGAATCTGAGTCTGAACTTGTGCTGATGGCTACTGCCAGTGAGTCTTCATCATCCACAGAACAACCAAAGGTTAATACTGACCTGCCCCCTAACTATGTTCCATTACCTGCTGATGTCAAGGAAAGGCTATGTTCGGAACAGTGCATTCAACAAGTAGAACATTATCGGACTCATTCATTTAAAATCGGTGACAAATTAAGCAAACATGAGAAAATTCATGAACAACTTAAAATTGATCACAAAATTGCTGATGAGAAGATTTTGTCACTTAAAGAATCTTGGAACAAAACCTTAAAGGAACTGGAATTGATAACCAAACAACTTGAAGAAATGACAAAGAACTTTGAACAAGAAAAAGTCGCACATGCTGTCACTCAAGTTGAACTAACAAAGGTTAAAAGCTGTAAAACCATGGTTAAACAACTCATCAAAGAAAGAGGTAACAAAACCAAAACCGGGTTGGGTTTTACACATGAACCGATGCCAAATTCAATCACTCAAACCTTACCGGAAAACTTTAATGAATTTGATCATTCACCTGAAAATGAACGAAAATTTAAAGAAATTCAAAGAAGTAAATCCGAGTCTGAAGGATCTGAAGTGTTGATTGAAAGTTTGAGAGAAGAAGATGGAATGACAACTGAAGCTGATGATGAAGCAAGCAACAAATCTGAAAACAAAGTTGAGCCTGTTCTAATCCAACTTGTTGAATATCCAAAGCTTAATCCCGAACCAGAAACACCGGTGAAGGAAGAAGGTGAATTTTCAGGGTACAATGATCCTGAGTACATCAAGTGGAAGAAGGAACAAAAGGCGCAAGTTGCTGCTCAGTTGGTCAAAAAGCCAGAAGTGAAAAAGGCTGAAGTTTCGAATGTTAAGAAGCAAAAATCGAAAACAATGAACAATCAATCTGAAACGAAACAGTCAAAAGGCAAAAATGTCTTAAAATCGAATGATAACACAAAAGTTCAAAGTGTTAAAACTGACAAAGTTAAACCTGTCAAGAAAGTGTCAAAAGAAAAGAAAATCAAGTTTGTGTCTGCAGGAACGTTTGATTTAAATGGATCTTATGGTAAACCAATCAATTCTCCAATCAAATCTAACTCTGGTCTGAAAACAGGTTCAGGTCCTAAGTCTTCCGCTGTCAATGAAAAGAGAATTGAAAACAAAAAGGTGACCAAACAGAACAGTTTAAAATCGAACCAAAGTCCCATGCAATCAAAAGCACAAACAATGACTCCACAGAAAAACGTTAATCTAAAACCGAACAACTATGATAATGAATCACGTTTTGGTTCAACATCAAAAGTTAACAATCGGCTCTTTAGGATTAGCAAGAAATATTGTGAAATTTGTGATAGATATAATCATGCAACTGCTGAATGTTTCTTTAACAGGTACTGCAGTTTCTGTGACAAAAGAAATCATTCTTCAGAAGAATGTTATTTTAACAAATTTTGTGATATCTGTGAAAGAAGAAACCATGTCACAAAGGATTGTTTCTTTCGATCAAACTCGACTAGAGAAATGACTCCATATTCAAATTTTCAAAGAAATAATTCATATGGTTTTCAAAATATGAGTCAAAGTCATTCTCCGGTTTTGAGAAACTTCAATCGAAACAATTCTGTTTCTAACTTTTCAAGGAATGTGCAGGTTAACAGTTTTAAACCAAGAGCTTTAATGGTTAAAAATCAAAAGTTTGAAAATAACCTTGATCCTAAGCTAGAGGAGAGGTTTATTGCTTTGAGGAGAAAGCAATCTTTGAACGCCAATGGGCGAAGTTATCAGCATCAAAATCTTTTAAACGAAACAAATTTTCAAAATGTTCAATACCAACAAGTTACTATTGCAGATAGATTCGGAAAACCCAAGACCGTGTGGGCCTGGGTTGACCAAACTAACTGAATGTTTTTGTTGAAATGCAGGTACGCCCAAGAAGACCTATCAACTCGTGGTTCGTTGATAGTGGGTGTAGCCGGCACATGACAGGCAACCATGCCTTGCTTCAGGATTTCAAACTGAAAAATGGTACTCATGTAGCGTTTGGAGGTGATGCGGGTGGAAAGATAACAGGAGAAGGAACAGTATCCAATGGGATCATTAGTTTTGATAAAGTCAACTACTGTGCACAGTTGAACTTTAACTTACTAAGTGTATCTCAAATTTGTGATAAATCTTATTCAACTTTATTTGATGATTCTTTCTGTTATATTCTTAAACCAGGTTTCAAGATTGACAATGAGTGGGTAGTGGTGAAAGCTCCAAGAGATCGCGATGTATACAAGTTGGATATGTCGCAGATTGACGCTGATACCGAAACAACCTGTCTCATTGCCCATGCTTCAAATAATGAGAGTCAGCTTTGGCATAGACGGCTGGGCCACTCCAACTTCAGAAACATGAACCGTTTGGTAACTGGAAATCACACTGTGGGAATCCCATCGAAGAAATTTTCCACAACTGATCTCTGTCCAGCATGTTTGAAGGGCAAACAGCATCGGATGTCTTTTAAGTCCAAGCTCGAGAACTCCATTTCAAAACCTTTGCAGATGCTACATATGGATCTTTTTGGACCGACAAATGTTCAAAGCATCGGCAGAAAATCTTATTGTTTAGTTATCATAGATGACTTCACTAGATTTTCATGGGTTTATTTTTTGCATGCGAAATCTGAAACAGCTGAATTATTGAAAGAATTTATCATTAAAATTGAAAATCAATTGGAATGCAAAGTTAAAACTTTAAGAAGTGATAATGGAACTGAATTTAAGAATGCTAATGTTGATTTATTTTGTGCAGAAAAGGGGATTGCTCGTCAGTATAGTGCTCCAAGAACGCCTCAACAAAATGGGGTTGCGGAACGGAAAAACCGGACACTAATTGAAGCTGCAAGATCCATGCTCGCAGATGCCAAAATCCCTATCACCTTTTGGGATGAAGCCATTGCTACTGCGTGTTTTGTACAAAATAGAACATTATTAGTTCAAGATAAACAGAAAACTTCTTATGAGTTGTTGTTTGGAAGAAAACCAAATATTTCTTACTTGAAAGCATTTGGTTGTCCAGTTTCGATTCTTAATCTAAATGAACATCTCGGGAAGTTTGAGTCAAAATCTGACGATGGATTTTTCCTAGGATATTCGTCTGTTTCTAAAGCTTATCGGGTTTTTAATAGCAAAACAAATACTGTTATTGAAACTTTCAACGTCAAGTTTTTAGAAAATTCGTTTCCGTTAGTGGCTCATGGTCCCGAATGGTTATTTGATTTGGATTCGTTATCTAGATCTTTCAGTTCTAACTTATTTGATTTTTCAGAAAACGCAAGGAAGGAATCAGGTGACTTAGGAAGCTTTAGTGACGATTCTGATAATGACGAAGATGGAAATCTCAACTCTGAATATCCATTTATGTCTTTTCACAATCCTGATCATGTCAAATCTAGTCAAGCTCCGGGTCCTTCTGGTTCACAAGAAGATCAAAAATCAAACAATCATGAAGAAAATGTGAATTCACAAATGTCTCCTAATGATGGTGGATCCGTTCAAAATCAACCATCATCGGATCCGAATGCTGAAGTTATTCCAGAATCTTTTGATTACTTCATCAATTCACCGGATCAAGTCCCGAATTTCACACCGCATACTTCTTCCATACTTCAAGATCTACCAAATCTGAATACTACTAATCTAGAGACTCAAGTGCAAGGAGGTGATATTCCAATTCATCGAATTCACAAGAAACATCCTGTCTCTCAGATTATTGGGCCGTTGAATCAGAGAACTACAAGAAGTCAGACAGAGCAAGCAAATGTTTGTCTTTACTCGTGTTTTCTATCTCAAGTGGTGCCAAAGAATATTTCAGAGGCGTTGCAAGACAACAGTTGGATTGAAGCCATGCAGGAGGAATTGCTTCAGTTTCGCAAACAGGAAGTTTGGAAACTTGTGGACTTACCTGAAGGAGAGAATGCTATAGGTACAAGATGGTTGTACAAAAACAAGCCAGACGAACGTGGCATTGTTGTGAGAAACAAAGCAAGACTGATTGCACAGGGATACACTCAGGAAGAAGGCATTGATTATGAAGAGGTGTTTGCTCCAGTCGCAAGACTTGAAGCCATACGCGTTTTTCTTGCATATGCGTCTTTCATGAAGTTTAAGGTATTCCAAATGGACGTCAAAGGTGCTTTCTTGTATGGACCTATTACAGATGATGTTTATGTCAAACAACCCCCGGGTTTCGCAGATCCTGACTATCCACATCGGGTATACAAGTTGAGCAAAGCTCTTTACGGTTTACATCAAGCTCCAAGAATCTGGTATGAGACACTATCCAAGCATTTACTAGAACACGGATTCACAAGAGGTCAGATTGATCCAACTTTGTTTATGAAGAGGGAGAATGATGATTTATTGTGTGTTCAAGTTTATGTGGACGATATTATCTTCGGTTCAACCAGTGAATCCATGTGCAAAGAATTTGAAGAAATCATGAAGTCAAGATTTCAGATGAGTTCGATGGGGGAGATTAATTTCTTTCTGGGATTACAAGTGAAACAGTCTGCTAACGGAATTTTTATCAACCAATCAAAATTTGTTGAGAAGTTGCTGAAGAAGTTCAAGATGCAAGATTGTCAGACTATCCGAACTCCTTCTGATGTAAATTGCAAGATACAACCTGATCCAAAGGGCAAAGCAGTTGATCAGACACTATACAGATCAATGATCGGTTCTCTGATGTATCTTACTGCATCAAGACCAGACATCATGTACGCTGTGTGTGTATGCGCCAGATACCAGTCAGATCCAAAAGAGTCGCATCTAGTTGCTGTGAAGCGTATATTCAGATATCTCAAAGGGAAACCAAATCTTGGGTTATGGTATCCTTATGAAGGAAATTTTGAACTATATAGCTATTCTGACAGTGATTTTGGTGGTTGTGCTCTTGACAGGAAATCGACTACTGGTGGTTGTCAATTTTTGGGTCCAAGGCTTGTCTCTTGGCAATGCAAGAAGCAAACCAATGTTTCTGTATCCACAGCTGAAGCAGAGTATATCGCTGCATCTGCAGGATGTTCTCAGGTTTTATGGTTACAAAATCAGTTGCTGGACTACGGGTTTAATTTCTTAAAAACTCCTATTTACATAGACAATACTGCTGCTATGTTTATAACTGCTAATCCAGTTCAACATTCTAAAACCAAGCACATCGAAATTAGATATCATTTTTTAAGAGATAACTCTGAAAAGGGTTTAATAATTTTGATTAAAGTTCATACCGACAAACAACTGGCAGATCTTTTCACAAAATCATTTTTGTCAGGCCGGTTTGAATTTTTAATTCAATCCATAGGATTAATCAATCATGATTGATTCTATTTTTCGAAAAACAAAAGAAAAATCAGAAAATATAAAAGCCAAAAATATAATAAGTTGATGTTATGTTTTGATTCCTTTGTTTTTAATTTATGTTTTGCATTGTGTGTGTGCATGAAAAAGAAAAACAAATACAAAATATAAAATCAAAAAGAAAAGAAAATATCATGTCATAAGAATCTATATTGCAAAAAGTGAGAAATGATAGATACACTAGACATTATTTGTTACATCATTTTTTAAAGACTGATGAATGTTAATTGATGTGCTAGACAGCTCAGGCAATTAGACTGAACAAGTAAGTTGATTGTTGACAAACATAAACTTAATGATCTTTGTGTTAAGTTCCATTGTTATACATGTCTAGATATATATCTTTTGAAACATTGCTTGTGATGATAGTTGTGCATGTTCGGGTAACGATGCAGTGTATTCAGTGTGATGAACCGCATCGTGAGCTTCTTTGTTGTGGTACCCACAGACCTGAAGTCTCACACGAAGTCTCTTTTGAGCTTCAAGATGCAGCAAAAGATTCCAAAATGGAACGAAAAGAGTCCCAAATGTGGACCAACACCAAACAAAAATTCCAAAATGGAATTCAGAAGATTCCCAAGGGGAACGATAGGAAAGAAAAATTCCCAAAGATGGAATTAAAAAGAAGTCCCAAAGTGGACCAAATCCGAATAGAACCCAGATTCCACACTGTGTATGACTGTAAGTGACCAGGTTCTGTGCAATATGCATTCAAGTAGTGATTGATAAGGAAATATGTTGACATATGTATACATGTGGGTCACATAAGTCATTCTAATCGAACCTTAAATATCATCATGATACTGAAAAAGTAAGTGTGTCAATTCGAGCTAATTGGTATGTTTTCATATCATCACTCAATCAAGCATAAGTCAAATGTCTATTCAAAACTTCCAAAACATGTTCAAGTAATGTGTGGTATGATCTCACTGCGATATTTTGATTCATTGCATTGCATATGTTTTTATTTTAATGTGTGTGCTTTGTATGTGCAGGCATTTGGAATCATTATTGACACATCAACATCCTTGTTAAACTTAAAAATTTTCAAGAAATTTCAAGTTTAGGGGGAGAATAAATTGAAGAAAAATATATCTACAAAAAAAAAAAAAAAAAAAAAATCCAAAAATATTTGTTTTGAATAAGTGTGCTTTGAATGAACAAGATTATAAGTTATGAAAAGCAAAGGTATTGGATGTGTTAAAAACAAACCCAAGGTCTTGTAATTTGTTTTTTAAGAAATTGCTTCGGGATATAGAAAAATTGGTTGTGCAAAAACATTTTTGAAAAGAAAAAGAAAAATTGACTTTTAATTGAAAATTAATTTGTTGCAATGTTTAATGTTGTTTGATAATTAATATGACAAACATTCTTTAAGGATATCTTGTCTAATTAATCTGTCGGAGAATGTTGCAGGTGCAATAAATGACCGTTGAAAAAGTCAACAGACGAGGAAAATTGAAGAAATTGCTTAAGTGTTATTGCCGGGTAAAGATATCAGATACAACTGTACAGCCGGGTAAAGAACTGTTCAGCCGGGTAAAGTTGTAAGTCTGATACTTGCCGGGTGATTGAGGAAATAGGTGAAGATGTTATGACCACTGTACAGCCGGGCAATGATCATGTCAAATACAGCCGGGTGAAGGTCATAAATATCTTGCCGGGTGACTAGTGTATACTATACAGCCGGGTAATGAAGAAGTCTTGTTGCCGTGTAAAGGTATGACACTATGTTGCCGGGTAATGAAGAAGTGTGTATGCCGTGTGAAGTAGGTTGTCAAAGGTTGCCGTGTAAAGAAGAAAGCAAGCCGGATGAAGAAGGAAAGCAACTGTGTTGCCGGGTGATGAAGAAGGTTGCCGGGTGATGTTTTGATCACAACTATTCTGCCGGGTGATGAATAAAATCCATCAGGTGTAGTTGTTCCTTAAACCCTTACCCGTCACTACATTGACTTACCTGTATCTACAGTGCTTGACCCGTCAAGTGATTTTCACATGATTGGTGACTTGTTTTATGTACTTGACCCATAACTACAGTACATGACCCGTCACTACAGTACTTGACCCGGCAAGGTTATTGGGCCTAATTTGCTTTTGTTGACCCGGCACTTAAAGTTTGACCTAAAATTTTTTGACGATACAAATACCGCCTCTTCACAAACACTTATCATTTCACACACTTTCACTTTCACCAAACACTCTGAACTTCAAAATCGCCATTGTTATCATAGTCAATCTGTTGCTCTATAACAAGATTAATAGATTGATTAAGGTAGAGATTATGTGTTTTTGACCTAAATCGACCTGCAAATCAACTGTTAAAAGGAAAAACGATGATGAACAGTGTTTTGAACTTGAATCGACACTTCGATTTTTAGAGTTAAAACTTAAATCGAATGTTGTTTTAGGGTTAAAATCTGTCGATCATCAACATTCAATCATTCATTTGCACTAAAACACCTTAAAATCGACTGAACAAGTGAAATGTGCTTAACTGTTAAAAATCGCCATTGATGAACTTTGAAGCTTTTAAAAGTTAAACATCAAAACAATGAAATGACTGTTCTAAAAGTGATTAAACCTGCTAAACTGAATCAAAACATGTTAAACTCTTCATCATAAAATTTATCAAAATTTTTGCTTAAGTGAGTAACTGTTAAAAGCCTAAACATGATATATAATCTTTAAAATTCAATGTTGTTTGATTAAAATGATGAAAATCAGGTTATTAGAACAATCTAGGATTTAAAATGATTGTGTTAATGTGTTGCTTTCTAACTTTTAGTTGAACACTTGTTAAAATTTTGATATATCTAATGAAGAAACTAATGTATTTGCCTTGTTTTGTGTTTGTTTGTGTTTTAACAGATGGAGAATCTTAAATTTGAGCCTAAACATAATCTGGTAGCATGTTTAGATGAGTCACTTCCAGAGACAGAGGGCTATAGAGATATGATTCAGTTTATCAAGAGGACGAAGTATGTATATGCTATATGTGCCAAACCGGTCATATATGCAAGGCTGATTAAGAGTTTCTGGAGATCAGCAGAGGTTGTGAGGAATGAGAATGGTGAAGTTATGGTTAGAGGACATATTACAAGGGAGTGGGTACTAAATGTGACTGAAGATACCATTAGACAAGCTCTGAGGATAGATGAGGATGAGGTTGGCATGTTAGATGAGCTGACTATGGAAGAATGTAAAACTTGTTTTGTGAACATGGGTCATCCACCTGTGTTTCCAAAATCACAGTTTTTCAGAGCTAAATTGGGGAAGAAGTATAAGCTGTTGTGTTATGTTGTGCAGCAATGCATGTCTAGAATGAGTGCTGGGTTTGACAATTTTCCTTCAGACATTGCATCACCAATAGTGGCTATTGCAGAAAACAAACCGTTCAACATGTCAAGGTGGATAATGAATGGGTTTGTGTTTAATTTGGTGAAGGGCAAGAGATTCAAATTCCTTATGTACCCAAGGTTTTTGCAATTGATGATCAATATTGCATATCCAGTCATCAGAAGTGAAGGTTATGCTGGAGGCATGTTATATACTGAGGACATGAACGATCTCTCTTACCGAAAGATGAGTATCGGGAATGTGCCTGATGTTGAGCTGTTTGATTATATGAGAGATATAATCAACAATGAAGAAGATGTGGATGGAGTTTATTATCACATATCTCATGGTGAGATTGTGAATCCACAGGATTTAGTGGATGATGTGCCGGATGATTTATTGGATGATGACGAGTACTTTGCTCGTCATCCAGAAGATGAAGAAGGTAATGATGGTACTGATGATGGTGACAACGATGAAGACAGTAATGATGATGAAGGTAATGATGATGGTGGTAATGATGCTGAATCTGAATCTGATTCAGAGGAGGCTGAACTCATGGAAGTAGAAAAGGTAGTGATAGAGGAACCTGAGGTTGCTTCTGAGATTGAGGAGGTTGCTGTTGAGAAAGATGTTTCGGTACAGTATGTCAGAAAGAAGAAGAAAGCTGTAGAAAAGCCTGAGGAGATTGATGTGCTGCAGATTGCTGAGACAGTAATGGCCGAAGCTGAATCTATTGCACAGATAGAGGAAGTGGATGCTGGCGTTACTGATCCCATTACTGATTCTATTCCCACCATGTCACCACAAACTATTGAAAACATTGGACAAGGTTTGGAGTCTTCACCAAACGTTGGGCCAAGTGTTGATGAGATATATGAAGAAAAGGAGAAACTGATTGCTGAGTTGGAGGAGATTGTGGAAAATTTGGTTAAGTCAAATGATTTGTTAAAGGCTTCCAATGAACGTAAGAAGAAAAGGTTTGATGAGTATTGGGATATTCACAAGCAAAATTTGGAAATATTCAAGAAGTTGGATGAAGATCATGTGAATCTAGTTGATGAACATAGGAAGCTAAAAGATGATTATGAATATTTGAAGGAGGAGTATGAGAACTTAAAGTACGATTATGTTGAAGTTAAAGCTGAATGCAATACGTTGGAGGCAGAAAAAGAGATGCTTGAAAAGGAGTTGGAGGAAACTAGACCGAAAAAGGCTGGCTCATCTTCGGACAAAGATTTTTCTGATGAAGTTGTAGTGACTGAAACAAATGTGCCTAAAGTGTATTTGACTAGAGCTAGAGGAACTTCAAACGTTGGTATTTTGATAGAATCACCAATTATCATTCCCAATGAAGCTGAAGCTGAAATTGTCAAGATGGACAAAGCTGAGGGAAAGAGGAAAATAGATGCAATACCAGAGATATTTGGTGATGAAGAAAGTTCTAAAAGGGCGAAGATTGATAAACCAGTGCAGATTGAGCCGATTCAATCTGTAGCTGTGATTGAGACTGGAAAAGTGATAGAAGCTGAGACTGCTAAATCAGGTCAGATTGAGCCGATTCAATCTGATTCTGTTGCTAAGACTGAAGAGTTTGTTGCCTCTGAGAGTGAAAAAGAAGTTGATTCAGAAGACACAGTTCAGTTTAAGCCGATTCAAGCTGAAGCTGTTGAAGTTGAAAGTGCGCATGAAATAGAAGCTGAAGTTGCTAATCAGTTTGAGCCGGTTCAAACTGATGAAGCACCTATGATAGAGGCATTGGATGATTTAGACATTGATTGGACTGAGTCTGAGGATGAAGCTGAGCCAGAGCCTGTACAGCATACTGTTGAAGAAGTGCCAGATGATTTAGATCAGAGGTTTGCATATCTGGAAAGAATGAAGTACAATTCGGTGTTCTTGAATGGTTTAACAGTGACTCAGATTAATGAAGAGTATGAGAAGTGCATCACTGCTCAAGATAAAACCGAAGCTGATCAGAAAGAGTTCGTGGTTGAGATGGGTGAATGGACTCCGATGCAAGAAAGCTTGAATATAGAAGATTTGCCTCCTACTGAGCTTTATCATCAAAACCCAGACGAAATGACTGCTTATGAGATGCGAAGTTGGTTGAGTTCAAGGAACTATCCGTATAAAACTTTGCAAAGGCTGAAATCTGGATCGTTGAGGAAAATTGTAGTCAGTTTCATGAAGACAGAGAAAATGCATAACAGAATGTTTTATTTGGACTATAACAATCCTCAGTACTTTGAGCTGACGAAGAGATTTAAAGTGTTAGGACCAAAAGAGATTCCAGTAATGGCTTTACCTGAAGATGCACATAAGAAAAGACATGAACTGATGGATATGTTTCCAAGCGAAGCTAAATCGTACAATATACCAATGGAGGTGCGTGAGAGTTGGCACAAATCAGCAACAGCAGGTGACATTGTTAGGTCACTGCTGAGTAAAGGACAATCTATTGCTGAGTTATTAGATTCTATGATTGTGCCTGAAAAGAACAAGAAGGTTAAGATAATTGCTTGGAAATATGATGAAGTCTTTGACGCATTTATGATCAAGAGAGTAAACGGTTTGTGTGATGTTTATCACTACTATTCAAGCATCTTTAAACTCGAAGTTCAGGATCTGAAAGAATTGCACAAGCTGAAGCTAATTAATCACACGCATGCTGAGCGTGGTGATAAATGCGTGATACTTCTTGATGCTGGAATGAGTAGAACTGCTAAATTTCTTGACTTTAGAGGTCAACAAGAAGACACTGCATATGTGCAAGCAAAGAAACAGAGGAAGAAGAAGAGATTGGTGGTGACCGAGGATATGTACTTAGAAGAATTCTCGGACGAATATTTTGATAAGATAACTGATCCTGGATTGAAGGTTATAGATGGAAGTCAAACAACAAAGCCGATACTCAGAGTGTTCTACAATCAGGAAACATTTGAACTAAAGATTGTTCGCAATTTGGAGGATTGGGATAAGGACATGATCACGCTCTTTAGTACTTTTGAGTTGAAACTGCTGCATCCATCATACATTGAGTATTTGAGAAGTTGCAAGATTGAAAAGTGCAAAGATAAATTGGCTGAAGCTGACAGGAAACTGTTTACAGTGATGATTGAAGTGATTGCTGCGGCTTCGGAAAAGATTCGTGTGAGAAAGGCTTTACTTAATTCTAATCTCGTGATGGTTGATTTACCTGAGATAGAATATATGCGGATAAGCAGGAAGGGTACTTTGCAAGTGAAAGTTCAAGGTCAAGAAATGCCATTTGAATTTTATGCTAATATCGATTTTGCAGGTTTAAGTCTGGATTCGCTTAGACGCATGAATGCCTTACAAATCCTGACGAATGAATCCAAACCTCGACAAGCTAAGATCGCTGAGAAGTTCAAATCTTGCATTGAAGAAGCTCTGAAAGAAAAAGAGGAGTATAAAGGCCGAGAATTGCTGGATGTGAAAGAGGAACCAGAAGAATGGTAAGAAAAAGATTGAAGATTGATGCTGATAAACGAAGAAAAAGATTGAAGCTTTTGAAGATCCAAAGATAAATCTTAGGGGGAGTACTGTTAGGGTTATTTCCTGTTAAGATTTACTTTGTATTTTTGTTATTGTGTATATGTTTGTATAGTTTATGGTTTATTATGTAATTTCCTAAACTTGCATTTTGTTTGATATAGGCATGTAGTGTGCGTGTGTTCAGAGAGCGACTTTTACACTGTTAGAGAGAGAATTAACTGTGTGTAATTTGTTTCTCCTGCACTTTTGTACTGCGAATTGCTTGATCATCAAATACAAAGAGAATTTATGAGTATGAATTGTGTTTGTGATTGAATCGTTTGTTTGTACTTGTTGTTCTGATCATTTGAGTGATATTATCGATCCAATTGAACCTATCAATGTGTACTTGTTGTTCTGATCATTTGAGTGATATTATCGATCCAATTGAACCTATCAGCTATTGTCGCATCCTAAGCCGTAACATCTCCTGAGTTGTCGTACGATGTTCAAAGGACTTGGACGAAATCATTAGGTTTAGTATGGAGTTTTAAGGTTTTGTACGTTGTTGTATGGTGTTGTTTGGAGTTTTAGGGCTTCCTGTGTTATTCTTAAGTGCTTTCATGGTGCTAATATGGCATACAAAATCTTAAAATGTACAAACTTGTCGTACGATGATCAAAGGACTCGAACGAATTCATTAGGTGTATTAGGGAGTTTTAAGGTTTCGTACGGTGATGTAAGGTGTTCACAGGAGTTGTAAGGCGTCCTACATGATACTAACGTTCTTTTCGAGTTCCTAATGGGGCATAAAGAGTGGTAAGATGTCCTAAGTTGTCGTACGATGTTCAAAGGACTCGTACGAATTCATTAGGTAATTTATGGAGTTTTTAAGGTTTCGTACGGTGTTGTAAGGTGTTGTTAGGAGTTGTAAGGCGTCCAACATTATACTAAAGTGCTTTTCTAGGTGCTAATATGGCATATAGAGTCGTATGATGTCTTAAGTTGCCGTACGACGTTCAAAGGACTCGGACAAATTTATTAGGTTTATTATGGAGTTTTATAGTTTCGTACGGTGATGTAAGGTGTTCTTAGGAGTTGTAACGCGTCGTACATTATTCTAACGTGCTTTTCATGTTGCTAATGTCGCATCCTAAGCCGTAACATCTCCTGAGTTGTCGTACGATGTTCAAAGGACTTGGACGAAATAATTAGGTTTAGTATGGAGTTTTAAGGTTTTGTACGTTGTTGTATGGTGTTGTTTGGAGTTTTAAGGCTTCCTGTGTTATTCTAACGTGCTTTCATGGTGCTAATATGGCATAAAAAATCTTAAAATGTACAAACTTGTCGTACGATGATCAAAGGACTCGGACGAATTCATTAAGTGTATTAGGGAGTTTTAAGGTTTCGTACGGTGATGTAAGGTGTTCACAGGAGTTGTAAGGCGTCCTACATGAAACTAACGTTCTTTTCGAGTTCCTAATGGGGCATAAAGAGTCGTAAGATGTCCTAAGTTGTCGTACGATGTTCAAAGGACTCGTACGAATTCATTAGGTATTTTATGTAGTTTTTAAGGTTTCGTACGGTGTTGTAAGGTGATGTTAGGAGTTGTAAGGCGTCCAACATTATACTAACGTGCTTTTCAAGGTGCTAATATGGCATATAGAGTCGTATGCTGTCTTAAGTTGCCGTACGACATTCAAAGGACTCTGACGAATTCATTAGGTTTATTATAGAGTTTTATAGTTTCGTACGGTGATGTAAGGTGTTCTTAGGAGTTGTAACGCGTCGTACATTATTCTAACGTGCTTTTCATGTTGCTAATGTCGCATCCTAAGCCGTAACATCTCCTGAGTTGTCGTACGATGTTCAAAGGACTTGGTCGAAATCATTAGGTTTAGTATGAAGTTTTAAGGTTTTGTACGTTGTTGTATGGTGTTGTTTGGAGTTTTAGGGCTTCCTGTGTTATTCTTAAGTGCTTTCATGGTGCTAATATGGCATACAAAATCTTAAAAGGTACAAACTTGTCGTACGATGATCAAAGGACTCGGACGAATTCATTAGGTGTATTAGGGAGTTTTAAGGTTTCGTACGGTGATGTAAGGTGTTCACAGGAGTTGTAAGGCGTCCTACATTATACTAACGTTCTTTTCGAGTTCCTAATGGGGCATAAAGAGTCGTAAGATGTCCTAAGTTGTCGTACGATGTTCAAAGGACTCGTACGAATTCATTAGGTATTTTATGGAGTTTTTAAGGTTTCGTACGGTGTTGTAAGGTGTTGTTAGGAGTTGTAAGGCGTCCAACATTATACTAACGTGCTTTTCTAGGTGCTAATATGGCATATAGAGTCGTATGATGTCTTAAGTTGCCGTACGACGTTCAAAGGACTCGGACGAATTTATTAGGTTTATTATCGAGTTTTATAGTTTCGTACGGTGATGTAAGATGTTCTTAGGAGTTGTAACGCGTCGTACATTATTCTAACGTGCTTTTCATGTTGCTAATGTCGCATCCTAAGCCGTAACATCTCCTGAGTTGTCGTACGATGTTCAAAGGACTTGGACGAAATCATTAGGTTTAGTATGGAGTTTTAAGGTTTTGTACGTTGTTGTATGGTGTTGTTTGGAGTTTTAGGGCTTCCTGTGTTATTCTTAAGTGCTTTCATGGTGCTAATATGGCATACAAAATCTTAAAATGTACAAACTTGTCGTACGATGATCAAAGGACTCGGATGAATTCATTAGGTGTATTAGGGAGTTTTAAGGTTTCGTACGGTGATGTAAGGTGTTCACAGGAGTTGTAAGGCGTCCTACATGATACTAACGTTCTTTTCGAGTTCCTAATGGGGCATAAAGAGTGGTTAGATGTCCTAAGTTGTCGTACGATGTTCAAAAGACTCGTACGAATTCATTAGGTATTTTATGGAGTTTTTAAGGTTTCGTACGGTGTTGTAAGGTGTTGTTAGGAGTTGTAAGGCGTCCAACATTATACTAACATGCTTTTCTAGGTGCTAATATGGCATATAGAGTCGTATGATGTCTTAAGTTGCCGTACGACGTTCAAAGGACTCGGACGAATTTATTAGGTTTATTATGGAGTTTTATAGTTTCGTACGGTGATGTAAGATGTTCTTAGGAGTTGTAACGCGTCGTACATTATTCTAACGTGCTTTTCATGTTGCTAATGTCGCATCCTAAGCCGTAACATCTCCTGAGTTGTCGTACGATGTTCAAAGGACTTGGACGAAATAATTAGGTTTAGTATGGAGTTTTAAGGTTTTGTACGTTGTTGTATGGTGTTGTTTGGAGTTTTAAGGCTTCCTGTGTTATTCTAACGTGCTTTCATGGTGCTAATATGGCATAAAAAATCTTAAAATGTACAAACTTGTCGTACGATGATCAAAGGACGCGGACGAATTCATTAAGTGTATTAGGGAGTTTTAAGGTTTCGTATGGTGATGTAAGGTGTTCACAGGAGTTGTAAGGCGTCCTACATGAAACTAACGTTCTTTTCGAGTTCCTAATGGGCATAAAGAGTCGTAAGATGTCCTAAGTTGTCGTACGATGTTCAAAGGACTCGTACGAATTCATTAGGTATTTTATGTAGTTTTTAAGGTTTCTTACGGTGTTGTAAGGTGATGTTAGGAGTTGTAAGGCGTCCAACATTATACTAACGTGCTTTTCAAGGTGCTAATATGGCATATAGAGTCGTATGCTGTCTTAAGTTGCCGTACGACATTCAAAGGACTCTGACGAATTCATTAGGTTTATTATAGAGTTTTATAGTTTCGTACGGTGATGTAAGGTGTTCTTAGGAGTTGTAACGCGTCGTACATTATTCTAACGTGCTTTTCATGTTGCTAATGTCGCATCCTAAGCCGTAACATCTCCTGAGTTGTCGTACGATGTTCAAAGGACTTGGTCGAAATCATTAGGTTTAGTATGAAGTTTTAAGGTTTTGTACGTTGTTGTATGGTGTTGTTTGGAGTTTTAGGGCTTCCTGTGTTATTCTTAAGTGCTTTCATGGTGCTAATATGGCATACAAAATCTTAAAAGGTACAAACTTGTCGTACGATGATCAAAGGACTCGGACGAATTCATTAGGTGTATTAGGGAGTTTTAAGGTTTCGTACGGTGATGTAAGGTGTTCACAGGAGTTGTAAGGCGTCCTACATTATACTAACGTTCTTTTCGAGTTCCAAATGGGGCATAAAGAGTCGTAAGATGTCCTAAGTTGTCGTACGATGTTCAAAGGACTCGTACGAATTCATTAGGTATTTTATGGAGTTTTTAAGGTTTCGTACGGTGTTGTAAGGTGTTGTTAGGAGTTGTAAGGCGTCCAACATTATACTAACGTGCTTTTCTAGGTGCTAATATGGCATATAGAGTCGTATGATGTCTTAAGTTGCCGTACGACGTTCAAAGGACTCGGAAGAATTTATTAGGTTTATTATCGAGTTTTATAGTTTCGTACGGTGATGTAAGATGTTCTTAGGAGTTGTAACGCGTCGTACATTATTCTAACGTGCTTTTCATGTTGCTAATGTCGCATCCTAAGCCGTAACATCTCCTGAGTTGTCGTACGATGTTCAAAGGACTTGGACGAAATAATTAGGTTTAGTATGGAGTTTTAAGGTTTTGTACGTTGTTGTATGGTGTTGTTTGGAGTTTTAAGGCTTCCTGTGTTATTCTAACGTGCTTTCATGGTGCTAATATGGCATAAAAAATCTTAAAATGTACAAACTTGTCGTACGATGATCAAAGGACGCGGACGAATTCATTAAGTGTATTAGGGAGTTTTAAGGTTTCGTATGGTGATGTAAGGTGTTCACAGGAGTTGTAAGGCGTCCTACATGAAACTAACGTTCTTTTCGAGTTCCTAATGGGCATAAAGAGTCGTAAGATGTCCTAAGTTGTCGTACGATGTTCAAAGGACTCGTACGAATTCATTAGGTATTTTATGTAGTTTTTAAGGTTTCTTACGGTGTTGTAAGGTGATGTTAGGAGTTGTAAGGCGTCCAACATTATACTAACGTGCTTTTCAAGGTGCTAATATGGCATATAGAGTCGTATGCTGTCTTAAGTTGCCGTACGACATTCAAAGGACTCTGACGAATTCATTAGGTTTATTATAGAGTTTTATAGTTTCGTACGGTGATGTAAGGTGTTCTTAGGAGTTGTAACGCGTCGTACATTATTCTAACGTGCTTTTCATGTTGCTAATGTCGCATCCTAAGCCGTAACATCTCCTGAGTTGTCGTACGATGTTCAAAGGACTTGGTCGAAATCATTAGGTTTAGTATGAAGTTTTAAGGTTTTGTACGTTGTTGTATGGTGTTGTTTGGAGTTTTAGGGCTTCCTGTGTTATTCTTAAGTGCTTTCATGGTGCTAATATGGCATACAAAATCTTAAAAGGTACAAACTTGTCGTACGATGATCAAAGGACTCGGACGAATTCATTAGGTGTATTAGGGAGTTTTAAGGTTTCGTACGGTGATGTAAGGTGTTCACAGGAGTTGTAAGGCGTCCTACATTATACTAACGTTCTTTTCGAGTTCCAAATGGGGCATAAAGAGTCGTAAGATGTCCTAAGTTGTCGTACGATGTTCAAAGGACTCGTACGAATTCATTAGGTATTTTATGGAGTTTTTAAGGTTTCGTACGGTGTTGTAAGGTGTTGTTAGGAGTTGTAAGGCGTCCAACATTATACTAACGTGCTTTTCTAGGTGCTAATATGGCATATAGAGTCGTATGATGTCTTAAGTTGCCGTACGACGTTCAAAGGACTCGGACGAATTTATTAGGTTTATTATCGAGTTTTATAGTTTCGTACGGTGATGTAAGATGTTCTTAGGAGTTGTAACGCGTCGTACATTATTCTAACGTGCTTTTCATGTTGCTAATGTCGCATCCTAAGCCGTAACATCTCCTGAGTTGTCGTACGATGTTCAAAGGACTTGGACGAAATCATTAGGTTTAGTATGGAGTTTTAAGGTTTTGTACGTTGTTGTATGGTGTTGTTTGGAGTTTTAGGGCTTCCTGTGTTATTCTTAAGTGCTTTCATGGTGCTAATATGGCATACAAAATCTTAAAATGTACAAACTTGTCGTACGATGATCAAAGGACTCGGATGAATTCATTAGGTGTATTAGGGAGTTTTAAGGTTTCGTACGGTGATGTAAGGTGTTCACAGGAGTTGTAAGGCGTCCTACATGATACTAACGTTCTTTTCGAGTTCCTAATGGGGCATAAAGAGTGGTTAGATGTCCTAAGTTGTCGTACGATGTTCAAAAGACTCGTACGAATTCATTAGGTATTTTATGGAGTTTTTAAGGTTTCGTACGGTGTTGTAAGGTGTTGTTAGGAGTTGTAAGGCGTCCAACATTATACTAACATGCTTTTCTAGGTGCTAATATGGCATATAGAGTCGTATGATGTCTTAAGTTGCCGTACGACGTTCAAAGGACTCGGACGAATTTATTAGGTTTATTATGGAG
The DNA here is from genome assembly GCA_030867185.1 of Tagetes erecta. Lineage (NCBI taxonomy): Eukaryota > Viridiplantae > Streptophyta > Magnoliopsida > Asterales > Asteraceae > Tagetes > Tagetes erecta. The sequence continues at coordinate 33,165,999 of CM061490.1, read as the reverse complement.
TTTTATAGTTTCGTACGGTGATGTAAGATGTTCTTAGGAGTTGTAACGCGTCGTACATTATTCTAACGTGCTTTTCATGTTGCTAATGTCGCATCCTAAGCCGTAACATCTCCTGAGTTGTCGTACGATGTTCAAAGGACTTGGACGAAATCATTAGGTTTAGTATGGAGTTTTAAGGTTTTGTACGTTGTTGTATGGTGTTGTTTGGAGTTTTAAGGCTTCCTGTGTTATTCTAACGTGCTTTCATGGTGCTAATATGGCATAAAAAATCTTAAAATGTACAAACTTGTCGTACGATGATCAAAGGACGCGGACGAATTCATTAAGTGTATTAGGGAGTTTTAAGGTTTCGTACGGTGATGTAAGGTGTTCACAGGAGTTGTAAGGCGTCCTACATGAAACTAACGTTCTTTTCGAGTTCCTAATGGGGCATAAAGAGTCGTAAGATGTCCTAAGTTGTCGTACGATGTTCAAAGGACTCGTACGAATTCATTAGGTATTTTATGGAGTTTTTAAGGTTTCGTACGGTGTTGTAAGGTGATGTTAGGAGTTGTAAGGCGTCCAACATTATACTAACGTGCTTTTCAAGGTGCTAATATGGCATATAGAGTCGTATGCTGTCTTAAGTTGCCGTACGACATTCAAAGGACTCTGACGAATTCATTAGGTTTATTATAGAGTTTTATAGTTTCGTACGGTGATGTAAGGTGTTCTTAGGAGTTGTAACGCGTCGTACATTATTCTAACGTGCTTTTCATGTTGCTAATGTCGCATCCTAAGCCGTAACATCTCCTGAGTTGTCGTACGATGTTCAAAGGACTTGGTCAAAATCATTAGGTTTAGTATGAAGTTTTAAGGTTTTGTACGTTGTTGTATGGTGTTGTTTGGAGTTTTAAGGCTTCCTGTGTTATTCTAACGTGCTTTCATGGTGCTAATATGGCATAAAAAATCTTAAAATGTACAAACTTGTCGTACGATGATCAAAGGACGCGGACGAATTCATTAAGTGTATTAGGGAGTTTTAAGGTTTCGTACGGTGATGTAAGGTGTTCACAGGAGTTGTAAGGCCTCCTACATGAAACTAACGTTCTTTTCGAGTTCCTAATGGGGCATAAAGAGTCGTAAGATGTCCTAAGTTGTCGTACGATGTTCAAAGGACTCGTACGAATTCATTAGGTATTTTATGGAGTTTTTAAGGTTTCGTACGGTGTTGTAAGGTGATGTTAGGAGTTGTAAGGCGTCCAACATTATACTAACGTGCTTTTCAAGGTGCTAATATGGCATATAGAGTCGTATGCTGTCTTAAGTTGCCGTACGACATTCAAAGGACTCTGACGAATTCATTAGGTTTATTATAGAGTTTTATAGTTTCGTACGGTGATGTAAGGTGTTCTTAGGAGTTGTAACGCGTCGTACATTATTCTAACGTGCTTTTCATGTTGCTAATGTCGCATCCTAAGCCGTAACATCTCCTGAGTTGTCGTACGATGTTCAAAGGACTTGGTCGAAATCATTAGGTTTAGTATTAAGTTTTAAGGTTTTGTACGTTGTTGTATGGTGTTGTTTGGAGTTTTAGGGCTTCCTGTGTTATTCTTAAGTGCTTTCATGGTGCTAATATGGCATACAAAATCTTAAAAGGTACAAACTTGTCGTACGATGATCAAAGGACTCGGACGAATTCATTAGGTGTATTAGGGAGTTTTAAGGTTTCGTACGGTGATGTAAGGTGTTCACAGGAGTTGTAAGGCGTCCTACATTATACTAACGTTCTTTTCGAGTTCCTAATGGGGCATAAAGAGTCGTAAGATGTCCTAAGTTGTCGTACGATGTTCAAAGGACTCGTACGAATTCATTAGGTATTTTATGGAGTTTTTAAGGTTTCGTACGGTGTTGTAAGGTGTTGTTAGGAGTTGTAAGGCGTCCAACATTATACTAACGTGCTTTTCTAGGTGCTAATATGGCATATAGAGTCGTATGATGTCTTAAGTTGCCGTACGACGTTCAAAGGACTCGGACGAATTTATTAGGTTTATTATCTAGTTTTATAGTTTCGTACGGTGATGTAAGATGTTCTTAGGAGTTGTAACGCGTCGTACATTATTCTAACGTGCTTTTCATGTTGCTAATGTCGCATCCTAAGCCGTAACATCTCCTGAGTTGTCGTGCGATGTTCAAAGGACTTGGACGAAATCATTAGGTTTAGTATGGAGTTTTAAGGTTTTGTACGTTGTTGTATGGTGTTGTTTGGAGTTTTAGGGCTTCCTGTGTTATTCTTAAGTGCTTTCATGGTGCTAATATGGCATACAAAATCTTAAAATGTACAAACTTGTCGTACGATGATCAAAGGACTCGGATGAATTCATTAGGTGTATTAGGGAGTTTTAAGGTTTCGTACGGTGATGTAAGGTGTTCACAGGAGTTGTAAGGCGTCCTACATGATACTAACGTTCTTTTCGAGTTCCTAATGGGGCATAAAGAGTGGTTAGATGTCCTAAGTTGTCGTACGATGTTCAAAGGACTCGTACGAATTCATTAGGTATTTTATGGAGTTTTTAAGGTTTCGTACGGTGTTGTAAGGTGATGTTAGGAGTTGTAAGGCGTCCAACATTATACTAACGTGCTTTTCAAGGTGCTAATATGGCATATAGAGTCGTATGCTGTCTTAAGTTGCCGTACGACATTCAAAGGACTCTGACGAATTCATTAGGTTTATTATAGAGTTTTATAGTTTCGTACGGTGATGTAAGGTGTTCTTAGGAGTTGTAACGCGTCGTACATTATTCTAACGTGCTTTTCATGTTGCTAATGTCGCATCCTAAGCCGTAACATCTCCTGAGTTGTCGTACGATGTTCAAAGGACTTGGTCGAAATCATTAGGTTTAGTATTAAGTTTTAAGGTTTTGTACGTTGTTGTATGGTGTTGTTTGGAGTTTTAGGGCTTCCTGTGTTATTCTTAAGTGCTTTCATGGTGCTAATATGGCATACAAAATCTTAAAAGGTACAAACTTGTCGTACGATGATCAAAGGACTCGGACGAATTCATTAGGTGTATTAGGGAGTTTTAAGGTTTCGTACGGTGATGTAAGGTGTTCACAGGAGTTGTAAGGCGTCCTACATTATACTAACGTTCTTTTCGAGTTCCTAATGGGGCATAAAGAGTCGTAAGATGTCCTAAGTTGTCGTACGATGTTCAAAGGACTCGTACGAATTCATTAGGTATTTTATGAAGTTTTTAAGGTTTCGTACGGTGTTGTAAGGTGTTGTTAGGAGTTGTAAGGCGTCCAACATTATACTAACGTGCTTTTCTAGGTGCTAATATGGCATATAGAGTCGTATGATGTCTTAAGTTGCCGTACGACGTTCAAAGGACTCGGACGAATTTATTAGGTTTATTATCTAGTTTTATAGTTTCGTACGGTGATGTAAGATGTTCTTAGGAGTTGTAACGCGTCGTACATTATTCTAACGTGCTTTTCATGTTGCTAATGTCGCATCCTAAGCCGTAACATCTCCTGAGTTGTCGTACGATGTTCAAAGGACTTGGACGAAATCATTAGGTTTAGTATGGAGTTTTAAGGTTTTGTACGTTGTTGTATGGTGTTGTTTGGAGTTTTAGGGCTTCCTGTGTTATTCTTAAGTGCTTTCATGGTGCTAATATGGCATACAAAATCTTAAAATGTACAAACTTGTCGTACGATGATCAAAGGACTCGGATGAATTCATTAGGTGTATTAGGGAGTTTTAAGGTTTCGTACGGTGATGTAAGGTGTTCACAGGAGTTGTAAGGCGTCCTACATGATACTAACGTTCTTTTCGAGTTCCTAATGGGGCATAAAGAGTGGTTAGATGTCCTAAGTTGTCGTACGATGTTCAAAAGACTCGTACGAATTCATTAGGTATTTTATGGAGTTTTTAAGGTTTCGTACGGTGTTGTAAGGTGTTGTTAGGAGTTGTAAGGCGTCAAACATTATACTAACATGCTTTTCTAGGTGCTAATATGGCATATAGAGTCGTATGATGTCTTAAGTTGCCGTACGACGTTCAAAGGACTCGGACGAATTTATTAGGTTTATTATGGAGTTTTATAGTTTCGTACGGTGATGTAAGATGTACTTAGGAGTTGTAACGCGTCGTACATTATTCTAACGTGCTTTTCATGTTGCTAATGTCGCATCCTAAGCCGTAACATCTCCTGAGTTGTCGTACGATGTTCAAAGGACTTGGACGAAATCATTAGGTTTAGTATGGAGTTTTAAGGTTTTGTACGTTGTTGTATGGTGTTGTTTGGAGTTTTAAGGCTTCCTGTGTTATTCTAACGTGCTTTCATGGTGCTAATATGGCATAAAAAATCTTAAAATGTACAAACTTGTCGTACGATGATCAAAGGACGCGGACGAATTCATTAAGTGTATTAGGGAGTTTTAAGGTTTCGTACGGTGATGTAAGGTGTTCACAGGAGTTGTAAGGCGTCCTACATGAAACTAACGTTCTTTTCGAGTTCCTAATGGGGCATAAAGAGTCGTAAGATGTCCTAAGTTGTCGTACGATGTTCAAAGGACTCGTACGAATTCATTAGGTATTTTATGGAGTTTTTAAGGTTTCGTACGGTGTTGTAAGGTGATGTTAGGAGTTGTAAGGCGTCCAACATTATACTAACGTGCTTTTCAAGGTGCTAATATGGCATATAGAGTCGTATGCTGTCTTAAGTTGCCGTACGACATTCAAAGGACTCTGACGAATTCATTAGGTTTATTATAGAGTTTTATAGTTTCGTACGGTGATGTAAGGTGTTCTTAGGAGTTGTAACGCGTCGTACATTATTCTAACGTGCTTTTCATGTTGCTAATGTCGCATCCTAAGCCGTAACATCTCCTGAGTTGTCGTACGATGTTCAAAGGACTTGGTCGAAATCATTAGGTTTAGTATGAAGTTTTAAGGTTTTGTACGTTGTTGTATGGTGTTGTTTGGAGTTTTAGGGCTTCCTGTGTTATTCTTAAGTGCTTTCATGGTGCTAATATGGCATACAAAATCTTAAAATGTACAAACTTGTCGTACGATGATCAAAGGACTCGGACGAATTCATTAGGTGTCTTAGGGAGTTTTAAGGTTTCGTACGGTGATGTAAGGTGTTCACAGGAGTTGTAAGGCGTCCTACATTATACTAACGTTCTTTTCGAGTTCCTAATGGGGCATAAAGAGTCGTAAGATGTCCTAAGTTGTCGTACGATGTTCAAAGGACTCGTACGAATTCATTAGGTATTTTATGGAGTTTTTAAGGTTTCGTACGGTGTTGTAAGGTGTTGTTAGGAGTTGTAACGCGTCCAACATTATACTAACGTGCTTTTCTAGGTGCTAATATGGCATATAGAGTCGTATGATGTCTTAAGTTGCCGTACGACGTTCAAAGGACTCTGACGAATTTATTAGGTTTATTATGGAGTTTTATAGTTTCGTACGGTGATGTAAGATGTTCTTAGGAGTTGTAACGCGTCGTACATTATTCTAACGTGCTTTTCATGTTGCTAATGTCGCATCCTAAGCCGTAACATCTCCTGAGTTGTCGTACGATGTTCAAAGGACTTGGACGAAATCATTAGGTTTAGTATGGAGTTTTAAGGTTTTGTACGTTGTTGTATGGTGTTGTTTGGAGTTTTAGGGCTTCCTGTGTTATTCTTAAGTGCTTTCATGGTGCTAATATGGCATACAAAATCTTAAAATGTACAAACTTGTCGTACGATGATCAAAGGACGCGGACGAATTCATTAAGTGTATTAGGGAGTTTTAAGGTTTCGTACGGTGATGTAAGGTGTTCACAGGAGTTGTAAGGCGTCCTACATGAAACTAACGTTCTTTTCGAGTTCCTAATGGGGCATAAAGAGTCGTAAGATGTCCTAAGTTGTCGTACGATGTTCAAAGGACTCGTACGAATTCATTAGGTATTTTATGGAGTTTTTAAGGTTTCGTACGGTGTTGTAAGGTGATGTTAGGAGTTGTAAGGCATCCAACATTATACTAACGTGCTTTTCAAGGTGCTAATATGGCATATAGAGTCGTATGCTGTCTTAAGTTGCCGTACGACATTCAAAGGACTCTGACGAATTCATTAGGTTTATTATAGAGTTTTATAGTTTCGTACGGTGATGTAAGGTGTTCTTAGGAGTTGTAACGCGTCGTACATTATTCTAACGTGCTTTTCATGTTGCTAATGTCGCATCCTAAGCCGTAACATCTCCTGAGTTGTCGTACGATGTTCAAAGGACTTGGTCGAAATCATTAGGTTTAGTATGAAGTTTTAAGGTTTTGTACGTTGTTGTATGGTGTTGTTTGGAGTTTTAGGGCTTCCTGTGTTATTCTTAAGTGCTTTCATGGTGCTAATATGGCATACAAAATCTTAAAATGTACAAACTTGTCGTACGATGATCAAAGGACTCGGACGAATTCATTAGGTGTCTTAGGGAGTTTTAAGGTTTCGTACGGTGATGTAAGGTGTTCACAGGAGTTGTAAGGCGTCCTACATTATACTAACGTTCTTTTCGAGTTCCTAATGGGGCATAAAGAGTCGTAAGATGTCCTAAGTTGTCGTACGATGTTCAAAGGACTCGTACGAATTCATTAGGTATTTTATGGAGTTTTTAAGGTTTCGTACGGTGTTGTAAGGTGTTGTTAGGAGTTGTAAGGCGTCCAACATTATACTAACGTGCTTTTCTAGGTGCTAATATGGCATATAGAGTCGTATGATGTCTTAAGTTGCCGTACGACGTTCAAAGGACTCTGACGAATTTATTAGGTTTATTATGGAGTTTTATAGTTTCGTACGGTGATGTAAGATGTTCTTAGGAGTTGTAACGCGTCGTACATTATTCTAACGTGCTTTTCATGTTGCTAATGTCGCATCCTAAGCCGTAACATCTCCTGAGTTGTCGTACGATGTTCAAAGGACTTGGACGAAATCATTAGGTTTAGTATGGAGTTTTAAGGTTTTGTACGTTGTTGTATGGTGTTGTTTGGAGTTTTAGGGCTTCCTGTGTTATTCTTAAGTGCTTTCATGGTGCTAATATGGCATACAAAATCTTAAAATGTACAAACTTGTCGTACGATGATCAAAGGACTCGGATGAATTCATTAGGTGTATTAGGGAGTTTTAAGGTTTCGTACGGTGATGTAAGGTGTTCACAGGAGTTGTAAGGCGTCCTACATGATACTAACGTTCTTTTCGAGTTCCTAATGGGGCATAAAGAGTGGTTAGATGTCCTAAGTTGTCGTACGATGTTCAAAGGACTCGTACGAATTCATTAGGTATTTTATGGAGTTTTTAAGATTTCGTACGGTGTTGTAAGGTGATGTTAGGAGTTGTAAGGCGTCCAACATTATACTAACGTGCTTTTCAAGGTGCTAATATGGCATATAGAGTCGTATGCTGTCTTAAGTTGCCGTACGACATTCAAAGGACTCTGACGAATTCATTAGGTTTATTATAGAGTTTTATAGTTTCGTACGGTGATGTAAGGTGTTCTTAGGAGTTGTAACGCGTCGTACATTATTCTAACGTGCTTTTCATGTTGCTAATGTCGCATCCTAAGCCGTAACATCTCCTGAGTTGTCGTACGATGTTCAAAGGACTTGGTCGAAATCATTAGGTTTAGTATTAAGTTTTAAGGTTTTGTACGTTGTTGTATGGTGTTGTTTGGAGTTTTAGGGCTTCCTGTGTTATTCTTAAGTGCTTTCATGGTGCTAATATGGCATACAAAATCTTAAAATGTACAAACTTGTCGTACGATGATCAAAGGACTCGGATGAATTCATTAGGTGTATTAGGGAGTTTTAAGGTTTCGTACGGTGATGTAAGGTGTTCACAGGAGTTGTAAGGCGTCCTACATTATACTAACGTTCTTTTCGAGTTCCTAATGGGGCATAAAGAGTCGTAAGATGTCCTAAGTTGTCGTACGATGTTCAAAGGACTCGTACGAATTCATTAGGTATTTTATGGAGTTTTTAAGGTTTCGTACGGTGTTGTAAGGTGTTGTTAGGAGTTGTAAGGCGTCCAACATTATACTAACGTGCTTTTCTAGGTGCTAATATGGCATATAGAGTCGTATGATGTCTTAAGTTGCCGTACGACGTTCAAAGGACTCTGACGAATTTATTAGGTTTATTATGGAGTTTTATAGTTTCGTACGGTGATGTAAGATGTTCTTAGGAGTTGTAACGCGTCGTACATTATTCTAACGTGCTTTTCATGTTGCTAATGTCGCATCCTAAGCCGTAACATCTCCTGAGTTGTCGTACGATGTTCAAAGGACTTGGACGAAATCATTAGGTTTAGTATGGAGTTTTATGGTTTTGTACGTTGTTGTATGGTGTTGTTTGTAGTTTTAAGGCTTCCTGTTTATTCTAACGTGCTTTCATGGTGCTAATATGGCATAAAAAATCTTAAAATGTACAAACTTGTCGTACGATGATCAAAGGACTCGGACGAATTCATTAAGTGTATTAGGGAGTTTTAAGGTTTCGTACGGTGATGTAAGGTGTTCACAGGAGTTGTAAGGCGTCCTACATCAAACTAACGTTCTTTTCGAGTTCCTAATGGGGCATAAAGAGTCGTAAGATGTCCTAAGTTGTCGTACGATGTTCAAAGGACTCGTACGAATTCATTAGGTATTTTATAGAGTTTTTAAGGTTTCGTACGGTGTTGTAAGGTGATGTTAGGAGTTGTAAGGCGTCCAACATTATACTAACGTGCTTTTCTAGGTGCTAATATGGCATATAGAGTCGTATGATGTCTTAAGTTGCCGTACGACGTTCAAAGCACTCGGACGAATTTATTAGGTTTATTATGGAGTTTTATAGTTTCGTACGGTGATGTAAGGTGTTCTTAAGAGTTGTAACGCCTCGTACATTATTCTAACGTGCTTTTCATGTTGCTAATGTCGCATCCTAAGCCGTAACATCTCCTGAGTTGTCGTACGATGTTCAAAGGACTTGGACGAAATCATTAGGTTTAGTATGAAGTTTTAAGGTTCTGTACGTTGTTGTATGGTGTTGTTTGGAGTTTTAGGGCTTCCTGTGTTATTCTTAAGTGCTTTCATGGTGCTAATATGGCATACAAAATCTTAAAATGTACAAACTTGTCGTACGATGATCAAAGGACTCGGACGAATTCATTAGGTGTATTAGGGAGTTTTAAGGTTTCGTACGGTGATGTAAGGTGTTCACAGGAGTTGTAAGGCGTCCTACATTATACTAACGTTCTTTTCGAGTTCCTAATGGGGCATAAAGAGTCGTAAGATGTCCTAAGTTGTCGTACGATGTTCAAAGGACTCGTACGAATTCATTAGGTATTTTATGGAGTTTTTAAGGTTTCGTACGGTGTTGTAAGGTGTTGTTAGGAGTTGTAAGGCGTCCAACATTATACTAACGTGCTTTTCTAGGTGCTAATATGGCATATAGAGTCGTATGATGTCTTAAGTTGCCGTACGACGTTCAAAGGACTCTGACGAATTTATTAGGTTTATTATGGAGTTTTATAGTTTCGTACGGTGATGTAAGATGTTCTTAGGAGTTGTAACGCGTCGTACATTATTCTAACGTGCTTTTCATGTTGCTAATGTCGCATCCTAAGCCGTAACATCTCCTGAGTTGTCGTACGATGTTCAAAGGACTTGGACGAAATCATTAGGTTTAGTATGGAGTTTTATGGTTTTGTACGTTGTTGTATGGTGTTGTTTGTAGTTTTAAGGCTTCCTGTTTATTCTAACGTGCTTTCATGGTGCTAATATGGCATAAAAAATCTTAAAATGTACAAACTTGTCGTACGATGATCAAAGGACTCGGACGAATTCATTAAGTGTATTAGGGAGTTTTAAGGTTTCGTACGGTGATGTAAGGTGTTCACAGGAGTTGTAAGGCGTCCTACATGAAACTAACGTTCTTTTCGAGTTCCTAATGGGGCATAAAGAGTCGTAAGATGTCCTAAGTTGTCGTACGATGTTCAAAGGACTCGTACGAATTCATTAGGTATTTTATAGAGTTTTTAAGGTTTCGTACGGTGTTGTAAGGTGATGTTAGGAGTTGTAAGGCGTCCAACATTATACTAACGTGCTTTTCTAGGTGCTAATATGGCATATAGAGTCGTATGATGTCTTAAGTTGCCGTACGACGTTCAAAGCACTCGGACGAATTTATTAGGTTTATTATGGAGTTTTATAGTTTCGTACGGTGATGTAAGGTGTTCTTAAGAGTTGTAACGCCTCGTACATTATTCTAACGTGCTTTTCATGTTGCTAATGTCGCATCCTAAGCCGTAACATCTCCTGAGTTGTCGTACGATGTTCAAAGGACTTGGACGAAATCATTAGGTTTAGTATGGAGTTTTAAGGTTTTCTACGTTGTTGTATGGTGTTGTTTGGAGTTTTAGGGCTTCCTGTGTTATTCTTAAGTGCTTTCATGGTGCTAATATGGCATACAAAATCTTAAAATGTACAAACTTGTCGTACGATGATCAAAGGACTCGGATGAATTCATTAGGTGTATTAGGGAGTTTTAAGGTTTCGTACGGTGATGTAAGGTGTTCACAGGAGTTGTAAGGCGTCCTACATGATACTAACGTTCTTTTCGAGTTCCTAATGGGGCATAAAGAGTGGTTAGATGTCCTAAGTTGTCGTACGATGTTCAAAGGACTCGTACGAATTCATTAGGTATTTTATGGAGTTTTTAAGGTTTCGTACGGTGTTGTAAGGTGTTGTTAGGAGTTGTAAGGCGTCCAACATTATACTAACGTGCTTTTCTAGGTGCTAATATGGCATATAGAGTCGTATGATGTCTTAAGTTGCCGTACGACGTTCAAAGGACTCTGACGAATTTATTAGGTTTATTATGGAGTTTTATAGTTTCGTACGGTGATGTAAGATGTTCTTAGGAGTTGTAACGCGTCGTACATTATTCTAACGTGCTTTTCATGTTGCTAATGTCGCATCCTAAGCCGTAACATCTCCTGAGTTGTCGTACGATGTTCAAAGGACTTGGACGAAATCATTAGGTTTAGTATGGAGTTTTATGGTTTTGTACGTTGTTGTATGGTGTTGTTTGTAGTTTTAAGGCTTCCTGTTTATTCTAACGTGCTTTCATGGTGCTAATATGGCATAAAAAATCTTAAAATGTACAAACTTGTCGTACGATGATCAAAGGACTCGGACGAATTCATTAAGTGTATTAGGGAGTTTTAAGGTTTCGTACGGTGATGTAAGGTGTTCACAGGAGTTGTAAGGCGTCCTACATGAAACTAACGTTCTTTTCGAGTTCCTAATGGGGCATAAAGAGTCGTAAGATGTCCTAAGTTGTCGTACGATGTTCAAAGGACTCGTACGAATTCATTAGGTATTTTATAGAGTTTTTAAGGTTTCGTACGGTGTTGTAAGGTGATGTTAGGAGTTGTAAGGCGTCCAACATTATACTAACGTGCTTTTCTAGGTGCTAATATGGCATATAGAGTCGTATGATGTCTTAAGTTGCCGTACGACGTTCAAAGCACTCGGACGAATTTATTAGGTTTATTATGGAGTTTTATAGTTTCGTACGGTGATGTAAGGTGTTCTTAAGAGTTGTAACGCCTCGTACATTATTCTAACGTGCTTTTCATGTTGCTAATGTCGCATCCTAAGCCGTAACATCTCCTGAGTTGTCGTACGATGTTCAAAGGACTTGGACGAAATCATTAGGTTTAGTATGGAGTTTTAAGGTTTTCTACGTTGTTGTATGGTGTTGTTTGGAGTTTTAGGGCTTCCTGTGTTATTCTTAAGTGCTTTCATGGTGCTAATATGGCATACAAAATCTTAAAATGTACAAACTTGTCGTACGATGATCAAAGGACTCGGATGAATTCATTAGGTGTATTAGGGAGTTTTAAGGTTTCGTACGGTGATGTAAGGTGTTCACAGGAGTTGTAAGGCGTCCTACATGATACTAACGTTCTTTTCGAGTTCCTAATGGGGCATAAAGAGTGGTTAGATGTCCTAAGTTGTCGTACGATGTTCAAAGGACTCGTACGAATTCATTAGGTATTTTATGGAGTTTTTAAGATTTCGTACGGTGTTGTAAGGTGATGTTAGGAGTTGTAAGGCGTCCAACATTATACTAACGTGCTTTTCAAGGTGCTAATATGGCATATAGAGTCGTATGCTGTCTTAAGTTGCCGTACGACATTCAAAGGACTCTGACGAATTCATTAGGTTTATTATAGAGTTTTATAGTTTCGTACGGTGATGTAAGGTGTTCTTAGGAGTTGTAACGCGTCGTACATTATTCTAACGTGCTTTTCATGTTGCTAATGTCGCATCCTAAGCCGTAACATCTCCTGAGTTGTCGTACGATGTTCAAAGGACTTGGTCAAAATCATTAGGTTTAGTATGAAGTTTTAAGGTTCTGTACGTTGTTGTATGGTGTTGTTTGGAGTTTTAGGGCTTCCTGTGTTATTCTTAAGTGCTTTCATGGTGCTAATATGGCATACAAAATCTTAAAATGTACAAACTTGTCGTACGATGATCAAAGGACTCGGACGAATTCATTAGGTGTATTAGGGAGTTTTAAGGTTTCGTACGGTGATGTAAGGTGTTCACAGGAGTTGTAAGGCGTCCTACATTATACTAACGTTCTTTTCGAGTTCCTAATGGGGCATAAAGAGTCGTAAGATGTCCTAAGTTGTCGTACGATGTTCAAAGGACTCGTACGAATTCATTAGGTATTTTATGGAGTTTTTAAGGTTTCGTACGGTGTTGTAAGGTGTTGTTAGGAGTTGTAAGGCGTCCAACATTATACTAACGTGCTTTTCTAGGTGCTAATATGGCATATAGAGTCGTATGATGTCTTAAGTTGCCGTACGACGTTCAAAGGACTCTGACGAATTTATTAGGTTTATTATGGAGTTTTATAGTTTCGTACGGTGATGTAAGATGTTCTTAGGAGTTGTAACGCGTCGTACATTATTCTAACGTGCTTTTCATGTTGCTAATGTCGCATCCTAAGCCGTAACATCTCCTGAGTTGTCGTACGATGTTCAAAGGACTTGGACGAAATCATTAGGTTTAGTATGGAGTTTAAAGGTTTTGTACGTTGTTGTATGGTGTTGTTTGTAGTTTTAAGGCTTCCTGTTTATTCTAACGTGCTTTCATGGTGCTAATATGGCATAAAAAATCTTAAAATGTACAAACTTGTCGTACGATGATCAAAGGACTCGGACGAATTCATTAAGTGTATTAGGGAGTTTTAAGGTTTCGTACGGTGATGTAAGGTGTTCACAGGAGTTGTAAGGCGTCCTACATGAAACTAACGTTCTTTTCGAGTTCCTAATGGGGCATAAAGAGTCGTAAGATGTCCTAAGTTGTCGTACGATGTTCAAAGGACTCGTACGAATTCATTAGGTATTTTATGGAGTTTTTAAGGTTTCGTACGGTATTGTAAGGTGATGTTAGGAGTTGTAAGGCGTCCAACATTATACTAACGTGCTTTTCTAGGTGCTAATATGGCATATAGAGTCGTATGATGTCTTAAGTTGCCGTACGACGTTCAAAGCACTCGGACGAATTTATTAGGTTTATTATGGAGTTTTATAGTTTCGTACGGTGATGTAAGGTGTTCTTAAGAGTTGTAACGCCTCGTACATTATTCTAACGTGCTTTTCATGTTGCTAATGTTGCATCCTAAGCCGTAACATCTCCTGAGTTGTCGTACGATGTTCAAAGGACTTGGACGAAATCATTAGGTTTAGTATGGAGTTTTAAGGTTTTGTACGTTGTTGTATGGTGTAGTTTGGAGTTTTAAGGCTTCCTGTGTTATTCTAACGTGCTTTCATGGTGCTAATATGGCATAAAAAATCTTAAAATGTACAAACTTGTCGTACGATGATCAAAGGACTCGGACGAATTCATTAAGTGTATTAGAGAGTTTTAAGGTTTCGTACGGTGATGTAAGGTGTTCACAGGAGTTGTAAGGCGTCCTACATGATACTAACGTTCTTTTCGAATTCCTAATGGGGCATAAAGAGTCGTAAGATGTCCTAAGTTGTCGTACGATGTTCAAAGGACTCGTACGAATTCATTAGGTATTTTATAGAGTTTTTAAGGTTTCGTAAGGTGTTGTTAGGAGTTGTAAGGCATCCAACATTATACTAACGTGCTTTTCAAGGTGCTAATATGGCATATAGAGTCGTATGATGTCTTAAGTTGCCGTACGACGTTCAAAGGACTCGGACGAATTCATTTGGTTTATTATGGAGTTTTATAGTTTCGTTCGGTGATGTAAGGTGTTCTTAGGAGTTGTAACGCGTCATACATTATTCTAACGTGCTTTTCATGTTGCTAATGTCGCATCCTAAGCCGTAACATCTCCTGAGTTGTCGTACGATGTTCAAAGGGCTTGGACGAAATCATTAGGTTTAGTATGGAGTTTTAAGGTTTTGTACGTTGTTGTATGGTGTTGTTTGGAGTTTTAAGGCTTCTTGTGTTATTCTAACGTGCTTTCATGGTTCTAATATGGCATAAAAAATCTTAAAATGTACAAACTTGTCGTATGATGATCAAAGGACTCGGACGAATTCATTAAGTGTATTAGGGAGTTTTAAGGTTTCGTACGGTGATGTAAGGTGTTCACAGGAGTTGTAAGGCGTCCTACATGATACTAACGTTTTTTTCGAATTCCTAATGGGGCATAAAGAGTCGTAAGATGTCCTAAGTTGTCGTACGATGTTCAAAGGACTCGTACGAATTCATTAGGTATTTTATGGAGTTTTTAAGGTTTCGTAAGGTGTTGTTAGGAGTTGTAAGGCGTCCAACATTACAGTAACGTGCTTTTCAAGGTGCTAATATGGCATATAGAGTCGTATGATGTCTTAAGTTGTCGTACGACGTTCAAAGGACTCGGACGAATTCATTAGGTTTATTATGTAGTTTTATAGTTTCGTACGGTGATGTAAGGTGTTCTTAGGAGTTGTAACGCGTCATACATTATTCTAACGTGCTTTTCATGTTGCTATTGTCACATCCTAAGCCGTAACATCTCCTGAGTTGTCGTACGATGTTCAAAGGATTTGGACGAAATCATTAGGTTTAGTAGGGAGTTTTAAGGTTTTGTACGTTGTTGTATGGTGTTGTTTGGAGTTTTAGGGCTTCCTGTGTTATTCTTAAGTGCTTTCATGGTGCTAATATGGCATACAAAATCTTAAAATGTACAAACTTGTCGTACGATGATCAAAGGACTCGGATGATTTCATTAGGTGTATTAGGGAGTTTTAAGGTTTCGTACGGTGATGTAAGGTGTTCACAGGAGTTGTAAGGCGTCCTACATGATACTAACGTTCTTTTCGAGTTCCTAATGGGGCTTAAAGAGTGGTTAGATGTCCTAAGTTGTCGTACGATGTTCAAAAGACTCGTACGAATTCATTAGGTATTTTATGGAGTTTTTAAGGTTTCGTACAGTGTTGTAAGGTGTTGTTAGGAGTTGTAAGGCGTCCAACATTATACTAACGTGCTTTTCTAGGTGCTAATATGGCATATAGAGTCGTATGATGTCTTAAGTTGCCGTACGACGTTCAAAGGACTCGGACGAATTTATTAGGTTTATTATAGAGTTTTATAGTTTCGTACGGTGATGTAAGGTGTTCTTAGGAGTTGTAACGCGTCGTACATTATTCTAACGTGCTTTTCATGTTGCTAATGTCGCATCCTAAGCCGTAACATCTCCTGAGTTGTCGTACGATGTTCAAAGGACTTGGACGAAATCATTAGGTTTAGTATGGAGTTTTAAGGTTTTGTACGTTGTTGTCTGGTGTTGTTTGTAGTTTTAAGGCTTCCTGTTTATTCTAACGTGCTTTCATGGTGCTAATATGGCATAAAAAATCTTAAAATGTACAAACTTGTCGTACGATGATCAAAGGACTCGGACGAATTCATTAAGTGTATTAGGGAGTTTTAAGGTTTCGTACGGTGATGTAAGGTGTTCACAGGAGTTGTAAGGCGTCCTACATGAAACTAACGTTCTTTTCGAGTTCCTAATGGGGCATAAAGAGTCGTAAGATGTCCTAAGTTGTCGTACGATGTTCAAAGGACTCGTACGAATTCATTAGGTATTTTATGGAGTTTTTAAGGTTTCGTACGGTGTTGTAAGGTGATGTTAGGAGTTGTAAGGCGTCCAACATTATACTAACGTGCTTTTCTAGGTGCTAATATGGCATATAGAGTCGTATGATGTCTTAAGTTGCCGTACGACGTTCAAAGCACTCGGACGAATTTATTAGGTTTATTATGGAGTTTTATAGTTTCGTACGGTGATGTAAGGTGTTCTTAAGAGTTGTAACGCCTCGTACATTATTCTAACGTGCTTTTCATGTTGCTAATGTCGCATCCTAAGCCGTAACATCTCCTGAGTTGTCGTACGATGTTCAAAGGACTTGGACGAAATCATTAGGTTTAGTATGGAGTTTTAAGGTTTTGTACGTTGTTGTCTGGTGTTGTTTGTAGTTTTAAGGCTTCCTGTTTATTCTAACGTGCTTTCATGGTGCTAATATGGCATAAAAAATCTTAAAATGTACAAACTTGTCGTACGATGATCAAAGGACTCGGACGAATTCATTAAGTGTATTAGGGAGTTTTAAGGTTTCGTACGGTGATGTAAGGTGTTCACAGGAGTTGTAAGGCGTCCTACATGAAACTAACGTTCTTTTCGAGTTCCTAATGGGGCATAAAGAGTCGTAAGATGTCCTAAGTTGTCGTACGATGTTCAAAGGACTCGTACGAATTCATTAGGTATTTTATGGAGTTTTTAAGGTTTCGTACGGTGTTGTAAGGTGTTGTTAGGAGTTGTAAGGCGTCCAACATTATACTAACGTGCTTTTCTAGGTGCTAATATGGCATATAGAGTCGTATGATGTCTTAAGTTGCCGTACGACGTTCAAAGGACTCGGACGAATTTATTAGGTTTATTATAGAGTTTTATAGTTTCGTACGGTGATGTAAGGTGTTCTTAGGAGTTGTAACGCGTCGTACATTATTCTAACGTGCTTTTCATGTTGCTAATGTCGCATCCTAAGCCGTAACATCTCCTGAGTTGTCGTACGATGTTCAAAGGACTTGGACGAAATCATTAGGTTTAGTATGGAGTTTTAAGGTTTTGTACGTTGTTGTCTGGTGTTGTTTGTAGTTTTAAGGCTTCCTGTTTATTCTAACGTGCTTTCATGGTGCTAATATGGCATAAAAAATCTTAAAATGTACAAACTTGTCGTACGATGATCAAAGGACTCGGACGAATTCATTAAGTGTATTAGGGAGTTTTAAGGTTTCGTACGGTGATGTAAGGTGTTCACAGGAGTTGTAAGGCGTCCTACATGAAACTAACGTTCTTTTCGAGTTCCTAATGGGGCATAAAGAGTCGTAAGATGTCCTAAGTTGTCGTACGATGTTCAAAGGACTCGTACGAATTCATTAGGTATTTTATGGAGTTTTTAAGGTTTCGTACGGTGTTGTAAGGTGATGTTAGGAGTTGTAAGGCGTCCAACATTATACTAACGTGCTTTTCTAGGTGCTAATATGGCATATAGAGTCGTATGATGTCTTAAGTTGCCGTACGACGTTCAAAGCACTCGGACGAATTTATTAGGTTTATTATGGAGTTTTATAGTTTCGTACGGTGATGTAAGGTGTTCTTAAGAGTTGTAACGCCTCGTACATTATTCTAACGTGCTTTTCATGTTGCTAATGTTGCATCCTAAGCCGTAACATCTCCTGAGTTGTCGTACGATGTTCAAAGGACTTGGACGAAATCATTAGGTTTAGTATGGAGTTTTAAGGTTTTGTACGTTGTTGTATGGTGTAGTTTGGAGTTTTAAGGCTTCCTGTGTTATTCTAACGTGCTTTCATGGTGCTAATATGGCATAAAAAATCTTAAAATGTACAAACTTGTCGTACGATGATCAAAGGACTCGGACGAATTCATTAAGTGTATTAGAGAGTTTTAAGGTTTCGTACGGTGATGTAAGGTGTTCACAGGAGTTGTAAGGCGTCCTACATGATACTAACGTTCTTTTCGAATTCCTAATGGGGCATAAAGAGTCGTAAGATGTCCTAAGTTGTCGTACGATGTTCAAAGGACTCGTACGAATTCATTAGGTATTTTATAGAGTTTTTAAGGTTTCGTAAGGTGTTGTTAGGAGTTGTAAGGCATCCAACATTATACTAACGTGCTTTTCAAGGTGCTAATATGGCATATAGAGTCGTATGATGTCTTAAGTTGCCGTACGACGTTCAAAGGACTCGGACGAATTCATTTGGTTTATTATGGAGTTTTATAGTTTCGTTCGGTGATGTAAGGTGTTCTTAGGAGTTGTAACGCGTCATACATTATTCTAACGTGCTTTTCATGTTGCTAATGTCGCATCCTAAGCCGTAACATCTCCTGAGTTGTCGTACGATGTTCAAAGGGCTTGGACGAAATCATTAGGTTTAGTATGGAGTTTTAAGGTTTTGTACGTTGTTGTATGGTGTTGTTTGGAGTTTTAAGGCTTCTTGTGTTATTCTAACGTGCTTTCATGGTTCTAATATGGCATAAAAAATCTTAAAATGTACAAACTTGTCGTATGATGATCAAAGGACTCGGACGAATTCATTAAGTGTATTAGGGAGTTTTAAGGTTTCGTACGGTGATGTAAGGTGTTCACAGGAGTTGTAAGGCGTCCTACATGATACTAACGTTTTTTTCGAATTCCTAATGGGGCATAAAGAGTCGTAAGATGTCCTAAGTTGTCGTACGATGTTCAAAGGACTCGTACGAATTCATTAGGTATTTTATGGAGTTTTTAAGGTTTCGTAAGGTGTTGTTAGGAGTTGTAAGGCGTCCAACATTACAGTAACGTGCTTTTCAAGGTGCTAATATGGCATATAGAGTCGTATGATGTCTTAAGTTGTCGTACGACGTTCAAAGGACTCGGACGAATTCATTAGGTTTATTATGTAGTTTTATAGTTTCGTACGGTGATGTAAGGTGTTCTTAGGAGTTGTAACGCGTCATACATTATTCTAACGTGCTTTTCATGTTGCTATTGTCACATCCTAAGCCGTAACATCTCCTGAGTTGTCGTACGATGTTCAAAGGATTTGGACGAAATCATTAGGTTTAGTAGGGAGTTTTAAGGTTTTGTACGTTGTTGTATGGTGTTGTTTGGAGTTTTAGGGCTTCCTGTGTTATTCTTAAGTGCTTTCATGGTGCTAATATGGCATACAAAATCTTAAAATGTACAAACTTGTCGTACGATGATCAAAGGACTCGGATGATTTCATTAGGTGTATTAGGGAGTTTTAAGGTTTCGTACGGTGATGTAAGGTGTTCACAGGAGTTGTAAGGCGTCCTACATGATACTAACGTTCTTTTCGAGTTCCTAATGGGGCTTAAAGAGTGGTTAGATGTCCTAAGTTGTCGTACGATGTTCAAAAGACTCGTACGAATTCATTAGGTATTTTATGGAGTTTTTAAGGTTTCGTACGGTGTTGTAAGGTGTTGTTAGGAGTTGTAAGGCGTCCAACATTATACTAACGTGCTTTTCTAGGTGCTAATATGGCATATAGAGTCGTATGATGTCTTAAG
This sequence comes from Tagetes erecta, assembly GCA_030867185.1. Lineage (NCBI taxonomy): Eukaryota > Viridiplantae > Streptophyta > Magnoliopsida > Asterales > Asteraceae > Tagetes > Tagetes erecta. Next base: position 33,146,379 of record CM061490.1, on the reverse strand, counting down.
TTGCCGTACGACGTTCAAAGGACTCGGACGAATTTATTAGGTTTATTATAGAGTTTTATAGTTTCGTACGGTGATGTAAGGTGTTCTTAGGAGTTGTAACGCGTCGTACATTATTCTAACGTGCTTTTCATGTTGCTAATGTCGCATCCTAAGCCGTAACATCTCCTGAGTTGTCGTACGATGTTCAAAGGACTTGGACGAAATCATTAGGTTTAGTATGGAGTTTTAAGGTTTTGTACGTTGTTGTCTGGTGTTGTTTGTAGTTTTAAGGCTTCCTGTTTATTCTAACGTGCTTTCATGGTGCTAATATGGCATAAAAAATCTTAAAATGTACAAACTTGTCGTACGATGATCAAAGGACTCGGACGAATTCATTAAGTGTATTAGGGAGTTTTAAGGTTTCGTACGGTGATGTAAGGTGTTCACAGGAGTTGTAAGGCGTCCTACATGAAACTAACGTTCTTTTCGAGTTCCTAATGGGGCATAAAGAGTCGTAAGATGTCCTAAGTTGTCGTACGATGTTCAAAGGACTCGTACGAATTCATTAGGTATTTTATGGAGTTTTTAAGGTTTCGTACGGTGTTGTAAGGTGATGTTAGGAGTTGTAAGGCGTCCAACATTATACTAACGTGCTTTTCTAGGTGCTAATATGGCATATAGAGTCGTATGATGTCTTAAGTTGCCGTACGACGTTCAAAGCACTCGGACGAATTTATTAGGTTTATTATGGAGTTTTATAGTTTCGTACGGTGATGTAAGGTGTTCTTAAGAGTTGTAACGCCTCGTACATTATTCTAACGTGCTTTTCATGTTGCTAATGTTGCATCCTAAGCCGTAACATCTCCTGAGTTGTCGTACGATGTTCAAAGGACTTGGACGAAATCATTAGGTTTAGTATGGAGTTTTAAGGTTTTGTACGTTGTTGTATGGTGTAGTTTGGAGTTTTAAGGCTTCCTGTGTTATTCTAACGTGCTTTCATGGTGCTAATATGGCATAAAAAATCTTAAAATGTACAAACTTGTCGTACGATGATCAAAGGACTCGGACGAATTCATTAAGTGTATTAGAGAGTTTTAAGGTTTCGTACGGTGATGTAAGGTGTTCACAGGAGTTGTAAGGCGTCCTACATGATACTAACGTTCTTTTCGAATTCCTAATGGGGCATAAAGAGTCGTAAGATGTCCTAAGTTGTCGTACGATGTTCAAAGGACTCGTACGAATTCATTAGGTATTTTATAGAGTTTTTAAGGTTTCGTAAGGTGTTGTTAGGAGTTGTAAGGCATCCAACATTATACTAACGTGCTTTTCAAGGTGCTAATATGGCATATAGAGTCGTATGATGTCTTAAGTTGCCGTACGACGTTCAAAGGACTCGGACGAATTCATTTGGTTTATTATGGAGTTTTATAGTTTCGTTCGGTGATGTAAGGTGTTCTTAGGAGTTGTAACGCGTCATACATTATTCTAACGTGCTTTTCATGTTGCTAATGTCGCATCCTAAGCCGTAACATCTCTTGAGTTGTCGTACGATGTTCAAAGGGCTTGGACGAAATCATTAGGTTTAGTATGGAGTTTTAAGGTTTTGTACGTTGTTGTATGGTGTTGTTTGGAGTTTTAAGGCTTCTTGTGTTATTCTAACGTGCTTTCATGGTTCTAATATGGCATAAAAAATCTTAAAATGTACAAACTTGTCGTATGATGATCAAAGGACTCGGACGAATTCATTAAGTGTATTAGGGAGTTTTAAGGTTTCGTACGGTGATGTAAGGTGTTCACAGGAGTTGTAAGGCGTCCTACATGATACTAACGTTTTTTTCGAATTCCTAATGGGGCATAAAGAGTCGTAAGATGTCCTAAGTTGTCGTACGATGTTCAAAGGACTCGTACGAATTCATTAGGTATTTTATGGAGTTTTTAAGGTTTCGTAAGGTGTTGTTAGGAGTTGTAAGGCGTCCAACATTACAGTAACGTGCTTTTCAAGGTGCTAATATGGCATATAGAGTCGTATGATGTCTTAAGTTGCCGTACGACGTTCAAAGGACTCGGACGAATTCATTAGGTTTATTATGTAGTTTTATAGTTTCGTACGGTGATGTAAGGTGTTCTTAGGAGTTGTAACGCGTCATACATTATTCTAACGTGCTTTTCATGTTGCTATTGTCACATCCTAAGCCGTAACATCTCCTGAGTTGTCGTACGATGTTCAAAGGATTTGGACGAAATCATTAGGTTTAGTAGGGAGTTTTAAGGTTTTGTACGTTGTTGTATGGTGTTGTTTGGAGTTTTAGGGCTTCCTGTGTTATTCTTAAGTGCTTTCATGGTGCTAATATGGCATACAAAATCTTAAAATGTACAAACTTGTCGTACGATGATCAAAGGACTCGGATGATTTCATTAGGTGTATTAGGGAGTTTTAAGGTTTCGTACGGTGATGTAAGGTGTTCACAGGAGTTGTAAGGCGTCCTACATGATACTAACGTTCTTTTCGAGTTCCTAATGGGGCTTAAAGAGTGGTTAGATGTCCTAAGTTGTCGTACGATGTTCAAAAGACTCGTACGAATTCATTAGGTATTTTATGGAGTTTTTAAGGTTTCGTACGGTGTTGTAAGGTGTTGTTAGGAGTTGTAAGGCGTCCAACATTATACTAACGTGCTTTTCTAGGTGCTAATATGGCATATAGAGTCGTATGATGTCTTAAGTTGCCGTACGACGTTCAAAGGACTCGGACGAATTTATTAGGTTTATTATAGAGTTTTATAGTTTCGTACGGTGATGTAAGGTGTTCTTAGGAGTTGTAACGCGTCGTACATTATTCTAACGTGCTTTTCATGTTGCTAATGTCGCATCCTAAGCCGTAACATCTCCTGAGTTGTCGTACGATGTTCAAAGGACTTGGACGAAATCATTAGGTTTAGTATGGAGTTTTAAGGTTTTGTACGTTGTTGTCTGGTGTTGTTTGTAGTTTTAAGGCTTCCTGTTTATTCTAACGTGCTTTCATGGTGCTAATATGGCATAAAAAATCTTAAAATGTACAAACTTGTCGTACGATGATCAAAGGACTCGGACGAATTCATTAAGTGTATTAGGGAGTTTTAAGGTTTCCTACGGTGATGTAAGGTGTTCACAGGAGTTGTAAGGCGTCCTACATGAAACTAACGTTCTTTTCGAGTTCCTAATGGGGCATAAAGAGTCGTAAGATGTCCTAAGTTGTCGTACGATGTTCAAAGGACTCGTACGAATTCATTAGGTATTTTATGGAGTTTTTAAGGTTTCGTACGGTGTTGTAAGGTGATGTTAGGAGTTGTAAGGCGTCCAACATTATACTAACGTGCTTTTCTAGGTGCTAATATGGCATATAGAGTCGTATGATGTCTTAAGTTGCCGTACGACGTTCAAAGCACTCGGACGAATTTATTAGGTTTATTATGGAGTTTTATAGTTTCGTACGGTGATGTAAGGTGTTCTTAAGAGTTGTAACGCCTCGTACATTATTCTAACGTGCTTTTCATGTTGCTAATGTCGCATCCTAAGCCGTAACATCTCCTGAGTTGTCGTACGATGTTCAAAGGACTTGGACGAAATCATTAGGTTTAGTATGGAGTTTTAAGGTTTTGTACGTTGTTGTATGGTGTAGTTTGGAGTTTTAAGGCTTCCTGTTTATTCTAACGTGCTTTCATGGTGCTAATATGGCATAAAAAATCTTAAAATGTACAAACTTGTCGTACGATGATCAAAGGACTCGGACGAATTCATTAAGTGTATTAGGGAGTTTTAAGGTTTCGTACGGTGATGTAAGGTGTTCACAGGAGTTGTAAGGCGTCCTACATGATACTAACGTTCTTTTCGAATTCCTAATGGGGCATAAAGAGTCGTAAGATGTCCTAAGTTGTCGTACGATGTTCAAAGGACTCGTACGAATTCATTAGGTATTTATAGAGTTTTTAAGGTTTCGTAAGGTGTTGTTAGGAGTTGTAAGGCATCCAACATTATACTAACGTGCTTTTCAAGGTGCTAATATGGCATATAGAGTCGTATGATGTCTTAAGTTGCCGTACGACGTTCAAAGGACTCGGACGAATTCATTTGGTTTATTATGGAGTTTTATAGTTTCGTTCGGTGATGTAAGGTGTTCTTAGGAGTTGTAACGCGTCATACATTATTCTAACGTGCTTTTCATGTTGCTAATGTCGCATCCTAAGCCGTAACATCTCCTGAGTTGTCGTACGATGTTCAAAGGGCTTGGACGAAATCATTAGGTTTAGTATGGAGTTTTAAGGTTTTGTACGTTGTTGTATGGTGTTGTTTGGAGTTTTAAGGCTTCTTGTGTTATTCTAACGTGCTTTCATGGTTCTAATATGGCATAAAAAATCTTAAAATGTACAAACTTGTCGTACGATGATCAAAGGACTCGGACGAATTCATTAAGTGTATTAGGGAGTTTTAAGGTTTCGTACGGTGATGTAAGGTGTTCACAGGAGTTGTAAGGCGTCCTACATGATACTAACGTTTTTTTCGAATTCCTAATGGGGCATAAAGAGTCGTAAGATGTCCTAAGTTGTCGTACGATGTTCAAAGGACTCGTACGAATTCATTAGGTATTTTATGGAGTTTTTAAGGTTTCGTAAGGTGTTGTTAGGAGTTGTAAGGCGTCCAACATTATAGTAACGTGCTTTTCAAGGTGCTAATATGGCATATAGAGTCGTATGATGTCTTAAGTTGCCGTACGACGTTCAAAGGACTCGGACGAATTCATTAGGTTTATTATGGAGTTTTATAGTTTCGTACGGTGATGTTAGGTGTTCTTAGGAATTGTAACGCGTCATACATTATTCTAACGTGCTTTTCATGTTGCTATTGTCACATCCTAAGCCGTAACATCTCCTGAGTTGTCGTACGATGTTCAAAGGATTTGGACGAAATCATTAGGTTTAGTAGGGAGTTTTAAGGTTTTGTACGTTGTTGTATGGTGTTGTTTGGAGTTTTAAGGCTTCCTGTGTTATTCTAACGTGCTTTCATGGTGCCAATATGGCATACAAAATCTTAAAATGTACAAACTTGTCGTACGATGATCAAAGGACTCGGACGAATTCATTAGGTGTATTAGGGAGTTTTAAGGTTTCGTACGGTGATGTAAGGTGTTCACATGAGTTGTAAGGCGTCCTACATGATACTAACGTTCTTTTCGAGTTCCTAATGGGGCATAAAGAGTCGTAAGATGTCTTAAGTTGTCGTACGATGTTCAAAGGACTCGTACGAATTCATTAGGTATTTTATGGAGTTTTTAAGGTTTCGTACGGTGTTGTAAGGTGTTGTTAGGAGTTGTAAGGCGTCCAACATTATACTAACGTGCTTTTCTAGGTGCTAATATGGCATATAGAGTCGTATGATGTCTTAAGTTGCCGTATGACGTTCAAAGGACTCGGACGAATTCATTAGGTTTATTATGGAGTTTTATAGTTTCGTACGGTGATGTAAGGTGTTCTTAGGAGTTGTAACGCGTCGTACATTATTCTATCGTGCTTTTCATGTTGCCAATGTCGCATCCTAAGCCGTAACATCTCCTGAGTTGTCGTACGATGTTCAAAGGACTTGGACGAAATCATTAGGTTTAGTATGGAGTTTTAAGGTTTTGTACGTCGTTGTATGGTGTTGTTTGGAGTTTTAAGGCTTCCTGTGTTATTCTAACGTGCTTTCATGGTGCTAATATGGCATACAAAATCTTAAAATGTACAAACTTGTCGTACGATGATCAAAGGACTCGGACGAATTCATTAGGTGTATTAGGGAGTTTTAAGGTTTCGTACGGTGATGTAAGGTGTTCACAGGAGTTGTAAGGCGTCCTACATGATACTAACGTTCTTTTCGAGTTCCTAATGGGGCATAAAGAGTCGTAAGATGTCCTAAGTTGTCGTACGATGTTCAAAGGACTCGTACGAATTCATTAGGTATTTTATGGAGTTTTTAAGGTTTCGTACGGTGTTGTAAGGTGTTGTTAGGAGTTGTAAGGCGTCCAACATTATACTAACGTGCTTTTCTAGGTGCTAATATGGCATATAGAGTCGTATGATGTCTTAAGTTGCCGTACGACGTTCAAAGGACTCGGACGAATTTATTAGGTTTATTATGGAGTTTTATAGTTTCGTACGGTGATGTAAGGTGTTCTTAAGAGTTGTAACGCGTCGTACATTATTCTAACGTGCTTTTCATGTTGCTAATGTCGCATCCTAAGCCGTAACATCTCCTGAGTTGTCGTACGATGTTCAAAGGACTTGGACGAAATCATTAGGTTTAGTATGGAGTTTTAAGGTTTTGTACGTTGTTGTATGGTGTTGTTTGGAGTTTTAAGGCTTCCTGTGTTATTCTAACGTGCTTTCATGGTGCTAATATGGCATAAAAAATCTTAAAATGTACAAACTTGTCGTACGATGATCAAAGGACTCGGACGAATTCATTAGGTGTATTAGGGAGTTTTAAGGTTTCGTACGATGATGTAAGGTGTTCACATGAGTTGTAAGGCGTCCTACATGATACTAACGTTCTTTTCGAGTTCCTAATGGGGCATAAAGAGTCGTAAGATGTCTTAAGTTGTCGTACGATGTTCAAAGGACTCGTACGAATTCATTAGGTATTTTATGGAGTTTTTAAGGTTTCGTAAGGTGTTGTTAGGAGTTGTAAGGCGTCCAACATTATAGTAACGTGCTTTTCAAGGTGCTAATATGGCATATAGAGTCGTATGATGTCTTAAGTTGCCGTACGACGTTCAAAGGACTCGGACGAATTCATTAGGTTTATTATGGAGTTTTATAGTTTCGTACGGTGATGTTAGGTGTTCTTAGGAATTGTAACGCGTCATACATTATTCTAACGTGCTTTTCATGTTGCTATTGTCACATCCTAAGCCGTAACATCTCCTGAGTTGTCGTACGATGTTCAAAGGATTTGGACGAAATCATTAGGTTTAGTAGGGAGTTTTAAGGTTTTGTACGTTGTTGTATGGTGTTGTTTGGAGTTTTAAGGCTTCCTGTGTTATTCTAACGTGCTTTCATGGTGCCAATATGGCATACAAAATCTTAAAATGTACAAACTTGTCGTACGATGATCAAAGGACTCGGACGAATTCATTAGGTGTATTAGGGAGTTTTAAGGTTTCGTACGGTGATGTAAGGTGTTCACATGAGTTGTAAGGCGTCCTACATGATACTAACGTTCTTTTCGAGTTCCTAATGGGGCATAAAGAGTCGTAAGATGTCTTAAGTTGTCGTACGATGTTCAAAGGACTCGTACGAATTCATTAGGTATTTTATGGAGTTTTTAAGGTTTCGTACGGTGTTGTAAGGTGTTGTTAGGAGTTGTAAGGCGTCCAACATTATACTAACGTGCTTTTCTAGGTGCTAATATGGCATATAGAGTCGTATGATGTCTTAAGTTGCCGTATGACGTTCAAAGGACTCGGACGAATTCATTAGGTTTATTATGGAGTTTTATAGTTTCGTACGGTGATGTAAGGTGTTCTTAGGAGTTGTAACGCGTCGTACATTATTCTATCGTGCTTTTCATGTTGCCAATGTCGCATCCTAAGCCGTAACATCTCTTGAGTTGTCGTACGATGTTCAAAGGACTTGGACGAAATCATTAGGTTTAGTATGGAGTTTTAAGGTTTTGTACGTCGTTGTATGGTGTTGTTTGGAGTTTTAAGGCTTCCTGTGTTATTCTAACGTGCTTTCATGGTGCTAATATGGCATACAAAATCTTAAAATGTACAAACTTGTCGTACGATGATCAAAGGACTCGGACGAATTCATTAGGTGTATTAGGGAGTTTTAAGGTTTCGTACGGTGATGTAAGGTGTTCACAGGAGTTGTAAGGCGTCCTACATGATACTAACGTTCTTTTCGAGTTCCTAATGGGGCATAAAGAGTCGTAAGATGTCCTAAGTTGTCGTACGATGTTCAAAGGACTCGTACGAATTCATTAGGTATTTTATGGAGTTTTTAAGGTTTCGTACGGTGTTGTAAGGTGTTGTTAGGAGTTGTAAGGCGTCCAACATTATACTAACGTGCTTTTCTAGGTGCTAATATGGCATATAGAGTCGTATGATGTCTTAAGTTGCCGTACGACGTTCAAAGGACTCGGACGAATTTATTAGGTTTATTATGGAGTTTTATAGTTTCGTACGGTGATGTAAGGTGTTCTTAAGAGTTGTAACGCGTCGTACGTTATTCTAACGTGCTTTTCATGTTGCTAATGTCGCATCCTAAGCCGTAACATCTCCTGAGTTGTCGTACGATGTTCAAAGGACTTGGACGAAATCATTAGGTTTAGTATGGAGTTTTAAGGTTTTGTACGTTGTTGTATGGTGTTGTTTGGAGTTTTAAGGCTTCCTGTGTTATTCTAACGTGCTTTCATGGTGCTAATATGGCATAAAAAATCTTAAAATGTACAAACTTGTCGTACGATGATCAAAGGACTCGGACGAATTCATTAGGTGTATTAGGGAGTTTTAAGGTTTCGTACGATGATGTAAGGTGTTCACATGAGTTGTAAGGCGTCCTACATGATACTAACGTTCTTTTCGAGTTCCTAATGGGGCATAAAGAGTCGTAAGATGTCTTAAGTTGTCGTACGATGTTCAAAGGACTCGTACGAATTCATTAGGTATTTTATGGAGTTTTTAAGGTTTCGTACGGTGTTGTAAGGTGTTGTTAGGAGTTGTAAGGCGTCCAACATTATACTAACGTGCTTTTCTAGGTGCTAATATGGCATATAGAGTCGTATGATGTCTTAAGTTGCCGTATGACGTTCAAAGGACTCGGACGAATTCATTAGGTTTATTATGGAGTTTTATAGTTTCGTACGGTGATGTAAGGTGTTCTTAGGAGTTGTAACGCGTCGTACATTATTCTATCGTGCTTTTCATGTTGCCAATGTCGCATCCTAAGCCGTAACATCTCCTGAGTTGTCGTACGATGTTCAAAGGACTTGGACGAAATCATTAGGTTTAGTATGGAGTTTTAAGGTTTTGTACGTCGTTGTATGGTGTTGTTTGGAGTTTTAAGGCTTCCTGTGTTATTCTAACGTGCTTTCATGGTGCTAATATGGCATACAAAATCTTAAAATGTACAAACTTGTCGTACGATGATCAAAGGACTCGGACGAATTCATTAGGTGTATTAGGGAGTTTTAAGGTTTCGTACGGTGATGTAAGGTGTTCACAGGAGTTGTAAGGCGTCCTACATGATACTAACGTTCTTTTCGAGTTCCTAATGGGGCATAAAGAGTCGTAAGATGTCCTAAGTTGTCGTACGATGTTCAAAGGACTCGTACGAATTCATTAGGTATTTTATGGAGTTTTTAAGGTTTCGTACGGTGTTGTAAGGTGTTGTTAGGAGTTGTAAGGCGTCCAACATTATACTAACGTGCTTTTCTAGGTGCTAATATGGCATATAGAGTCGTATGATGTCTTAAGTTGCCGTACGACGTTCAAAGGACTCGGACGAATTTATTAGGTTTATTATGGAGTTTTATAGTTTCGTACGGTGATGTAAGGTGTTCTTAAGAGTTGTAACGCGTCGTACATTATTCTAACGTGCTTTTCATGTTGCTAATGTCGCATCCTAAGCCGTAACATCTCCTGAGTTGTCGTACGATGTTCAAAGGACTTGGACGAAATCATTAGGTTTAGTATGGAGTTTTAAGGTTTTGTACGTTGTTGTATGGTGTTGTTTGGAGTTTTAAGGCTTCCTGTGTTATTCTAACGTGCTTTCATGGTGCTAATATGGCATAAAAAATCTTAAAATGTACAAACTTGTCGTACGATGATAAAAGGACTCGGACGAATTCATTAAGTGTATTAGGGAGTTTTAAGGTTTCGTACGGTGATGTAAGGTGTTCACAGGAGTTGTAAGGCGTCCTACATGATACTAACGTTCTTTTCGAATTCCTAATGGGGCATAAAGAGTCGTAAGATGTCCTAAGTTGTCGTACGATGTTCAAAGGACTCGTACGAATTCATTAGGTATTTTATAGAGTTTTTAAGGTTTCGTAAGGTGTTGTTAGGAGTTGTAAGGCGTCCAACATTATACTAACGTGCTTTTCAAGGTGCTAAAATGGCATATAGAGTCGTATGATGTCTTAAGTTGCCGTGCGACGTTCAAAGGACTCGGACGAATTCATTAGGTTTATTATGGAGTTTTATAGTTTCGTACGGTGATGTAAGGTGTTCTTAGGAGTTGTAACGCGTCGTACATTATTCTAACGTGCTTTTCATGTTGCTAATGTCGCATCCTAAGCCGTAACATCTCCTGGGTTGTCGTACGATGTTCAAAGGACTTGGACGAAATCATTAGGTTTAGTATGGAGTTTTAAGGTTTTGTTCGTTGTTGTATGGTGTTGTTTGGAGTTTTAAGGCTTCCTGTGTTATTCTAACGTGCTTTCATGGTGCTAATATGGCATACAAAATCTTAAAATGTACAAACTTGTCGTACCATGATTAAAGGACTCGGACGAATTCATTAGGTGTATTAGGGAGTTTTAAGGTTTCGTACGGTGATGTAAGGTGTTCACAGGAGTTGTAAGGCGTCCTACATGATACTAACGTTCTTTTCGAATTCCTAATGGGGCATAAAGAGTCGTAATATGTCCTAAGTTGTCGTAGGATGTTCAAAGGACTCGTACGAATTCATTAGGTATTTTATGGAGTTTTTAAGGTTTCGTAAGGTGTTGTTAGGAGTTGTAAGGCGTCCAACATTATACTAACGTGCTTTTCAAGGTGCTAATATGGCATATAGAGTCGTATGATGTCTTAAGTTGCCGTACGACGTTCAAAGGACTCGGACGAATTCATTAGGTTTATTATGGAGTTTTATAGTTTCGTACGGTGATGTAAGGTGTTCTTAGGAGTTGTAACGCGTCATACATTATTCTAACGTGCTTTTCATGTTGCTATTGTCGCATCCTAAGCCGTAACATCTCCTGAGTTGTCGTACGATGTTCAAAGGATTTGGACGAAATCATTAGGTTTAGTAGGGAGTTTTAAGGTTTTGTACGTTGTTGTATGGTGTTGTTTGGAGTTTTAAGGCTTCCTGTGTTATTCTAACGTGCTTTCATGGTGCCAATATGGCACACAAAATCTTAAAATGTACAAACTTGTCGTACGATGATCAAAGGACTCGAACGAATTCATTAGGTGTATTAGGGAGTTTTAAGGTTTCGTACGGTGATGTAAGGTGTTCACGGGAGTTGTAAGGCGTCCTACATGATACTAACGTTCTTTTCGAATTCCTAATGGGGCATAAAGAGTCGTAATATGTCCTAAGTTGTCGTAGGATGTTCAAAGGACTCGTACAAATTCATTAGGTATTTTATGGAGTTTTTAAGGTTTCATAAGGTGTTGTTAGGAGTTGTAAGGCGTCCAACATTATACTAACGTGCTTTTCAAGGTGCTAATATGGCATATAGAGTCGTATGATGTCTTAAGTTGTCGTACGACGTTCAAAGGACTCGGACGAATTCATTAGGTTTATTATGGAGTTTTATAGTTTTGTACTGTGATGTAAGGTGTTCTTAGGAGTTGTAACGCGTCGTACATTATTCTAACGTGCTTTTCATGTTGCTAATATCGCATCCTAAGCCGTAACATCTCCTGAGTTGTCGTACGATGTTCAAAGTACTTGGACGAAATCATTAGGTTTAGTATGGAGTTTTAAAGTTTTGTACGTTGTTGTATGGTGTTGTTTGGAGTTTTAAGGCTTCCTGTGTTATTCTAACGTGCTTTCATGGTGCAAATATGGCATACAAAATCTTAAAAAGTACAAACTTGTCGTACGATGATCAAAGGACTCGGATGAATTCATTAGGTGTATTAGGGAGTTTTAAGGTTTCGTACGGTGATGTAAGGTGTTCACAGGAGTTGTAAGGCGTCCTACATGATACTAATGTTCTTTTCGAATTCCTAATGGGGCATAAAGATTCGTAAGATGTCCTAAGTTGTCGTATGAAGTTCAAAGGACTCGTACGAATTCATTAGGTATTTTATGGAGTTTTTAAGGTTTCGTAAGGTGTTGTTAGGAGTTGTAAGGCGTCCAACATTATACTAACGTGCTTTTCAAGGTGCTAATATGGCATATAGAGTCGTATGATGTCTTAAGTTGCCGTACGACGTTCAAAGGACTCGGACGAATTCATTAGGTTTATTATGGAGTTTTATAGTTTCGTACGGTGATGTAAGGTGTTCTTAGGAGTTGTAACGCGTCATACATTATTCTAACGTGCTTTTCATGTTGCTATTGTCGCATCCTAAGCCGTAACATCTCCTGAGTTGTCGTACGATGTTCAAAGGATTTGGACGAAATCATTAGGTTTAGTAGGGAGTTTTAAGGTTTTGTACGTTGTTGTATGGTGCTGTTTGGAGTTTTAAGGCTTCCTGTGTTATTCTAACGTGCTTTCATGGTGCCAATATGGCATACAAAATCTTAAAATGTACAAACTTGTCGTACGATGATCAAAGGACTCGGACGAATTCATTAGGTGTATTAGGGAGTTTTAAGGTTTCGTACGGTGATGTAAGGTGTTCACAGGAGTTGTAAGGCGTCCTACATGATACTAACGTTCTTTTCGAATTCCTAATGGGGCATAAAGAGTCGTAATATGTCCTAAGTTGTCGTAGGATGTTCAAAGGACTCGTACGAATTCATTAGGTATTTTATGGAGTTTTTAAGGTTTCTTAAGGTGTTGTTAGGAGTTGTAAGGCGTCCAACATTATACTAACGTGCTTTTCAAGGTGCTAATATGGCATATAGAGTCGTATGATGTCTTAAGTTGTCGTACGACGTTCAAAGGACTCGGACGAATTCATTAGGTTTATTATGGAGTTTTATAGTTTCGTACTGTGATGTAAGGTGTTCTTAGGAGTTGTAACGCGTCGTACATTATTCTAACGTGCTTTTCATGTTGCTAATATCGCATCCTAAGCCGTAACATCTCCTGAGTTGTCGTACGATGTTCAAAGTACTTGGACGAAATCATTAGGTTTAGTATGGAGTTTTAAAGTTTTGTACGTTGTTGTATGGTGTTGTTTGGAGTTTTAAGGCTTCCTGTGTTATTCTAACGTGCTTTCATGGTGCAAATATGGCATACAAAATCTTAAAAAGTACAAACTTGTCGTACGATGATCAAAGGACTCGGATGAATTCATTAGGTGTATTAGGGAGTTTTAAGGTTTCGTACGGTGATGTAAGGTGTTCACAGGAGTTGTAAGGCGTCCTACATGATACTAATGTTCTTTTCGAATTCCTAATGGGGCATAAAGATTCGTAAGATGTCCTAAGTTGTCGTATGAAGTTCAAAGGACTCGTACGAATTCATTAGGTATTTTATGGAGTTTTTAAGGTTTCGTAAGGTGTTGTTAGGAGTTGTAAGGCGTCCAACATTATACTAACGTGCTTTTCAAGGTGCTAATATGGCATATAGAGTCGTATGATGTCTTAAGTTGCCGTACGACGTTCAAAGGACTCGGACGAATTCATTAGGTTTATTATGGAGTTTTATAGTTTCGTACGGTGATGTAAGGTGTTCTTAGGAGTTGTAACGCGTCATACATTATTCTAACGTGCTTTTCATGTTGCTATTGTCGCATCCTAAGCCGTAACATCTCCTGAGTTGTCGTACGATGTTCAAAGGATTTGGACGAAATCATTAGGTTTAGTAGGGAGTTTTAAGGTTTTGTACGTTGTTGTATGGTGCTGTTTGGAGTTTTAAGGCTTCCTGTGTTATTCTAACGTGCTTTCATGGTGCCAATATGGCATACAAAATCTTAAAATGTACAAACTTGTCGTACGATGATCAAAGGACTCGGACGAATTCATTAGGTGTATTAGGGAGTTTTAAGGTATCGTACGGTGATGTAAGGTGTTCACAGGAGTTGTAAGGCGTCCTACATGATACTAACGTTCTTTTCGAATTCCTAATGGGGCATAAAGAGTCGTAATATGTCCTAAGTTGTCGTAGGATGTTCAAAGGACTCGTACGAATTCATTAGGTATTTTATGGAGTTTTTAAGGTTTCGTAAGGTGTTGTTAGGAGTTGTAAGGCGTCCAACATTATACTAACGTGCTTTTCAAGGTGCTAATATGGCATATAGAGTCGTATGATGTCTTAAGTTGCCGTACGACGTTCAAAGGACTCGGACGAATTCATTAGGCTTATTATGGAGTTTTATAGTTTCGTACGGTGATGTAAGGTGTTCTTAGGAGTTGTAAGGCGTCGTACATTATTCTAACGTGTTTTTCATGTTGCTAATATCGCATCCTAAGCCGTAACATCTCCTGAGTTGTCGTACGATGTTCAAAGTACTTGGACGAAATCATTAGGTTTAGTATGGAGTTTTAAAGTTTTGTACGTTGTTGTATGGTGTTGTTTGGAGTTTTAAGGCTTCCTGTGTTATTCTAACGTGCTTTCATGGTGCAAATATGGCATACAAAATCTTAAAAAGTACAAACTTGTCGTACGATGATCAAAGGACTCGGACGAATTCATTAGGTGTATTAGGGAGTTTTAAGGTTTCGTACGGTGATGTAAGGTGTTCACAGGAGTTGTAAGGCGTCCTACATGATACTAATGTTCTTTTCGAATTCCTAATGGGGCATAAAGAGTCGTAAGATGTCCTAAGTTGTCGTATGATGTTCAAAGGACTCGTACGAATTCATTAGGTATTTTATGGAGTTTTTAAGGTTTCGTAAGGTGTTGTCAGGAGTTGTAAGGCGTCCAACATTATACTAACGTGCTTTTCAAGGTGCTAATATGGCATATAGAGTCGTATGATGTCTTAAGTTGCCGTATTACGTTCAAAGGACTCGGACGAATTCATTAGGTTTATTATGGAGTTTTATAGTTTCGTACGGTGATGTAAGGTGTTCTTAGGAGTTGTAACGCGTCGTACATTATTCTAACGTGCTTTTCATGTTGCTAATGTCGCATCCTAAGCCGTAACATCTCCTGGGTTGTCGTACGATGTTCAAAGGACTTGGACGAAATCATTAGGTTTAGTATGGAGTTTTAAGGTTTTGTTCGTTGTTGTATGGTGTTGTTTGGAGTTTTAAGGCTTCCTGTGTTATTCTAACGTGCTTTCATGGTGCTAATATGGCATACAAAATCTTAAAATGTACAAACTTGTCGTACCATGATTAAAGGACTCGGACGAATTCATTAGGTGTATTAGGGAGTTTTAAGGTTTCGTACGGTGATGTAAGGTGTTCACAGGAGTTGTAAGGCGTCCTACATGATACTAACGTTCTTTTCGAATTCCTAATGGGGCATAAAGAGTCGTAAGATGTCCTAAGTTGTCGTACGATGTTCAAAGGACTCGTACGAATTCATTAGGTATTTTATTGAGTTTTTAAGGTTTCGTAAGGTGTTGTCAGGAGTTGTAAGGCGTCCAACATTATACTAACGTGCTTTTCAAGGTGCTAATATGGCATATAGAGTCGTATGATGTCTTAAGTTGCCGTATGACGTTCAAAGGACTCGGACGAATTCATTAGGTTTATTATGGAGTTTTATAGTTTCGTACGGTGATGTAAGGTGTTCTTAGGAGTTGTAACACGTCGTACATTATTCTAACGTGCTTTTCATGTTGCTAATATCGCATCCTAAGCCGTAACATCTCCTGAGTTGTCGTACGATGTTCAAAGTACTTGGACGAAATCATTAGGTTTAGTATGGAGTTTTAAAGTTTTGTACGTTGTTGTATGGTGTTGTTTGGAGTTTTAAGGCTTCATGTGTTATTCTAACGTGCTTTCATGGTGCTAATATGGCATACAAAATCTTAAAATGCACAAACTTGTCGTACGATGATCAAAGGACTCGGACGAATTCATTAGGTGTATTAGGGAGTTTTAAGGTTTCGTACGGTGATGTAAGGTGTTCATATGAGTTGTAAGGCGTCCTACATGATACTAACGTTCTTTTCGAATTCCTAATGGGGCATAAAGAGTAGTAAGATGTCCTAAGTTGTCGTACGATGTTCAAAGGACTCGTACGAATTCATTAGGTATTTTATGGAGTTTTTAAGGTTTCGTAAGGTGTTGTCAGGAGTTGTAAGTCGTCCAACATTATACTAACGTGCTTTTCAAGGTGCTAATATGGCATATAGAGTCGTATGATGTCTTAAGTTGCCGTATGACGTTCAAAGGACTCGGACGAATTCATTAGGTTTATTATGGAGTTTTATAGTTTCGTACGGTGATGTAAGGTGTTCTTAGGAGTTGTAACGCGTCGTACATTATTCTAACGTGCTTTTCATGTTGCTAATATCGCATCCTAAGCCGTAACATCTCCTGAGTTGTCGTACGATGTTCAAAGTACTTGGACGAAATCATTAGGTTTAGTATGGAGTTTTAAAGTTTTGTACGTTGTTGTATGGTGTTGTTTGGAGTTTTAATGCTTCATGTGTTATTCTAACGTGCTTTCATGGTGCAAATATGGCATACAAAATCTTAAAATGTACAAACTTGTCGTACGATGATCAAAGGACTCGGACGAATTCATTAGGTGTATTAGGGAGTTTTAAGGTTTCGTACGGTGATGTAAGGTGTTCACAGGAATTGTAAGGCGTCCTACATGATACTAACGTTCTTTTCGAATTCCTAATGGGGCATAAAGAGTCGTAAGATGTCCTAAGTTGTCGTACGATGTTCAAAGGACTCGTACGAATTCATTAGGTATTTTATGGAGTTTTTAAGGTTTCGTACGGTGTTGTAAGGTGTTTTTAGGAGTTGTAAGGCGTCCAACATTATACTAACGTGCTTTTCAAGGTGCTAATATGGCATATAGAGTCGTATGATGTCTTAAGTTGCCGTACGACATTCAAAGGACTCGGACGAATTCATTAGGTATATTATGGAGTTTTATAGTTTCGTACGGTGATGTAAGGTGTTCTTAGGAGTTGTAAAGCGTCGTACATTATTCTAACGTGCTTTTCATGTTTCTAATATCGCATCCTAAGCCGTAACATCTCCTGAGTTGTCGTACGATGTTCAAAGTACTTGGACGAAATCATTAGGTTTAGTATGGAGTTTTAAAGTTTTGTACGTTGTTGTATGGCGTTGTTTGGAGTTTTAAGGCTTCATGTGTTATTCTGACGTGCTTTCATGGTGCTAATATGGCATACAAAATCTTAAAATGTACAAACTTGTCGTACGATGATCAAAGGACTCGGACGAATTCATTAGGTGTATTAGGGAGTTTTAAGGTTTCGTACGGTGATGTAAGGTGTTCACATGAGTTGTAAGGCGTCCTACATGATACTAACGTTCTTTTCGAATTCCTAATGGGGCATAAAGAGTAGTAAGATGTCCTAAGTTGTCGTACGATGTTCAAAGGACTCGTACGAATTCATTAGGTATTTTATGGAGTTTTTAAGGTTTCGTAAGGTGTTGTCAGGAGTTTTTAGGAGTTGTAAGGCGTCCAACATTATACTAACGTGCTTTTCAAGGTGCTAATATGGCATATAGAGTCGTATGATGTCTTAAGTTGCCGTACGACATTCAAAGGACTCGGACGAATTCATTAGGTATATTATGGAGTTTTATAGTTTCGTACGGTGATGTAAGGTGTTCTTAGGAGTTGTAAAGCGTCGTACATTATTCTAACGTGCTTTTCATGTTTCTAATATCGCATCCTAAGCCGTAACATCTCCTGAGTTGTCGTACGATGTTCAAAGTACTTGGACGAAATCATTAGGTTTAGTATGGAGTTTTAAAGTTTGTACGTTGTTGTATGGTGTTGTTTGGAGTTTTAAGGCTTCATGTGTTATTCTAACGTGCTTTCATGGTGCTAATATGGCATACAAAATCTTAAAATGTACAAACTTGTCGTACGATGATCAAAGGACTCGGACGAATTCATTAGGTGTATTAGGGAGTTTTAAGGTTTCGTACGGTGATGTAAGGTGTTCACATGAGTTGTAAGGCGTCCTACATGATACTAACGTTCTTTTCGAATTCCTAATGGGGCATAAAGAGTCGTAATATGTCCTAAGTTGTCGTAGGATGTTCAAAGGACTCGTACGAATTCATTAGGTATTTTATGGAGTTTTTAAGGTTTCGTAAGGTGTTGTTAGGAGTTGTAAGGCGTCCAACATTATACTAACGTGCTTTTCAAGGTGCTAATATGGCATATAGAGTCGTATGATGTCTTAAGTTGCCGTACGACGTTCAAAGGACTCGGACGAATTCATTAGGCTTATTATGGAGTTTTATAGTTTCGTACGGTGATGTAAGGTGTTCTTAGGAGTTGTAAGGCGTCGTACATTATTCTAACGTGCTTTTCATGTTGCTAATATCGCATCCTAAGCCGTAACATCTCCTGAGTTGTCGTACGATGTTCAAAGTACTTGGACGAAATCATTAGGTTTAGTATGGAGTTTTAAAGTTTTGTACGTTGTTGTATGGTGTTGTTTGGAGTTTTAAGGCTTCCTGTGTTATTCTAACGTGCTTTCATGGTGCAAATATGGCATACAAAATCTTAAAAAGTACAAACTTGTCGTACGATGATCAAAGGACTCGGACGAATTCATTAGGTGTATTAGGGAGTTTTAAGGTTTCGTACGGTGATGTAAGGTGTTCACAGGAGTTGTAAGGCGTCCTACATGATACTAATGTTCTTTTCGAATTCCTAATGGGGCATAAAGAGTCGTAAGATGTCCTAAGTTGTCGTATGATGTTCAAAGGACTCGTACGAATTCATAAGGTATTTTATGGAGTTTTTAAGGTTTCGTAAGGTGTTGTCAGGAGTTGTAAGGCGTCCAACATTATACTAACGTGCTTTTCAAGGTGCTAATATGGCATATAGAGTCGTATGATGTCTTAAGTTGCCGTATTACGTTCAAAGGACTCGGACGAATTCATTAGGTTTATTATGGAGTTTTATAGTTTCGTACGGTGATGTAAGGTGTTCTTAGGAGTTGTAACGCGTCGTACATTATTCTAACGTGCTTTTCATGTTGCTAATGTCGCATCCTAAGCCGTAACATCTCCTGGGTTGTCGTACGATGTTCAAAGGACTTGGACGAAATCATTAGGTTTAGTATGGAGTTTTAAGGTTTTGTTCGTTGTTGTATGGTGTTGTTTGGAGTTTTAAGGCTTCCTGTGTTATTCTAACGTGCTTTCATGGTGCTAATATGGCATACAAAATCTTAAAATGTACAAACTTGTCGTACCATGATTAAAGGACTCGGACGAATTCATTAGGTGTATTAGGGAGTTTTAAGGTTTCGTACGGTGATGTAAGGTGTTCACAGGAGTTGTAAGGCGTCCTACATGATACTAACGTTCTTTTCGAATTCCTAATGGGGCATAAAGAGTCGTAAGATGTCCTAAGTTGTCGTACGATGTTCAAAGGACTCGTACGAATTCATTAGGTATTTTATTGAGTTTTTAAGGTTTCGTAAGGTGTTGTCAGGAGTTGTAAGGCGTCCAACATTATACTAACGTGCTTTTCAAGGTGCTAATATGGCATATAGAGTCGTATGATGTCTTAAGTTTCCGTATGACGTTCAAAGGACTCGGGCGAATTCATTAGGTTTATTATGGAGTTTTATAGTTTCGTACGGTGATGTAAGGTGTTCTTAGGAGTTGTAACACGTCGTACATTATTCTAACGTGCTTTTCATGTTGCTAATATCGCATCCTAAGCCGTAACATCTCCTGAGTTGTCGTACGATGTTCAAAGTACTTGGACGAAATCATTAGGTTTAGTATGGAGTTTTAAAGTTTTGTACGTTGTTGTATGGTGTTGTTTGGAGTTTTAAGGCTTCCTGTGTTATTCTAACGTGCTTTCATGGTGCTAATATGGCATACAAAATCTTAAAATGCACAAACTTGTCGTACGATGATCAAAGGACTCAGACGAATTCATTAGGTGTATTAGGGAGTTTTAAGGTTTCGTACGGTGATGTAAGGTGTTCATATGAGTTGTAAGGCGTCCTACATGATACTAACGTTCTTTTCGAATTCCTAATGGGGCATAAAGAGTAGTAAGATGTCCTAAGTTGTCGTACGATGTTCAAAGGACTCGTACGAATTCATTAGGTATTTTATGGAGTTTTTAAGGTTTCGTAAGGTGTTGTCAGGAGTTGTAAGTCGTCCAACATTATACTAACGTGCTTTTCAAGGTGCTAATATGGCATATAGAGTCGTATGATGTCTTAAGTTGCCGTATGACGTTCAAAGGACTCGGACGAATTCATTAGGTTTATTATGGAGTTTTATAGTTTCGTACGGTGATGTAAGGTGTTCTTAGGAGTTGTAACGCGTCGTACATTATTCTAACGTGCTTTTCATGTTGCTAATATCGCATCCTAAGCCGTAACATCTCCTGAGTTGTCGTACGATGTTCAAAGTACTTGGACGAAATCATTAGGTTTAGTATGGAGTTTTAAAGTTTTGTACGTTGTTGTATGGTGTTGTTTGGAGTTTTAATGCTTCCTGTGTTATTCTAACGTGCTTTCATGGTGCAAATATGGCATACAAAATCTTAAAATGTACAAACTTGTCGTACGATGATCAAAGGACTCGGACGAATTCATTAGGTGTATTAGGGAGTTTTAAGGTTTCGTACGGTGATGTAAGGTGTTCACAGGAGTTGTAAGGCGTCCTACATGATACTAACGTTCTTTTCGAATTCCTAATGGGGCATAAAGAGTCGTAAGATGTCCTAAGTTGTCGTACGATGTTCAAAGGACTCGTACGAATTCATTAGGTATTTTATGGAGTTTTTAAGGTTTCGTACGGTGTTGTAAGGTGTTTTTAGGAGTTGTAAGGCGTCCAACATTATACTAACGTGCTTTTCAAGGTGCTAATATGGCATATAGAGTCGTATGATGTCTTAAGTTGCCGTACGACATTCAAAGGACTCGGACGAATTCATTAGGTATATTATGGAGTTTTATAGTTTCGTACGGTGATGTAAGGTGTTCTTAGGAGTTGTAAAGCGTCGTACATTATTCTAACGTGCTTTTCATGTTTCTAATATCGCATCCTAAGCCGTAACATCTCCTGAGTTGTCGTACGATGTTCAAAGTACTTGGACGAAATCATTAGGTTTAGTATGGAGTTTTAAAGTTTTGTACGTTGTTGTATGGTGTTGTTTGGAGTTTTAAGGCTTCATGTGTTATTCTAACGTGCTTTCATGGTGCTAATATGGCATACAAAATCTTAAAATGTACAAACTTGTCGTACGATGATCAAAGTACTCGGACGAATTCATTAGGTGTATTAGGGAGTTTTAAGGTTTCGTACGATGATGTAAGGTGTTCACATGAGTTGTAAGGCGTCCTACATGATACTAACGTTCTTTTCGAATTCCTAATGGGGCATAAAGAGTAGTAAGATGTCCTAAGTTGTCGTACGATGTTCAAAGGACTCGTACGAATTCATTAGGTATTTTATGGAGTTTTTAAGGTTTCGTAAGGTGTTGTCAGGAGTTTTTAGGAGTTGTAAGGCGTCCAACATTATACTAACGTGCTTTTCAAGGTGCTAATATGGCATATAGAGTCGTATGATGTCTTAAGTTGCCGTATGACATTCAAAGGACTCGGACGAATTCATTAGGTATATTATGGAGTTTTATAGTTTCGTACGGTGATGTAAGGTGTTCTTAGGAGTTGTAAAGCGTCGTACATTATTCTAACGTGCTTTTCATGTTTCTAATATCGCATCCTAAGCCGTAACATCTCCTGAGTTGTCGTACGATGTTCAAAGTACCTGGACGAAATCATTAGGTTTAGTATGGAGTTTTAAAGTTTTGTACGTTGTTGTATGGTGTTGTTTGGAGTTTTAAGGCTTCATGTGTTATTCTAACGTGCTTTCATGGTGCTAATATGGCATACAAAATCTTAAAATGTACAAACTTGTCGTACGATGATCAAAGGACTCGGACGAATTCATTAGGTGTATTAGGGAGTTTTAAGGTTTCGTACGGTGATGTAAGGTGTTCACATGAGTTGTAAGGCGTCCTACATGATACTAACGTTCTTTTCGAATTCCTAATGGGGCATAAAGAGTAGTAAGATGTCCTAAGTTGTCGTACGATGTTCAAAGGACTCGTACGAATTCATTAGGTATTTTATGGAGTTTTTAAGGTTTCGTAAGGTGTTGTCAGGAGTTGTAAGTCGTCCAACATTATACTAACGTGCTTTTCAAGGTGCTAATATGGCATATAGAGTCGTATGATGTCTTAAGTTGCCGTATGATGTTCAAAGGACTCGGACGAATTCATTAGGTTTATTATGGAGTTTTATAGTTTCGTACGGTGATGTAAGGTGTTCTTAGGAGTTGTAACGCGTCGTACATTATTCTAACGTGCTTTTCATGTTGCTAATATCGCATCCTAAGTCGTAACATCTCCTGGGTTGTCGTACGATGTTCAAAGGACTTGGACGAAATCATTAGGTTTAGTATGGAGTTTTAAGGTTTTGTACGTTGTTGTATGGTGTTGTTTGGAGTTTTAAGGCTTCCTGTGTTATTCTAACGTGCTTTCATGGTGCAAATATGGCATACAAAATCTTAAAATGTACAAACTTGTCGTATGATGATCAAAGGACTCGGACGAATTCATTAGGTGTATTAGAGAGTTTTAAGGTTTCGTACGGTGATGTAAGGTGTTCACAGGAGTTGTAAGGCGTCCTACATGATACTAACGTTCTTTTCGAATTCCTAATGGGGCATAAAGAGTCGTAAGATGTCCTAAGTTGTCGTATGATGTTCAAAGGACTCGTACGAATTCATTAGGTATTTTATGGAGTTTTTAAGGTTTCGTAAGGTGTTGTCAGGAGTTGTAAGGCGTCCAACATTATACTAACGTGCTTTTCAAGGTGCTAATATGGCATATAGAGTCGTATGATGTCTTAAGTTGCCGTATGACGTTCAAAGGACTCGGACGAATTCATTAGGTTTATTATGGAGTTTTATAGTTTCGTACGGTGATGTAAGGTGTTCTTAGGAGTTGTAACGCGTCGTACATTATTCTAACGTGCTTTTCATGTTGCTAATGTCGCATCCTAAGCCGTAACATCTCCTGGGTTGTCGTACGATGTTCAAAGGACTTGGACGAAATCATTAGGTTTAGTATGGAGTTTTAAGGTTTTGTTCGTTGTTGTATGGTGTTGTTTGGAGTTTTAAGGCTTCCTGTGTTATTCTAACGTGCTTTCATGGTGCAAATATGGCATACAAAATCTTAAAATGTACAAACTTGTCGTACGATGATCAAAGGACTCAGACGAATTCATTAGGTGTATTAGGGAGTTTTAAGGTTTCGTACGTTGATGTAAGGTGTTCACAGGAGTTGTAAGGCGTCCTACATGATACTAACGTTCCTTTCGAATTCCTAATGGGGCATAAAGAGTCGTAAGATGTCCTAAGTTGTCGTACGATGTTCAAAGGACTCGTACGAATTCATTAGGTATTTTATGGAGTTTTTAAGGTTTCGTACGGTGTTGTAAGGTGTTTTTAGGAGTTGTAAGGCGTCCAACATTATACTAACGTGCTTTTCAAGGTGCTAATATGGCATATAGAATCGTATGATGTCTTAAGTTGTCGTACGACATTCAAAGGACTCGGACGAATTCATTAGGACTATTATGGAGTTTTATAGTTTCGTACGGTGATGTAAGGTGTTCTTAGCAGTTGTAAAGCGTCGTACATTATTCTAACGTGCTTTTCATGTTTCTAATATCGCATCCTAAGCCGTAACATCTCCTGAGTTGTCGTACGATGTTCAAAGTACTTGGACGAAATCATTAGGTTTAGTATGGAGTTTTAAAGTTTTGTACGCTGTTGTATGGTGTTGTTTGGAGTTTTAAGGCTTCATGTGTTATTCTAACGTGCTTTCATGGTGCTAATATGGCATACAAAATCTTAAAATGTACAAACTTGTCGTACGATGATCAAAGGACTCGGACGAATTCATTAGGTGTATTAGGGAGTTTTAAGGTTTCGTACGGTGATGTAAGGTATTCACATGAGTTGTAAGGCGTCCTACATGATACTAACGTTCTTTTCGAATTCCTAATGGGGCATAAAGAGTCGTAAGATGTCCTAAGTTGTCGTACGATGTTCAAAGGACTCGTACGAATTCATTAGGTATTTTATGGAGTTTTTAATGTTTCGTACGGTGTTGTAAGGTGTTTTTAGGAGTTGTAAGGCGTCCAACATTATACTAACGTGCTTTTTCAAGGTGCTAATATGGCATATAGAGTCGTATGATGTCTTAAGTTGCCGTACGACATTCAAAGGCTCGGACGAATTCATTAGGTATATTATGGAGTTTTATAGTTTCGTACGGTGATGTAAGGTGTTCTTAGGAGTTGTAAAGCGTCGTACATTATTCTAACGTGCTTTTCATGTTTCTAATATCGCATCCTAAGCCGTAACATCTCCTGAGTTGTCGTACGATGTTCAAAGTACTTGGACGAAATCATTAGGTTTAGTATGGAGTTTTAAAGTTTTGTACGTTGTTGTATGGTGTTGTTTGGAGTTTTAAGGCTTCATGTGTTATTCTAACGTGCTTTCATGGTGCTAATATGGCATACAAAATCTTAAAATGTACAAACTTGTCGTACGATGATCAAAGGACTCGGACGAATTCATTAGGTGTATTAGGGAGTTTTAAGGTTTCGTACGGTGATGTAAGGTGTTCACATGAGTTGTAAGGCGTCCTACATGATACTAACGTTCTTTTCGAATTCCTAATGGGGCATAAAGAGTAGTAAGATGTCCTAAGTTGTCGTACGATGTTCAAAGGACTCGTACGAATTCATTAGGTATTTTATGGAGTTTTTAAGGTTTCGTAAGGTGTTGTCAGGAGTTGTTAGTCGTCCAACATTATACTAACGTGCTTTTCAAGGTGCTAATATGGCATATAGAGTCGTATGATGTCTTAAGTTGCCGTATGACGTTCAAAGGACTCGGACGAATTCATTAGGTTTATTATGGAGTTTTATAGTTTCGTACGGTGATGTAAGGTGTTCTTAGGAGTTGTAACGCGTCGTACATTATTCTAACGTGCTTTTCATGTTGCTAATGTCGCATCCTAAGTCGTAACATCTCCTGGGTTGTCGTACGATGTTCAAAGGACTTGGACGAAATCATTAGGTTTAGTATGGAGTTTTAAGGTTTTGTACGTTGTTGTATGGTGCTGTTTGGAGTTTTAAGGCTTCCTGTGTTATTCTAACGTGCTTTCATGGTGCAAATATGGCATACAAAATCTTAAAATGTACAAACTTGTCGTATGATGATCAAAGGACTCGGACGAATTCATTAGGTGTATTAGGGAGTTTTAAGGTTTCGTACGGTGATGTAAGGTGTTCACAGGAGTTGTAAGGCGTCCTACATGATACTAACGTTCTTTTCGAATTCCTAATGGGGCATAAAGAGTCGTAAGATGTCCTAAGTTGTCGTATGATGTTCAAAGGACTCGTACGAATTCATTAGGTATTTTATGGAGTTTTTAAGGTTTCGTAAGGTGTTGTCAGGAGTTGTAAGGCGTCCAACATTATACTAACGTGCTTTTCAAGGTGCTAATATGGCATATAGAGTCGTATGATGTCTTAAGTTGCCGTATGACGTTCAAAGGACTCGGACGAATTCATTAGGTTTATTATGGAGTTTTATAGTTTCGTACGGTGATGTAAGGTGTTCTTAGGAGTTGTAACGCGTCGTACATTATTCTAACGTGCTTTTCATGTTGCTAATGTCGCATCCTAAGCCGTAACATCTCCTGGGTTGTCGTACGATGTTTAAAGGACTTGGACGAAATCATTAGGTTTAGTATGGAGTTTTAAGGTTTTGTTCGTTGTTGTATGGTGTTGTTTGGAGTTTTAAGGCTTCCTGTGTTATTCTAACGTGCTTTCATGGTGCAAATATGGCATACAAAATCTTAAAATGTACAAACTTTTCGTACGATGATCAAAGGACTCAGACGAATTCATTAGGTGTATTAGGGAGTTTTAAGGTTTCGTACGTTGATGTAAGGTGTTCACAGGAGTTGTAAGGCGTCCTACATGATACTAACGTTCCTTTCGAATTCCTAATGGGGCATAAAGAGTCGTAAGATGTCCTAAGTTGTCGTACGATGTTCAAAGGACTCGTACGAATTCATTAGGTATTTTATGGAGTTTTTAAGGTTTCGTACGGTGTTGTAAGGTGTTTTTAGGAGTTGTAAGGCGTCCAACATTATACTAACGTGCTTTTCAAGGTGCTAATATGGCATATAGAATCGTATGATGTCTTAAGTTGTCGTACGACATTCAAAGGACTCGGACGAATTCATTAGGACTATTATGGAGTTTTATAGTTTCGTACGGTGATGTAAGGTGTTCTTAGCAGTTGTAAAGCGTCGTACATTATTCTAACGTGCTTTTCATGTTTCTAATATCGCATCCTAAGCCGTAACATCTCCTGAGTTGTCGTACGATGTTCAAAGTACTTGGACGAAATCATTAGGTTTAGTATGGAGTTTTAAAGTTTTGTACGTTGTTGTATGGTGTTGTTTGGAGTTTTAAGGCTTCATGTGTTATTCTAACGTGCTTTCATGGTGCTAATATGGCATACAAAATCTTAAAATGTACAAACTTGTCGTACGATGATCAAAGGACTCGGACGAATTCATTAGGTGTATTAGGGAGTTTTAAGGTTTCGTACGGTGATGTAAGGTATTCACATGAGTTGTAAGGCGTCCTACATGATACTAACGTTCTTTTCGAATTCCTAATGGGGCATAAAGAGTCGTAAGATGTCCTAAGTTGTCGTACGATGTTCAAAGGACTCGTACGAATTCATTAGGTATTTTATGGAGTTTTTAAGGTTTCGTACGGTGTTGTAAGGTGTTTTTAGGAGTTGTAAGGCGTCCAACATTATACTAACGTGCTTTTCAAGGTGCTAATATGGCATATAGAGTCGTATGATGTCTTAAGTTGCCGTACGACATTCAAAGGACTCGGACGAATTCATTAGGTATATTATGGAGTTTTATAGTTTCGTACGGTGATGTAAGGTGTTCTTAGGAGTTGTAAAGCGTCGTACATTATTCTAACGTGCTTTTCATGTTTCTAATATCGCATCCTAAGCCGTAACATCTCCTGAGTTGTCGTACGATGTTCAAAGTACTTGGACGAAATCATTAGGTTTAGTATGGAGTTTTAAGGTTTTGTACGTTGTTGTATGGTGTTGTTTGGAGTTTTAAGGCTTCCTGTGTTATTCTAACGTGCTTTCATGGTGCTAATATGGCATACAAAATCTTAAAATGTACAAACTTGACGTACGATGATCAAAGGACTCGGACGAATTCATTAGGTGTATTAAGGAGTTTTAAGGTTTCGTACGATGATGTAAGGTGTTCACAGGAGTTATAAGGCGTCCTACATGATACTAACGTTCTTTTCGAGTTCCTAATGGGGCATAAAGAGTCGTATGATGTCCTAAGTTGTCGTACGATGTTCAAGGACTCGTACGAATTCATTAGGTATTTTATGGAGTTTTTAAGCTTTCGTACGGTGTTGTAAGGTGTTGTTCGGAGTTGTAAGGCGTCCAACATTATACTAACGTGCTTTTCAAGGTGCTAATATGGCATATAGAGTCGTATGATGTCTTAAGTTGTCGTACGACGTTCAATGGACTCGGACGAATTCATTAGGTTTATTATGGAGTTTTATAGTTTCGTACGGTGATGTAAGGTGTTCTTAGGAGTTGTAACGTGTCGTACATTATTCTAACGTGTTTTTCATGTTGCTAATGTCCCATCCTAAGCCGTAACATCTCCTAAGTTGTCGTACGATGTTCAAAGGACTTGGACGAAATCATTAGGTTTAGTATGGAGTTTTAAGGTTTTCTACGTTGTTGTATGGTGTTGTTTGGAGTTTTAAGGCTTCCTGTGTTATTCTAACGTGCTTTCATGGTGCTAATATGGCATACAAAATCTTAAAATGAACAAACTTGACGTACGATGATCAAAGGACTCGGACGAATTGATTAGGTGTATTAGGGAGTTTTAAGGTTTCGTACGATGATGTAAGGTGTTCACAGGAGTTATAAGGCGTCCTACATGATACTAACGTTCTTTTCGAGTTCCTAATGGGGCATAAAGAGTCGTAAGATGTCCTAAGTTGTCGTACGATGTTCAAGGACTCGTACGAATTCATTAGGTATTTTATGGAGTTTTTAAGGTTTCGTACGGTGTTCTAAGGTGTTGTTCGGAGTTGTAAGGCGTCCAACATTATACTAACGTGCTTTTCAAGGTGCTAATATGGCATATAGAGTCGTATGATGTCTTAAGTTGTCGTACGACGTTCAATGGACTCGGACGAATTCATTAGGTTTATTATGGAGTTTTATAGTTTCGTACGGTGATGTAAGGTGTTCTTAGGAGTTGTAACGCGTCGTACATTATTCTAGCGTGCTTTTCATGTTGCTAATGTCGCATCCTAAGCCGTAACATCTCCTGAGTTGTCGTACGATGTTCAAAGGACTTGGACGAAATCATTAGGTTTAGCATGGAGTTTTAAGGTTTTGTACGTTGTTATATGGTGTTGTTTGGAGTTTTAAGGCTTCCTGTCTTATTCTAACGTGCTTTCATGGTGCTAATATGGCATACAAAATCTTAAAATGTACAAACTTGACGTACGATGATCAAAGGACTCGGACGAATTCATTAGGTGTATTAGGGAGTTTTAAGGTTTCGTACGATGATGTAAGGTGTTCACAGGAGTTATAAGGCGTCCTACATGATACTAACGTTCTTTTCGAGTTCCTAATGGGGCATAAAGAGTCGTAAGATGTCCTAAGTTGTCGTACGATGTTCAAGGACTCGTACGAATTCATTAGGTATTTTATGTAGTTTTTAAGGTTTCGTACGGTGTTGTAAGGTGTTGTTCGGAGTTGTAAGGCGTCCAACATTATACTAACGTGCTTTTCAAGGTGCTAATATGGCATATAGAGTCGTATGATGTCTTAAGTTGCCGTACGACGTTCAAAGGACTCGGACGAATTCATTAGGATTATTATGGAGTTTTATAGTTTCGTACGGTGATGTAAGGTGTTCTTAGGAGTTGTAACGCGTCGTACATTATTCTAGCGTGCTTTTCATGTTGCTAATGTCGCATCCTAAGCCGTAACATCTCCTGAGTTGTCGTACGATGTTCAAAGGACTTGGACGAAATCATTAGGTTTAGCATGGAGTTTTAAGGTTTTGTACGTTGTTATATGGTGTTGTTTGGAGTTTTAAGGCTTCCTGTCTTATTCTAACGTGCTTTCATGGTGCTAATATGGCATACAAAATCTTAAAATGTACAAACTTGACGTACGATGATCAAAGGACTCGGACGAATTCATTAGGTGTATTAGGGAGTTTTAAGGTTTCGTACGATGATGTAAGGTGTTCACAGGAGTTATAAGGCGTCCTACATGATACTAACGTTCTTTTCGAGTTCCTAATGGGGCATAAAGAGTCGTAAGATGTCCTAAGTTGTCGTACGATGTTCAAGGACTCGTACGAATTCATTAGGTATTTTATGTAGTTTTTAAGGTTTCGTACGGTGTTGTAAGGTGTTGTTCGGAGTTGTAAGGCGTCCAACATTATACTAACGTGCTTTTCAAGGTGCTAATATGGCATATAGAGTCGTATGATGTCTTAAGTTGCCGTACGACGTTCAAAGGACTCGGACGAATTCATTAGGTTTATTATGGAGTTTTATAGTTTCGTACGGTGATGTAAGGTGTTCTTAGGAGTTGTAACGCGTCGTACATTATTCTAGCGTGCTTTTCATGTTGCTAATGTCGCATCCTAAGCCGTAACATCTCCTGAGTTGTCGTACGATGTTCAAAGGACTTGGACGAAATCATTAGGTTTAGCATGGAGTTTTAAGGTTTTGTACGTTGTTGTATATATGGTGTTGTTTGGAGTTTTAAGGCTTCCTGTCTTATTCTAACGTGCTTTCATGGTGCTAATATGGCATAAAAAATCTTAAAATGTACAAACTTGACGTACGATGATCAAAGGACTCGGACGAATTCATTAGGTGTATTAGGGAGTTTTAAGGTTTCGTACGATGATGTAAGGTGTTCACAGGAGTTATAAGGCGTCCTACATGATACTAACGTTCTTTTCGAGTTCCTAATGGGGCATAAAGAGTCGTAAGATGTCCTATGTTGTCGTACGATGTTCAAGGACTCGTACGAATTCATTAGGTATTTTATGGAGTTTTTAAGGTTTCGTACGGTGTTCTAAGGTGTTGTTCGGAGTTGTAAGGCGTCCAACATTATACTAACGTGCTTTTCAAGGTGCTAATATGGCATATAGAGTCGTATGATGTCTTAAGTTGTCGTACGACGTTCAATGGACTCGGACGAATTCATTAGGTTTATTATGGAGTTTTATAGTTTCGTACGGTGATGTAAGGTGTTCTTAGGAGTTGTAACGCGTCGTACATTATTCTAGCGTGCTTTTCATGTTGCTAATGTCGCATCCTAAGCCGTAACATCTCCTGAGTTGTCGTACGATGTTCAAAGGACTTGGACGAAATCATTAGGTTTAGCATGGAGTTTTAAGGTTTTGTACGTTGTTATATGGTGTTGTTTGGAGTTTTAAGGCTTCCTGTCTTATTCTAACGTGCTTTCATGGTGCTAATATGGCATACAAAATCTTAAAATGTACAAACTTGACGTACGATGATCAAAGGACTCGGACGAATTCATTAGGTGTATTAGGGAGTTTTAAGGTTTCGTACGATGATGTAAGGTGTTCACAGGAGTTATAAGGCGTCCTACATGATACTAACGTTCTTTTCGAGTTCCTAATGGGGCATAAAGAGTCGTAAGATGTCCTAAGTTGTCGTACGATGTTCAAGGACTCGTACGAATTCATTAGGTATTTTATGTAGTTTTTAAGGTTTCGTACGGTGTTGTAAGGTGTTGTTCGGAGTTGTAAGGCGTCCAACATTATACTAACGTGCTTTTCAAGGTGCTAATATGGCATATAGAGTCGTATGATGTCTTAAGTTGCCGTACGACGTTCAAAGGACTCGGACGAATTCATTAGGATTATTATGGAGTTTTATAGTTTCGTACGGTGATGTAAGGTGTTCTTAGGAGTTGTAACGCGTCGTACATTATTCTAGCGTGCTTTTCATGTTGCTAATGTCGCATCCTAAGCCGTAACATCTCCTGAGTTGTCGTACGATGTTCAAAGGACTTGGACGAAATCATTAGGTTTAGCATGGAGTTTTAAGGTTTTGTACGTTGTTATATGGTGTTGTTTGGAGTTTTAAGGCTTCCTGTCTTATTCTAACGTGCTTTCATGGTGCTAATATGGCATACAAAATCTTAAAATGTACAAACTTGACGTACGATGATCAAAGGACTCGGACGAATTCATTAGGTTTATTAGGGAGTTTTAAGGTTTCGTACGATGATGTAAGGTGTTCACAGGAGTTATAAGGCGTCCTACATGATACTAACGTTCTTTTCGAGTTCCTAATGGGGCATAAAGAGTCGTAAGATGTCCTAAGTTGTCGTACGATGTTCAAGGACTCGTACGAATTCATTAGGTATTTTATGTAGTTTTTAAGGTTTCGTACGGTGTTGTAAGGTGTTGTTCGGAGTTGTAAGGCGTCCAACATTATACTAACGTGCTTTTCAAGGTGCTAATATGGCATATAGAGTCGTATGATGTCTTAAGTTGCCGTACGACGTTCAAAGGACTCGGACGAATTCATTAGGTTTATTATGGAGTTTTATAGTTTCGTACGGTGATGTAAGGTGTTCTTAGGAGTTGTAACGCGTCGTACATTATTCTAGCGTGCTTTTCATGTTGCTAATGTCGCATCCTAAGCCGTAACATCTCCTGAGTTGTCGTACGATGTTCAAAGGACTTGGACGAAATCATTAGGTTTAGCATGGAGTTTTAAGGTTTTGTACGTTGTTGTATATATGGTGTTGTTTGGAGTTTTAAGGCTTCCTGTCTTATTCTAACGTGCTTTCATGGTGCTAATATGGCATAAAAAATCTTAAAATGTACAAACTTGACGTACGATGATCAAAGGACTCGGACGAATTCATTAGGTGTATTAGGGAGTTTTAAGGTTTCGTACGATGATGTAAGGTGTTCACAGGAGTTATAAGGCGTCCTACATGATACTAACGTTCTTTTCGAGTTCCTAATGGGGCATAAAGAGTCGTAAGATGTCCTAAGTTGTCGTACGATGTTCAAGGACTCGTAAGAATTCATTAGGTATTTTATGTAGTTTTTAAGGTTTCGTACGGTGTTGTAAGGTGTTGTTCGGAGTTGTAAGGCGTCCAACATTATACTAACGTGCTTTTCAAGGTGCTAATATGGCATATAGAGTCGTATGATGTCTTAAGTTGCCGTACGACGTTCAAAGGACTCGGACGAATTCATTAGGTTTATTATGGAGTTTTATAGTTTCGTACGGTGATGTAAGGTGTTCTTAGGAGTTGTAACGCGTCGTACATTATTCTAGCGTGCTTTTCATATTGCTAATGTCGCATCCTAAGCCGTAACATCTCCTGAGTTGTCGTACGATGTTCAAAGGACTTGGACGAAATCATTAGGTTTAGCATGGAGTTTTAAGGTTTTGTACGTTGTTATATGGTGTTGTTTGGAGTTTTAAGGCTTCCTGTGTTATTCTAACGTGCTTTCATGGTGCTAATATGGCATACAACATCTTAAAATGTACAAACTTGACGTACGATGATCAAAGGACTCGGACGAATTCATTAGGTGTATTAGGGAGTTTTAAGGTTTCGTACGATGATGTAATGTGTTCACAGGAGTTATAAGGCGTCCTACATGATACTAACGTTCTTTTCGAGTTCCTAATGGGGCATAAAGAGTCGTAAGATGTCCTAAGTTGTCGTACGATGTTCAAGGACTCGTACGAATTCATTAGGTATTTTATGTAGTTTTTAAGGTTTCGTACGGTGTTGTAAGGTGTTGTTCGGAGTTGTAAGGCGTCCAACATTATACTAACGTGCTTTTCAAGGTGCTAATATGGCATATAGAGTCGTATGATGTCTTAAGTTGCCGTACGACGTTCAAAGGACTCGGACGAATTCATTAGGATTATTATGGAGTTTTATAGTTTCGTACGGTGATGTAAGGTGTTCTTAGGAGTTGTAACGCGTCGTACATTATTCTAGCGTGCTTTTCATGTTGCTAATGTCGCATCCTAAGCCGTAACATCTCCTGAGTTGTCGTACGATGTTCAAAGGACTTGGACGAAATCATTAGGTTTAGCATGGAGTTTTAAGGTTTTGTACGTTGTTATATGGTGTTGTTTGGAGTTTTAAGGCTTCCTGTCTTATTCTAACGTGCTTTCATGGTGCTAATATGGCATACAAAATCTTAAAATGTACAAACTTGACGTACGATGATCAAAGGACTCGGACGAATTCATTAGGTGTATTAGGGAGTTTTAAGGTTTCGTACGATGATGTAAGGTGTTCACAGGAGTTATAAGGCGTCCTACATGATACTAACGTTCTTTTCGAGTTCCTAATGGGGCATAAAGAGTCGTAAGATGTCCTAAGTTGTCGTACGATGTTCAAGGACTCGTACGAATTCATTAGGTATTTTATGTAGTTTTTAAGGTTTCGTACGGTGTTGTAAGGTGTTGTTCGGAGTTGTAAGGCGTCCAACATTATACTAACGTGCTTTTCAAGGTGCTAATATGGCATATAGAGTCGTATGATGTCTTAAGTTGCCGTACGACGTTCAAAGGACTCGGACGAATTCATTAGCTTTATTATGGAGTTTTATAGTTTCGTACGGTGATGTAAGGTGTTCTTAGGAGTTGTAACGCGTCGTACATTATTCTAGCGTGCTTTTCATGTTGCTAATGTCGCATCCTAAGCCGTAACATCTCCTGAGTTGTCGTACGATGTTCAAAGGACTTGGACGAAATCATTAGGTTTAGCATGGAGTTTTAAGGTTTTGTACGTTGTTGTATATATGGTGTTGTTTGGAGTTTTAAGGCTTCCTGTCTTATTCTAACGTGCTTTCATGGTGCTAATATGGCATAAAAAATCTTAAAATGTACAAACTTGACGTACGATGATCAAAGGACTCGGACGAATTCATTAGGTGTATTAGGGAGTTTTAAGGTTTCGTACGATGATGTAAGGTGTTCACAGGAGTTATAAGGCGTCCTACATGATACTAACGTTCTTTTCGAGTTCCTAATGGGGCATAAAGAGTCGTAAGATGTCCTAAGTTGTCGTACGATGTTCAAGGACTCGTAAGAATTCATTAGGTATTTTATGTAGTTTTTAAGGTTTCGTACGGTGTTGTAAGGTGTTGTTCGGAGTTGTAAGGCGTCCAACATTATACTAACGTGCTTTTCAAGGTGCTAATATGGCATATAGAGTCGTATGATGTCTTAAGTTGCCGTACGACGTTCAAAGGACTCGGACGAATTCATTAGGTTTATTATGGAGTTTTATAGTTTCGTACGGTGATGTAAGGTGTTCTTAGGAGTTGTAACGCGTCGTACATTATTCTAGCGTGCTTTTCATATTGCTAATGTCGCATCCTAAGCCGTAACATCTCCTGAGTTGTCGTACGATGTTCAAAGGACTTGGACGAAATCATTAGGTTTAGCATGGAGTTTTAAGGTTTTGTACGTTGTTATATGGTGTTGTTTGGAGTTTTAAGGCTTCCTGTGTTATTCTAACGTGCTTTCATGGTGCTAATATGGCATACAACATCTTAAAATGTACAAACTTGACGTACGATGATCAAAGGACTCGGACGAATTCATTAGGTGTATTAGGGAGTTTTAAGGTTTCGTACGATGATGTAATGTGTTCACAGGAGTTATAAGGCGTCCTACATGATACTAACGTTCTTTTCGAGTTCCTAATGGGGCATAAAGAGTCGTAAGATGTCCTAAGTTGTCGTACGATGTTCAAGGACTCGTACGAATTCATTAGGTATTTTATGGAGTTTTTAAGGTTTCGTACGGTGTTGTAAGGTTTTGTTCGGAGTTGTAAGGCGTCCAACATTATACTAACGTGCTTTTCAAGTTGCTAATATGGCATATAGAGTCGTATGATGTCTTAAGTTGCCGTACGACGTTCAAAGGACTCGGACGAATTCATTAGGTTTATTATGGAGTTTTATAGTTTCGTACGGTGATGTAAGGTGTTCTTAGGAGTTGTAACGCGTCGTACATTATTCTAGCGTGCTTTTCATGTTGCTAATGTCGCATCCTAAGCCGTAACATCTCCTGAGTTGTCGTACGATGTTCAAAGGACTTGGACGAAATCATTAGGTTTAGCATGGAGTTTTAAGGTTTTGTACGTTGTTATATGGTGTTGTTTGGAGTTTTAAGGCTTCCTGTGTTATTCTAACGTGCTTTCATGGTGCTAATATGGCATACAAAATCTTAAAATGTACAAACTTGACGTACGATGATCAAAGGACTCGGACGAATTCATTAGGTGTATTTGGGAGTTTTAAGGTTTCGTACGATGATGTAAGGTGTTCACAGGAGTTATAAGGCGTCCTACATGATACTAACGTTCTTTTCGAGTTCCTAATGGGGCATAAAGAGTCGTAAGATGTCCTAAGTTGTCGTACGATGTTCAAGGACTCGTACGAATTCATTGGGTATTTTATGGAGTTTTTAAGGTTTCGTACGGTGTTGTAAGGTGTTGTTAGGAGTTGTAAGGCGTCCAACATTATACTAACGTGCTTTTCAAGGTGCTAATATGGCATATAGAGTCTTATGATGTCTTAAGTTGCCGTATGACGTTCAAAGGACTCGGACGAATTCATTAGGTTTATTATGGAGTTTTATAGTTTCGTACGGTGATGTAAGGTGTTCTTAGGAGTTGTAACGCGTCGTACATTATTCTAACGTGTTTTTCATGTTGCTAATGTCGCATCCTAAGCCGTAACATCTCCTAAGTTGTCGTACGATGTTCAAAGGACTTGGTCGAAATCATTAGGTTTAGTATGGAGTTTTAAGGTTTTGTACGTTGTTGTATGGTGTTGTTTGGAGTTTTAAGGCTTCCTGTGTTATTCTAACGTGCTTTCATGGTGCTAGTATGGCATACAAAATCTTAAAATGTACAAACTTGTCGTACGATGATCAAAGGACTCGGACGAATTCATTAGGTGTATTAGGGAGTTTTAAGGTTTCGTACGGTAATGTAAGGTGTTCACAGGACTTGTAAGGCGTCCTACATGATACTAACGTTCTTTTCGAGTTAATGGGGCATAAAGAGTCGTAAGATGTCCTAAGTTGTCGTACGATGTTCAAAGGACTCGTACGAATTCATTAGGTATTTAATGGATTTTTTAAGGTTTCGTACGGTGTTGTAAGGTGTTGTTAGGAGTTGTAAGGTGTCCAACATTATACTAACGTGATTTTCAAGGTGCTAATATGGCATATAGAGTCCTATGCTGTCTTAAGTTGCCGTACGACGTTCAAAGGACTCGGACGAATTCATTAGGTTTATTATGGAGTTTTATAGTTTCGTACGGTGATGTAAGGTGTTCTTAGGAGTTGTAACGCGTCGTACATTATTCTAGCTTGCTTTTCATGTTGCTAATGTCGCATCCTAAGCCGTAACATCTCCTGAGTTGTCGTATGATGTTCAAAGGACTTGGACGAAATCATTAGGTTTTGCATGGAGTTTTAAGGTTTTGTACGTTGTTATATGGTGTTGTTTGGAGTTTTAAGGCTTCCTGTGTTATTCTAACGTGCTTTCATGGTGCTAATATGGCATACAAAATGTTAAAATGTACAAACTTGACGTACGATGATCAAAGGACTCGGACGAATTCATTAGGTGTATTAGGGAGTTTTAAGGTTTCGTACGGTGTTGTAAGGTGTTGTTCGGAGTTGTAAGGCGCCCAACATTATACTAACGTGCTTTTCAAGGTGCTAATATGGCATATAGAGTCGTATGATGTCTTAAGTTGCCGTTCGACGTTCAAAGGACTCGGACGAATTCATTAGGCTTATTATGGAGTTTTATAGTTTCGTACTGTGATGTAAGGTGTTCTTAGGAGTTGTAACGCGTCGTACATTATTCTAGCGTGCTTTTCATATTGCTAATGTCGCATCCTAAGCCGTAACATCTCCTGAGTTGTCGTACGATGTTCAAAGGACTTGGACGAAATCATTAGGTTTAGCATGGAGTTTTAAGGTTTTGTACGTTGTTATATGGTGTTGTTTGGAATTTTAAGGCTTCCTGTGTTATTCTAACGTGCTTTCATGGTGCTAATATGGCATACAAAATCTTAAAATGTACAAACTTGACGTACGATGATCAAAGGACTCGGACGAATTCATTAGGTGTATTAGGGAGTTTTAAGGTTTCGTACGATGATGTAATGTATTCACAGGAGTTATAAGGCGTCCTACATGATACTAACGTTCTTTTGCGAGTTCCTAATGGGGCATAAAGAGTCGTAAGATGTCCTAAGTTGTCGTACGATGTTCAAGGACTCGTACGAATTCATTAGGTATTTTATGGAGTTTTTAAGGTTTCGTACGGTGTTGTAAGGTTTTGTTCGGAGTTGTAAGGCGTCCAACATTATACTAACGTGCTTTCAAGGTGCTAATATGGCATATAGAGTCGTATGATGTCTTAAGTTGTCGTACGACGTTCAATGGACTCGGACGAATTCATTAGGTTTATTATGGAGTTTTATAGTTTCGTACGGTGATGTAAGGTGTTCTTAGGAGTTGTAACGTGTCGTACATTATTCTAACGTGTTTTTCATGTTGCTAATGTCCCATCCTAAGCCGTAACATCTCCTAAGTTGTCGTACGATGTTCAAAGGACTTGGACGAAATCATTAGGTTTAGTATGGAGTTTTAAGGTTTTGTACGTTGTTGTATGGTGTTGTTTGGAGTTTTAAGGCTTCCTGCGTTATTCTAACGTGCTTTCATGGTGCTAATATGGCATACAAAATCTTAAAATGTACAAACTTGACGTACGATGATCAAAGGACTCGGACGAATTCATTAGGTGTATTAGGGAGTTTTAAGGTTTCGTACGATGTTGTAAGGTGTTCACAGGAGTTATAAGGCGTCCTACATGATACTAACGTTCTTTTCGAGTTCCTAATGGGGCATAAAGAGTCGTAAGATGTCCTAAGTTGTCGTGCGATGTTCAAGGACTCGTACGAATTCATTAGGTATTTTATGGAGTTTTTAAGCTTTCGTACGGTGTTGTAAGGTGTTGTTCGGAGTTGTAAGGCGTCCAACATTATACTAACGTGCTTTTCAAGTTGCTAATATGGCATATAGAGTCGTATGATGTCTTAAGTTGTCGTTCGACGTTCAAAGGACTCGGACGAATTCATTAGGTTTATTATGGAGTTTTATAGTTTCGTACGGTGATGTAAGGTGTTCTTAGGAGTTGTAACGCGTCGTACATTATTCTAGCGTGCTTTTCATGTTGCTAATGTCGCATCCTAAGCCGTAACATCTCCTGAGTTGTCGTACGATGTTCAAAGGACTTGGACGAAATCATTAGGTTTAGCATGGAGTTTTAAGGTTTTGTACGTTGTTATATGGTGTTGTTTGGAGTTTTAAGGCTTCCTGTGTTATTCTAACGTGCTTTCATGGTGCTAATATGGCATACAAAATGTTAAAATGAACAAACTTGACGTACGATGATCAAAGGACTCGGACGAATTCATTAGGTGTATTAGGGAGTTTTAAGGTTTCGTACGATGATGTAAGGAGTTCACAGGAGTTATAAGGCGTCCTACATGATACTAACGTTCTTTTCGAGTTCCTAATGGGGCATAAAGAGTCGTAAGATGTCCTAAGTTGTCGTACGATGTTCAAGGACTCGTACGAATTCATTGGGTATTTTATGGAGTTTTTAAGGTTTCGTACGGTGTTGTAAGGTGTTGTTAGGAGTTGTAAGGCGTCCAACATTATACTAACGTGCTTTTCAAGGTGCTAATATGGCATATAGAGTCGTATGATGTCTTAAGTTGCCGTATGACGTTCAAAGGACTCGGACGAATTCATTAGGTTTATTATGGAGTTTTATAGTTTCGTACGGTGATGTAAGGTGTTCTTAGGAGTTGTAACGCGTCGTACATTATTCTAACGTGTTTTTCATGTTGCTAATGTCGCATCCTAAGCCGTAACATCTCCTAAGTTGTCGTACGATGTTCAAAGGACTTGGCCGAAATCATTAGGTTTAGTATGGAGTTTTAAGGTTTTGTAGGTTGTTGTATGGTGTTGTTTGGAGTTTTAAGACTTCCTGTGTTATTCTAATGTGCTTTCATGGTGCTAATATGGCATACAAAATCTTAAAATGTACAAACTTGTCGTACGATGATCAAAGGACTCGGACGAATTCATTAGGTGTATTAGGGAGTTTTAAGGTTTCGTACGGTAATGTAAGGTGTTCACAGGACTTGTAAGGCGTCCTACATGATACTAACGTTCTTTTCGAGTTAATGGGGCATAAAGAGTCGTAAGATGTCCTAAGTTGTCGTACGATGTTCAAAGGACTCGTACGAATTCATTAGGTATTTAATGGATTTTTTAAGGTTTCGTACGGTGTTGTAAGGTGTTGTTAGGAGTTGTAAGGTGTCCAACATTATACTAACGTGCTTTTCAAGGTGCTAATATGGCATATAGAGTCCTATGCTGTCTTAAGTTGCCGTACGACGATCAAAGGACTCGGACGAATTCATTAGGTTTATTATGGAGTTTTATAGTTTCGTACGGTGATGTAAGGTGTTCTTAGGAGTTGTAACGCGTCGTACATTATTCTAGCGTGCTTTTCATGTTGCTAATGTCACATCCTAAGCCGTAACATCTCCTTAGTTGTCGTACGATGTTCAAAGGACTTGGTTGAAATCATTAGGTTTAGCATGGAGTTTTAAGGTTTTGTACGTTGTTGTATGGTGTTCTTTGGAGTTTTAAGGCTTCATGTGTTATTCTAACGTGCTTTCATGGTGCTAATATGGCATAGTAAATCTTAAAATGTACAAACTTGACGTACGATGATCAAAGGACTTGGACGAATTCATTAGGTGTATTAGGGAGTTTTAAGGTTTCGTACGGTGATGTAAGGTGTTCACAGGAGTTGTAAGGCGTCCTACATGATACTAACGTTCTTTTCGAGTTCCTAATGGGGCATAAAGAGTCGTAAGATGTCCTAAGTTGTCGTACGATGTTCAAGGACTCGTACGAATTCATTAGGTATTTTATGGAGTTTTTAAGGTTTCGTACGGTGTTGTAAGGTGTTGTTAGGAGTTGTAAGGTGTCCATCATTATACTAACGTGCTTTTCAAGGTGCTAATATGGCATATAGAGTCGTATAATGTCTTAAGTTGCCGTACGACGTTCAAAGGACTCGGACAAATTCATTAGGTTTATTATGGAGTTTTATAGTTTCGTACGGTGATGTAAGTTGTTCTTAGGAGTTGTAACGCGTCGTACATTATTCTAACGTGCTTTCATGGTGCCAATATGGCATACAAAATCTTAAAATGTACAAACTTGTCGTACGATAATCAAAGGACTCGGACGAATTCATTAGGTGTATTAGGGAGTTTTAAGGTTTCGTACGGTGATGTAAGGTGTTCACAGGAGTTGTAAGGCGTCCTACATTATACTAACGTTCTTTTCGAGTTCGTAATGGGGCATAAAGAGTCATAAGATGTCCTAAGTTGCCGTACGATGTTCAAGGACTCGTACGAATTCATTAGGTATTTTATGGAGTTTTTAAGGTTTCGTACGGTGTTGTAAGGTGTTGTTAGGAGTTGTAAGGCGTCCAACATTATACTAACGTGCTTTTCAAGGTGCTAATATGGCATATAGAGTCGTATGATGTCTTAAGTTGCCGTACGACGTTCAAAGGACTCGGACAAATTCATTAGGTTTATTATGGAGTTTTATAGTTTCGTACGGTGATGTAAGTTGTTCTTAGGAGTTGTAACGCGTCGTACATTATTCTAACGTGCTTTCATGGTGCTAATATGGCATACAAAATCTTAAAATGTACAAACTTGTCGTACGATGATCAAAGGACTCGGACGAATTCATTAGGTGTATTAGGGAGTTTTAAGGTTTCGTACGGTGATGTAAGGTGTTCACAGGAGTTGTAAGGCGTCCTACATGATACTAACGTTCTTTTCGAGTTCCTAATGGGGCATAAAGAGTCGTAAGATGTCCTAAGTTGTCGTACGATGTTCAAAGGACTCGTACGAATTCATTAGGTATTTTATGGAGTTTTTAAGGTTTCGTACGGTGTTGTAAGGTGTTGTTAGGAGTGTTAAGGCGTCCAACATTATACTAACGTGCTTTTCAAGGTGCTAATATGGCATATAGAGTCGTATGATGTCTTAAGTTGCCGTACGACGTTCAAAGGACTTGGACGAATTCATTAGGTTTATTAAGGAGTTTTATAGTTTCGTACGGTGACATAAGGTGTTCTTAGGAGTTGTAACGCGTCGTGCATTATTCAAACGTGCTTTTCATGTTGCTAATGTCACATCCTAAGCCGTAACATCTCCTGAGTTGTTGTACGATGTTCAAAGGACTTGGACGAAATCATTAGGTTTAGCATGGAGTTTTAAGGTTTTGTACGTTGTTGTATGGTGTTGTTTGGAGTTTTAAGGCTTCCTGTATTATTCTAACGTGCTTTCATGGTGCTAATATGGCATACAAAATCTTAAAATGTACAAACTTGACGTACAATGATCAAAGGAGTCGGACGAATTCATTAGGTGTATTAGGGAGTTTTAAGGTTTCGTACGATGATGTAAGGTGTTCACAGGAGTTGTAAGGCGTCCTACATGATACTAACGTTCGTTTCGAGTTCCTAACGGGGCATAAAGAGTCGTAAGATGTCCTAAGTTGTCGTACGATGTTCAAGGACTCGTACGAATTCATTAGGTATTTTAAGGAGTTTTTAAGGTTTCGTACGGTGTTATAAGGTGTTGTTAGGAGATGTAAGGCGTCCAACATTATACTAACGTGCTTTTCAATTTGCTAATATGGCATATAGAGTCGTATGATGTCTTAAGTTGCCGTACGACGTTCAAAGGACTCGGACGAATTTATTAGGTTTATTATGGAGTTTTATAGTTTCGTACGGTGATGTAAGTTGTTCTTAGGAGTTGTAACGCGTCGTACATTATTCTAACATGCTTTTCATGTTGCTAATGTCGCATCCTAAGCCGTAACTTCTCCTGAGTTGTCATACGATGTTCAAAGGACTTGGACGAAATCATTAGGTTTAGTATGGAGTTTTAAGGTTTTGTACGTTGTTGTATGGTGTTGTTTGGAGTTTTAAGGCTTCCTGTGTTATTCTAACGTGCTATCATGGTGCTAATATGGCATACAAAATCTTAAAATGTACAAACTTGTCGTACGATGATCAAAGTACTCGGACGAATTCATTAGGTGTATTAGGAAGTTTTAAGGTTTCGTACGGTGATGTAAGGTGTTCACAGGAGTTG
Source organism: Tagetes erecta (assembly GCA_030867185.1). Taxonomy (NCBI): domain Eukaryota; kingdom Viridiplantae; phylum Streptophyta; class Magnoliopsida; order Asterales; family Asteraceae; genus Tagetes; species Tagetes erecta. Next base: position 33,103,863 of record CM061490.1, on the reverse strand, counting down.
TAAGGCGTCTTACATGATACTAACGTTCTTTTCGAGTTCCTAATGGGGCATAAAGAGTCGTAAGATGTTCTATGTTGTCGTACGATGTTCAAAGGACTCGTACGAATTCATTATGTATTTTATGGAGTTTTTAAGGTTTCGTACGGTGTTGTAAGGTGTTGTTAGGAGTTGTAAGGCGTCCAACATTATACTAACGTGTTGTTCAAGGTGCTAATATGGCATATAGAGTTGTATGCTGTCTTAAGTTGTCGTACGACGTTCAAAGGACTTGGACGAATTCATTAGGTTTATTATGGAGTTTTATAGTTTCGTACGGTGATGTAAGGTGTTCTTAGGAGTTGTAACGCGTCGTGCATTATTCAAACGTGCTTTTCATGTTGCTAATGTCACATCCTAAGCCGTAACATCTCCTTAGTTGTCGTACGATGTTCAAAGGACTTGGATGAAATCATTAGGTTTAGCATGGAGTTTTAAGGTTTTGTACGTTGTTGTATGGTGTTGTTTGGAGTTTTAAGGCTTCATGTGTTATTCTAACGTGCTTTCATGGTGCTAATATGGCATAGAAAATCTTAAAATGTACAAACTTGACGTACGATGATCAAAGGACTTGGACGAATTCATTAGGTGTATTAGGGAGTTTTAAGGTTTCGTACGGTGATGTAAGGTGTTCACAGGAGTTGTAAGGCGTCCTACATGATACTAACGTTCTTTTCGAGTTCCTAATGGGGCATAAAGAGTCGTAAGATGTCCTAAGTTGTCGTACGATGTTCAAGGACTCGTACGAATTCATTAGGTATTTTATGGAGTTTTTAAGGTTTCGTACGGTGTTGTAAGTTGTTGTTAGGAGTTGTAAGGCGTCCATCATTATACTAACGTGCTTTTCAAGGTGCTAATATGGCATATAGAGTCGTATAATGTCTTAAGTTGCCGTACGACGTTCAAAGGACTCGGACAAATTCATTAGGTTTATTATGGAGTTTTATAGTTTCGTACGGTGATGTAAGTTGTTCTTAGGAGTTGTAACGCGTCGTACATTATTCTAACGTGCTTTCATGGTGCTAATATGGCATACAAAATCTTAAAATGTACAAACTTGTCGTACGATAATCAAAGGACTCGGACGAATTCATTAGGTGTATTAGGGAGTTTTAAGGTTTCGTACGGTGATGTAAGGTGTTCACAGGAGTTGTAAGGCGTCCTACATTATACTAACGTTCTTTTCGAGTTCGTAATGGGGCATAAAGAGTCGTAAGATGTCCTAAGTTGCCGTACGATGTTCAAGGACTCGTACGAATTCATTAGGTATTTTATGGAGTTTTTAAGGTTTCGTACGGTGTTGTAAGGTGTTGTTAGGAGTTGTAAGGCGTCCAACATTATACTAACGTGCTTTTCAAGGTGCTAATATGGCATATAGAGTCGTATGATGTCTTAAGTTGCCGTACGACGTTCAAAGGACTCGGACAAATTCATTAGGTTTATTATGGAGTTTTATAGTTTCGTACGGTGATGTAAGTTGTTCTTAGGAGTTGTAACGCGTCGTACATTATTCTAACGTGCTTTCATGGTGCTAATATGGCATACAAAATCTTAAAATGTACAAACTTGTCGTACGATGATCAAAGGACTCGGACGAATTCATTAGGTGTATTAGGGAGTTTTAAGGTTTCGTACGGTGATGTAAGGTGTTCACAGGAGTTGTAAGGCGTCCTACATGATACTAACGTTCTTTTCGAGTTCCTAATGGGGCATAAAGAGTCGTAAGATGTCCTAAGTTGTCGTACGATGTTCAAAGGACTCGTACGAATTCATTAGGTATTTTATGGAGTTTTTAAGGTTTCGTACGGTGTTGTAAGGTGTTGTTAGGAGTGTTAAGGCGTCCAACATTATACTAACGTGCTTTTCAAGGTGCTAATATGGCATATAGAGTCGTATGATGTCTTAAGTTGCCGTACGACGTTCAAAGGACTTGGACGAATTCATTAGGTTTATTAAGGAGTTTTATAGTTTCGTACGGTGACATAAGGTGTTCTTAGGAGTTGTAACGCGTCGTGCATTATTCAAACGTGCTTTTCATGTTGCTAATGTCACATCCTAAGCCGTAACATCTCCTGAGTTGTCGTACGATGTTCAAAGAACTTGGACGAAATCATTAGGTTTAGCATGGAGTTTTAAGGTTTTGTACGTTGTTGTATGGTGTTGTTTGGAGTTTTAAGGCTTCCTGTATTATTCTAACGTGCTTTCATGGTGCTAATATGGCATACAAAATCTTAAAATGTACAAACTTGACGTACAATGATCAAAGGAGTCGGACGAATTCATTAGGTGTATTAGGGAGTTTTAAGGTTTCGTACGATGATGTAAGGTGTTCACAGGAGTTGTAAGGCGTCCTACATGATACTAACGTTCTTTTCGAGTTCCTAACGGGGCATAAAGAGTCGTAAGATGTCCTAAGTTGTTGTACGATGTTCAAGGACTCGTACGAATTCATTAGGTATTTTAAGGAGTTTTTAAGGTTTCGTACGGTGTTATAAGTTGTTGTTAGGAGTTGTAAGGCGTCCAACATTATACTAACGTGCTTTTCAATTTGCTAATATGGCATATAGAGTCGTATGATGTCTTAAGTTGCCGTACGACGTTCAAAGGACTCGGACGAATTTATTAGGTTTATTATGGAGTTTTATAGTTTCGCACGGTGATGTAAGTTGTTCTTAGGAGTAGTAACGCGTCGTACATTATTCTAACATGCTTTTCATGTTGCTAATGTCGCATCCTAAGCCGTAACTTCTCCTGAGTTGTCATACGATGTTCAAAGGACTTGGACGAAATCATTAGGTTCAGTATGGAGTTTTAAGGTTTTGTACGTTGTTGTATGGTGTTGTTTGGAGTTTTAAGGCTTCCTGTGTTATTCTAACGTGCTTTCATGGTGGTAATATGGCATACAAAATCTTAAAATGTACAAACTTTTCGTATGATGATCAAAGGACTCGGACGAAATCATTAGGTGTATTAGGGAGTTTTAAGGTTTCGTACGGTGATGTAAGGTGTTCACATGAGTTGTAAGGCGTCCTACATGATACTAACGTTCTTTTCGAGTTCCTAATGGGGCATAAAGAGTCGTAAGATGTCCTAAGTTGTCGTACGATGTTCAAGGACTCGTATGAATTCATTAGATATTTTATGGAGTTTTTAAGGTTTCATACGGTGTTGTAAGGTGTTGTTAGGAGTTGTAAGGCGTCCAACATTATACTAACGTGCTTTTCAAGGTGCTAATATGGCATATAGAGTCGTATGATGTCTTAAGTTGCCGTACGACGTTCAAAGGATTCGGTCGAATTCATTAGGTTTATTATGGAGTTTTATAGTTTCGTACGGTGATGTAAGTTGTTCTTAGGAGTTGTAACGCGTCGTACATTATTCTAACATGCTTTTCATGTTGCTAATGTCGCATCCTAAGCCGTAACATCTCCTGAGTTGTCGTACGATGTTCAAAGGACTTGGACGAAATCATTAGGTTTAGTATGGAGTTTTAAGGTTTTGTACGTTGTTGTATGGTGTTGTTTGGAGTTGTAAGGCGTCCAACATTATACTAACTTGCTTTTCAAGGTGCTAATATGGCATATAGAGTCGTATGAAGTCTTAAGTTGCCGTACGACGTTCAAAGGACTCGGACGAATTCATTAGGTTTATTATGGAGTTTTATAGTTTCGTACGGTGATGTAAGTTGTTCTTAGGAGTTGTAACGCGTCGTACATTATTCTAACATGCTTTTCATGTTGCTAATGTCGCATCCTAAGCCGTAACACCTCCTGAGTTGTCGTACGATGTTCAAAGGACTTGGACGAAATCATTAGGTTTAGCATGGAGTTTTAAGGTTTTTTACGTTGTTGTATGGTGTTATTTGGAGTTTTAAGGCTTTATGTGTTATTCTAACGGGCTTTCATGGTGCTAATATGGCATACAAAATCTTAAAATGTACAAACTTGATGTACGATGATCAAAGGACTCAGACGGAATAATTAGGTGTATTAGGGAGTTTTAAGGTTTCGTACGGTGATGTAAGGTGTTCACAGGAGTTGTAAGGCGTCCTACATCATACTAACGTTCTTTTCGAGTTCCTAATGGGGAATAAAGAGTCGTAAGATGTCCTAAGTTGTCGTACGATGTTCAAAGGACTCGTACGAATTCATTGGGTATTTTATGGAGTTTTTAAGGTTTCGTAAGGTGTTGTAAGGTGTTGTTAGGAGTTGTAAGGCGTCCAACATTATACTAACTTGCTTTTCAAGGTGCTAATATGGCATATAGAGTCATATGAAGTCTTAAGTTGCCGTACGACGTTCAAAGGACTCGGACGAATTCATTAGGTTTATTATGGAGTTTTATAGTTTCGTACGGTGATGTAAGTTGTTCTTAGGAGTTGTAACGCGTCGTACATTATTCTAACATGCTTTTCATGTTGCTAATGTCGCATCCTAAGCCGTAACATCTCCTGAGTTGTCGTACGATGTTCAAAGGACTTGGACGAAATCATTAGGTTTAGTATGGAGTTTTAAGGTTTTGTAAGTTGTTGTATGGTGTTGTTTGGAGTTTTAAGGCTTCCTGTGTTATTCTAACGTGCTTTCATGGTGGTAATATGATATACAAAATCTTAAAATGTACAAACTTGTCGTACGATGATCAAATGTATTAGGGAGTTTTATGGGTTCGTACGGTGATGTAAGGTGTTCACAGGAGTTGTAAGGCGTCCTACATGATACTAACGTTCTTTTCGAGTTCCTAATGGGGCATAAAGAGTCGTAAGATGTCCTAAGTTGTCGTACGATGTTCAAAGGACTCGTACGAATTCATTAGGTATTTTATGGAGTTTTTAAGGTTTCGTACGGTGTTGTAAGGTGTTGTTAGGAGTTGTAAGGCGTCCAACATTATACTAACTTGCTTTTCAAGGTGCTAATATGACATATAGAGTCGTATGAAGTCTTAAGTTGCCGTACGACGTTCAAAGGACTCGGACGAATTCATTAGGTTTATTATGGAGTTTTATAGTTTCGTACGGTGATGTAAGTTGTTCTTAGGAGTTGTAACGCGTCGTACGTTATTCTAACATGCTTTTCATGTTGCTAATGTCGCATCCTAAGCCGTAACATCTCCTGAGTTGTCGTACGATGTTCAAAGGACTTGGACGAAATCATTAGGTTTAGCATGGAGTTTTAAGGTTTTGTACGTTGTTGTATGGTGTTATTTGGAGTTTTAAGGCTTTATGTGTTCTTCTAACGTGCTTTCATGGTGCTAATATGGCATACAAAATCTTAAAATGTACAAACTTGACGTACGATGATCAAAGGACTCAGACGGAATAATTAGGTGTATTAGGGAGTTTTAAGGTTTCGTACGGTGATGTAAGGTGTTCACAGGAGTTGTAAGGCGTCCTACATGATACTAACGTTCTTTTCGAGTTCCTAATGGGGCATAAAGAGTCGTAAGATGTCCTAAGTTGTCGTACGATGTTCAAAGGACTCGTACGAATTCATTGGGTATTTTATGGAGTTTTTAAGGTTTCGTACGGTGTTGTAAGGTGTTGTTAGGAGTTGTAAGGCGTCCAACATTATACTAACTTGCTTTTCAAGGTGCTAATATGGCATATAGAGTCGTATGAAGTCTTAAGTTGCCGTACGACGTTCAAAGGACTCGGACGAATTCATTAGGTTTATTATGGAGTTTTATAGTTTCGTACGGTGATGTAAGTTGTTCTTAGGAGTTGTAACGCGTAGTACATTATTCTAACATGCTTTTCATGTTGCTAATGTCGCATCCTAAGCCGTAACATCTCCTGAGTTGTCGTACGATGTTCAAAGGACTTGGACGAAATCATTAGGTTTAGTATGGAGTTTTAAGGTTTTGTACGTTGTTGTATGGTGTTGTTTGGAGTTTTAAGGCTTCCTGTGTTATTCTAACGTGCTTTCATGGTGGTAATATGGTATACAAAATCTTAAAATGTACAAACTTGTCGTACGATGATCAAAGGACTCAGACGAAATAATTAGGTGTATTAGGGAGTTTTATGGTTTCGTACGGTGATGTAAGGTGTTCACAGGAGTTGTAAGGCGTCTTACATGATACTAACGTTCTTTTCGAGTTCCTAATGGGGCATAAAGAGTCGTAAGATGTCCTATGTTGTCGTACGATGTTCAAAGGACTCGTACGAATTCGTTATGTATTTTATGGAGTTTTTAAGGTTTCGTACGGTGTTGTAAGGTGTTGTTAGGAGTTGTAAGGCGTCCAACATTATACTAACGTGCTTTTCAAGGTGCTAATATGGCATATAGAGTCGTATGCTGTCTTAAGTTGTCGTACGACGTTCAAAGGACTTGGACGAATTCATTAGGTTTATTATGGAGTTTTATAGTTTCGTACGGTGATGTAAGGTGTTCTTAGGAGTTGTAACGCGTCGTGCATTATTCAAACGTGCTTTTCATGTTGCTAATGTCACATCCTAAGCCGTAACATCTCCTTAGTTGTCGTACGATGTTCAAAGGACTTGGATGAAATCATTAGGTTTAGCATGGAGTTTTAAGGTTTTGTACGTTGTTGTATGGTGTTGTTTGGAGTTTTAAGGCTTCATGTGTTATTCTAACGTGCTTTCATGGTGCTAATATGGCATAGAAAATCTTAAAATGTACAAACTTGACGTACGATGATCAAAGGACTTGGACGAATTCATTAGGTGTATTAGGGAGTTTTAAGGTTTCGTACGGTGATGTAAGGTGTTCACAGGAGTTGTAAGGCGTCCTACATGATACTAACGTTCTTTTCGAGTTCCTAATGGGGCATAAAGAGTCGTAAGATGTCCTAAGTTGTCGTACGATGTTCAAGGACTCGTACGAATTCATTAGGTATTTTATGGAGTTTTTAAGGTTTCGTACGGTGTTGTAAGGTGTTGTTAGGAGTTGTAAGGCGTCCATCATTATACTAACGTGCTTTTCAAGGTGCTAATATGGCATATAGAGTCGTATAATGTCTTAAGTTGCCGTACGACGTTCAAAGGACTCGGACAAATTCATTAGGTTTATTATGGAGTTTTATAGTTTCGTACGGTGATGTAAGTTGTTCTTAGGAGTTGTAACGCGTCGTACATTATTCTAACGTGCTTTCATGGTGCTAATATGGCATACAAAATCTTAAAATGTACAAACTTGTCGTACGATAATCAAAGGACTCGGACGAATTCATTAGGTGTATTAGGGAGTTTTAAGGTTTCGTACGGTGATGTAACGTGTTCACAGGAGTTGTAAGGCGTCCTACATGATACTAACGTTCTTTTCGAGTTCCTAATGGGGCATAAAGAGTCGTAAGATGTCCTAAGTTGTCATACGATGTTCAAAGGACTCGTACGAATTCATTAGGTATTTTATGGAGTTTTTAAGGTTTCGTACGGTGTTGTAAGGTGTTGTTAGGAGTGTTAAGGCGTCCAACATTATACTAACGTGCTTTTCAAGGTGCTAATATGGGATATAGAGTCGTATGATGTCTTAAGTTGCCGTACGACGTTCAAAGGACTTGGACGAATTCATTAGGTTTATTAAGGAGTTTTATAGTTTCGTACGGTGACATAAGGTGTTCTTAGGAGTTGTAACGCGTCGTGCATTATTCAAACGTGCTTTTCATGTTGCTAATGTCACATCCTAAGCCGTAACATCTCCTGAGTTGTCGTACGATGTTCAAAGGACTTGGACGAAATCATTAGGTTTAGTATGGAGTATTAAGGTGTTGTACGTTGTTGTATGGTGTTGTTTGGAGTTTTAAGGCTTCCTGGGTTAGTCTAACTTGCTTTCATGGTGCTAATATGGCATACAAAATCTTAAAATGTACAACCATGACGTACGATGATCAAAGGACTCTGACGAATTCATTAGGTGTATTAGGGAGATTTAAGGTTTCGTACGGTGATGTAAGGTGTTCACAGGAGTTGTAAGGCGTCCTACATGATACTAAGGTTCTTTTCGAGTTCCTAATGGGGCATAAAGAGTCGTAAGATGTCCTAAGTTGTCGTACGATGTTCAAAAGACTTGTACGAATTCATTAGGTATTTTATGGAGTTTTTAAGGTTTCGTACGGTGTTGTAAGGTGTTGTTAGGAGTTGTAAGGCGTCCAACATTATACTAACGTGCTTTTCAAGGTGCTAATATGGCATATAGAGTCGTATGCTGTCTTAAGTTGTCGTACGACGTTCAAAGGACTTGGACGGATTCATTAGGTTTATTATGGAGTTTTATAGTTTCGTATGGTGATGTAAGGTGTTCTTAGGAGTTGTAACGCGTCGTGCATTATTCAAACGTGCTTTTCATGTTTCTAATGTCACATCCTAAGCCGTAACATCTCCTTAGTTGTCGTACGATGTTCAAAGGACTTGGATGAAATCATTAGGTTTAGCATGGAGTTTTAAGGTTTTGTACGTTGTTGTATGGTGTTGTTTGGAGTTTTAAGGCTTCATGTGTTATTCTAACGTGCTTTCATGGTGCTAATATGGCATAGAAAATCTTAAAATGTACAAACTTGACGTACGATGATCAAAGGACTTGGACGAATTCATTAGGTGTATTAGGGAGTTTTAAGGTTTCGTACGGTGATGTAAGGTGTTCACAGGAGTTGTAAGGCGTCCTACATGATACTAACGTTCTTTTCGAGTTCCTAATGGGGCATAAAGAGTCGTAAGATGTCCTAAGTTGTCGTACGATGTTCAAGGACTCGTACGAATTCATTAGGTATTTTATGGAGTTTTTAAGGTTTCGTACGGTGTTGTAAGGTGTTGTTAGGAGTTGTAAGGCGTCCATCATTATACTAACGTGCTTTTCAAGGTGCTAATATGGCATATAGAGTCGTATAATGTCTTAAGTTGCCGTACGACGTTCAAAGGACTCGGACAAATTCATTAGGTTAATTATGGAGTTTTATAGTTTCGTACGGTGATGTAAGTTGTTCTTAGGAGTTGTAACGCGTCGTACATTATTCTAACGTGCTTTCATGGTGCTAATATGGCATACAAAATCTTAAAATGTACAAACTTGTCGTACGATAATCAAAGGACTCGGACGAATTCATTAGGTGTATTAGGGAGTTTTAAGGTTTCGTACGGTGATGTAACGTGTTCACAGGAGTTGTAAGGCGTCCTACATGATACTAACGTTCTTTTCGAGTTCCTAATGGGGCATAAAGAGTCGTAAGATGTCCTAAGTTGTCATACGATGTTCAAAGGACTCGTACGAATTCATTAGGTATTTTATGGAGTTTTTAAGGTTTCGTACGGTGTTGTAAGGTGTTGTTAGGAGTGTTAAGGCGTCCAACATTATACTAACGTGCTTTTCAAGGTGCTAATATGGGATATAGAGTCGTATGATGTCTTAAGTTGCCGTACGACGTTCAAAGGACTTGGACGAATTCATTAGGTTTATTAAGGAGTTTTGTAGTTTCGTACGGTGACATAAGGTGTTCTTAGGAGTTGTAACGCGTCGTGCATTATTCAAACGTGCTTTTCATGTTGCTAATGTCACATCCTAAGCCGTAACATCTCCTGAGTTGTCGTACGATGTTCAAAGGACTTGGACGAAATCATTAGGTTTAGTATGGAGTATTAAGGTGTTGTACGTTGTTGTATGGTGTTGTTTGGAGTTTTAAGGCTTCCTGGGTTAGTCTAACTTGCTTTCATGGTGCTAATATGGCATACAAAATCTTAAAATGTACAACCATGACGTACGATGATCAAAGGACTCTGACGAATTCATTAGGTGTATTAGGGAGATTTAAGGTTTCGTACGGTGATGTAAGGTGTTCACAGGAGTTGTAAGGCGTCCTACATGATACTAAGGTTCTTTTCGAGTTCCTAATGGGGCATAAAGAGTCGTAAGATGTCCTAAGTTGTCGTACGATGTTCAAAAGACTTGTACGAATTCATTAGGTATTTTATGGAGTTTTTAAGGTTTCGTACGGTGTTGTAAGGTGTTGTTAGGAGTTGTAAGGCGTCCAACATTATACTAACGTGCTTTTCAAGGTGCTAATATGGCATATAGAGTCGTATGCTGTCTTAAGTTGTCGTACGACGTTCAAAGGACTTGGACGGATTCATTAGGTTTATTATGGAGTTTTATAGTTTCGTATGGTGATGTAAGGTGTTCTTAGGAGTTGTAACGCGTCGTGCATTATTCAAACGTGCTTTTCATGTTGCTAATGTCACATCCTAAGCCGTAACATCTCCTTAGTTGTCGTACGATGTTCAAAGGACTTGGATGAAATCATTAGGTTTAGCATGGAGTTTTAAGGTTTTGTACGTTGTTGTATGGTGTTGTTTGGAGTTTTAAGGCTTCATGTGTTATTCTAACGTGCTTTCATGGTGCTAATATGGCATAGAAAATCTTAAAATGTACAAACTTGACGTACGATGATCAAAGGACTTGGACGAATTCATTAGGTGTATTAGGGAGTTTTAAGGTTTCGTACGGTGATGTAAGGTGTTCACAGGAGTTGTAAGGCGTCCTACATGATACTAACGTTCTTTTCGAGTTCCTAATGGGGCATAAAGAGTCGTAAGATGTCCTAAGTTGTCGTACGATGTTCAAGGACTCGTACGAATTCATTAGGTATTTTATGGAGTTTTTAAGGTTTCGTACGGTGTTGTAAGGTGTTGTTAGGAGTGTTAAGGCGTCCAACATTATACTAACGTGCTTTTCAAGGTGCTAATATGGGATATAGAGTCGTATGATGTCTTAAGTTGCCGTACGACGTTCAAAGGACTTGGACGAATTCATTAGGTTTATTAAGGAGTTTTATAGTTTCGTACGGTGACATAAGGTGTTCTTAGGAGTTGTAACGCGTCGTGCATTATTCAAACGTGCTTTTCATGTTGCTAATGTCACATCCTAAGCCGTAACATCTCCTGAGTTGTCGTACGATGTTCAAAGGACTTGGACGAAATCATTAGGTTTAGTATGGAGTATTAAGGTGTTGTACGTTGTTGTATGGTGTTGTTTGGAGTTTTAAGGCTTCCTGGGTTAGTCTAACTTGCTTTCATGGTGCTAATATGGCATACAAAATCTTAAAATGTACAACCATGACGTACGATGATCAAAGGACTCTGACGAATTCATTAGGTGTATTAGGGAGATTTAAGGTTTCGTACGGTGATGTAAGGTGTTCACAGGAGTTGTAAGGCGTCCTACATGATACTAAGGTTCTTTTCGAGTTCCTAATGGGGCATAAAGAGTCGTAAGATGTCCTAAGTTGTCGTACGATGTTCAAAAGACTTGTACGAATTCATTAGGTATTTTATGGAGTTTTTAAGGTTTCGTACGGTGTTGTAAGGTGTTGTTAGGAGTTGTAAGGCGTCCAACATTATACTAACGTGCTTTTCAAGGTGCTAATATAGCATATAGAGTCGTATGCTGTCTTAAGTTGCCGTACGACGTTCAAAGGACTTGGACGAATTCATTAGGTTTATTGTGGAGTTTTATAGTTTCGTACGGTGATGTAGGTTGTTCTTAGGAGTTGTAACGCGTCGTACATTATTCTAACATGCTTTTCATGTTGCTAATGTCGCATCCTTAGCCGTAACATCTCCTAAGTTGTCGTACGATGTTCAAAGGACTTGGACAAAATCATTAGGTTTAGTATGGAGTTTTAAGGTTTTGTACGTTGTTGTATGGTGTTGTTTGGAGTTTTAAGGCTTCCTGTGTTATTCTAACGTGCTTTCATGGTGGTAATATGGTATACAAAATCTTAAAATGTACAAACTTGTCGTACGATGATCAAAGGACTCAGACGAAATAATTAGGTGTATTAGGGAGTTTTATGGTTTCGTACGGTGATGTAAGGTGTTCACAGGAGTTGTAAGGCGTCCTACATGATACTAACGTTCTTTTCGAGTTCCTAATGGGGCATAAAGAGTCGTAAGATGTCGTAAGTTGTCGTACGATTTTCAAAGGACTCGTACGAATTCATTGGGTATTTTATGGAGTTTTTAAGGTTTCGTACGGTGTTGTAAGGTGTTGTTATCAGTTGTAAGGCGTCCAACATTATACTAACTTGCTTTTCAAGGTGCTAATATGGCATATAGAGTCGTATGAAGTCTTAAGTTGCCGTACGACGTTCAAAGGACTCAGACGAATTCATTAGGTTTATTATGGAGTTTTATAGTTTCGTACGGTGATGTAAGTTGTTCTTAGGAGTTGTAACGCGTCGTACATTATTCTAACATGCTTTTCATGTTGCTAATGTCGCATCCTAAGCCGTAACATCTCCTGAGTTGTCGTACGATGTTCAAAGGACTTGGACGAAATCATTAGGTTTAGCATGGAGTTTTAAGGTTTTGTACGTTGTTGTATGGTGTTATTTGGAGTTTTAAGGCTTTATGTGTTATTCTAACGGGCTTTCATGGTGCTAATATGGCATACAAAATCTTAAAATGTACAAACTTGATGTACGATGATCAAAGGACTCAGACGGAATAATTAGGTGTATTAGGGAGTTTTAAGGTTTCGTACGGTGATGTAAGGTGTTCACAGGAGTTGTAAGGCGTCCTACATGATATTAACGTTCTTTTCGAGTTCCTAATGGGGCATAAAGAGTCGTAAGATGTCCTAAGTTGTCGTACGATGTTCAAAGGACTCGTACGAATTCATTGGGTATTTTATGGAGTTTTTAAGGTTTCGTAAGGTGTTGTAAGGTGTTGTTAGGAGTTGTAAGGCGTCCAACATTATACTAACTTGCTTTTCAAGGTGCTAATATGGCATATAGAGTCGTATGAAGTGTTAAGTTGCCGTACGACGTTCAAAGGACTCGGACGAATTCATTAGGTTTATTATGGAGTTTTATAGTTTCGTACGGTGATGTAAGTTGTTCTTAGGAGTTGTAACGCGTCGTACATTATTCTAACATGCTTTTCATGTTGCTAATGTCGCATCCTAAGCCGTAACATCTCCTGAGTTGTCGTACGATGTTCAAAGGACTTGGACGAAATCATTAGGTTTAGTATGGACTTTTAAGGTTTTGTACGTTGTTGTATGGTGTTGTTTGGAGTTTTAAGACTTCCTGTGTTATTCTAACGTGCTTTCATGGTGGTAATATGGTATACAAAATCTTAAAATGTACAAACTTGTCGTACGATGATAAAATGTATTAGGGAGTTTTATGGTTTCGTACGGTGATGTAAGGTGTTCACAGGAGTTGTAAGGCGTCCTACATGATACTAACGTTCTTTTCGAGTTCCTAATGGGGCATAAAGAGTCGTAAGATGTCCTAAGTTGTCGTACGATGTTCAAAGGACTCGTACGAATTCATTGGGTATTTTATGGAGTTTTTAAGGTTTCGTACGGTGTTGTAAGGTGTTGTTATCAGTTGTAAGGCGTCCAACATTATACTAACTTGCTTTTCAAGGTGCTAATATGGCATATAGAGTCGTATGAAGTCTTAAGTTGTCGTACGACGTTCAAATGACTCGGACGAATTCATTAGGTTTATTATGGAGTTTTATAGTTTCGTACGGTGTGTAAGTTGTTCTTAGGAGTTGTAACGCGTCGTACATTATTCTAACATGCTTTTCATGTTGCTAATGTCGCATCCTAAGCCGTAACATCTCCTGAGTTGTCGTACGATGTTCAAAGGACTTGGATGAAATCATTAGGTTTAGTATGGAGTTTTAAGGTTTTGTACGTTGTTGTATGGTGTTGTTTGGAGTTTTAAGGCTTCCTGTGTTATTCTAACGTGCTTTCATGGTGGTAATATGGCATACAAAATCTTAAAATGTACAAACTTGTCGTACGATAATCAAAGGACTCGGACGAATTCATTAGGTGTATTAGGGAGTTTTAAGGTTTCGTACGGTGATGTAAGGTGTTCACAGGAGTTGTAAGGCGTCCTACATGATACTAACGTTCTTTTCGAGTTCCTAATGAGGCATAAAGAGTCGTAAGATGTCCTAAGTTGTCGTATGATGTTCAAAGGACTCGTACGAATTCATTGGGTATTTTATGGAGTTTTTAAGGTTTCGTAAGGTGTTGTAAGGTGTTGTTAGGAGTTGTAAGGAGTCCAACATTATACTAACTTGCTTTTCAAGGTGCTAATATGGCATATAGAGTCGTATGAAGTCTTAAGTTGTCGTACGACGTTCAAATGACTCGGACGAATTCATTAGGTTTATTATGGAGTTTTATAGTTTCGTACGGTGTGTAAGTTGTTCTTAGGAGTTGTAACGCGTCGTACATTATTCTAACATGCTTTTCATGTTGCTAATGTCGCATCCTAAGCCGTAACATCTCCTGAGTTGTCGTACGATGTTCAAAGGACTTGGATGAAATCATTAGGTTTAGTATGGAGTTTTAAGGTTTTGTACGTTGTTGTATGGTGTTGTTTGGAGTTTTAAGGCTTCCTGTGTTATTCTAACGTGCTTTCATGGTGGTAATATGGCATACAAAATCTTAAAATGTACAAACTTGTCGTACGATGATCAAAGGACTCAGACGAAATAATTAGGTGTATTAGGGAGTTTTAAGGTTTCGTACGGTGATGTAAGGTGTTCACAGGAGTTGTAAGGCGTCCTACATGTAACTAAACTTCTTTTCGAGTTCCTAATGGGGCATAAAGAGTCGTAAGATGTCCTAAGTTGTCGTACGATGATCAAAGGACTCGTACGAATTCATTGGGTATTTTATGGAGTTTTTAAGGTTTCGTTCGGTGTTGTAAGGTGTTGTTAGGAGTTGTAAGGCGTCCAACATTATACTAACGTGCTTTTCAAGGTGCTAATATGCCATATAGAGTCGTATGATGTCTTAAGTTGCCGTACGATGTTCAAAGGACTCGGACGAATTCATTAGGTTTATTATGGAGTTTTATAGTTTCGTACGGTGATGTAAGGTGTTCTTAGGAGTTGTAACGCGTCGTACATTATTCTAACGTGTTTTTCATGTTGCTAATGTCGCATCCTTAGCCGTAACATCTCCTAAGTTGTCGTACGATGTTCAAAGGACTTGGACAAAATCATTAGGTTTAGTATGGAGTTTTAAGGTTTTGTACGTTGTTGTATGGTGTTGTTTGGAGTTTTAAGGCTTCCTGTGTTATTCTAACGTGCTTTCATGGTGCTAATATGGCATACAAAATCTTAAAATGTAAAAACTTGTCGTACGATAATCAAAGGACTCGGACGAATTCATTAGGTGTTTTAAGGTTTCGTACGGTGATGTAAGGTGTTCACATGAGTTGTATGGCGTCCTACATGATACTAACGTTCTTTTCGAGTTCCCTATGGGGCATAAAGAGTCGTAAGATGTCCTAAGTTGTCGTACGATGTTCAAGGACTCGTATGAATTCATTAGATATTTTATGGAGTTTTTAAGGTTTCGTACGGTGTTGTAAGGTGTTGTTAGGAGTTGTAAGGCGTCCAACATTATACTAACGTGCTTTTCAAGGTGCTAATATGGCATATAGAGTCGTATGATGTCTTAAGTTGCCCTACGACGTTCAAAGGACTCGGACGAATTCATTAGGTTTATTATGGAGTTTTATAGTTTCGTACGGTGATGTAAGTTGGTCTTAGGAGTTGTAACGCGTCGTACATTATTCTAACATGCTTTTCATGTTGCTAATGTCGCATCCTAAGCCGTAACATCTCCTGAGTTGTCGTACGATGTTCAAAGGACATGGACGAAATCATTAGGTTTAGCATGGAGTTTTAAGGTTTTGTACGTTGTTGTATGGTGTTATTTGGAGTTTTAAGGCTTTATGTGTTATTCTAACGTGCTTTCATGGTGCTAATATGGCATACAAAATCTTAAAATGTACAAACTTGACGTACGATGATCAAAGGACTCAGACGGAATAATTAGGTGTATTAGGGAGTTTTAAGGTTTCGTACGGTGATGTAAGGTGTTCACAGGAGTTGTAAGGCGTCCTACATGATACTAACGTTCTTTTCGAGTTCCTAATGGGGCATAAAGAGTCGTAAGATGTCCTAAGTTGTCGTACGATGTTTAAAGGACTCGTACGAATTCATTGGGTATTTTATGGAGTTTTTAAGGTTTCGTAAGGTGTTGTAAGGTGTTGTTAGGAGTTGTAAGGAGTCCAACATTATACTAACTTGCTTTTCAAGGTGCTAATATGGCATATAGAGTCGTATGAAGTCTTAAGTTGTCGTACGACGTTCAAATGACTCGGACGAATTCATTAGGTTTATTATGGAGTTTTATAGTTTCGTACGGTGTGTAAGTTGTTCTTAGGAGTTGTAACGCGTCGTACATTATTCTAACATGCTTTTCATGTTGCTAATGTCGCATCCTAAGCCGTAACATCTCCTGAGTTGTCGTACGATGTTCAAAGGACTTGGATGAAATCATTAGGTTTAGTATGGAGTTTTAAGGTTTTGTACGTTGTTGTATGGTGTTGTTTGGAGTTTTAAGGCTTCCTGTGTTATTCTAACGTGCTTTCATGGTGGTAATATGGCATACAAAATCTTAAAATGTACAAACTTGTCGTACGATGATCAAAGGACTCAGACGAAATAATTAGGTGTATTAGGGAGTTTTAAGGTTTCGTACGGTGATGTAAGGTGTTCACAGGAGTTGTAAGGCGTCCTACATGTAACTAAACTTCTTTTCGAGTTCCTAATGGGGCATAAAGAGTCGTAAGATGTCCTAAGTTGTCGTACGATGATCAAAGGACTCGTACGAATTCATTGGGTATTTTATGGAGTTTTTAAGGTTTCGTTCGGTGTTGTAAGGTGTTGTTAGGAGTTGTAAGGCGTCCAACATTATACTAACGTGCTTTTCAAGGTGCTAATATGCCATATAGAGTCGTATGATGTCTTAAGTTGCCGTACGATGTTCAAAGGACTCGGACGAATTCATTAGGTTTATTATGGAGTTTTATAGTTTCGTACGGTGATGTAAGGTGTTCTTAGGAGTTGTAACGCGTCGTACATTATTCTAACGTGTTTTTCATGTTGCTAATGTCGCATCCTTAGCCGTAACATCTCCTAAGTTGTCGTACGATGTTCAAAGGACTTGGACAAAATCATTAGGTTTAGTATGGAGTTTTAAGGTTTTGTACGTTGTTGTATGGTGTTGTTTGGAGTTTTAAGGCTTCCTGTGTTATTCTAACGTGCTTTCATGGTGCTAATATGGCATACAAAATCTTAAAATGTAAAAACTTGTCGTACGATAATCAAAGGACTCGGACGAATTCATTAGGTGTTTTAAGGTTTCGTACGGTGATGTAAGGTGTTCACATGAGTTGTAAGGCGTCCTACATGATACTAACGTTCTTTTCGAGTTCCCTATGGGGCATAAAGAGTCGTAAGATGTCCTAAGTTGTCGTATGATGTTCAAGGACTCGTATGAATTCATTAGATATTTTATGGAGTTTTTAAGGTTTCGTACGGTGTTGTAAGGTGTTGTTAGGAGTTGTAAGGCGTCCAACATTATACTAACGTGCTTTTCAAGGTGCTAATATGGCATATAGAGTCGTATGATGTCTTAAGTTGCCGTACGACGTTCAAAGGACTCGGACGAATTCATGAGGTTTATTATGGAGTTTTCGTACGGTGATGTAAGTTGTTCTTAGGAGTTGTAACGCGTCGTACATTATTCTAACATGCTTTTCATGTTGCTAATGTCGCATCCTAAGCCGTAACATCTCCTGAGTTGTCGTACGATGTTCAAAGGACTTGGACGAAATCATTAGGTTTAGTATGGAGTTTTAAGGTTTTGTACGTTGTTGTATGGTGTTGTTTGGAGTTTTAAGGCTTCCTGTGTTATTCTAACGTGCTTTCATGGTGGTAATATGGTATACAAAATCTTAAAATGTACAAACTTGTCGTACGATGATCAAAGGACTCAGACGGAATAATTAGGTGTATTAGGGAGTTTTAAGGTTTCGTACGGTGATGTAAGGTGTTCACAGGAGTTGTAAGGCGTCCTACATGATACTAACGTTCTTTTCGAGTTCCTAATGGGGCATAAAGAGTCGTAAGATGTCCTAAGTTGTCGTACGATTTTCAAAGGACTCGTACGAATTCATTGGGTATTTTATGGAGTTTTTAAGGTTTCGTACGGTGTTGTAAGGTGTTGTTAGGAGTTGTAAGGCGTCCAACATTATACTAACTTGCTTTTCAAGGTGCTAATATGGCATATAGAGTCGTATGAAGTCTTAAGTTGCCGTACGACGTTCAAAGGACTCAGACGAATTCATTAGGTTTATTATGGAGTTTTATAGTTTCGTACGGTGATGTAAGTTGTTCTTAGGAGTTGTAACGCGTCGTACATTATTCTAACATGCTTTTCATGTTGCTAATGTCGCATCCTAAGCCGTAACATCTCCTGAGTTGTCGTACGATGTTCAAAGGACTTGGACGAAATCATTAGGTTTAGCATGGAGTTTTAAGGTTTTGTACGTTGTTGTATGGTGTTATTTGGAGTTTTAAGGCTTTATGTGTTATTCTAACGGGCTTTCATGGTGCTAATATGGCATACAAAATCTTAAAATGTACAAACTTGATGTACGATGATCAAAGGACTCAGACGGAATAATTAGGTGTATTAGGGAGTTTTAAGGTTTCGTACGGTGATGTAAGGTGTTCACAGGAGTTGTAAGGCGTCCTACATGATATTAACGTTCTTTTCGAGTTCCAAATGGGGCATAAAGAGTCGTAAGATGTCCTAAGTTGTCGTACGATGTTCAAAGGACTCGTACGAATTCATTGGGTATTTTATGGAGTTTTTAAGGTTTCGTAAGGTGTTGTAAGGTGTTGTTAGGAGTTGTAAGGCGTCCAACATTATACTAACTTGCTTTTCAAGGTGCTAATATGGCATATAGAGTCGTATGAAGTGTTAAGTTGCCGTACGACGTTCAAAGGACTCGGACGAATTCATTAGGTTTATTATGGAGTTTTATAGTTTCGTACGGTGATGTAAGTTGTTCTTAGGAGTTGTAACGCGTCGTACATTATTCTAACATGCTTTTCATGTTGCTAATGTCGCATCCTAAGCCGTAACATCTCCTGAGTTGTCGTACGATGTTCAAAGTACTTGGACGAAATCATTAGCTTTAGTATGGAGTTTTAAGGTTTTGTACGTTGTTGTATGGTGTTGTTTGGAGTTTTAAGACTTCCTGTGTTATTCTAACGTGCTTTCATGTGGTAATATGGTATACAAAATCTTAAAATGTACAAACTTGTCGTACGATGATAAAATGTATTAGGGAGTTTTATGGTTTCGTACGGTGATGTAAGGTGTTCACAGGAGTTGTAAGGCGTCCTACATGATACTAACGTTCTTTTCGAGTTCCTAATGGGGCATAAAGAGTCGTAAGATGTCCTAAGTTGTCGTACGATGTTCAAAGGACTCGTACGAATTCATTGGGTATTTTATGGAGTTTTTAAGGTTTCGTACGGTGTTGAAAGGTGTTGTTAGGAGTTGTAAGGCGTCCAACATTATACTAACTTGCTTTTCAAGGTGCTAATATGACATATAGAGTCGTATGAAGTCTTAAGTTGCCGTACGACGTTCAAAGGACTCGGACGAATTCATTAGGTTTATTATGGAGTTTTATAGTTTCGTACGGTGATGTAAGTTGTTCTTAGGAGTTGTAACGCGTCGTACATTATTCTAACATGCTTTTCATGTTGCTAATGTCGCATCCTAAGCCGTAACATCTCCTGAGTTGTCGTACGATGTTCAAAGGACTTGGACGAAATCATTAGGTTTAGCATGGAGTTTTAAGGTTTTGTACGTTGTTGTATGGTGTTATTTGGAGTTTTAAGGCTTTATGTGTTATTCTAACGGGCTTTCATGGTGCTAATATGGCATACAAAATCTTAAAATGTACAAACTTGATGTACGATGATCAAAGGACTCAGACGGAATAATTAGGTGTATTAGGGAGTTTTAAGGTTTCGTACGGTGATGTAAGGTGTTCACAGGAGTTGTAAGGCGTCCTACATGATATTAACGTTCTTTTCGAGTTCCAAATGGGGCATAAAGAGTCGTAAGATGTCCTAAGTTGTCGTACGATGTTCAAAGGACTCGTACGAATTCATTGGGTATTTTATGGAGTTTTTAAGGTTTCGTAAGGTGTTGTAAGGTGTTGTTAGGAGTTGTAAGGCGTCCAACATTATACTAACTTGCTTTTCAAGGTGCTAATATGGCATATAGAGTCGTATGAAGTGTTAAGTTGCCGTACGACGTTCAAAGGACTCGGACGAATTCATTAGGTTTATTATGGAGTTTTATAGTTTCGTACGGTGATGTAAGTTGTTCTTAGGAGTTGTAACGCGTCGTACATTATTCTAACATGCTTTTCATGTTGCTAATGTCGCATCCTAAGCCGTAACATCTCCTGAGTTGTCGTACGATGTTCAAAGTACTTGGACGAAATCATTAGCTTTAGTATGGAGTTTTAAGGTTTTGTACGTTGTTGTATGGTGTTGTTTGGAGTTTTAAGACTTCCTGTGTTATTCTAACGTGCTTTCATGGTGGTAATATGGTATACAAAATCTTAAAATGTACAAACTTGTCGTACGATGATAAAATGTATTAGGGAGTTTTATGGTTTCGTACGGTGATGTAAGGTGTTCACAGGAGTTGTAAGGCGTCCTACATGATACTAACGTTCTTTTCGAGTTCCTAATGGGGCATAAAGAGTCGTAAGATGTCCTAAGTTGTCGTACGATGTTCAAAGGACTCGTACGAATTCATTGGGTATTTTATGGAGTTTTTAAGGTTTCGTACGGTGTTGAAAGGTGTTGTTAGGAGTTGTAAGGCGTCCAACATTATACTAACTTGCTTTTCAAGGTGCTAATATGACATATAGAGTCGTATGAAGTCTTAAGTTGCCGTACGACGTTCAAAGGACTCGGACGAATTCATTAGGTTTATTATGGAGTTTTATAGTTTCGTACGGTGATGTAAGTTGTTCTTAGGAGTTGTAACGCGTCGTACATTATTCTAACATGCTTTTCATGTTGCTAATGTCGCATCCTAAGCCGTAACATCTCCTGAGTTGTCGTACGATGTTCAAAGGACTTGGACGAAATCATTAGGTTTAGCATGGAGTTTTAAGGTTTTGTACGTTGTTGTATGGTGTTATTTGGAGTTTTAAGGCTTTATGTGTTATTCTAACGTGCTTTCATGGTGCTAATATGGCATACAAAATCTTAAAATGTACAAACTTGACGTACGATGATCAAAGGACTCAGACGGAATAATTAGGTGTATTAGGGAGTTTTAAGGTTTCGTACGGTGATGTAAGGTGTTCACAGGAGTTGTAAGGCGTCCTACATGATACTAACGTTCTTTTCGAGTTCCTAATGGGGCATAAAGAGTCGTAAGATGTCCTAAGTTGTCGTACGATGTTCAAAGGACTCGTACGAATTCATTGGGTATTTTATGGAGTTTTTAAGGTTTCGTAAGGTGTTGTAAGGTGTTGTTAGGAGTTGTAAGGAGTCCAACATTATACTAACTTGCTTTTCAAGGTGCTAATATGGCATATAGAGTCGTATGAAGTCTTAAGTTGTCGTACGACGTTCAAAGGACTCGGACGAATTCATTAGGTTTATTATGGAGTTTTATAGTTTCGTACGGTGATGTAAGTTGTTCTTAGGAGTTGTAACGCGTCGTACATTATTTTAACATGCTTTTCATGTTGCTAATGTCGCATCCTAAGCCGTAACATCTCCTGAGTTGTCGTACGATGTTCAAAGGACTTGGATGAAATCATTAGGTTTAGTATGGAGTTTTAAGGTTTTGTACGTTGTTGTATGGTGTTGTTTGGAGTTTTAAGGCTTCCTGTGTTATTCTAACGTGCTTTCATGGTGGTAATATGGTATACAAAATCTTAAAATGTACAAACTTGTCGTACGATGATCAAAGGACTCAGACGAAATAATTAGGTGTATTAGGGAGTTTTATGGTTTCGTACGGTGATGTAAGGTGTTCACAGGAGTTGTAAGGCGTCCTACATGATACTAACGTTCTTTTCGAGTTCCTAATGGGGCATAAAGAGTCGTAAGATGTCCTAAGTTGTCGTACGATGTTCAAAGGACTCGTACGAATTCATTGGGTATTTTATGGAGTTTTTAAGGTTTCGTACGGTGTTGTAAGGTGTTGTTAGGAGTTGTAAGGCGTCCAACATTATACTAACTTGCTTTTCAAGGTGCTAATTGTGACATCTGCCCCAAACCCGAACCCGAATGCCCGACTCGAACCCGAAGTTTTATCCTTAAAAGTGTAGTCGTATTTATTTTTCTTCAAAACGTAACGCTCATTATTATTATATGAATAAACACATTGAGTTTTACGTTATTCCCGTCTCAACTATATAATCGTATTTATGTCGCAAAACATTCACGTATATCAAATAAATATTGTTGGACAAAAATTAAAAAAAAAACTCAAAATATATATATATAAATAAATATATATATAGTTCGTAAAAGAAAATTATTGAAAACATTAAACAAAAACGCTTCGAAGTCTCGAAATAGTCACTTAATGGCTTAAACGAGCTAAAACTATAAAAACGTCACCTATATAATTGTTACGTTTCAATTTAGTTAAGTCAGTTAGTTAAAATATATGTATACTTAACCTTGTGCCAAAACTGTCAATTTACAAACTACTATTTAAAACTTATGATAACTAATTAAAACAAACTAAGAGTTGAGGGACCAATTTCGTAAATAATTAAATTACACAATTCACCCAGCCCCCACCCCTTTACCCCGTGATTCCGGTGTATCCAAATTCCGGCCAAGTGGCCGGAATACTCAGTTTTCCGGCGAAGGGTCTTTTTGGTCGTTTTTGACATCTAAAACCAAATTGAAACTATGGAAATGACCGTGTGTGCAATTCGAACCCACTACCACCTTCAATTCATTGTTTAATCAACCCAAACCTGTGTTTATTGCAAATCAAGGTTTCGGTTTAAACACCCACTTCACTTTAATCGACAAAAACGCTTGTATCAGTAAATTGTCTTAATCAAAACGATGATTTCAACGTCTTGAATCTGTTCGTATCACTTAATTGGATTATAGTCACCTAATTAACAACCAATTAAACCAATTTATCACGTAATCAATCTCGAACCCGTTCGACTGATTTTGCAATGTAATTAACAAAACTGAATCACCTAAAACACTCCCCTCAACTCATTTTCTCTTCCTAACATCTCAATTGTAACAAAATAATATCAAAATCATGGGGTTGATTCCTCCTTTGCCCATAACCTGCAACTCCCTGGTTCCACTTCAATTCGTCTCAGTTTTCTGTAATTGATCTTTTGGATTCATTCATCATCACATCAAGAAACAACCTGGAAGTTTAATTGCAATCTAACAGCCTGAATCTATCAATTGATTTTCAAACCCGTCGCTTTTGTTCTTCGTTTCTACGGACTCAATTCGTCACCAAGCATGTAAGTATTATATATCAAAATGATCGTGAGTTCGTGTACGTTAAAAGCCCTCTGTTGATTTTGGATTATATTAACAGGATTGGACGAATTGGTTGATTTTGATTCTAGGGTTTATATGAAAATGGGTGTTTTGGTGTAATAAAGATTAAAACAAATCGTGCCCGTTTAAAAATCAAAAAAACACGTCTGGTTTAGTGGTAAGTCTGTTGTCTGTGGCGCGTTAGGTCGTGGGTTCGAGTCCCACTGACCACTTCACTTATTTATTTATTTTTACCTTTTAACCTCTTTACTTAAAAGTTATATATATATTTCTCAAACTTATGTACAAATATTATTCCAATTATAAACTAGAAATGGTTTATTATAAAAATATATACGAAAACACAATTACATCTCGTACCTAAATTTCCAAATTATACTTTGAAACCCTAATTTTCAATTGATACTTTAAAACCCTAAATTCCCAAATTATACTTTGAAACCCTAATTTTCAATTGATACTTTAAAACCCTAAATTCCCAAATTATACTTTGAAACCCTAATTTTCAATTGATACTTTAAAACCCTTATTTCCCAAATTATATTTTGAAACCCTAAAACCCCAAATCCAAAACCCTAGAAGTTCTATTTTCTTGATTCTAGTTATTACGTTACTTGCTTCGTTCCTAATTTAGGTTTTCCCGGTTAATTAGGTGATTCTAATATCTGGGTGATCCTTGGTATTTTCTGGTTGCGATTCTAGTGTTTCTATTATCTTTGGATTTTAAGGTGAGTAAACTCACTCCCCTTTTTCCATTTTACTATTTTGGGGCTGAAATATGTCTTTTACTATATTGCGTTTTCTATTCGTTTTCTAAAAGAGATCATACAAATATGTTAATCTAGTTCGCGGCTTGATGCAATCTTATGTGTTAGTTAAAAGTAGTTTTATTGCTTTGTAATCCCACCGGTACAATGTTAGCGCTAATGGTTTGACAAACCCACCTGCTTGTACAACATCGATAGGTGATTTAAACCCGGCCTTTCTAATTCCATGTTTACTATGTCGAGATGCTATGTTGCTATACTATGTTGCTATGCTATGATGCTATACTATGCCATGTCCCTAAATCGCTAAATGATGACTTATATATCGAGACGGTAAACGACGGTTATTAAAAGTTATCATTATTTATTACATGAGTGGTTCTCATGACAAATGGCTAAACGAGATACTATGGTTTCTATTGTGGTTGGTGTGCTATTCTATTCTAGGGGTCCTGGTAGGGTGATATTACGAAATTACTATACATGTGGGATTGCGCAGCATATCTTGTTGATCTCGGATTTCAATACTACTACTATTCAATTTGGGTTTTACTCACTAGCTTGTGTAGCTAACTTTATTTTCACATATTTCAGGTGATGCTTATGATTATTTTGCTGCTTTTGCCAAGACATAGGATTGCCTTGGACCTAGTTTAATTAATAAGGACGATTACATTTACTGTTTCGGTTTTATTACTTTTGTCGTATACATTTAAGACTCATGTTCTAAACTTATTATATCATTATTAAACTTAATAAATAAATACCATGTGCTTTGTTTACTATGGATATCCAATTCCAATGACAGCCCGGTGTTTCCGCCGCCGGGCGGGGTGTCACACTAATATGGCATATAGAGTCGTATGAAGTCTTAAGTTGCCGTACGACGTTCAAAGGACTCGGACGAATTCAATAGGTTTATTATGGAGTTTTATAGTTTGGTACGGTGATGTAAGGTGTTCTTAGGAGTTGTAACGCGTCGTACATTATTCTAACGTGTTTTTCATGTTGCTAATGTCCCATCCTAAGCCGTAACATCTCCTAAGTTGTCGTACGATGTTCAAAGGACTTGGACGAAATCATTAGGTTTAGTATGGAGTTTTAAGGTTTTGTACGTTGTTGTATGGTGTTGTTTGGAGTTTTAAGGCTTCCTGTGTTATTCTAACGTGCTTTCATGGTGCTAATATGGCATACAAAATCTTAAAATGTACAAACTTGTCGTACGATGATCAAAGGACTCAGACGGAATAATTAGGTGTATTAGGGAGTTTTAAGGTTTCGTACGGTGATGTAAGGTGTTCACAGGAGTTGTAAGGCGTCCTACATGATACTAACGTTCTTTTCGAGTTCCTAATGGGGCATAAAGAGTCGTAAGATGTCCTAAGTTGTCGTACGATGTTCAAAGGACTCGTACGAATTCATTGGGTATTTTATGGAGTTTTTAAGGTTTCGTACGGTGTTGTAAGGTGTTGTTAGGAGTTGTAAGGCGTCCAACATTATACTAACTTGCTTTTCAAGGTGCTAATTGTGACATCTGCCCCAAACCCGAACCCGAATGCCCGACTCGAACCCGAAGTTTTATCCTTAAAAGTGTAGTCGTATTTATTTTTCTTCAAAACGTAACGCTCATTATTATTATATGAATAAACACATTGAGTTTTACGTTATTCCCGTCTCAACTATATAATCGTATTTATGTCGCAAAACATTCACGTATATCAAATAAATATTGTTGGAAAAAAATAAAAAAAAACTCAAAATATATATATATATAAATAAATATATATATAGTTCGTAAAAGAAAATTATTGAAAACATTAAACAAAAACGCTTCGAAGTCTCGAAATAGTCACTTAATGGCTTAAACGAGCTAAAACTATAAAAACGTCACCTATATAATTGTTACGTTTCAATTTAGTTAAGTCAGTTAGTTAAAATATATGTATACTTAACCTTGTGCCAAAACTGTCAATTTACAAACTACTATTTAAAACTTATGATAACTAATTAAAACAAACTAAGAGTTGAGGGACCAATTTCGTAAATAATTAAATTACACAATTCACCCAGCCCCCACCCCTTTACCCCGTGATTCCGGTGTATCCAAATTCCGGCCAAGTGGCCGGAATACTCAGTTTTCCGGCGAAGGGTCTTTTTGGTCGTTTTTGACATCTAAAACCAAATTGAAACTATGGAAATGACCGTGTGTGCAATTCGAACCCACTACCACCTTCAATTCATTGTTTAATCAACCCAAACCTGTGTTTATTGCAAATCAAGGTTTCGGTTTAAACACCCACTTCACTTTAATCGACAAAAACGCTTGTATCAGTAAATTGTCTTAATCAAAACGATGATTTCAACGTCTTGAATCTGTTCGTATCACTTAATTGGATTATAGTCACCTAATTAACAACCAATTAAACCAATTTATCACGTAATCAATCTCGAACCCGTTCGACTGATTTTGCAATGTAATTAACAAAACTGAATCACCTAAAACACTCCCCTCAACTCATTTTCTCTTCCTAACATCTCAATTGTAACAAAATAATATCAAAATCATGGGGTTGATTCCTCCTTTGCCCATAACCTGCAACTCCCTGGTTCCACTTCAATTCGTCTCAGTTTTCTGTAATTGATCTTTTGGATTCATTCATCATCACATCAAGAAACAACCTGGAAGTTTAATTGCAATCTAACAGCCTGAATCTATCAATTGATTTTCAAACCCGTCGCTTTTGTTCTTCGTTTCTACGGACTCAATTCGTCACCAAGCATGTAAGTATTATATATCAAAATGATCGTGAGTTCGTGTACGTTAAAAGCCCTCTGTTGATTTTGGATTATATTAACAGGATTGGACGAATTGGTTGATTTTGATTCTAGGGTTTATATGAAAATGGGTGTTTTGGTGTAATAAAGATTAAAACAAATCGTGCCCGTTTAAAAATCAAAAAAACACGTCTGGTTTAGTGGTAAGTCTGTTGTCTGTGGCGCGTTAGGTCGTGGGTTCGAGTCCCACTGACCACTTCACTTATTTATTTATTTTTACCTTTTAACCTCTTTACTTAAAAGTTATATATATATTTCTCAAACTTATGTACAAATATTATTCCAATTATAAACTAGAAATGGTTTATTATAAAAATATATACGAAAACACAATTACATCTCGTACCTAAATTTCCAAATTATACTTTGAAACCCTAATTTTCAATTGATACTTTAAAACCCTAAATTCCCAAATTATACTTTGAAACCCTAATTTTCAATTGATACTTTAAAACCCTAAATTCCCAAATTATACTTTGAAACCCTAATTTTCAATTGATACTTTAAAACCCTTATTTCCCAAATTATATTTTGAAACCCTAAAACCCCAAATCCAAAACCCTAGAAGTTCTATTTTCTTGATTCTAGTTATTACGTTACTTGCTTCGTTCCTAATTTAGGTTTTCCCGGTTAATTAGGTGATTCTAATATCTGGGTGATCCTTGGTATTTTCTGGTTGCGATTCTAGTGTTTCTATTATCTTTGGATTTTAAGGTGAGTAAACTCACTCCCCTTTTTCCATTTTACTATTTTGGGGCTGAAATATGTCTTTTACTATATTGCGTTTTCTATTCGTTTTCTAAAAGAGATCATACAAATATGTTAATCTAGTTCGCGGCTTGATGCAATCTTATGTGTTAGTTAAAAGTAGTTTTATTGCTTTGTAATCCCACCGGTACAATGTTAGCGCTAATGGTTTGACAAACCCACCTGCTTGTACAACATCGATAGGTGATTTAAACCCGGCCTTTCTAATTCCATGTTTACTATGTCGAGATGCTATGTTGCTATACTATGTTGCTATGCTATGATGCTATACTATGCCATGTCCCTAAATCGCTAAATGATGACTTATATATCGAGACGGTAAACGACGGTTATTAAAAGTTATCATTATTTATTACATGAGTGGTTCTCATGACAAATGGCTAAACGAGATACTATGGTTTCTATTGTGGTTGGTGTGCTATTCTATTCTAGGGGTCCTGGTAGGGTGATATTACGAAATTACTATACATGTGGGATTGCGCAGCATATCTTGTTGATCTCGGATTTCAATACTACTACTATTCAATTTGGGTTTTACTCACTAGCTTGTGTAGCTAACTTTATTTTCACATATTTCAGGTGATGCTTATGATTATTTTGCTGCTTTTGCCAAGACATAGGATTGCCTTGGACCTAGTTTAATTAATAAGGACGATTACATTTACTGTTTCGGTTTTATTACTTTTGTCGTATCCATTTAAGACTCATGTTCTAAACTTATTATATCATTATTAAACTTAATAAATAAATACCATGTGCTTTGTTTACTATGGATATCCAATTCCAATGACAGCCCGGTGTTTCCGCCGCCGGGCGGGGTGTCACACTAATATGGCATATAGAGTCGTATGAAGTCTTAAGTTGCCGTACGACGTTCAAAGGACTCGGACGAATTCAATAGGTTTATTATGGAGTTTTATAGTTTGGTACGGTGATGTAAGGTGTTCTTAGGAGTTGTAACGCGTCGTACATTATTCTAACGTGTTTTTCATGTTGCTAATGTCCCATCCTAAGCCGTAACATCTCCTAAGTTGTCGTACGATGTTCAAAGGACTTGGACGAAATCATTAGGTTTAGTATGGAGTTTTAAGGTTTTGTACGTTGTTGTATGGTGTTGTTTGGAGTTTTAAGGCTTCCTGTGTTATTCTAACGTGCTTTCATGGTGCTAATATGGCATACAAAATCTTAAAATGTACAAACTTGTCGTACGATGATCAAAGGACTCAGACAGAATAATTAGGTGTATTAGGGAGTTTTAAGGTTTCGTACGGTGATGTAAGGTGTTCACAGGAGTTGTAAGGCGTCCTACATGATACTAACGTTCTTTTCGAGTTCCTAATGGGGCATAAAGAGTCGTAAGATGTCCTAAGTTGTCGTACGATGTTCAAAGGACTCGTACGAATTCATTGGGTATTTTATGGAGTTTTTAAGGTTTCGTACGGTGTTGTAAGGTGTTGTTAGGAGTTGTAAGGCGTCCAACATTATACTAACTTGCTTTTCAAGGTGCTAATTGTGACATCTGCCCCAAACCCGAACCCGAATGCCCGACTCGAACCCGAAGTTTTATCCTTAAAAGTGTAGTCGTATTTATTTTTCTTCAAAACGTAACGCTCATTATTATTATATGAATAAACACATTGAGTTTTACGTTATTCCCGTCTCAACTATATAATCGTATTTATGTCGCAAAACATTCACGTATATCAAATAAATATTGTTGGAAAAAAATAAAAAAAAACTCAAAATATATATATATAAATAAATATATATATAGTTCGTAAAAGAAAATTATTGAAAACATTAAACAAAAACGCTTCGAAGTCTCGAAATAGTCACTTAATGGCTTAAACGAGCTAAAACTATAAAAACGTCACCTATATAATTGTTACGTTTCAATTTAGTTAAGTCAGTTAGTTAAAATATATGTATACTTAACCTTGTGCCAAAACTGTCAATTTACAAACTACTATTTAAAACTTATGATAACTAATTAAAACAAACTAAGAGTTGAGGGACCAATTTTGTAAATAATTAAATTACACAATTCACCCAGCCCCCACCCCTTTACCCCGTGATTCCGGTGTATCCAAATTCCGGCCAAGTGGCCGGAATACTCAGTTTTCCGGCGAAGGGTCTTTTTGGTCGTTTTTGACATCTAAAACCAAATTGAAACTATGGAAATGACCGTGTGTGCAATTCGAACCCACTACCACCTTCAATTCATTGTTTAATCAACCCAAACCTGTGTTTATTGCAAATCAAGGTTTCGGTTTAAACACCCACTTCACTTTAATCGACAAAAACGCTTGTATCAGTAAATTGTCTTAATCAAAACGATGATTTCAACGTCTTGAATCTGTTCGTATCACTTAATTGGATTATAGTCACCTAATTAACAACCAATTAAACCAATTTATCACGTAATCAATCTCGAACCCGTTCGACTGATTTTGCAATGTAATTAACAAAACTGAATCACCTAAAACACTCCCCTCAACTCATTTTCTCTTCCTAACATCTCAATTGTAACAAAATAATATCAAAATCATGGGGTTGATTCCTCCTTTGCCCATAACCTGCAACTCCCTGGTTCCACTTCAATTCGTCTCAGTTTTCTGTAATTGATCTTTTGGATTCATTCATCATCACATCAAGAAACAACCTGGAAGTTTAATTGCAATCTAACAGCCTGAATCTATCAATTGATTTTCAAACCCGTCGCTTTTGTTCTTCGTTTCTACGGACTCAATTCGTCACCAAGCATGTAAGTATTATATATCAAAATGATCGTGAGTTCGTGTACGTTAAAAGCCCTCTGTTGATTTTGGATTATATTAACAGGATTGGACGAATTGGTTGATTTTGATTCTAGGGTTTATATGAAAATGGGTGTTTTGGTGTAATAAAGATTAAAACAAATCGTGCCCGTTTAAAAATCAAAAAAACACGTCTGGTTTAGTGGTAAGTCTGTTGTCTGTGGCGCGTTAGGTCGTGGGTTCGAGTCCCACTGACCACTTCACTTATTTATTTATTTTTACCTTTTAACCTCTTTACTTAAAAGTTATATATATATTTCTCAAACTTATGTACAAATATTATTCCAATTATAAACTAGAAATGGTTTATTATAAAAATATATACGAAAACACAATTACATCTCGTACCTAAATTTCCAAATTATACTTTGAAACCCTAATTTTCAATTGATACTTTAAAACCCTAAATTCCCAAATTATACTTTGAAACCCTAATTTTCAATTGATACTTTAAAACCCTAAATTCCCAAATTATACTTTGAAACCCTAATTTTCAATTGATACTTTAAAACCCTTATTTCCCAAATTATATTTTGAAACCCTAAAACCCCAAATCCAAAACCCTAGAAGTTCTATTTTCTTGATTCTAGTTATTACGTTACTTGCTTCGTTCCTAATTTAGGTTTTCCCGGTTAATTAGGTGATTCTAATATCTGGGTGATCCTTGGTATTTTCTGGTTGCGATTCTAGTGTTTCTATTATCTTTGGATTTTAAGGTGAGTAAACTCACTCCCCTTTTTCCATTTTACTATTTTGGGGCTGAAATATGTCTTTTACTATATTGCGTTTTCTATTCGTTTTCTAAAAGAGATCATACAAATATGTTAATCTAGTTCGCGGCTTGATGCAATCTTATGTGTTAGTTAAAAGTAGTTTTATTGCTTTGTAATCCCACCGGTACAATGTTAGCGCTAATGGTTTGACAAACCCACCTGCTTGTACAACATCGATAGGTGATTTAAACCCGGCCTTTCTAATTCCATGTTTACTATGTCGAGATGCTATGTTGCTATACTATGTTGCTATGCTATGATGCTATACTATGCCATGTCCCTAAATCGCTAAATGATGACTTATATATCGAGACGGTAAACGACGGTTATTAAAAGTTATCATTATTTATTACATGAGTGGTTCTCATGACAAATGGCTAAACGAGATACTATGGTTTCTATTGTGGTTGGTGTGCTATTCTATTCTAGGGGTCCTGGTAGGGTGATATTACGAAATTACTATACATGTGGGATTGCGCAGCATATCTTGTTGATCTCGGATTTCAATACTACTACTATTCAATTTGGGTTTTACTCACTAGCTTGTGTAGCTAACTTTATTTTCACATATTTCAGGTGATGCTTATGATTATTTTGCTGCTTTTGCCAAGACATAGGATTGCCTTGGACCTAGTTTAATTAATAAGGACGATTACATTTACTGTTTCGGTTTTATTACTTTTGTCGTATCCATTTAAGACTCATGTTCTAAACTTATTATATCATTATTAAACTTAATAAATAAATACCATGTGCTTTGTTTACTATGGATATCCAATTCCAATGACAGCCCGGTGTTTCCGCCGCCGGGCGGGGTGTCACACTAATATGGCATATAGAGTCGTATGAAGTCTTAAGTTGCCGTACGACGTTCAAAGGACTCGGACGAATTCAATAGGTTTATTATGGAGTTTTATAGTTTGGTACGGTGATGTAAGGTGTTCTTAGGAGTTGTAACGCGTCGTACATTATTCTAACGTGTTTTTCATGTTGCTAATGTCCCATCCTAAGCCGTAACATCTCCTAAGTTGTCGTACGATGTTCAAAGGACTTGGACGAAATCATTAGGTTTAGTATGGAGTTTTAAGGTTTTGTACGTTGTTGTATGGTGTTGTTTGGAGTTTTAAGGCTTCCTGTGTTATTCTAACGTGCTTTCATGGTGCTAATATGGCATACAAAATCTTAAAATGTACAAACTTGTCGTACGATGATCAAAGGACTCAGACGGAATAATTAGGTGTATTAGGGAGTTTTAAGGTTTCGTACGGTGATGTAAGGTGTTCACAGGAGTTGTAAGGCGTCCTACATGATACTAACGTTCTTTTCGAGTTCCTAATGGGGCATAAAGAGTCGTAAGATGTCCTAAGTTGTCGTACGATGTTCAAAGGACTCGTACGAATTCATTGGGTATTTTATGGAGTTTTTAAGGTTTCGTACGGTGTTGTAAGGTGTTGTTAGGAGTTGTAAGGCGTCCAACATTATACTAACTTGCTTTTCAAGGTGCTAATTGTGACATCTGCCCCAAACCCGAACCCGAATGCCCGACTCGAACCCGAAGTTTTATCCTTAAAAGTGTAGTCGTATTTATTTTTCTTCAAAACGTAACGCTCATTATTATTATATGAATAAACACATTGAGTTTTACGTTATTCCCGTCTCAACTATATAATCGTATTTATGTCGCAAAACATTCACGTATATCAAATAAATATTGTTGGAAAAAAATAAAAAAAAAACTCAAAATATATATATATATAAATAAATATATATATAGTTCGTAAAAGAAAATTATTGAAAACATTAAACAAAAACGCTTCGAAGTCTCGAAATAGTCACTTAATGGCTTAAACGAGCTAAAACTATAAAAACGTCACCTATATAATTGTTACGTTTCAATTTAGTTAAGTCAGTTAGTTAAAATATATGTATACTTAACCTTGTGCCAAAACTGTCAATTTACAAACTACTATTTAAAACTTATGATAACTAATTAAAACAAACTAAGAGTTGAGGGACCAATTTTGTAAATAATTAAATTACACAATTCACCCAGCCCCCACCCCTTTACCCCGTGATTCCGGTGTATCCAAATTCCGGCCAAGTGGCCGGAATACTCAGTTTTCCGGCGAAGGGTCTTTTTGGTCGTTTTTGACATCTAAAACCAAATTGAAACTATGGAAATGACCGTGTGTGCAATTCGAACCCACTACCACCTTCAATTCATTGTTTAATCAACCCAAACCTGTGTTTATTGCAAATCAAGGTTTCGGTTTAAACACCCACTTCACTTTAATCGACAAAAACGCTTGTATCAGTAAATTGTCTTAATCAAAACGATGATTTCAACGTCTTGAATCTGTTCGTATCACTTAATTGGATTATAGTCACCTAATTAACAACCAATTAAACCAATTTATCACGTAATCAATCTCGAACCCGTTCGACTGATTTTGCAATGTAATTAACAAAACTGAATCACCTAAAACACTCCCCTCAACTCATTTTCTCTTCCTAACATCTCAATTGTAACAAAATAATATCAAAATCATGGGGTTGATTCCTCCTTTGCCCATAACCTGCAACTCCCTGGTTCCACTTCAATTCGTCTCAGTTTTCTGTAATTGATCTTTTGGATTCATTCATCATCACATCAAGAAACAACCTGGAAGTTTAATTGCAATCTAACAGCCTGAATCTATCAATTGATTTTCAAACCCGTCGCTTTTGTTCTTCGTTTCTACGGACTCAATTCGTCACCAAGCATGTAAGTATTATATATCAAAATGATCGTGAGTTCGTGTACGTTAAAAGCCCTCTGTTGATTTTGGATTATATTAACAGGATTGGACGAATTGGTTGATTTTGATTCTAGGGTTTATATGAAAATGGGTGTTTTGGTGTAATAAAGATTAAAACAAATCGTGCCCGTTTAAAAATCAAAAAAACACGTCTGGTTTAGTGGTAAGTCTGTTGTCTGTGGCGCGTTAGGTCGTGGGTTCGAGTCCCACTGACCACTTCACTTATTTATTTATTTTTACCTTTTAACCTCTTTACTTAAAAGTTATATATATATTTCTCAAACTTATGTACAAATATTATTCCAATTATAAACTAGAAATGGTTTATTATAAAAATATATACGAAAACACAATTACATCTCGTACCTAAATTTCCAAATTATACTTTGAAACCCTAATTTTCAATTGATACTTTAAAACCCTAAATTCCCAAATTATACTTTGAAACCCTAATTTTCAATTGATACTTTAAAACCCTAAATTCCCAAATTATACTTTGAAACCCTAATTTTCAATTGATACTTTAAAACCCTTATTTCCCAAATTATATTTTGAAACCCTAAAACCCCAAATCCAAAACCCTAGAAGTTCTATTTTCTTGATTCTAGTTATTACGTTACTTGCTTCGTTCCTAATTTAGGTTTTCCCGGTTAATTAGGTGATTCTAATATCTGGGTGATCCTTGGTATTTTCTGGTTGCGATTCTAGTGTTTCTATTATCTTTGGATTTTAAGGTGAGTAAACTCACTCCCCTTTTTCCATTTTACTATTTTGGGGCTGAAATATGTCTTTTACTATATTGCGTTTTCTATTCGTTTTCTAAAAGAGATCATACAAATATGTTAATCTAGTTCGCGGCTTGATGCAATCTTATGTGTTAGTTAAAAGTAGTTTTATTGCTTTGTAATCCCACCGGTACAATGTTAGCGCTAATGGTTTGACAAACCCACCTGCTTGTACAACAACGATAGGTGATTTAAACCCGGCCTTTCTAATTCCATGTTTACTATGTCGAGATGCTATGTTGCTATACTATGTTGCTATGCTATGATGCTATACTATGCCATGTCCCTAAATCGCTAAATGATGACTTATATATCGAGACGGTAAACGACGGTTATTAAAAGTTATCATTATTTATTACATGAGTGGTTCTCATGACAAATGGCTAAACGAGATACTATGGTTTCTATTGTGGTTGGTGTGCTATTCTATTCTAGGGGTCCTGGTAGGGTGATATTACGAAATTACTATACATGTGGGATTGCGCAGCATATCTTGTTGATCTCGGATTTCAATACTACTACTATTCAATTTGGGTTTTACTCACTAGCTTGTGTAGCTAACTTTATTTTCACATATTTCAGGTGATGCTTATGATTATTTTGCTGCTTTTGCCAAGACATAGGATTGCCTTGGACCTAGTTTAATTAATAAGGACGATTACATTTACTGTTTCGGTTTTATTACTTTTGTCGTATCCATTTAAGACTCATGTTCTAAACTTATTATATCATTATTAAACTTAATAAATAAATACCATGTGCTTTGTTTACTATGGATATCCAATTCCAATGACAGCCCGGTGTTTCCGCCGCCGGGCGGGGTGTCACACTAATATGGCATATAGAGTCGTATGAAGTCTTAAGTTGCCGTACGACGTTCAAAGGACTCGGACGAATTCAATAGGTTTATTATGGAGTTTTATAGTTTGGTACGGTGATGTAAGGTGTTCTTAGGAGTTGTAACGCGTCGTACATTATTCTAACGTGTTTTTCATGTTGCTAATGTCCCATCCTAAGCCGTAACATCTCCTAAGTTGTCGTACGATGTTCAAAGGACTTGGACGAAATCATTAGGTTTAGTATGGAGTTTTAAGGTTTTGTACGTTGTTGTATGGTGTTGTTTGGAGTTTTAAGGCTTCCTGTGTTATTCTAACGTGCTTTCATGGTGCTAATATGGCATACAAAATCTTAAAATGTACAAACTTGTCGTACGATGATCAAAGGACTCAGACAGAATAATTAGGTGTATTAGGGAGTTTTAAGGTTTCGTACGGTGATGTAAGGTGTTCACAGGAGTTGTAAGGCGTCCTACATGATACTAACGTTCTTTTCGAGTTCCTAATGGGGCATAAAGAGTCGTAAGATGTCCTAAGTTGTCGTACGATGTTCAAAGGACTCGTACGAATTCATTGGGTATTTTATGGAGTTTTTAAGGTTTCGTACGGTGTTGTAAGGTGTTGTTAGGAGTTGTAAGGCGTCCAACATTATACTAACTTGCTTTTCAAGGTGCTAATTGTGACATCTGCCCCAAACCCGAACCCGAATGCCCGACTCGAACCCGAAGTTTTATCCTTAAAAGTGTAGTCGTATTTATTTTTCTTCAAAACGTAACGCTCATTATTATTATATGAATAAACACATTGAGTTTTACGTTATTCCCGTCTCAACTATATAATCGTATTTATGTCGCAAAACATTCACGTATATCAAATAAATATTGTTGGAAAAAAATAAAAAAAAACTCAAAATATATATATATAAATAAATATATATATAGTTCGTAAAAGAAAATTATTGAAAACATTAAACAAAAACGCTTCGAAGTCTCGAAATAGTCACTTAATGGCTTAAACGAGCTAAAACTATAAAAACGTCACCTATATAATTGTTACGTTTCAATTTAGTTAAGTCAGTTAGTTAAAATATATGTATACTTAACCTTGTGCCAAAACTGTCAATTTACAAACTACTATTTAAAACTTATGATAACTAATTAAAACAAACTAAGAGTTGAGGGACCAATTTTGTAAATAATTAAATTACACAATTCACCCAGCCCCCACCCCTTTACCCCGTGATTCCGGTGTATCCAAATTCCGGCCAAGTGGCCGGAATACTCAGTTTTCCGGCGAAGGGTCTTTTTGGTCGTTTTTGACATCTAAAACCAAATTGAAACTATGGAAATGACCGTGTGTGCAATTCGAACCCACTACCACCTTCAATTCATTGTTTAATCAACCCAAACCTGTGTTTATTGCAAATCAAGGTTTCGGTTTAAACACCCACTTCACTTTAATCGACAAAAACGCTTGTATCAGTAAATTGTCTTAATCAAAACGATGATTTCAACGTCTTGAATCTGTTCGTATCACTTAATTGGATTATAGTCACCTAATTAACAACCAATTAAACCAATTTATCACGTAATCAATCTCGAACCCGTTCGACTGATTTTGCAATGTAATTAACAAAACTGAATCACCTAAAACACTCCCCTCAACTCATTTTCTCTTCCTAACATCTCAATTGTAACAAAATAATATCAAAATCATGGGGTTGATTCCTCCTTTGCCCATAACCTGCAACTCCCTGGTTCCACTTCAATTCGTCTCAGTTTTCTGTAATTGATCTTTTGGATTCATTCATCATCACATCAAGAAACAACCTGGAAGTTTAATTGCAATCTAAC
Source organism: Tagetes erecta (assembly GCA_030867185.1). Lineage (NCBI taxonomy): Eukaryota > Viridiplantae > Streptophyta > Magnoliopsida > Asterales > Asteraceae > Tagetes > Tagetes erecta. The sequence goes on along the minus strand of CM061490.1, from coordinate 33,066,150 downwards.
AGCCTGAATCTATCAATTGATTTTCAAACCCGTCGCTTTTGTTCTTCGTTTCTACGGACTCAATTCGTCACCAAGCATGTAAGTATTATATATCAAAATGATCGTGAGTTCGTGTACGTTAAAAGCCCTCTGTTGATTTTGGATTATATTAACAGGATTGGACGAATTGGTTGATTTTGATTCTAGGGTTTATATGAAAATGGGTGTTTTGGTGTAATAAAGATTAAAACAAATCGTGCCCGTTTAAAAATCAAAAAAACACGTCTGGTTTAGTGGTAAGTCTGTTGTCTGTGGCGCGTTAGGTCGTGGGTTCGAGTCCCACTGACCACTTCACTTATTTATTTATTTTTACCTTTTAACCTCTTTACTTAAAAGTTATATATATATTTCTCAAACTTATGTACAAATATTATTCCAATTATAAACTAGAAATGGTTTATTATAAAAATATATACGAAAACACAATTACATCTCGTACCTAAATTTCCAAATTATACTTTGAAACCCTAATTTTCAATTGATACTTTAAAACCCTAAATTCCCAAATTATACTTTGAAACCCTAATTTTCAATTGATACTTTAAAACCCTAAATTCCCAAATTATACTTTGAAACCCTAATTTTCAATTGATACTTTAAAACCCTTATTTCCCAAATTATATTTTGAAACCCTAAAACCCCAAATCCAAAACCCTAGAAGTTCTATTTTCTTGATTCTAGTTATTACGTTACTTGCTTCGTTCCTAATTTAGGTTTTCCCGGTTAATTAGGTGATTCTAATATCTGGGTGATCCTTGGTATTTTCTGGTTGCGATTCTAGTGTTTCTATTATCTTTGGATTTTAAGGTGAGTAAACTCACTCCCCTTTTTCCATTTTACTATTTTGGGGCTGAAATATGTCTTTTACTATATTGCGTTTTCTATTCGTTTTCTAAAAGAGATCATACAAATATGTTAATCTAGTTCGCGGCTTGATGCAATCTTATGTGTTAGTTAAAAGTAGTTTTATTGCTTTGTAATCCCACCGGTACAATGTTAGCGCTAATGGTTTGACAAACCCACCTGCTTGTACAACATCGATAGGTGATTTAAACCCGGCCTTTCTAATTCCATGTTTACTATGTCGAGATGCTATGTTGCTATACTATGTTGCTATGCTATGATGCTATACTATGCCATGTCCCTAAATCGCTAAATAATGACTTATATATCGAGACGGTAAACGACGGTTATTAAAAGTTATCATTATTTATTACATGAGTGGTTCTCATGACAAATGGCTAAACGAGATACTATGGTTTCTATTGTGGTTGGTGTGCTATTCTATTCTAGGGGTCCTGGTAGGGTGATATTACGAAATTACTATACATGTGGGATTGCGCAGCATATCTTGTTGATCTCGGATTTCAATACTACTACTATTCAATTTGGGTTTTACTCACTAGCTTGTGTAGCTAACTTTATTTTCACATATTTCAGGTGATGCTTATGATTATTTTGCTGCTTTTGCCAAGACATAGGATTGCCTTGGACCTAGTTTAATTAATAAGGACGATTACATTTACTGTTTCGGTTTTATTACTTTTGTCGTATCCATTTAAGACTCATGTTCTAAACTTATTATATCATTATTAAACTTAATAAATAAATACCATGTGCTTTGTTTACTATGGATATCCAATTCCAATGACAGCCCGGTGTTTCCGCCGCCGGGCGGGGTGTCACACTAATATGGCATATAGAGTCGTATGAAGTCTTAAGTTGCCGTACGACGTTCAAAGGACTCGGACGAATTCAATAGGTTTATTATGGAGTTTTATAGTTTGGTACGGTGATGTAAGGTGTTCTTAGGAGTTGTAACGCGTCGTACATTATTCTAACGTGTTTTTCATGTTGCTAATGTCCCATCCTAAGCCGTAACATCTCCTAAGTTGTCGTACGATGTTCAAAGGACTTGGACGAAATCATTAGGTTTAGTATGGAGTTTTAAGGTTTTGTACGTTGTTGTATGGTGTTGTTTGGAGTTTTAAGGCTTCCTGTGTTATTCTAACGTGCTTTCATGGTGCTAATATGGCATACAAAATCTTAAAATGTACAAACTTGTCGTACGATGATCAAAGGACTCAGACGGAATAATTAGGTGTATTAGGGAGTTTTAAGGTTTCGTACGGTGATGTAAGGTGTTCACAGGAGTTGTAAGGCGTCCTACATGATACTAACGTTCTTTTCGAGTTCCTAATGGGGCATAAAGAGTCGTAAGATGTCCTAAGTTGTCGTACGATGTTCAAAGGACTCGTACGAATTCATTGGGTATTTTATGGAGTTTTTAAGGTTTCGTACGGTGTTGTAAGGTGTTGTTAGGAGTTGTAAGGCGTCCAACATTATACTAACTTGCTTTTCAAGGTGCTAATTGTGACATCTGCCCCAAACCCGAACCCGAATGCCCGACTCGAACCCGAAGTTTTATCCTTAAAAGTGTAGTCGTATTTATTTTTCTTCAAAACGTAACGCTCATTATTATTATATGAATAAACACATTGAGTTTTACGTTATTCCCGTCTCAACTATATAATCGTATTTATGTCGCAAAACATTCACGTATATCAAATAAATATTGTTGGAAAAAAATAAAAAAAAAACTCAAAATATATATATATATAAATAAATATATATATAGTTCGTAAAAGAAAATTATTGAAAACATTAAACAAAAACGCTTCGAAGTCTCGAAATAGTCACTTAATGGCTTAAACGAGCTAAAACTATAAAAACGTCACCTATATAATTGTTACGTTTCAATTTAGTTAAGTCAGTTAGTTAAAATATATGTATACTTAACCTTGTGCCAAAACTGTCAATTTACAAACTACTATTTAAAACTTATGATAACTAATTAAAACAAACTAAGAGTTGAGGGACCAATTTTGTAAATAATTAAATTACACAATTCACCCAGCCCCCACCCCTTTACCCCGTGATTCCGGTGTATCCAAATTCCGGCCAAGTGGCCGGAATACTCAGTTTTCCGGCGAAGGGTCTTTTTGGTCGTTTTTGACATCTAAAACCAAATTGAAACTATGGAAATGACCGTGTGTGCAATTCGAACCCACTACCACCTTCAATTCATTGTTTAATCAACCCAAACCTGTGTTTATTGCAAATCAAGGTTTCGGTTTAAACACCCACTTCACTTTAATCGACAAAAACGCTTGTATCAGTAAATTGTCTTAATCAAAACGATGATTTCAACGTCTTGAATCTGTTCGTATCACTTAATTGGATTATAGTCACCTAATTAACAACCAATTAAACCAATTTATCACGTAATCAATCTCGAACCCGTTCGACTGATTTTGCAATGTAATTAACAAAACTGAATCACCTAAAACACTCCCCTCAACTCATTTTCTCTTCCTAACATCTCAATTGTAACAAAATAATATCAAAATCATGGGGTTGATTCCTCCTTTGCCCATAACCTGCAACTCCCTGGTTCCACTTCAATTCGTCTCAGTTTTCTGTAATTGATCTTTTGGATTCATTCATCATCACATCAAGAAACAACCTGGAAGTTTAATTGCAATCTAACAGCCTGAATCTATCAATTGATTTTCAAACCCGTCGCTTTTGTTCTTCGTTTCTACGGACTCAATTCGTCACCAAGCATGTAAGTATTATATATCAAAATGATCGTGAGTTCGTGTACATTAAAAGCCCTCTGTTGATTTTGGATTATATTAACAGGATTGGACGAATTGGTTGATTTTGATTCTAGGGTTTATATGAAAATGGGTGTTTTGGTGTAATAAAGATTAAAACAAATCGTGCCCGTTTAAAAATCAAAAAAACACGTCTGGTTTAGTGGTAAGTCTGTTGTCTGTGGCGCGTTAGGTCGTGGGTTCGAGTCCCACTGACCACTTCACTTATTTATTTATTTTTACCTTTTAACCTCTTTACTTAAAAGTTATATATATATTTCTCAAACTTATGTACAAATATTATTCCAATTATAAACTAGAAATGGTTTATTATAAAAATATATACGAAAACACAATTACATCTCGTACCTAAATTTCCAAATTATACTTTGAAACCCTAATTTTCAATTGATACTTTAAAACCCTAAATTCCCAAATTATACTTTGAAACCCTAATTTTCAATTGATACTTTAAAACCCTAAATTCCCAAATTATACTTTGAAACCCTAATTTTCAATTGATACTTTAAAACCCTTATTTCCCAAATTATATTTTGAAACCCTAAAACCCCAAATCCAAAACCCTAGAAGTTCTATTTTCTTGATTCTAGTTATTACGTTACTTGCTTCGTTCCTAATTTAGGTTTTCCCGGTTAATTAGGTGATTCTAATATCTGGGTGATCCTTGGTATTTTCTGGTTGCGATTCTAGTGTTTCTATTATCTTTGGATTTTAAGGTGAGTAAACTCACTCCCCTTTTTCCATTTTACTATTTTGGGGCTGAAATATGTCTTTTACTATATTGCGTTTTCTATTCGTTTTCTAAAAGAGATCATACAAATATGTTAATCTAGTTCGCGGCTTGATGCAATCTTATGTGTTAGTTAAAAGTAGTTTTATTGCTTTGTAATCCCACCGGTACAATGTTAGCGCTAATGGTTTGACAAACCCACCTGCTTGTACAACAACGATAGGTGATTTAAACCCGGCCTTTCTAATTCCATGTTTACTATGTCGAGATGCTATGTTGCTATACTATGTTGCTATGCTATGATGCTATACTATGCCATGTCCCTAAATCGCTAAATGATGACTTATATATCGAGACGGTAAACGACGGTTATTAAAAGTTATCATTATTTATTACATGAGTGGTTCTCATGACAAATGGCTAAACGAGATACTATGGTTTCTATTGTGGTTGGTGTGCTATTCTATTCTAGGGGTCCTGGTAGGGTGATATTACGAAATTACTATACATGTGGGATTGCGCAGCATATCTTGTTGATCTCGGATTTCAATACTACTACTATTCAATTTGGGTTTTACTCACTAGCTTGTGTAGCTAACTTTATTTTCACATATTTCAGGTGATGCTTATGATTATTTTGCTGCTTTTGCCAAGACATAGGATTGCCTTGGACCTAGTTTAATTAATAAGGACGATTACATTTACTGTTTCGGTTTTATTACTTTTGTCGTATCCATTTAAGACTCATGTTCTAAACTTATTATATCATTATTAAACTTAATAAATAAATACCATGTGCTTTGTTTACTATGGATATCCAATTCCAATGACAGCCCGGTGTTTCCGCCGCCGGGCGGGGTGTCACACTAATATGGCATATAGAGTCGTATGAAGTCTTAAGTTGCCGTACGACGTTCAAAGGACTCGGACGAATTCAATAGGTTTATTATGGAGTTTTATAGTTTGGTACGGTGATGTAAGGTGTTCTTAGGAGTTGTAACGCGTCGTACATTATTCTAACGTGTTTTTCATGTTGCTAATGTCCCATCCTAAGCCGTAACATCTCCTAAGTTGTCGTACGATGTTCAAAGGACTTGGACGAAATCATTAGGTTTAGTATGGAGTTTTAAGGTTTTGTACGTTGTTGTATGGTGTTGTTTGGAGTTTTAAGGCTTCCTGTGTTATTCTAACGTGCTTTCATGGTGCTAATATGGCATACAAAATCTTAAAATGTACAAACTTGTCGTACGATGATCAAAGGACTCAGACGGAATAATTAGGTGTATTAGGGAGTTTTAAGGTTTCGTACGGTGATGTAAGGTGTTCACAGGAGTTGTAAGGCGTCCTACATGATACTAACGTTCTTTCCGAGTTCCTAATGAGGCATAAAGAGTCGTAAGATGTCCTAAGTTGTCGTACGATGTTCAAAGGACTCGTACGAATTCATTGGGTATTTTATGGAGTTTTTAAGGTTTCGTACGGTGTTGTAAGGTGTTGTTAGGAGTTGTAAGGCGTCCAACATTATACTAATGTGCTTTTCAAGGTGCTAATATGGCATATCGAATCGTATGATGTCTTAAGTTGCCGTACGACGTTCAAAGGACTCGGACGAATTCATTAGGTTTATTATGGAGTTTTATAGTTTCGTACGGTGATGTAAGTTGTTCTTATGAGTTGTAACGCATCGTACATTATTCTAACATGCTTTTCATGTTGCTAATGTCGCATCCTAAGCCGTAACATCTCCTGAGTTGTCGTACGATGTTCAAAGGACTTGGACGAAATCATTTAGTTTAGTATGGAGTTTTAAGGTTTTGTACGTTGTTGTATGGTGTTGTTTGGAGTTTTAAGGCTTCCTGTGTTATTCTACCGTGCTTTCATGGTGGTAATATGGTATACAAAATCTTAAAATGTACAAACTTGTCGTACGATGATCAAAGGACTCAGACGAAATAATTAGGTGTATTAGGGAGTTTTAAGGTTTCGTACGGTGATGTAAGGTGTTCACAGGAGTTGTAAGGCGTCCTACATGATACTAACGTTCTTTTCGAGTTCCTAATAGGGCATAAAGAGTCGTAAGATGTCCTAAGTTGTCGTACGATGTTCAAAGGACTCGTACGAATTCATTGGGTATTTTATGGAGTTTTTAAGGTTTCGTACGGTGTTGTAAGGTGTTGTTAGGAGTTGTAAGGCGTCCAGCATTATACTAACTTGCTTTTCAAGGTGCTAATATGGCATATAGAGTCGTATGAAGTCTTAAGTTGCCGTACGACATTCAAAGGACTCGGACGAATTCAATAGGTTTATTATGGAGTTTTATAGTTTGGTACGGTGATGTAAGGTGTTCTTAGGAGTTGTAACGCGTCGTACATTATTCTAACGTGTTTTTCATGTTGCTAATGTCGCATCCTAAGCAGTAACATCTCCTGAGTTGTCGTACGTTGTTCAAAGGACTTGGACGAAATCATTAGGTTTAGTATGGAGTTTTAAGGTTTTGTACGTTGTTGTATGGTGTTGTTTGGAGTTTTAAGGCTTCCTGTGTTATTCTAACGTGCTTTCATGGTGCTAATATGGCATACAAAATCTTAAAATGTACAAACTTGTCGTACGATGATCAAAGGACTCAGACGAATTCATTAGGTGTATTATGGAGTTTTAAGGTTTCGTACGGTGATGTAAGGTGTTCATAGGAGTTGTAAGGCATCCTACATGATACTAACGTTCTTTTCGAGTTGCTAATGGGATATAAAGAGTCGTAATATGTCCTAAGTTTTCGTACGATGTTCAAAGGACTCGTACGAATTCATTAGGTATATTATGGAGTTTTTAAGGTTTTGTACGTTGTTGTAAGGTGTTGTTAGGAGTTGTAAGGCGTCCAACATTATACTAACGTGCTTTTCAAGGTGCTAATATGGCATATAGAGTCGTAAGATATCTTAAGTTGTCGTACGACGTTCAAAGGACTCGGACGAATTCATTTGGTTTATTATGGAGTTTTATAGTTTCGTACGGTGATGTAAGGTGTTGTTAGGAGTTGTAACGCGTCCTACATTATTCTAACGTGCTTTTCATGTTGCTAATGTCGCATCCTAAGCAGTAACATCTCCTGAGTTGTCGTACGTTGTTCAAAGGACTTGGACGAAATCATTAGGTTTAGTATGGAGTTTTAAGGTTTCGTACGTTGTCGTAAGGTGTTGTTTGGAGTTTTAAGGTTTCCTGCGTTATTCTAACGTGCTTTTCATGGTGCTAATATGGCATACAAAATCTTAAGATGTACAAACTTGTCGTACGATGTTCAAAGGACTCGGACGAATTCATTAAGTGTATTATGGAGTTTTAAGGTTTCGTACGGTGATGTAAGGTGTTCATAGGAGTTGTAAGGCATCCTACATGATACTAACGTTCTTTTCGAGTTGCTAATGGGATATAAAGAGTCGTAATATGTCCTAAGTTTTCGTACGATGTTCAAAGGACTCGTACGAATTCATTAGGTATATTATGGAGTTTTTAAGGTTTTGTACGTTGTTGTAAGGTGTTGTTAGGAGTTGTAAGGCGTCCAACATTATACTAACGTGCTTTTCAAGGTGCTAATATGGCATATAGAGTCGTAAGATATCTTAAGTTGTCGTACGACGTTCAAAGGACTCGGACGAATTCATTTGGTTTATTATGGAGTTTTATAGTTTCGTACGGTGATGTAAGGTGTTGTTAGGAGTTGTAACGCGTCCTACATTATTCTAACGTGCTTTTCATGTTGCTAATGTCGCATCCTAAGCAGTAACATCTCCTGAGTTGTCGTACGTTGTTCAAAGGACTTGGACGAAATCATTAGGTTTAGTATGGAGTTTTAAGGTTTCGTACGTTGTCGTAAGGTGTTGTTTGGAGTTTTAAGGTTTCCTGCGTTATTCTAACGTGCTTTTCATGGTGCTAATATGGCATACAAAATCTTAAGATGTACAAACTTGTCGTACGATGTTCAAAGGACTCGGACGAATTCATTAAGTGTATTATGGAGTTTTAAGGTTTCGTACGGTGATCTAAGGTGTTCATAGGAGTTGTAAGGCATCCTGCATGATACTAACGTTCTTTTCGAGTTGCTAATGGGATATAAAGAGTCGTAAGATGTCTTAAGTTGTCGTACGATGTTCAAAGGACTCATACGAATTCATTAGGTATATTATGGAGTTTTTAAGGTTTTGTACGTTGTTGTAAGGTGTTGTTAGGAGTTGTAAGGCGTCCAACATTATACTAACGTGCTTTTCAAGGTGCTAATATGGCATATAGAGTCGTAAGATATCTTAAGTTGTCGTACGACGTTCAAAGGACTCGGACGAATTCATTTGGTTTATTATGGAGTTTTATAGTTTCGTACGGTGATGTAAGGTGTTGTTAGGAGTTGTAACGCGTCCTACATTATTCTAACGTGCTTTTCATGTTGCTAATGTCGCATCCTAAGCAGTAACATCTCCTGATTTGTCGTACGTTGTTCAAAGGACTTGGACGAAATCATTAGGTTTAGTATGGAGTTTTAAGGTTTCGTACGTTGTCGTAAGGTGTTGTTTGGAGTTTTAAGGTTTCCTGCGTTATTCTAACGTGCTTTTCATGGTGCTAATATGGCATACAAAATC